>OY728120.1:1668651713-1670012387 GCA_963277665.1 Viscum album
AAACATGGATATGTTTATACAAGTCACCATGAGAGTGATATCCCCATTACTTATAATGGAACATTAGAGGAAAATTTCTATACCAATATATCCAACATGGAGAATTTCATGGACACATATATTAAATATCTTAAAATTATTTATTTAGTTTTAATGACTATAATATTATCAAATAAAAGTCTAATGAAACATCGTTATCACCTTAGGAATCTAAATATAATGGATCAAGTGATCTTGATCTACTCTTAAGTGTCTTAATAAATAGTTTTTGTATCTTCAATGATCTA
This sequence comes from Viscum album, assembly GCA_963277665.1. Lineage (NCBI taxonomy): Eukaryota > Viridiplantae > Streptophyta > Magnoliopsida > Santalales > Viscaceae > Viscum > Viscum album. The sequence continues at coordinate 1,668,652,001 of OY728120.1, forward strand.
TATAAAGAACAAACATAAATAGAATTTACCAATTTTTTATATTATCCATGGATTCCAATATTAATCAAGTAAACATGTTCAATCAATTCCAAACATGTAGGGGTAGGCTCTAAATAAATTTACACCATGATGAAACGTGTAACAAAAACTCATAAAATGGTTTAACAATCACTACAATTCATTACATAATCAAATAATCTCAAAGAATGTATAATTCATTCATAATAAATGAGGGATGTCCATTTCTAAATTATTTAATCATGAAATTCATTTAATTAAACTCATCATCATAGAAAACCATTAGTAAAGTATCCCCCACTCTACATCGTTACCTTTTACTTGACACACATTGAAATTATAAGAGAAAGTGGAGAGGATCACCCACCTAAAACCATGTAGATTTAATTTACTATGCCTATAGAGAAAGATATTCTACCTCTAATGGATTTGGAAACCTAAAATATGAAAAATAGGATTTATATGACAACCATATTTTCAAGAGCACAGATCCATTAACCAATATTATTTTCATACCTCAAAATATCTAATTTCAATCACTTTATACCACCCAAAGTAATAAAAACTAGAATAGGTTCAAGGTATATAACCTATATTAAATAAGAGGATTAGGGAAATAAAAATTCATTGTCAAGGTACTAGGGAAAATAAAAAAAGGGGAATCCTACTTATAATCAACTGTAAAAAATTTATACAGTTTCTATATGTTGATTCTAGATTAGAGTCAACCCAATGTTGACTTAGATTATATGGAAAAAATGGAGGATATATCAATATGAGCATAGATATTAAACAATATCCCTTAAAATTTATTATTTATTATTTATTTATAGTTTACTATCCAACCTGAAATAAATTCCAATTTTTCAACAATATCATTATCTTAACCATTAAATTATTTTACCCCTATTCAATTTCATCTATTTAATCTTATATACCATTATAAATTATTTCACTATATTTTTATACTTCAATTATTTATTAACGTTTATGTTATTTTAATTAATAAGTCTATTTTAATATTTTAAATTGGAATTTTATGAACATTTTGTTATCTAGTAATTATTCCATAAAATTAACAATATTTAATTTATATTATCTTTTATTTTATTTCTTTATTTTCATGTTGTATATTTCAAAACTAGTTCTAAAAAATTATCTTTTTTGTTGTTAACTAAAATGGAAAGGGAACACATTTTCAATTAAAATTATATGACTTGGAATAAAGATCAAAATAACAAGTTAAATATTTCAATGAAAAGAACCCTTAAATCTCCTAAACATCATAATGAGAAAAAACTAAAAATTTATTACGTGTAAAATTAATTAAAATATTTTTTCATTGGAATTTTATTGATAAAATTCATAAAAATTAAAAAGGAGGTTTTCTTGACTGTTAAAATTATAATTGATAAGATATTTCTATGAAATTTTGGAAAATTGATGATATATGAATGATGTATATAATTAATGTATCATACATCTATTACATATCATCTTTTGGGTGTAAATAACACCATGACCCTAGTAATATTTTTTAATGAATTCAAATTACTACTAGGAGTAAAAATAATTATTGGATACTTGGTTCACGTAAAAAATGGAAAAATACATTGGAAGTGAATAATACTTTTGAGCCTTGAAATTTCATATTTATAAATCTCATCATGATTAATCATCAATATTTTTAATTATATGTTTAATATTTTTTTCAAAAAAGAATAAAGTATAAATATAGTAGGAAGAAAAGATTTATCATTCTTAAATTTTATGGAAATAGAAACATTATTAAATTCTATATGTTTTATAGTTTATTATGTTATTTAAATGGAAAAGGTAGAAAAAGTAAAATTTGCGATTAGAAATCATCTTACTCTTCATGAATAATATTTCAATCATCATAAAATAATGTTTACTCTAGAATAAATTCAAGGAATAAATATATGAATAGTTCCATAATGAATAACATGGTAGTGTCCAGGTGATATTCAGGCACACGACATTCTTATATCAGTTGAATATTATATTATATGGGGTATTTTGAGACTAAATAAGAGTTTTGTTTGTAATGAATGAGTCATTATGTTCTTGTAAACATTGAAATGAGGTAATAATGTTTAGATAATTATTATTCAATCATTTAATTGAATTGGATTTTATGCCTGACCAATTATCCTTGTAAATATGTTGATTGATGTGTTGATATTAGATGAAACTAATGAATAATTTTTGTGGATGCTGGGACACTATCAACAACATTTAATGGAAGTTAGAGTCCCTAATAATTGATTATTAAAGGACTAAGATGATTTTGAGTTAATTTTTCAACATAGGTAACGGTAAATTGGGAATTTCATAACATATGTAATGGTAATTATTCCTTTTCATTACCTTCACAAGGGTATATTGAGGCCATGTAAAGGTAATTCTAGTATTACTTGTGTTTCAGAAGTGTAATCTATCCCCATGTAATGGTAGGAAGAGCACAATGAGTTCTTCACAAGGGTAGTCAAGGTTATATAATAGTAAGTCAATCACTCTTTACTTATTCTAAAAGGGTAAGTTGAGCACTTCATAATGGATTTTTATCACATAAGATTAGTTTCCACCACATAAAGGTAAGTTGTGATGCATTTTTTATGGGTAACCTATTAGTTCTAAAGGTTCAATATGTCTATACATGGGTTTCCTTTACATTTATAAATGAAATTATAGAATTATAAATATCATGTGTGGGTAGTTCCCCTCTAAAAAAAGTGTGATACACCAAAGAGTATTATTCAAGGGTTTTGAACATAATAGAAGATACATCAAAGGATAGATAAACTCCTTAAAAAAGTCCCTTGGATAATGATAAGGTCATTCAATAGCTTTAGATAACATCGTTGATTGTATAAATTCAACATTGGTAATGAATTTGATGTAATGTGTGGCTTTGACATAGTATATGAGATTTCATCAAAGAATTTTTTTTGAGATTTGTGGTTCTAAATTAATGGTGTTGTATTTACAGAAGGTGCACTAAACTTCAGGTGTTTATTGACTGCAACCTTAATTAATCATGTATTTGAATATGCTAAGTAGAAATTTTTAGAAGAATTCACATAGTCGATCAATACATAGCAATGTAAGAACCATGTTCTCGATTGTCAGGTAAATGATTTTGACCATGTTTACAACAGCATGAATGAATTAAAAGCTCATATGGTATTTGAAGAAGATATATATGAGGAATTATGGTTACACATATTAAAATATTTTGTGAAAATAGGATGAATCTTGAATATTTTTGGGATTTAAATAAATATTTGAATGGGATTTATTATGACACTAAATTAGAAATAAATTGGGAAATAATTTGACCGACTTTAATGAGATGATCCTATCACTAAACATTGTGGGATTTCTATAATTAAAATATGGAAATATTGACAATGATATTTTGAGAATAGTACTTTCACTTTTTTAATATAAGTATATATTATAGGTATGAAATTAAAATCAGTTAAAATTAATAAACCATGTGTTAAACACAAAAATATCATAGAGACTAATTAATATAGTATCAAGGAGAAGAATAATGCAAGCTGAAACTATGTGTCCCATGAATGAGAAACACATTATTATTGGAAGATTCCAAAAAATAAGATTATTCAATATCCAAGAAGGATTTTCAAGACTAATAATCATGATGCTTATAACTATTGAAGACCTTAAGGAATTCCACATGAATAAACCTGATCCTATATGTTTTTTTGGACGAATAGTCTCATCCAAAAGTTTTAAGATGTTTATAGTTGTGGATCAACTCTAAAAAAATTTAGAAGACATTCTGTTGGTGTTGAATGTAAGGGAAGACTTCACTGGGACTCTAAATTAAGATAATAAATTTTGGTATTATATTCTAATCACTTATGAAGGTGGTACCTTTGCGATATCCAGTGGGACTCCATAATTGGATCACTATGGGAAACACTGTTGATGTGAATTGGAAATTCCAAAGATATATCAACCTTTTTTTCGTGAATAAACAATTAGTGAAGGGAATAACCAGTTATAATAAGGAGTATGAATTTATGATAATCATTATAAATACTATGTTCTTATCTATAAATTATTATAACTATACATTAGGTTAGATAAAGACATTATCTTGATGGGATCGAGAACCTTAAAAATATTAAAAGGTTGAATTGGAATGAAAAAAGAACTTTTAGAATGAGTGTACAACTGATTTACCCCCCCCCCCCCCACCCGAACCCTCTCGATGGAACTTATCTAGTCTTTGGGAGTCTTATGTTTTATTAAAAAATGGTTCCCTCTAAATGTAAAAAGACTTTTCTTGATTGTTTTTAATAAATTTAATTATGTGAGGATTTATTAAAGTGTTTGAGTTTCATATGATTGTGAACTATGATGGCTCACCTAAGGAAAAAAATATGGTGATTTCTTTGAAGACTGAAAAAACATGAAAAAAATATAGGAAAGGAAGATGAATAATAATAAAATAGTAAAATGATAGACACAACTAACTAAAGGTAATTATAGTGGTAAACTTTGTAACTATTCATTTGATAATGATTCCTCTGATTAAGCATGTTCAGGATGTGATGAAAACATATCACTTAGTGATCATAATTATTAATTAAAAGAAAATATGAAGAATGTTACCAAAGAAATGGTTAAATGTATAAGAAAAACAAAAATAAGAAGTTGATGAACTAGAGGATACACTACATAAGATGTTTAGGAAGTGAATCACCCTCACATACACACTAGATGAAAGGGAGAAATCCATTTTCCCACTAAAGAAGGATTTGAAAGGTATTCCTATGAGAATATTTTTATGTGATTTTATTTATAGAATTAATTAACTTGAAAAAAGACACAATGATTCTATGTATTTCTAATCTTATCAATTATATTTTAAAGAAAAATGGGTAAAAAATATTGAAATTTATTTTTAAGAATCAATAATAATTAATGAATAACAGATAAATATGTTGAATAAGGATTTAGATGATATGTTGAGGATGAAATGAGCTCCCTCTACATGATGCGTTTTGAGTTGGTTTTGAGATTAAATAATTAGGAATCACTGTCGAGGAAGTGATGTTTTCAATAATACATAATATATTTATTAAAAAGGGGGAGATTATTGAAGACAATACTCTATCTATTTATGATGATTTTGATGATAAAAAATACCCTTAATTATTTTCTAATGATTTTATTTTAAGTGTATTTCAAGAATTTATTATTTATTATACTTTTATTACTGGAATAAATATTTAATTTCTTGAACAACGAGAATTAATTTCTAAAGTATTTTCAATAGCGTGTTCTGGAAACACATTCATGCTTTATATATTCGGAAATTGCTTAAGCGTGTTCTGGAAACACTGTTTATACCCTACGTGGAGAAGCATAGTATAAGGATGAAATGTGCTGTATACTTTATGAGATATCAGAAAAGTATGGTTAAACAGACATACGTTATCAGAAATGTATGGAAGCAGAACCCTACGTTAGGAAGGAACCCTACGTTTGGGTTAGTGGAAAAGTATGGAAGAAGAACCATCAGTAAGTTTTAAACGTTACATTTGTTTCTCAAAAGTATGGTTCATCAACCTTACTTTTGTGAACAACCTTACATTTCATAAAAAAATTATGGATCATGTACCTTACGTCTGGAAGCTTATAAAAGTATGGTTCATTTATCATATGTTTGAATATTGAAGAGAAAAGTATGGATGATCAACCTTACATTTGTGATCTACCTTACGTTCAGAAGATGCATGCTATACATTTCAACCTTACGTTTGGTGTCAGAGAATTAAAGAATATATTTTTATGCAACGGTCTATATGCAAATTATTAGGCTGATTTCAAGCCAGATTTAAATCTAATTTTAAAGAATGTCTTTGACTGATTCAAATCTGTTTATCTATGATTCAAAGGATCAATTTAAGAGGAGTTTTTCATGCCTAATTTTCAGTGGAGTTATGACTGCTATGTTATTTAAATTTTTTTAATATCGCGATTCTAAAGGAAACTTTTGTGGATCTAAATTTAAAATGAGAATGCTCAAATTTATTCCTTATATACTTGTATTATTTTCTCATACAAAGAGAAAATAGAGAGTCAATTGAGATAATCAAGACATACAGATCTGCTGTTATAAAGTGTGACAAAGCTCTGTTTATTGAAGAAGAAAAAACACAATAGAAGATTCACCCATTCGACATCAAAGATCTATTGTGAATCTACTGCTGCTGAAGTTGTGAGTTATATTTCTATATCTACTGAAACCAAATCGACTCAGAATGAATCTTACTTAAAGATCCGTATTTTTGAAGATGATGGTCCATCTACTGTCAATTGCATACTGTTGAAATTGTTAAGAAAAATGGGAAAGTAATTTTTCCAAAGAACAAATACCTTTTTTGAGTGACCAGATTCTCATACTAAGCTGTGTAGGTTCTAAGATTAAACCATAAGGCCATGTTTAGCCTAAAAATTGTATAGGTGTCAACTGCCTGTACTAAGTTGTGGAATGGTCTGTTGATAAGAGGACCAGATAGTGAAAATAATCAAGCTCGCGGAGTAGAGCATTGGTGGAGTAGACTAGGGGCATTCTGTTCCCCGAACCACTATACATCGTGTGTCTCTGCTATTTAAATTTCCGCTGCATTAATTTGTATGATTAAAGTGACACGATCTCATGAAGAATTTGTAAAAGACACAATTCACCCCCCTCTTGTGTATATTTCGTATAACCCGATCCAACAATTGGTATCAGTGGAGGATATTTATGATAAATCCTTAACAAGTTTAAAGTGATTGAGGATTATACACAGATCAAGATGACTGATACAAGATAGGGAATGTCTATGGTCAGGGCACCATACTTCAATGGAGAAAATCATGGATGATGGAAATCAAGAATGATAATTTATCTGAAAAACCTTTGATACATAGTATATTCTAAGATTCTAACTCCTTATGAAATACCTAAAAAACCAAAGACATGGAGTGCAACTACTAAAGCAAAATACGATATGAACTCGATGAAAATGAATGAAATTATATGTGGTCTAGAACCTGATGAATTCAACAGAGTATCTAAATGACCAACAACATATGAGATATGGAAAACTATTGCTGTTGCTTATGAAGGAACTGACAATGTCAGGAAAATGAGATATGCTACTGCTAAGATTAAATATGATACATTCAGAATGTTTGAAGGTGAAAGCATTACTAAAATGAATGGAAGATTGAAAGAAATTATAAAAAATATAACTACTTTGGGAGATCCAATCAAACAAGCAGATCAATCTTTAAAAGTTCTAAGAGTACTACCTACTAAATGGAATGGAATCTCTGCTGCAATCAGACAATCAACACATGTAAAAGAATTAACCATGAGAGAGATGGTTGGAACACTTATGATGTATGAATTCGATATGAAAGATGAAGAAAATGAGCATAAGGGTTTTTCAATAAAGATGACACTGCCTTAAAAGTTTCATCATAATGTAAAAGCAGAAAGATAAAGAAAAAGGTGAAATTAGAAAGTTCTGACTCATCAAATTCGGGGGTAGAACTCGCTTAGCTATCCAGAAAGTTTAGAAAATTCTACAAAAATAATAAAGGCTTCAGAAAAACTTTCAAAAAGGATGAAAAAGAAGGTAGATGTTATGAGTACAAGAAAATGGGGCACATCAGACCTTACTATCGTCAGTTAAAAGAAGACAAGAAGAATAAGTTCTTCAAAAGGAATGATTATGGGAAAAAATACATGAAAGCAATGAAATCTACATGGAGTGTGTCTGAAGAATCCAACAGCTCTTCAGAATCCGACTCAGAGAAAGAAGAAGTAAATCTGAAATCCAACATGTGATTTATGACAGAAATAGATGAGGTACAAACATACTACTCTTTTGACTCTATCTATAGTTATGAAACAAGCTATTCTAATGAAAAACATGCTTCCTACTGCAACATTCTTGAAGAAAAATATGATTCTCTTTTTAAGAATCATAAGTCATTAAAGAAAATTCAAAATTTTACTTCAGATGAAAGAGATACCATACTAAAACAAATTAAGGAGTTAACTGATAAGTATAATTCAATTAACATTAACTATAAAGATCATGAAGCTAAAATAAAAACACTACAAACTGATGTAGAAACATATAAAAGTGTAGCCATTATATTTATCAAAGGATAAAACTCCTTAAATGAAATTCTTGAGAAAAATTTCATTAAGAAAGAAATATTTGTAACTGGCAGTAAAGGTGAAAAACCTAATTTGTACACGAATTATTTTGTTCTAAGCTCAAAAATATTAAATTGTAGTTACTATGGGACAAGGGGATATATTTTTAAAAATGTTTTCTTAAGAAAACCTCAAATAAGTGGTATTAAGAAATTTTTTTTATCAAATAATTTATTTGATTCTACTGAATTTAGAAAATCTAAGAAGGTCTGGATTCCTAAATCTTTTCTAGCTAACACAACTGGACCCAATAGAATATGGGTAGAAAAAACATGTTTAAATTCCTTTGCAGGAAGCAGGTCATAGGAGAAAACGACCATATGGTATATGGACAGTGGTTGTTCAAGGCATATGAGTGGAAGATCATCAAATTTCTCTACACTCACTAAAAAAGATAGTGGACTTGTCACTTTTGGTGATAATGCCAAAGGTAAGATAATTGGCATTGGAAGAGTTGGAGATCCAAAAGCTATCTCACTCAATAAAGTACATTATGTAAAAGGATTGAAACACAATCTGATAATTATCTCTCAACTATGTGATGATGATTATGCTATTTATTTTTCTAACAATTGCTGTTTTGTTTTCAAAAAAACAGTTCTTAAATTTTGATCACCTAGAACTGATAATGTGTACACCCGGGATTTAAATTCATTGTGTAAACAAAAATAAAACTGCTTAACTACTAAAATAAATGAATCTTGGATCTGGAATAGGAGACTTGGACATTGTAATGTATATATTTTACACAAATTATATAAGAAACAATTAGTTTCTGATTTTCCTATTCTCAAGTTTGAAAGTGATAGATTTTGTGATGCATGTCAACTTGGAAAGAAACAAAAATAATCCTTCAAATCTATTAACAAAATTGCTATATCTAAACCTCTAAAAATTATCCATAAGGATTTGTTTGGACCTTCAAGAGTAGAAAGCTTGTATGGTAAACTATATAAGTATGTTTTAGTTGATGACTATTCTAGATTTACATGGTTTTAAAAAAAAATTTAAATATGAATATTTTACGTTATTTAAAAGTTTTTACAAAGCGGTTCAAAATGAAAAAGGTTTTAAAATAATTTCATTAAGAATTGATCATGGTGGAGAATTTTAGAATCTGGAATTAAATTCCTTTTTCTTAAATATGGGTATTAAACACACCTTCTCTGCACCAAGAACACATCAACAAAATGGAATTGTTAAAATAAGAAATAGGACTATTCATGAAATGGTTAGGACTATGCTAAATGAATACTGTCTTCCAACTCATTTCTGGGCAGAAGCTGTAAGTACAGCCTGCTATATAATAAATAGAGTTTTAATTAGACCAATTTTGAAAAAGGCACCCTATGAACTCTGTAATAACAAAAAACCTAAAGTAAATTACTTTAATATTTTTGGATGTAAGGTTTACACATTAAACACCAAGGACAATCTTCGTAAGTTTGATCCAAAATCTTATGAAGGAATTTTCTTAGGATATTCTGCTACTTCCAAAGATTATAGAGTTTTTAATAAAAATTCAAGGATTGTTGAATAATCAGTTCATGTGAAATTTTATGAATCTGATTCTTTTGAGAAAAGGACAGAATAAATATATGAACTTGATTCTAATTATAACATGAGACATGAGAACCTGAAAGATGAGTTTGAAAAAGATATAAATGAAATTCAGTCCAGTCCATAAGAACATGAAACTCAAGAACCTATAAGTATACTACCTAGAGAGTCAAGAACCCTAAAGAATCACCCTTCAGAAACTATAATAGGAGTCTTAGAAATAGTAATAAAAACTAGAAGTAACATTGGGAATCTTGTTGTGTTTTCTTCCTTTCTATCCCAACTAGAACCTAAGACTATAGAAGAAGCCTTAGTTGATGAAACCTGGATGATAGCAATGCAAGAACAACTAAACTAGTTCAAAATAAATTAAGTTTGGAATTTAGTTGAAAGACCATAGAATTTTCCAGTAATTGGAACCAAATGGGTCTTTAGAAATAAACAAGATGATCAAGGTATAATAAATAGAAATAAATCAAGGCTGGTAGCTAAATGATATAATCAAGAAGAAGGTATAGATTATGATGATACCTTTGCACCTGTAGCTATATTATAAGCCATTAGAATCCTCTTAGCATATAGATTTCATAAGAATTTTAAATTATTTTAGATGGATGTTAAAAATGTCTTTTTAAATGGTTATTTAATGGAGGAAGTTTATGTTGAGTAACCTCCTGGTTTTGAAAATTCACAAAAACCAGATTCTGTTTTTATACTTAATAAAGATATTTATGGCCTTAAAAAGCACCTAGAGCTTGGTATGAAATATTATGCTTTTTCTTTTGAAAAATTATTTTACTATTGGAATGGAGGATCCAACACTATTTATGAAAACTATAAACTCTGAAATTTTATTGGTTCAAATTTATGTTGATGATGTAATTTTTGGATCAACTAATAAATCTCATTGTCATGAGTTTTAAAATCTAATAAAAAAATAATTTGAAATGAGTATGATGGGAGGATTAAATATATTTGTAGGTCTTCAAATTTATCAAAAAGATTTTGTAAATGTTTTAAATCAAAGCAAATACATTTATGATTTAGTAAAGAAATTTGGACTTGAAAAAAACAAGACATATACAACTCCTATGTGTACTATTATAAAACATGATTTGGATGAAACTAGGAAATCAGTTGAGAACATGTAATATAGAGGTATGATTGGTAGTTTATTATATCTTACAACTATCAGGCCAAATAAAATGTATTCAGTATGTCTTTGTGCAAGATTTCAATCAAATCCTAAAGAATCCTATTTAACTGCAGTTAAAATAATTTTTAGATATTTAAAAGGAAATATTTTTCAATCTCTACTTTATCCCAAAACATATGATTTTAATTTAATTTCATATTCAGATGTTGACTTTGGGAGTTGTAGATTAGATAGAAAAAGAACCTCATGGACTTTTCACTTTTTAGGAAAATCCTTAGTATCAGTGTCTAGTAAAAAGCAACATTCAGTTGCCCTGTCAACAACCAAGGAAGAGTATGTGTTTGCTGGCAGTTGTCGTGCACAAGTATTGTGGATGAAAAACAATCTTATGGACTTTGGACTAAATTTTAATAATACACCTATTTTATGTGATAATACAAGTGCTATAAATATTTCAAAAAATCCTATTAATCTTTTGAGGACTAATCATATTGATATCATAAATCATTTTCTAAGAGACCATGTTCTTAAAAAGTATATATTTTTAGAATTTGTAAGTACTAAAATTCAATTAGCTGATATTTTTACTAAACCACTTTCCACTACAATGTTTGATTTTATTGAGGGGTATCTAGGTATATTTAATTGTAAATAAAGTTTTATTTTATTCATTTGATTATGCTATTTTTTCTGATTAAAATAAATTAGTTATTTGGTTTTCAAACAGAATATATATATTTTTTTTGATAGATTTATTTTCACGTCTATACTTTTATTTGTTTTTAAAATTTATGTAATGATTATTGATGACATGGAAATCAAGGCTGACAGAGACCTTCCGTATTCTGAATCGTTTCATTTCTACCAAAAACCCTTTCGAACCCACAAAGAATTACTGCTCTTTGTCAATCCTAATCCAAACCTTAGAAACCCTAATCTTCTAACCTTCAGAGATCTTCGCACCAATGACCAAAACTAAGAGGACTGATGAGGCTGAGACAAGCACTTCCAAGAGGCAGCACTTGACAGGAAGAAAATTTTTTCAAGGAATGGTCATAGATCTGGAATGGTTATATCAGACGAACCTGTTGTTGAAGAAAGCTCTTGATTTTCAAAACCTTGAATAGAATTTTAATGGTGAGAAACCGAGTTTTAATATGAGGTAGAACTTTGTCATTTATTTAAGTCAATACAGTTTAGTATGGGAACTGATGAGGATTTGATTGTTGCTAAGATTGAGGATTGAGATTTTTCAATCTCATCTTTAGAAATTGCTCGAATTCTAAACTGACCTCATGAGGGAGTTTTTCATTTTGACATAAAGAATATTGGAGATTCTGTACCTATGTCAGAAGATATTATGTCCTTTTTGTTTGGAACTAAATCTATAAAGAATAAGTTTGTGATGGATTTGGAACCAGATCAGATAATATTGATTAAGTTTGTGAAAAACCGGCATTGCACATAGAATGTATGATATTGAAAGGATTATTTACCCAGATATGTATATGATGTTTTTTCTGTTGAGTGATTTCAAATTGAACTTTCCAAGATACATGGTAAGGTATCTCAGTTTCTATTTCCAACCAGAGGAAAGAATGAATTTTTATCCTTTTGGAAGGTTCATCTAAAAAATTCTATTTAAGACAGATATGATAAGATAAGTGGATGCTCGGATGAGATTAAACCATATTAATATCATCAATTCTGGTACATTGAGAAAGATCAGATATTTCTGGAGCACAATAAAAGGAAAACTACTACAAGTAGGAGATGAAGAAGATGAAGAAAGTGCTCATGTACAACCATAAAAATAAAAATAAGGACAAGCTGAATCAATATTTAGTACTGTATCAAGAAGAATCAGGTTTGAATCTATGGATGTACCTGAAGAAATCATTCAAGAAGGCCTTCAATTAAGAAGGACCAAGGGTCCTAATCCTATTGTATAGCCTGCTGTAACTTCAAATGTTTTAACATCTGGTTATATTTTAAGCTATAAGTTTGTGAGAGAAGCTGCAGTTGAAGGGAAACTACAGGGAGAAATTTATAAGGATAAGGTTACTCCTATAGTAGACCAAGAATGTTTGACTTTGGAAGTGATAGAACCAGAAGCTCAAACAAAAAATATAACTGAGATAGCGCTTGATGAAGAAGCAGTGGCCCAAACTCAAATTGATTAAGTAGAAGTGGATCGAGAACAGTTTATTTTAGAAAATCTAGTGGAGGAGATGGCTGTTGAGGATTCTCATGAGGAGAAACCTCCATCAATTGTTGAAATTCAATATGAAACTATTTCTGAAGTACATACATAAGTGATGAATGAAGATTTTTCTTTGGAAGGGTATGAGAAAGTCTCTGAGGAAAAATCTGTGGCAAAATATTCTCAGGATGAAAATAAGGAAAAATATGATGTAGTTTCATTACCTATAGTGCTACTACATGAAGTACAAGATGAGAATGAGAATCAAGCACTAGGTGCATCTGATTTAGTGAATAAGGAAGTAGAAGAGCTGCACAGGAAGCTGTCAAGTGTGGAATCTGAAAATGCTGCTCTTAAGAGTCTTAGAGAAAGAACGGTTGAAATTTTAGAGACTGAAATCAAGTAATATTTACAAATAATAAATTTATGTGTTTAAGAGATATATATTGAATGAAGTTCTAAAGTTGAAATCAGATATAGTAATGAAGACAGATTTGATGGAATTCCAATCCTTCGCGGAGAAAAAATTTTCATCTTTCAAAACAAGTGAAGATGGTACATCAGGTACTTCACCTGATTTAATCAGAAGATTTCAGGATATCATAGCAGCAATGAGCAGTATGAATGATTGATTGCAGGAGATTCAATGCAATAGTGATCCTTTTTCAGTTCTATTAGATAATAAATTTTTTTTAGTTAACCAATTGACCTCAAGTGAACCAAGTATTCGAACTGTACTGACTCAATTCACAGAGAAGTGGACTCTGTTTATGGAGAAGGATGAAAGGATGCATGAGTTTTTCAGAGTAAATATTATAGATGATATTCATATGACTCAGGAGAATAGAGATCTTACTATCAAACTCTGAGATGGAATGATGAGAAGACTGAGGGAGTAGTTGACAGAAATCAAGGCAGTAGTTCAGAGGATATAGACCCTATCTCATACCCTTACCACACCTTGATTCATGTGTTCATCATGATTGTAACTCTTCCATATTTTCAATGAATTTTTTTTCATTCTACATTTGTCAGTTTCTATTAGTTTTACTATCTTTGTTTAGATCTTCCAGTAATCCAGATTCAATTATTGACAAACAGTTACTCAAAGAATTTACTTATGTTCAGTGATATATTAAAATGTGTTCTATTCCATATTCTATCATTCTTTTTGATATCAAAAAAGGGAGAGAAATTTGGATCAACACAACATTTTATTTTAACCATTTTTTCTAAAATGGTCTAAATCTTTATTTTTATTTAAGGTGAGATTTTTTTTTCACTTTAAAGGGGGGGGGGGAAATTTATTTTTATAGATAACACAATATGTTTTTTTTGAAATAATCTTGTTAAAATTAAATATTGTTTTATATAAGAAAAATTATAAACTATATGTAATTAATTTTTATTTAATTTGATTTATTATTTTATGGGTTTTGCGATCATCAAAAATGGGGATATTGTTGAGAAAGTGTTGTTTTCAACAATACATAATATTTTTATTAAAAAGGGGGAGATTGTTGAGGACAATTCTCTATCTCTTTATGATTATTTTTATGCTCACAAATACCCTTAATTATTTTATAATGATTTTATTTTAAGTGTATTTCATTAATTTATTATTTATTATGTATTTATTATTGGATGAAATATATAGGTTCTTGAACAATGAGAATTAATTTCTAAAGTATTCACATTAGTGTGTTCTAGAAACACTGTTCATGCTTTACATATTCGGGAATTGCTTAAGCGTGTTCTAGAAACACTGTTCATAACATACGTGGAGAAGCATAGCATAAGGATAGAATGCGGTGTATACTTTATGAGATATCAAAAAAGTATGGTTAAAAAACCATAAGTTATCAGAGAAGTATGGAAAGAGAACCCTATGTTTGGAAGGAACCCTATGTTTGGGTTATCAGAAAATTATAGAAGAAGAACTATACGTATTTTTTAAACATTACGTTTGTTTCTCAAAAGTATGGTTCATCAACCTTACGTTTGTGAACACCATTACATTTCATCAAAAATTATGGATCAAGTACCTTAGGTTAGTAAGATTATAAAAGTATGGATCATTTATCATACGTTTGAATGTTGAAGAGAAAAGTATGGATGATCAAACTTTCGTTTGTGATCTACCTTACATTCAGAATATTCATGCTATACAGTTCAACCTTACATTTGGCGTCGGAGAATTAAAGATGATATTTTTATGGAATGGTATACAAGTGAATTATTAGGATGATTTCAAGATAGATTTAAAGCTGATTTGAAACCACATATTTGACTGATTCTAAACCATTTATCTATGATTCAATGGTTCAATTTAAAAGGATCTTTTCATGACAAATTTTCAGGGGAGTTACGGCTGCTATGTTATTTATAATTTTTGAATACCACGATTCTAAAGGTGGATTTTGTGGGTCTGAATTTAATAGGAGAATTCTCGACTTTATTACTTATATACCTATATTATTTTCACATCCAAATAGGAAATCAATAGACATACAAAGAGAAAATCGAGATTCAATCGAGATAATCCAGACTTACAGATCTACTGTAACGAAGAATGAAGAAGCTCTGTTTATTGAAGAAGAAGAAACATGATAGAAGATTCACCCATTCGATATCAAAAATCTATTATGAATCTACTACTACTAAAGTTGTGAATTATATTTCTATATCTACTACAACCAGATCGACTCATAACGTCTCTTACTTGAAGATCATTATTTCTGAAGATGAAGGTCCATCTACTTTCAATTTCATACTATTGCAACTATAAAGAACAATGGGAAAGTATTTTTTTTCAAAGAACAAATACATTTTTTTGAGTTACCGGCTTCTCATACTAAGCTTTTTAGGTTCTGTGATTGAACTAGAAGGCTATGTTTAGCCTTAAGATTGTAAAGGTGACTACTAAGTTTACTCAGTTGTGGAATGCTCTGTTGATAAGAGGACCAGATAGTGAAAATCACCAAGCACGTGGAGTAGAGAATTGGTGGAATGGACTAGGGGCCTTCTGTTCCCCAAACCACTATACATCGTGTGTCCCTGCAATTTAAATTTCTGTTGCATTAATTTGTTTGATTAAAGTGACATGATCTCACGAAGAATTTTTAAAAGACACAATTCACCCCCTCTTGTGTATATTTGGTATAACCTGATCCAATAATCACCACAATTCAGATCATCCAAAATTACTATAAAAAAGTTATTTCTATGAAAATTTACATTGAATTTTATGGCTCTAAAAATATTTAATTTGGAAGGAAGGGCATGAGATCATCATCCTGGGAAATGAAAATATCCTTCAAGAATAAGGTATCCTATAACCCAAAAACTTTTTTTATACTAATTTTGTTTCACATTTATACTATTAGCTTAAAGGTATATTTTAGGAAATTATGTATGATTAAAAATATTTATAAGTAAACTACATCAAGGTGGATGAGAAAAAGTGTATAAAAAGTTGTTACCCATAAAGTATTCCAATGAGTGGTGGTACTACTCAAAAACTTAAAGGTTTGAAACCTATGAAATTTGAAAATTATATTCTATAAAAGATGAGAAGAATATTTGTTATCTATTTTTTGTGTT
Organism: Viscum album; assembly: GCA_963277665.1. Classification (NCBI taxonomy): domain Eukaryota; kingdom Viridiplantae; phylum Streptophyta; class Magnoliopsida; order Santalales; family Viscaceae; genus Viscum; species Viscum album. The sequence goes on from OY728120.1 coordinate 1,668,668,825, forward strand.
TCTAAAATATTGGATAAAATGATATGGAATTTTGGAATAACATGGAAATTCATGAAAATCATAGAAATTCATAATCAAGGTGGAGAAAATTTTAATAGAGAATGAATCTTTATGATATAAATTATAAGAAAAAAATAGAAGAATCATTAGTATGGATTCAGAAGTAAAAAAATATATTTTTTTATATATAAATTTTGATAAAGGCTTATAAATAAGAAATTACTCCAGCTAGTAGAAACATAAATGTGTATTGTGTATTGTGTGAAAGGTGAAAGAAGTTATAACATAAAACCTTTAAATTGTTGATATGGATTCATGGATAGTTGGAGCTGTTTCAAAATAAAATAAAATAAATTGAGGAATAATATACTCAAATGAATATAATAGAAAATTATATTTCACATATGGGAAAGGTTTATCTTTGAAGGAAAGAATGTCCTATGTTGAGAGGATGTTATAAGACTTAGAGTTACTTCTGAGAATTCCAGAGGTCCCTCATTACTCATTATTTTATGTGTTTGTAACAAACATATTGGGAATTGAAGGTGATGTTTGAGGATATCATTATTGGAAAACAATTATTATATTTTCCATCATGTAATTTTGTTACTACCATGAAATTGAATATGAGGAGTTCATCCCTTATGGGGAGAAATTGAGAAAGGAGGATACCAATGTATTTTATATAAATCTATAATTTTCATGACATCTAAGAAATAATAGAGTTTAAGGAATTATAATCAATCCTTCATCCCTCTTTCTTAATTTTATTAATCATATTTATTAAGGGGGAGCGGTTGGTTGATGAAAAGATGAGATGAATGGGAATAAATTTTTTTTCACCTACACTCTTTGTTTTGTTTTTCAATGTGTGTCCATGATCATGTATTTATCATCATAATAAAAACTATAATGAAAATTTATTATTATTATAATGTTTTCATGTTCATGGTTGTTAATGGAAAATATAGACAACATTGGTTGTACTTATATTGTTTTGAACACCAGGTTTTCTAATGTAGAGTTAGAGTAGACCAACTAAAATATCTTTTATATGAGAACCATATAATGTTATACTTATCTCAGAAAAGGGGGAAGGGAATATTTTTTCCTTGAATGTTATAATAATATATGAGAAAACCATGACTTCTAATTTTCATTTTATAGTTAATAAAGGGGATAAAATTATTTTTCACCTTGTATTCAGTTTTTTGATGTTTGTTGATATTGATAAAAAAATATAAAGGGGGTTATTTTTAATCCTAAGTAAGTGTTTGATTTGTTTTCAATGATTAAATATTTTATTAATAACCTTTATATGAAGTAATTATACTTATAGAATTTGTATGTAATCAATTAATGGAATTGGATATCAGGCTTGACAAATTATCATAAAAAAAGTGTTGATTGACTTTATAATCTTCAAGGAAACTAATGACTAGTTTTGGTGGATATAGAGACACTTTATACAATATTTTATTGAAGATCAAAGGCCTTAGGATTTATTATGAAATATATGAGATGATTTTGGGTTAAGTTGGCTATCTACATAAATGTAAATTGTGATTTTAATTAAATATGTAAAGGTAACTCTAACTTTCCATTTCTTGTGTAATGGTACATTAAATCTATGTAATGGTAAGATAAAAGATCCCTGAGTTTCTTAAGGGTGATCTATCTATCTGTAAAGGTAATATGAGTTCATCGAAAACTGTGTAAATCGAGTTGGAATAACATAATGTTAATTAGAGTGCTCTTTATAGGTTGCATAATGTTAAGTTGAGTATTGTATAATGATTTTCTCTTATGTAAAGGTAGTGGACACTACATAAAGGTATGTTGAGATTCCTAGTGTAAGTGTATCCCATGATCTATAATTTCTACATAAGTGTAGTGGTTAGTTTCATCAACTCACATAAATGTAATTACAAGTTTCTAAAGCTCACGTAAGGTTATTCCCCACTCCTGTAAGTGTGATCTGTTTATGGGTAATCCTTGAGGGTTTTGAACTCAACACTAGCTACACCATAGGGATGATCACCTCAATGCAGAATTACCCTAGATAATTATATTCCCATGCCACATCTTTATCCTACATCACACAAGGTCCAAATTCAAAATCCATACGTAATACAAGGTAATGAGGGGATACACCATATTATATGAGAATGAACTACAAGAATATTATTGTGATTTTTTTTGTTCAAGAAACTTATAGGGTGCTGCAACATGGAAGTTTCACTAAAAAAAATGGTTCAATTCATTTCATCATGGGGGAATCACATAGTTTGATATTCTAAATTGTATTTTTTAAGAAGAATTCTTGTAACTAATTTCTACCTAGCCAGGTGGGAACCAATTTTTCGAGTACAACATAACCAATTGTGTCCACATAGATGATTGAATGTGGACATGAAAATATAATAACGTTTTGGAAAAAGATATATTTGAATAATTGAAATGATTATAGTTATTTAAACATATCATAAATGATGGGATGAATCCACAACCTTAACTGGATTCAAATAAATATTTAAACAAAAATTCTTATAAGATTAAAAGAGAAATAAATCAGGTAATATATTAATATATTTAAATGAGATGATCCCACTATTGAAGGATGTGGGTTTTCCATAATTCAAATATGGAATTATTGAGTAACATATTTTGAGTAAAAAACTCATGATGTCTTTGTGAATATAAACATATAGTGTAGGTATCAAAGTAAAATCAGTATAAATTGTGAACTGATTTCCTAAACACAAACTCTTCTGATAGACCAATACATATAGTATTTAGGAGATGAAGAATCAGATATGAATCATAGAGTAGCTCAAATGATACAATAATTATTATTCCAATATTTAGAGAATAATATTATTCAGGATCTGAGAAGGAGTTTCTAGGTAGACATGCATGGTGCAAGTAGTTGTTGAAGACATTAAAATATTATACCAAAGAAAACCTGATATTGTAGTATCATGGAGGAATACACTCATCTAAACGGTTGAATATATTTCTAGACGTGGATCTACTCAAAAAATTTAATAAGGTTTTATATTTTCACTAGAAATATGATAAGAATCCAGTGGGACTCTAAAGAAGAAAGAGACATAGTGGGATTCTGTGTTGATTGATTGTGTCGGTGGGAGATTTTTCATCCTTATCAGGACTCTAGGGTAGGAGAACTCTAGGACTCAATGTTTATGAGAATGCGATAATAATCATATGTAGAAACCTATATATGATGAAGATTCTATATCTAGGGCTAATATCTAGTTGAAATAATGAGTAGGTGGTTATATCAAACCCTGTAAATGTTATTTTATACTCTCTCTATTATTAAAACTGTAGATTAAGAGACATTTGGAGTTAATATAAAGTGGATTGAGGAGATTAACAAGTATGAGGGGTTGACTTTTAATGATTTTTTTTAATGAGTATACCACTAATTAAGCCTTACACCCACCCACTAGTGGAACATAACTGATCCTTGGGTATTTCAGGATACGCATAATGTTTCGCACCACCAAGGGACTAAGGAATAAATTTCTATTCTTAATCTTCACACTATATCTCTAGATTCTAACCAAACCTATGTGATTAATGGTATTTAATTATCCCCAAATTTTTACAAGTTATTTCCCCATCCCTCTCTAGGAATAGTTGAAGACCATGTAAGAATTAAATTGTATTGGGATAGATAGGGGACCCCCATGCATATGATAAAGGTAAACATAGATAGAACATGTACTCATGGATCAAAGAAGGGATGAAACATTATTTATGAATTATGCATCTCAGTTGGGTTAATTTATAACACCTTTTCTGGATAATGAAACTCAATTTTTATAAAGGGATAAGCCATTCCCACTGGTCTCACCTTATGTAAGTGGTATAACATGGACTTGACTATACTGGAAACCAATTAATCCTTGGTTGTAAAATTATTTTTGGGTAATATTGTGACACTCTGTTTCATTTATTATCACATTATGGAATATTGGTGTATGATTAGGTTTTATGTGGAGGATTCGCATATAAGGAATGAGTGAAAAATGGTGAAAAAATACATTTCTTATAAAAGAAATATAGAAAAACCTCTCAAAATCTTCTCTAACACTTTATCCCTTCACATATGTTGTAAATATGATAACACAGGATATTCTTTTTCAATTCATTATTTTTGTCCTCCTTTACACCATTTTTTAGAATCCATTCCCCTTAACAAATTTTTTATTTTTCCATGAATATGAAATTTTATAAATGGATGACACCAATGTCACAACCACAATTAATGACATATCATTATTTACAAATAAAACATTATTTAGTTATATAAAATTATTTATTATTAATTTCAACATTTTATGTTTATAAAATATATTAAAAGACAGGTTTATGAAGTCAATAGAACGATTTTATGAAACCAATGATTTATAAAATCAAATATATTAAATAAAAATTTAAAAAATAAAATTTAATATCAAAATATCATTTTTTCAAAGTAAAATACACCAAACAATAATGGACAAAAATCCAATAATGGAATAAATAGAACCTACCTTCCTTGACTGAGGTATACATGATTCGTCAAATATAGATATTTAGATATCATTTTCAATATATCACAAAATATTTAATATGAAGATACATTCAATTGAATATTTAAATATCCTTATAAATATTCCATGAAAGGGATAATATAGGTGAAATAGATAAGATAATGGTGAAAATAGATATATGATTTCTTAACTTCAATCATGATTTAATCAAACAAGTCCAAAATAGAGAATCATTTTTGATGGGTGAAATCATTCAAAACCCACCTAAATAACTCCTAGGGTTAGTCAAAGATGTTTTAGTAACTAAATGGGGTTAAACATAGTAAAATTTAGTATTTTAAAATGAATATGTAAAAATATTCCTAATGTGTATGGTTATGTTTCATGATTTGTTAATCTTGAAATATGACTATCTCCAAATTAATCATGAAAGGATATCATACACTCCAATTTTTGGATGATATAATTATTATTTAATTGAGTATATTTCAATGCATTAGAAAATAAAAAATATTTGAATTTTATATTTATAACCTACAATTAAAAACTAATTATATAAAAGCATACATTCCAATTTGGGGATAATATAGTTATTATATATATATATATCCATAAAAACTAAAGATGTATTATAGTTGTGTTCATAAGTTTTGATAATTAAAAAAATATTATTATAATGGGATGAATCAATGTAATTTTCCTAACTAAAAAATGATTTTATAGTTCAATTAATTTTTATGATATAAAAAAACAACGAGTATATTGATTTCCTTGATATAGTTCAAATTATAGAATAAGATATGATTTTAGGAAGTGAAAAGAATTTTTAAGAAAATTGCATATTTAGCCCCCACAAATTTCTAAACATGTCAATCATAAATTATGTCTCACTAAATATTCTAGAGTGAAGGTTGATGTAATTTTTTAGTTATTAATGAAAGATAAAGTAGTAGTGTGGATACCAGTGGAGTGGTTGTGGCTTTCGGTAGGAGAAGAGTTTAGATGAAAATAGAGGGTTGTGTTTGAAGCGTGGCCAGCATTCTGCTTGGGATGCCACAGGCTAGGCCATCAGGCTTCTGGTAGCCATCGCAGGATTTGGGTTAGTCAAACTGTGATCAATAATTTTGAGGGACTTGAGGTGCAGGTTTATTGCGTAGTCCAGCTGCGAGATAGTGATGGTTTGGGTGAGTTTGAGGAGGTTTGCGGGGATACTACAAAGGAGATTGATCATGCGGTTTTGACAGTCACTGAGTCCAGCATCCGGGAGTCTTAGCTCCATTAGTGGTGTCTCATGGTTCCTACAGAGGCAGGAAAGAGTGATATGATTAAAGAGGCAGAGCCACGAGTTGTGGAAATTTTTGATCTATTAAAACAATATTTGGGTCTAAAGGGAGTTGAAGAGGAGAGTCCCGTAGCAGTGGATATGGTGGATCCTCCAGCTAATTCCACCTCAGGCGTGGAGAGCTTGATAGGGGGTGATTCGAATCCAGCTGTGGGAACTCGAATGGGCACTGAGAAATATCCAAAGGCTCCCAAGACATCTTCTTACAGGGAAGCTTTCCTTGCAGGTGATGAGAACAAGGGAATTGTGGGTCCCCGAGAAGAGCCATCTCCAGCGACCAGGTCTTTCCCAAGGTGTGTGCTGCCAGCTTTTAAGCTGTGTAACCACTTTGGGAGCTTGAAGGATGAAGGGAAGAACTAGAAGGATATTCGGATAGTACCTTGCAATGAGGAGTAGGGTATCCTACGGGTGGAGTTTGGTGATGACTCTTCAAGCCAGTTATTGGGAGTCAGTGCTCATGAATTCTATGGTAGTGACACTTGTAGTCAGAGGAGAAGGAAGGGTCGGCGTGGAGCAAAGAAAGGACACAAAGATTATTTACACCTTCCTTAACCAATGGAGACCCGCTCTTCCCGAAAGTTGAATGCCCAAGAGTGGGAAGGTGTTCTCAACTTAAATGGAAGTGCAGTTCGAGTAGGGGGTGCGGCCGATGCAGTTGAAGGGATTTCTACCACCCGGGATGTACTACAGAACACATGCATGGATGTTGATCAACCAACGGAGCTACTACTAAATTCTAGAGAATAAATGGAGGAGGAATCCCTTGTGACCAATTTCCCAACAGATGATGGTGATAAAATTATAGAAAGGACCATTCGGGTGGACACCAACAGAGAGCAGAGGTACTGGACTGACAAGGAGAATCATATCCTAGTAATAGTTCTCAATGCTGGGAAAATAAATCAAGAGTAATACAAGAAAGCCAGGGATAGAATGGTGTGTCTATTTTAAGTCTTTATAAAGGATGATCCATAAATATTGGTAACTTCATTTTCATGTGAACTTTTTAAGGATAAAAATGTCAATAGGCATAAGTTGTCCTTTAACAACTTTGTTTTCTCTTGGGGTTTCTCACTTTTTCCTTAAAAGTGTTTTTGGTTTATAATAAAAATGAAGTTGTATAATATATTAGGACCCTTAAAAACACTAGCATAGTAAATATATGTGGTCTATTCCAAATAAATATATTATATATATATACTATATTTTTTGTATGTTGTTTTGTTAATAAATAATTTCCAAATTTAAAATTATGATGTATATTTTGGAATATTCCCATACCATTGTTTTACAATTAATATAAATGTAAAAATAATTATCCATTGATGTTTAAAATAACTATTACATGATATTTAATATGTAAAATAAACCCATTGGTGATAGATTCATAGTTTTTTCAATTCAATGGTATTCATGGCATGAAATGGGTTGTGATAATAATTTAAGGATTTTATGTAGGGTCTCTTATGTGGATACATATTCCACTCATGTGATGTAAGTGTGACTTGTTATTTATGTTGGGAAACATTGATTATACCTAATAGAATTTTATAAATATATTCCAATTCTATACCATGGGAGTATAAATCATATGAAACTTAATTTTTTTCCTTTCATATGAACCGTTATACGTTGATAGTAATATTATGACATTCTTTACCATGGGAGTATAAATCATATGAACCGTTATTATGACATTCTTTACGTTAATTCATAAGGTGGCCATGTATTTTATTGCTCATGTAGATATTTTTACTTAACTAATAAACATATATTCTTTATTTAATGGAATGTTATGTATAAATATACAAGGATTAATGATATTTGATATATTTATTTAATCTATACACACTATATTATACAATCAAAAATAAATTAGTTGACTTATATGATTTTGAAATGCTCCATGTCTTGTATTTGTAATTGATTTCAAGGAAAAGAGGATATTTTGAGTATTTATGTGATGTAATGGGATGAATTTGGTGTACATGTACTGAATTGATTGAATAATGTTATGCAGAGACAATTCATTATTCATTTGTAGTTTGAATTCAAGATTTAATTTTTGTTCAATCCTTGTTTGCAAATTGAATTCATTCATTTAGTGCGGGATACAATAATGAAAAAAATAAAAGACAACAAAAAATAAAAAATAATAATGTGGGGCTGATATGTAATAAAACCGATTTACTAGTTTAAGAGTGAGTAAAAACAAACCCTAATGCTGAGGAAAAATTGTTTGAACAATGACTATTTATTATTTATAATTTTTAACTTATGATAGAAAAAAGGGAAAATGTATAATATTTGGATTAAATGTTATAAGGAGGTGTTATATTTGTTTTCAAACAAATTTGTCTATGTTTAGATCTCTATATAAATTTTAAAACTATTATAAGATATCTATAGTTTATTTTTCCCCCATCCCCACTAGAACACCCCCTAGGATTACATGTCTGAACCACAATGGCCACCTCTAATAAGCAATGGGTTTGTGACTAGCACCAAGGGTTTAGAACACACAAATTGGAGGCATTATTCTCATAAATCCCATGAAAATAACATAAATACACCAATAAACTCCATATTAAAAGTAAATAAACTAATATCAATTAATTTAAGAAAGGTAATACATTAACTAAAATCTCCAAATAAATCATATGGGACAAAACATATGGAAATAACTGCATGAACACCATAAATCATCGCATCATGAGCTAATAAGGTCTAAAATAATAACTAATTTCCTACTTCTGGACAATAAAATAGGGATATATATATAGGGTGAGAATACATGTAGACTCAATATGATCTTCCCCAAATACTATTAAGAAAATGTAAAAGAATCATTTTTAAGTCTTAGTGAATAAATAAGAGAACTATCATGTTACCTAACCAAGAAAACCATTTCCGCATCCTTAGTATGGATAAATTTCCTTAATCCACATATTAGTTTAGTAACATAATTTCATGAAAATATATTTGTGAAGGTTCCTAAATCCACTTCCCTAATAAACTATTTCCCCTTACATTCTAATGGTTTTAGTCATGGTACTATAATCTCCTATATATCCAAATAACTGCATAACCATAGAGTCCAAACCACATATACATAGAAGCATCAAACCCATATCTCCAAAAAACAACATAAAATATCCATAATATCATCCTTACATCTCAATGTTAAGGTATTTTATCATGAAATACATCAACCCCATTTCATCCTCCTTAAATATAAACCCAAATCGTTCATTCGTAGCATATCCATATATCATCATTCTATCTTAGGTTTTACTATATATGGAAAATAGATCAAGGAAGGATGATTATTTATCCATTAATATCCTCTAAAATATGTTTGTTAAGGAAAACACTTAAAAACCAAATATCATATATGCAAAATCCATGATACCCGACTCCGGTTGTGGTGGGTAAGAAAAAAATAATGAATATATAATATCACACAAACCAAACCTAAGGATCTAGTTCCTAATACTATGGAAGAAAGATAAAAATAAATTTTAAAAACATTAACACTATTTCTAATTATATCCTCAAAATAACCAACACCACTGATACACTATAATACTTCCACTTTATAAAAATCATCCTCATCCTACTACATGTCTCGCAATCACATACACATAATTATACAATAAATAAATTTGTAATCTTCATTATAAATTGTTTTTAAACATTATTATTGACTAAATTAGTATTTACCATCCATATTACATTGGTTATTCTAATATAGACAATTATTATACCAAATAATCATTTCAAACAATTAATTATTCATTTATTCATTTACCACAACAACATTTATATCATAATATCACATTCCAGTAAGTCATTAAATTCATTTATTTCCATTTCAAGCATTATGCATATAATACTTGACCACATCATCTTACAAACAAAAAAACATCAATATTTATAAGATAAAAAATTCCACAATATTTCATTACCAGCTAATAAACATTAGTCCCACTACTACTCAATATCAACCATACTATCTCATCATTACCAACATCACACCACCACTCCAACAACAACCTATAATCAACCCAACCTCCACCCTAATAAAGAAACCAAATAGAAAATATTATAATCACTATAAAAATAAAATCTAATACAATTAAAATAATAAATAACATAAATCATTTCAACATGAAATTATGTTACAACATTCCAAATCATGACTTAAAAAATGTATACGTAAAAAATAAGAATTATTAATTTCATATTTCATCATATCTTATGTTATCTTATTTAAATAATTATCTAAATATAAACATGATAATAAATTAAAAAATAGGATATAAGGGAAATAGTAAAAAGAATCAATCTAATAAAAAACATGTAATCATAATCTGAAATAATATAAATCATATTTGAAACACATTACCCCTTCCAATTACATATTTTGTTTGTTATCGTATTGGGAAGATACCATCTATTTGACCAATTATAACAAAAATTTTATAATTCCACATTCACACATAATAATAGATGATCGGTCATTAATCCCCAACATAAAATGAAGCATTAATGAAGATAATAAAAGAAAAAAAAGAAGACCACAAATCACACCATTGAGGATTCCTAATAAGAACTCCAGACAACCTATAAACATAATCTCATTAATTATACCTCAATTAAGAACCAAAAAAATGAATCCATATCCATCTTTGTGGTCTTACAAGAAATAAAAATACATAATTGAAGAGAAAATGTGTAAGATAATATGAGAAATTATAAAGGGGGAACCATGGATAAAGAATTATTTTATATATTAACAAAGATCCTTATATCCTCATTGAATCAGGTTGGGAGCAACCAAGGAGATTTAGTAGATGACTTTGTATTGAGGATTATTGAGGAAATTGATCCAAGGATGGATATATCCTTGAATTTATAATAAATCTAAAGGTACCCCTCCATGGGTTTTTGAGAGTTTCAATTTGGAATAGATGGAAACATTTATGTGGAATTGGATATTCATGGCCATTAAAATGGCATAAATCCTACCTTAATCACATGATCATTTAACTACATGTACGTAGTGTTGACCATCAAAATTCCATAAGGTTACTATAAATGGTCATTTGATATTTGAATTTTGACTATAACCAATAAAAAACACAACATAGTCCTCAAACTTTTTCCTTTTAAACCCTTAATCCTTAATCAACCATGTCACTGAAACCTCAGGAAAATGGTTGTTTCACACATAAGTTCAAAAAATAGGTGTTTGAACCTCCCCATTTCCCACAAAACATCAACCAATAATCAAAATATACCATGCCTATAAAAACACTCAATACTACACGATAAATGGAAGCCATGTTATAATAAATCAAAAGGTACAATTTTGTCCCTAAAAAAGATAATACTCAACTTTTCACCCCTAAACTCCATCAAAGTACCACTCCCACCCCTTGGAACCATCAAATGAAAAATTATAGAACTAAACAATGTTTTGGAATCTACAATTGATTATTAAAAATTATTCTCATACTCAATAATAAAAACCAAACACATCAATAGAACAAATCTACCACAAAACCAACACCCAATTAGATACCTCTAAAACAATAATTTTTCCATCAAAAAATCACATCATAGAATAATAAAGAAAACACCTTCATTTAATCAGAATAAAATCGAATCAATATGTTAATAATAAATAAAATAAATAAAAAACATAGGATACTGAGAATTAATCAAAGAATTATGTTCCCATTTACAATACTCCAAGCCACCATGCCTCCAAAATACATAAACCAAAAGAATATCATTCCCATGTAATGCCTTATCCTGATGGCACTGAATCCCAACCTGATACTCCAGGAACATCACATCATCTTTAATATCTAAATCTTCTAAATAATGATATGAGGTTCATCATTAATATAATAATAATGTTATGACATGTGTAAATATCCTGGATTGAATCCATTTGTATATGAATTTCCAACAAATATTATGCCATGCCAGCATTATGTGGAACATCTATAGGTATAATAAATCAATGAAGGAGCATACTATTGAACCCTCCTAGTGTTAAGTTGTTTTAATTTTAAATAAGAATCATTTAAATATTTATTTAGAAGAAAGTATTAGAATAAGATTAAAGTACCCAATAACATGATATGATTGTAAGAAGGGTATGACTAGAGAACCCAATATATTTTCTATATATGTACAAATTTTAGTGCATTTGATAACACTATAGAGTCTGGAGTTGGAAGTTTCATTTATTTTATTCATTCTATGAAGATTTTGAGTAATGGGAAATAAGTAATAAATTTTATTCCTTGAATTATTTATGAGGAATATGATTAAGATTCGTCTATTGGTGCTAGTTTTGTAGAGTAATCATTAGGAGAATCTTGTTCAAATTTTTGATTGTTAGAACTTGATAATTCATGAGAAAAACCTAATTAAAAATATTAATGGGAAATGACGATGTTTTCCCCCATGGTGTGTGAAGAATACTAAATATTATATATCTATTAATAAGCTAATAATGAGTGTGGTACTTTAATCAAAATACATTCTATGTATTTTCATAAGAAAGACTACTAATATGAGAAGAATATATTTAGATGATATTATGGTTTTAATATGAGTAAAAACACGTTCTTCTAAAGATTAGGAATTATTCCATTAAATATTGAAGATGATTTCAGGTTATTCAAAATTAATACAAATTGTATGAGATGTTTTCATAAGTTTCAAGAAATCTAGAGAATGATGTAATATACTGAAATTCATAGGAAAGAATAATTATAGAGATATGTATGATGTGTTTGAATAAATATAGAATATTGAGGTATAAGTCAAATTAAATCCTTGGAATTAGAGGCTATGTCAGATTGGTTCTATATAAATTTTTCTATATATTATTTAGGCTTGGATAGATGAACTATTTGAGATTAATTGGGGATTTAAAATTTCTATATTTTACTAAACAAGTGAAAATTTTGCACACATATGAATATTTCAAAAATAATATTACATAGTGGAAGAATAGGCTCTATGAAAACAGATCGATGTCAAAATGAATCTTATATATGGATTATTATATCTGGATTCATTGAATCTATATAGAATTAAAATTAATATTTACTTTGTTATATTAGAATATCAAAAAAGTTTTTTAAAATTAAAATAAATCTTTTAAATGTTATGTTATATTAACACATGGATGAGGAAAATTAATTGGTATTTGTATCAAATAAAATCAGGGTTTCCATATATTATTTAAGACAATCCAATTTGTCACAGAAGTTTATCATTGATATTTATGTGGATTTTTTTGATAAACTCAATGTCCTGTAAGATTAAAAAAACATATAGATAAATAATAAAGTAATTAAATTAATGTTTTTGATGATCTTGATGATTAAAAATCACAATACTTCAGATATTGTTCATCATTCAAGTTGTGTTTTTTAATGATAAGACTATGCCAAGGAGAAAAATTCCACACCAGAAATGTAAGATTAAATGAATGTGAATATATGAAAATTAATATATCCAAATAACATTAAAGTGAAAAAAATTCATTGAATAAATAGAGGATGATCTACTAAATGAAGGTTAATAAGGTTGTTCCTAGAAGTATAAGTTACACAAAAATTACTTGTTCAAGTGTTCATGTATACATGGATTAATAAAATAATATTTTTTTGGAAATCATAATAAAAATAGGAACTTTATTATTCTATGACCTTAGAAGTAATTTTAAGCTTTGAATTGAGAATTATTAAATTGGAAAAATTAAATAAAATAAATTGGAAGGTTTTGGGTGACTATTTTAGTTATTCAGTTGTGAGAATTTGAAGATAATAAAGAGTTGTAGAAATTTTGGATTCTATAAAAGATGAAAATAAGGTAGAGATATATGGTAGACAAAAATTTCTTTAACTAATAGTTCCTTAAGGAAATTATTTTTGGTGATTTTTAATGATATATAGTATACTTTTTCTGGGAGAGATTTAAAATAGAATATATGTTACCTATTTGAATGATTTTTATGACTAAAAATATTAATCAAATTGTGTGTCGATATTGAAGGGTTGTTATATTAAAAATATTGTAATTGAACCCAATTTATATTTTGAGAATAATAAGAGACAACAAATAATTATGAATGTATATTATATTGACACTATGATACAAATATACTCCTTTATCATAAAGGATTTGAGAGAGAAGACTGGAGAAATTGCTTCTACATAGTCATTAGGGTTGAAGAAAAGTATTTCTAATGTTTCTTCCCTTGAAAGAAAATGTTCTGAATTGAAATAGAATATGAAGAGAACAATATGAGAGATCTTGACATTGATTTTATATATTTATGATTATTTAGGTACTATTGAATAAAGAATATTGAGATATGCCACATTACTGAAATGTATTGATGTTCTTAAAGAAAATAGGAGGTAACCATTTTAGATTTCTATTATTGAGAAATTTGAATATAATCATATTATATTTTTTATAATAATAGGAATCCATGAATATTGAAACACGGTTGAGGAAATAGATTGGATTCATTTAGTCCAGTGGATACTTCTTCATTCATACTGGTCATACATAAATTGATAATCCTAGATCTATTTATAATAGAGGAAGAACTAGTTGGTGATAGAAACTAAAGATAAAAAGTTATTTCTTTTATGTTTTCTGGTTAGTTCCAGTAATATACATTCAAGGATATATCCATACCTATGCCTTATCTTAATTATCAATGTGAAATAGTCTTTTAGTAAGATAACAAACACTATACATCAAGGATGTGGTCATCCAAAATAAAGGAAATCCCCATTAATTAATTATTTTATTCCTTGTTGTTTACTTTCCTATTTTTCATTTCATACATACAAACCATGTCATATAGATACATAGAATGATCCATTACCCCAAAAATTCTAGAGGGAAAATAAAAATGAATTAATTGAACAAAAGATTATCAAAACTAATTCACCCCTAGTGTTGGTCACATCAACAATTGATACTAACAATTAGTATGAGTGCCATAGTTCCACATCAATTTGAATTCTATGTAATTTAAGATTTGAATATTTTTTTTTAGTTTTTAGTTTCTATTCGTAAATGCCTCATTATGTGAACACATTGAGATGATTCGTCTATTTCTAATTAGAATTATATCACATCCAAGACTCTGATGAAAATAAATAATAAATAGATACTAAGTATGAATTAAACACTATTGTGAATAGTGGAAGAAAATTTTATTTCTACATACTAAAAACATAAAGATATCATAATTGGAATGGAACAAGAAGATATGGTGGTTAAATATTCTATTGATAAGATTGAAAACTATTCTACCATAGGTGATTCACAATCTATACATGGAGAAGATATAACACATATTTCATTCCGTGAATATATTTTCTATTAAATATATACATGTGAGGAAAATAAAATATCAATTGATTTATATGATTATTCATGTGTGTATTTGAAAATAGTTCAACCTCTCTCTATCAATGTTTTCATGATCACAGATAGTCATTTATTTATCAAACTTCTTTAATTGATAGAATTTAATTCTCATAACTTATTCGTTTATTCATGTAATTTATGGACTAAATAAAGATATTAATGTCAATTGTAGATGCATTTCTGATATTATTAATGAATTGGAAAAATCTCTTACTATGTGTAAATATTTCAGAATGATGTTGGAACATTAATCAAATCCCTTATATAGAATAAATCATAGAACTTATTTAATGTGAAGTGTTTCTGGATATATTTTCTATGATGTGTAGGGAACTGACAAGCTAGTGACTGTTCCAGTGGCGTGACATTCTATTATAATTCCACCAGCTTGCCACTAGGCAGTAGTGGCTAGGATGTAGGCATTTTTTTGTTAACAAATCCTCTTAAATATATTATTAAATGACTTATAATAGTAGGATCCATTAAATAAAACCAAATAAAAAATAATCTCAGTAACTTTTGGAGATTAGTTTCATAATAAATCAAAGTGTAACTAAAATAAATGATATTTATTTTAATCTCCATAATGAGATCTTAAATACCTTCGAGATCCTAAAAATACACTGGATAATATGATTAATACATAAAAAAATGGGTGAGCTAAAAAAAGTAATGAAATGAAAATGATAATTAATCATAACATGTGAGTAAAATATCATAAAATGATATTTTAAATTTGCAGGATCATGAATAATCATATGTAAGAGTAACATAAATAACATAGTATCATAATATTAATTGAAACATTTGGAATTTAAAACAACATATAAAATGGAATAATCATATGTTAAGGAAAAATACAAAGAAAACATCTCATGGTGGATAGATTCCCATTGTAGATTAGTTTTACTCCATAATATTATACATAAGGTCTCAAAAGACAAGAAAATTACATATTTCTTTTGATTTATATTTGGAAAAACCAATCATAACATATAAATTATTATGTGTAGCATAAAATCATATCAAAAATTTGTCATAAACATGATAATTACCTACGGAATGAAAAAAGATGAATAATATTTCCTCAAAACATAATCAAGGATATCTCATAAAGAATATTTTTGATAAATAAACTTACAGTTTTTATTACCCCATAAAAGGAAGAGAGAATAATCTAGGTATATATGTAAGAGAAACACAAATATATATATATATAATTTAAATAATTTCATAATGTAAAATATATAGATAAAGTGATCTGGTGAGAGAGAGTCCATAACCCAAATAAAAAGGGTGGTTTCAAGTGACCCATTACCTTATGTATTTATATGTTATTAAATGTCACTTGGCATCAAAGATAATAAAATATTATTAATTAACTAAAAAATTATGAACATTTTACACTAATATTTAATTTTATATAATTTTATTATGTTCATTTGTTATCATTTCATTGAGATATAATGATTAATTTTGTTATTTAGGGAGCATTCATTTCATGGTTCCATGGTCAGATCACTTGTGGATAATTATTCATGTTCATGTAAGACTAGACTGAAACTATAGAAGTAAAATGAAATGGTATTAATGTACATAAATAATGTAAAATGTTCCCAAATATCTATATTTTTTTTATATAGGAATGATTATTTTATTAATAATGTTAACGTTATACATTAAGTTCCCTTAGGTGGTTTTACCGACCATCACGAAGTAGGTTCATTTTTTTTTAATATTATAGAAATATATTCATTATATAACATGAAAAAATAAATAATATAAATAAATTGTTAATTTTAAATCAATATAACTGAATTTAAACCTACCATGAAGGATGTGGTGGAAAAAGAAAACTCATCGTCCATGAAGGTAGTGGACTAACATAATATGGACAATGATTTTGATTTTGAGAATAAGAGGAGTTGATAATGGTGTGTATGGTAGATATTACATTAAAAACATATCATTAAAGTATATATATGGTACTGGATTTATTAATCCATGTTTTATGATGAAGGTAAAGAGAAGGTAGAAGAAGTAATTAATTTAAATGAAGTAAATTGATAATATTTCCTCTTAATGTCCTCTCCTTGAAACCCTCTTTATGGAACACTGATTTGGTATTTCATTGAGATCAAATGGGGAATAAAGTGTGGGAGAAAATTGGGACTATATTTATACATAAATTTCACTATTTCAAATCCAAGAAGGTGCGAGGAGAATTTACTATCAAGGGTAGTATTTATAAGGGGAGGAGAGGGGTGGTTTGAATATTATATTCATTAGTTTAGTATTTTGCCTCTAGAAAATAAATAGTATTGATTATTTTGAATAAATTAAGTAAATGGTGATTATGAGTTTGAAATAATGGATTCTTACATCATTAATTACTCAAAAAATCATTTATTTATGTTATAATGTTAATAAAATATTTTATTGTATTTCACTATTCCCAAAAACTTCAACTATTTTAGTTAAATACAAAAAATTCATCCCAATTGATTTCTAAAATATAGTTTCTAAGAATGAAATCTATTATATGAATATAATTTTTTAGATATGAGAAATTTATTTTTTAAATGAAATCCTCATTTATTTGAAAAATATATATTATATTTTTAAAATTGATTTTTGGACCCCATGAAAAATTATTTAGAGTTTCATAAAATTTTATTATCATTATAATAAATCCTAACATTAATTGATAGATTAACTTTATGAAAATAATATTTTTTAAGTCATTATATTTATTTTAAAAGTACAGTTAAAAGATTTATGTTTTATAAAAATAGAAATACTTAGTTTATCATTTTTAAAACAATTATTTAATTACACCATGGTATAAATATATAATATTATAATATTATAAGTTATATAAATATTATTTTTCATTTATATGTGTTACGATAATATTATAACAGTTAGGTCACCATTATTAATGGTCAAATTACCATTCCAACATACAAGTTATAATTCCAATGGTAAGATTACTATTTTATCGGTCCGATTTATAGATGTCATATGGGTTCCATACTTTCTATAAATACCTCATATTTGATTAATTATTCATAAAATTATATTTTATTCAAAAGGTTGTATATATATATTCATTTTCAAAATTCATATTGGGTTACTAAAATTCAGAATCATTTATACAATGTTGTTTTTTAGGGTGAATTTTCTAGGGGATGGAGTAGATCCAAATTTTAAAATTATAATTATTATCATATTTTCAATTTTTTAATTTTTGTAATAATATAAACTCTTATAACAATATTTATTCTCTAAATTTAATGTTCAAATTATTATAATAAAATGTTTTTTATCAAGTGGATCATGTGATTTAAACTATATTGCAAAATATGACTTAATTATTTAAAGGGAAACTGTATTGATAGAATTATTGGTGGTAACATTCTCCACCATTTAAGAATTTTCTCTCTTGAAACTTCATTTTATATATTCTAGTGAAAATAGGAGATTTTATTTCTTCTGTATGGCTTCCTATAGTTCCCATTTCACCTCCTCATACTTATGGTTTCACCATAGTAATTTCACTAGGTGTGTTATCTTTTTTACATAGAACATTGCCTCTATGGTCTAAGAAATTCACTGAATACTGCCCATAAGAGTGATCTTTTTCCTGAACTACCACATTTGAATTTATTAATCATGAGGGATCTGGTATTCACTTTCTAAACAATGATGTGTGGAATACATTGTATACTTGAGACATAGTTTTTGGGAGTGTTAGTCGGTAAGCCACAACTCTGATGTGATCAAGAATCTCTAACGGGTAAATATACCTGGGACATATATTTCCATTATTTATAAATATAATGATTATCTTCCATGAAAATATGGGTAGTAACACATTATATCTAACCTAAAACTCCATGCCTAATATTTTTTTTTATCATAACACTTTTATCAACACATAGTATCCCTGATGTGCTTTTGAATGGTCGTGAATGTTTCTACCATTTATTCAACCATTTCAGGTCCTAGAACATTATGTTCACTTGTATAATCTAGAAATTTAGCTTTCTACATCACTTCCATAAAATTATTCATTTTAATCCATTTTTATTCTTCATTGAAAACTATTATTGATTTAGAAATCGATTATATGAAGATGTTAATTCCATCCTCCTTCGATGTCCTTTGAGAAAATTCTCAACATGTCTTTTAGTGTAAAGATTTTTCTCTTATATTGGCCATAATTTTGGGGGTGATAATTCAAAATAAATTTTATATAAGTGTTTAGATAATGTTGGAGATTCTTAATGAACATTTCAGAAAATCTAATATCTTGATCGAATACAATTGATATTGTTGTTACATGTAGCTAAACCACATCACTAATGTATATCCTTGATATTTTATCATGTGAAATTTATTAACATAATTTATTTACCATATATTATTTTTATATATTATATGGATTTATTTTGGGACCAGGCGCTGAGACGACATGTTATTCTGAGGCCTAGTGTGCCTGAAATAAATGTTTGAAAAATATTGGAATTTTTAATAGCACACAAGAAAGGTTATCCTAACAAGGTGTAATAAATATTAATTGGATGAACATATCAAAAATCTAATGGAACCATTGAACTCATAATGTAAGCTTTACCCCAGGGGTGACTTAACTTTAGTCGGTGCAGGTTTCCTGGAGAATAAGTCACAGAGGAAGTAACCGTAAAAAAATTAATTTAATAGAAAACTTATTTTGTTGACGTAACAACTGAAAATCATTAAGAAGGCTATTATTAAGAATATATAGGGTTATATTCATAACAATATAAACCTTGTAGAACCATTTGAGATAACATTAAGGATTCTCTCTCAGGTGACGACGGAAGATCAATCGAAAAATGCACCTCAGACTTGAAGAACCTTGACAACGACAATAATGACTCTTCATCCTTCGTTAGCAATCAAACCGAATCCAGGTAGGGCATATTGTTTTGATTTATTTTTACCAATGTTTTATTCTATGATGAATTAATACCAATCACAAAAATATTTTTCACACAGATCGATCATTAATACGCGATGGGATATTAACTTCGGGATTATTGGGAGATTGATCTTTATTCCTTTTTGTTTATCATGCTAACTGAAAAAAATTGAGGCTGGCATGAAAAAAAGATGAGGTTCATTCAGAAGGGTTAATTTTTTTTATTTTCTCCCTCCTTTCTTTGAGTTCTTCTCCATTTGATCCACATGATCATGGATCAACCTTATTGAGTGGCTAAAAATGTGATCAAACCATTATATTGGAGGAAAATCAACTATAGAGGCCAGATTAGCGTAGATCAAGACCTGAGGAACCCTGATCTGTGTCCCTTTTGAATTTCGGGAATCATAGGAGGATTTGAAACACATAAAAGAGGAGACAAAAAGATTCAATGAAGGTAGTGATGCACAACATCAGCCGTGTGGGAGCCGGAGGGGTTGGTGGAAGCAGACTGCGACATAAGCCACATCGGATGAAGCCATCAGTCATGTTATTGGAGGCTGAGGAACCACATTAGATGTGGGAGGCCTCTAGGACGTGGCTATCCAGGAATTTTGTGGCGCCCAACATGCAGGATGGTGGGGCTAATGGGGTCGGGCCTAGTGGGATTGTCCGAGTCGGCTTGGGTCGTACTCGGGCCTGACTCGGGATGACTGAGGTGGATCTATGCCATCAAAAAACATAACAGTCGACTGTGATCTATGACATCTCCATCTTCAATAGGAATAGAGGCCACACGACCAATGTCATATATATTCGACCAGCACGATTTAACACCATAGTCAGTCAGTCAATGGTGGTCGGTCCACGGGGTGGTCGACCGCCACAGTCAGTGGACCAACAGTGCGGTCGGTCCATAGGCCCAACGACCCCCTTTAAAACTTGAAACAACCATAGAATGAAAATGGAGATTCCAATAAATGAACCATATATGGAGTTGAGACCATGACATTGAGATGGTACTTTTGATACTAGTGGTTATTTTTTAGTTTGGGCCAATATTAGTTGATAGAATTCCCTTGGTCCATTCCTCGATGGTTTAGTAAGACATTTACAACCACATCATAGGATTGTAAACCCCTCAAGAGGTTCAGTCAATGATAGGGTATGATATCCCTCCATTGCACTAGAGGGTGATCCACTATCACCCCTAGTGGAGTTCTATTGAATTGATATAACCACCAATTGGAGGGAGTTGGTCCTCCATCCAGGAGGTCTCATCAATAGGGTCCGTGGTATTCCCCATGGTGTATGGTTAAGATCTTCTACATTGTGGGTTGATCTAGATTGGATATGTGCTATTAAATATTGTGTTTAGGTAGGATCCCCTATCTATGTATCATAGTCTTCATTGACCAATGAGTTCTCTTTGAGTGGGGCCCAAATGAGCTAGACCTCTTCCTGAGTGTCTCTGATGATATCATGAATTGAGGAGTGAGTTCTCCCAGAATGATTTTTCTTCGAGCAGATTCTTGTTCCTGGTAATTAGTTGTGGCTTACCTCTAGACTTTGTGTCTTGGATTGAGTATATATGGATTTTATTATTATATGTTCTATAAACCTATTGTTGTGTAGACCTGACTATACTTTATATTTTTGTATTTCTTTGTGGTATTTCTTTGTGTTTTTACATTTTCCTAATGAGTAGTGTTATATTCACCCCTACGTGGGATTTTCCTACACGTTTCATGTCTTATATAGATGGTCAAACTTTCAAAAGTTTCATAAACATACCAGGACAAGGCGGTGCTTTGGGAGTCTGGATAGACTGAGGTGTTTTCCTACGGCTTTTTAGATAGCATTTTCAATACTTATTTTCTTATAGGTTGCACTTTTGGTTGCAGACTCTTTTTGGCGGGCTTGTATTTGTCCTTGTTTACATTCCATTACTTTCACTATTGTACTCTGGTTGCAGGATATTGTGGTTTTATGCATTGTTCACTTAGTGTTTTTACTTTTCAGCATTTGTGGCTGGGAGATGTGTGCATGCGTACAAGTAATTTAGGATAATACATCCCATTTGTGGGATATACCTACTCAGTACAAGTCACCAACCCCTGGACTATTAGAGGAGAGCTTGGGGTAGTCATGGAATGGGCCCCTATGGGACTGGTCATGGTAGAGTGGTATTAGAGGTGGTTAGTTAAACTTTAATACCATGATTATGTGATATTGGTTTGGAGAATTGATGTTAAGTGTTTTGAGTTCATCTTTCTAGCCATGGAATCCAATGTGGGTGTGATAGCTGAATTATATATACACCAGGACTTTGAGCACATATGTTTTAACGTGGTACATGAAAACAATGGTTGCATGAAAAAACAATGGTACATGCATCATATAGGAATGGTTGTGTTTTCCATGTTCTTTTTGAGTCATCTCTCCAGATATATTCTATTGACTGTGGTATGCCATGTTTTATTTTAGGACCCCTCCATGTAGAAATCCAGCTAGGATTATACCACAAGATCATAAGGATTATATTCTTAGTGACGAGGAATCAGTATAGGGGCATGTACCATAGATAACACCTTAGTATGGTTTACCAGCTATACCAACACCCGTGAAGAAGCAGGTACTACCAGCACTACTAGACGAGGATGCACGTAGGATGAGAGCGTTGAAATAGTATTAGAGGATGTGAATTCCCATATTTCTTTGGGATCCAGATCCCCAGTCAGTAGTGGATTAGCTAAAGGTAGTCACCCATGTTTTCCACCTTGTGAGGATGCCTTCAGACGATATGACAGTCCTTGCCACGAGTCCTCTTCAGGGATCTATGGGGAGATGGTGGAGCTTACTAACTCAGACACATGATGATAAAGATCTCCCCTAGACAGAATTTGAGAGTGTCCATATAGAGGATTACTATCCTAACACATTTCGATCTACACATATATATGATCTTTTTCATCTGCAGTAGGGAAGTATGACCATGGAGGAGTATTCAAAGAAGTTTACTGATCATTCACACTACTCCATGGATATGGTGTGGGACCAGTTCACAAGGTCTCAGAACATCAAGTAGGGACTACATCAAGACATCATGGAATCAGTGGAATCCCATAACATTCTAACCTATAATGGGGTACTTGAATAAGCCCTTGTAGTGGAGATATTTTTATCAGAGTAGAAACTCATAGTGGGAGCTAGCAGTGGGTACTGGGTAACTGATACCTCGACAACAGATAGTCAATGATAGTCTCATGGAACCATGCAGGTAAAACACTTTAAGAGGAGATCCCAGGACTCAAGGTCAGTGGTGAAGGGATCCCAAGGTGGCTCCAATCACCATAAGGATACACGATGTTACTCAAGTGGCAGTCGGGGACATCTGTCATGAGATTTCCTGACCCTTCATACAAGTGACCAGGAGACGATTAAGGGACTACCGAGGAAGAGACATAGATAAAAGTAGTGTAGCATCCCATGAATTTATAGAATAATACATTTTCATACTTATTAATATTTATGAATAAAATATTAATTTTATGTTGAAGGGGACTCTTTGAATGATAGTGTAATCGACATGAAACAACATGTTTCTTTGAAATCTTACGTTGCACACAACAATGATTATTTCCAAAAAATAAAATAATAATAATAATATTATTATAAAAGGTAGTTAATTCCTAGCCATTGTATTGGTGGGAATGAGAATAACTAACTAAAATATGATTACACATGTTTGTTAAATGTTTTTACATTTAACCATTAAATTTTAGATGCTTAAAACGAGAATGAATATAATTTTATGCATAAAATATTCTAATACCTTTAAAATCATGTTTTACCTCCTTTTGATGGAAAAACTTCTTAAAATTTATTTTCTCTCACTTTTACATGTCATATTTGAAAAAATAAATATATTATTTGAAATAGTAACGTCAAAATTTACTTTGGTTTACATTTTGGTATTTTTCTGATAAAATTTATATTTAATGAGTAGTGAAAATACTGTATTTTAAGTTAAAACTACCTTTTTCATATAATTTATTTATATAGTTATACTATCCTTTTAATTTTTTTTAAAGTGTTATTGGATTATGTTTTTATAATTTAATGCAATGTTGGTCATTGGTAGTAATTTGACATTGAAATTGGACATAAACACATTTTGATATTTTTATAGTTTTTACTTCTTAAAACCCACTTTATGGTTTTAACAAAAATAATTAATTCTAAATTATTTTATTCAAGTTTTGTGTTCTAAATTTCTAAAAATGGATTCCATATTTGTAATTAGAAGGTCCTAATTTTTTAAATAGGTACCTTTTATTTGTGGACATTATAAAGAGTAACTTCATTAATTATTTTTATTTACCACGGTTAAAGTGTAAATCATATAAATAAGGGTAAAATATAATATTATAATAAAAATAAATTACCCAAACACGTGTAATAATGATTTTCTATGAGATATGGCCAACAATGTGCATCCTTGGGTCGATTTTAGGACCCCACAGAGCCACTTGGATGTGATAATGACATGTTATAATAATTAATTTAAAGTATAGAGAAATATAACAAAAACATGTATCTTTTTACTAACATAAATTTATGATGGGGTTATATAAATCATATCTTTGACTATAAAAATTAATTAGAAATATAATAAGATTTACTACATCATGGTATTTTATTTATATTTTTTAGACATTATATAAATAAATTTATATATGACACAATGATGATGCAATGATTAGCTTATTAATGAAAGATTCAAATAAATGATATTATAAATATTAAAATAAATGTAATTTTAAATATTTTTATACCATTAAATAATTTTTTGTACCATATTGACTTTTGATGGATGATTTAATTCTTTTTTTTCGAAGTAATAAAGCTTTTATGGTTTTAAGAAAAATCAATTACTAAATTGTGTCCAAATTGACATAAATGAGTTTGTAAAAAATAGTATTTTATTAAGTGATATAATAGTAATAAAAATATAAGATTTGGAAAAATGACTTATATAATTTTAAATATTTTCTTAATTATCCAATTTTTGTTCTCTTTTAATTTTTTAGTAACTACAGTAACCATATATTATGAAAATACAAGAAGACATGGTAAGAGTTAATGTTTTTACCTTAGGGTTAAAGATAAAAATAAAGTTATTTTTATGAAATTAACTTGTATAAAACCTATTCTTTAAGAGGATTTAGATACATCCCCATATTATCATATAAATATATCAATTTTTAACTATTATAATTGTAAAATCTATTTATAATGAAAAAATATTTCAAGACTTTCCTAAAGTGCCCCTCCTCCATCTTATAAAAGACCACCACCTATACCCACTTACTCACACCAATAAATCCCCATGGAATGTCCAAAATATACTAAAATAATCTTCTAACATCCCTCCTTTCATCCTAGATGCCTTACTATGGGAATAAGACAACTCAAGTAAGCTTTTTGGCTCAAATAAAAAGGAGTTTCCTGATTTTGAGGCAACATCTTCTCTCAAGATCCTTTCATTTATTTTTCCTTCACCAACCCCCTAAACTCTCTTTATTACATTTTTTATAACAAAAAAATATCCTAAATATACTATAATTTCTTTATGCAAAGGGTTTGACATACAGTTACACACACCTCCATCTAATAGATATAGAATATATAGTTTCTATGTACGACGAACTACTGCTTCATGAAACGACGATTGTTCAATTTTATCCTATCACTTATCAGGGTGGACATTATGATGGAAATATATTTATATATGATATATATTATCTTTATATTTCCCCTATTCTTTTATAATTTTTATTTATAACATACCTTTATTATTTCCATGTTCTATAAATACGATAATTTCGTCTGGGGAAGCATTGACTACTGCCCCCTCAAATGAATGTGACTCGTTCTTGCTGAAAATGGAACATATAAAGAATGGTTTTTTTAAACCTATGATACATACATTTCATGAATATAATTATGGTATTATAATATACATTTATATCATTTTATTATTATTCTTTTAATATGACGATGAAATGAATGTACCGTTCATGCATACGTACGACCTACCTCTACATGAACGATGCATTTCATTTCTTATAACAAAAAATTATTAATATTATAAATTAATATATATAGGATATATATTATATTTAAATCATGAATAACATTCTGGAGATGATTTACTTTTGACTACATGGACAATTTAAATCAAAACAAGTTTATTTTTTGACTCAAGTATCGAATACCGGAAAAATGACATTTGAACTTAAATAATTATGTAATTTTTATAACATGGTAATAAGTGATATAAAAATAATAATAAATATGAATTTTTTTCAAGAAAGTATAAATTAACAAATGTTTAATGTTTTGGAACATAATGAGTTTACCTGAAGAGTCAGACTCAAGGTAAGGGACTTGATGTCTATCTCCTTCCATTGCGACATATTTCTATAATATACACCACCTTATTTTATAGGGTGCATAATTATAACCATTGAATTATAATTTCATTCAAAAGGAATATTTTTCTATGAAGTGTTTTACTAAAGGACAGAAGGAATATTTTTTAAAGTATGCGGCGACAATGACCTTTCTGTTTCCATAACCGTTATTTGGTATTTGGCTTCCTCTACATGCCATGATGTTTTTAAAAGAAAAGTAAAAAACATACTATTTTTTAGGTATTTTGGTAATGAAAATGGTTTTTATAAAGGATTGATTATGTCAATATATTGAAATGATCTATTGTGATTGCAATGTGGAAATGTTATTTTTTCGTTATATTTGTTTTATGTAATATGATTATATAATGTTAATTTGAAATTTGATAGGTGGTTACATGATAAAACAAATATGATTGGTTCCATGATAAACCAAGTATGGTTGGTTACTTTATAACCTCCAATTCATTGTGTATGGAAGTCTTCCATATGGAAATTCAATTTAGTGATATGTGTGGAAGTCGACCGTATGGTTATTCCATTTAAGTGTCTTTATGTCCCAAGTTAAATTTATATGTTATATGTTTCATTCTATGGTATTTATGGTAATATTTTGGTTACAAAAAGGGTATGAAATGTGATTATATTTAGTTAAATATATTTAGTACTTCTTAAAGGTGAAAAGTATTACATTAAGATAATGTATTAATGGTTTTCATGTTTTACGAAGAGTAACAATTTTCCTTATTTGTGTATCCATTAATGAGTATTTTATGATCAGGAAAAGTTTTGGAATGTTTTTCACATGACTTAAATAAGAATAGAGTCATGTATGGGATCAAGGAAATGTTATGTTGTTAATACATGAAACGATACCATGTTTCTTTTTTTAGAGTTTTTGTTTTATGAAAAAAATGGATAGTGGGTAGATGTGTATACTTGTAATATTTAAGTTTATATTTATGAAATTTGACCTAATTCTCTAAATATCTAAACCAAAAAACATCCTCTAATTGAATTAAAGTCAACTGTTGACTTATCTCAAGATTTTGTAATGTTTAAGGCCAGGGATTTATGGTTGGTATCAGAGGTCAGTTAAGATAATTTTTGGAGTTAGAATATTGTTCATAGAATATCCATAAAATATTTTTTACTTTATTGCAAATGTAAATGATATAGAATTTGAATATTAACACATTTCTTCATCTATTATATGTTTGTTCATATTGGTTTTCTGTAGAGGAAACATGGTATCTGTGCTGGGAAGGCATAAATAGAGAAATAACATTCTAAATAAACATCCTCATATGGTTAGAATTAGAACTGAATAGTTTTTTGTAGTGATGGAATTGTTGAATCAAGTAATAAATGGTGTTGGGGTCCATGCATGAGATCAACCAGACCAACTCTAGAGGAATATGTCGATAATGGAAAATTTCATGAGGAAACACCCCCATCATTTCGAGGATCATCTAACCCTGTGCGAGATGAATGTTGGATTAAAGCACCAAAAAATATTTTTTATATAATGGGGAGTTCGGGCAATAAAAAGGTTAGTGTTACTATTTATTGTTTTGAAGGTGAATCCGATTAGTGGTTGTCAATGATTAAAAAGATCACTAGAAGTGAAGAGATTGATGGTATGGAATAGGATGAATTTAAGAATATCTTCCGAGATAAATATTTTCCTAAGGCTATCCAACATAGTGTAGAAATGAAAAATTAGGAATTGAGACAAAAGGAGGAAGATTCGGTGTCGGCATATGAAGAAAATTTCACCTATTTGTTGAGGTATGTCCCAAATTTTATCCCAGATAATGATAGTAAGATAAATTAGTTTTAATTAATATTGAATATAAAATATCGAAGGGTATCAACTTCTCATGAGTTCAAAATCTATGAGAAAATTGTATGATGATCTGAGAAGGTAGATTTGGAGTTTTTTTGATGAGCATGTGTTCCATAAGTCTAAATAAAAGAATAATTCCAGTTGGAAGGCAATGATAAAGAATTCATCAAATAAACCTACAGGTATGAAAACCCAATTTCCAACTTGTGAGAAGTGTGGTATAAATAATCCTGGATAATTATTCTTAAATTAAGGTAAGTTCTTCTAATGTGGTATGACTGGTCATATTTCTCGTAACTGTAAGGAAGATGAACAGGAAGTAAATGAAAAACACACGATAAAATGTTTTAGTTTCAATGATATAGGAAATTATACCAATGTGTGTCCAAAGTTGATTACTAAGGGTGGAAACCAGTAATATTTAAAAACATAAGGGCATGGAAAAATCATTTTCTACTACTATGGTTGATCTTGGACCATCAAATGAAGCGGTGATAGGTATGTTACAGGTTTTTAAAAAATATTTCAATACTTTATTTGACTATGGATGCTCACATTCCTTCATTTATGAGAGCTTTGAAAGTAAATTCTAAATAACACCTCATGAATTTGATGAAGAAATTTTGGAAAAGACTCCCATGGAAGTATTAAATAAAACATGATTTTTAGTAATCTTCCTATTATCATTAGTGACATGGTCTTTCCTGTAAATCTTTTTGAACTTCCCATTATGGAATTTTATATCATTTTGGGTATGGATTGGATTTTAGTTTATCATGATAAAATAGATTGTAAAGACATGAATGTTTTATTCAATTATTTCATACATTTTATAACATAACTAGAATCTGAAATATTGATTGAATATGGTAGTGACTGTTATCTGGATCATGTTGTTGAAAAAAATAAATAGTTTTTATTAGTGACATTCTAGTAGTGAATGAATGCACATATTATTTTCCTGATGAATTTCTCAGTATTGATCCCAATTGGGAGTTTGAATTTATTATTGATTTAGTTCCTGATGAAAGGGCTATTTCTAAACCCACTTATCAAATGGCTCAATTAGAACCGATGGAATTAAAAAAACAGTTTTAAGAATTTCTAGATAAAGGATTCATTAAACCTATAACTGCACCATGGGGTGCTCCAATTTTACTTGTGAAGAATAAAGACTATTCTATGAGACAATGTATTGATTATTGAACCTTGAATAACATCTCTATTAATAAGAAGAATCTTTTTCCTCATATCGATGATTTGTTTGATCTTCTCCAGGGAGTGTAGTATTTTTCAAAGATTGATTTGAGGTATGGGTACCGGTAGCTGAAGGTAAAGGAGGAATACAATCCAAAGATAGATTTTCGAATGAAATATTGGAATTATGAGTTTATAGTTATTTCCTTTGGGTTATCTAATACACCATTGTATTTATGAATCTCGTGAATGGAGTCTTGCATTAGTTTCTGGATCAATTTGTGGTTGTGTTGATAGATTAAATTTTATTATATTCTAAAATCTAGGAGGAACATGAAAGTCACTTAAAGATTATTTTTCAAACCCTAAATTAAAAGAAAATATATGTAATGATTATTAAGTGTGAATTTTGGTCACAATAGTTTTTATTCCTTGGACATATTGTTTCTAAATATTTAATTATTGTTGACCCTTCTAAAACAAAATTTTCTGAAGAGTGGACAGGACCTATCAATATCAATGAAATTCGTAGTTTTCTTGGGTTGGAAGGTTATTATTGAAGGTTTGTTGAAAACGTTTCTCAGTTATCTATCCCACTAACTAAGGTAACACATAATGTATTTATATTCATTTTGACAAAATAATGGGATGATTTGTTTTCAGGAAATGAAAAGAAGATTGGTAAATGCTCCAGTTTTGGCCCTGCCTTCTTGGAATGGTGAATTTTTAATCTACAATGATGCATCTTTGAAAGGAATTGGTTGTATCCTAATTCAGAATGATCAGGAAATTGATTATTATTCATGTTAGTTTAAATCTCATGAGTTAAATTATCCTACACATGATTTGGAATTAGCTACTCTTGTTTTTGAATTAAAAATTTTGAGGCAGCATTTTTATGGCATAAAGTGTGAAATATATATTGATCACAAAAGTTTGAAGTATATATTCACTTAGAAAGAATTAAACATGATACAAAGGAGATGGATGGAATTAATCAAGGATTATGATTCCATGATTCATTACCATCTAGGAAAAGAAAATAATGTGGTTGACACTTTGAGTTGAAAAATTAATGCTACATTAACCATGCTACATTTGGAATGAGATCCTTTGGTTATTAATTTGATGAATTTTGTATTAGATGTTGTTGGTGCATAGAATTCATCTCTATTGTTTTAATTGGTAATTAAATCATATTTATCAGACAGAATTAAACAAGTGTAGAAAAAAGATTGTGAGTTTTTGAAAAAAGATGAATTGGTTCTTGTGGGTAAGTTAACTGAATTTAATGCCGATAAAGACTATATTTTGTTGTTTTCAAAGAGGTTATGTGTGCCTTGTGATTCAAATTTGTATAAAGATTTGTTATGTGAAGCTCATATTTCTCCATTTTCAGTTCATCCTGGCAGTACAATGATGTACAGAGATCTTCAGGAGTATCACAGTTGGGATGGAATAAAAAGAGATATTGCTGACAATACCCCGAAATGTTTGATTTGTCAATTGGTTAAAGCAGAGCAGTAATTACTGAAAGGGATGATTCATCATTATCTAGTTCCAATGTAAAAATGAGAACATGTGTCTATGGATTTCTTAGTGGGACTACCAAAGACTTCTCAAGGTAACAATACAGTCTGGGTTATTATTGATCGATAGACTAAATCTTATCATTTTCCTCCTATTCGAGATACTCTATCTCTAGATCAACTTTATCGATTGTATATTAAAGAGATAGTTAGGTTACATGGAGCCACCCTCTCTATTGCATCTCATCATGATCTCGGGTTCACTTATATCTTTGTAAAAGGCCTTCAGAAGTCATTGGGAACTGAATTAAATTTCAGTACAACGTTTCATCCTCTATCAGATGGACAGTCAGAACAAACAATTCAAACCATAGAGGATATGATATGTTCTTGTTCAATGGATTACTAGGGATGTTGCGATCAAAAAAATTCTATTGTTGAGGTTTCTTATAATAAAAATTTTAAATCCAATATACCGATGAAACCTTTTGAAGCATTATACAGAAAGAGGTTCCAAACTCTAGCTTTTTGGGTTGAAGTAGGTGAAATGAAGTTGATGGGACTAGAATTGGTAGAAGAGATGGCAGAAAATGTTCAGTTGATTCAGAAGCACGTGATGATAGCTCAGATTAGACAGAAAATTTAATTGGATAACCAGAAGAAGGATCTTTCTTTCGAGGCAGGTGATAATTTCTTTCCCAAAGTCTCTCTAAGGAAAACTTTGACGCATTTTGGTAAGAAGGTATAGACGAGTTTGAGGTTCATTATACCTTATTAAATCATTGAGAAAGTTGGATCAGTTTCCTACTAGGTGGATTTATCTCTATGTTAATCAGTGGTACACAATTTTTTTCATGTTTCAATGTTGAGGAAGTATATACCAGATCCATCTCATGTTTTGAGTCCAGAGGTAATTTAGTTGGAAGAGAAACTTTATTATGAGGAACAACTGGTACAGATTCTTAACCGTAGAGAGAAAGTGTTGCAGAGTAAGGTGATTCTTCAGGTAACGGTTCTATGGAAAAACCATATGGTTGAAGAAGTAACATGGAAATTTTAAAATTCTATGAAGGATAAATACCACCAATTATTTTATAAGTAAATAAAATTTTTGGGACTTGATTTCCAAAAAGGGGGAAGGATGTGACATATCATATATTTATAGAATAATACTTTTTCATATCTATTAAAAATTATGAATAAGATATTAATTTTACATTTAATGAGACAATTTTCCCAATATCTTACTAAACACGCCAAAACGGGTCTCTCGAAAATCTTACGTTTCACACATCATTGAGTTATAACGAAAATAATATAATAATAATATAATAATAATTTTAAATATTAGTTAATTCTAATCAGAGTCGATTAATAGACATATCTGGGTCTTCTGGAACAATGAGGTTTCTTTGGATATGGTTAACGCAGGTGACCAATTTATTACTTCTAAGGTCACTATGGGTGTGGAGAGTTTATTTGTTACATTTGTTTATGGTAGCTGCGATGTCGTTGTCTGCCAGAGGTTTTGGAATGAACATGGACTTTTAAATCCGCAGGATCTCCCTTCGTTTGTGGTGGGGGACTTCAACACTATCCTCGATCCGGGGGAGAAGAAAGGGAGAGGGAA
The DNA here is from genome assembly GCA_963277665.1 of Viscum album. Taxonomy (NCBI): domain Eukaryota; kingdom Viridiplantae; phylum Streptophyta; class Magnoliopsida; order Santalales; family Viscaceae; genus Viscum; species Viscum album. Next base: position 1,668,701,865 of record OY728120.1, read on the forward strand.
TTTTCACCAACAAGAAAGCCTGGAGTTTGCGCGTTTCATGGAAAATATGGGTCTTCTTGACCTAGGGTACTCGAGAGCCCGCTCTACTTAGTGAAACAGCAAGAGGCGTGGCAGGCGAAGCTGGAGTAGAATTGATTGCTGCTCGACCAACTCATCCGGCATTAGCAGGTTTCTGAATTATAAGGTCTCTCATCTTGCTCGTGGTATGTCTGATCACTCCCCCTTATTGGTGTCCTATTCTACTGGGCAAGAAAATCCAGAGTCTTTCAGATTCTTCAACCAGTGGCTGTAGTGCCCTGGGTTTATTGAGCTTGTTAGATATTTTTGGAGTGAGCCTACGCGCGTGCACACTTGGGTGGCCATTCATAACAAACTCTGGCGGCTGAAGAGCGGGCTTCAGGAATGGGCCAGAGGGCTCCCTACTTTTGACTAGGATATGGAATCCTTGAAGCAGAGCATTGAAGCCTTGGAATCCAGGCTCAAGGAGGTTTGGAGTGATTCAGTGTTTTATGACTTAGCCGGAAAGAAAGCATGCTGGGTGGAGTTGATCCTTAAACAGGAGCATCTGGCTCAGGAGAGGTCTCAGGTGAAATGGCTACGTGATGGTGGTAAAAACACATATTTTTATGATGCATGCATCAAGTAAAGGTGCCGAAAGATCAAACCAAAAATACTTCTTTAGGATGGGATGTTCACTGAGGATGAAGAGACAGTAGGGGGAATGGAGCACAGCTTCTTCAGAGACCTTCTATGTGGTCCTAAACTGAGGTTGCCAGATGGATTTCCCAACGACCATCGAGATTTCTGGGAGGAGATTCCTACGTTGGTGTCCCACCATGATAATTGTAGCATGGAGGCTATCCCAAATGAGCAATAAATTTATATGGCGATGATGAGTCTGAATCCCGAGAGTGCACCTGGAATGTATATCTTCCCATGTTCTTTCTATATAGGGGTATGGGGTGTGGTCAAGGGGGACATCTCAACAGCGATTTAGAACTATTTCCACAGCGGGAGCCTGCCTTAGGCTTCCAGTGTGACTACCTTGTGCCTCATTCCAAAGATAAAGAATCTGTCTTCTTTGTATCATTACCAGCCTGTGGGTTTATGTAACTTACCTTATAAGATTATGGCGTGTGTATTCAACCAGAGACTGTCTACAATTCTACCTCAGTGCGTCTCCATCGAGCAACACAGGTTTGTCAAGGGCCGTTCCATTCAGGGCGCCATTTCACAGGCACAAGAGGTGATGAGAGACATTAATATCAAGTCTCACGACACAAACAAGGTTATCAAACTAGATATTAGAAAATCTTATGACTATATTGATTTTAGTTTTATTAACAGAGATTTAGCGGCTATGGGGTTCTCAGGTAAGGTTATCGATCTCTTTTTCAGGAGCTTCATCTCGTCGTGGGTGGCGGCGTGATTTTCTGGGAAATATCATGGTTTCTTCAAAGCAATGAGGGTCCTTCGGCAGGGAGACCTAATTTCTCCCAGCATCATCATCTTGGTGCAGGATATCCTTAGTCGCCTCATGAAATGAGGTCTCTCTACTGGAGACATTCAGCCTTTCATAATAAAGTTTAGTATCCCTATGATTACCCATCTTATGTTTTTGGATGATACAATATTATTTATGAATGGAGAAAGGGAATATTTTCGGGTAATCAGAAACATCTTGGATGTCTACTGCTATTAGAGTATGAAAATTATCAGCAAAAAAAGTATAATTCTTCATTTCTGACTGGTGCAATCCCATACGTGTTTCCTCTTTATTCAATCACCTCAACATGAAATCAGAATCTTTTCCCATGGAGTACTTGGGTACGCCGATCTCCTATTTCTAGCATCGGGTTCGTGACTTCGACCATATTGTTAGTAAGATCATGATCCACGTTCTCAACTGGAAGAACTGTTTTCTCTTGTTTGGGGGTCAAATTTCTCTGGTTAATAGTGTGTTTTCTACCATTCCCATTCATGCACTGGATTCCATATATGCGACTCAAGGAGTCATATCTACAATTGAAAAGGTACTTTGAAACTTCATTTAGGATGCCATGTCGGAAGGAAAGAGGCATTGGTATTTTTGGTCTAGGATGGATAGACCCTCTACTAAAGGAGGGATCAACATTATGAGACTTCACAGCACGATCCACAACATGCATGAGAAGCTCGCATGGGAAATTCTTGAGGATTAAACGCTTTGGGGTAGGTCCATGTATTTAATTTGTGGGAACAACGTGGAGGTGATACATGGGAACTTATCTCCCTTATGGTCGATCATCTACCCTATTTTCTAGTCTCCCCAACAAATCTCTCTTTGGCTAGTTGGTGTGGGGGACATCCCTTTTTGGATTTGCAACTGGGCTGGCTCTGTTCTAGGATTCCCTAGTTTCCATGCACCTCTGATCTTAGTTAAGGAAGCGACCCGATATCCGAGATTTATAATAGTGGTTCTAGATGGGGAGAAACAAGATCTTCTCGAGGCCTTCGTCTTCAATGCCGAGATGGACAAATGCGTGTTTACTCCCTCTTCCTTGGGTGTTTCCACTACCAGGGAATTCTGAGGGATGGCCTCTGCTCAGGTTACTCAAGGGAGCTGGAACGAGGTTCTGTGGTGTAAGAAGATCCCAACCAAGTTTAAATTTATATCCTGGTGCATTAGGAACCAGGCCATTTCCACAAATGAGCATCTCAAAAACATGGAATCAGTACGGCTTCTCGCTTCCATTTCTGTATCCATAGGTGGGAGGAGAGCCCTCATCATATCTTTTATGAAGGGAAATGGGATCAAGAAGTCTGGTCAGCCTTTAGTGGCTGTACAACCCTTTCCTCTCGGAATATCAGGGATACCCTATTCATGGAAATATGGTTCCATGGATCGGAGGCTGACGGTAAGGAACGAATGGCTCGAGCAGTGATCTATAATGTCGGGTGATGGAGTTTGTGGTAGGCAAGGAACCCAACAAAATTCGATGGCCTCACCCCTCTAAGAGGTCCATAATAGCGAGGAATCATTTCCTTCTGGTGTACATGGCCTCACTCTTCTCTTATTGGGAGAGTGTTCCCTATTTGTGGCTCCTTCAGGAAAGGACCCAAGCCCAACTCCCTAGCCTACAATGAGGAAATTGGCTGTACTGGCACCCTACTTCTGCAGAGCTTTAGCTAAACTCGGATGGTTCCTGTGTTTCGAGAGCAATGAGAGGTGGGAGAGTGGTTCATGATTTTGAGGGTACTATGTTTATATCCTATTCGGCTTCCTATGGCTACGGCAACCTTTTGTAGGCCGAGGGCAAAGCACTGGTCACCGAAATTACTATTTGTGTGCAAGAGAACCTGGATGTCTCTCAGGTGGAAACTGAATCTAAGGTCCTTCATGAATCCCAGAGTGGGAAATTTTCGGTTCCCTGGTACATATCTTATACTATCCATAAAAACAGAGTTCTTCTTGGTGCCAACATCTGAGTCTCCCACACTTGGCGCCAGGCAACCAGGTCGCAGATTATTTGGCCTCTTAGGAAGATCAGAGTTCTAGTAGTACTAACATCATCTCCTTCAGCTTTATGAAACCCGAGGGTGTGAATCTAGTCATAGGTGATTCCCTCATCCTTCACTACATCAGGCCCACTTAGTTTGGGGCCTGGTGTTCTCTCTTTTGAAAATAAAAAAATATGATGATGATGAAAAAAAAACCATTCTTTCTGGTTTTGACAACAAGAATAAATTATAAATTAATTTCTTTTAATTATGTGTTTTGAATTTGTAAAAATGGATTCCATATTTGGAATAAGAATATCCAAATTGTGTAAAGTGGTACATTTTATTTTTGGACATCATGAATAGTAACTTTAGTAATTGTTCTTATTTACCATGGGTAAAGGGTAAATCAGATAAATTAGGGTAAGAAATAATAATATAATAATATGAAACATCCATAACACAGGTCCTAATCCTATTTTATGAGATATTACCGACCATGGCCATCCATTTTTCTATTTTAGGACCCCAAGGAGCCACTTGGGTATGATAATGACATGCTATAATAATTAATTTAAAGTAAAGAGAAATATAACATAAATATGTATCTTTTTTATAAAATGATTTTAATATGGGGTTATATAGATGATAACTTTGACTAAAAATAGTAATTAGAAATATAATAAGATTTATTACATCATGATATTCTATTTATAATTTTTATACATTAAATAAAAAAATATTTATGACACAATGATGATGCAGTGATTACCTTATCAAAGAATGATTCAAAAAATGATATTGTAAATATTAAAATAAATGTAAATTAAAGATTCTTATGCCATCCATGAGTTTTTTGGATGAAATTAATATTTTAGGGATTATCTAATGCTTTTTTTGCAAATGAATAAATTTTTTATGAATTTATGAAAAATCAATTACTAAATAGTGTCAAAATTGAAAAAATGAATTTTAAAAACCAATACTATATCTTAAATGATATAAAAATTCTAAAAATATAATATTAGTAAAAAGTAATTTTATAATGTTAAACATTTCCTTATTGATCCACTTTTTGTTATATTGGAATTTTATAGTTTTTATAATAACCATATATTATGAAAATACAAGTAGAGAAGGTAAGAGTTAGTGTTTTTGACTAAGGGTTAATAATGAAAGATAAGGTTAATTTTATGACCTAAAATTTTCTAAAACCTATTAGTTCCGATAATTTCAACCAATCCTCATCTTATCCTCGAAATATATCACCTTGGAACTATTATAATTCGAAAATTTATCTATAATAAAATAATATTTCAAGACATTCCTAAAGTACCCCTCCTCCCTTTCAAAAAATGCCTCCACCTCTACCCACTTACTCATACCTTTAAATCCCCTTGGATCATCCAAATTCCACTCATATAATCTCCCATAATACTTCCCTTACTCCTAGAATCCTTACCTTTTTCAGAAGGCAACCCACATAATCCTTTTGGCTCAAATCAAATGGAGTTACCTGATTTAGAGTTAACATATTCTCTTAAGATTATTTCATTTATTTTTCCATATCTAACTCCTTAAACTCTCTTTATTAAATTATTTTATAAAAAAATTATCCTCAATGTAATAGAATGTTGTTATGAAAATTTTTAGATCTACAGTTACACACACCTCCATCTAATGAATATAGAACATATTGTATCTGTGTACGGTGAACTACTACCTCACAAAAACGAATGTTAAATTTTTTCATACAATCTCACAGGGTGTCCATTATGATGGATCTATATTTATATATGATATATATTATCTTTATATTATCCATTTTCTTGTTTAATTTTTATTTAGAACATACATTTATGCTTTCCATGTTGTGTAAATAAGATAATTTCCTTTGAGGAAGTATGGACTATCGCCCCTCAAAGTTATGCGACTCATTCCCACTATACATGGAATGTATAAAGGATGGTTTTATCAAACCTATGAGAAATACATGACATTAATATTTTTATGGTATTATAATATACATTCGTATCATTTTATTATTATTATTGTTATGTTAAAAATAAATGAAACTACCGTTCATGCGTACGTACGACCTACCGTCTTCATGAATGGTCCATTTCATTAAATATATCCAAAAATTCTAGATATTATAAATACATATATACAAGATATATATGATATTTAATCCATTAATAATATTCAATAGATTATGGAATTTTGACTACAAGGATAATTTACATCAAAACAAGTTCATTTTTGACTCAAGTACAGAATATCGACAAAATGACCAATATGAACTTAAACAATTATGTAATTTTTATAACATGGTAATAAGTGATATAAAATGAATAGTAAACATGAAACTGGTTCTCAATAAATAATAAATGAAACTAACATTATTGTTTTGGAATATAACTATTGTATGTGATGATTCAGACTCAAGGTAAGGGACTTCGTCTCAATCTCCTTTTATTGAGGAATATTTTGATAATATACACCACCTTGTTTTATACGGCATATAATTATTCCATTTTACTTTTAATGTCACTCAGATGGAATATTTTTCTATAAATCTTTTTACTAAATGAAAAAAGGAATATATTTTTTTAACATACACGGAAACAATGGCCTTTACTCCATCATGACCATTATACGATTTTGGCTTCCTCTACAAGTAGTAATGTTTTAAAAAAGAAAAGTAAAAACCATATTCCATTTTCGGTGTTTTGGTATTGAAAATGGTTTTTATAAAGGATTGATTATGTCAATATATTTAAATGATCTCTTGTGTTTGCAATGTGGAAATATTATTTTTCCATTATGTTTGTTTTATGTGTTATGATTATATAATTGTACTTGGATATTTTATGGGTGGTTGGATGATAAAACAATGATGGGTGGTTACATGATAAACCAAATATGGGTGGTTACGTGATACAAAAATATGGATGGTTTTGTGGTAAATCAAGTATGGGTAGTTATGTTATTATCTCCAAGGCATTGGGTATGGAAGTTAGCTGTATGGTTATTCTATTTAGTGATATGTGTGGAAGTCGACTGTATGGTTATTCCATTTGAGTATTTTTATGTCCGAAGTTACCTTTATATGTTATATGCTATTTTCTATGGGATTTATTGTAATATTTTGGTTACAAAAATGGTAAACAGTGATATTATATTCAGTGAAGTGTATTTAATATTTCTTAAAGGTGAAAAGTATTAATTTATCATAAAGTATTAATGGTTTTCATGTTTTCACAAGACTAAGAGTTTTTTTACATATCCCTTACTGATATTTTTATACTCATCCCATGTTTTGAAATTTTTTTCACAAGACTTAAATATTAACAGAGTCAAGGATGGGATCAAGGATATGTTATGTTGTTAAAACATTAAACGATACCATGTTTCTTTTTAAAGAGTTTTTTTCTAAAAAATGTATCGTGAGTGTATGTGTCTACTTTTAATATTTATGTTTCTATGTATGAGTTATGATCTAATTATCTAAATCTCTAAACCTAAAAAATCCTCGATATGAATTTAATTCAATTGTTGACTTATCTCAAGATTAAGTAATATTTAATGTTAGGTAATTATAAGAAGGGTGGTCTGTATGGTGGTAGATGTGGAAGAGGGGAATGAATGAGTAGTAGGAGGTGATAAGAGGTTTGACCTATTTCCACCCCCACCCCTATGTGGTCCATGCCTAGCTGAGGGATATGGTGGGGAGGGACGAGACTAATTGTAGGCAATGGAGGATTATGACCTTGAGGCTCCACGAATGATTTGAAGGATGATCTATGTATTTACGACCTTAGACTCAGTTTTGATAGATATATGTCCTAGTCATTCCTTTCTTTCCATGATGGTTGTTGGAGACTCAGAGATTCGGGTTGAACCATTGACTCAACCCTTACGCTTTGATATTCTTACTAGGGGAGAGTCAATGATCACACACTAGTGTCAAAAATGTGACCTGTCACATGGAGGCGAAATTTTCGTTTGAGATCTCTTGGTAGCAGTGTCGATTCCTTATGATATTAGTCTTAGTATGGACTGATTATCCACAAATAATCCTCATATTGACTATTTGAGGTGCTGAGTATAGTGTGTCTACAGTGATGGAATGAGGATTTCCTTTTTTGGTTAAAATGAAACACATGCAGCACAAGATGGACTCACACATAGGAGGGTGTATCCAATCACTCATCAGTTGGCTAGAATGACCCTCGATGCACTGGATGATATGATTCGTCAGTTTCCTACAATGGTGGTGGAGTATAAGGACATATTTCTTGAGGATGTTCCAGGTTTACCTCCCCATAGGGGTATATACATCTATATTAATATATATCTAGGGAATTCACTGATATCTACCCTATTATAATGGATGGCTCCTGCTGTAACGCCCTGACCCCAGTTACCCAGGGTCAGTGAATTATTATATATCATTGGAATTATCACAAAAGAAAAAGTCTCGAAATATCGATCAGTTTAGTAGCCTCGGAAACACTAGATATATTCATAAGTCTTACATTACATCATAAATTGAATACTACTACAACATATTTTATTCATAGACCACACTCATATCCACTCATAGTATCCATGCAGGTCATTCATAAAATAATTCTTCATATCCTGAGAAAAATAAAACATATAAAGGGGTGAGCTCAGATGCCCAATAAGGATATCAATATAGCAGAAACTTTCATAAATAAGCATAAACATTTAAGGGAATGTATAACTAAAACAAAAGATTTTTCAACATAAACTTAATCATAATATGGAAAATATAAATAAAAATAATTCCATTTAATTACTCACATGGATATTCTACTAGTCGAATAATCACATGTAATATCAATATCCACTTTCACAATGATGGAATGCATAATGCCAGACTCTATGAAACATTTTGTCAAGGCCTCGGCCAAGATATCTAAAAAAGATTAAGGCCTAATCTAAAACCATATATCAAAAATTTGAAAAGGCCTCGGCCAATTACACCTCTAGTTGTCTCATGAGACCTACCGATGCATCGAGGAGCTATAGCGGTCTCCACCCGTCACTTACTAAGTCCAATGAATTCCTCATATGAAAAGGTTTAAACATAACATAAACTTTCATATTCAAACTAGAATATGAAATGTCAATACTTTATCCATAAACCATGAATGGTATAAAAAAACACATTCATAGTCAATCATATCACAAAACCTTCAATAAAATATGGAAGTTTTGTATCATAATAAATCAACATGAAATAAGTTTAAAATACATCAAAGGATGTTGAAATTGATGAAATCAAAACTATTTGTGAGAAATATCTCTTTTTTAAATCATTGAAATGTCACATAATTTATAAAGGATGTCATTTAAATAGATTTTTGAATCAAAGTGTCCCATACCACTTGGACACTTTTTAAAAGAATTATCATTTCAAAACATTCATGTCTTTATAAATAAATCCTTAAAATAATTTTTAAAACATGGACATTAATTTAAAAAGATTTAGAAAGAAAAGTATTTAAAACATTTAAAATGATGTTTTAGTGAAAATTCACTTAAAAATAATCCATTTGAAAACACTTTTATGAAACATGGACATGGATAATAAATATGTCCCAGTAGATACTTATACATAAACTACCTCAGATAATAAAGAGATTGTGAAATTAACCCTTACCTTGTACTTTTCCTTGGTCGAGGGTAGGTTAACCTCCTGTATAATAGTTAAATCATTGTTATTAAATTATACAAGAATCATAAACATAAATATGATATCATATATGATCTTTTAACATTTCTTTGTTTATAATATTTTAGTATTATCGTCGTTTCGGGTGTTAACTTACTCGCTTTCTTTTATGTGTTAAATAAGACTTGTTTGATATGGGTAGGTTGTATATTATTCATATCCAGAATTATATCAAGTCCTTAAACATTATTTTTTTAATCATATACTTAAAATTAGTCTTGAATGGATACGATGGGGAATGAATCTCATCGTGTTCGTGGAGACGGTATTCCGTACGTACGCACGAGTGACAATGTCATTATTTTGAAATTAAAATAATATATTATTGGATGGTATATCATATATAAAGAATAATAATCATGTTATATTTATTATTTACATCAATTAAACATCATTATCATACCCATCCAAATAATAATGTTTGGAATAACAATTACACCACGACGTGGAGACGGTAAGCCGTACGTACGCACGTATGGTGACATGTCATTCAAAGGATGGATAGAATAATGAATATGGTTGTATAATATTTATAATAACATCAAAGTATATAGAAGATACTGGATTTATTATTTTAGAATTTTAATAACAAGGAAAGAATAAGTGGAAGAAGAAAATAACTTGAAAGAGGGTGGTGAAATCATTACCTCTTCTTCGGGTTCTTCCTTTTGATTTAATCAAAAGGGCTCCTTAGGTTGGCTTTCTGATCAAACTAAGGCCTCTAGGATTATGGGAGGATAGTTTAGAGAGTATTTGGGCAGGTTTCGGCTGAGACAAATGGATTTGAAGGTGTGAATTAGAGGGAAGGGGATGTTCTCTTTTATAAGAGGGGTGAGGGGCACCTTTGAAAAAACATAAAATATTATTTTATAATAAATTCATATTCGGTTTATAATGGCTCCAAAGTTACTTATTTGGAGTCTAGGGTGGGTATGGGTCTAAATACTCTCAACAAATTGGTTTTAGACATGTTTAGGTTACCATTTTAACCTTATCATTTAGATTTAACTCTAAGTTAAATAATTTAACTTTTGCTGTATCTTCTTGTATTCTTACACTATATGGTCAATAAACATACTATATACTGCCAATCAAACCCCAATTGGTTCATTAATGTCATATATATTATTATATAAGTCTTTTGGAGGAACCTTAGATTTTTAAGACCATTATATCAATTAATAATATAATATTTGTTTTAAAAACTATTTTATGTCAAATTTGACACTATTTGGTATTTGTTTTTTGTTAAAATAATAACAGCATGATTAATTCAAAAAAAAAATACATTGAATCAATACTAACATGTCATATTAACCTAGAAAATTCGTGGATGTCACATAAACTTTGAAATTATATTTATTTCAATATTTATAATACCATTTATTTGATTCTTTCATTAATAAGGTAATTACTGCAGCATCATTGTGTCATTAGTAAATTTAAATATTTAATCTCTAAAAATTATAAATAAAATACCATTATGTAGGAAATATATTTATATTTATAATGAATATTTATAGTTGAATTTATCTTATTTATAACCCTATATTAAAAATGGTTTAGTCATTGAACTTTGATTTTAACTCTTTTATCTCTTCTTTAAATAAAATAATAATAAATGTATTAATCTAATCCAAGTGGACCTAAAGGGTCATATGTTATTTCTAAGTTTGTTTTTGGTCTAATTAGACTTATCCAATAGAATTAGGACATGTGTTAGGGTAATAATAATATCATTTTTACCCTTAATTACCTTATTTACTTTCAACTGTGGTAAATTAAAGTAAAAAGTTACTATTCACCAAAAATTATTTTTATCTTATTGAACTACATTTTACTCCTTTATATTAACCGTGTCTCTTGGATTTTTGAAATTCAACTCACAGAAGCGGTAAAATTACGTTTTATGTAAATTTGCAAATGCTTCTAGGAGGTGGGTAAAAGACGGTAAACGTTCGATAAAATTTTTATATATCTAAAATCATTATAAATTGACTCGAATGAATTACAATGAATTTATATAGATATTATGTATCTATTTTGACCTAAAATAAATTTAAATAAAATAAATAATTATTTAAAAAAAATTCGGTTTTAAACGACAACTGAGTGTTTTTTCACTATTCATAAAAAATTAGACGTTTTCAAAAAAAATCCAAAACATCACCCAAGGATAATTTAGATATTCCAAATCCAAAAATGAAGTATATTTTTCCAAATTCAAATCATATAAGTTGAATTTATTAATTTTAAATTAATTATCGTGGTCAAAACAATTAGCGTGTTTTTAAGAAACAGTAGCTATCAAAAGATTGACACTTGTTTATGTATAATTTCAATATGAAATTAATTCCAATTACCAACATTGGATTATATGGTAAAAATATAATATAATTATATATCCAAAACATTAAAATTTATAATTCAACAATATAAATTATTTTTATTAAAAAAGTTGTTTTTAGTTAAAATATAGTATTTTTCACTATTAACCCAAATATGAAAGTTATCAGAAAAACACCAATACTTTATTGAAACTAAATTCTTATGTCCAAATTCTAGAGAATAAGTCAATTTTGTCAAATTGAATATATAAAAGTTTCAAATATTGGATTTAAAAAGGGTTCACCATTAAAAGGCGGTAAAATTGCATTTTTTGAAAAATAATTCGGTTTATCTGAAAAGATTGAATTTGTTCTTAAATTATGTCTAAGAAACTAATAATATGGATTCTATAGTTATAAGGATTATATGAAGTTAAAAATTTAGTTAATACTATTCAAAACTTCTTTTCAGTGGCTAGTTTGGTAAGTTGTGGTGCGCTTGAACTCAGTGTTGCGTGTAGTGAAAGTTCTTGAATTACTTTGAAGAAATAACGTACTTTGAAATCTTGGGGTGTTACATTCTTCCCTACTTTAATAAATTGCATCCTCGCAATTTGAAATTTTTCATCGAAAATAAAAGGTTGAATATAGAAAATACCTTTGTGGGAAATCCCACATAGGAAATTGGGTTAATAAAATTTAGTGTTAATAAGAGGAAAATGGGAATGAACAAGTCACCACCAAATTATGATTTCGATTAGGAGAACATTGGTGGCAACTAGAGACACATAATTGGAGGAAAAATGTACATATTTGTAGGGATTTATTGAGGTCATAAATCATAAACAATTATATAATTGTGGGTCTCAAAGCCACCAATCTAGGATGATTTAAAATACCATCAATTCAACAAAATGTAAGGTATTAGGATAACACATTTTTGGTTTTATGATCCCTTACCTAAAGTTTAATAATTAATTTATCCATAAAATAAGATGGAATATATATCTATATACACTTGACAAGTAGAGTTTCATCCTTCAACTAATTCTTACAACAAACTCATCTTTCACTCTAAAATATTCCAATATATATATATATATATTCTATTTATAATATCCATATAGGGTTCCAAAAATAATGAATTTATAATTCACATATAATACCCTTTAAAAAAACTACATTATTCAATCCAGGACATCACGTGGGTCAGTGATAGGTGACACACCCTCACCTCCCTTCGGTTGCAGGTTCAAGTCTCGCGGCCTTCCCAGACGTGACGGGTTGCCGCCCGACCTCCGGGTTTTAATTTTTATGGAAATCCAAAAATAACCTTAAGAATATTATCCAATTTCAAACATAATCCATTCCATCCTTTAGAATTATCCAAAATACTTATTTCCAAACTCTCAGTCCAAATTTTATAAGGAAGTTAAACATAATGAGGATTATTTTTTTTCATGTAATAACATGTGAACGCCTTCATCGTGTATTCTTTTAGACCACCGCAACATCTTGAATTACCAAAATCAACCATCTCTTATTCCAAAATTACTACCTTAGTATCAGGACCATATAATCTCAAATTCCCAATGAAATAGTACTGTAATAAAATCCTTATTTATCTCCATAATTCATGTAACCGGTATACTATTGATACAACACTCAAATGAAATAATTCTATAATAACAACATAAGAACACTAGTCATTCTTCTTCATATGAGGAAGTGTCATAACTTGATTATTATCCAATAACATCATTTTCGGTATACTCTTATGAAAAAGACATTGTTTCATATAGTGTCTCAACGCCTTAGAGATGAATCATTTTACATTTGGAAACTTTTTCTTACCCTTGCAATCACATACTTGGTGTCCATTTTCTCCACACATATAACAAAATCCCATTCCATTCAATCATTTACCAAGGTGATTCTTTCCAAAATTATCACATATGGGAAAATTCTTCTTTTTCCTCTTCCATTTATCCCTCTTTCTCTATTCCATCCTTTTCCTCTCTTTTCTTTCCTTCAAAGCAATAGGATTCAAAGAATTATTTACTTATCTTATTAACACAAGATACTATTTCTTCATATTATGATCATACGTGGGTGACTATTTCCTTTCTAAAAGTTGGCTTAATACAATGAAATTTATGATACTTCTTACTCTTTGGATCATACGTATTACTGGAGTTCACATTCCTTCTATTAGGTGTCATTTCTAAACAATGGCATAAACTAGATTAGTTTATGAATCGAAATGCATAATTCCAATCTTCTAAAAAACATAACATAAACTGAATAGTTTATGGATATAATCCATAATCATAAAAACGTTTTCTTTGCAGATGTATATACTCATAAACCCTTCATAATTATTTGTTACGAAAATGAGAATTATCCTAAGCATATCCCACAGGAGTGTCGTAACCAAGAGTTCAGTAAGGCCCGTTGGGGTGCACCAGTTCTCATTCGAGTCTAGATCAAAGTGGTGTTTTCAGGTTTTACCCCTAGGTACATCTATTCCAGAGCCGCCTCGACATGCTCATATCCAGATAGGGATGTATTGGCTTGGAAAACTCACAAAATCTCTACTTTACCAAAATTCTAAGATGATCTTCTACACTAATCCTCAATGTCTATCTTAGGGTTATGTGATCTAATAAGAGTTTATATAAATCTAGTTTCCAATTTTATTACAAAACTTACTCTGATACCAACTGTAACGCCCCAAACCCAGTTACCCAGAGTCGGTGCATTATTACATATCATTGGAATGATCGCAAAAGATCAAGTCTGGAAATATCAACTAGTTTAGTAGCCTTGGAAACACTAGATATATTCATAAGTCTTACATTACATCATAAAGTGAAAACTACAACAACATCTCGTCTTCATAGACCAAACTCATATCCAGTCATCGTATCCCTGCAGGTCATTCATAAAATACTTCTTCATATCCTGGAAAAAATAAAACATAGAAAGGGGTGAGCTCGGATGCCCAGTAAGGATAACAATATAGCGGAGACTTGCATAAATAAGAATAAACCTTTAAGGCAATGTATATCTAAAACAAAAGACTTTTAACCATAAACTTTACCATAATATGGAAAATATAAATCAAAATAATACCATTTAGTTACTCACGTGTATATTCTTCTAGTCGAATAATCACATGCAATATCAATAGCCACTTTCATAATGATGGAATGCATAATGCCAGACTTTATGAAACATTTTGTCAAGGCCTCGACCAAGACGTCTAAAAATGATTAAGGATTCAACCAAAACCATATATCACAAATTGGGAAAGGCCTCATCCAATTCCACATCTAGTTGTCTCATGACACCTACCGATGCATCGAGGAGATATAGCAGGCTCCACCCGTCACTTACTAAGTCCAATTCATTCCTCTTATGAAAAGGTTTAAACATAACATAAACATTCGAATTAAAACTAGCATACAAAATGTAAATAATTTATCCATAAACCATGAATGTTATAAAAATATCCCATTCATATTCCAACATATCACAAAACCTTCAATAAAATCTGGAAGTATTGTATCATAATAAATCAATTTCAAATAAACTTAAAATACATCAAATGATGTTGACATAGATAAAATCAAAAACTATTTGAGAGAAATATATCTTTTTGAAATCATTTAAAAGTCTCACAATTTATAAAGGATGTAATTTAAATATATTTTTGAATCAATGTGTCCCATACCACTTTAATTTTTTTGAAAAGAATTATCATTTCAAAACATTCATGTCCATTTAAATAAATCCTTAAAATCATTTTTAGAACATGGACATTAATTTAAAAAGGTTTATAAAGATAAATCATTAAAACATTTAAAATTATGTTTTAGTAAAAAGTCACTTAAAAATAATCCATTTGAAAACTCTTTTACGAAACAAGGACATGGATAATAAATATGTCCCAGTAAATACTTACACATAAACAACCTCGTATAATAAAGAGATTGTGAAATTAACCCTTACCTTGTACCTTTCCTTGTTCGAGGGTAGGTTAACCTCATGTATAATAGTTACATAATTTTTATTAAATTATACCAGAATCATATACAAAAATATGATATCAAATATGATCTTTTAACATTTATTTGTTAATAATATTTTATTATTATCGTCATTCCGGTTGTTAACTTACTCGCTTTCTTTTATGTGTTACATAAGATGTGTTTACTCTGGGTAGGTTGTATATTATTCATATCCAGAATAATATCAAGTCCTTAAACATTATTTTGTAATCATAAAATTAAAATTAGTCTTGAATGGGTACGATGGGGATTGAATCTCATCGCGTTCGCAGAGACGGTATTCGGTACGTACACACGAGCGACAATATCATTATTTGAAATTAAAATAATATATAATTGGATGGTATATCATATATAAAGAATAATAATCATGTTATATTTATTATTTACATAAATTACACATCATTATTATACCCATCCAAATAATAATGTTTTGAAAAACAATTACACCACGACATGGAGACGGTAAGCCGTACGTACGCACGTGTGGTGACTTGTCATTCAAAGGATGGATAAAAAACTGAATATGGTTGTACCATATTTATAATAACATCACTGTATATAGAAGATACTGGAGTTATTATTTTATAATGGAAATAACAAGGAAATAAGAATTGGAAGAAGAAAAGAACTTGAAAGAGGGTGGTGAAAGCATTACCTCTTCTTCGGGTTCTTCCTATTGATTTAATCAAAAGGGATCTTTAGGTTGACTTTATGATCAAACTAATGCCTCTAGGTTGAAGGGAGGATAGTTGATAGAGTATTTAGTGAGGGTTTGGCCAAGTCAAACGAATTTAAAGGTGTGAATTATAGGGAAGGGGAAGTTCTCTTTTATAAGAGGGGTGAGGGGCACCCTTGGAAAAATGTAAAAAATTATTTTATAAAAAATTCATATTCGGTTTATAATGGATCCAAAGTGACTTATTTCGATTCTAGGGTAGGGATGTGTTGCAATAATCTCAACCAATAGTTTATAGACATGTTTAGGTTACCATTTTAACATTATCATTTAGATTTAACTCTAAGTTAAATAATTTAACTTTTACTGTGTCTCATTGTATTCTTACACTATATAGTTAATAAACATACTATATACTGCAAATATAACCTCAATTGGTTCATTAATGTAATATATATTATTATATAATTCTTTTGGCCGAACCTTAGATTTTTAGGACCATTATATCAATTAATAATATAATATTTGTTTTAAAAACTATTTTATATCAATTTTGACACTATTTGGTATTTGTTTTTTAAATAATAATAGCATAATTACTTAAAAAAAATACATTGAATAAATCCTAACATGTCATATTCACATAGAAAATTCGTGGATGTCATCAAAACTCTTAAATTATATTTATTTCAATATTTATAATATCATTTATTTGATTCTTTCATTAATAAGGTAATTACCGCATAATCATTATGTCATTAATAAATTTAATTATTTAATCTCTAAAAATTATAAATAAAATACCATTATGTAGTAAATATATTTATGTTTCTAATTAATATTTATAGTCTAATTTATCTTTTGTATAACCCTATATTAAAAATGGTTTAGTCATTGAACTTTGATTTTAACTCTTTTATCTCTTCTTTAAATAAAATAATAATAAATGTCTTAATCTAATCCAAGTGGACCTAAAGGCTCATATCTTATTCCTAAGGTTGTTTTTGGTCGAATTAAAATTATCCAATAGAATTAGGACATGTGTTATGGTAATAATAATATCATTTTTACCCTTAATTACCTTATTTACTTTTAACCGTGGTAAATAAAAGTAAAAAGTTACTATTCACCAAAAATTATTTTTATATTATTGAACTAAATTTTACTCCTTGATATTAACCTTGTCTCTTGGATTGTCTAAATTCAACTCACAGAAGCGGTAAAATTAAGTTTTATGTAAATTTGCAAATGCTCCTAGGAGGTGGGTAAAAGACGGTAAAATTTCGATAAAATTTTTATATATCTAAAATTATTATAAATTGACTCCAATGAATTAAAATGAAATTATATAGGTATTATGTATCTATTTTGACCTAAACTAAATTTAAATAAAATAACTAATTATTTAAAAAAAAATTCGGTTTTAAACGACAACTCAGTGTTTTTTCACTATTCATCAAAAATTGAACGTTTTCAAAAAAATACCAAAACATCACCCAAGACTAATTTTGATATTCCAAATCAAAAAATGAAGTCTATTTTACCAAATTAAAAACATAGAATTAGCATTTATTAATTTAAAATTAATTCTCGTTGTCAAAACAAATAACCTGTTTTTAAGAAACAGTAACTATCAAAAGATTGACTCTTGTTTATGTATAATTTCAATGTGAAATTAATTCCAATTACCAACATTGGATTAAAGGGTAAAAATATAATCTAATTATATATCCAAAAAATTAAAATATATAATCCAACAATATAAATTATTTTGATTAAAAAATTTGTTTTTAGTTAAAATTTAGTATTTTTCAATATTAACCCAAATATGAAAGTTATTAGAAAAACACCAAAACTTTATTGAAACTAAATTCTTATATCCCGATTCTAGAGAAGAATTTTATTTTGTCAAATTTAATATATAAAAGTTTCAAATATTGTATTTAAAAATGGTTCTCCATTAAGAGGCGGTAAAATTGCATTTTTTGAAAAATAATTCTTTTTATCTGAAAAAAATGAAATTGTTCTTACATTATGTCTAAGAAACTCATAATTTTTATTCTAAATTTATAAGGATTATATGAAGTTCAAAATTCAGTTAATACTATTCATAACTGCTTTTCAACGGCTAGTTTGGTAAGTTGTAGTGCGCTTGAACTCGATGTTGCGTGTAGTGAAAGTTCTTTAATTACATTGAAGAAATAACATACTTTGAAATCTTGGGGTGTTACACCTGCAAAGATTCATGAGATGAGGTTATAGTTGGAGGAATTTTTGAGGAAGGGATTTGTGAGACCCATTATTTCTCCCTTGGCCGCCCCAGATTTTTTTTCCAAGAATGAAGATGAGATATTTTGGTTATGTTTGGATTTCCGGCTGTTAAACCAGATGAATTTGAAGAATAAGTATCCACTACCAAGGATCGATGAACTCTTTGAGCTGTTGAAAGGGGCATGGTTGTTCCTGAAGATTGACCTCATATTTATCTATCACCATCTATGATTACGGAAGGAGGATATATTGAAGACATCCTTGAGATGTCGTTACAACCACTATGGTTACTTTGTGATGAGATTTGGCATGATGAAGACCCCAAAAATGTTCATGGGACTCATGAATAGGATCTTCTAGCCTTACTTACATTGGTTAATTGTGGTCTTCATAAAAGACATCCTAATGTACATGGAATACAAGGAGGAGCATGTGCGACTCTTAATGATGGTCCTGGACACGCTCTTAGAGCACCAGATTTTTGGGAAGCTCTCAAAGTGTCAGTATTTGATTCGAGAGGTCCATTTTTTGGGACAAGTTATTTTAGAGGCTAGAGATACTATGGATCAAGTGAATATTGAGGTAGTGCATTCTTGGGATCCACCCAAGTGTGTTACTGAGGTTCAGAGTTTCGTTGGATTGGAAAGGTACTATTTGTTCTTTATACCCGACCACTATAGGGTTGAAGCATCCTTGAAAGGCTAAACAAAAAAGGTAAATCCTTTCATAAGATGGAAAATTTCAAGGAGTGTTTTCAATAGTTGAGGAAGATATTGAAGATCACTTCTATATTGAGATTTCCATAAGAGGGTGCTAAGTAGATAGTGTTTTTTGATTCAGTAGGAACCAAGCTTGGTTGTGTCCCCATACCTGGGAAGCGGTGATTGCCGATGTTTTGAGCCAATTTAGGGTGAATGATAAGAATTACGGGATGCATAATCTTAAGATATAATAGGTAGTATTTGAATTGAAGATGTGGAGACACTACCATATGACATAGAAGTTTATTTTATACTCTGATCGCAAGAGTATCATGTATATCTTCTCTCTGAACATGAGACAACGGTGATGGATAGAGTTCCTCCAATACTATGACATTGATATTTTATATACTATTGGGAAGGGAAATGTGGTGGAATATTTTCTCTACAAGAGATCTAGATTGCAGTTTCCAAATTATTCATAAAAGAATTTGTCCTTGTTACACTTATCCTTTTTGGATGGAGATGGAGCATATTAACTCCATTAGATGGTTGTCACCCCTCCACTATTATAGGGAGTTAGGGAGGAACATCATGGGGATACAGACTATGGGACCTTACATGCTTAGATGTCTAGAGGGAATTCTCCTACTGTATATTCAAAGGGTGGGGAGCACTTTTTTATTTTCATAGGACACATAGTAGTACCGGTGGTGTTGGGGGAATTGGTTCTGAGGGAGTTTCATACATCCCCTTTAGTGGTACATCCAAGTGTGGAAAACATGTACCCGAACCTCGGACATCAGTTTTGGTGGCCTAGAATGATGAAGTAAGTTTCAAAGTTTGTCTCTTAGGGAATAATTTCTAGGGGTATATTAGTAGGTCATTGTAGCAGTACTGTAGTAGCGGCAACACTGTAGCGGCGAGGGAATTGTAGCAGCCCGAGTACTATAGCAGTATTATTAACCGAAGGGCCATTTGAGAAAAAAATGGGCTTTGAAGCCTTGTATTCAGGACACTTGGGCTTGGGACTTCTGGATATGTTATGGTTCTCCCTCTACCTAGACAAAAAGAGGTATTTTATTTAAAAATAAAAATGAGGATTCGACCCTAACCTTTAAAAAAAATGTTCCAGTGGGTTGGCCTCAACCCCTTAAGGTTACATAACATAAGTGGGATGGTATATTGGTGGACTTCGTGATGGTTTTACCATGTAATTCTAGGGGAAAAAAATTATATATGAGGGATTGTTGACCGATTCACCAAGTCGACCCACTTCATAGATATCTGATAATAGTGTTTAGAAGAGAGATTGTGATGCCTCTACGTCCAGTAGATAATTTGACTCTATAGAGTTCTATTAACGATAGTTTCAGATTGCAATGATCTCTTTACATATATTTTGTGGAATGGATTACAGGAGGTTTTTAGGACCCAGTTACGCTTCAGGAAAATGTTCCACCCACAGACAGATGGCCAGACTACGCGGATCATTCAGGTTCTAGAAGATATGAATCAAGATTTCATGTTAGACTTTCTCCATAGTTGAGCGAATCACCTACCACTGGTGGAGTTTTAAAAATATATACCATTCATCCACTTGTGTGGAACTATTCAAGTCCTTGTATGGGAGACCCTTTAGGTCACCCCTTTACTAGACTGACCCTAGAGAGTCAACACTAATGGGACCAGAGTTGGTGTAAACTACTGAAGAGAAGGTGATGATTATCTTAGATGGGATGAAGACTACAAAAATCCATCGTAATTCTTATGTTGATAGGTGATGGAGGACTTTTGAGTTCGATGAAGGATTCCACATGTCCCATAAGGTCTCACATCGATGGGGATTACAGGGATTTGGATGGGGCATCAAGCTATATCTGAGGTTCATTGGCCCTTTACAAATACTATGTAGAGTTGGCAAGGTGGCATACTGCTTGGATATATCTCCATTGTTAGAGAGGTTACATGATGACTTCTATGTGTCACAGCTGAGGAGGTACACACATGACCCATCATACATCATTGACTGGGTTGAGATGGAAATAGTGGATGCAGTGAATGTTGCTGAGTACCTAGTAGAGATCGAGGATCTGAAGTAGAGGATCCTCCATGGGTGAGTGATTCCATTAGTGTATGTTTGTTGGAATCATTAGAATATATTGGAGATAAAATGTGAGAGGGAGGCTCATATTCATGATAAGTACCTTCATATGTTTGAGTATGCCTTGTTTTGTATTTCAGGGGCCCAAATCCCTAAGGAGGGGAGAATGTAACGTATTAGATTTTCCATGTATTATTTTTATATATTATATGGATTGATTTTGCGACTAAAAATTGATACAATGTGTGATTCTGAGGCCCAGTGTTCCCGAAATAAATTTTTGAAAACATTAATCTTTTTAATAGAATTCCCATGTGGTTTTCCTAAAAAAGTGGAACAACTCTTAAATTAGTTCCTAGATTAGAAATCCTATGGAACTATTGGTATAAAAATTGAAGATTTACTCTAGGAGGGACTAATCTTTCGTCATCGTGGGTTTCCTATAGAAAAATTCACAGAGGACGTAACTGTAAATAAAATAATTTAATAAAAAATTATTTTTTGGACACTATTATGGAAAATATTTAAAAAGATTGTTATGGACAATTTTCAGGGTTAGCCACATAACCCTGGAAACCATGTAGAACCATTGGTGATATCTTCTAGGATTCTCTCTCATGTTATGGTGATGGATCAATCGAACAAAGAACCTCATATTTATTGAACCTTACCAACTATGCTACATTCTTGGTTAGCGATCATTCATCATTAGTTATCTAATAGAAATGGTACGGAGCCACTACCTGATCGACTGCCATGGCTGGACAGCGATGACCAGTGGAACGACCTCCATTGTTAGTGTATGGTGTCCAGTCTTCGGGGTGGTCTACCTCCACAGTTAGAGGACCAACCGTTAAATCGGTCCACATGCCTATTGACACCTTTAAAACATCAAACAACAATTACTTCTAAATGGAGTTTCCAATCAATGATCCATCTATGGAGTTGATACCTGGACCTTTAGAAAACCTTTTTGAGACAAGTGGTTAGTATTTAGTTTGTACATGTATAGGTTGAGATCATTCCCTTGGTCCTTTCCTTGATGGTTCAGTATGAAATTACATCCACATCACTGGATTGCAATCCCCTATAGAGGATGAGTCCTAAATAGAGTATGGTAACCCTTAGTGTGATTGGAGTTTGATCCTCTATCACCCCTACTTGAGTTTGATCCTCTATCACCCCTACTGGAGTTTTTTTTGGGTCTACATAACCATTGAGATTGGGGATTTGGTCTTATATCTAGTGGGATGTATCAGCAGGGTTAGTGTTATTCTCCAGTGTGTCTAGGAAGGATCTTCTAAGTTGTATGTTGATCCAGATTGGGTATGTGGTATTACCCAATGTGTTTGGGTAGGATCCCCTATTTATGTGTCATAGTATTATTTGACCAATTTATTCTCTTTGTGTGGAGGACAAATGTGAAATACCTCTTCGTGAGTATCTCTTATGATATCTTGTCTCAATGAGTGAGTTCTCCTGGAAAAAGTTTGATTTGAGAAGAATACAAAGGCTGTTAGTTGGTTTTGGATTAACTCTAGATTTTTTTGTCATGGATTGAGTATATCTATATGTTCTTTTTATATGTTCTATAGACATATACCTATGTAGAGCTAAGTGTACTTATCATTGGGGCATTTGTTTGTTGTATTCCATTTTGGTTTTCGGTTTCATACTCAGTACTGTTATACTCACCTCTTCATGAGATTTTCCCACAAGTGTCACGTTTTTTTAGATGATCAGCCTTTTGATGGAGTCCTAGGTAGACCAGGACCAAGAGGTTCTTTGTGAGACTATACAGACCGAGGTGTGTTCTGATGGATTTTCAGGAAATAGTCATAATAACTATTTTCTAATAGGATGGATTTGTGGTTACAAACTATTTTTTGTGGGACTTTATCTTGACATGTTTAATTTCTAGTACATTCACTATTGTACTCTGGTTATGGGATATAGTTGTTTGAATGCACTATTTACATAATGTTTTTTACATTTCAGTATTTTTGTCTGGGAGATGTGTGTGTGTGTACATGTACTTTAGGATAATGCCTCCCATTTGTTGAATATTACTACTCAGTACTAGTCACCAACCACTGAAATATTGGAGGTGGGATTGGGGTAATCATAGTACATTTCCCTCTAGGATGGTTCATGACAATATTACTCTCTAATTGCAATAAATTAAGTAGTTTTTGGAAAATGATCAACCAAAAACCATATAGAAGTACTTCCACTCGATGTATTTGTAGGAATAGTGACTAAGTCCATGGTGATGTTTTTCTATTTCTATATAGGCATGGGTAATGTTTTCATCATCCCCTTGAAATTTTACATTTTAATCCTCAATTAAATACATTATAGTAATTTTTATGTATATTATGTGATATCCTTCATCAATTTCCCAACTAATAATTCTCTCATATATCTTGATACATATTTATTCTCCCTAGGTGGATGGAGAAGGTCGAGATATGTCTATCATTTAATAAATCATTATTTATTTAAGGATTTTATGGTACACTTAGTCATGAAAAAAATCATAGAAATCCTTATTCAAAAATTGTAAATATTATAGATTTTATTTTTATTAAATCTATGACATTATTTTATATTTATACATTATATCTTTGATAATCATTTATCATATCGAAAATGGATGGTGGAGGAATCATTTCAGAAAATAATGATGATGTTCCCTCCTTTATGATCTCCATATCCATTATTCAGAAGTCTAATAAGATTTAATTTTTTCAATTATCAACAATGACAAGGTTGTCCGATCCTTTCAACTTAGTGAATCGATGACTTTATTTTATTTTTCAAGATGGTAGTTGATTGACCAGTCATAGTATTTGATCATACCTAATGGTCTTTTTGGTATATATTTGGTTCCTAATTTGTGAATATATACATGATTATCTTATTATCTATATATATTTCAAGCTTTTCTCTATGTAGATACTGACACTAGATTTTAAACATGAAGATAACTGCATGTAACTCCAGATCATGTGTTGAGTGGCTCTTATAATGAGAATCCAACTCCTTTAAGGAATAGACTATTACCTTTTCATTATGAATTAGTACCTAATTTTTAAGAATCATAGTATTCCATAAAAAGTTCCCCACTTATGGGTACCATAAGGACTGGTGTAGTGATAGACCTATTTTTCATTAAATTTATACTCCCTTTTCATTAATCAGTCTATGAAAATTTTACTCCCTTTAAAGTCAACATGGTTAGTGGGATTGAAAATAATGAAATTTTCATAAAAAAATAATCTATAATACCCTAGTAAACTAATGAAACTATGTATCTCAATAATATTTTTTATGGGATACTCCATGATCACCGTTTCTTTTATGAATCCACTAATACCCCTTTGTTGGCGATAACTTGAACCACGAAAGATAATTATACAGTCCAGAACTCACGTTTTCTAAAATTTTCATATATCTTATTGTTTAGAAAATTATTTAGAATAATATTCGTATCGTTTCATTTAGATTATATTATAATATCATCTATAAAGAATATGAAAAATTTATCATGGTAATATCTAATGACAATAGTCATTAAGTTCAAAATTATTGATAGAACATTAGTGAGTCTAAAGGGAGAAACTATTAAATCATAGTATTAACACATTTCTTAGAAGGAAATATTGTGAATATTATCCTTCTTTACCATTAATTTGTGATTTCCCAACCGAAGGTCCACTATATAGAAATATTGGGTCCCCTGTAGTTGATCAAACAAGCCATCCATATGTGGTAGGAGATACTTGTTCTTTATCATTATTTTTTTAATTTCAACGTAATCAATACAAAGGTGAATTCACCTAGCCTACTTATTGATGAATAATACTCTAACACCCTATAGTGAAGAACTCAAGCATATAAAACCCTTAACCAGATTCTCTAGACATTTCTCTTTCAGTTCCTCTAACTTAATGTTGTCCATTCTATAAGTATTATTTGATATGATCAGAGATCAAGGTATATGTTGAACTTAAAAATCATCCGCTTGGTCAGAATTAAAGCTAGTAAACTTTTCATGGAATAAATCAATATGATCCCTCACAATTTGAATGTCTTCAATCATGAAAATATCCTTTTTCTCAATCATTTGACATGGAAACGCTTTCTCATAAGGAAATAATATCCACACTTGAGATGAATATTTCATAGGAGATTCATCTTTATCCTTACACATGTATATAATTAGAGGAAGAATATGGATGTGAAGTGTGATATCCCTCTCCATACAATTGGTGATTAATATATAAACATGGAAGGACAATATATTCCCAACACTGCATCAAACTTAACTAAAGGACATAAAGAAAGATTTTTTGGTAGGTTCATTCTACAAACATTGAACATGGAGGAGTTATAAACATCAGTTTCAACAATTTCTCTATTTTATATTCTCAAAAATATCTCAACCACCATGTTTTGAGGTAATTTATGAATAATTATACTAAAATTCAAATAAATAAAAGAATGAGCAGGACCAGAATAAAGGTGTAAATTTGTTATTGTTAAATTAATAACCAGCATACATATCACCATATCATTGTTTGGATTCACATTACTAGTCGGGATAAAATATCACATTTATTTCTCACTAGGACATTGAGGTATTTCTTGTTGATTATCTCCAGCAACCCTTTTCTTTGGTAAATTCCTTGTGTAATTCCCTTGTAACGTACAATTGAATCACTGCATCTCAGGATGAATATTGATATGAACAATATTTCATTATTCTATACTAATGGGATTCATCATTACCATTTTTTATTGGTTATAATGAGGCCACTATTTTCCACATTTGGAATACATGCCAGTTCCCTTCATATAGTTTTTGGTATTCTTCTTCCCATAATTTTGACATGAGGGATGTTGGGTTTTCATTAATCTATGGGATTTAACCGTTTATCCTATCGAGGGAATAATTATTTTATTCTTTTTATTTATAGTCCTATGAGGTATCTTAAACTCACTAATCTCCATATTAGTCTTGAGGGAACAACGAACATTATCTTCATAGATATCAAAGTCTCTAATTGATAAGTATTTACATGTAATCATCATTCACCCACTAATGAATTGTTATACCTTTCATTTAGTATTAATTACAAAGCCAGAGGTATACCTTGAAAGACTTATAATGTTTACCTCATAAACCATGATAGACTAATCTTATTTTTTACTTTAGTAAAAGGAACTCCCACTCAATTTAAAATGAATAGTTTGAGGAAAATATTTATTGAAAAATATTTTCTTGAATCCTTCCCATTCCATCAAATTAATTTCCTATTTAGTTGTTCTTTTCATGATCAGTTTCAACCACTGATCAACATCACCATCAAAATGAAATATATCATACATGACTTACACTTATTTTAATCATTATAGGATAGATAATATCTTCTTAGTGGTGTTAATTTATTGTTCCCTGATTAGGGGATCAAAATATCAACTAAATGTAGGAGTCCATTTTTGTATAGTGGTCTCAACCATCACATTACCATTCTTAGTATAAGGAGGATATTCCATATAATTCACGCAACACCCTAATTTTTTAAAATATAAAACTATATTCAACATCATATGCGATATGAAACATCGAACCCAAAAAAACAATAATTATTTAAACATGATCATTTTAATGTTACCACTAAATTTGAAGAACTAATTAGGATTCAAAAATTTATGATATATATATTTAATATATTGATAAATTCTCTTTAAATAATCAATAAATTTTTGGTAATGTATTTTTGTTCATCAAAGTATGTTTTCTTAAAAAACGAATGTTATCTATTTATTGCAACAAATATTATAATTATTTTATAAAACATTTATAAAATATAATTGATAAAAAATACATCTTTATATTATTATATAAAAATTAATATAGGGTTAAAATTTATTTTTTTTTGAAAAATATAGATTTCTCAGTAAATAGTGAAAAATACTGTTTTTATGCAAAATTGTTATTTATTTTGATAAATTATGTAATATAAAAGAAAAGATATTCCTTTAATTTGATTTCAAGCTAACATAGGTACTATTTAGTTAATATATTGAAATTAACTAAATATATATCATATTTATACTATATTATTGTATAAGTTTAGTTTTAGGATTAAAAACACATTTTTTCTAAAAACTGTTTTGAATTTCAGAATGTTTATAAATTAAAATTAATTAAAATAAACCATAATGAAAAATGTTTTAAATGAAAAATTTATATTATATATCTATATTTAGGGATTTTAATTCAGATAATAATAATTTCTAGATATAATGTTAATTTAAAATCATTATTTCAATTAAAAATGTTTTCTTTGGAAAACTGTTTTCAATCATGCTAGTGGGTTTTATATTAAATTAAATTATTACTCCTCTGTTAGTTGATTTTAATAAAATTTATTTCATATTTTTAATCATCATAATTATTATTAGGTAAAAGGGGAATCTTAATTTTGGAACAATATTAACAGTAATTGTAATAAATATTAATTACAACGGTAAAAGAAAAACAAGTGAATTAAGGGTAAAATTAATTTAACAAGTAATATTGGAAAAGTAAACCTAATAGTATGAATATTTTAATATAAATTTTTTAAATTAAGATTATAATTATTATTTAATGTTTTTTGTTTATAAATTATTAAGTAATATTTTTAATAAAAATTTTATTTTATACGATAAAATAAAAATTATAATTTCACATAATATAAAATTTCAATTAATAAATTCCATTTGATGAATTAATGTATTTTTTTAAATTTTATTTTAATAAAATATAAATATTAAATGAATATTGACTAAGTTAATTTGTAATATAATTTTTATGATGTCAAATGTATGTTTTATAAGTTCTTCAAAACTGTTATTGTCAAAAAACACAATATTTTTTCAAAAAAATTCAATTATTTTTAAAAATTGAAAATTCATATATTTATAAAATTAATTTGAAAAAATTAATTTATTTTTTGAATGTTAAAATTTAAATTATACAATAGTGGGTTTTTCATAATTTTATTTGATAGTAAATTTTTTAGGTAAAATTTAAATATGGTATAAATAAGTGGTGTGAATTATAAAATCATAATACCCAAAAAGTGTTGTAATAAATAATATAAATTTATAACGTGAAAAAATATATTCTTACCCTTTAAAATAATTTGAGTTTATGTCTATTTTATTGATTTTACAAATCATTTATGAGTCCTCCAAAACAAATAATATATTTTAACGTTTTGAAATCATTTCTTTAGGGACATAACTCACTTCCACATCACCAAGGTTAATATTTTAATAAGATAGACCCATGGAATAATGAGATGATTAAATACACTCCCATTTATTAGAAACCATTGGAAAAAAACATGGTAATGTTTTTGGATTTTATTATTTTATTATATAGGGTAAAAAACCTAACATTGAGAAATAATAAAGTATTCCCCACTCATTTCCTATATAAACTAACCCAATATCTCATTTCTCTTCACCAAGAAAATATTTAGCATGAAATTTATCTTACCTCCACTCTCTATATTCCTCCAAAGGTTCTCCCAATGCTCCCATGAATCTCCTCCCAAGATTTTGTAACCACCCTTTCAAGGTAAGTGACCCCCACTCTTCTTTTTATTCAAGAACCTATTTTATGTTATGGTTATTAATATAAATGTTTTCTTTTGGGTATGTTTTTATAAATCTCTATTACTACCATTGTCATGTAAATGTTTTTATAGAACACTTTATCTCTCATTAATCACTCCCATAAACATTTATGTTCACCTATTACCATGCCCCAATTTAGTAAAGGATCTTCCACTCTTCTTTTTATTCAAGAACCTATTTTATGTTATTCCTCTTAATTCCTATTTTTTCATGTAGGGTTATTTTCTTCCATATCCCCCAAAATTAATATTCTATGATTAAATTATGAGATACCCCTTTCACTTTCATAAATACCTCCCCTGAACATTCATACACCCTCGTTATGATACTGAAATTTCACCATGATTATCAATGACAAACAATTGCATATTGAATACCCATACCCTTTTCCAATCATTGTTGTTCACCATTATGGACATATACTTATTTGATTATGGACTTACGTAACAATACAAAAAATTTATCAATGGAAGTTACATTCATATAATTAGGTCATATAGTATAATAATATAATGTCACATTAAGAACACAATAAAAACTATATAAATAAAGAATGAATGAAATAAGTGGAATTTCTTGAAGTTAGGGAACCTATAATAATGAAATAGTAACTTTACCATTGGGATAGAATGTGAACCTTATGAATGGTCAACCAGAAAATATAATAGTCTGCTCACCTATTAAAGTTTAAATAATATTTTTGTGTCTTATAAAAAATGATATATCTATATTTTGGAATAAGTAAATAAATGTTTTAGAAATGATAAGTTAAGTGTGTGAATTTTTGTACGATATAAATATTTAATTGAAATTTTATATTTAATATAATTATTTGAAATAATTTTTTTTGTAAAATTTATTCATAAATTAATATTTGGTTGCCTTATTATTTTAAGAATGTTTTTATGGGACCATAATTACATTCTCAATGCATTATAAAATCAGTTATAATTTTAAAATATATATTTTCCAAGTAAATGAATATTTTATTTAGAAATATAATATTTCATATTTATAATATTATTTTCCAAAAATTTAGTTCATTTTTAAAATCTACAAGTCTAAAAATGTTGAGGGTGAATATTTGGGTTTTTCTAAAATTGTTGAATTTTTGGTGAATAGAAAAATATAGTAATTTACAATATATATATATATATATATTATAAGTTAAATAAACTATTCCATAAGTCATAGATAATGTAAGAACCATAATCTAGAACTATCCCTCTCGGTTTACTGTATTTGTTTATGTAATCATGACTATCTTTTTTCTTGAGTCAAAATAATAAAGTAATGAATAAAATAATGAGAAAAAACCCCTCTCCCCCACTGTGAATACCACCCCACACCACCTATTCCCCTAATACCTTTGAATCATTGGGTAATGTCTAAATTCTACCCAATACTCTTACCATTTCTCCCACTGACATTTAAAAGTAACTTCTCTAAAAAAAATTCCAAACCCTTTTCCCTAAGGAGGTTCTCAATGAGTATAAATTCAAGAGGTAAAACCCTCTTTCCGTTTCTTTCAATTTATTTTAAATTTATTTTATTTTATTTTCCCCTACTCACCTGCCATCATCTATGTGACATGATAAATAATGTATCTCTTATATACTATAATTTTTTTGATTGAATAGAATAACCCATCATCAACTCTCTATTCATGATTCTTTTTTTCTAAAAATGAAAATTTCATCCATGAGATGTTAATTTATCGCCTTTAAGGATGAAACGTTTTAATTTTCATTTACATACATCAAGGTTGGTCATACAACCATTATAATGGTTGAAATAGATTTTGAATTTTATTTTACAAAAAAATTTATGTTCTGGAACTAAAAAATAAACAAAATATTAAATAATAAAACCAAGCATGTTCATTATGAGAGAAAACTGCCCAAAATAATCCAATCTGTTTTTACTAACGTCTTAACTAATATTTCATCCTTATAGAAAATAACCAAAGGACATATATAAGCATTTAATATTTTCTATTCTCCTTAATAAAAAATAACTTCAATTCATGATATCAATTCCCATTTTACATGAACTTACAAACTCTTATATAAGTGAACTAATCATTAAAACCAAGAAAATGAACACTCTTAAGTGATGAAATTTAACACTATAACCCATAAATGGACATAAATGACCTTAATAAACTGAAATAAATAATTCTCAGGTAGAATAGGTTCTTGAATTATTAATTAATTAATCTAATTTGATTATTTAATACATTAAGTATAAGTGAAGAACTATTTCAGACATAAGGTAAGGGATTCTCCCCAAACCACCATACCTCCTTCGAGTTTCGATTATACTCTATTTACCTTAATTTAACACCTAATTATTAATATTTACTCTTCATATGTTCTGTATATATTCTCCAAATATATTTATATATCTTGATTCTTCTTTAATTTATAGGGAAATACCTATTTTATATGATTCCCTTTTTAATTCCACCCGATAATCAATTTTTTAAAGGTTGGGGCCAAAGACTCATTTATTATTAAAAGCAAAGTCCTATTTATGGTTGGGAAGAGGGAGACCCATTATATAGCCCGAAGGCCCATGGGTATCCATTATGTATATGTTTTATTCTTTATGTGGCACAAATATTCATGAACATGTTATGATGGTTGTGTCCAGATATAACTCTAATGCACTAGGTGATGTTCAGTCTCATGAGATGTCATGTTGGGACATAGAGTGAAGCTGATTCCTTTATGGGACATTGATCACCAATTGATAAAGTCTTGGAAGTTATCCATGAATCATTTTTGTGTCATGTTATATGTTTTTTCCACATTCATATGATTCCATGATTATATGTTCCCCTGTTATAGATGTTTTAAATCCTTATATTTATTTATGTTCCATGCCTTTTATATTACCATGTTATTTCTTCTAACCCATGTGCTATTTTTATTCCAA
This sequence comes from Viscum album, assembly GCA_963277665.1. Taxonomy (NCBI): domain Eukaryota; kingdom Viridiplantae; phylum Streptophyta; class Magnoliopsida; order Santalales; family Viscaceae; genus Viscum; species Viscum album. The sequence goes on from OY728120.1 coordinate 1,668,733,905, forward strand.
TTATTATTCCCTTAATATGATTTTTATCTCATCCATTTTGTTCATGAATTTCCTAGGTTATACTATGTCGAAATAAGAGATCAAAGGGAATTAGGAGATCATTATAAAGATCAAATAAAAGATGTTTTTATTTTGTTTTCTTAATGTTTAATAATATACCTAATAATACAAAGACAATTTAATTTATAATACTTGGTTCTATTTCATGGTAAATTATTATCAATATCGTATAATAATATGTGTAAAATTAAAGTTCCATTATAGTTGGTTTCAGAGAAAGGTATAGTTATTTTTGGATATTAGGAATTCAATAATTTATTAAGAAACATAGGGATAATTCTATCTCCATAGATAAACTATATTGAAACTTAGGGTATCAAATGTTAGTATATAATTTTCATATAAAATTTTATCATTCCATGTTCAATGTTTTCTTTTTATATTCCTATTTTATAATTAATAAATCCTCCTAATTGTACTTTATTTTTTTTAGTTAACGAATAGAAATAGAAAAATATATGCAAAAAATCATTATTATTGGAAATTTTATTATTTCACTAACGATAGGCCAAATATGATGGGATCAGATTCTCAAAACGTCATCAAAATACATGCTCAACTGGCTCAAGTTATGAATAATATCTTAAATCATGTGGAGTGACCTCCTTCTCCTCAGAGAGATAAAGTTATGGTTGGAACCTTTATGTAGTACTGGACTCCCATGTTTAGTGGGTCTTTAAATCACCGTCTCATAAAATAATATATTAACTTTATGGAGAATATATTCTATGTGCTCCAGTGCATGGAATTTTAATATGGATGGATCAACAGATAAATCCCATGATGGAAAGAAGACTCAACATCCCAAGTGTCCAAAGTGTGGGAAGAATAATCCCAAAGCCTACTTAATGTGAGAAAATATATGATTAAAATGTGAAAGAGAAGGGAATGTAGCTTATAAATTCTAATGGGATATGAATAATAACCCTAATGCAGAATAAGAATTGAAGGTTTATATCAAAAACGAACTTATAGTGTAGTGTTTCAATATTAAAGAACAAGGGAATTATAAAATACCTTTCATTAAGCCATGGGTTTTTAGAGGAAATCAGCAAAAACAACCTCCAAGGAAACAAGGAATAGTATATGATACCACTACTACTAAGGTAGAACCCATAAATGATACAGTGAATGGTATACTGGTTATTCATTCTTGAATCGAGAATATACTTTTGGATTATGGTTCTACACATTCTTTCAAATCAGTCAAGTTTAGTATTACTATTAAAACACTACCTAAAAAAACGAGGTTGAGTTATCTATGAAACAATAAAATGGGGAAATTATTGCATACAAATTTTATACCCCCATCCCTGATTAATCTTTGTGGGCTAAACCTCCCATAAAATCATGTCTTACTTCCTTCAGTGTAGTTTGATGCTATATTGGGCATGAATTGGTTATATTTATACAAATAAAACATCGACTATAAGGAAATGGTAATCATTATTCAAATACTAAGGCATACCCCACTTCTATACAAGTGTATGGAGGAAGAAGAACCTCCTTCAGAATATTCGTATCAATATTTCTTATTGTTACCTTATGGGAAATCATATCTTACTCAAATGACTGTAACAAAAGAAAAAATCATGTTCAAATACATGACCATCATGTGGGATTACACTAATATATTCCCTGAATAATTGCGTTGTAGTCCTCTTGATAGAGAGGTTGAGTTATAAATTGAACTTATTCTTGGATATCTTCCTATATCAAATAAACCTTATAGAATAACCACTATTGAGTTATAGGAGCTGAAGAAAATATTATAAGATAATTTTGAAAAGGGTTTTATATGACCGAGTGCTTTACTATGGGGTGCACTAGTCTACATCTTCAAGAATAAGGATGGATCAATGAACCCCTGTAGTGATTATTGTAATCTCAACAAGATCATGATAAAGATAAATTATCATCTCCCACAGATATATTAATTGTTTGCTTAACTGCATGGGTCCAATTATTTCTCCAAGGTGGACCATTGTTCAGGATATCACCAATTATAGGTGAATATGGTATATATTCTAAAGAATTCCTTTAGAACGAGGTATGGATGCCATGAGTTCATAGTTATTCCCTTAAGAATCACTAATTCTATATAAATATTCATGTACTTAATTAATTGGGTCATTATATATTACCTTGATAAATTTATGGTAGTCTTTATTAATGATATTGTGTTATTATCCAAGAGAAAGGAAAAACATTTGGAGAATTTAAATACTATGTTTAAGACTTTACAAAAGGATTAAATAAATGCAATGTATTGTAAATGTGATTTCTAGATGAATGAAGTATCATTCGTGGTGAATGTTATCACTTGAAATGGAATATCTATAGACCCTTCCGAGATAAAGGCAATCAAAGAGTGCCATAAAAAACATCTATGATGATGATCTGTAGTTTTCTCAGACTAGATTGGTATTATTGATAATTTTTGAAGAACTTCACATGATTGTAAAACCCAATAACCAAGTTAACTTAGAAGGGAGTGAAGTTTGTCTAGATGAGTTAATGTAAATACTACTTCAAAGAGTTGAAAAATTGGCTTATTACTACACTAGTAATTACTCTTCCAACAAGTTGGGAACTCGTTGTGGGGTACACATATTTTTAAAAGAAGGGAATAATCTATTTACTGATGAAAAATTATAAATTGATAGCCCACACATCAAGGTAGTTTAAAATTTATGAGTAAAAATAACCCGCACCTGATCTGGAGTTGGCAGCTTTAATATTTGCATTGAAATTAATATGAAATTTTCTCTATGGGGATAAGTGTGGGTTATATAATAATAATAAGATCCTTAAATATTTATTCACATATAAGGATCTTAATATGATCTAATGTATATGGTTAGATCTCATCAAATATTTTGAGTTCTCAATCAACTACTATCCAGGTAAAGAAAATAAGGTGAAAGATTCTCTATATAAAATGAATCCTACAATATCATTAATGGAGAGAGTTGAGAAGGATCCAATCATCATAGTTTTTAAAAGGATGGACTTGGGAATCATTAAGGATGGAACATCACCAATCCTTTCTCAAATTATTTGTCATGCATCCCTCAAAGAGAGAATAAAGGATGCTTAAAAAATGATGTGGAAATTTAGAAGAAGGTGAAAGCCATGAGAAATGGGAAATCCTTAGAGTTAAAAATTGATTATGAAGGATTCTTGAGATTTGGGTTATGACTATGTGTACCAACCAAGGAGCATAAAAATGTATCAAGATCTTTAAGAGAATGAATTTTGGAATAATATGAATAAGGAGATCACTAAATATATATCCAATGACTTGAATGTCAAAAATTGAAGGATTAAAGGAAATATTATAAGGGTATGATGAAACCATTACCCATAACAATATAAAAATGGGAAAAAATCACCATGGACTCCATAAGTGTATTCTGAATACATCTAAAGGAAACAATGTTATATGGGTTATTATAGACCATCTTATAAATATAGCTCACTTTTTCATATTTCTAGAGGACTTCTAACTAGATCAACTGGCATATATATACATAAACAATGTGTTGAGGATTCATTGATTTCCACTATAGAGATATAATATTCACCGCCTTGTTCTGGAGAAGAATCTTAGATGTTCTAAACAATGATATGAACTTCAGTATAGCTAATCATCCTCAATATAATGGCCCAAATGAATAGACTATTCAAAAACTATAAGACATGTTGATAGCATGTTATATAGTCTTCAAAGGAGCATGATACCAACATATACCTTTGGTCGAGTTCTCCTACAACAATATTTTCCACACAAGCATTCAAATGGATCCATGTGAACCTCTTTATAAGAAAATATGCAAAAAATAGAAATACTGGGATGAATCCAGTGAAGGTAATCTACTGGGACTTAAAATAGTCGATGAAATAGAGGAAAAAGTGAAAATAATTCAGTAGCACATCAAGGTAGCCAAAGTCCATATAAGAGTTTAGCCGACAATCATCGATTGTAACTGGAGTTTAAAGTTGGAGACATGGTATTAATTTGAATATCTCTATGGAATAGGATCATGATATTTAGGAAGAAAGGAAAGATGAGGCCCAGATAAATCAGCCCATTTGATATTCTTAATCATGTTGGGGTTGTGACCTATCAACTAACACTTCCACCAACCATGTATCAAGTGCACAATGTATTCCAAATATCCCTACTAAGGAAGTATATACCATATCTTTCACATGTAATTAATTCTTAGGTGGTATAGTTAGAAAAATAATCTCTCTTATGAGGAGAATCTTCTGAAGATCTTGGATCATAGAGAGAAATTTCTACGCAATAAGACTACTCACTTAGTAAAAGTACTATGGAAGTACCTTAAATTTTAAGAGGCAACAAGGGGACTGGAAGAAGCGATGAGGGATAAATTCCCTCACCTATTTTTTCAAAATTAAATTTCGGTGTAGGGATTTCATAAGGGGGGAAATTGTACCAAAATAATTTATCTATAGAAATTCACTTCATATAAATATATCATATTTTATAATCACATAAAATCACATTAGGAACACAACAAAAACTTTATAAATTTAAAATGAATGATATAAGTTGTATTTATAGAAGTTAGGTAACCTATACTGAAAAAATAGTAACTTGAAATTTGGAATAGTAATGTGACCCTTGTAAATAGTAAACTAGCCAATAGATTATTAACCTCCCCTATGAATGTATAAATAAAATTTGGGTGTACTATAAATAAAAACAAGATATATCTATATTTGGGAATAAGTAAATAAATGTTTTCAAAATATTAAATTAAGGGTTTTTATTTTTTTAACATAAAATTATTTAATTGAAATTCATTAATTAATATAATGATTTAAAATAAAATTTATTTTCAAAAAAATTATTTGCATAAAATTTAATCATAAATTAATATTTTGTTTTCTTATGATTATAAGTTAATTTTATGAGAACATAATTATTTTTTCAAAGTGTTATAAAATCAGTTATAATTTCCCAATTGGTATTTCCATGTAAATGATGATTTTAATTAAAAATTAATTTTCTTATATGTAGAAAATTATTCTCAAAAAATGGAGTTCATTTTTGAATTCTACAAGTTGAAAAAATGTTGGGGTGAATTTTTGGGTTTTTTCTAAAATAGTTGAATTTTTTGTAATAGTAAAATATGGCAATTTATGGTATATATACGTTATAATATAAATAACCTATTATTTTATTCATTAAGTATGTATGAACCATAATCTAAAACTACACTTCTATATTCACTATATTTAGTCATGGAATCATTACTATTTCTTTTATTAAGACAAAATAATAAACTAATGAATAAAATAACGAGAAAATGCACCTCTCCACCAATACAAATACCACCCTATACCACCACTTATCCCCACACCATTAAAGCATTTATCCTTGACCAAATTCATCCCAATCCTCCTTCTGAGTTTCTCCCCCACGTTTAGGATCCCTTTTTTTCAATAAAATACAAAACCCTTTTTCTTTAGGAGGTTCTCAAGGGGGATAAAATCAAGAGGTAAAACCCTCTTTCTTTTTCTTTTAATTTATCTTCAATTTTTTTTATTTTTTTATCTTCATATACCCTTATTAAAGTTATATGATAACTCTAGTATCTTTTTTAATGGAATAACTGATCATCACATCTCTCCTGCTCTATCTTTTATTCTAAAAATGAAAATGTCGTCCCTGGGGTGTTAATTTATCACCTTCAATGATGATTTTTTTATTTTCCTTTAATTATTTTATGTTTGGACTTATAACCATTATAATGATTCCAAAAAATTTAAAATTAATTTTATAACCTTTTTATGTTCTGGATCTTACATATGCACATAATATTAAATAATAAAATAAAACATGTTTGTTTTGTTACACTTACACCCTCTTTAACTCATTATAATTCATAATTATTATTATTTAGTAATCATATTTTCTGTATATATGATCCAAAAAATTTACCTATCCCAATTATTCATTCATTGATGGGGAAATACAAGTTTTATAATATTCCCTTTTCAATTCCTCATGATAAGAAAATTCAGTTAATGGGAACCTCCCAATTTCTTACCAATTTTCAATAACCATCCATAATATATTGTAATCCACCATTTTTTTCTAAAATCACTCATTTTATCATGGAAAAAATATATTGGTTCATTTCGGGTTTTATACAAAAAATAATGACATTTTCCTCTTTAAATACACTTTTATATTTCTCCGTAAAAACTCATTAAATATTCTCAATTATAATATTTATTAAACACTTTTTTTACATGTTTACATTTAATATTTTCACAAATTATCATGATCTGTTACTATTTTACCTAATTAATTTCCATGTATGTTTTAAATCAATTATTTCATGGGAAACTTTATGATATGATCATTTATTATTATGGGTGTGCCCAGATAGCACTCCAATGAAGTGGATAATGTTTAGTATCATGAGACGTCAAGTTGGGACATGGAGTGAACCAGATTCCTTTATGGTACTTTTCCACCGTGTGATATAGTCTTGGAAGTTGGCCTCGACTCATGTTTATGTCATGTTATATGTTGTTTCCATATTCATATGATTCCATGATTATTTGTTCCTATGTTTTACATGTTTTAACTCCTTTTGTTGATTCATGTTCCATTACTTCTATGTTATCATATTATGTCCTATAACCCATGTGATATGTTTATTCCTATTTTGATTCCATTATAAGGGTTTATAGCTCACCCCTTATGTTCATGAATTCCCCAGGTTATCCTTTGTAGATACAAGGGATTAAAGGGATTTAAGAGCTCATTATGAAGATTTAATAAAATGCATTTTTTATTATTGTTTCAGGATGTTTAATTATGTACCCAATCTTTCAAATACACTATAATTTATAATCCTGGATTTTATTTTATGTTTATTATGCTTAATATCATGTAATAATATTTATAAAAGGATAGGTCCATTATAACATACATTTATTTATTCCGCACTCCATGATATTGGAATAAAATTTGATGATAAATGATTCAATGTTGTATGATCTATGTAGCACACTTATGCATGAGAATGAAATAAATGTGACGGGTGATCCTAGAATTATATAACACTCCAAAACAATGGGTAATGTTTTAGTTTTCAAGAGACATCTTTAAAGGTATTAGGGAGTGAACCTAATACATCCTTATAATTTTTCCATCATTATGGATTTGAAGGTAGACTTAAACTATGTTTATGATGTAGTGTTTTAAGTTGCTGTCAAATTTCCCATGTGGCCTTTATGTTATCATGATATAGCATGCCTCAATATTCATGTTCATGTTTCTCAACCCTTTTATGTCTCATTGAAATCATATTGTCTTAAATTTAACATTTTTTTCATGTTATTCCATGTTAATTCCATTACTCGGCCGTATAACTCACCCCTTTCATATGTGTATCACTAGGTTATCCCATGCTATTTTAATTACAGTGGAATAATCTATTCATTTCAAGGATGATTTCAATAATTGGGAAGTACCCCATTTTTAAGTTGTTATATAATGTACCTAATCCCTAATGTCATAATTCTTATCAATGTTTTGGGTTGTATTATGTGTAATTTTATGTATTAAATCATGAAATAGTGTAATAAAGAGAAGGGTCATCTTAGTTTGTATCAAAGGAATGTTTAGTTATTTTTTGGGATTAGGATTACAATAATCTAGATAAATCCTAATATATAAGACTAAACATAATAATATATCCCTAAATTTTTGTAAAGCATAGAGTAAGTGGTTTCTTAACAAATATATACCTTTTCCAGATACTATAAGTGGATGTGGATGTAGCACCCCAACCCCTGTAAGCCCGAATACAGTGTCTAATACCATTACATTGGCATGATTACAAGGAATGAAATCCCAAAGGACCTTAGAGTTTATTATTCTTGTTAAACTAGATACATGCACAAGTTTTTTTATTTCATATGTACACTAATAACAAAAATTGTTTTCTAGGATAAATTTACTCCCATATAAAATATCCTGGCATATCTTTCTTAGTACACTTATTGGATTCCCGGTGAAAGGAAAGAAATGGGGATCTCAAATTACCTGTAAGGTTTAAGTACAATCAAAATAATAGTGAATCAATTAGAATAATCAATATGTAAAGGCAAATAACTGAGCAAACATTCCATGTAATCAACAAACTAAGAGGGAGCACATAAAAAATATGTAAAGGTAAATAACTAAACACACATTCCATTTAAAATATCTGGATAAGGAATAATCAATATGGAAAGGTAAATAACTAACAACCATTCCATTTAATCAATAACGATTAATGAAATGCATCCATATTTTTGTTTCATAGTGTAAATATCATGGATAATAAGAACTAAATAAAAATGAAGTCAATGATTAATTATTGGATTCCATGTTTCTTAGGTACATGATACCTTTACAATCAATAAATTTCACATGATGATTTATAACATAATGGTTGAATAACCCACTAAATTTATCCAACCAAATCATTCCATGAGGCTAAACATGCATTGAGGGGATATCTGTAACCGAGCCCCACCTATGTATTACCTGTCCAAATAATTCCTCATATATCAGATAATCGATTTAATTCATGAATAATGTGGCTTATCAAATATCTACATTGAGTAAAATATTTGTATTTATATATAATTACCTATATATAAATTAACATTCAATGTAAAAAATTTATTTAAAAATATAATACGGTTTAGGAAATAATCATATCCATGATAAATGATATAGTTATTTAGGGGAAATTTAAAGTTCAATTATCACTTAAAATTGAATATATTATGGGTGCTATAAATAACGAATCAATGAAGTGAATATCAATACCATCCTTGGAAAAATAATCCATAATCCATCGATTGGATTATTAAGGATGGTATTAATACAACATATCCCAAGTGGAAAAAATGAATGGTTTCTTATAATTTATGAATAGAATTACAAAATATATATTCATTAAAAACATTATAGAAGGAAATTTTCTTTTCATTTTTAAAAACATTATGAATATTATTTTATTTGAAAATAACCTTTAAAAAAATTCTTTAGAAATTAACATTCCAAAATTTCAATGGAAGAATTAATGAAATGACATCGGGTAATTCTTTAAATGTCGTATAAGGTAAAAATATCATTCCTTTTAAAAGGTAAAATGGTTTAAAAACTACCTTGTTCAGAAAGAGTCAATAAAATTTCCATGAATTTTTTTTGAAAATAAAGAAAGGTTACAAATGTATTAAATAAATTATTTTGAAAATTTTCAAAAAAAATTGACAAAGTTTTTAGAAAATATGGTTTTAGAAGAAAATAGGTTCTCTGACTAAATAATTAAATGAAGTCGGTTTGTTTAAAACATTTTCTAAAAGATTTTTAGTACTAAAGAGTGTAAAAATGACACTATTACTTAAAAAAGGTCATGAATAATCATAAGAGAATAAAATTACGTGCTTTATTGAATATTTTTCTTCTAATTTCCTTTAATGTAATTTCAAGAATAGACAATCTATATTAAAACCATATTGTAAAATAAACCATTAAAATGATCAAAATTTTGATGTGATAATTAATAAATGAATTCATTATGACTATAAAAAATAAATACACATAAAATATGCTTCAATACATAAATATATAGTCCAATTAATTATACACATAATCATATAATATAAATGGTAACGAGGATATAATATAACCCAATAAAAATGAATTGAGTTGTGAAATTGCTTTACCACTTGGTAACATTTGAATTATAATCCCCATGAAATAAATAACATAATATTAAACTCTAAATACAAATAATATAAATTTATTCCTTATATAAAATAAAATAGTGGAAGTATATACACCACTAAAAATAAAGTAGTGGACAAAATGGTGTATGCCTCCCAGAAGGAAAAGCGAGACAAGAATCCCTTACATTACGTTTCTTTTTTGGTGAACATCCTTTAAACTACTATATAATAGTTTTAATCAAGTTATTAACTTATTATACAAACATAATTTTCATTATAATATCATATAATAACTTCTTATTATATCATTTTACCCTTTCATTAACAATCATTAATTATTTTCACTATTTCAGGCATTAATTGCCAAGATTTTCAAGTATTTTTTAACTTGTTTTTTTTCATATTACATCGATCATTATTTCATCATATAAATAATTTGAAACATTATTTAATTATAATATATATTCAGTATATATTTATTTATAATAATTTATGTTATTTGGAGATAGAAAATGAAATGTATCGTTTATGGAGACGGTAAATCTATATACTCCTGAACGCTACTTCCATTTATTTGTTATAATTTAAAAGTAAGTGATATATAGATTTATGAATTTATATTATTATTCTATTATCATATATATATATATATGTTATATATGTTATATTTTTTTATTTAAAACCATCCTTACTACATTCTATGTGTAGTGTGAATGAATCACGTTGCTTTATGGAGGCGGTTGTCCCCTGTCCACAATGTAGGTTATCGTACACCAAAAAAAATGGAATACATTATGGTATGAATTATATAATAATTATAAAAGAATAGAGACATTATAAATATAATATATATCATATATTAACTATAATTTCATCATTATTTATAACTGTGAAAGTCTGTAATGGAAGAACGAAAAACATCAGTTCGCGAGGTAGTAGTCCGCCATAAAAGCATAAGATGATTGAGTAACTCATTTGATGGATTATTGTGAAAGTTTAGGTATAAATAATTTAATAAAATATTATAATTATATTTAATATTCTGAGGTTATTATATAATCATTATATAAAAAATAATTTAAGTGGTGGATAAGTAAATTAAACAAAAGTGATTGTTGAAGAGAGTTTCCTATTATTTAGATAAATCCTTTTTGTATATACCAAAATAATTTATTGTTTTGATTTATAAACAAATTGATGCCTATAGGATAAGTTTAGGTATGTTAGGAGATTATTTGGGTAGGATTTTTATGAGAAAAATGGTATTATATGTCTGAATAAGTTGGAGGGGTGATTTCATTTTTACAGTGGAGGAGGAGTGGCATTCTTATAGATTTTTGAAAGAGAGATTTCCACCCAAAATTTTTCCATGTCATGTGGCACCAATATTGAACCCAATTATATAAAATTGGTTATATGGTCTAAAAAATTACATAAAGTATGTTTTAGAAATGTTTCTAGGTTATTTTTTCCCTAAGGATTAAGGATTTGTCCCTTATTGAGGTTAATTTTACCTTAATCACATTAATTAATTTTAATTAATTTCATTTATAATTTTAATCAAAAAATATGTTGAACTTATTATAAATTATAAACTATTCTAATTAAAAAGTAGGAATCCATTTTTTTAAATCCCAATCCAGTAAGTTGAAAAAATTAATTCAAATTTAATCCTACCGACGGGATGAACAAGCGGGATTTTGATGTCAAAATATTAAAATGTTTGAAATTTTTTTATATCCCATTACATTGTGATATCGATTACAATGATCAAAATTGGATTATTTTTTTAAATCGAAATAAATAAAATTTAAAAACTAATTAAAATAATATATATATATATATAATTAAATGAAAAAATTGTTTTTAATTAAAATTCATCAATTTTTCACTTTTCATAAAAAATGAAACTTCAAAGAAAAATACCCAAAAATCCCCCTAGGATACTTTTTATGTTCTTATTTAAAAATAAATTCAATTTTAACATATAAAATTCATAAAATTTACAAAATTTAGTTTTAAAATAGGTGTTCGATTAAAATGAGTCAAAACTACATTTATAAAAATATTGTTTTTTATGTGTAATTTTGGGTTTTTTATATATTACGCTTATAATATATATTGGATGAATGAATTTTTTTTATCATATAATAACTAAAATTTATTAATATCATTCACTAATAGTAATTAATTTAATTTATAATGATAAAAGTCCTTTGGTGCATAATAATATCTTTTTAAAAAATAAACCCTTTATATTCAATTGGTTCTTATATTCATTTATAATTATTTGGTAAAAATTAAATTTAATCATATATACTATTGTGTTAGTTAATCCTATTCATAAATACTAATTTAAAAGCATGGTTATATCTTATTATATTTAATAATAATATTATAATAATATTTTTTTTTTGTAAAACTTCATCTTGTGTGTAACACATGATATCAAAGATAGTATTTGTTGTGTGTGATGTAATAAAAATAAATATTGTGTGTATTCAAAGATATATAATGTGTTAAATTTATTTAAAATGTTTAATATATGGTAATTTCTACAGAGGTTATATTCATTTCTATTTTTGGGGTTGCATTTCATATACTCTGTCGAATATAAATAAATATTTTTGAATTTGTAGGGTGTTATATTCTCCCTATGTTAAATAAATTGCAATCTCAAAATTTAAAATTGATGTCATAAATATAGGGTTTGATATTTGAAAATTCCTTTGTTGAAATACCACATAATGAAAAGAGTTTATAAAATATCATCTTAATGAGAGAGAATGATAAGTAAAAAGGTCCCATGGAAAAACACATAACTAGGTATCTATTTAATATAAAATTAGTGGAAAGTGAAAATATAGGCTTGGAGGAAAAGAGAAAATAATTATAGGGTGTTATTGAGTTCATTGAGCACAAAAAACTAAATGGTCAATGGAATGTTCAGGGCCTTAATGACATAAATCTATGATGATATAAAAGAACATTTGTTTAATAAAAATAAATGTATAAGGATCACATTTTTGTTTTATGAACCTTTTCCTAGTGTTGGGAGGTTATTTTATTTACTAATAATATAAGGAAATTCACTTACCTTGATATGATTCAATTTCATAAGAAAAATTTTAAATTATGGTTGTGATTAGATCAAATACTAATTCATCCATTACTATATGTAATGGTTATCCTAAATTGAAATTAATTATTTATTCCCAAATCACTGAAATTCACTTTTAAAAGATTGTAAGATACTTGAACTCGTGAAAAGTATTTTTGTATTTCATTAAACAATTTGAAAAAGGAATATTTTTAATACCTTAATCTTTAAACCTCAAAAGTAATACCTATTGGTTCATTATTAATATTCCTTCATTCTAAATAATAACATATTAACTAGGAAATTATGTAGGCTACTGGTAGGCATGAAACCCCTATCGTCATTCGTTCAAGGGTTTAAGCCCCACCACCTCACCAAATGCGATGTGTTGTCACCATACATGCGGGTTTTCCTTTTTCTAAAACCATATTAATTTTGATTCCAAAATAAATATGAAGTATGCCCTTGTAATTTAATAATTAAATCACATTTTAACAATGGTTTTAAATACAATCAGAATACATAAATACTTTATCCATTTATTTCCATATAGGTCCTTCCTTGGTATAAAGTTTATCCTCTTAAAGGGGGCATTAACTTGGGAAATTCCTTGATTCCCTATATTTATGGGAATGGACAATAAATGGTTCCTTAGGTTTATATTTATTTTCTTCCATCATATTCTTCATTTTTCATCAACAATTATTTTCATTATATCCTTTTTTACTACATATAATGAATTTCAATGATCCATTAAGACACTTTCATGGGTTTCTCCATCCACAATTTTTATATGAGGTAAATCGACCTCTTATTCATCCATCGTCTCCACCGCTCGATCTCTCAAAAAACTCCATCCATCAATTATTTGGTGATTTAGTTAGTTGGTTTGGTTATTAGTTATTAATCATATTTTAGGAAGGCTAATTAGGTATGAACATGATATATTTCACTCATATCAACATCCCATTTGGTTTCTCAATATCACCACTTTTTTCCTTCATGTTTAATGAAAACATGACTCCTTTGGGTTATATACATTGACCAAAAATAGAAAGCATGGTGTGAGTGACGATAGTCATAGTGATAAAAACGTATAATCATTTAGGATATATAAATAATGACACCTTATTTTAAATTTAAAACACTGTTGTTTTAATCCAAGATATTTATTTTCATTTTATATTCAACTACATAATAATGTTTTTTATATAAAATATGAATTCTCCTTAACATATCCCTTGAGATTTTAAAACTAGGTGTCAAGTAAGGCCCATTTTCATGTACTAGGTTACACTCGAGTCAGGCCCAACACAACTTTTTGAGTTGTTACCCCTAGGTATATATGTTCCAGAATAATGTACACATGTAGTATCCATACATGGATGAACTACTAGGAAGGCCCAGGTAATCCATTCCTTACTAAAATTCATGTATTTTCTTCTATACTTATTGTCACATCCTACCACAAGGGTATGTCCTCTAATTTAATTTTTCCTAAATCTAGTTCCAAATGTTTCTTCTAAAATAGCATTGATACCAACTATATCACCTTCACCCAAGTAATCCCAGAGTGGGTGTATATTTCCATTAAATTGGCATGATTACAATGAATCAAATTCTAATGAACCGAAGCATTATGTAGTATTGGCAAACTATATACATACATGATTCTTGTATTTTAAATGAATAAACTAATTAAAACATAATTTTTTTCTTCAAGGATAACTTTTTTCCCAATTTTCATATAGTTCCACATCTTTCTTGATACACTTCTTGGATTCCGGGGATAGGAAATAAAATAAGGATGATATCAAATTCTCAGTAATGGTAAAGTACAGAGGAATAAATAATATATCAATGATAATAATCAATATGTTCCTGTTAATTACTGAACACGCATGCCATATGATCATTAAAATGAGAGGGATTATGTAAATAATATGTAAATGTAAATAAAGGAAAACCATTCAATATAATCAATAATTGAGAATGAAATGAATCCATCGATTTTTTTTTCATATTGAAAATATCATGTATAATAATAAGGATGATATCAATAAAAAATATCCCATGTGTATTAAAATGAAGGGTTATTATCATTGAATAATGAAAATCACTATAAAAATCTATTTTAAAACCATTTTTTTTACAGAAATTGAATATTTAAACTTTTAGAGGATGTTTTAATAAAATTACGATGGGTAATTTCATACATGTAGTATATGGTAAAAATAACATTCCATCTGTAATGTGATAAGGTTAAAAAAGTTCCTTGTTTAGAAACCGACCAGAAGATTCCATTAAAAACATTATTAAAATAGAAAGGGTAAAATAGTATTTAATAAACCATTGTTGAAAGGTTAAAACCCTTTTTAAAAGCCTTTTTAAAAGTCAATTTTTTATAAGAAAACATGGTCAATTACTAAAGAGAAAAATGAAGTTAGGTTTATCTTAAAAACATTTTCCAAAATATTTTGAGTACCAAAGAGTGAAAAAAGTGTTACTTATACTTGAAAAAGTTTATGAATAACAAAAGTATACAAAAATTAAAGGGTTTATTGAAAAATGATCATATAAATTCCATTAATGGAATTTCAAGAATAGGTAATGTAGATTAGAATGTGATTGTGAAATAAACTCTTAAAATGATCATAACATTGAAGCGGGAATTAATCAATGAATTGATTGTGTGTATAAAATTTAAATCCACATAAAGGAATTTTAAATTAATAAATAGATATTGGATGTTATTATGCACATAATTATATAATATTGACGACAACAAGGAAGTAATATAACCCAATGAAAATGAATTGAGTTATGAAATTTCATTACCACTTAGTAAATTTTAAATTATAATCCCCACAAAAGAAATAAAATAAAATGAAATTGTAAATACCATGAATATAAATTCATTAATTATATAAAATAATATGGGTATTATATAAAGTACACAAAATAATTGAGTTTTCAAAATGGTGTATGCCTCATGGAATAAAATGTGAGGAAGGAATCCCTTACCTTGCATTTTATTTTAGATGAACATACTTTATCCTCATGCATTAATGTTTTAAAAAAGATATTAAATTATACCCGAAACATACTAATATTTTTAATATTTTATATTAAATTATTATAATATATTACTACCCAATTGTTAATAATCATTCATTATTATTATTAGTGTTAATTACCCGGTTTTTTAGTTTGTTTTGAATTGTTATTTTTGTTATTCTTGAATAGATAAATATTCTATAAAATATAGAATCTAAACCATGTTTTAATTATCAAATATATTATGTATATATGTATTAATAATAATCCATAATATTTGGAGATAGGAAATGAAATTCACCATTTATGGATATGATAGGCCATAAGTTTGCATGAATGCTAATTCTATTTATTTATCATATTTTAAAAGTGATATATGTTTGTATATTATCACTAAATAATAATATTTATGTCATATATTTCAATTATTTTAAATTTAAACCATCCCTATTATATTCCATGTATAGCGTGAATGAATTGCATCGCTTTGAGAAGGCAGTAGTCCACACATACACAAATGATGTTACCGTATCCACAAAAAATAAAAAACGTTAATGTATGTGTTATATAATAATTAAATAAGAATAAATACATTATAAATATCATATATATAATATAAATACTATAAATATATCATTATTTTCAACCATTAAATGTGTTAATGTAAGAACAGACAACATTGTTTCGCGAGGTGGTAGTCTGTTGTACACACGAATGTTGATTGTGTATCCCATTTTATGGATGTGTGTGTGAAAATGTTGTTGAAAATATAAGAATAAAAATATAAGTATATTAAAGATACTTATCTTTTTATATAATCATGATATAAAAATAATTTAATGGGTGGAGAAATAAATGAATAAAAAATGATCATTGAAGATACTCACCTCTTATTCAGGTTACTGGTTTTGGATTAAAAGAAAATACTAGATTGGTTTACTTTATGAAAAAATTAAGGCTCTTAGTATGATGATAGGGATGTTTTTAGATTATTTATTCATGGTTTTGATGATCCATAGGTATTTATAGGTGTGAATAATTCGGAGGGGTGAGCGCATTTTTATAGTCGAGGAGGAGTGCCATTCTTGTAAACTTTTTAAAAAGGGAATTTCACCCACATTTCATCCATGTAATATGGATTAAATAATGAAAAAATTTTAATAAAAATGGGTATATGGTCTAAATATTTCCATAAAAGTGGTTTTTGACATGTTTTAAGGTCATTTGGACCATTAAGTTTAAGGTTTAGTCTCTTATTAAGCTTAATTTTAACTTAATCGCTGAAATTAATTTTAATTACTTTCATTAATATTTTTGGTAAAAAAATAAGTTGAACATTATAAAAATTATAAACTATTATGAATAAAAATATTTAAACCATTTTTCCAAATTAAAAACATATAAGTTGAAGAAATTAATTTAAATTTAATCCCGCAGACGGGATGACAAGGTGGGGTTTTTAGGTAATAATGTTCTAAAGTTTAAAATATTCTGAAACACAATTTCAATTTGAAATTGATTACAATTAAATAAATTGGATTGATTTATTTATAATTTAACTAGATATACTTAAAAAAATATATATTTAATTTAACTATATAAAAAATTAAATGAATAAGCAGTTTTCAATTAAATTTAGTTTTTTTGACTATGCATCAAAAAATGAGAATTTTCAAATAAATAAAAAAAATTCACCCTAATATAATTTTTATGATCCTATTTCAAATTTTTTTTATTTTTATATAAATTTTTTATAAAATATCCAAAATCCAGTTTTAAAATTGTTTCACCCTTAAAAGGACACACAACTACCTTTATAAAAATATACCTTTTTATGCGTAATATTTTGTTAGTTCCTATTTAATGAATATAAAATACATCAGATGAATTTAAAAAATATTTGATTTAATATATAATATATAAATTTCATTAATATCATTCACTAATTGAAATTAATTTAATTTATTATGATAAAACACTTTTTCAGTATTATAATAGTTTTTATAAAAACATCCCCTTTATATTAAATTGTTTCTTATATTAATTTTTAAATAATTGTTAACCAATGAGTTCAATCATATATATTCATATTTTATTTATTCCTATTCATAACCAATAATTTAATGGGTTTTTATATTTTATT
Organism: Viscum album; assembly: GCA_963277665.1. Classification (NCBI taxonomy): domain Eukaryota; kingdom Viridiplantae; phylum Streptophyta; class Magnoliopsida; order Santalales; family Viscaceae; genus Viscum; species Viscum album. The sequence goes on from OY728120.1 coordinate 1,668,752,042, forward strand.
TTATTAAATAGTAATATTTTCCTAATATATTGTTATTCTGTAAAACTAGGTCTTGCATATGTCACAATCCATCAAAGAAATTATTTATTGAGTGTGGTGAAGGAAATATTAGTATTTTGTGAATTGAAAGATATAAAATATATTAAATTTATTTATAGTATTAAATATACCATAAAGTTTCAAGAGGTTATACTACTATATATGTTTGGTTCTGTGTGTCATACATGCCATCGAATAAAAGTTACACTTTTAGAATTTTCGGGGTGTTATAGTGGCTCTGGTACAAATGTGCCTAGGGTTAATATTGGAAATCACCACATTTATCTAGACTCTATTAAGAATTGGTGTATTACATTGGGCCTTGTATCACACTTGGTTTGAAACTCCCAGTAGACATGATTTAGTAATATACAAACTCAATATAAACCACTATTAAGGGAACAAAAACAACCATAAGAGTATATATTAGAAAATAGATAATGAATAACATAGGTTGAATCCTAGAAATTCACATGTTAAGGAAATAAATTTCATTTAAAATTTATCCCATTAATTTTATTTTATTCACATTTATATGTTTATTAGTTTAAAATTACTTATCCTTAATTTTTCCTTTATTCTAGTCAATGGGTGTAAATAAGGAGATATTACTGAATGAAAAACATCATAGGAAATGCAATAAATTCCCAAATTATATTCCTCACATGAAAAGATATTATTTATAACATATTATGATTATTCCAAACCAGCTATAAAAAATCAAAATTAACAACCAGCAGATTGTTGAACATCCAAAGACATACAATAAGAGAAGGAAAAAATATCAAAAATGTTCATATAATAAATGGGATAAAGGAAATAAGATTAAATTTTATGTGTTTTTAAATTATGGAAAGTTGAACCAAGGAGAATACCACAAAGGAACTCAAAGGTGTTTTAAGTGTGGAAAATAGGGTAATATTTATCTAGTTTCACTAAAACAAATAAAGAGTGTGAGGGAGGGGAAGAAATTAAATCCTATAACAAAATTTTTTGTTTATTGTCATATGTTTGTAAAATATTGGAATCATCTAAGTTAATTCCATAATCCAAGTGTTAAATCATATACTAAGGACCTATTATTTGGAAATCATTGAAGTTTAAGTATTAAAATTCTTATGTATTGGTAGTTTAGAGAAATTTTTAAGTAGTAGTATATCAATGTTATTCTAGTGAAAATAACCACAAAATATATAATGATTGTTCAACAAAATATTTTCATTAAGAAGGTGAAATATATGTTGAATGGTACAAATTAACTATAAAATTGATTTAGTAATACAATGGTATTTTAGAAAAAAACATGATTGAGTGATTGATAACCCATGATAGGTGTTTGATCTTTGGATAAACCTAAAGTTTCTTATGATGATATGTATAAGTCTAATATTTAAACTCATTGATACCACTTTTTATGTTTTATGTGGTTAAGTATATTTTATTAAATCATTTTAGAGGATAAAATCTTTTTGATTTTATGGGGATTAATGATATTTTCGGAGATTTTTTATTTTCTGAAGTCATATATACCCATTAGTGTTATACTAGAAGAATGATATTATATTTTTAGTGGTTTATGATGAAGGTTATGATAAAAAAATTTATGTCAAAACATTATTTAATTTTGAGGTTATCCGTTTTATATATGGTTATTTATTTAAGGAATTTTATATATTAAACCCTTGGGGTTTTTATGGAATTCTAGAGACCAAAATATTATGGTTTATTAATTTAAAGTATTAGATAATGTTATACCAACCCATATGAATTTAGTACAGACAGGAGGAAAATCTTGTTATTATTTGGTAGATTATGTGATCCGTTAGAATCTTATTCTAGTGAATTAAAAATAAATAAAATAATTCATGATGTGTTTTAATCATTTGGAGAGATAGATAAGATTTTAGTAAAAATTGAATAAATTATGAAATTATACTTGTCATGAAATTATATTTCATTATTTATATTTTCTATATGGTAAATTTATTCCTTAACTCTTGTAAAATAATCATATAATGAAAACACTCTCTAATTATGATAATTTTTGATTTTATTGATGATATCTTCACCCATCACCTATTTATGGTTTTGTTGTCATTGAATTTCTCATAACAAAGTTCTTTATCACTATTAGTTGATATATTAATGTTTGTTTTTTCTTCCATGCCGATTTTTTCATTTCTCACTAATGTTCCCCTACTAGGAAACCTAGTTATGTAATAACCTTTATACTTCCCTTTTATCCACTTTGAAGAGGTTGTTTTATTAAATTTATTTTATGATATGGGTTTTTAATAAAGATATTTTCAAGTTTCAGAACAATACTTACCAATATCATTTTTAAATTTAGAGGAATTAATTTACAAAATTAGGGATGAATGTAAAACCCAAACTTTTTAAAAGAGAAAACTATATTCGACCGAGTATACAATATGAAATACTAGACCCAAATAAGAAATAATTATTTTAACATGATTATTTTAACCACAATATTATATTTTCCTATAATATTATGATTAAATATTTTATAATATATATAAATATATCATAAATATATTAATAATTTATTAGTAAATAATCAATTAATTTTTCGTAATGTCTTATTTTCTTTAAAGTATGTTTTCTTCAAAGATGATTGTTATTTATCTTATGAAAAAATATTATAATTAAAATATATAATATTTAAGAAATTTATATTATAAAAATATATTTATTTTTATATCATTATATAAAAATTAATATATGGTGAATTTCTTTTCATTTTTTAGGAAATAGAGATTTTTCAATGAATAGTGAAAAATACATTTTTTATGTAAAATTGTCATTTATTTTGATAAATTACGTTATATAAAGCTTAAATATTATTTTAACTGAATTTAAAGTTAAAATATGTATTATTAAGATATATTTATTTAAATTAATTAAATATAAATCATATTTATACCATATTTTAGTATAAGATTATTTTTTGGGTTAAAAAGTAATTTTCCAGAAAATGTTTTAAAATACGTAATGCTTCTCCATTATAATTATTTAAAATAACCACATATTAGAAATTATTTAAATGAAATTTATAGATTAGATATCTATATTTAGGAATTGAAATTCATATATCGATGATTTATAGTTATAAAGTTAAAGTAAAATCATCATTTCCATTAAAAATGATTTTTTTTCAAAAAACTGATTTCCATCATGCTTATGGGTTTTATATTAAATTAAATTATTTAAAAATGATGAAATTAATTTGATAAAATTTATTCTATATTTTTCATCATATTAATTAATATGAGGTAATAAAGGAAACTTAATTTTTTAACAGTATGATTAGTAAGTGTAATAAATATTAATTACAACTGTAAAGGGAAAATAAGATAATTAAGGTTAAAAATATTTAAAAAACACCAGGAAAAAATAACCATAATAGTATGAATATTTATATTTTATTTTCATTGAAATTATGATTATATTTATTCCTTATTGTTTTTAATTTATAAAAAACAAAGTAATAAGTTTGATAAAAATTATATATTGATATGATAAAAAATAAATTATATTTTTATGTAATATAAAATTTAATTTTAAAAAATAATTTTTATGAATTAATTGATTTTTGAAATAAATTTTATTTTAATAAAATATTATTAAAAAAATTTATTGATAAAGTTAATTTATATTATAATTTTTATGATGACAAATGATATTTTTATAAGTGCTTAAAAACTATTATTGTAAAGAAAACATTATTTATCAATAAATGTAAGTCAATTTTTAAATATAAATATTCTAATATTTGTAAAATTATTTTCATAAAACAAATAATATTTTTGGAATCAGAACATTGAAATTATTCAACTGTGATATTTTCATAATTTTTTTAGATAATCAAATTTGGGGGTAAAATATAAATAATGTATAAATATATGGTCTGTATTGTGACATAATAATACCCAAAATGTGATGTAATAAATAATATAAATGGTATCCATGACCAAATCTATCTTTAAACTTTTAAAATAATGTGATTTTAATTTTATTTGATCATTTTATAAAGTCATTATGAATCCTCAAAAATCTGTAATTTATGTTAATATTTTAAAATCATTTCTTCATGGACATGACAAACTTCCATATCAACAAGGGTAATATTTTCATATGTTCTGACCTTTTACTAATTAAATAATGAAATAAAATCCAATTTGGTAGAAACCAAGGGAAAAATCATGGGTTGTTTTTTAGTTTTTATTACTTTATTATATTGAGTCCAAAACTGATATTTGAAAAATAATAAATTATTCCCGACTCATTTCCTATATGTACCCTCCCAATCTCTCATTCCTCTTCACTAAAAAACCTAATAGAACATCCTTAATCATACATCCCCTCTCTATATTCCTCCAAATATTCCCGTAATCTCTCAAGAATCTCTTCTGAATCTTATTGAATAACCCTCTCAACATAAGGGACCTTGCTCTCTTCTTTTTAATCAAGAAACAATTTTATATTATTCATTGTAATATCCATGTGTCCTTGTTTGAGTATTTTTTTATACTTCCCTATTACATCCCTTTTTATTTAAATTTGTTTAGAAACCCCTTTAACGATCACTAATCCCTCCCATTATCCTTTTTGTACACACGTTACCATGCCAAATTTTTGTTAGGGTCTTCCAGTATTCTTTTTACTAAAAAATATATTTTTATGCCTATTAATTACTATTTATTAATGTTATAATATATTCTCCCATATCACACTAACTATAAATTGTATTCCTATTTGACGAGAGACCCAATTCTTTCTCATCAAGCCCTCCTATGAGCATTAATATCCCCCCATTATGCTGTTGAAATTTCACCACAAATTTTCTTGTCAAATAATTATTGAGTAAATACCCATACTTATTTCCTATAAAGTGTGTTCATATATATGTATTTGTACTCCTTTTTTAGGGAAAACATTTATTTATTCCACACTCTATGATCTTGGAATAAAATGTGATGATAAATGATTCCATGTTGTATGATCTATGTGGCACACTTATGCATAAGAATAAAATGAATGTGACGGGTGCACCCATAACTATATAGCACTACAATGAATTAGGTAATGATTTAGTCTCATGAGACAACATTCAAGGGACTAGGGAGTGAACCTAGTCCATCATGGGACATTTTCGATCATTATGTCTTGGCATTTAGACTTGACCTAGAGTTATGATAAAGTGTTTTAAGTTGTTGCCTCATTTACCATGTTGAGTTTATGTTATCATGTTATACGATGACGCATTGTTCCTGGTTATGTTTCTAACAACTTTTATGTATCATTGGTAAGTCTATTTCCTATCATGTAATAATTTATTTATTTTATTCCTTTTTTAATCCCTTACTGGGATTTATATCTCACCAATTTCTTTTGTATGTCCCCAGGTTATCCTAAACAATTTTACATACAATTGAATAGTATGATAATTTCAAGGATATTTTCAATATTGTTGATGTACCCCATGTTTTATGTTGTTATATAATGTACATAATTCCCATATACACAATAATTATCAATATTCTAGGTTTTATTTTGTTTAATATTATGTGTCAAATAATGAAATGAAATTTAATAAAGAGGAGGGTTCTCATAATTAATGTTATTATTTATAACATGATTCAGTTGAGCTAGTAATATGATGATGGTAACATATACTTATATCATAAGTTTAGGTATATCATTAGATAAATCATCACATTTCCTATCACATTGGTTTTTGGCATAGTTCTTCCTATTTCTCACCAATAACAAAAATAAAGGAAACAAAATATGATAATACATTAATTAATAAACATATAAAAATAGAAACTAAAAAAATGAAGGAATATCTTATAAATGGAATCTATATCCTAAATATGAGTATCTAAGTATAAAAATAGGTTTTCCATGGTATTTATCCTATTAATTTTTCTAAACAACAAATTTTTCATTTCCTTCATAATGGTTTAAAAATATTTTGTGAGTTTTTCAAACAATATCCCCAAGGATTGTCAAACCTGGTGTGCGATATAGCCTCATTAGGTTTCACCAGCTGATGATTTATTAAATACCCAATGCACCCTTTTATGGATTTATTACCTCAAGGTAAAATTATTCCATATCCAAATCCACTTGTAGTATCTAGAAATGTATGTATTTATTGGAAACCACTCACTATAACCTTCCTCAAAATTTCAATATATTTTACTTTACTCAAAATTATCTCTAGGGTTTCCACTATAATATTCCATTACTAATCCCCCAAAACAACGACACTATACTATGATAAAATTTATAAAAACCCAAACCTTTTACACATATTATTACATATTTCATATCATAAATAATCATGAAATGATACTAACAGATCAATAATCTGATTTTCTTTAGGATACTAGGTCTATAATATATCAAAGTGGAACAAAAATAGAATGAAATTATTTTAAAGTCCATAATGTGATAATAAATACCTTTTATCTCATAAAACATCATAGGATACCATATGGAATACAGAAAAAATAGGGGACATATATAAATCATAATAAAGAAATAAACTTTATAATGAGTCATAACATGCGAGTAAAACAACATAAAATGATATCATAACAGAGAAGGCTCGTGAATAATCTTATGGGAGAATAAGAGAAAGAAAATGGTGTCATAAGGTTCATAGAAATAGAGGAAAGTGGTAGTAAAATATAACATGACATAACTATATGTCAAGGAAAACTATAAATACAATATTACAAGGTGGAAAGTGTCCCATTATGGATTTGGTTTACTCCATAATCCCATATATAATTTCGCATGAGAAAAAACATTACACAGTGCATTGGAGTGATATTTGGGTTCATATATCATTAAATGTAAATTATTATGTGTTATAAAAAAGGAAATCAACCATTAGAAATAAACATGATAATTTCCCATGGAATGAAATGGGTTTCATAATCTTATATCATATCATAATCAAATAAGTTTAATAAAGATGGTGTTTGAGAAATTAACTTGATGAATATATTAACCCTTCAATAGATGGGAGAATAATCTAGATATATATGTAATAGAAATATTTTACAAATTATCAAGCATTTAATAATATAAAATAATAAGATAAGATTGAGAATGTACATAACCCAAATAAAGAGGTTGATTTTAAGAGATCACTAACATCATATTTGGATCCTTTATGAACATTCACTTAATATCATGGATAATATAGTTAGATTCATTAATTACTTTATTTGGAAAATTTTACATATTAATTTTATTTATTATAATTTTATTATATTTTCTTAAAAACATTTCATGGAGATATACTACTTAATGTTTTTGTCTATGGGGCGTTCATTTCACGGTTCCAATGTCTAATAACATGATTATAATTGTTTTTGTTTTTATCCAATGGAATTGAAACTCTAAAAGTAAAATGTAATCGAATAAATGTACATATAAAAATATAAATTTACTTAAGTAACCACATATTCTCAAATATGGGGATGATTCATTTAGTAAAAATGTTAGTGTTTTATAGTTAGTTCTTTTACGCATTTTTACAGACCACCATAGACTAGATTCTTTTTATTTAATACTATGGACATAGATTCATTGATAAAAATTAAAAAATTAAAAAATTAAAATAATTAGTTCATTTTTAACAATTATTTGTGAATTTAGAACTTCCATGAAGGCGTTAGTGGAAAATGAAAACTCATCATCCACGAAGGCAGTTATCCGAAATAGTATGGAAAATATTTTCATTTTTTAGAATAAGGGAATTTCAGTAAGAGGAGGATGGTATATATTATTTTAAAAATATAAAATAAAATTATATATATATATTTATATGATATCGAAGTTTTTATTCCATGTTGGATGATGGAGGAATGGAGAAGTTAGAAGAAGAAATGAATTAAGAAGAGGTAAATTGAGAATATTACCTCTTAATGTCTCCTCCATAAAATACACCTTAAAGAACATGGAATTGGTAATTTTTTGTGGCCAATAATAATAATACATAGGGTATTGGAATTGGAATACATCTTCGAATAATTTTTTCAACATACAAGTCTTATAATATGTGGGGAGAATGGGTAGTGCAGGTGGTATTTATAAGGGGAGGAGAAGAGTGTTTTAGAATATTATGTTAATTTTTTTATGGGATCAAGAATATCAATTTTATTGATTATTGTGAATATATAGAGAAAATGGTTAATTATTGGTTGAACTAATGGGTATTTATATAACCTATCACTCAATTTGTTTTTGAAATTTAGTATATAATGTAAAATACTATATTTTACAGTATTTCACTATTCACACTAAAATCCATAATTTTAGTAAAATACCAAAAAATCAACCAAACCATTTTTTGTTGGTGTATATTGTTGGAACCAAGGAATTTTTGCAGATAATAATGGAGTTTGGTTTGTGTTTGTTGTCAAATGGAACACAGATGACTAGGGAGTTTGCAAGGACTGAGGTCATATGATTGAGGCTAAAAACAGTATTGAAGGTGGCATAGTTTCCCAATGTTTTCGAAATTTTTGGGCCTCAAAATCATGAGTTTGATGTTGTAAAAGGAAGTATTTATTCATAGAAGTAATTTGTATGAATTGTGTTGAATAAAAACGAAAAAGGGTGAGAACTGCATACCATAATACATGGGCCGCGTACCATGTTCCGGAAACGGTACACGTAGCGGCGAAAGCGAAACACGAGTGAGGTTCGCGGAACCAAAAATGGTTCTCAGTTGATTTGCAGAATGGTACGCGGATGGGATGAAGTCGACGGAGTAAATTGACCATATAGGAGAAAAGGTTGTACACAGAGCGCATAGGATAGTGGTTCCCGATTGGCCTGTAGTTCGCGGTGGCTGATGAATCGGTAAGCGGTAGAGGTTGGATTTAAGATTTGGTAAATCTTGATTTAGAAGATTAAGAAACTATGTTTGTCTCTATAAGAATCGCCTACCCCACCGATTAAATGGGATATTGAGTTTTATAAGAGAAAATATTTTGCTCTGGGATTTCAGTAAATGCTAAAGGAAGTTCACATAGGCTGAAGTTGTTTGCAAAGTATGAAGGGAGGTTCTTGAAGGAGAAAGTGGTTCGCACTGAAGGTTTTTGTGGGGATTCATAAACCAAAAAGAAATTCCAATACATGCAGGAGGAACTCTGGTATACGGAATCAAAGGTAGTCCGCTTACATAGAACAGTTCATAGACATGAGGGATTTTGTTGATGAGGATCGCGGGGTCGGTACGTGGTAGCGGTATGCGACTACGAAGGATGAGGAAATCTGTGGAGGAAGGTGGTTTGCAACGGCAGTGGTAGTATGAGGAGGAGGTGGTCCACACACCAAACTCGGTACTCAGTACATGGGAGAGGATGGTGGTTCGTCGTTTGCTCAAGGAATATTGAAAAACCTTCAAATCGGTTTGCGAAGGAATTTTTCAGTACTTAACAGTACCAGGGAAGGTGGACATTATCTATGGGTGAAGAAGGAACTTCAATAGAGCATCCATTTATAGTTTAGGATGCATGATTTGATGATAAACAATTGAAGCGGCCTTATAGTCAATAAAATTAGAGAAGATTCTTCCAATGTAGTGAGCAAGGGGGAGTCAACAGAAGTGATCTGAGGGACACAATGTGCTATCCCTGAACCTTGTAAATGAAGTGCATCTATCATAGAGTGACTGTGATAAAATATTTTATTCTACAACTTGTGAAGATTAGTGGGTTTGGTACGACCGAAAAACTATCAGCATATGTTTCTTGTATGTTGCCCTTAGTGGTGAACCAAGTAAAATTGTTGTGTCATTAATGTGCACATGATTTTTTATTTTCTTCTCATCCTCATTAGACATGTTTAACAGGTTCCTACCAACGTGGGAACAAGATCCATAAGTTTAAAAGAAAATTTGACATCCTGATTCACCCCTCCCCTCTCAGGGTGTTCTGTGGTTCTTCAAGTGGTACTAGAGGGTAAAGGTTGCTGGTGTTGAATCCTTCTTCTACAGTTATAGATAATCCAGTCATTATTAGGGGAGTTCCCCTCTTTGATGGAAGTAAATTTCAAATATGGAAAAACTAGATGAGATATCACCTAATATATCTTGGAATTGAAGTCTTATTTGAAACTGCGTAGGGAATACAAGTCACCGATCCCATAGGACTGTCAATGACATATACAAATAGGAAATTGTTGGATGCTGATGAAAAAGCACAAAATGATCTCACTGCAGCCCTTTATGATCAGATTTATCTAAATCTAGTGAGTTTCACATCTTCCAAGTCAATTTGGGATAAACTTGATAATATTTATGAAGGAGATAACAATGTGAAGGAGGCAGAACTTCAAGTACTACACAATAGGTTTTATGATCTGAAGATTCACCCTGATGAGAATGCAGACTCCTTTTTTAATCTAATTACTGATTTTGTAGGAGAAATATGAGGTTTGGGAGAATAGATAAAAGAAATTTACATAGTTTATAAAATCTTGAAAAGACTTCCACCCCTTTATAAGGAAACAATTTCATCCATTGAGGAAAGATATCTCTCCAAACTCTCATTGGATTATCTTATGAGCAATCTATCATCTTCTGAGATGAGAATCAAATCAAAAGAAGCTACCACTCATGTGGGTAAGGAAATGGAATTCAAATCAATGGAAAAAGTAAAAGTTTAAGGAGATATCAGTGATGTAGATAATTGAGGAAAACGAAACACTATCTCTCATTGTCAAGAAGCTCAAGAAAGGATTAGGGAAATTTGAAGGCAAGCTACATCTAGCTTGTTTTCAATGTGGAATAGTTGGCCACATTTCTTCTCAGTTCTCAAGATAATTTGATGATGAAGAGAGTGAAGTTGAAAACACAGATAAGCCTCAGAAAGATTCCTCAAAATGGGAAACTTCAAATTTGAAAAGAAAGTAGAGAATTAGAGTTTTTTGTAAGGATTATGATCATGATAATGAATTCTGTGAGGAAGATGAACCAGAATTTATGACTGGAAACCATGCCTCCATGATGTCTACTATTGAAAATTCAGAACCATTGAAAGATAAAGGAGGAGATAATTAGTTGAATACTAATGTCGATCCCAAGATTAAACTTAAGGATGCTTTTGTAAAGAATGAAATTAAATATAATAGATGTAATAAGTGGGAATAAATAGTCGAGGAATCATTATAATATATTGATTAGCTGGAAGCAGAAATTTAATAAATGGAAAAACTGGTGAAAGTTCAATCATGAATCCTTGAAAGCACTGACGATGTTGTGGAACTAAACCTCATAATTGAAGAAAAATCAAAGGTCAGAAATGACCTTACATAGAGACTAGATGAGAAATCCAAGACCGTTGAATGAATCGAAGAAGAAGTTGTTACTCTAAGAAGTAAACTCGAAAGTGAGTTAATTTCAAAAGAAGAAAAGAAGAAAATACAATTAGGAAGGTTCTCAAATACTGAGCTATTAGAGAGATAAAAATGTGGTTCTGATGGAGTTGCAAATTTCTTGAGCGATAAAAGATCCACATTCATGGGAAATAGTGGAATTGGTTGTGATGTTGAAACGTCAAAGGCTGTAAATAAAGTGAACCAGAATAAAGGCAAGATGAAAGTTGATCATGTTGAAAAGCCACCAGAAGTGCTGAAAAAGAAAACCATAAATCAAACTGAAAGTAGAAATGGATTTTATCTTCGTGTTTACAGAAATGATAGGTAGTAGAACTATTTTCCTCAGGAAGAAGGCACGAGGATAAATAGAACTGGGAAGGAATTTCCTTTTGTGAAGTATCAGTTTTGTGGCTTTCTGGGCCATACCGTGCCATACTACAAAGCTGCAAGGAGATATATAAATGGGGGAGAGTTAGGTGTTAAAAAAATGAGAACATATTCATATCCTACTTCTTATAGAATAAATAGTTTCTATAGATATTGTTTTTAATGTTCTAACTTTGGATATAAAGCTGTGCATTGCAAGCAAATGTATGACAAGAGAGAGTCTTTCAAATCTCAGAGATGAGTCAATACACATCAACCAGACGGTGTTTCTATTTCAAACATGTTTTCTCCTCTGGGAGAATAATTTGAATAGGAAGAACCCATATACACTCAAGAGAGAATTGAAATGCCCTCAGCATCCTACACTCAATCCAATATCACATGGAATGAAAAGAAGAAAATTGAAAATTCCAATTTTGCAGAAGTATTACTCAAAGCTACAAATAAAAAAAGAACCTAGATTCTTGATAGCATATATTCATACCACATGACAGGTAATGTATAAATATTAATTAATTTCAAGAAAAATATTGATGGAACTGTGACGTTCCATAACGATGGTGCTTTGAAGATAAAATGTTGTGGAAGTACTGATCTAGACAATAGAGAGATGAAGAAAACAGAAGTTCGTTATGTGGATGGTTTTCGTCACAATCTTATTAGTGTGAGTAAACTTTGTGACTTGGGTCTTATTGTGACATTCAATCATAATGGTTGTACTATAAGTGGAAAGTCCGAGATTTCTCTCATAAAAGGCTATAGAACAGATGGAAACTTATATCAAGTTGATAGGAAAGAGAACACTTTCTACTTAACATTTGAAGAGGAAAACAACTTATGGAATCAAAGATTAGGGAACATCAATAAGAAATATATGGAAAAAATATCTATTATGAAGACAGTCATGGATATTCCTAATCTAAAGCGTGAATGAGAAAATACATGTGATGCATCCATGTGAGGGAAACTGGTCTGCAGTTCCTACTGACCAAAGAAAAAAAGAGCATCAATTCTCTTTAACCTCATCTATATAGATGTATGTGGCCCAATAAATGTTGCTGTAACACATGGATAATGTTAATTTTTTCTATTCAAATATGATTAAAATAGAATGGAATGTGTAATGGTTATACATAGGAAATGAAAAGTGCTTGACTGCATGAAAAAATATCGTCGAATCACCGAGAATGATACTGGACGAACAATAAAAGTGCTGTGATCTGATAATGGAGGGAAATACACATCCATTGAGTTTAAAAATTACCTGGAGAAGCATGGGATACAACCTAAGGTAGCTGCTATGAGAACTCCATAGAAAAATGGAGTTGTTTATCATATGAATTGACAGGTAAAAAACATGTCCCGGACTATGCTGATCGAGAGTTGTATTCCTTGACATTACTGGAAAGAGGCAGTTCAAGCTACAGTGGATATTTAAAACCGTATAGGGCTATATATGGGTGAGAAAAAGACACCATATGAATTGTGGCATTAAATGAAGCCCTACTTGAAATATTTTTTGTGTTTTTGGAAGAAAATTCTTTATGTGAAACAAAGAAGGAAATCAAGGGAAGTATAGTGACAATGTAGATGAAGGAATATTTATTGTATACTCTATTAACAACAAGTCCTACAAGTGTTTCAATAAGTACTTGGGATGAATTGTGGGAAGTAGTGATGTTTAGATCATTGAAAATAAAAATATGAATGCTTCAATGAATTATTATGCTGATGTGATAAAATATGAAGAAGAATGTTAAAATGGAACAAATGCTAAAACCGAGGTAGAGGAAGATGTTCAAAACTCTTAGGAGTCACATCATGATGTTGAATCAGAGGAGGAATCGAAAGAGGAAGATATAGCTAGAGATAATGTGGTTGAACCCCAAAGGAGAAATCAAAGTGCATAAATTGATCAGTCCAACATTATCAGGGATCAGAATTCACCTACACAGATGACGAGAATGAGGATTAATTCTCAATATGCATTTCTATCAGTTGTGGTACGATCCTCTTTGAAGAGGCTGCAAAGGATGAGTCATGGGTGAAAGCAATGAATGAAGAGTTAGATTAGGTGGACAAAAATCAGACTTGGGATCTTGTTAGAGGACATGAAGGTCACAATGTTATTGGTACGAAGTGGATTTTCAAGAACAAATTTGACGAGCATGGAAATGTGATAAAAAATAAGACGCACCTTGTCTGTAAGGGATATTCACAAATTGAAGGTGTTGATGTTGAAGAGTAATTTTTTCCAGTAGTGAGACTAGTGAAAATCAAACTATTTCTTTCCATTTCAATCCAAAAGGTTATAAAGTGTATCAAATTGATGTCAAGACAACATTCTTAAATAGAGTATTGGAAAAAGAAGTATACATTGAATAACCCATGGGGTTCATGCTTAGAAATGACGAACTGAAAGTTTTCAAATTAAAGAAAGCTCTCTATAGCTTGAAATAGGCACCATGGGTGTGGTACTCTTGGTTGGCCTCTTATCTGAGAAAGCATGAGTTTAAAAGAGGTGGAGTGGAACACAATCTCTATTTGAAGAACTCTCAAAAGGATAAGTTCATGGTATTGGTATACGTGAATGATATTATTTTTGGTTGAATTATATAGGGATCAGTCGATGAATTTTACAATCACATGAAATATGAATTTGAAATGTCCATGATCGGTGAAATGACATACTTTTTAGGGTTACAGGTACATCAGAAGAAGGAATACACTTTCATTTATCAGGATAAGTATGCCAAAGAGCTGCTGAAGAAATTAAATATGCATGATTTCAAACAAATGAAGACTTCGATTTCAGTTGGATCAAATCTCGGAACACATGATGAAGGGACTTCTGTGGATCCAACCATGTATAGAAGAATAATTGTAAGACTATTGTTCCTGATAGTGACACGAAAATATATTGTCTTTAAAACTTGGCTTGTGCCCCCCTTTCAGAGTAATCTGAAGGAAGAACCTATTTTGTCAGTGAAAAGAATCATGAGATACATTCAAGTTACAAATAATTATTGGAAATACTTTTCTTTAAGAAGAGATAGTGAATTATTAGCATTTTATGATGCTGAATGGGCTAGAGATATAGTGGATAGAAAGTTTACCAGTGGGGGATCATTCTATATTGGGAAGAAATGTGTGGGATGGTTAAGCAAGAAATAGGGAAGTACTTATCTTATTACTGAAAATGATGAATATATATCTACTACCAAGGCATTTACTTAGTTACTTTGGATGAAGCAGGAACATACTGACATAGGTGATGAGGTGAAACAACCAATAGTGATTTATTATGATAACTAGTGCGCAATTGATATTACAAAGAATATTGTTCAGAATTTTTGAATGAAACATATTGAGATCAGATATCATTTCATAAAGGAAAAATGTGAACAAGGCATGATCAAAATGGACAATGTGGGAACTGATGATCAAGTGGATGTCATTATGACGAAGCCACTATCTTCAGCTATGTTTGAGAAACATCAGTCAAACCTCAGTGTTAAACCACCTCCTAGTGCATAAGGAGGTTACAATATTCCCCTATCCCCATATGTTTTAACTGTACTAATCTGTTTGTGAACGTTTTGTAGGTTTATGGGGGTGATATAATCCAGGGGGAGTATTTTATTAGATCAAAAATATTCAAATACCGGTCTTCGGGTTCATTTTCAATGTGGGTGAATGGAAAAATTTAGTGGGAAAAAACTAGAACTTCAAAAATGAAGGTTTTTATCGTGGATGGAACTTCCGGGAAATTATCTGAGATTTACAACAAACCCAAAAGGGGAGATTGTTGGAACCAAGGCTGTTCGCTGATAAAAATGGTGTTTGGTTTGTGTTTGTTTTCAAAAGGAACACAGATGATTAGGGATTTTGCAAGGACTAAGGTCATACAATTGAGGCTGAAAGCAGTATTGAAGGTGGTGTAGTTTCCCAATGTTTTCCAAATTTTTGGGCCTCAAAATCGAGAGTTTGGTGTTGTAAAAGGAAAGATTTATCATATAATTATACTGTATAAATAATGTTGAAGAAAATCGACAATGGGTGAGAACCGAGTACCATAATAAATGGGCCGTGTACCATGTTTTAGTAATGGTACGCGGAGCAGCGGAAGTGGTACACAAGTGAGGTTTGAAAAAACAAAAACGGTTCATAGAAGCACAATATATAGATGTGCTGAAGCCAACATATGAAAAAAAAACTCATAGGAGAGAAGGTTGTACGCAGAGCGTATAGGAAAATGGTTTGTGGGTGGCCAATAGTTCGCGGTGGCTGAAGAATGGGTAAGCGGTGGAGGTTTCATTTATGATTTGGAAAATATTGATTTAGAGGATTAAGCGGGTATCTATGTCTATATAAGAATCACATACCCCACTGATTAAAGAGGAGATTGAGTTTCATAATATAAAATATTTTGTACTAGGATTTCAGAAAATGATGAAGGAAGTTCGCGTAGGCTGAAGTGGTTCGCGAAGGCTGAAGGGAGGTTCGTGAAGGTGAAAGTGGTTCACATTGAAGGTGTTTGTGGGGATTCATGACACATAAATGAAGTTTGATAAGCATTAGAGGATCTCCTATATGTGGAAGAAAAGGTAGTCTGTGAACATAGAACAATTTGTAGATAGGAGGGATTTTGTTGAGGAGATTTGCGGAGTCGGAACGCGGTTGCGGTTCGCAACCGCGAAGGCTGAGGCAGTCTACGGAGGAAGGTGGTTTGCAGAGGCAACGACAGTATATATAGGAGGTGATCTGCATAACAAACCTGGTACTCAGTACATGGGAGAGGAAGGTTATTCTCGTTTTTCTCATGGAATCTTGAAAATACTTCTAATTGGTTTGCAATGTAATTTTCTGATACTTATCAGTACCCGAGAAGGTGGAATTCATCTACGGGTGAAAAAATAACTTTAAACAAGCATCCCTATATAGTTGAGGGTGCATGATTTGATGCTAAACCATTGAAGATACCATCAATTAGATAAACTAAGAGAAGATTATTCCCATGCATTGAGCAAGGGGGAGTCAATGGAAGTGATTTGAGGGACACAGTATGCTATACCTAAACCTTGTAAAACTAGCGCACCTAGCATAGAGTGACTGTGCGCTGTGCTAAAATCTTGTATTCCATACCTTATGAATTTTAGTGGGTTTGGTATGACCGATACACTGTCGACGTATGCCCCTTGGACGTATCCCATAGTGGTGAACCATGTAAAATTATTGTGTCATTGCTTTTCATGTGATTGTTTATTTTCTTGCTCCTCCTAGTCAGACAGGTTTAATAGGTTCCTACCAACGTGGGAACAAGAATCATTAGATTATAAGAAAAATTGGACATGCTAATTCACCCCTCCCATCTCAGGGTATTCTGCGGTCCTTTATATATTCGAAAAATTAAATCTATTTTTTTAAAATAAATTCATATTAATGTGAAATTTAATTGTTAAATAAATTCCTCATTTATTTGAAAAATAGATATTTTAATATTATATTAGATATTCTATCTATTTGAAAGAATTTGTATGGTATCATAATTTTTTTTATCATTTAAATATAAATTAATATTTTTTTATAAATTCATCTTATGAGAATATTTTTTTATTTAATACATTATATTTTTTATAAAAGTACCTCAAAAACATTTATGTTTTATAAAAAACACTTAGTGTCAATTTTTATTTTTCAAAAAATTTATTTACAGACAAAATGGTATTAATATATCAAATTTTGATTGTATATGATAAGATAGTATTATTTTAAATTTCCATATGTATGGATACTATTAATATTTTATATTTACTATTCTCAATGGTTAGATTACTATTAAAAAAGTCTGGTCACTATTCCAATGATTATATTACTATTTAAATAGTCAGATTTGTAATGGTCATATCGGTTCCCAACTTCTTATAAATTAATAATATTTCATTCATTATTAATTCAATTATTTTTTCATCCCATGTTTGAAGATATTTTCATTTAAAAAATTCATATTGGATCATTATCATTATTCTACATTTCTATAGTAGAACCATGGCGGTTTGTTCACATGTTTATCCAATAATCTATGTTGAATTTGATGTTTCTTGGAATCCTTTTGAGTTCATGGGGTTATTAGTGGGTGAAGAACACAGATATAATCAGTCATTATATTATGAGCAGTGGGTCGATTACTTCTCCTTGTGAATGTTCCTTGGTCATCGGGTGGAAACATGTATGCATTGGTTTTTGAATCTAGATACAAAGGAAACTATGGATGGGCTATCTGATAGAGAAAATTTTCGATATTATATGAATGATACAGGATACCGATGTCAAAATGTTGATGTCCATTTGAGACCACACCTCTCTTCTTCTTTGGATATTGTTGTTCAATTGGACATGGGAAATGCATTCGTTGTCCTGAAAGAGGTTCGTATGAGAGCAATAGAACCCAAGGCTACATATGTGTTTAGCTGGATAAAATATGAATTGGCTATCCTAGGTGTGAATGGAGCTTCCAGTTCATGGGGGTTGGAGGTTTTGTGTGCTGGAAATGGAGTCATTGTTACCAAGAAAAATGTTCAGACTCTCAGGGGGTCAGGGGGATCCAATGTGGTGACTTTGTGTTCCTATATAGAGGCTGTTCACTCTAGCAGTGGAGACTACCTTGAAAGGGAAAGTGAATTAGTTGATATAGGTCCTTTAGGTGGTAATGTGGTTACAGGGGGTGCACTTTAGGACCCTCCTTTTCTTGAGGGTACCCAGGATAGAAGAGGACATGATATTGAAATAGAGTCTAAATTAGTGGATTATGGAGGTTTCATGGCTCCCTTGGGTTCTTCATATACAGAGGTGGTATTCCCAGAAAGTGTTATTAGTGTTAGAGTATTGATAAAAGTTTCCAAAGAACATTGGGAAGGTATTTATACAAGCTTCAGGAGAAGTCCTAGAAGGGAGGTGGGAAACATTTGAGTTGGGAAATATCTTTAAAATATTTCTTAATGATGAACCGATCCAGGAGTCTGAGGAAGATCTGATTAGGAACTCCATGGATGGGAATAAGATCCCAGATAATGAATCTAGTGATTATTTTTCTATTGGTGAAGCAAAGGATGCGGTTGAAGGTGGTAATCTCCGAAGGTCGAGGAGAAGTAGAAGCAATAAGGGTATATGAAAAGAGAGAAAGTATTAGTAATATTTTATGCCTCCAATGGAGACATGATTGAAAAAGAAGTTGAAATACAGGAATATAGACAACGATACCCACCCCTAAGTCTTCTTTTTAGTAGAGGAAACTAGGTGATGTGCTTAATTACTTATTGGAAATTCTTATGAGCTCAAAAGAAGAAGTGGGTGAACAGGTTCTATCACTTAATGGTACTGAGTAAGAATCCCTCAAAATGATGAGGAGGTATTTGAGGGAGACTATAAAGGGGATAAGTATAACTAGATTTAAAACCATGAGTAGTTTCTTAATGGAGGTTTCAAAATGGGAAGATCAACCTTGAGGAGTACATCTAGTCTTGGGATAAGCTGGTGATTTAGTTCGAATATCTCTTATTGGATGAAAAAAAACCTAGGTAAATGATCTATCTAGGATGTTACTTAGGGAGATTAAATATAGAAGGCTTAAAATTTCTTTTAATGGATCCGTTATTTCATTTTGTGTTTGAATGTTTTGTTTCTAACTTTTTCATTAAAAGTGTTTGTATAATAACAGATGTAATTTTTAGTCATATTATTCTAGGCGATCCAGAAAATCCAAATATTCCTATTATCATTATATTATTTTATATTTCTTATCCCATGGTTATACATTTAATTACTATCTCCATATTTTTTATATAAATTTAATGTTAAAATTATTATAATAATTTGTTTTTGGTTTCATAATATGGTTCATGTACTTTATACGAAATTATTAAATTAGACACAATTTTTAGAAGGGAAATTTCATTGATAAAATTACGGTTTGTTACCATTTTCTATTTTTAGTGTGTTCCTGGTGACCCGCCTAATAGCCTAATAGGTGAATCAGGTGGATAGTTGCATCAAGAAAAAAATATAGGGGTGCTTTTAACATGTTCAAAAGTCAATTGATTTAGGTATTCTTTAACATTAATGGCCCAAAAAAATTCTTGAAGATTTTTAGACCTATTAGAGACTATAATTAGGTCTCATTAGTAGAATGAAAGATTACTTGGTTAACAAAAAGTCATCTCCCTTTCTTGACCATATCAATTTCTCTCAAAAAGAAAATTCCTATAAGATCCTCTCGATGTTCTTTTAGTAGATTATATCAATTATCTATAAATATAAAAGGCTCTTCTTCCATAAATCTTACCGAAATCCATTTTCTAAAACTATATACATCCCTATCAAAGAAAACCTACATCTTATAATCACCTTATATAATGGATCCTCTGAACCAAGAAAGTGAGGGACAAGTTCTTTACTACTGATGTAACTCAAGAGGGTGTGGAAAACTATAATTTTGAGGGACTGGTTTCTTGATCACCACTATGGTCAATAGAGTAATAAGAAAACCTCTTAACCTAAAGATAAGTGACATAGGGGATTGAACTAATCTATTTTTTAAATCTTTACCCAACCATTCATGCACTCTTATTTATATTACACATTTTACAATTCAATTTCCATAATCATAATTACATAAATTCAATATAATAGTCTCAAATCGGATTACAAACTTAAACTATATTGGAATTAAATTTATAATATATATTGAATTTATCAATATATAACTTTATTGAAATTATATTTTCATCTCTTAATAAATTTTAAAAAAAATTTCCATTTTCATTTGATTTCTTTTTTTAATAGTTAAATTCACCCCACACTATTTCCATCTAATCCTACAAAAAAATGGAATTAGAGGGTAATTTTTTTCTTAATAAAAATACAGTGGTATTCAAAATTGTGTGTAGATAATTTTTTTAAAAAGTAATCTTAATTGAATTAAAAGATTAAACTTTTTCAAAAGTAATATAAAAAATATTCACATGCTTCTATGTTTAATAGTAATGAGATGTTATTATTGAAAAAATCAGATGTTAAATATTCATAGTATCTAAAGTTACCATGTCTGGGAAACGTTTTTTAATGGATATATTCCCACTAATGAAATTTAAGATAAATTGAAGTCTAATGATACTAAATACTTTTAGATTAATTGAAATTACATGACTTCTTAAAATCGTGGTTTTAAATGAATTGAATTTAATCATGTTTCATCATGCAATTATTCCCATGAAATTTGAAAATTTTGAAAAGTCACTCATGAAGAGATAGTCAATGTTAAATATAATATATTGGATGTCTATATAATTTTTTAATCATTTTTATACATACAAAGTACTTTGTTATCAGTATTTTTAATTGATTCACTAAAATATGAAATGTTCAAAAGTCTCCTGGTCATGATTTTCCTTTAATAATTTTAACTAAATATATACTCTAGTTTCTATAAAGAGATTGGGCACCCAATATCATGGCTATTAATGAATATATTAATTTAAAGAAAATGATAGTAAAGGAACTTATTGGTCCTAAATGACATAACAAATTCGTATGAAGTGGTAGGTGGAGTACATTCCTAATGAAGCTAATGATTTAAAGAAAATAATTTCCTTAGAATCTAATCATGATTACTCTTATAGTGGGGATGTTCATTATTTTCATCAAATATCAAAGAACATATCCATATTATTTAGGGAAAGTTAAAGCTTCCAATTAAACCAATAAGGTAAATCAAAAACTGGAACTGAAATTGAAATGCTGTGAATACATGAAAAAGGGTAATATCAAGGAGGAATGTATTCTCTATACAATTAATGTTATTGAAACGAAACAATGTAAGAAATATCTCAAAGATTAAACCTATAGTGAAACTGATAACTCCATTAACTCATCTTCCCCAACTTCTTCTGTGGACTCAATTGTTAAGTGCGTTATATAAAAAGTTGAAGAAGAGATCAAGGTTAATACTACACTTCTCATTTTCTCATATTTATCTTCTTATTCTAATCATTCCCCTTATTATTATTTTTAATTTCCATAAAACCATCTTAATTGTAATGAAACGTAATACTCTTATGACAAACATTAAAATGTTTTTATGAACATTATCCATTATATAAAGTACATGGTAAGAAATATAAGAAATATTTTGATTATAATGAAAAACATAAAAAATATAAGGAACAAGTCTTCAAGGATAATTAAAAATTATCCAATAATGTTATAAATAACCCATATTATAATAATCTCAATTATTCAATCAATGAACTCTAAATAACTCATTCCAATTTCCCTCAAGGTGAAGTTAACTAATTAATATTTTGGGTTCTAAAATTTTTGGAAAAATGGGTTGGTCTTGGTTTCACAAATCAGGTATTCATTCCATGAAATAAATCAAAATAAACTTTTACTAAAGGATTCTCAAAATAATCTTTTTAAATTATTTTAAAATAATTGGAAATTTAATTTTTGAATGTGACTACTAAATGCATGATTTGGGTGGACAAATTCATTTTTTCTTTAATATAGTAATTATGAATCAAAAAAATTATACTACAAAACCTTGATATCTATATCATTATTTTAAAACATTATAATACCCAAGTTTATTTGGGTACCAAAATCATTATTCATTTTATTTTTTAGGAAAAGTTTCTTCAGAAGAAAAACTATGAAACAAAATGGTACCTAGATAGTGGTTTCTCAAGACACAAGTCTATAAACCTCTTAGAATTACTTAAAATCAATAAACTAAATGGTTTCCATGACACCTTTAGTGATAACTTGAGGATTTTATAATTGGTTAATGTATCATTTATTTTTATAACATAAACATTGTTAAAAATGTTTTATTTTTCAAAGTCATGAATTTTGTTTTCTAATAATTAGCCATTTTTTTATTTAGGTTTTAAAATTTATTATGATAATGAATTTTGTAATGATTTTTACTCAAATTTAAATCTTTTATTTATCGCTTCAAGTTTTCAATATTTATATAAAATCAATTTAAAATATCTCACTAGAGAAAAATCATATTCATGAGTGTATAAGTTAGTGATTCATGGATATAGAATAGATTCGTTGGTCATAATAACAAACACTCACTTTTTGAAATCAACTTTCATAAATATGAATCAGACTTATCCAAACTATATTTCAATTTTGAAATGGTTTATAAATCATTCCAATGTTGTATAAAACGAAAATGTTATTTAAAATCTAAAAAATAAATTTATTCTTATAAATCTCTAAAATGGGTTCGCTTGATTCATTATGAACATATAAAATTGAATAACTTAGAGTTAAATATTTTTTTTTTATTATTGATGAATTTACATGATTCCCTTAGTCTTACTTATTATCTCATAAAAGTAAAGATTGAAATATGATAATCATGTTCTTAATAAAATTGGAAAATAATAAAAAAAAAATTAAATTAAAATTTATCATGTTTGAGAGTTAAAAAACAAGGAATTTGATGATTAATTCTCTTCACAAGGCTATAATATCATTTTCTTTACCATAAAACCCAAAATAATCATTTTATTAGATATGAGAAAGCAAACTATTGAAGAAATCACTTGACTGATTTTAATTGAATTTATTCTACCTCAATATTTTTGGGTAGAGGCTATCAATACTATGAGATTTATCATTAATAATTTTATCATAAGACCCTCTCAAAAAAGGAACAATTTTTAACATTAGAAAAATAAAAAAATGTTTGGTTTTTATTTTTATTTTGTATTGAAAATATTTTATTCTCAAGAATAAATAAATTATTGAAAATTTTAATTTAAAATTTAATGAAGGTATATTTATTTGGAACTCATAATCAAGAAAGGAATATTGAGTCTTTAAAAAAAGGGTTAAAACATTATAAGAATCAATTAATGTTATTTTCAATAAAAATATATGAAAACTAATTTCTCAAAATGTTTTTAATAATAATGTTTTAACATTAAATAAAACATTCCAATATAAAGAATTTAATGTAGAAAAAGTAGTGCCAACAAATAATTTACATAAATATTTTAAAATTTCTATAGACCATCACCTTGAATATTTCATTGGATATTTAAATGTGGTGAATTTTACTAATAGATCAATCCTAAATGATATTAAACAAATTTTATTCTTCTATCTATTAGAACAAAAAAATAATAACGAGTCCGTTAATAATGAAACTTAGGTTCCTTAAATGAAGGAGGAAATAAATAAATTCACTCAAATGATGAATTGAATCTTATAGAAACACCTAATGATTATCATACCATAGAAAATAAAATGGGGTTTTAGGAAGAAGTTAGATGAGATTAGTAATATCACTAGAAATAAAGCATTTATAGTTGTTAAAGTTTATTACCAAGATTAATGAATAAACTATGGTGAAACCTTTACACTCACCACTTAGTTAGAATATATTAAAATATTATTATCATTCTCTTCTCTTAATAATTTTAAACCCTTTAAAAAAGGTGTTAAAAGAACTAATTTAAATGTAATTTTTAACAGGTTTTTGTTGAAAAACTTTCTAGTTTTAATGATTTTAGTTTTATTAATCATGTTTTTCAATTAAATGAATCTATTTATTGATTATAAAGATCCTATAATATTTCCTATAGAAATTTTTATAATTTTATGTTATCATTTCTTAAAAATGGAATTTCTAATTGAACCATTTTTCAAAAATAAACCTGAAATGTTTTTTTCTTGTCCAAATTAATTTTTATGATGTGATTTTTTCTAAGAAAATGAATCTATTTGTTTATAATTTTCTAATTTTATGAAAATGTAATTTTAAATAAGCTTTATAGGTGAACAAAAATTATTTCTATGTTTAAATATTTATCAAAATGATGATGATAATTTTATGAACCAAGGAAAATACCCAAATGAACTCTTAAAATTATTTTTTATATATAAAAATAAGAAAGTTTTTACACCAATTAGTATAACATGTATGGTAACATTGGATAAATCCATTATGATGGTCAAAAAAAATATTTAAAGAAGCATTATTGGCATTGTAATTTTCTCAAAATCTAGAGAAGAATAATGGGATATGAAAAAGGTAATTCCTAATTAATGAGTAGTAGATTTGTTTAAGTATAATATAGTGGATAATATTTCCATAGTATTTTTGTGTGAGATTTCATCTATATTCATGATATATGATATAATGATTCTTGGAGGATTATTTCTTTACTATGTTTCAAGAAAGTATCAGGACTACATCTTTTTAATGTTTTAAACCACGAGGGTCAACACGAATGCTCTAAATTATAAACCAAAATTTATTGTTCTCGGTGAATTTGGTGCACGGAAACCTTTCCATGAAAGTTCCTTGGACATAGCCTCCTTGGGTGAAATAAGTAAACTTTTTTCTCTATTCTCTAATATTTTACTACATTACATCATAATTGTGGAAGATATTGGTGTTCTTACTGAAAAGAGAATAAGATAATTAGAAATGGTTTTGATAATAATTTAAGATACGTTGATTCACACATCCTATTAGGGTATTTAACCATGTTTGGGACCAATAAAAAATTTCTTAAAAAGGTTATCTATAGAGTTTTATCACTCTCAACATAATAACTATATTTTTCAATTATAAAGGAACACTATTTTTCTATGTGTCAACTTCAACCTATGGAAAAATTGAATTAAACACTAATTTCATTAATTGGGTATGGACGTATATATGGATGTTATTCATGGAATCCTTACTAATTTGGATGGTGGATCCCTTTTAATAGGGATCATAAAGTGTAGAGTGTTATTGTAATGGTGATCAATGTCCTCATGGGTGATTTATCCAAACTCTTGATACAAAGGTGATGTCGTGTAAGTCTTCTAATACCATGTGTGAACATGTACTCATAATTTATAAAGGAAAATCCATGGATTGACAAGAATAGATGAATGTTTTTCAGAATAAATATAAATATTTATGAATGGACACAAATATAGGTAACACATTTTTTGATTGGGTGAACATTATTCTAGATGATATATATAGACATGGTAATATCTTTGATAATTTTAAAATTTTAAAAGGATTATGATAAGATTAACACTATCATTCAATGTGAAAGTATCAGTTCTGGAATAAATTTGTCTAATAGTGGTGATGTTGGAATACATATAAAGTACCCATGTTTCATACTGTATGAGGAATGATCATAATGAGAAA
Organism: Viscum album; assembly: GCA_963277665.1. Lineage (NCBI taxonomy): Eukaryota > Viridiplantae > Streptophyta > Magnoliopsida > Santalales > Viscaceae > Viscum > Viscum album. Next base: position 1,668,778,131 of record OY728120.1, read on the forward strand.
ACGTGAAAAGAAAATTATCAGGATGTGGAATTCAAGACAAAAATGAAACACTCACTGTTGGAGGATCCTAACGAGAAATATTTCAATGATGTAATTTCATGTCATGACCCGTCCCCCGGGGCCCATGCCATGACTACCCCCGGCCCACCTTCCATAGGCCAGGGGCAGGAAACTAGTACCAAAGGTGTAATTCCATAAAACTAGGAAGGAATTGCCTTTATAATAGTAAACTAACACAACAGAGTACACAATAGTATACGAAACACTAAGCAAAACTCTATAAAAAAGGATAGTATAATAAGTAAAAAGGGGCCAGAATACAAGCCCAACTGGAAAGTACAAGTACAACTGAAAATACAAAACAACTGAAGTGTAAAAGAAGCTCCATGATCATCCACCACAGATCCTACCTGAAGGGTAGGTACAGATTGCCTCCTCAACACTCTACATTTGTTAGTCTACTCCATGTGCCTACTCGTCATAAGGTCCACCTCTGGGTACCATCCAGTCCTAGTATACTCAGCCTCTATCAGCGCTGTCCCTCATCTCCCTCCAACACAACGAGGTGCGGGCGTAGCCCATGCATGGGTGAGTATATGATACTCAGTTGGGACCCCGAGACCCTCATGGTCTCTCAAAATTCAATAAGGATAAACTAGATTATGAAATCAACAGATAACCCCACATAGGTGTATTCCCATTCATATACCTAAGTTATCAAGTAACCCATCTCAATCATGAGGTAAACAAAAAATTTACTGACTTAGCTCACATAGGTATACAACTCTTGTAGAGTAAGTTTACAGATGCTTAGATGTAGCCACTAAGTCATCTATTCTGTCGAACCCACACAGGATATTGGAATAGAAGTTAGAACTGTCGAACTTATACATGATCCAAGAACAAATATTCTGTCTAACCCACACATGATCGAGGAACAAAAATCAGAACTGTCGAACCTAGACAGGATCCAGGAACAATTATTATGTCGAACCCCCACATGATCCAGGAATAGAAACCAGAACTGTCGAACCCACACAGGATCCAGGAACAGTAGTCAGAGCTATAGAACCCATACATGATCCAGGAACAGTCCTCAGAGCTGTCGAACCCAAAAAGGATCTAGGAATAGTATTCAGAGCATTCGAACCTGTACAGGATCTGGGAACAGTTGTCAGAGCTATCGAACCCACATAGGATATAGCAACAGTAGTCCGTGCTGTCAAACCCACACATGATCCAAGAACAATCGTCAGAGAACAACCACATGGTTCCGCACAAAGCATGCTTGATTCCAGGAGGGTCCCCTCTTCAATCCAAGTGTTGATACATCATCTTCCGTGAACTCCCAAGTTGATTTATCCAAAAGATCTGTATTTCCAAAAGGAACCCAACACGATAGACGGTGCGTCAATCGGACGCCCGGTCTGAGAGTTATTGAAATTTCCATTCTGAGGGCCCGGTTGGAATTACATTTGATCCAACCAGGACACACCCCAAATGTGTCCAAAACATGAGTGGGGGATACCAAAAAAACCGTCTCCTTCCAAGGTTTCTATCGTCGTAGACGGTTCATCAATCGGACGCCCACAACTATGCTACGGGAAAACGAGTGGAAACAGGTCAAACGGGTCTGGGTCTGGTCCAGCCCAGTCGGACCGCCCCGGCCTGACCCGGCCTGACCCGAGATCGGATTGGGGTCCGACCTGGTCTGCGGGTCCTACCCAGCCCGCGAGGGAGGCCCGGCCCACAAGGGTGGCCTGGCCTACAGGGGCGGCTCGACCCACGCTGGGTCCGGCCCGCGTTGGGTCCGGCCCGCACTAGGTCTGGCCCGACGGCCCAACGGCTTGTGGGGTCCGCCATAGCTGCGTCCAGGGGGGAGACCACACCCCTTGGTTTCCCGAACGGCTTAGCCGTTCTGGTGGTTTCCAAAACCAGCTCCACGTGGTGCCGGTCCACGTCACGCGAGACACAGTGAGGGGACCCACTCCTCCAGGATGGCAGAGCAGCCAACCGCCTCCCGCATGGTGTTGTTGCACCATGCCTCCACTGGAGACACGGGGGCTTGGGAAACTAGTCTTCATCGAGGCCAGCCTTGCGCCGGCTACCGCGGCCAGGGGCCGCACCCCCTTTTTCTCCACCATGCGGCGTAGTTGCGCCGCGCCTTCTCCGGGGACCCGGTGGCTCAGGCCACCAGTTTTCTTCATGGCCGGCCTTGCGCTGGCTGCCGCTGCACTTGAAACACCCCTAGATTTTATGAAAAATATTCTTTTAATTTCATTAATGTCTTTTATTGTATGGTACACCAAGATTAACTTGCGCTATACGAAACACCGTATTAGCTTGCAGTATACGCAACACTATTCTTGGATCGTGTTACACACAATTTTGATAATAGTTATTCTACGCAAAATTGAGTATATATAGATATATATATTAAATGTATAAATGAAATATGGTTGGATTCTGTTATACGAAACAATGAAGTATTCTTTCACAACACGCAACCCTGACTTGGCTTGCATTACATGCAATCGCGACCTCCCACGATAGCGTGTGTTGTATGCAATACCGGGTTTTACTAAACAACGATATATTATTATAATATTATTATGAACTAGCCGTTATGAATAGTATTAACTAAAATTTTAATTTTATAACATTATTATTAATCTTACACATTTTCTAGAACATGGTATAAGAACAAAATAATTTTTTCGGGTAAAATAAGTATTTTTCAAAAAATGAAGTTTTGCCGCCTTTTGATGGCGCACCCACTTTAAATCTAGTTTTGACATGTTTATAATTTAAATTTGACAAAATAAAATTCTTATTTGGAATCAAGGAAAAAAAATTTACTTTGGATACATTTTTCATATTAACCTGGTAACTTTAATATTTTTATGAATAGTAAAAAACACGATATTTTTTAATTAAACCCAACTGTTTTCATCACAATAATATATATGGTTAAATTATATTATTTAATGGGTTTAAAGTATAAATAGAATATATTTTTACCATTTAATATAATGTATGTCATTATCATTAATTTTACATTAAATTCGTAGGTTATATCAATTCAATCTTTTGCAATGTTTTAAAGAAAAACCCGTTTTCTTTCGACAACAGGATTAATTTTAATTTAATTTATGCAACTTTTTTGTATTGAATTTGGAAAAATGGATTCCATATTAGGAATCAGTGGGTCCAAATTATGTTAATAAGTTACTTTTTATTTTTGGGAATTATGAATAGTAACTACGGTAAATTTTATTTACCATAGTTAAAGGTAAATCGGGTAATTAAGGGTAAATATAATATTATAAAATTACCCTAACACATTCCAAAATACTATTGGATGACTAAAAGTAGAACCATATAACCTAAGGATCTGATTAGATTCATTTTATTAACTTAGGACAGTGAAAATAATTTAATTATTGTTAAAACCAAAGAAAGTGACAACATGTCACTCTCTTAAATTTTATAAGTATAATAATTTTAATTTAGTGATAAACATCATAAAAATTCAAAAATGAATATTCTCTAGAAATATAATAAAATTATCTACATCATGATAATTTATTTAGAATTTTTAGGTATTAAATAATTTTTATTAATGGTGATACATTAATGATACAGAAATTATTTATTAAGTGGAAAATAAATAATATAGTTTTAATTGAAATAATAATACCCATTAAAAGGCCCACAAACCTGACCAAAACTTATTGGTAGTGTATATCTACACCTTAATCATCCAATGACCTAATATATAACCGTTTGGAGCCTTAAAAAAGTTATTATGACACTTATATTATTTTATTTTAAATGATTCCAAAGTTGTCACATCCATAATTTAATAAATATACCAATTTAAATATTGTGATTTTAAGATGATAAATTCGCGTAAAAGTATTATTGTAAAATTTAATAGATTTATATTCATTGAAAAATTTTATTTTTAATTTTTATGCAAAAAATCAGTATATTAAATAATTATACAAAAATGTTGTAGTAATTATTTTATTAAGAGATAAACCAAATAAATGGTTTTAAAAATAATAAAATAAATATTATATGAACTATTTAATGTGATCCACTAATTTTATAGATACATATGACCTTTTATGAATCTATTAATGCTTTTAGTTCGAACATACCTTCTGTATATATTTTGTTTAAATTCAAATAAATGAATAGTGTCAAGATTGACACTATTGTTATTTTATAAAAATAACATATTATAAAATTGTTTAAAAATCACAAAAATATTTAAAAATTATAAATTTAAATTTATATGGTCTATAATGTTATAAAGTAAAAAATTAGGGAAAATTCACAACAAATAAGTAAATATTTGTTATAATTTAAAATTTAGAATTTTATTACCACAAATAAACCTAAATAGATTAAATAAGGATAAATCAAAATGATAAGGTTTAAAATAAGATCCAAACATGTCTAAATTTGATTGGTTGATGATATTACAACCCTATCTCATCTAATATTCGAATATGATTCATTTTTGGAGGTTTTTAAGTGGGGTTAGATTTATTATAAATTAATATTTTTAAGATTTCCAAAGGTGCCCCTCCCCTCCCTTATAAAAGGGAACCTCCTCCCTCTCTTCCACACACCACATTGAGCCTTCAAGCTCAGACAACCCCTTCCCAATTATATTCTCCACTTCCCTAGAAACATCCTAGAGGTCCTGATCTTATTCAAAGACCAATTTTAGTTCCCTAAGAGGAGGTCTCAAAGAGGCGCTTCAAAGAAGCGGAGGTTCAGATACGTACGAAGCATATGAGACCTAAGGTAAAGGATAATTTTGCAAATCTCATTTTTATCCGGGATTGCTTATTCGTAATTATTTTCTGGGGATATTTATATCATTCATGTCCTTGTTTTATAAAAGTGTTTTCATGTATGTTTAAATTCCTTTTTACCCATTTTTTACTTTTACTACATGGTATGTAAGGAATCTTTCTTTTGTTTACGTTACGCGGTACTTTTTTGACTTTTCTGGAAAAAGTACGAGAAGAATGTTTTTTTAACTTATTCGGAATGAAATGATTTTTACGGTTTTATAAAGCCTTATTTTCATGAATCTTCCTCCAAAAGATTTCATGACTATTTGAAACAAAATCCTATTCATTTAAAAATCATTGCATTTTGTGAAAAGAAAATGATTTTGAAGAAGAAAGGATATTTTCCTCAAGAATTCATTTCAAGTGTTTTATCAAAACCATTTTTCATCTAAGAGGACATTATTTCATATGTGTATGTTTCAATTATCATGTATCTATGATTTACATGGTTTCAGTTATCTTATTATGAAATGTCCATTTGTTTTATATGGATTATGAAATGATGGGATGAGGTTTATGAAACCCATTTTATTTATTGGGTTATTATGAATGATGTATGTTTATTTTGTGGCACAAGAAAGAATGATTTAATTATGAGAAGGGTGGGACCTATATCTCCCTCTAATGCATTGGGTAAAGATTTTATATCTCATGAGATAGACATGGCTGGAACGGTAAGTTAATCCGGTTCAGTGTTATAGGACTGAAACGAGGAGTGAACTCGATTCATAATGGGACTTTGTCCACTAAGATGGTCTTGGCAGCAATGCCTTGGCTACTATGGAAATAATTACATGTGCTTAATGGATTCCACAATTACATGTTTTATTCCCATGGTATTTTATCATGGTTAATGTTCCAATATGATCTATGCCTTTTGTACTTCCATGTTTTATGTTGTTTCTCAAGATTTTGATGTTTAAACATTTTGTTCATGTTTTTAAGTTCAAATTTATATGGTATGTTTTATTTTATCCATGCATACCCTTACTGAGCATTTGAGCTCACCCTTTTTATGTTTTCTTTTCCCCAGGATATAAAGAAAGGTTTTAGGTAAGAAAAAAAAGGGGAAGATCTTTATGGGAGATGTTGAAGATCTTTCACCACGATTAAAAGATTGCGTTCCAAGTTTCCAAAGACAATAAACTATTACGGTCCTTGTGTGTCTGTTTTTGTTATGTATTAAGTATTCCGCTAAAGTAATGTAATGTCAATGTATGTCAAGCATTGGGTCTCTACAGTTGGTATCAGAGGAAAGGTTTAGTCAGCCTTTGGAAACTAGGAGGCGAAAATGGTAGTGAGATCCCTAGAGATATTTCTATGGTATGTCTAGAGATGTCCCTAAGAATAAGTATACATATAGGATGTAGTCCTAGAACTATGGTAACGATCATAGAATTTAACCTAAGATGTTAGATATTGAGGATACTCCCCCTTTACTATGTTGTTTTCCCTAGCATGATTTTTTCCACTCACACTATTCTTTTTGGGTTTTTGATAATGGCTAGAAATAGGAAGATTCACGATAATGGATGATATGATAGACAATGGAATGATTTTCTTGATGAGAAGCCAAATTAAACGGGATCTGGAAGTCCAAACATCGTTATTATGACTAATCAGAAATCTCGTAATATGATCAATAATCTCAACTTTGGTATGTTTCCCGACTCAAATAATAAGAGAAAGATGGAGTTTCTTGATAATCATAGAGGAAAGGAAGTTCAATTTCCCTCATGTAAATCATGTGGGAAGAGTCATCAGGGAGATTTTTTTCAAAGGAACTGGAAGATGCTTTGGGTGTGGAAAAGAAGGACACAAAGCCAGTACGTGCAAAGGAAAAGGTTCAGTTAACACCATGGACAAGGATAATGGTATTGCTACGACATAAACAATGATTAGATGTTTTAAATGTGGAATGTATGGGCGTTATGCAAACCAATTACCTAATGGAAAATCTCTTGAAGAGAATCAGCATTGTCATATGGGTAGTATTTATGTGGATGATGATGAGGAGACTACTAATGATACATTAGCTGAAAGAAGTGTTGAAGCTTAGTCGGTTGTTTTAGAAGGTAGTGGAATGATTGTATGTTTATCGAGAGTTATGTTCTATAGTTAATGGTACTATGGAATAAAGAATCATCTAAGGATTGTTGCACTATTGTTTTTCCTAAAATTATTTGAAAGTATATGTTTAATGGTACGAGTAACCATGGAAGGTTATTCAGATATTTTTGTAAAGTAGATGATATGCGCATAATGAAGGAATAAGAAGATAATGAGATGTTTGATTGTATTCATGAGCTCATGATTGATATAAGGACTAAGTGATATCATGGTTTGATTATATAGAATATTGAGGATTTTGGTATGTGGAAAGTGTTAACTTTTAACTGCATTCATGTTTTCACTAAGGTTCAATGGGTATTAATTTTTCAAGAGAATACATTATTAAGGCCTTTGAATATTTGGAATGTGACCAACAAGACATATCTTATGATATATGGGGATCAACGATGGTATTAAATATCTGGTAATCGTTTTCACTATATTATGAGAGTGGACTGCAGTATTATGGATAAGCCTAAAGATTGGAATGGATTATGTTGTACATAAGTTATTATTTTTTAAGGATAGAAGTTTTTTCGATATTATTGATGGGATATTATAGTAACATAGTTTTAGAAATAGGACAACCTGCAGGACGAGCGACAACCCATCGTGTCGGACAAGGCTGTGTGAATCGAACCCACAACTGAAGTGTGACTGGCCTTTATCGCCTACCACTGGCCTACAGGAAGTCCCTGGTTAGTAGAAAGTAGTTTTATCTTATTAAGAGGTATGATATATGAAGTATAAGTTCATTTTTGGAACCATATACGATTAATCTAACCATAAGATGGACTTATAACTTTTGGTAACCTTTTGTTTGAAAGATATGGAATGACCCATCATTCTATCACATGATCTGCTAACACATCACGAATAACAAATTCAACTTCATTTCTTTAAGGGATGAAGTGGAAATTGTTCAATTCACGAACAACAGTGAGATTGTACCAAAATCATGTAAGTATTCCTTTTAATTAATCAACATTAGGGAAATGATCTTGAAAACCAAAAATGTTTTCCTAGTTCCCTTATATCCGATGAATCAGATGGTACCTTAGATCATCACAAATCTATAGCTTTGTGATTGTTGGCTTTTTCATAGCCATGTTCTCTACCACTCTCCATCAGAACATGATGGTTAGATTTTCCTTCCATATCCATATTTTAACCTATGTTCTCCTATATGGAAACCCAATGATGAGTTACTTTGGGTAATCTTTTCATTTCATACTTTAGTTTTTAAAATTAATTTTTAGTATTCCTTTTTACGATGTGGGTTTCTATGAATAGTAAATGATTTATAACCCCGACGAATTTTGAGTGCGAAATTCATTTTAAGGGGGGCATAATGTAACACCCCGAGATTTTATGAAAAACACTCTTTTAATTTCATTAATGTCTTGTGTTGTATGCTACACCAAGATTACCTTGCGCTATACGCAACACCATATTATCTTGCAGTATACACAACACTATTCTTGGATCGTGTTACACACAATTTTGATAATAGTTATTCTACGAAAAATTGAGTATATATATATATATATTAAATGTATAAATGGAATATGGTTGGATTCTGTTATATGAACCAACGAAGTATTCTTGCACAACACGCAACCCTGACTTGGCTTGCATTACACGCAATCACGACCTTCCTCGATAGCGTGTGTTGTACGCAATACCGGGTTTTACTAAACAATGATATATTATTATAATATTATTATAAACTAGCCGTTATGAATAGTATTAACTAAATTTTGAATTTTATAACATTATTATTCATCCTACACATTTTCTAGAACATGATATAAGAACAAAATAAATTTTTCGGGTAAAATAAGTATTTTTCAAAAAATGCAGTTTTGCCGCCTTTTGATGGCGCAGCCACTTTAAATATAGTTTTTGATATGTTTATAAGTTAAATTTGACAAAATAAAATTCTTCTTTGGAATCATGAAATAAAAATTTACTTTGGATAAATTTTTCATATTATTCTGGTAACTTTCATATTTTGATGAATAGTAAAAACACACTATATTTTAATTAAAACCAACATTTTTCATCGCAATAATTTATATGGTTAAATTATAATATTTAATGGGTTTAAAGTATAAGTATAATATATTTTTACCATTTAATAAAATTTATGTCATTAGAATTGATTTTACATTAAATTCGTAGGTTAAATCAATTCAATCTTTTACAATGTTTTAAAGAAAAACCCGTTTTCTTTCGACAACGACATTAATTTTAATTTAATTTCTGAAACTTTTGTGTATTTAATTTGAAAAAATGGATTACATATTTGGAATCATTGGGTCCAAATTATGTTAATAAGTTACTTTTTATTTTTGGGAATTATGAATAGTAACTACGGTAAATTTTATTTACCATAGTTAAAGGTAAATCGGGTAATTCAAGGAAAATATAATATTATAAAATTACCCAAACACATGCCAAAATACTATTGGATGAATAAAAGTATACCCATATAATCTAAGGGTCAGATTATATTCATTTTATGGACTTTGGACCATGAAATTAATTTAATTATTATTAAAACCAAATAAAGTGACAACATGTCACTCTCTTAGATCTTATATGTATAATAATTTTAATTTAGTGATAAACATCATAAAAATTCGAACATGAATAGTCTCCAGAAATATAATAAAATTATCTACATCATGATAATTTATTTAGAATTTTTAGGGAGTAAATAATTGTCATTAATGGTGATACATTAATGAAACATAAATTATTTATTAAGTGGAAAATAATTAATATAGTTTTTATTGAAAAAATAATACCCATTAAAAGGACAATAAACATGACCAAAACATATTTGTAGTGTATATCGACACCTTAATCATCCAATGACCTAATATATAACCGTTTGGAGCCTTATAATAGTGATTATGACACTTATATTATTTTATTTTAAATGATTCCAAAGTTGTCACATTCATAATTTAATAAATATAACAATTTACATATTGTGATTTTTAGATGATATATTCGATTAAAAGTATTATTGTGAAAGTTAATAGATTTATCTTCATCATAGGATTTTATTTTTAATTTTAATGCAACAAATCAGTATATTAAATAATTATACAAAAATGTTGTAGTAATTATTTTATTAAGAGATAAACCAAATAAATGGTTTTAAAAATAATAAAATAAATATTATATGAACTATTTAATGTGATCCACCAATTTTATAGAGACATATGACCTTTTATGAATCTATTAAAGCTTTTATTTAGAACATATCTTCTGTATATATTTTATTTAAATTCAAATAAATGAATAGTGTCAAGATTGACACTATTGTTATTTTATAAAAATAACATATTATAAAATTGTTTAAAAATCGCAAATAATATTTAAAAATTATAAATTTAACTTTATATGTTATATAATGTTATAAAGTAAAAAATTATGGAAAATTCACAAAAAATAAGTAATTATTTGTTATAATTTAAAATTTAGAATTTTATTACCACAAATAAACTTAAATAGATTAAATAAGGATAAATCAAATTGATAAGGTTTAAAATAAGATCCAAACATGTCTAAATTTGATTGGTTGATGATATTACAACCCTAGCTCATCTAATCATCGAATATTAGTCATTTTTGGAGGTTTTTAAGTGGAGTTAGATTTATTATAAATTAATATTTTTAAGATTTCCAAAGGTTCCCCTCCCCTCCCTTATAAAAGGGAACCTCCTCCCTCTCTTCCACACACCACATTGGGCCTTCAAAATCGGACAACCCCTTCCCAATTATATTCTCCACTTCCCTAGAAACATTCTAGAGGTCCTGGTCTTCTTCAAAGACCAATTTTAGTGCCCTAAGAGAAGGTCTCAAAGAGGCGCTTCAAAGAAGAGGAGGTTCGAATACGTACAAAGCATATCAGACCTAAGGTAAAGGATAATTTTGCAAATCTCATTTTATCTGGGATTTCTTATTCGTAAGTATTTACTGGGGTTATTTATATCATTCATGTCCATGTTTTATAAAAGTGTTTTTTATGTATGTTTAAATTCCTTTTTACACATTTTTGACTTTTACTACATGGTATGTAAGGAATCTTTCTTTTGTTTACGTTACGAGGTACTTTTTTGACTTTTCTGGCAAAAGTACTATAAGAATATTTTTTTTTTAACTTATATGGAATGAAAGGATTTTTACGGTTTTATAAAGCCTTATTTTCATGAAGCTTACTCCAAAAGATTTCATGACTATTTGAAACAAAATCCTATTCTTTTAAAATTACATTGAATTTTGTGAAAAGAAAATGATTTTGAAGAAGAAAGGATATTTTCCTCATGAATTCATTTCAAGTGTTTTATCAAAACCATTTTTCATATAAGATGACATTATTTCATATGTGTATGTTTCAAGTATAATGTATCTATGATTTACATGGTTTCAGTTATCTTATTATGAAATGCCCATTTGTTTTATATGGATTATGAAATGATGGGATAAGGTTTATGAAAACCATTTTATTTATTGGGTTATTATGAATGATGTATGTTTATTTTGTGGCAAAAGTAAGAATTATTTCATTATGATATGGGTGGGACCTATATCTCCCTCCAATGCATTGGGTAAAGATTTTATATCTCATGAGATAGACATGGCTGGAACGGTAAGTTAATCCGGTTCAATGTTATAGGACTGAAACGAGGAGTGAACTCTATTCAGAATGGGACTTTGTCCACTAAGATGGTCTTGGGAGCAATTCCTTGGCTACTATGGAAATAATTAAATGTGCTTAATGTATTCCACAATAACATGTTTTATTCTCATGCTATTTTATCATGGTTTATGTTCCAATAAGATCTATGCCTTATGTACTTCCATGTTTTATGTCGTTGCTCAAGATTTTGATGTTTAAACATTGTGTTGATGTTTTTAAGTTCAAATGTATAGGGTATGTTTTATTTTATCCATGATTACCCTTACTGAGCATTTGATCTCACCCTTTTTATGTTTTCTTTTCCCCAGGATATAAAGAAAGGTTTTAGGTAAGAAAAAAAGGGGAAGATCTTTATGGGAGATGTTGAAGATATTTCACCACGATTAGAAGATTATGTTCTATGTTTCCAAAGACTCTAAACTATTACGGTCCTTGTGTGTCTGTTTTTGTTATGTATTAAGTATTCCACTAAAGTAATGTAATTTCCATGTATGTCAAGATTTGGGTCTCTACAGCACTACCACAGCCCGTCAGACACAACCTTCTCTTCCGGCGGCGCAGTTGCGCCGCCGCTGTCCATGCAGCCGGCCAGAGTGCCGACCAACCTTCTCTTCATCGCCGGTGGCGTTCAACGATTGTGACTGCCAATGAATATTTCACGGGTCACCAGATGATTTCTGGTGGACCGTTTCTCATTTTGAATGTATCCGCGTATTCCTTGAAACGTCACCTTTGATCCACAATTAAAGTTGACAAGAAACGCTCAACCCGGACTCATGCCACGTTGGGCATGAAAATTCATAAGAAAGTTAGAGGGGTCGGGCCGTGTTGGTTCAGACCGCACCCTCTGCGTTATGGTGATAACATGCTGCATTGAATTATAATCTTTGATGGAAAATGAAGAACATGCAATAATTAACAAAGCATGAACCCCCTAACTTTGATTGTCAGTCGTCGACATTGAAGTTGCAGGAAGAAGACGAAGGAGTTCGTCGTTCATCGTGTCCGCCACGCACTCCCAATCCTAAGATGTGTCGGCTCGTTGACGATGATGCAGAGGGTAGGTTGGTTGAAGACGTCCCACGCTGGTTGAGGCTCTGAGGAAGAAGTCGAAGAAGGTCGGTGTTGTTCGTTGTTCGTTCTTCATTCTTCGTTCTTTGTTCTTTTTTGGGAGATTTTCTCCTAATATTCCTCCTCTCAAAGCTGCCACCAAAATGAATATGCCAAAAATAATAATAGATTTTAATATCCTATTAATTTGTTGGAACAATATTCAAATTGTTCTAATTAATTAGGTAGTCTCCCCATAATTAATTCAAGGGGTTGGCACAAATTAATTAAAGGGGAGGTCAAGAGGCTATCCCTCATTAATGAGGGAGAGTTGAGAGGTTTTAATATGCTCCATCAATTGGGGGCTTAGCCCCGTGTGGCCCCCATGTCGTAACCTCTCGTGAAAGGGTAGGTTTGGGTGGTCCCCACCACCATAACCTATCATGGGAGGTTAGGGTGTGGTGGTCCCACATCCAACTTCCATGAGGAGGTTTTAACCACCAAACACTCACATGGTGGCTCAAATAAAAATAATGTGAAGCTCACTTTAGATTATTATTTTCCTTAAAAACCCAAAAAACTAACATATACTCTCGACCCAGTCCCATCGAGGTTAAAGTCTTATTAAGATAATACTAGCGCCGTGAGTTCAATGGTGCCCTCAGATTTCAATTCTGAGCACCAGTTCAAAAGTTATAAAAACCCACTCATATGTTTACTGAACGTACCCAAAAAAACGTCATAAATTGATTCCGGGCACACCGGGCCTCAGAATCGCGTGCCGTCAATCCTCACAGACTCATAAAATTCCCATGTATTTAAGGGAAAAAAATTTCCACATAATTTCTAGGTCTTTACATTTCATTATTATCCTATTATCTCAAGAGTGGAAAAGATAAATTAAATGGGTAGATTTTGCATGCTTAATTTTTTGTAGAAAAGATGGAAATATTACTACTAGGTGTCCCATGTAGTTACAAGATGAAAAGGAAGATAAATACCCCCAAAATAATTAATTAAAGGATGTGAATGTTAAGATATTTTCAAATAATAAATTTATTAAATGATATAATTTACATTCAAATGAAGATGATAGATTTAAAGAAATATAAGTAAAGGCTGGAAATGATTTTAGAGACCATGATGAAGTAGTCATGGTGACTATTATAGAGAATACATATATAGAATAATGTGATGATGAAGGTTTCGATGTTAAAGAAGGAATTTATCATAAAGATAAACTCAAATCTACTCAATAATAAATATATATTAGGGCTAAGATATAGAAATATAAATTTTTAGGGATATGATAAAGAAATATAATGTGAATCCAAATATTATCTACATTAATAGAAAAAGGAGAGGGACGAATTTTAAGAATAGATTATATTGCACAAATTTTAAAATTTATAAAATGTGGGGAATGAATTTGAGGATAAACATAAAATCGAAGAAAAGAAATAGAAAAAATATGGATTAAAAATACATTCAAATAAAGGGTTAAAATATTTAATTGCCTAAAAGGTAAGGTCATGATGTTGTGACTAAATTTTTATGATCAAGATATACTTCTTACTCTAGGTACACCTTTTAAGAGTCTTACATCTCATGTAATAAACAATAGATGTTTTTTACAAAAAAATTTAACAATTTGGAGATGAAGTCAAATATATCATGAGGATTAATAATAAAAATAATGGAGGAGTGGTAGAAAGGTAACCCCAATCACCAACACCTTTAAAGAATGTTTCATTGCATGGGACACAAATGTTTAAAATGATTTTTTTTGAAGAAAAAACAAACAAAGATGAAATTAATTTGTTTTCACTACTATGGGTAGATGGGAAATTACCAATATTTATAACTTATCTAAAAAAAATATTTTTATGGTAAGAAAAATAAAATAAAATAAAGTATAATATCTTAAACTGAATACATTTTTATTGGTAATTTTATTTGCTGCAAAGGTTATGGAAATAATGAATTATTTGACTCTCCAAAAATGATCATACAAAATATTCAAGGGTAGAAGTATTCGATGAAATGGGTATTGTTTTCCCCCCAAGAAAGGAATGGAATAAAGACAAAAATTTTGGATCATGTAACTGTCTAATGGACACATGGTTTCATGACCTTAAAAAGGTATGGTGAATGAGTCATGAACAACACATGTCCTAATGGAGATCACAGAAATCCCATATTCAAAATCCCATCAGTTCTTGTGGATTCACTTGAAACACTCACCTATCACATGGTGGCTACTAGATGAGCTCCCCTATGTCACACGACATGTCAACTGGAAGATTCCTAAAACACCATCCAAAAATAATTGTAAAATAAAGAGGAAATATCTAAAATAATGGAGCCTCATGATATATTAAAACATCATAAAACATCCCTACACAATTTTCTATACAGCCCAGAAGCACTTGAGACATGCCAATCTCACTACACAATATCCTGATAGTATGAGACCATCACCACAAAAGTGGCTCAAACATGTCTAGGCATTCTTGTTCTCTCCCTCATAGATCCCAAAAATTATAAGGACTATCCATGATAATGTTTGAGCATCAACATAGGACCCTTCCTTGGTGACGTGATGCATCACCAATGGGGAGAGTGATTTTCTTTGACAATAGTCAAATAAATTCATGAGATCCCCAACCCTTGAAAAATAAACAAGAAAATAAAATGGAAATAACGGGATATTCTTATTATGTGAAGATACATTGATCTTTTTTGATTGAATTTATACACCCCATGAAGTAACCATTTATCACTTGAGGCCTCCATCGACAAACCAAATAGATCTTGAAAAGTCCCCCTGTCAAGGAAGCTTTGTCTCACAGAGGCTCCCTGAAAAAGAATCTAGGATCACATGAGAGCCTTTAAACTAGAATCCCAATCTCACGAAGGACCCCAGAAATGTTAGCCTCACATTGTAAAGTCCAATTTTAATATATATATGATTAATAAAAACCCATTTTATTGGCCAAAATACAATAAATGGGTTGTTAACAGGACTGTCTTATGGTCATTAAAAATAATGTGACTCATTCAAAAGGAATTTTTGAAGCATGTGATATCAAATCCCTCCATCGAATCTGGCCTGGATCAATGCAATACTCTCCATGGAATGTGTAATGTAATTAGAGTGGTAATGCCTAAATATCCCTCACCACACCACAAAAAAAATGATTCTTTGGATCCACACACCGGCCCACCCAGGAATCATAGAAAACATCTTGTAGTGGTTGATCTCACAATCATGATGGTTTTCCTCTAGGTAAAATCCCAGGATCAACCTAAGGATCAAAAATCACGTATAAGAACATTGCATGATCACTTGGGATCACATGACAGACTCCTGGAATGTCATCATGGTTATGCAATGGAGGTCCCAAAGAAATGATGCATCACAAGAAACTTTAATCAAAATAACATTGACAAAATCTAACACATGTATGCAATAAAAACTGGAATAAAGACTAAAAATAATAGGAGACTTATGGAATGAATAAACATTTTGGTCCTCAAAATTCTTGTTTAAACCATAGAAGTCATACGACAACATTGAGACACGTCACCTTGATTACACGACATTCCATTGACATATTATTTGGATCATGTGATATCCTATGAATACTTCAAGAATGTCACATAATTCCCTCTATGAATGCCATAAGAGTCTTCTGATACCCTCTAGGAATTCCACTAGAGTTTTTGATTTCATATGGGAATTCCACCAAAGTCTCGGGAAGTCCTTAGGGATCCTCATACATCTTTTGCGATGTCCTAGAGAATTTCCACCCATGTTATGTGGTTTCACTAGTGTCTATCAACTAGATCATGAAAATCCCTCCATGTTTATTGACCAATTATTGAAGAATACTCTTAGCATATCATCTGGATTTTGTGATGAAAGAAGTACATGTAAACTATATCACATGATGAAATCCATAAATTTCAGCCTAAATTATACAACATTGTCCAATAATGTTAGACTGAATTATTTGACACCATCCTGACATGTCAGTCATATCATGAAACACCCTCAAAACATGTCATCTAGAATTATCAATGATAATAGGATAAGTCATCTGGGATCATGTGATGGACTCCAAACATGTCAATCAAGGTAATGGGATGTCCTCCATAAAATTCAACCTTGTTAATGTGATAAACTTCAGACATGCCAACTAGATTATTTGAAGTCCCTCATAAAAGAAAACTAGGTCATGTGATTATCTTAGAATAAGTCTATGAAACAACCAAACATGTCCTGGAATCCTCTGACATGTTAATAAAGACAATCAAGACATTTCAAGAAGACAACCAAGTAGGTTAGGATGACAACTAGGATAGGTCATGTTGGACTTCCAAGACACGATAAAACTTTTTTTAACTAAGTACTAGGGAAACTTTAGTGTGTAAGCCTTGATCAGAGGCATGATATGACTTATTAAGTACTCGGGAAACCACATTTTTTAATCCTTGATTAGTGGTATAATAAGACTACCTCAATAAAAGGTATAGCTAGTGTGTAAGCCCCGATCAACTGAATAATGAGAAATATGATTCATACTATAATTATGATACATAGGATTCCTTTATAAGTATTAAGATCAAATAAATTGTGAATTAGGTGAAATTTTCCACCATGTCTCTTACATTTCAACCATTGGGACCAATCTCTCCCATGGGATCATCCTTCTACCTCATCCACCAATTGACTAAGAACCCAAAATAAACAATGGGAACTCTGATTCTTGCAATAACTAGAATATGTAGGATTCCTTCCTAAGGATGGATCCCTATATTAAACATCCAATGCATTGTACCAGTACATAAATCTTGCATCTACATGATGTTAGACTGATTACATGATATCCCTTATTTATCACACAAAGGATGGATCACATAGGATGAGGAAGTTTTAATGGACATAGCATTTGAATTATGAATCTAAACTAGTCATGGAATCCATAGTGTGTAATCCCTGATCAGTGGAATGATATTTCTACTCTCATATAAAGGAATACACCTCAAGTTCAGTCCAAATGGTTTGATTGAACTACAAGGACATTGATTCCAGCCATAACCAGCGTACATAGGAAATCTCCATGAGACTCGATATCAAATAACTGGTTCCTATATTCCCTCATATATATCCTTTCTTCACACCATTAATCTACATGGATTTATTGAAATATGTGGGTTTTGATTCCAGTTATAACTAGGATATGTTGGATGACTCATAAAGACTCTATACCATCCTTGAAATATTAGACCCCTCCCTTTAAGAAAGTAAATTCCGAAATGTGTGGATATACAGATTCAATATATAAGCAGCTACTTTTAAATGATAAATTAATAAAGAACCTCAAATATATATAGATAAATAGACCAATAGGGCCCCCTTTTCATATTAAAGGTGTTAAAATATGGTCATTTTTAGGGTAAATGTTCCAATATTGATATTTGGAAGAGATTATTGAATATATCATAAATCTATAAGAGTTTACTAAAGTAAAAACAATTCCACCCAAAGGGTCTGTTGAGCTTGACCTCCCATACTCTCGACGAATGTGAGTTCTTAAGAGCCATTGGGTCTGAAACTCCATTTGACTGCCTAACGGTGGAAAGTAGGTATGTACCCAGTTAAGGGTGTGAGAACCCTTGAGAGGTTTTAGAAAAGGTAAAAAGTAATGGTCAACCCAATGTGAATGATTTTTCATAACATCATTCCCCAATCAATAATTATCCAAAACGCATGTCTGGTTATGAATTTTCCTGATGAATCAAAAAGGTTGAATCTAATTTGTAATCATCTAAACATGGAATCTCATTCACAGGATAAAAATGATTGACTTCCCAAATATCATCAGATCATTTTGTTCTCTCCATGTGGGTGATCACCATAAACATTCATATCTTTCTTGGGAAACCAAATTGGTAAATCCAACCTGAATCTCATAAATAAGAGAATGATCAGTTTACCATATATTGATCCTTGTTTTTTTCATATCCAATATAGATGTGGAAAAACTGACATGAATCATATTGATAATCACCTATAGTTAGAGTTATTTTTAAAAAAGTTCATCCTTGATTCGACAAGTCCACATGAGTATAATTGTTGGACCACTATTAAAAGAACAATTTTTTTACCCTTACATATCTTATTTAGAACATATCATGTATATTTTGAATCACTAATCAGTGACCTTATTCATTGTTGACTTTATGAATATAGATACTCCTCTAAAAAACCACACCCTAATCTGATATGTCTTTTTCTAGTGGTTGTTATAGAAAATTAGCTACAACTGAAAACCCTATGGGCCTCAAAATGATGTCACCCACCTGACATGTTCCACATTAAGTGGATAATGTAGTAGTCTGGGAATACCATCAAAATGGTATGACCCGGACCCTTGACGCTACCCATGAGGATGTTCATGTACTAAAATTAACGATTCCACATCTTCCGAGGAAGATATAGTAAAACTAGTGGAACTCGACTCCATTTCCATCTTTTAAGTTATCTTACCATGGAGCATGAAGATCATCACCATAAATATCTAATAAAGGTGGAACAATTAGTCCACTATAACTCTAAACTGATTCTGGGGACGCTAAGGTTGGCTCTTATCTACCATCCTCACCTGCACAATCCCACTAGTTATCTTCAGTTTTATTGTGAAAATAGAATTTTACACATATTATTACATTTTTAAGCATTAATGACCATTAAATACATACAAGGATAATAAATTCTAGTGTATTTGGATGATTTGGTATATAAAACAGAATATTTGAAAATAGAATAAAACTTATTTATTTTAATCATCCATAAAGTGATCCTACCTTCCATTAAGATCCTACATCTTCATAGGATAACTTAGTGAAGAAATGAAAAAAATGGATGAGCTAAAAATCCTAGTAAGGGAATAAATTTAGAAATAAATCATAACACATGTGTTATAAGGAATAACACGATGAAATAAAAAAGGAATGGAATATGAATAAACATATGAAAGAATAACATATAGAATTTCAGATCATGTAATAATGGAATCATATTGGCGTGGAAGAAATATAAAATCTATCATAAGAATTATTCAAGTCTCATTTCACATGGAGGACCACGAGTCATGGCTGGCCATCGAGATGGTTGCACATGGGGCACGAGTCATGGATAGCCAACAAGATTGTTGCACATGGAATCTCATGAGACTAAACATTACCCAATGAATTGGAACACTATATAACAGCACCAATCATAACATGTTCACGAATATGTGTTCCACATTAATAATAATACATAAAGAATCATATATTAATATAAGGGTTACCCATGGAATGAATTAGGTATCATAATCATGTCAAAAAGAATATCGAAAATGAAATATCATAATGGTGTCAATGAAATAATGGATTTAGATAATATATAGAAATAAATAAGGTAAAATATGAATATATCATGATATGTGATGTCCAAAAAAAGTTATTTTTTTTAAAAAGTGTTTAATGAACTTTTGAAATAAAACATTTTAGTGCTGTTTAAGGGAAAAATTTCAAGATTATTTAAAACGAAAAATATGTAATTGATTTTATAAAACTAGAAATGAACCCAGATAGTTTTTCCTATTAAAATTAGTAATTTTATAAAACTTATTTTGGCTAACAATAGATTTTGGAGTGCACTTAGAAATGCGTATCGAATCAGAATGTTCCCTTAAATCGATCTTTCTTATCAACAAGAATTATGAAGGAATCATTTTTAAAACATGTATTTACCCATCAAATAAGGATTAAATAATCTAGATATATGTTTTTGGAGCATATAAATATATGATGTAATAATTATATAAAGATAATGGATAATAAAATTGGGTTAATGAGAGATAAAGTGTAACAGGAAGGAAAAATGGTGGCTCTGAAAGAATCACGTACCTTATGTTTGAAAGTGTTCTTCACATGATCTTAATGTTCTGGATAATCAGGTTAGATACATTAATTAATTAATTCAAAAAATATATATATATGTATTAGTTTTATTGAAATTTTATTAATTTCATTTATGAACTTTTATGAGTTAAAATATTCAATTTCATTTTTCGGGAGTGTTCGTTTCCCTGTTGTTCATGATCGGTTCATATGTATACGTGTATGAAAGATCCAATAAAATGGGAATAAATATACATAATTGAAGTTATATGTTATTAATGAATATATACATATATTCATATATATAATTATTTCACATATTATGAGGATGAATTATTATATAAAACATTAATGATATTCATTTAGATTAACATGTAAATTTCTCGATCATCACAAACTAGTTTTGTCTTACCATTATTATTATATATATATATATATTAGTTATGTAACACAAAATACAATTTAAAACATATATTACATATTTTTTAACCATAAACATTGTTTTATGTCAAGAATTCTTATTGGTAAATGAAATTTAATACTCATTATTTGATAAATTAAGACATCATACACGATATTTTCATTTTTAGAACAAAAAATGGGTAGGGAAAGAAATTATGATGGATTATTCCATTAAAATATTAAAATTATAGTATATATGAGATAACGGAGTTACCATGGTACTATTAAAGTGAGAGGTTAGGATATAACAATAAAATAAAATAAATTGAAAAATAAAATAAAATAAAAGAGAATAGGTTTTTACCACTTGAATTTTTCACATTTAGAACCTTTATAACAAACTTGTGTTTGGTATTTTATTGATACCAAAGGATACTAGTAATTGGGGAGAGACTTGAGAATAGTTTTGGGAAGAATTTTTAGAATCATAGAGGCTTTAGAGGTGCGAGGAGAATAAGTGGTGAGGGGTGGTATTTACAGTGGAGGAGAGAGAGGTGTTTTTTGATTATTTTGTTTATTAGTTTATTAATTTTGATTAAGAAAAGAAATAGGGATTAATACATGAATAAATACAGTAAATAGTGAATTATATTTCTATATAATGGATCTTACATAATATATGACTCATGTAATAGTGTATTTAACTTATAATGTATATATATTGTAAATTACATTATTTTACTATTCACTAAAAAATCAATTGTTTTCGAAAACTCCAAAAAATTCACCCAAACCATTTTAAACATATAGAATTAAAAAATAAACTCCATTAAATGAAAATAAATTTCAAAATATTGATACAAATTTTTATTTAAAATAATCATTTATTTGAAAAATACTGATTTTAAAATTATAACTGATTTTTTACACAATGAAGAATTAATTAAGGTATCATAAAATTATGTTATAATCCTAAGAAAAAAATATCTATTTATGAATCTATTTTAAGAAAATAAATTTTATTTTAAACTTTTATATTATTTATAATAATTTAAATAAAAATTAATGTTTTATAAATATACCAACACTTACTTTATCTTCTGCAAAACATTTATTTACTTATACTATTAAACAATTATTTCTTATTTTAATTTATAAGATGGGAAATTTTTATTTATACTTTAGTTGGTGAGTTTATCATTCTATTATCCTAGATAATATTCTTAAGGGTCACATTACTATTCTATAGGTCATGTTTCTATTCCACTGGTTTAGGTTCCTAAATTACTATAAATAACTATTATTTCATTCATTATTTATTTATAAATATTTTATTGTGTTATATATATGATTTTATGTGATTTATACTATATAAAATTATTATAAGAAGATAATTTTTATTCAAAATAATCCAGTTCATTAATTTCTCCCCCTTAGGAAATTTCACCCACAAATTTTTGTTTTACAAATTATAGGGAAAATAAGTGAGGTAACTTATCCTTCATATCTTTCTCTGATTCCCACATTTCCTCTTCAAACTTATGGTTCCACCATAGTACGTTGACTATGTGAGTAGTATTGATTCATAAAAAAATTATCTATACAATCCAAGATCTTCACTGTCTGATCCTCGTAAGTGAGATTATTCCCCAACGGTACAACCTATGAATTTAGTAAATGTGAGGGATATGATATGTACTTCCTCAAGAGGGATACATGGAATACATCTTGTACTTGATTCATGGTTAGTGGAAGTTCTAGTCGATAGGACACAACTCCAATGCGATCAGGAACTTCAAAGGGGCTGATGTAATTGGGAATTAGCTTTACCTTCTTACCAAATCTCATGATCATATTACACAGAGATATGTGGAAGAATACAATGTATGAAACCTTATCCTCCTGGTCTCATTGATGATTGTTTACATAAATCTTCAATCAACTTTTGGATTTTCAAATACTCTACAGAATAATTTTCACCTTCTCTTCAATTTCTTCAACCATTTTAGGTCCAATAATATTACTTTCATAGAATTCATCTGAGCATGTTGGTTTTCTACATATTTTTACATAAAGGGATTCACATGGGGACATGTGGATTCTCAAGTGGAAACTATTTTTATATGAGATCTCAACCAAATATTGATGTTGGTCCCTTCCTTCCTTTAAGTATATAGAACATTATCTCAAAAATTCTTCCAGTTTATATATATTACACTCATATTGGACTTCAGTTTGGGGATGATAGGTTATACTAAATCTCAACTTAGTCTTTAGATCATGTTAGAAACTTTTCTAGAACCTGGAGGTGAATCTCTAATCTCAATCAGATACAATCGATAGTGGTACAACATGAATATTTACCACTTATCTTATGTATATTACTATAAGTTTATTCTGAGAGAAGTCCGATTGAATTATGATAAAGGTAATTTTCTTTATAAGATTATCTACAACAACCTATATATCATTGTTTCCTGTACATGTATTCATAAGTCTGGTGGAAAATTCAATTGTGATATTTTCCCATTTACTTATTGGAATCGGTAATGGTTACATCACCCATTTATCCTTTTTTCCTTTCAGTGTTTACTTTTTGACATACTAAGAACTTTGATGTAGATTCAACGATATCCATCTACATATTTCCCCACCAATATTTTTCTTGGAGATCTTAACACATCTTTGTTCACCCTGGATGAAGATAAAAGGTTGAACTATGTGTGTGATTATGAATCTATTTTATTACCTCTAGATTATATAGTGCACATAGTCATGACCAATATCTCATTAATCCTTTCTCAACCATTTGAAAAACCTAGGATTTCCCATTTTGGATAGCTTCCACCTTTTTCTGAATTTCCATATAATTTCATTGAGCATCCTTTATTTTCTCTATGAGGGATGGTTGAAAATTCATTTGAGAAATGATTTATGATTTTAATTTCGTAATGATTACCATGTCCAACCTTTTAAGGTGTAAGAATATTGGATCCTTCTCAATTATGATTATTAATAAAGATACTAGTTCCTTAAAACCTATAGAATCCTCCACCTTATTTTCTCCACCTGGATAGTTGTGTTTTGAGTAGTCATAATCCTTGATGAGCTCTAACCATATTCACTTGACTATATTAGGCTCCTTCTATGTGAATATATATTTTAGGCTCTTATGAACAATATATCTAACACTTCTCCCCATAGAAATAATTCGAATAGTTTTTTAATGCAAATATCCCAACCACCAACTTCAGATCATGTGTGTAATAGTTTTTCTCATGATTCTTCAACATCGTTAAGGTGTAGTATATTTATTTACCATTTTACATCATTATATATCTTAATCTATACATTGAATCATAGTATAAAACCATAGATATTTCCCCAATTGTTTGTAGTGTGAGAAATGGTGTAGTGATAAGCCTATTTTTCAACTATTTAAATCAGTCTTCACATTCACTCATCTAGAAAAACTTTTCTCCATTCCAAGTATTCTTGGTTAGAGGGTTTGAAAATTGATAGAAGTTCTTCACAGATTTTAGTAATACCAAGATAAACAAATGAAATTATGGATATATATTAAAGATATTGTCCTACACAACTCATTGATTTCCTTTTTCTTGGAAGGGTCCATAAATATCCCTTTATTAGTGATTAATTTCCATAAGAATTATAATTACTCTCTCAAGAAGTAACAGTTAATATAAATTGAATATATTTTATCCCATTGTAATGTTTTGAGAATAGTATTAAAATTCTCCTCATATTCCTCATTTCTATTGGAGTATATCAAAATATCATCAATAAAGACTACCATAAATTTTTCGAGAAGATATCTAAATACTATGTTCATTAAATCCATGAATTTTTTTTGGGAATTAGTGAGTATGAAGGTCATCACTATGAAATAATAATTCTAATAAATCATTCAAAATGCAGTATTATGAATATCTTCTTTCTTAACAATTAGTTAGTGATATCCTAACTGAAGGTCCCCCTTAGATAAATACTCATCCCCACGTAGTTGATCAAATAATTCATTTATCTTTGATAGGGGATACTTGTTTTGTATCATGATTTTATTGAGCTTACAATAATCAATATAGATGCACATTGATCCATCCTTCTTCTTGACAAAGAGAACCAGTGCACCCTATGGTGAAGCACACAAGCATGTAAAACCCTTACCTAGATTCTATTGTTACTGCTTCATCTATTCTTCCATCTCAACAGTGGTCATTCTATAAGGTGTATTCAATATAGGCTGAGATCTAGAAATATGTTCAATTTAGAACTCAAGCTCTCGATCTATATGATGACAAGGAAACTCTTCAAGGAACACATTAGTATATCCCCTCATAATGGGTATGTCTTAGAGCATGATTCTCTCCTTTCTCTGCTCTGACTTCAAGTACCTTCGAGGCTCTCCCAGTCGGTCTGCGGCGGTGGTTTCAAAGAAGCTCTGGGAGGAGCTGTCTGATCAGTCGATGATGTTTCAGGAGGTGCGTCCTTCGCTGGTTTTTTTCAGGATCACAATGGTTCTTTCAAGACATTTTTCATTGATTTAATGAGATTTGGGGTGTGTTACTCCTTTGATGTTCCATCGAGGAGGATTTCTGGAAATGTTGAAGGTTCTGGCATTGGCCCTTCCTTCTACGGCTGCCTCAGCCTACTCATCCTCTGCTCTGGCTTCTGTTTCCATCACCCCTCACTAGGTCGGTCTGGTGCGATGGTTCAAAGGAGGCTTTGGGTCTTACTGGTGGAGTAACCAACGAGGTTACAAGAGGCTAAGGGCTTGAATATCTATGGAGTCTTAAGCCGCTCAACTCTTCCTTGGCCTCGAGTCCCACCGCCCCACCCCATGTCGGTTTGGTGCAGTGTTTCTTCGGAGTTCTGGGAAGTGGTGCTTAGGTGGCCAATAGTTTTCCATAAGGTTTTCGAGGGTGAGGTTTGTTCTGGTCTATGGTGTCAATTTATGGTGCAACGATGCAGGAAAGATGTTCACGAGTTTGTTAAAGTTGATTCAGAAATTTTTCATTTGTTTTCTATTTCATTGTTTCTTCATGGTTATTGTGGAGCAGCGTTACTCAGATTAGGTGGATGACAATCTTCGGCGTACTGGTGTGGTGTTTTTCGGCAATGAGGATGGAGGTGTTTGGTCGACATCAATGGTGGTGAGACAGTGACGAGGCCGATGACGACGACATAGGTGGAAGATTCACCAGTGGCCTACTCTGATGGGATGAGGGTGACACACGTTGTCAAGGGTGTGAATCGAGGTGGACGTGTGGAGTGAGGCGTTGGTTTGGTCATGATTTGGCTTTATATTTGAAATTTGATAATATGAATCGTAATATGTAAGGTTCGATACCGCGCAATGGATCTATTTGAACTTGGACATTTTGTTTGTACGGTGACCGGTTACCCTTAAACCGGTTTTTTTAGAAAATTGAAAAAATGGCTTTGGAGTAGAACCAGAATCAAATAGTTTATTATTTATTCTTGAATGAATAACCAGCATACCTGTCAAAAAATCATTTTTGGGCTCCAACTCAGTAGTATTTATGTCTTATTCCCTTCGTTAATGCCTTAGAGAATGTTTTTGTTGATTGACTCCGACAACCCTTGTCTTAGGGAAATGGTTCACATAATGCCCTTGTTCCTAGTAGTTGAAACACGTAACTATAGGTTTATGGTTGATTGAAAACGTCCCATATTATTTCAAAGTAATGGGATTATTCATATCCAACTGGTAGTTATTATTGACAATCCCTATTCTTCCACATTTGAATCATTTTATGTTCCCTTTAGATAGTTCCTAGGAGTCTTCTCCCCAAAATTTTTATGTGGGGGATATTAGGGTTTCTATATATCAATTAATTTTTCTATCAATCCAATCATTTTAAAATTGATTTTCCTCTTTCTATATCTAGTCCCACGATACCACTTAGTGTCTCCAGTTTCTATTTTATCCTTGAGGGATCAACATATAATATCTTCATAGCTATCAAAGTCTCGAATAACAAATGATTTTCATATATTCGGCTTCAGTCTTCTAAAGAAATGATCCAACTTTCATTCAGTGTCCATGAAAAAGATAGAGGTGTATGATTCAAGTATTTTTATTTTTTCTTCATATGTCTCGATAGACTCATCTTCCTTTTTCTACAGACTGAGGAAATCCCTCTCCATCCTAAGACGGAGAGTTTAGGGAAAATATTTATTGAAATTTTTTTATTGCAAAACATTCCAATTCCATGAAATCTATTTCACATTTGGACTTTTAATTAGTGTCCAAAACTAATCAGATTACCCATCAAAACAATATACCCCCATCACATCTTTCACCTCTTCTAAGAACTAGATGAAAAATAATGTCTTTTCATTGGAGTTAATTCATTATTCTGTGCTGACGGGGTCAAAAGATCCACTAAAGATGGGAGGCCATTGTCTCCTTAAGGATTCGACCACAAAATTCTACTTCTTAGGTGAAGTATGGACTTCCACATGATTTATGTTACTATTCATAACTTGACCCGGTTGAGAAAGTATTTTAATGATTTTTTAGTACCCATTCCTATCAAATATTTTATATCATTACGGAAATCGTCACATTTCCTACCACATTGATTTTGGCACATGTTATTCGATTTTTATACATTAAAAAATAAAAAGAAAGTAAAATTATTGGAATGAATACTTATCTAATAGACATATGAAAACAAAACATTTAACATAGAAGGACAAACTTGTAAATAAAAATCATATCCTATGTTTCGATATCCTATGTTTCAATCTATGATATCCATGGTGATAGAATTATGTATAGGGTTCTTACTAAAGTGCTCTAGTCTTATAATAAAAAAATAACTAGACCTTGATATAATACCAACTGTAGTGACCCTCACCCTTTAAACATATTATTAAATGATTTTAAGAATTATTGACCTTCAAATACAACTACAGATCATAAAGTATATTTTCTTTGGAAGATTTTGAACATAAAACTGAAAACATAAAAATAGAATAAAAATTCAGTAGTTTAATCATACATAAATAACTCCTAACTTCCATTCATTTGCTATATCAACATAGGATAACCTCAGGAATACATAAAAAAAGGGTTGAGCTAAAATCACAGTAAGGGAATAAACGTTAGAAAAATTCATAGCACAAGGGTTAAAAGGAATAACATGATGAAATAAAAAAGGCATGGAACATGAATAAAGATATGTAAACATGACATATAGAACATGGGATCATGTAATCATAGAATCCAAGAAATTTGGAAGCAACATGAAACATTACACATGTATTATTAAAGGCTCATTGAACATTGAGGAGCATGAGTCAAGGATAACCATCAAGACTCTTTCACATGGACTACGAGTGAAGGCTAACCACTAATACTATTGCATATGATGTCTCCTAAGACTAAATATTAGCCAATTCATTGGAGCGCTATCTGGGTGCACCCATTAAATATATTTATGAATATATGTTCCACATAATTCATCATACATAAGGAATAAAACTTAAACATAAGGGTTACCCATAGAAAGAATTGGGTATCATAATCTTCTAAAAAGTCATATCATAATGGTGTACTAGAAAGAATGGTTTTAAATCATACATGTACATTAATAATGGAAACAAGGCAAAGACAATGAAATGTTATGTCAAACTAAGTTGAAAACATGAAAATTGAGTGTTGAAAAAACATTAAAAATAAAACATTTTATTGCGTATTAGTGGAAAATTTTTAGAATTACTTAAAACTGAAATGAAATAATTTTTATATAAAACAATAAATGAAACAAGATATTTTTTCATGTTAAAATACATGATTTTAGAAAAATAATGGTGCCTTAAAACAAATTATGTATGTCACGAACCAACCCAGGTAGACCCTGAATGAGTCACTTGATCTGGTCCACATTAAGCCTCGAGAGGCAATCCCAATTCTCCTGGGCTGGCTACTTGTGTGAGGCATCAAAATAAAGATGTTGAAAATGATTTATCTTGTAAAAAATTATAAAAAATGAAAAAATATAAGCATAAAAACAAAAATAAACTGTACAAATGGAATGAAAATAAAACAATACATGTACCTCCATGTGACATCATGGGTCACCTCCAACCATAAACTCACACTCACGTCATAGGTGAACCAATGTGGGAAGCAACAAAAAATGCTAAAAACTAAATACAGCTATAGGTGTGGGTATTAAAAATCAGTAGGAATTCTAAAATAAACTATTCCCTATTCATTTCCTGTAAAAAGAAAATAAAGTCATGCTGGTTTGAAAATACAACCATATAAAAATAATATAATCCATTTTTTCCAATTCAAGTAAAAAAATTATATTACCAATAAAAACCATTTTCCTTCTTTAATATTACATTAAATATTTTCCAAGCATGCATAGAAATTTTAAAATGAAATGTAAACCATTTAGATTTAAAAATTGGTTTTTACAAAGGAGGAAACAATCTTTAAGCAAATAAAATGGAAATCAAATCACAAACACTACGTCATAATTGTGAACTGTGGGAAATCTGTATAGGAAAGTAGAAAAAAAGGGACACTAGGAACCACATATTTCATTGAAACATGGTATAGAAACCACAAAGAATAATGTTCTCTTTCAGGATACATTGGGAGGGAACATCCGAAGAGCCTAGTGATCTCCGATCATCATCATAATTCAGTTAGTGTTTTAATCGTCAGTTCTTCTAGTTGAATATGGGCCAACCCAATAATGAGTCAACTAGTATACTATTCCTAGTATTCCCACCTGGATACTGGGGTTTACCATGTGATCTATTTCAAATGGTGGAGAGTTTTTATCAAACTAAAAAAATATGAAAATATTATTTTGTTTACTCAAAAATACATCCAACCGCTCACCATCAGTCTTCCTTCTTGAGTGTATTCTCCTTTTTATGTCACACAATAATGTACAAGCCTCTTCATTAGGCACATATCATAAATTATACATTAACACTTACATTTCATTTTTCAAACAAGGGGGAATGCCTTAAGAGGGGTTTTATTTTTCCACAAATTATTCTCTAAGTTCCAAATGGGCCTCATTACTTTACAAGGAATATATTTTTTAGTTTAGAAAACATAATCACCCAACACTGTTAAGTTCCATAACCATTTAGAAGCCCAATTAAACAAAATAGGAACCACACATTTTAAAAAAACTTAAAACCATGCCTAATTCAAATAAAACTTTCTAATAAAGTCAATTCACTATTTATCATCAAATTTACACAAAAACCCACACACGTTTCTAAATATACGAAGACATGAAATATTTCAATTTTTAAAATCACAAAAGAACCCATATTCAACTATCAAAACTAATATAAACACACCAAACATCTTGGGAAATAACTACCACACCCAATTTTTTTTATGAACCACTATTTAGAATTTATATTTTTGACCATTCTAAAGAAATCAAAATGGCATATTCAAATAAAGATTACATATTTCAAAACATAATGGCGAATCCTCTAAAATAAAGGAAATCAAAACACCAAGAAATTATAACACTTTTCATAGAATATATATATATATAATTTAATATAAAAATCTTTTTAAAACACTCAATAAATCATGTAATTCAAATTAAAGACCTGACTATAGGGGACCTACCACAAACATGCCACATTTTGATGAAGACCACTCGAACCGACCCTTCACACTTACATGCACATGCATTTATACATATATATATAAATACCTCTAGTTTAATTGAAAATATTCTACTCACCATTATGAAATATGTACAAAGCGGTAATATATATATATATATATATATATATATATATATATTCCTTACCCATGCATGAACTTGTAATCTTTCTTCATTATCACAGCTTGGAACCACCTAAAAGAGACCCAACACACTCAAGAAAAATTACCGGCAACTCAAAAACTACAAAACTCAAAATTTAAAATTTTAGGTAAGTAAATGAATTGAAAAGCCTTATCTAAATTAATATAGGGAATACCAAAATGGTCTAAAATCATCTCCTTTGGTGGAGAACATTGAAACATGCCTGAAGGAGGCCTGAAAGACCCATCGCATACCCTAGAAAGAAGAGGAACATCACAAACATAATCGTCGGTAATCCTAGGGTTCATAAAAGATTAGTAGGGATATGAGGAAGAGGAAAAATGACCAACCTTGGGAGGGGATTAGGGTGGATGTTCTTACCTTGAAGGACCGAGTGAGATTCGTGAAGAAACCGGCGTAGATCCCTAGATAAAGAGAGTGCCAAAAGGGAGAGGAGGTGTATGCCATGGAGGGATGGTAGGAGCACCTCAAATGTTGGGGGGGGGGGGGTGGGAGAATATAGGGAATAGTGAAATGGAAAAGTTAAAAAAAGAAAAATAAAAAAAATCAATTTTTAAAATTCTGGGAAACTCGCATGGTTTGTGCACAGTTTACCAAACCATGTGCTAGACACCACGAAAGGCCAGGTATCCCATTAATGGTTACATATGGGTACTTCCATGGTTGAGAAAACTATTCTCAAACTATGTGACATGACACTTTCAACTTATAGATCTCAACTGTATGCTTTCCACATGGTTTAATAGACTGTTCAAAAGTCTTGCGCCACTCAACTGATTCACCTTGTCACCTATATGGGTGCCAAAAAGTTACTACTAATCATGTGGGATAATTTTGAAACTTCTAAAAGGACTCCAAATATTTAAAATTATACCCTGCAACCACATAAACTCCAAATCAAGGCTGAAAAATAAATAAATAATTTAAATAATTTAAATTCCATGTTCAGGGAGTGACAATTCTCCCCACCACAAACAATTTATCCCCCCTTAAAATCACATAGATGATTGATAGGAAAATCTCAAACTGAAATGTAATGTAGAAATTTATAATAAAGGACCTCATGGTGACTTTTAAAATTCAAAAGTCACACACGACCGCCTCTATGATTATCTTCAATGAGAGGAACCATAGGGAGGTGAGGGGGGTTCTCCCCACCACCAGAACCAGACTATTTCCATGGATTCACTATGGACCAGACCAACATGGAAGCTCATAGTGCAAAAACAACCCCTTGTTTCTCCAGTCGAGCTAAAAAATAACACCACTAGTACTGGGAAATCCAAACCCGAACAAAAATACCAAACATAAGGGAAACCCATGGAGAAACCGAAAATAAATAGAAGATCCAACCAAGACTCATTACTTACATAGAACCCAAATATACTGAAAGAGAATACAATATAGGACCCAAAACCAAAAAATGATCCATAAAATCTAAGAACAAACCATAAATAACCACTAATTAAGGGATCAAATTCAAAAAAGGAAAAAATCACTAAAAGTCTAGGAGAATATGTCCACCAAATTTTCACACCAAGGAGGAACTTGCAAAAATAAAGGAGACAAAAAAAGAGAAATCAAACTACTTGTGATCCAAGGATCCCCACAGCACTAGGAATCCCTAACTTTGCTCAATCTTCACACTGGAGCCTATGGATGGAGATTTATGTCCAATGAATCAACTACCTCATAGTTAGAAGTGGAAATTATCTTGTTGAGACTCCATATGATGATGCCACTTACAAAACTTATCCAAGTGACCAAAACGACCACACCGACGACAAACCTTCAAGGGATTATGAAAAGATGACTTAAAGTTCCCTAACTGATGACACTGGAAGGAAACAAGAGAGTTTCTTGGCTAATGAAATGATGGAACTGACAATAATACTTTTCTAAAATGGGTTCATCAGGTTTACTCTCCTCAATGGATGATAAAACTTCCCAAAAAACAAAAGGAACCGGTCCTTGTACCCTGGATGGAGACCCCACACAAGAGGAGCTTTCAACTAATTCTAGAATTATACCTATATAGAGAAAGGAACCCACTCCCTAAAATTATCTATGTAGGCCTTCACTGTCTGTTAGCATTACAAAACACTCACGAGATCTTCCACATTACTTGCCTTCATCCCCTCACGTATAAACCATCAGAAAAAAGTGTTCATAAACACGTCCCAAGACATTCTCTTCTACGAAGAAACTGAGATGATCCACTTCCACCAATCCAAAGCTTATCGTTAAAATGGACCCAAAATAACATGGAATCTCATAGCTTTGGGAGTTCCCAATAACCTAAAACACCAACGAATTCATCAATCCAGCCCACTACCTCTAATGGATTATGATCACCATGGAAGAAGTGAAACAACTGATAAGAACTAAATTTCACCACTCTACTAGGTGTCTTAGTAGAACCAATAACTAGAAGAGACTCACTAGAAACCTCGATTTTTTTGGGTGAAATGATAAAAAAATAACTCAAGGATGAATCAAAACACATCATAAACCAAAATTCCACACTTTGATCACAAATAAAAACCCAAACACCAATCACCATTAAAACCAAAATTCAACATTACAAAACCAATATCTCATGGAAAAGGATACCATAAAGAAATTGAAAACACTAAACAACTTCTCATTAAATTTAAAAAATAAATAAAGATACCTTTTTAAAAATCATTATTTAGCAAGTAAAGAAACATAAATACCCATCATTTTTATTCCATTTAGTCTCACATATATACAAATATCATTGTGTTATCTCAATAACCCAACCACATATACAACCAATTATCCACTTTCTACATTAGTACATTCGTTTATGTGATCATTTATAGAAATACTAAGGGTTAATTCAAAAAATTTATCATTATAAAAATTGATCATTCAGCCTAAAGGAAAAATTCCCAACCATTTTTATGTTTCCCCATATAATTAAGGAAAAAATTTCAAAATTCCCAAGAAACCATCATTTCACATTCCAAAAAATTATTTCTAAAATCACAAAATGACTTCCAATACAGTCTCCACCTTCCCCTTAAAATCACACTTTCTATTAAAGAAGAATCATTTCCAGAAATAATTTTCATTTGAAAAACCATTTTCCCCCTCCAAATAAAATTTTACCTTTTTAGATCCCTCTTTCTAAATAACATTTTAATATTTTTAAAAACTACTATTTCCAAAAAAAAATTATCCCAAACATTACTCATAACAAACCTTATAAGAATAAGGAACTATCGGCTATGCCTAACCTGAGAACATAAATTAGAAGACCATTCTCTATGCAGTAATCAAGAACAAGAAGTATCCTGAACCATGTAATCAGGCTACACATGTGTTTCTACTCCATCCAAGATCATCACGTAATAGTACATGAATCCCATTTTAAACCCTTATACACATATACTAAACAAAAGAATACATAAATCCTGAACTACCACTGATAACACTAGGCTCATGATTAACAAGGGTTTATGAAATCATTCCCTCACCTACCTCTCAAGTTGCCATAGTATTAATATCCAAGCTACTTGACACAAAAAATAACAACGGTCTCCCCTAATACCATTTTGTCATGAAATAACATTGGTTTACCATAAACCAGTCACCTTAGCCAATCCACGACAAGGAATAAGAGGCATTCCTGATCATCTCGGCTAGAAACTAGTGTTGGGTATAAAAATAATTCATTTGGAAACTATTTGGACCATAAACCAATGAGAAATAAATAATCAATTATAAACAAAGCAACAAAACTAAACTATAACAACGAAAACAAAAAAACTATGCATGTATCACAATGTGACCTCATGGGTCACCTCTAACCATAAATTCATAGTCTCTACATGATTGAACCAAAAAAGGAAGTAGCAACAGAAGATTAAACCCAAATAAATCTATTGGCATGAGTACTAAAACTCAGTCGGAGTGACCAAATATACTATTACCTATGAATCAACATTTAAATGAAAAACAAGTTATTCTTGTTTGTAAATACAACCACATAAGAATAATATTCCAATTCTATTAAAATTCAAGTAAAAAACTTCTATTTACAAGAAATAACTTTTTTGTATATATAATTTACAAAATAGATTCCAAGAGTGCATATACATTTTAAAATGAAAAGGAAAATAGTTTTAAAAAAACATCGTTTTTATAAAGGATGAAATAAGAATTATGCAAGTAAAATGGAAATAACATCACAGAAACCATGTCATAAGTGAGAATCATGGGAAATTCCAATAGGAAACTAGCACAAAAGGGACCCTAGGAATATCATATCTTAGTGAAAAATGGTATAACAACCACAAACAACAATGTTCTCATGCATGAGCCACTAAGTGGGAACATCCCAAGGTCTTAGTGGTCTCTAATCATCGTCATAATTTAGTTAGTTTTGTAACCGTCAATCCTACAAAATGAATTTGGGACAATCCACTTCTGAGTAAAATAATATACTATTCCTAGTTCTCCTATATAGATACATGGGTTTCCCATGTGCTCTATTTCAAATGGTGGTGGTATTTTATTAAACTAGCATACATGAACATATTATTTTCATTACTCAGAAACACATCCAACCTCTCATAAAAAATATACCTCCTTGAGCGCATTAACCTTATTACTTATCATAACAACGTACAATCCCCTTTACTAGGAACATATTCAAAATTATACATTAACACTTACATTAAATTTTTCAAACAATGGGGAATGCCTCAAAATGGGTTTTCCATAACAAAGTATTTAATTATAGAATAATATTTTGAATATTTATAAAATATTATGGATTATATAGTAATTTTACTTTCAAGGGGTGCTATGTTTGATAGCGTACCCGATATGGAACCATGTGTTTCTTTGAAATCTTATGTTGCACACAATATTGAGTTATACCAAAAAAATATAATAAAATATAATAGTATTATCTTAAATGGTAGTTATCAGCTAGCCACTGTATTGGTGAAAATGAATATAAACAACTATATTATTGTTACACATGTTTTTTAAATATTTTTACTTTATTCCAATTAATTTTAGTGGCTTAAAATGAGAATAAATCCAATTTTAAGCAAAAAACACTCTAATATTTTTAAAAGGTAGTTTTACAACCTTTTGATGAGAAACCTTTTTAAATCATGTTTTTGTAACTTTTATTTGTTTTAATTGAAAAAATAAACTTCTTCTTTGGAGGTGGGAAATCAACATTTTCATTGATTGAATTTTTGGTATTTTTATGAAAAAATTTATATTTTAAATAATAGTTAAAAATACAGTAGTTTAATTCAAAATATCATTTTCATCTAATTTATCTATATTTCTATATTATCCCTTTACATAGTTTTAAGGTATAATTAGATGATTTTTTTATTATTTAATCCAATTTAGTTTATTGGATGCCTTTTCAAATTAAAATTAAATATAAAAACTATGCAAACTTTTGAATGTTTTACTTAAAATACCCTCTTTCTCGATCCGTCAACGGGATTAGTGTTAAAACTAATTTTACCACTTATATGAATTAAATTTTAAAAATGGAAATACATGGTTATACTATGCATGAATTATTTTTCCAGTAGGATCCAAATAAGTTTTGGTGAATAGTAACTTTGGTATTTTATTTTCCACAGTATAAGGTAAATAGAGCAATAAAAGGTAAAACTAATGTTATAATATTATAAAATAACCCTAACACTTATCCAAATCTTATTGGATGCATTATTATAGACCATTAACATCGTTGGTTATAAATTTTTTCCCTTTGAAGACACTTGTGTGTGATTATGACTTTTATTAAATTTAATTTAAAGGAATGGGAAATATGTTAGAAAAATGACTCTTATTAATAATTTTTTTTAATATCGGGTTATGTAATAGATATATTTGACTATGAATATTCCTTATAAATATATATTTATATATATTACCTACAACATGGTAATTTATTTATATGTTTTAGGAAATAAATAAATGAATTTAATTATGACATAAAGATAATGCAGTAATTGAGTTATTAAAGAATAAATCAAATAAATGATATAAACAATATTAAAAAATATATAATTTGAACCATTTTATTCCATGAATTTTTTTTTGATGACTATGACATGTTAGTATTTTTTAATGTAGTTTGTTCGAAGGAATCAAATTTTTATGATAATTTAAAAAAGGCATGTAATGAATAATGTCAAAATTAATAAAACTCATATTTTAAAATATAGAATATTTAATTTAATGATATAAAAATTCAAAAAATACATGATTTTAACAATATGTATATATGAATCTAAAATTTTCATTGACCCATTCCTTGTAATTTTGGCTTGATTTGGTAATTATTTTGACACTGTAAGTGTAAATTACTTGTTAAAATGGTAAGAGTTAAAAGAGGTTAAAACCAAAAGATAAGGATTTAAAAACACAAAAACATGTCTAATTTTAATTGTATGATTATATATAGCCTCCTAAACATTCAATTTTTTAAATAAATTATTTTTACACATTGGGAATTAAAATAGAATTTATATTAATTTAATACTTCTAATAATTCCAAGGGCACCCCTACCCTCTCCTATAAAAAGTAACAAATTATTCTATGTTACTCACACTTGAAAAACATTTTGGTTTTACAAATATCTACCCAAAACCCTTACTATAATACCTCCCCATATTATTTAATCCTTAGTTTGGGCATAACATCCTCCTTAGAGGTCTATGGTGTTAAGAAAGATGGTTATATGAAGGAAAGGTATTGTTTTTAAGTGTTTCTATTCTTCCTGCACTTCCTTCAAATATACTCCAACCGTGATGAGATAATAACTGTAGTATATTCAATATACTAATATTTTATTATCTAAATATCATCACCTACATAAATCTCCAATTTCAACAAATGGGAAATGAACTTCTCGTTCGTGTGTATGGTAGACTACTGCCTCACAAACCAATATAGTTAATTTTTCATTACCGTCTCTCAAGACAAGTAATAATTATGGAATTAAATTTTATATATAATTATCATGGAATATTTATAATTTTAATATATTAATATATCTATTATTATCTTACTTTCCATGCATATAAAAATGATAATGTCGTTCGTGTGTACGTGTGAACTATCACCTCCACAAAGAGATGTGAATCTTTTTCATTCACCACATTACTTGTATGCCATATATAAGTATATTTAATGATTATTATGATGTTAATAATATTATTATAATTATAGAAACATAAAATTATAATTACATTATTTCCATAATAACTAATAAAAAAATTTAAACGTTACTCAAGCGTATATACGACCTACCGTCTCCATGATTATAATGTTGTTCATTTTTTACGATAATTAATGGTTTAATTTAACTATTTAATGGATTTATAAAAGTTATAATTTTTTCATGAATATTATTCTGGAGATTATGGACTTATGACCATAAGTACTATTGGAATCATACTAATTTCATTTTCGACTCAAGTATCGAATATCGACAACATGTCTAATATGAACACAAATAATTATGTAATTGTCATAATATGAAAACAAGTGATATAAAAGGAATAATAATTATGAAAAAGTTTTTAAAACAAGTATAAATTCACGTGGGTTTATTATTATGGAATATAAATATTTTAAATGATTAGTTGGGATAAATGTAAGGGACTTCATCTCAATCTCCTTTCATCAGGGCATTTCTTGATAATATGCACCTTTATTATTTTATAAGGTGTATATACAACCACTAAAACATTTCAAATACAAATTTTATCAATAATAATGTTATTTAACGTTTTGGTAGATGTATTAATTCATAGAGATGAAGATTTAAATTGTAAAAGTGCTATGGGACACCATCAACATTTAGGGATTTAATTATCAATTTGTTTCTTCATGATATTATTTTATGTATTCATTAAAATGGATATAAAAAAATTATACATGATATTTTATGTCTATATTTAATTTTATTCAATTATTTCAAAAGGAATATTTTTATACAAAGCATTTTTCTTTCTTTACAAAAGTACAAAAGGAAGGTTTTTTAAACTGCGACAAAGACTTCTCTGGTGCCGTAACCATGAATTGATATTTGGATTCCTCTATAAGCCTTAATGTATTTTAAAAGAGAAATAAATCCTATATTTCCATTTTTTGTATCATGGTATTGAAAATAGTATCTTAAATGAAAATGGTATTTTAATACAAAAGTGTTTTCATATGGAATTATAATATTTTTTCAAAATATTTTTGCGATGAAAGTGTTTTACTCCTAAAATGGTACTTTTGCATTATATAAAATAGGTTATCCCAATACAACTTATAGGAAGGGTGGATCCACATTATAGGTCAGGGGTGATCCCTACCTTTCTTATATGAAAGGATGATCCCCGTTATAGCTCACAGGTGAGTGCGTTATAGCTTATATAAATGGATGAGCCCATTATAGATCATATGTGATCCTTATATAGCTTATAAAAAGGTTTATCCCAATTATAGACCCCCAATTCATTGGGTACTAATAATATTAGAATAATTCCATACGGTTATTCCAATTTAAAAAGGGTTTTAAATATATTTATGTATATTATGCTCTAAGTCACCTAATGGAGTTGTAATTTATTAATATCAGTTTTAATATTTTTCTTTGAGAAAAAAGTATGTGTGTTATTCTTGTAAAAATTATTATTATTTCACTCAACTAAAATTAAATGGGTTACCATATTTTAACTAGAATAATGGATTTATTTCTTTTTTATATACCCAACTAGTCTTTTTGTTCCCATCAATTGTTTTCAAATATGTTTTATAGAATTTAAGGGAGAATAGAGTTATGGATGGAATAGAGGAAATGTTTTCATGATTAAACATTATAAGAAACCATGTTTATTTTTAAAAGTTCTTATATCATGAAAAAAATGGATATTATTGAATGTATCCACATTCTATTTCCATGGTTTTGGTTATGTAATAGTTATATCCTAATTGTCTAAATCTCTAAACCTGAAATGATCCTCAATGTGAATTATTGACTTAACTCAAGATTATGTAATGTTTAAGGCTGGGGCCTTATTGTTGGCATCAGCAGATGACTTAGATAATTTAAGAGGTTAGGATGGTGTTACTTAATTCCCATTAGAGGATTTCACTTCATAGTTATGTTGAAATGATGTATCATTTTAAGATTAATTTATTGATTCATCTGAACTATGTCTATCCAGAATGGTTTTCCATATAAAAAATTGGAAATCTGTAATGGGAAAGCATCAGGTGGAAAAAACCTTTCAAATGAACATCATCAGGTGGTCATAATTGGAACTGAACAATTTTTTGTAGTGATGGAGAAATTGAATTTGGTTATAAATGGTGGTAGTATCCATGTTCTAGATCATGAGGTTCAACCACAAAGGAATATGTCTATTCTGGAACATTTGATATGAAAACATCCCTTATAATTCAATGGATCATATGACACAGTGGTAGATGAATTATGGATCAATACCCTGGATAAGATACTTTATGTCATGGGATATTTGGAAGTTCGAAAGGTTACACTTTCCTTATATCATTTTGAAGGTGAAGTAGGTCGATGGTGGTCATTAGTTAAGAATACTATAGAGAAAAATGATCTTCATTCCATAGAATATGAATCATTTGAAGATATTTTTCTTGAAAAATATTTCTATAAGGTTGTTCGGCTTAGTATGGAGAAACAAATCTTGTAAATTTATCCAAAAGATGATGATTCCATTGCCTCATATGAAGAAAAATTCACTAGATTGGAATGTCATGTTCCAGATTTTATTTGATATAGTGATAGAAAAATTAATATATTTTACTTAGGATTGAAACTAGGGAAATTCGGATCTTTTCACTTTGGAGAATGTAAAATTTATAAAAAAGTGTTTTGTTTTGTTGATAATGTTGAAATAAATTTTTTCTATAAATTATTTATAGGATATGAAAAGAGTAAGAAACGATCAAGGTTGTTGGAAATGAAGATGAAACCAACTAACAATTCTAGAGGTAAGACTAAAACTTGGTCCATGTGTAGCAAAATAAATTTTGGGGAATAAATGTCAGGATCTAGAAAGTGTTGTCGGTGTGGTAATATAGTTCACAATATTCGTGATTGCATGGAAAAGGGTCATGAATAATCCAATAATGATATAACGGATAGCCATT
The DNA here is from genome assembly GCA_963277665.1 of Viscum album. Taxonomy (NCBI): domain Eukaryota; kingdom Viridiplantae; phylum Streptophyta; class Magnoliopsida; order Santalales; family Viscaceae; genus Viscum; species Viscum album. The sequence goes on from OY728120.1 coordinate 1,668,819,315, forward strand.
CTAATGTAATATGCTTCAGCTACAATTAGTTGGTACATTAGGAAAATATGTTTCTGAGGTTAATTGTATAGGGGGGAAATCATTGTGATAGGAAACAAAAGGGCTTAGAAAAATATTTTTCTTATACTAAATTTGATGTTGAAACATCTATTTATGTGATGGAAGTTTCTTAGAACTCGGTATTATTAGATGTATAACTATAAGTTCAAGGTTTTATACCCAATTTTTTTGGTTTTAAGTGATGTGATAATAAGTAATTAAAGTCCTTTCTGGGAGATTTTTTATGGGGTTATGTTTTTGTAAGGATTTTGTTTAATGTGGAATTATACCATTTACTTCAGGAAACCAGTTTTAAAATATTGATAACAATTATGGATTGTGTGAAATATAATTCTTAAGGTTATTCTTAAGTATTTATATCTAATTATGGGAATACTATGAGGATGAAATTTTGCCTGTAAAATAGAAATATATCAAGTAAGTATGTTTATTTATGTTATTATTATATGAAATAAATGAATTCCACAACTTGATTAAAGGAATCTTAGAACAAAAAAGTTATCCATTTAATTTTCATTCTATGAAATCAAGGACCATTTAACCCATCACAATTTTTATCCTTGTGGTTGTTAACTTTTTCCTGACAATGTTTTCTATAACTCCACTTCAGAACATGATAGTTAGTTTTCTCTTCCATGTCCATATTTTATTACATGGAACCCTAGTATTTTTTATCTAATCTGAAATGTTTTACTTCACTTTATTTGTTTTAAAGAGTATGTTTTATTTAATATTTTTTTGATCTGGGATTTCAATGAAGTTACTGAGCCGAAATTTAAAATTATAAGGACACAATTTCTATAAGGGTGAATGGATGTAACATCCCAGGTAAATATAGAATGATTAATTTTCATATTTATTAAATATTATGAATTAGATAGTTATTTTACCTTAAAGGGGTTCTTTGTTGGATTGCATACCTGACACACAATAATGGGTTTCTCCGAAATCTTATGTTGTACACAAGACAAAGTTATACCGAAAATGAAATAATATATTGTAATATTATTATTTTAAATAATAGTTATCACTTAGCCATTGTATTGGAGGAAATGAATAGAACTAACTATATTATGTATACACATGTTTATTAAATATTTTTACTTTATTCCAATAAATATTAGAGGCTAAAATGATAATAAATCCAATTTTATGTATAAAATACACTAATATTTTTAAATGGTAGTTTTCCCCCTTTTAATGGATGACCATTTTTTAATCTAGTTTTTGTTTCACTTTTAAATGATATATTTGAAAAGAATTAACTTATTATTTTGAAGTGGGACAGGAAAATTTAATTTGGTTCAATATTTGGTATTTTTCTACGAAAATTCAAATTCTAATGAATAGTTAAAAATACTGCATTTTCATTCAAAACTGTCTTTTTTTTCTAATTCATATACATTGTAATATTATCATTTTACAAGTTTTTAAGGTGTAATTAGATGAATTATTTATTTTTTAATCCAATGTAGTTCATTTGATTCTTTTTCAAATTAAAATTAAGTAGAAAAACTATGTGAACTTTTGAATGTTTGACTAAGAAAACCCATTTTCTCAATCCATCAATGAGATTTGTGTTACACCTTATTTAACCACTTTTAAGAGTTTAATTTTCATAAACAGACATACATGGTTGTACTCAGTATAAATAATTTTGTCTAATGGGATCAAAATATTTTTTGGTGGATAGTAACTTTATTATTTTTTTACCACAGCTAAAGGAAAATTGGGTAATTAAAGGTGAAATTAATATTATAATATTATAAAATTATACTAAAAATTTTCAATATTTTATTTGATGAGTTATTATCAACCATTACCATACTTGTTCTGAAATTGTGACCTTTGGAATCCACTTGGGTGTGATTATGACATTTATAACATTTAATTTAATGTAAAGGAAAATATTGCAAAAATGTATCTTTTTACTAAAAAAATTTAATATGGGGTTATGTAAATGATATATTCGACAATGAATATACAATATAAATATAAAAAAATTACCTACAACATGGTAATTTTTTTATAATTTTTACAAATTAAATAATTAAATTTAATTATGACATAATGATGATGTAATAATTGATTTATTAAAGAAATAATCAAATAAATGGTATTAATTATATTAAAATAAACAAACTTTTAAATATTTTATTCCATTAAACAATTTTATGGATGACTATGATATGTTAGGATAAGTTTAATGGATTTTTTACAAGGAATTAAGTTGGTATGATATTTAAAAAAATTTATGTAATGAATAGTATAAAAATTGACATAATTCATATTTTAAAATATAAAATACTTAATTAAATGATATATAATTTCTAAAAATAAAATATTATGCCAAAAGGTTGATATAACTCTAAATTTTTTTATCAATGACCCATTAATTGGATGTTTATAATGAGTTGGTAATTATTTTAACTCTATAAGTGTATATTACTTTATAAAATGGTAAGAGTTAAAAGGGGTTAAAAAACAAGGATTAAAAAAATAAAAAAACGTGTACTATTTTCAATTAGATTTTATGTTTATACCCACAATCATCCTATATTCAAACTAAATTAGTTTTAACTCATTTATAATTGAAATTGAATTTATATTAATTTAATACATTTAATAACTCTAAGGGTGCCCCTCCCCTCTCCTAGCAAGAATGGCCCGAAGGCCTTTTTTTTATTATAGATAATCCCCCTTTTAAGGGATGAAGGGGAACCTGTACATGAACCGTAGGCCCAAGGCGCAAGGCCCGACATGACTCGCAATATATGACCTGAGGGCCAAGAGGCATACTATGCCCAATACATAACCCGTATAACTTACCCACAGGAACTGCCACTCCCCTAGCTTCTACAACATTGATCACCTAGCTCCCCACCTTGCATTGATGATCGGCTAGCATTTCCCTGTACAAAGCTGCACAGTGCCTGGTCCCGATGGCAGTTTCCATACGCTCTCATTCTTCCTATCCGGTAGCTCTTGTTCTAATGACTGCTAGTCTTGTTGCTCTGATCCTCTTCTGGGGCCTTCTTTGTGTGAACTGGGCTACTCCATGGTCTTTATGGCCTGAAGGCCCCGAGTCCCAAAGACCTATGATGACCCTAATTCCTTGGATACCTGTAGGCTCAAACCAGTGGCCTGAAGTCCCAAATCGAGTGAATAGTTCCAGCTGCTACAGTACTGCTACAATTCCTTGGAAATTCTCCTCCACCCGGTTTTGAAAGGTGATCATCCAAAGGAAGGGTAACATTTTTATTTAAGTGTTTTTATTCTTCATCGACATCATTAAAACCTCATATAACCATGACGATATAATAAATACATTATCCTTAATATAATTAGATTTTTATGTTATTATAATCACCTAAATCCATCTCCAATGTCATTAATTGGGAAATTAAGGCTTTCATGCATGTGTTCGGTGGAAAACTGCCTCCCGAACTAATATAGTTCATTTTTCATTACCATATTTCAAGAATAGTCATAATGACGGAATTAATATTTATATATTATGTTCATGAAATATTTATCATTATAAGAGAATAATATATCAATTATGTCCTTATATTCCATGCACATAAAAATGATAATGTCGTTCGTGCCTATGTGTGACCTATCACCTCCATGAAGTGATGCGAATCATTTTTATTCACCACATCACCTGTATAATATAAATAAGTATATTTAAATTATTTTTATGATTTTAATAATATTATGATAATTAAATAAAGATAAAATTATAATTACCTAATTTCCATAATGACCAATGAAAAATGGAAGTGTTACTCATGTTTATGTATGACCTTCCGTCTCCATGATTAGAATGTTGTTAATTTTTTATTAACATAATTAAAGGTTTGATTTATATGTATAATGGATGTATAAATTTGATCCTTATGTCATGAATATTATTTAGGAGATGATGGAATTTTACCACATAGACTACTGACATCGTACCAAGTTTATTTTCGACTCAAGTACCGTATATCAACAACACGTCTGATTTAAACATAAATAATTTTGTAACTATCATAACATGATAATAAGTGATATAGAAGGAATAATAAACATGAAAAGGTTTTTCAAGAAAGTATAATTTAACCTATGTTTGTTATTCAGGAATATAAATATTGTATGTGATGAGACTGACTAAAGGCAAGGGAATTCATCTCAATCTCCTTTCATTGAGAAAGTTCATGGTAACACAAACCATTACTATTTTCTAAGGTGTATATACAACCACTATGATATTTATTATCCACATTTTATTTATAATAATGTTATTTATCATTTTGGTAAATGTATTAATTCATGGATATTTGGATTTAAATGTTCAAAGTGGTATGAGACACCTTGAACGTTTAAGGATTTAATTAGGAAACATTTCCCTTAATTATATTAACTTACATATTTATTTAAATGGATATAAAATTATTATACAAGATGTTTTATGTCTATCGTGAATATCATTCAATGTTTTCAAAAGGAATATTTTTATAGAAATAGTTTTACATTCATGAAATCATGAAAAAATTAATGTTTTTATTATATGATAATAATGACTACTCCACCACCATAATCATTATTTGAAATTTGGATTCCTCTATAATCCCTAATGTAAATTAAAAGTAAAATAAATATTGTATTTCCATTTTTTTGGGTATCTTGGTATTGAAAATGGAATCTAAAATGAAAATGGTATTTTTTTGAAAGTGTTTTTCATATTGGATTAGAAGAGGTTTTCAAGAGGATTTTGTGATGAATGTTTCTTATTCATAGACATGTACTTGAGCGTTATATGAAATAGGTCAGCCCGATAAAACATATATAAAGGGCTGTGTCCCATTATATCTCACGGGTGATCCTGGAACAACTTATATAAAGGGTTGAGCCCCATTATACCTCATGGGTGAGCCCAATATAGCCTATATGAAGGGATAATCCCTATTATATCTCACAAGTGAGCCAGATATAGCTTATACAAATGGTTATACATATTATAGATCTCGAATTCATTGGGCAATAATAATATTTGACGTATAACATATGGTTATTATAATCAAAAAATGGTTTGAAAGGGATTTATGTATATGATTCTCTAATTCACCTAATGGAGTTTAAATTTATTTCTTATTGGTTTTAATGTTTTTCCTTGAGAAAAAATTATGAGTGTTATTCATGTGAAAATGTTTTGTTTATTTATCTCAATTTAAATTAAATGGGTTTCCATGTTTTAGCTAGAATAATTGTTTTCATTATTTTCATGTCCCTTACTGAGGTTTTTATGTTCATCCCATGTTTTTAAATGTTTTTAGAAGATTTATGGGAGAATAGAGACAAGGATAGAATCAAGGAGAAGTGATTAGGATTAATAATGAAGAGAATCCTTGTTTCTTTTGAAAAGTTATTATGTTATTAAGGAAATGGATAATGTTGTATGTTTCCAATTTTTATTTCAATGGTTCTTTTATATAATAGTTATGGCCAAACTCTCTAATGATCTAAACATGAAAATACCCTAAATGTTAATTATTGAATTTAATAGAGATTATTTAATGTTTAAGGGTGGGGCCTTATATTTTCCATTTCAACAAATTATTCTCAAACTTCCAAACCGGCCTCATTAATTTACAAGGAATATTTTTACTCAAGAAAAAACAATCCCAAAAAACATTTTTATTCAAAAATCCCATAAAATCCCAAAAAAAAAAAGAAACCACTAATTTTAAAAAAATGTTACCATTCCTATGGTAAAGAAACCCATTTAAGAAAGTAAATTCAGAATTTCACCTAAAATTTACTCCAAAACCCATACACTTTTCCAAAAAGACCAAAAAACAAGCAATTTCCCCATTTTAAAATCACACATAAACCCACATTCAATCAAATACACTTTCAAAACTAATATACACACACCAAAAATCTTGGAAAAAACCCACCACACCGAAAAATATTTTCGAAATAACCCTTTTGCATTAAAATGGTTGATCATCCTAAACCTAGGATGAAAGATTATTTAAATAAATATTACAAATTTTAAAACATAATGTTAAATCTAGAAAAATCAAGTAAATTCCAATAGCAAGCAGTGAATAATAGTTTTCATAGTATATATGTAGTTTTTAATATTAAAAAACTTTTCAAAACACTCAGGAAATTAAGAAATTAAAATTAAAATCTCGGGAATAGGGGACCTACCACAAACACGACCTTTTTTATGATGACTAATCGAACCGACCATTTATGCTTATACACAGATGAATTTAGACACACACACATACACACACAAATATATATAAATACCCCTAGATGATTGAACTTATTACCCTCAACATGAGGGAATATATACAAAGAGTGAATATATATATATATATATATTCCTTACCCATGTTTGAACATGTAAGATTTCCCAATTCATAGAGATCGATACCATAGTAAAGAGACCCAACACACTCTAGAGAATTTACCGGAAGACCAATAAACACAAAATTCCAAATTAAACATTGAATCAAAGATAAATAATTGAAAACCCTTATCAAAGTTAATGGTGGAATACCAAAAACTATCTGATATGCCACACTTTCAGCAGTGGACACCAAAATATGCCTAAAAGAGGCATGAAAGACCCATTGTAGACCCTAGAAACTATAGTAACATCACAAATAGGATCACTAGAAACCCCAGGTTTTGGTTGAGCTTGGTAGGGAGATGGGGAAGTGGAAAAATGGCCAACCATAGGAGGAGATGAGGGAATAAAGTCTTACTTAAAAGGATCTAGTGTGATTTTTGAAGAAACTGGTTGAGATTTTTGATGAAAGAGTGGGTAGAGAGAGAGGGGAGGCATACACTAGTAAGGGAGGGGATGAGTACCTTATGTGACGCACATGGGGGAAGAATAAGGGAAAAATAGAAAATAATTAAAGGGGAAAACTATGAAAAATAAAATAAAACTAAACTTTTAAAATTTTGGGAAACTCGCATTGTTTGGTAACAGATTACCAAACTATGAGCTAACTTTGTTCTAGCTACTTCCAAGTCTAGGAATTCCTTGTACAGTTACCTACGAGGAAGCACATGGATGGGACAAATGTACTCAAACCATCTGACTGAACATGGTGAACATATAGAGACAAACCGAATGTCTGCCGCATGGTTCAATAGACCATGTGAAATCCATTCACCACTCCACTAAATCACTTGGGAACCTTCATAGCCACCGCATGGGTACTACTAATATTGCGGGCTGACCATGCAATAATTAAAAAGCCTCCAAAAATTTAAAATTCAACTCGCAAGCCAACGAAAGTGAAAATATAGGCTGAAAAAAAAAATAAATAATTTAAATAATTCAAATTCCAAGTTTGGGGTGTGATAATTTAGTGCACTTGATAATAGGTAAGAAATAAGGAAGTTCGTATATATTAGGCTAGCTTATCTGGAAGAATTAAGAAGGGAACCTTTTTAAAACATGTCTTTCCCCATCAATGAAGGATAAACTGATAAGGATATATGACTTGGTAACATATAAAAATAATTTATAATATATATATAAATATAAATAATAATTACATTTGGGTAAAACGATATAATGCGTAACCCAAATGAAAAATTGGTGTTCGGAAAAAATCCATTACCTTATGTATGAAAGTGTCTTGAAATTGATCTTAATGACCTGGATAATCAGATTATATCCATTAATTAATTAATTATGAAACTTTTATACATTTATTTTATTTATTATAATTTTATTATGTTCATTTATGGACATTTTGTTGAGTCATAAGATTCAAATGTGTCATTTGGGAGTGTTTGATTCTTTGGTTTTTATAATCGGTTCACTTGTATACATGTATGAAAGATATTGTAAAATGGGAATAGATTTGTCTAATTGTAGTTATATGTTATTAATTAACATAATATAGTTTATTTATTCATATATATCATTGGTTTTTGTGGTATGATGATGAATAATTAAATAAAATATTAATGACAATAATTTAGATTAATTTGGAGGTTTCTCGATCATCACGAAGTAGTTTTGTTCTGTTATATAATATTATGTATATATAAAGGTTATAGACAATAAAATAAGTTTTATTAAATATAATATAATATTATTCAACCATAAAAATGGTTTTATTTCCAGCCTTTAATTCCATAAAGGAAATTGAAAACTTTGCAACCTTAAATGCGATAAATTAACACATCGCAGTTGATGTTTTAATTTTTAGAACAAAAAAGGTGAAAGGAAAATAAACGATGATGTATAATTCCATGAACAAAATAATATTATATTATTTTTGAGACATTGGATTTACCCTGCTATATGGATGAGTGTAGATGAGGTTAGAATAAGAAAAGAAAATAATTAGGAAAGAAATTAAAATCAAATGAATGAGGTTTTTACCTCCTGAATTTTTCTCCCTGAGAACCACATTGAGGCACATGAGTTTGGTCTTTTATTGAAATAAAAATCTTGTAGACACAAGGTAGTGAATTGGGAAGTTGTTTGGGATGAATTTGGACAATATTCAAGGCACTATACGTGTGAGGAGAAGAGGTGGTGAGGGTGATATTTATAGAGGAAGAGAGGTTTTTTTTGATTATTTGATTCATTACATTATTATTTTGTTTTAATAAATTAAATATTTATGATTTCATGATTAATATTATAAATAGATAACTATTTTTCTAGAAAGAATAAAATGGGCGTTTCTTGTTTTTATTTTTCCCTATATTGTTTTCTTTTTTTCTTTTAATAAAATTCCATTTAAGATAACTATTTTTCAAGATTATGCTGCTCACATTTTTCATGACTCAAGGAATATTTTATTTAACTTATAATGTATATATACCGCAAGTTACTATATTTTACCATTCACCCCAAATTCTAGTATCTTTGAAAAATTCAAAAAATCATCCCTAATCATATTCCAACATGTAGATTTCAAAAATTAACTCCATTTTTTGAAAATATTCTTCTAAATATGATAAATGTAATTTTTAATTAGAGGTATGGTTTAATAAAAAATACAGATTTTACAATTATAATTAATTTTATTAAACATGAATAAATAAGTATGGTCTCATAAAATTATGTTAAAATCATAAGACAAACAAATATAAATTTATGAATATATTTTATGAAAATAAACTTTCTTTTAAATCATTATTTTAATAATAAAATTTTATATACACAATTTTGTTTTATAAAAGTAAAAACAGTTAATTTATCACTTTTCAAAACATTCATTTACTTATACTATGATATAGAAAAAAAATAATATTTTAATTTATAAGATTGATACATTTAATTTATACTTTCATAGGAGAGAATACTATTCTATTGGCATGTTTACTATTCTTAAGGGTCACATAACTATTCCATAGGTCATGTTAATATTCCATTGGTTTAGGTTCCTTAATTTCTATAAATACTTCTTATTTCATTCATTGGTCATTTATAATGTTTTCATTGTGATATATAAGTTATTTTATTTGATTTATACTATATGAAATAATTATAAGAAGGGAATTTTCATTGAATTTTTTTGGTGATTAAAAGTTGCCTATTGAGGCTACCACCCAACACACTGCCACCTCTGATACCCATGCATGGGAAATAAGGAAGACATATTTGGCATGAAATAATGTGGATAATCATGGGTGGGATCATATCCCAACCCTCTATGATGATTCCTTCTGGAATATTTTGGTAGTAAAAATTTAGCAGGCTCATATCACTACTCACTCAGAAGATGTTTTTGGGCATATTCTTATAGAGAGCATGGGGGGATAAATAACTACCCCTACATGAAGTCCATCAGCATATTCTGATGAAACAATGAGGGATGAAGTGAGATCATGTCCTCTCTTTAATAGATGATATATGATATTATATAGTGGTGGCATCAAATGTGCATACTTATATCCCCATGCACACTTTGATAAAGTATCATTACATCTTAAAAACAGCTGAAGAACTGCATTAGGATATTCTCTCATTGGTACAAATACATAGAGATACATATGTTCTTAGCCCTACATCCATGGAAAAAACAACACTCTGATAAGTATGAACAAGTGATTTCGTTAGAGAAATAATATATTATTGTTCATGACTAAGAGGATTATTGGTATATTCCTGTAAATGATGAGGCGTTGTGCTGGGAATGTATTCCCGTTCCAATCGAGGATCACAAAGTGAGAGTTACACATGACTCGATACATGCTCATATTCCTATTTCAAGAGACTAGTGGCATATTATAATATCCCTAGATTGGTCTCATACATATGTTTTGGTTGGGGCTCACCTAGTGAGAGTGGCATATGCCTTAGGATACGCTCATTCAATAGTCAAAGAAGACCAGCTGCATACTTCAATGCTCCAAGATCAAGATCATATCTTCATTCTAGTTATGTATCCCTAAGTGCAGGTGGCACATTCCATGGTACTATTTCATATTCATATAATAGAAGCTACATATCATATTCCATCAGCTCACTAAATCCAGGATCATATCCCTAATTTCACAAATAAACAACTACCCCAACATCCTTTAAAGTATATACATGAGTATAATCATACCCCTTCTCTGATTCTGGGGGTTTTTCATCATATTCTAATAGGGTAATTCATATTTGGACTGGGTTAATATTCCCTCTCCAAATGGAGCTCACCATGTTTGTGTGGAACATGCCTTGGCACTGGCTAATATTCCTATCACAAAATACCAACAACATACTCCAAATGCTCTTGATCGGGTCCATATCCTCGTTCTGACCGAGGATCACTAAGTGATAGAATAAAATGTTTTAGGGTAGGCTCATATTCCTTAAAATAAGGAATAATATTATTATCATATTCCATTATATTCTCAAAATCAGGCTCATACTTCTACAACACCAGATTATTATCAACAAATTCAGTAAACCATCAAAAATCATGCCCATATCCATACACAATTTTAAAATGAGGGTCGACATATTCCCGATGCGACCTATAAAAAGACTCATATTCCTAATCATCTCAATATTAGTGTCCTTGAGGTTGTTTGAGACCCCCTATAAAGACCCTGAGGGTCTGTCAAATCTTATACCAAAGATGAAGGTGATCAGTACCATGATAGTCCTACTCATGGTAGTATGGAGAAGGATCGAAGGGACTGTACTCCTAATATCCATCGTATTCAACCTCCCCACAATTATATCTACCATAGATAAGGAAATACAACCATTTCCCATACAACTCTATATAGAGAGGTTCTAAAAAATAAAACACCATCATATATATATATATATATTGGTGGATGGAACATCAAGGTCAACCAAATATAGTTCCCTATTAACTTCCAGAATCACACCACTCAGATCCGTGGGTGACGCCATGAAGAAAATTTTGTTTCTTGACCAGATAGAGGCAAGTAAGTCTATTGAATAGGATGTTGAAATTGACATATAGAGATAGTTAGATGGAAAAAACCATCCCACCATGTTTGGTCCCCTTTCCACTTCTAACTATGAGATCCCAAATGAGTTAGAAGATGGGTTCATGCCTTATCTATTCCAAAATAGGTGGGAATCATTTCAATGTCTGAAGGATGGACATATCCATTATCTCGGATACAAGTGTAACCTTAAAATCGTCTAAAAAATCCATTATCAACTAGAAATTGTAGGATTTTTGTATCATAAAACCTAAAAATGGAGGATCATGACAACTGTCTATGCAAATTTGCATCTACATCATGAAAACCCTATGCCGATTGATTTCCAGAGCATCTCCTAGCATACTTATCTGTGGATAGAAAAATATGGATAATTAAAAATCACCATGTCCCTAGAATGACATAACCCCTCAGATATGGAATCCTTTAATATGATAGTCTCTAATGTTATTAGAGAACTGGGTAACATGCGATCTAGGTGGTCACAACAATATATTTTCCTTGCTTAAATGGAGTGAAGACATCACAAAAGAATTGAGAGGAAAAACCAATGATCTTTGATATGGGAACCTTGAAACAATAGGAAATCATTTTAGATATTAAGTCTAATGTTACGACCAAATCAAAAACTTCCCATAGAAACCATCTTTTGTCATGGGCGACCATAACACCGAGATCCTACATGAGAACAACTACACCACTTTACACAAGTCATAGTAGTAGATATTGTAGTAGTCTCCCATGAGTGAACCCATCCCACCGATCTACGGGAATATCTACCCGTGAATCATCCCCTCATATCATCAATTACCATGAGGATTTACGATATATTGGTAGAAACTGAAAAAAACCCCATCTCGATGGGATGGGATCCTTTATATCCCAATCTCCATCACCGGGATCATCATCCCCTGAGGAGGTCCTAGGGTAATCAACAATTATTCCCGATCAACCTTAGACTATCGTTTTAGTGTAATTTATATCACATATTCCATCTCCAAATTTATAAAATACTTGAATGGAATCATTGGATATTCAATAACGTGATCAATCAATTCCAATTGTTTCTTGAAATAGCCCTCATCCCACAGGATGGGGGTATTTTTATGATCATCATCATCACAGTAGAGGGAATAATTATTCTCTAGGTTGGGTGGTAAATATCAATGGTTGGAATCCCATATGTTTCTCCCACAAAAAATAAACATCTTCTATTTGGGTCTCATTCCACAATCATGATTGGAAAAACCCTCAAGGCCAATAATCATAGGACAATATGGGAGGAGCGTACATTTAAGGTAATAAAACACCACTATGGTTGTAATCCAAAATGGACTAATAGAGACAAGGGTTCGATGAATGATCCTAATGTAGGAAGTGAAGAATAATACTATTGCATTTAGAGTAATGGGACAACCAACATTTACCGATACACCACTGTAAATGTTGTCACTATTAACACAACATATAATTGCGATAAAGACACAGATGCAGATGGATGTAATATGGAAGATGTACCCCAAGAGGAAGGTGATTTGGATGCCCCAACTGAGGTAGCACACACCAAAAACATTAAGAGGTTACAAAATCTAGAACCTCTAAATATCAAGGTGCCACCTATATGGTAGAACATTGCCAAGGATAAAGGATAAGGCATGGCTATATCCTAATCACCGCCCAGAAGAACTAAAAATACTTCCATAGAGGAATTGGTATCAAAATTTGAGATTGAGATGGAACCTCTAAGACCACTCAAAAAGGATCCAATTAGATGAAATATTCCCATTGGGTATCATCTTCATGCCGAGATGAATATTCTACCTCCAATAGATAATATACCTGGAAGAGTGGTATCTGAAAAACTGATTGGCTTCATATCTAGGGAGTCATGGTACATAAGTGGGGAATTCAAAATTCATCACGACTTATCTTCGTTACAGTGAAAACCATTCCCTCCCAAAAGGAATAATTGTGATTTACATGAATCTAGAATTAGTGGGAGATGAAAATAGTGAAAATTCATCAAGCCCTGCCCACTCTTGATAGATGAGAAAAATCTCATCCAAAAGTACCTCCATAATTTATCAATTTCATTGAGTCCCGAGATACTGGAATGGATTCCAGGGAAGGGAGAAAAAAACTATACAGTCTAAGAGAAATCCATATCCTCAATGGGTGGATGATACTTTGCCTCCACCAAATTTCAACAATCCTATATTATCCACTTAGACAACATGAGAGATCAATAACAGAATCCCAAAACATTTTATCCTATTTTTTTCCAATGATAAGACATCAAGAACAACTACAGGTTTCACATATGATATTTTTTGAATAGACTATGGTAGGGCCATCCTTTTTTTTGTACAACACCCTAAAAAAAGATCATTTGTATAATGGGAAGACATTCGTCATCAATTTTTATACTATTTTATCTCCATGCTAAGGAAAATGATAATTACCAAAATGATGAACTATAAGCAACATGAAAATGACAGGGTGTATGAATTCATAGAAATATGGAATCGTAAAACCTAATCACTCAACATCTCTCTCTCACAAGAGAAATTGCTAGAACAAAGGTCTAAAAATCTGTGGGATGAGATGCAGACACCACTCATCCTGATTAAGTATCCAAGTGGGTTAAATGAGTTCTTAGATTCAAAAAAAAATTTGGAAGACACTGTTTAGTAGACCCTAGATGTGTCTCGAATTATACCCTCAGCATAGGGAAAAAGGCTCAATGTGGATGAAACTACCATTATTACCCTCAAAACAGCCACAGTTCCAATTAAAGAACTTAGAAAGGCCCCAAACTTCCCAGTTACTCCTATAAATTGGAAGAAAACATAAAATCACCATCATCTAGAAGCCAAAATAGATTATTTACCCATGGATATTGAGAAATAGATGAATAAATTGTAATCATTTTGAAATGAGGAAGTCCCCAGTTATTTCCATACACCCATGGACATTAAACTTCTCTAGCTACCATAGACTAGGAAGACCAATGTGGTCATCCACACTGATCATGCCAACTACTACCCTTTTCACATGAGGCTGGGTCATAACATATAGTATTTCTTCATCTTAAATGACATTTTATAAAGCATGTTTCATTATGAATATGATATGTTGGATAACATCGAAGATTAGGTGATCTTCATAACCATTTCTCTATAAGAAGAAGAAGTTCATTGGATGAATGTTCCAGCCAAACATGGGCACAAGTTCAACAAATATATGACTCAAAAGACATTTGACATAGCTCAATCCACCCAAAGGGAACAATTTCATAGACTCAAAATGGTACCATAAACTAGGGATGTGACAAAAAACATACCTCATAAAGGGTTACATAATCATCAAACATAGGAAGAAACATAAGGGGATGAATCATATTCTACTTTGATGTAATGTTTGGATCTTGATGATTTATCCCATGTAACATCTGAAGTAGGGGAACCACACCACCAAAAAGAACCATCATCGCATAAAAATATCATCTATGGATATTTCAATATGATACACTTAGTATAATCCTTATTTAATGAAGAATATTCCTACAAATATGATTTCCCCACACCTAGTCAGGGAGAAGGAGATCCCATGCATAGGAACCGAGGGTGCAATGGATAACACGGGTGTGGTCGAACCCAATATTTAATTCAAATCATCTAATAGGATATATGTGAATCAAATAATCATGGAAAATCACTCTATCATCCCAATAGAGACATGGAGCTATCCTAGAACCCACTAGTGTTCGTCTGCCCCCAGTTGTCTTACATAACAGCATAGTGGGGGTGCGATTATCTGATCATCCTTGGAAAATGGGAAATCTAGAATGACCTATTCTACTAGAAGTAGAAGATATATTGACCTATTAACATGAAAAAATCCCATAAACATCAAATTACTCATCTCTTTATTTTCATAGTAAAGAAAAAACCCTCATTGATATGCCCTGACATCTTGTACAAATGATTGAAATTCTGAAATAACTGTCAGTTGTCCCAACGAAGTTATCAATCCTAGATTCACTCTATCATTAAAAATAACATAGGGAATCACTCATTAAATCCCTCTAAGGACAAGAATAGTTAAAGGCAGATGTCTCTGCAGTTGAGATCTATCGAGTGTAGACATTTCCAGTAGAGTGTCGTGTCACTCTCTCATTCACAGAACACGATCAGGAAGAGGTTATCCCAGGAAACATCATGCAGCTATATGTTTCTAGTATACTCAATAATTTCTATATCCGAAGTGGTATGATTGAAAAGGGTTTCTAGATCACCCTCATCTTTATTCTAACCCTCCTTTATTTGGGATATAGAAAAGGGTACTTGACTCCCAAAAAGATGACCATTCAAGTATATGACATGAATGAGAAAAGAACTCTTGGAATGATGAATCTCAAATCCTAGTTTAGGAATATCACATCTAATTCCTATTTTATGGTTATGGAAAAAGAATCCACATAAAATATCTTTCATGGGAGGCCCTGACTAAATGTCCATGTGGTGGTGCCCTCTACATTCCATTAGTGTTTTCAATACCCCATGAATGAAAAGGTTGACATATTACAAGGTTACAATTACCCTATCAAGAATATGAATAAATATATTTTGAGAAAGTTTTCTATAAAAGTGAAATAAATCAACCTATGTTGGATGATGATATACATGTTTCAACACCCAATAGCTTGGGTATCACCCCTGAAAATCCCTAGAATACACTCGATAGTGACTGTATGCTCCAAAATAATCTATTTGAAGTAATAGACATGATATTGGATGTCCAATCCCCTTATCTACCCTGTGGTAGTGTAAAATAAAATTTACTTTGTAATATATCTACAATGAATATGGAATTAGGGGATGTGAATTTATTTTATTATGGCCCCTCTCACATTGAATGTGACAGTGATTCCCCATGATTCCAAATATATTTGTAATTTTCTACGATTTTAACTAGATGAAAAAGAAAAGGAAATAAAAATTTCCAATTAGTTGGGTAGGCCAGTTTAAAAAATGAGTTCGAGAACTTTTTTTTTCCGATAGTTGACACTAAGATGTGTATTTTAAATAAATTTTGTCTAATTAATTTGATTAAAATTAAAATATTAACAAATTAAATTAATGTTAAAATCCTTATAATAAATTTAGAATATTATATGAAACATTTTCAGAGATGATGATGACTCAGCACTGAGTTCCGAGACCCGTAGACTCTCAAAATTGATAGAATAAAAATATTAAATTTATTTTATACATATGCATGTTTGTTTCCCTTAAAAAATGTAATAACACTCAAATGGTGTGTCATATTAGAAATCTGAGACAACGATTAGGTCTGGAATGCCGGTTTTACCCTAGGCAGGGTATAACCTTGATTCGCATCGGGTGTTTGACACCCTCTTACATGATAATAAAATATTTATTTTTAATTAATTAAATAATCTATTTTTTAAATAATAAATAATTATTTTCAGACAAATGGGGTGTCTAATGAGAAATCGGAGACCACCGATAGCTCCAGTATGTGGGATTCTCCCTAGGCAAGGTATAACCTTTGCGATCATCAGACATTTGGTCTTATCGCACCTGAAGATAATTTAATCGGGTTATAAATATTTTTGTTGGGCAGTTGGAAATAATAATAATAATTTTATTATTAATAATATTATTTTTTTGAAGATAATAAATGAAAATGTACATCCAAAATTAATAAATCATGTTTTGGTTTATATAATAAATGTACGATATATTAAATATGATATTATTAATTGTTCTAATTAAATAAAAATGCACAATTAATATTTATTTGATAACTGTTATCTTTTTTTATGGTTAATGTTTTTGAAATATTAATAGTGTCATTTATGTAAAAAATTTATGTTGGGATCTAGCACTGTGTTTAGGATATAAATAATTTAAATGGGATTGAAATGAATAAAAATAATTTAAATAAAATTAATGTAATTTAAAGGGGGATAAAAATAAATAATAAAATAGAAACAGTAGAAGAGAAATTAAAAATTATTAAAATGGGATAAACTCATTTTAATTAATTGTTTCATTTATTCCACCATTTTATTTTGATTGATTTATTTGTTTATTTCCTTTTTTCCCTCTATTTTTCATTCTTTTTTTTTCTTCTTTTTCCTTTCCTACTCTCCTCCCTCTCCCTCACGTCGCGCCTCCCCTCTCCCTAGGTGGCGCACCACCTTGGTTCTCCTTCGGAAGACCACTGTTCCTCCATCCGTCATCCATTTTCTTCTCCATCAGGTGTGTAGTAAACCTTAGGGCAAGGATAACCTTGTGAATTTTGAATAATAGAGTTTCTCTGAATATCATTTACGCAGTTCGTCGCGGAAGGATTTTACCCTATTTTGGGATTTTTATAAAATCTTCCGTTTTCTTCAGTTTTAGGTCAAATCAAATCCTACTGAATATCTTATAATCATATAAGACTATAAGTTAGGGTGTCTAATCACATTCCCTCTATTTCGTTGTGATTTATAAAAATGGACCGTTGTGCCGTTAGTCGATGCCTACCGACATTGTGAAAATTCACCTAATTTATTTAAATTAGTTGTTTTTATAATTTGTTTCAGCACTATTCAACATGAATTAAATTGTTTGAATTGTTGCAACATGTTCGAACACCCCCTTTGGGAATTCCCCCGTGGTCGGTATAATTTCCTTTAGCTGGGTATTTAATTTAATTTAACGCATGTGTTTCCCAACCTATTTTTGTTGTGTTTTATTTAAATAATTAATTTAGATTAATTATGAAACTTTAATTGGTTTATATTTGATATTTGTCTGTGCTGATTTATTTATTTTTTAAAAGTGCCTTTATCTGCATGTGTTGCGCAACCTATTTTTTGTTGTGTTTAATTTTAATAACAAATTTTGATTAATTACGATCTTTGAATTGTTGGATCTTTTGTAATTATTTGTGATGAATTATTTTCTTATTAAATGATGCATTTGTCTACTTATGTTGATGTGGTATCTTGCCTTGTTAATATGTTTACTCTGAAATGTTTAATTTATACCTTGTGATGCACATGTGTATCTGTTTAGATTTCAAGCTACAATTTCATATGCTTATTATGTCATATCTACTACTGTGAAAACATTAATTTAATTTAGGTTGGGGAAACTAGGTGGGTCCTGTATTAAGGGACACCCTTAGACCCTCTGTTCTTGACTGGTTACCTCTATGTGACGGGGGGCGGTGTACTTGGCTTTGCTGGGATGAGACTTCCCCAAGATTTCTAATACTTATGAGTGATATCGATTCCAAAAGGGATCATCGGGACAGATCCGTTGGAAATGTGCCTAAGCCAGCCTCAGATGGTGCTCAACAGTTTTTGCGAGATCGAGACAAACTCAGGGTAAATCCATTCCTCAAGAGATAGTTGGTATTTTTAAAGATCATCTTGGATGGGATCGGTGGTATTGGAAAATTTTAAGGATGTTCCACGAAGATACCTTCGGGACGGTCTCAGACTCCCATTCTCAACTTGATCCTTAATAATGATGCAATGGAGGTTTATATTAATGCCACTTTGAGTCTCTTGAGATTGGTGATATTTTATGGTATGTTAAAGCACACCTAGTAAACACATGTCTTAGACCGCATGTTAAATCACAAGCTTGGGGTCTGGTTTTTCCATGTTTTAACTTTCCTTTCTAGACTTATATAAATACATATGTGTATCCTGCTTATAGGTACTCCATTCATATTTCCGGCTTAGGCCGAAGCAAGTGATTAGGAACATGTGCCTTTGGGAACCCGGGCCAAGTTATTTTACATTATTGCACATAATTAATTATCACCATTTTTTTATATAATGAAACAATACATTTTTTTATTGCAGGAAATGGAAAGGTTTAGACACCTTGGGTACCAGCCTTATGGGATTTTATCTCACACCCTTTTAGGGAATCATTGACACCCGATCATATTACATGATTACAGGTAATGACAAACAGAAGCATGCTTCTTCCGAGGATTGATTATTTCATACTTCTTAGGATGGAGGCTGTGGTGGAGGACCGAGCCTTTCTCATGATGCAGTTGTAACTTTGTGTCTTTTATCTTAATTTATAATATGCTTGAGTTCTGTTTTCCGTACTTTCAGTTTAGATATACATCATGACATGAAATCATTTTGTGAGCTTCCTCACTTGATTATTATTCATTTGGTTTATTTATTTTACTTCCACTATAGTTTACTCATTTATATTCTTCTTATATTTATTATTTAATTTTTGTAACTTATATTGTGATAATACCTATTACCTATGAGGGAATAGTCTCCCCCACATACATGTTAAAAAGGCCCTTGCAACTAGTTGGAAGCCTCTCGCATTCCGGGAGATACTCTTGAGATCAAGTAACCCATCGGTCCAGCCACCGTCTTAGTGGTGGGCCAGGTCGGGACATTACAAAGTTGTATCAGAGGTGATATTTTCCTATGTCTTACTATTTGGGGTTGGTAGATAGGAGGATATGAATGTTTCGGTGCTTGGTTAATAGCTGTGCATGGGACTGATCAACCCACGTATGGGGAATGACCAAGTGTCCAGGGTTGCAATTGTTGTTCATGATTTTGGATGTTACAATTGATATGATTTCACCTCCAGTGATTTGGGTAATTTCTGCTTCAAATGAATTTATGATATTTTACCATTTTCCTGTTAAGGTAAGGATGAAGCATTACATGAATCATAATAGGCACATAGAAATTCACATGCCATGCATAGTGCAATTCTATATAGTTGCATTTTAGGTTTCTTGTTGATTCATATTGTGTTCCTTGAATGCATGCCAGACGTGTAATTATTTAGCATGCCTTTTTAGATACCATGTTTCAGTGATATATTTAGTATGTTAGACTATTTCTATAATACCTATTTAATATAATGATTTCCTTGTATCAAGCATATATTCATATTAGCATGTCTTTGTCGTTAAACTGTTTTGTTTCTATGATTAAAACATGTCTCTTTGTTATCTTATTGTTGAAACCCGCTATCTTGAGTGTTATGTAATTATTTTATTTGAAAACATTTATTGGTTTCCTTTGAAGGGGATCCAAGTGAAAAAACTATAAGGTGTATAGTCTCTTTACAGGTTTATAGACACCCATATATCTAGGATGATATGTTTTTGAGCATTTTATAATTCAAAATTAATTGTATAACTACCTAAAGACACAACTAGTATGAAGTAGGCTAGTTGGTGTATGTTTCTTATGATGTATCCCGGTATGGGTGTTGTGACTCTTAATAATCAAACAACTGTTTTTTGGGTTTCATTCTAATGAACCCATGTCAGCTTAGTGGGACTCGTATAGGTCTCATTACCAGCTTAAAATGA
The DNA here is from genome assembly GCA_963277665.1 of Viscum album. Lineage (NCBI taxonomy): Eukaryota > Viridiplantae > Streptophyta > Magnoliopsida > Santalales > Viscaceae > Viscum > Viscum album. The sequence continues at coordinate 1,668,840,228 of OY728120.1, forward strand.
ATTTATGTGATATATTGCCTAATTAAGGACGAGATTTCAATTAATGTAAAATTTTTTTATAAAGAGTTTTATAAAACATTCATGTTTTACCCTTGAGGCGTTGGTTAAGATCATGTACATTGTGTTTTGTTTTGAAAAAATGGTACTTGGTGTTTTGTTTAAATCTTTTGATGATAAAAGAATAAATATGATTAAATATAAAGGACCTAGATATGGAATCTGTAGATATTTCCTCTGTTTAAGACCTTGGTATAAGGGTAGTTTGAGTTTCTTCTTGAGTTTCTCTGGAATAGAACCATTCACGAGTCGTTGTCCCTAGTTGGACCCCCTTTCTTAAAATGACACCCTTGTTCAGATGGGTGGTCATGGTTTCCTTGACTTTTATTCAGTCTTGAGTATTAGGTAATTATCATTTCCATCATGTTAGGCATGCCTTAGGGATGGTGAGTTTCTTCATAGGTTGTTCAACCCTCTCTTCTCTAAAATGACGGATGACTTAATACGTCGTCATCCGAGTTAAAAGTCATCTTTCTTCTGTATCACCTTGGGGTAGAATGCGTTCACGTACGCGATGTCATCGAGTGCTTAATGGTGTGATGAACCGGTTGAGTTTAGTGTAATTATCAAGTCTTGCGCTATTAAATACGTTTTGGGTCAACTCTTTAGTACAATGACTTATGTGTTAAAGGAATCATGTTCCTCCCAATGCTCGGAATGACTTCTAGAAACTTGGGTGTTTTGACACACTGGTCAGTTTGGTTGGGATTTCATGCTAGTTGTTTAAATGTTTTCATTCTGGTAATCTTCTAAACCTTTTTGTGTACTATTCCTTAAGTGATGAGAATTTACCACATATTTCTTTCGTCCTTGATGCACTAAGAGAGTTTCAGTCATACACCTTGATAAAGCTTTAAAAGTTATTGGCCTTGTTTAGGGTGGTTTTCTCAGTGTTGTACGCTGATGCATCATTCCAATTGAGTCTTTGGTTAGTCTCTAGTGACGCCCAAATTTCCGTTTAGGAATTCTTTAGATGAAATCTTGTACACCAGCTGTTTCATCTAACTTGACCACCAGGCCAATGCCGCTCTGGGCTCAGTCAAAGTTTTGATATGGGTATCTTGTCCTTGTACCAACGTCTCACTCACAAACATAGAGTATGAAATACCTTGCTTTAGTTCCTTTCACTCTTGTTGTGCCAATCCGAGGCTACCCTAGACATGTTGTTGGGATCAGTTATTCCAAAATCAAAGAACTTCACCGAAGGTCAGGTATGAACTTCGGTGGACATGTTCACGGTAAATGTGAGATACTTTTAAAGAAGTCGTCATAGTTCAGTTCATAAAACTTTGGCCTAATAATCCGAGCATCTTCTTAAAAGGTCGGACAGAGTTTATTGACTAGTTCTCTCTCTTGTACAATGAAGTGGTCAGTGAAGGACCTTTTTCTGGCACGTCATTAGGTGAGACAAATGCAGTTTGTGTCGACTGGGGATTTTTATAAAAGGATGGCTTGACATGGGCTTTATGGGTGGTGGGAAATTGACCCTTTTTTCCATTTCCGAAATCATGTGAGAAGAGTCTCTAGAATGCTTAAGGGAATGTCTTATAGGATATTTTTAGGGAGGAATGTATCGTGACTTGGAATTTTCAACTTTCTAACTTTAAAACCTAAGGTGGGAAGTAACTTGGGCCAAAAGTCAATGAGAAGATGACATGGTCATGTCTCTAGATAAACATGTTTGGATACGTACTGTCTCGGTGTTTATGATGGAAAATGAGCATTGGCTCAGATCTTAATAGCTTTTGTGCCATTTTCCTAACCAATGCATGAACGTGCGTTGGGTTTTTAGAGATGTAACACAACCTCTTGTGTGAGACTTCATGACCCTTTTGTATCGGATGAAGGTTATGTTGTTCCAAAAGGCTTCTTAGGGTCGATAATTTTTAAGTTTCAAAGGTTGTAACGTTCCACATTTTTAACCTGATGAAAACATGTAGGAAATAAAAATTTTCGGTTAGCTGGGCAGACCATTTTAAAAACCGAGCTCATAACTTTTTATTTTCGATAGTTGACACTACGATGTGTCTTTTAAATAAATTTTGTGAAATTAATTAGATTAAAATTGAATTAGAAAGAAATTAAATGAACAGTAATAGCCTTATTAAAACTTTGGAATATTTTTTGAAATATTTTCAGATTTGACGATAGGCCAGGACGGGGTTCTAAGAGTTGTAGACTGTAGACATTGATAGAATAAAAATATTAAATTTATTTTATTCATACGCATGTTTGTTTCCTATAAAAAAATTGTAATAACACTCAAAAAGTGCGTCATATGAGAAATATGAGAGCACCGTTAGGTCTGGAATGCTGGGTTTACCCTAGACAGGGTATAACCTTGATTTTAATTGGGTGTTTGGCACCCTCAAAAATGATAACACCATCAATATTTTCAACTAATTAATTATTCCTTTTTTATATAATAAATAATTATTTTCTCTGAAATGGTGCATCAAATTAGAAATCTGAGTCCACCAATAGTTCTAGGATGTGTGGTTTACCTTAGGAAGGGTATAATCTTTGCGACTGTTGGACGTTTGGTCATATTGCACCTGAAAATAATTTAATCGGGTTATAACTAATTTTTTGGGCAGTTAGAAATAATAATAATAATTTTATTATTAATATTATTATTTTTGTTAAAGTCAATAAATAAAAATACACTTCCAAAATTAATAAATCATGTTTTGGTGTAAATAATAACTGCGCAATGTAATAAATGTGATATTATAAATTTTTTGAATTAAATACAAATGCACAATTAATATTTATTTAATAACTATTACCTTTTGTATGGTTATAGTTTTTAAAATATTAATAGTTTCATCGATGAGTTATATTAAATACTAATTTTAATTATTTTAATGTCTCAACTTAAATCAAGGTGAGGACCATATAAGTTTTTGTTGTCTAAATTCTTAATGCGACCCAGGTCATGCGCCTACGCACCCTGTTGCAGGTCCCATATAGCTATTAAAATTAATTAAATGATTGTTCAGGCTTTATGTAAAATTTTACACTGCGCTCTAGTACTTCATTCATGATATAAAAAATTTAAATGGGTTTAAAAGGAATAAAAATAATTTAATAAAAATTAATATAATTTAAAGAGGGATAAAAATAAATAATTAAATACAAATGGTTAGAGAGAAATTAAAAATAATTAAAACGGTTTAAACCCATTTTAATTAATTTTTTCATTTCTTCTACCACTTTATTTTGATTTACTTATTTACTTATTAATCTATTTCCTTTTTTCCCTCCATTATTTTTCTTATTTTCTTTTCTTTTTTTCCTATCCTTATCTCCTCCCTCTCCCTCACTTCAAGCCTCCCCTCTCCCTAGGTGGCGAACCACCATGGTTCCCCTTCGGAATACCACCTCTCCTCCTTTCGTTTTCTTCTCCATTAGGTGTGTAGTAATCCTTAAGGAAAGGATAACCTTTCACATTTGTAATCCTAGAGTTTTGTTGAATATCCTTTGCGCAGTTCGTTGTGGTAGGATTTTACCCAATTTTGGTGTTTTTCTAAAATCTTATGTTTTCTTCTATTTTAGGTCAAATAAAAGCCTATCATGAATCATATAATCATATAAGACTATAATTTTGGGTTTCTACTCTCATTCTTTCAATTTTGTTACAATTTATAAAAACGCATCGTTCTGCCGTAAGTCGGTGTCTACCGACTTTGTGAAAATTCACCAAATTTCTTAAAATTAGTTATTTCGCCTAATTTTTGCAACCATACTGATCATGAATTGAATTGTTCGAATTTTTGAATCATGTTCAGACACCCCATTTGGGAATTCAGACGTGGTTGGCATAATTTCGGTTGGCGGGTATTTAATTTAATTTACTGCCTGTGTTTTGTAGCCTATTGTTTTTGTGTTTTATTTAAATAATTAATTTAGATTAATAATGAGTCTTGAATTTTTTTATATTTGATAGTTGATTGTGATGATTTATTTATTATTAAAAAGTGTCTTTATTTTCATGTGTTGTGTAACCTATTTTTGTTCTGTTTAATGTAAATAATTAATTTAGATTAATTACAAACTTTGAATTGTTGGATCTTTGGTAGTTTTTTATGGCTAATTTTTTATTTATTAAAAGTTGCATTTATCTACTTATGTGGTTTCTGTATCTTTCTATTTTAATATTTTTACATTGCAATATTTAATTTATAACTTGTGATACATGGGTGTATCTGTTTGGATTTCAAGTTATAACTTCATATGCTTATTATGTCATAACTGCTACTGTGAAAACATTAATTAAATTTATGGTGAGTAAAGGAGGTGGGTCCCTTATTAAGGGACACTCTTAGACCCTCCATTCATGACTGGTTACCTCTATGTTTCGAGGGGCGGTGTCTTTAGATTTTCCAAGCTGAGACTTCCCCAGGCATTCTAATAATTATGAGTGATACCGGTTCCAAAATGGCTCATCAGGACAGATCTGTTAGCAATGTGGCTATTCCAGCCTCAGATGGTGCTCAACCCCTTTTTACGAGATCGGGACAGACTCAGTGTAAATCCTTGCCTCAAGCGATACTTGGCCTTTTGAAATATTTCCTTTGACAAGCTCAGTGGTATTGGGTAATTTGAAGGATATTTCTTGGTGATACCTACGGGGTGGGCTCGGACTCCAACTCTCAACTTGAACCTTAATAATGATTCACTGAAGGTTTATATTAATGATGCTTTGAGTATCTTGAGATTAGTGATATTTTCTAGTATGTTGAAGCACACCTGGTTAACACATGGCTTAGACCCCAAGTTAAAGCACAAGATTGGGGTATGATTTTTCCTTGTTTTACCTTGCATTTACAAACTTATATACATACAGATGTGAATCCTGATTATAGGTACTCCTTTCAGATTTCTAGATTAGGCTGAAGTTGGTGATTAGGAATGGGTGCATTTGGGAACCTATGCCGAGTTATTTTACTTTATTAAACATAATTAATTATCTGCATTTATTATATAATGACTCACTATGTTTTATTATTGCAAAAAATGTAAAGGTTTATACAACTTGGGTGTCGTCCTACATATATTTTATCTCACACCCTTCTCGGGCGTTGTTGACACGTAAGAAGATTACATGCTTATAGGTAATGAAAAATAGAAGCGTACTGTTTCTGATGCTTGATTGTTTCGTGCTGCTTAGGATGAAGACTGGGGAAGATGACCGAGCATTTCTCATGATACAGTTTTTTCTTTGTGTCTATTTACTTAGTTGATAGTATGGTTGAGTTTTGTTTTCAGTACTTTTAGTTTAGATAGACTTCATGAATTGAAATTATTTTGTGAGCTTCCGCAGTTGATTATTATTCAGTTGGATTATTTATATTTCTTTTGCTACAATTTACTCATTTATATGCTTCCAATATTTATTATTTAATTTTTTTTCACTTATGTTGTGATAATACCTATTACCTATGAGGGTATAGTCTCCCCCAAAGACATGTTAAAAAGGCCCTCGCTGCTTGTCGAAAGCCTCTTGAATTCGGGGAGATGCACTTGAGGTCATGTAGCCCACTGGTCCAGCTACCATCTTAGAGGTGAGCATGTTTGGGACGTTACAATATTCCAAATATTCCACCATAGAATCAAAGGTGGAAGAGGATGATGATGAACTTATAAATTCCCCTCCAACAGTCAAGGAAGGTATCTCCACCACCATTGAAAATTTTTGGAAGGTAAATCTAGGAATTCATGAATACCCATTAATAATATTGATTATTATTTATATTCCTCTCTTGGAGGAAGGTATGCACAATTCATTTCTATAAAAACTTTGATATTTGTTCTCATGTAATTAAATAAAAATTCAAGGACTAAATCCATATGTGGATACACAACATCTCGACTTATCTGATGACCATAAAGGCTTCAAGTAGGCATCTAGAAGGATGCACCACTATCATGCTACAAATGTATCAGAGTAACTTAACTAATTATTCAAATAATTTTTTCAATGAATTGAAATACCCAATTTAGATTTCCCACACCATCCCTATAATGAAGAAGAATGGGAATATTATGATCTGTATCATTTTTAAAGACCTTAATTGACACAACACAAAGGAATATTTCCCATTTCCTATCAAAAAAGACTTTATCAACACAATTGTTGGTTTATAGGGTGTCTCCATCCTAGAAGGATATTTATGGTATAATCAGATATTGATGACCCCTAAGACGAGGAATAAACTACCTACAGAGCACTATATGAGATGTTTTTCAATCAGGACATTCCAATTGGATTAATCAACAGTGACGCCACAAACCAGCGCACCATGCATCATATCTTTATTCCCTTCCTGGGAAGAATATCCAAATCTTATGTTGTTGAACTTGTTGACAAATCCTAAAAGAGACATGATCACTTAATCGATCTCCATACTATCTACAACAGGACATGAAAACATAATCTGAAGACGAATCTACTAAAATTCACTTTTGGGTAATATTAGGGAAGTTCTTTGAATTTTTTGTAGGAAAACATGGAATTTATGTCAACCCAAAAAGTATATTGCTATAATAGTAATGTCACCCCCATGAATATAAAATAATTAAGGGGGATCCAAGGTCACCTCACTTACATTCAGAGTTTTAATGCCAACCCAGCTTGTAAATCTCTCCCCTACACCAAGATAATGAAAAAAGGAATCACCTATAAATGGGATGACAACTTCCAAGAATACTTCGAGTGTCCCAAATAGTACTTGCTACACCCACTGGTCCTGATTCCACTTATAGAAGAAAATACACTCATCTTATATGTGGCCACCATGTAACGATCTCTTGGTGCTCTCCTCACACAAAAGACAAATGTGGGGAATTAGGTCAAACATTAATACCTTATAAGAACAATGATAGTTAATGATACCTAATACCCAGATAACAAGAAGTGATACCCTGCACTCATTTTGCAGTGGGAAAGATGAGGCATTACATGCAACAACAACAATTCCACCAGGACTCTTATATTGACCCACTCAAGTACATTCTTGGTCATCCCATACTGACTGAGAATTAGGCCCTATAGGTAGTCATGCTATTAAAGTATGAAATCCAATTTGTATCAATGATGTTAGTGAAAGGTAAGGCCCTGAATATCATGCCACAAAAAGTACACCGGTGGACACTAAGATTTTGTATGGGGAAGTTTTTTATTCCCCTGACACTCCTCGAACACATGAGATATATTTCAATGGTGCCTCTCTAGGCACTATTGGAAAAATGATGGAAAATATAAAGGTCAATCGTGTTGGATAAAGGATTTTATTTTCATATATAGAAAAAAAAATTTCACTACTCTTTATCACTATCTGAAGGCCACATGAATAATGAAACTGAGTACCGAGCCCCCATGCAAGTTAGGAACTGTCCCTAAAACTAATTATAGGCTACCTGAACTTGAAAGGGGATTCAAATATAGTGAAAAAATAGATCAACAGAAAATATTCCATAAAAAGGAAGACGTAAACCCTCTCATCATCTATGTTAGAGGAACAATGGAAGAGTTCCCTTTTGATCCCAGGTTGCATCATGTTCCCTGATCAAATAGTTATCATGCCTACACATTGGTTAGTGTGCCCATTGTCATGGATGACCCTAATATGGGAGAAGTAAAATTCTGCATCACGCACCCAATAATTGTCTCATCAATCACCGTCTGTGATGTGGAGGAAATAAATTAGGTCCAAACCACCCCAGATCATGATGAACGAGTTTACATACATGAATGTATGGATCCCACAATTAATTATATCCAGAATGGGACCCTCTATATAGATCGAGCTAGATGGGAGTAGATTAAGTGATGAGTATTGAAATTCACTCATGTGAGATAGTTCAAATGAGAAAAAATCCATTTACAAGAGAGTATTTGATTTAATCCTCCATAAACTTATACCATGAAGAGATATTCCCACCATCATGAAAGAATTACATGAAGGATCCTAGGATGCTCATCCTTCTGGAACAAGGATCTCCCACAAAATCTTGAGGCTGGGTTACTATTATCAAACCATGATACATGACAATGTTGAATTCGCCAAGAAATGTTATGCATGACAGATTCATGAATAATTTACCCATCAACCCCTATAATTTCTACATCTATTAAAATATTCCTTTACATTTTCAATATGGGGAATGGATATTGTAGGGCCATATCCCCTAGACACGAATAAGGAGTTCAAATTACATACTTATTTCTACTAACTTATTCTCCAAATGTTCTATGGAATAGCCCTCAAGGAAGTGAGAATGATGAAAATAAAAAAATTTATAAAGTCCCATATCATCACCATATTTGGAGACCCTCAAAAAATACATACAAACAATATAACCAACTTTAGTTCTATAGAATTTTATGAAATTTTTACCCAAATTAGAAATTAGAGTCCAATGATTCATCAAATTATTATTCAGTGTAAAATAAATAGAGAGAGGCCTTCAATAAGAATCTATAAAATATAATCTACAAGATGGTGAATTAGGACCAGAAGTACTAAATAGAAAATCTCCTCTATGATTTATAGGCCAACCACACCACCACACGCACTACAAGATATGAAACTTCATATTCATTAGTTTTTTGGAACTGGGGTAGTGTTTACCATAGTGTTCCAGTTTCCCTTGTATTTAATTTCCATTTGAATACAAATCCTAGTGGATGAGAAATTTCAAAAGTGAATGGATGATCTAGAGTGTTTTGACTAGAGAAGGTTGTGTACATTGCACAACATCAATGTATATCAGATATGTATTTCACATGACTTCAATAAAAAGTTCTTCCTCAATTAGTTCTTGTAAGGAGAAATGGTATTGGCTCTAAGAACCCCAATGATACCAGGAAATAATCCACCAAATATAGAGCTAAAATGTGATGGTCTTTATATCATAAACATGTTCAATCATAATGGAGCCTACTCATTGACCATTGTTGATGGGGAAAATTTCACACACCCCACAAACACAATATTTCTTAAGAAATACTTTTCATAGAATATGTCTAGTATATTTCACCCCAGAAGTAATATGTTTAACTAAACAGTGTATTTCATCCTCAATATATGAAGTTAATCTTTACAAAGATGCACTGGAAAAAACATGTAAAAATTTATATTATATTTCATCATAACCACAAGAAATTACGTTGTACGAAGCTCATCATAGGAGAGAGATGACAAGCTACCTAATTTCCTTTGTCCATACCTCCAGACGTTAAACTGCATAGGACATTTCCTCACTTTAAGATGTTAAACTGCATGAGAAACATTACCATACTAATGATTCATTTCATTTGAGCTAAATATGTGTGAAAGAAAAATTATATTCCCCTATCCATGTGTGAGAGGTAGATCCACATAGAGAATATCTCTATCCATGAACTTCATATGTCTTGAATCCTACCATCACAAGATACCTAGTAATTCCTGAACATATATTCATGGTCCCTTCTACAACATTAATTTTTTTCCACATCAAATTACCCAGGTCCTTACCATTAGATATTAAACTGCATGACTGATATCCTCTCTGCATGACACCAAACTACATGGTTTGCAAGAACTAAATGTGGCATGATTCATATCATCAAAGGATACGTAGTGACACCCACACCTATATTATTGGACCAAGTCACAACATTCCTCTTCAACTATGTCATGTCACCCACGTCCTTACCACAAGAAGTTAGACTGCATGAATGATATCCTTGAATAATTAAATTAAAATAGACAGGTTTCTAGAACTATGTGTGGCTTGACTCTTATTTCAATGAGATATGTTGGGATTTTAGGTTCCCATATCATAGATCAAACAATTAATGGTAAAGAAATACCCTTTCCATTATGAAATTACCACCATTTGTGAGGAACCTTTTCCATTCCTTGTTTCTCGCAATAAGCATAGCTAACGTGGTATTGGGAGCATTGGTAAGGGATCCCCCTGCATGATTCAGAAACATTAGTTCATGAAAGGATATTCATCATTCTGAAGGTAATACCTTAAAAGTAACCCCATGATTCCTCACCACATTACATTAAACTGCACAGTTAATGTATCATGCACGACATAAAACCACACATTCCTATAGGCCTCAACCAAGAGGACCACTATTGTTGGTGTTATCCTCCCTCAAAACCTCCATTCAAGAACTAAAATTGGCTTGATTTTGGACATGAAAGGACACGTAGTGACACTCATATCCCTAATCATGCGTCCAGCTACAAATATCAATGTGAACAATTCCCCTCCCCTATAGTATATGGGTCAGAACTGTATAGAGAGTTTCCCACTTATGAACACCATGTGGATTGATTATTATCATCACACAATACATAGTGATGCATGGATCTATAATTTTATGTCTAGGTATAAAAATAAATGGGAACAATTCCTACCTTTGAATATGGGTTAGACATACATAGAGAGATCCTGTTTAAAAACTACATGTGGATTGATTTTTTCCATCATAAGATACAAACTGACACCATTACCTCTATTCCTAGGCCTAGCCACAATATTCCCTTTTCAGGTAGGAGATCCTATATCCTTCATTCATGATGTCAAACTTCCTTGTTTCTCAATAAATACATGTGTCTTGATTTCTGTCATCGTAGGATATGTAGTGAAACTCAAATATCCAATTCTAGGTACAACTACAATAATAAATGGGAACAATTCCCTCATCTACATACAGGAAGATCTGTATAGATATTTTACAACTCATGATCTATGTGTTTCATTATTTCTTCAATTATAGTATACCTAGTGAGTCATGGATACCCAATCACTGGTCTAGCTACACGAAGTAATGAAAAAATGCACCAGTAAATACATAAGGTCCATGTCATATAAGAACAATTTTCATTTGTATGATTTAGATATTCACACATCTCACTTGAACATACAATACATCTTTAAAATTTATTCACTTCATTTCCCACATCCTTACTGGATGAATTTAAATTCGAAGGAGACAGGTACACCCATACCACATGAATATAATCTACAAGGAAAACATCCTGGTTATATGACATTAAAACTGCATGCCAAGTATATCCCCACAACATGAAATTAAAATTTGCAGACCATTAAACATCATCATTATTTTTTGAAGTTATATAAGACACTAACCCCAATAAAACATAGTATAGGGTTATTATACCATATTTTAAGGCCCTAAGTTTGTGAATCACACTTTTTTTAGTGATCACCTAAAGGTTAAAAAAAATTCATGGCCCAAGTAATGGAAAATTGATCACTCTAAATGAGAATGATATCAATGTATAATGTCTCAAGCCCACCGAAAAAATCACCTTGGCCCTATATGAAGTGATTTATAATTCTTGTGAGCCTAACATCACCATTGAAAAACTCAATACCTGGGGGTTTCTTGAGAAATCCCTGACATGATTTCCCCATATAAATACCGATGAAATGATAAAATTGATCTATGATTGACAACATTTTCATATCCATATAGAAATATGATGCAATACTTCTGACCATGGAAATCATAATTGGGATGTTTTTTAACTTTTCCTTTGTATCAGGTCCATACGTGTCACGACCTTAAACTACCTGATTTTTAGTCAAAACTATAAAACCTTAAAATCTACCCTTTTATTGTCCAAATCAACAAGTTGGAAGCCCAAAAATAGAAACAGGGCCAAAATTAAAGTCTTTAGATGATAAAATCTTCATATCTAGCATTTAGGAAAAAATTAGTGTGAAAATAAATAAGGTATAAAGCTAATTGGGATTACTTTTTAGCCCTAATGAAATCTAGGTTATATGTGCTGGAAACGCTGGACTAGGAAAAAGTCATAGTAATGTTTTGTTACATCTCTTTTCCACGATAAAATGTTCACTATTATGAGGTGACACAACTTTTAGGGTGCTCTAACCCTCCATGTATCTTACATTTCCCAAAAATTCACAGTTCATGATTTGAGAACCTTGGGTCATCATAACCTTTCATGGACCTTGGAAAGGAAAATGGATCTCTATATTTTACCATGATATCAATGCATAATGGATTAGACCTACCAACTAGAGTTATTGTGGACATATAAAAAGGGGTTTCTAATCTTTATAAGCCTGATGTCACTGTGGAAGAACACTACACCCGAGGGTGTTCTGTGCCATTCCCATTTTTATTGTCCCATACAATCCTCATAAACTGTTAACTTTGGATTGTGATTTAAAATCACCATAACCAAATTATTCAAGTGGATTCTACATCCTCAACGTTAAGTCTCCATGTTTTGTACCCTTTCTCGAAGCCTAAATGCGACACTCCATTCTAGAACCTTTTGATGGACAACACCTCATGGATTGAAACCATAGGGAGTATGGAATGAGATTTACATAATATTAGAACTACCATAGGGTTCTAAAACCCTTCATTGATAACTTTTCCAAAAAAACCCAACTTCATCATCTGGATACTTGAGTCTTCCAGAAACATTCATGGACCCTTGAAAAGGGTGGGGAAACCATAGTTTGGCCATGTATTCGACACATAAGGCCTTTTAACTACCAACCAAAGGTATAAAGAACTCATAGTAAAGGATCCAAAATCCTTTTGAGACCCAGAAAAACCATGAAAGAACTCGACACCTTAGAGTGTTATGGGTTATCCCCATCATGTCTACCCCATCCCATGATGAAACTATACATGTGGACTTGGATTCCCTAGTATTTCTCCTTGAATGAATATTACCCCCATAAATCATCCATGGCCCTTGGATAGTAGTGGAGACACATCAGTTTCACCATACTATCAATGCTTAAGGGATTTAACCTACCATTCAGACAGATCTACTCATCATAGGAAATGAAATTCATTCCTTTTTAGTCCTTGCAACACCATGGTAGAACTCGTAACCTTAGGGTATCATGGGTCATCCCTATAATGTCTTACCCATATTCAATATTCAGGTCATGGAAACAATAATTTAAACATTATGGAACCCCCATGTCTAATCTAAAAGACATCAAACAAAAAAATATATGGTTCACGATAAAATACCATAAACTAAAACAATAAAAGGTCTGATCTAAAAGAACCTAAACTACATCAATAAAAGGTTCAAGCTAAAAGAACATAAAATAAATTACAATAGAAATTTATTATGTGAGAATGAAAAATATAAAAATATTGTGTGTCCCACTATATGACCTCAGAATAAATCAATCTTTGCTCTACAAGTCAATTGAATTTTTAAAAAGATAGAGCACTCTTCCCCCAAGACATATATTATACCCAATCTATGATTTTTTAAATTAGTTAATCTTATGATAATTGGAACATATACATTAGTGTATAATATCATATTAGTGGGAATTATTGAGTATTTCTTTAGAATAATCTGTTAGAATTTAAGAATTCAAATCATGTAATTACAGTTTACTTGATATTATGCAAATAGTGGGTATCTTTGATGATTTATGAAACATTGGGTCTATGAAATATCATGCACATCATGAATTAAAGAAAACTGTACAAAAAATATATATTTTGGAAGATAAATTCATTGATAGCACACTGGAGGAGGAATCTCCACATATTGGAGTCTCTTCGATTAATATATAAGATAAGTAAAAGATAAAAAACAACAATTCTATCACAATATATGCTCGGAAAAGTCATTGAGATATGCAAACCTATACTATTAGGAGTTAATGAATTTCCATAATTGATCAACATATTAGATCTCCACCTCTGAAATCTATTACAACTATGCCTCCCTAGAAATGGATTCAATCATTTCTTTCTATGTCATGTTAAGGAGTCCCTATAACACCCCAAGATTTTTATGAGATGGATTTATTATTTTATTTTACTTATTTATGTATGTTTTGTTAATTCTTTGATGTATTCTATTGTAAACTAGACCATTATTTAATTTCCCTACATGAAACACTGGATTATCTTGAGGTACATGTAATACTCTGCATGACTTGTGTCACATATAATTTTGAGTTATTTTTATAAAATTCAATTAATACAAGACTAAGCATAAGTAAACAACTAAATATTATTCTGTTATCTTATAACATAGTCAATATAATAGAATATATGAATAATGTTACTTGAAGTATGAAAATATACATTATATATGTATATATATAATTAATTATTTGGTGAGTAATTAATTATAAATAAAACTAAAAACATTTATTTAAAAGGAAATGTTTTTTTGAAATACTATTTAAATGCAAATAAGTGATTTCATAGAATAATAAAATCACTATTCTTGGAATTTATTAAAAAAATATATCTTCAATATATTCAATATAATGTTTAAAATTTATCTTATATGTTTTTAGACATGATATAATAATAAATTAAATTTTGTGTATTAAATAATTATTTTTAAAAAAATGAAATTGTTTCTCCTTTAGATGAAACGCACCTTTTAAATCCTGTTTTTTGAAACTTTTTTATATTATACTTGAAAATATAAACATTATCACTAAAATCAGATTAACAAAATTTACTTTGGTGGATTTTTTGGGTATTTTTCAAATAAGTTTCATGTTTTTATGAATAGTAAAAAATGATGCATTTTAATTGAATTTTTTTTTCGTAAAATTTGTTTATACTTTTAAATTATATATTTGAATGGTTTTAAAGTATAAATAGATTATATTTTCATAATTTAATATAATTTAGTTCCTTGGAATTAATTGGAAATTTAATTCAGACAAAAAAAAATTTCTCTCTTTTGAAATGTTTTAACTTTTAAAACATGTTTTCTCATTCTCACAACATGATTTTTTTTAAATTAATTACTGCAACTTCTGTGTTTTCAATTTTTAAAATGGATTCTTTATTAGGAATCATAATGAACAAATTATTTAAATATATTTCTTTTATTTTTCCATTATGAAAAGTAACTTCAGTAATTTTTATTAATATGGTAAAAGGGTAAATAGTGTAATTAAGGGTAAAAATAATATTATAAAAACACCCCACCTTATTTAATAATATTATTTTATGAGTGAGTTTCAACCTAAATCATCCTTGTTTCAAAAATACATCCTTTGGAGGCCACTTTGATGAGATTAGGACATTTAACATATTTTATTCAAAGAAAAGTTAAATATGACTTACTCAGATTATAATAAATATATTATTTTTTATATAAGGTTATATAGATGATAATTTTGACTATTAATACATATTTGAATTCTAAATTCTTTTTATTTATCTTATAAATTTCTATCTAATTTCTAGGAAATAAATAATTACCTTAAAGACTTATACATTGATGATATAGAGATTATTTAATTAATGAAAAATCCATAGAATGTTTTTTATTAAAATTATTATTACCATTACAATACAAGAAAAAATAACAAAATATTATTTTTCTAGTATATAGAGACCATAATCATCCCAGGGTATAGTTAATGATCATTTGATCCATATGGAAAATATTATGGCCCTTATAATATTTTATTTAAAGTGACGTTAAAGTTGTCGCATTCATGTTTTAATAAATATAACAATTTACTGAAGATATATTCACCTATCAGTATTCTTGTGAAATATAAAGGATTTATCTTTATCATATAATTATATTTTTAATTTTTATTCAGAAAATAAGTATATAAAACAATTACACAGAATTGATGTTGGAATTATTTTATTAATGTAGATAAAAAATAAATGTTATTAAAAATATTAAAGGAAATATTTATTGGGATAATTGATATATCTTATTAGTTTTCAATATTACCTTTACCCCTTAGTTATTTAATAAAATATTTTTTTCAATGATAGCATCTTTTCTTGATATTTTTACAAATCTATAAATTGAATTATGTCAAAATTGACACTATTGATTGTTTATAAAAATAATGTATTATTAAATTATTCTAAAATCATAAAGATTTTAAAAAATATTAAATGATTAAAATATGGTGGAAAATGTTTTAAAGTATTCATTTATGGTCTAATTGATATCAAATATGTAAATATTTCACCCATTAAATATTGAAATATTTGATACTGTAGTTAAAAATTAAATAGAACAACTAAGTGATAATTAAAAGGATAATGTTCAAATTGAAGGAAAAACCCCTTCTAAGATTTATTGGATGATGATATTACAACCTTATATCATCTTGTTTTCCAAACTAGGACATTTTTTTGATAGGTTTTTATTTTATTATAAATTATTATTTTTGGAGATTCCCAATGTGCCCCTCTCCTCAATTATAAAAGGGAACATCCTACCTCACAACGTCACATAACATTGATAATTAGATCTCTTTAATCCCTTGAACATTTACATTGTAACTTTATTTATCAAAAACTATATTGGTTTTGGTTTTTTCTAAATACCAACTCTCATTCCTTTAAGAGGAGATCTAGAGGGAGCTTGTCGAAGAAGAGGTAATATCATCTACCAATTATTTCAAATTTATTTCTTCTTCTACTAAAACTTCTCGAGTTGTTTACATTATAAACTAATAAATATAATATCACCTATATTATGAGATGATATAATTATTATGTAACAACCATATTCCACATTATGTTATTCCTATGAAAAAAAGTCACCACGCGTGCATACGTATAACTTACCGTCTCTATGTCGGGGTGTAATGTGTTTTCCCTGCCACCTTACCTAGTTGGGTGTATTGATGGAAATAATAAATATATATGATTATTATAAAAAGATGTTGATTATGAATCAATATATATATACCATCCACTTCCATAATATTCTATAATTAGGGGAATGATATCGTCGATTGTGTTTAAGTACGCCCAACCGTCTTCACGATAAGATGTGATTCATTCAACATGATCGTCATTAAACAATGATTATATAAATTTTTATAATGAATAAATATTATATATATTATATTAATATCAATCAAAAAATTATATAACTATAACCTAATAAGAGGAACATGAACTTATCTGACCAAAGATGCATAAGAAAATAAATCATTCAATAGACGAAGGATGAGTAATAAGGATACTAAAAAAGGGTAATAATTTGATCACATATGAAATCATAAAAATTAATCTGAATATGGAATAGGTTAATAAAATTAACTAATCCCTTATATAGGAGTTCCTTCCATGTATGAAGGAACACAAACCAAATGTAAGGGATAATTTTTCAATCTCATAATTATCTGAAATTGTTTATATGTAAGTATTTACTAGGGTATATTCATCATCCACATCCATGTTTCTTAAATATGTAATATTATTTCTATTCTTATATAATTTTTTAAAGTCAATTCTACCTTTTTGGTAAAATTTATTAATGAACATGAAAGGAATATTTTGTCGTTTTTCAATACGAGGTACTTTTTTCTTATCCGACAAAAGTACAAGAATATTGTTATCTTTTAACTTATACGACGTTATGGTTTTTTACATTTTATTAACACTGTATTTCCATGAAGATTCATTTAAAAGATTTGATGGTTATTTTCAAATGAATTCTTTTCTTTTAAAATTTCATGGTATTTTAGTAAAAGAAAACATTTTCGAAGAAGAAAGGATATTTTCTTCTAGAATTAATTTCAAGTGTTCTGTCAATATTATTTTCCACCTAAGTATAAATTATTTAATATTGTTTTGTTTCAAGTATACTATCCCACTTATTCCTATGATTTTATTATTTCTATGTTATTTATGAAATTCATTTTTTACATGGATTATGTTATGATGAAATTTTGTTTAAGAAACCCATTTTATTGCTTGGGTAATGCTATGATAAATAAATAATGTTATTTGGAACAAGTAATAATGATTTCATTATGATATGGGTGGGACCTATATATCCATCTAATGAATTCATTAAATATGGGTAACTTAAGAGGTATATATGTTATGCATGAACCTGATTTCATGTTCAAAATTCGATGCTTGGACCTGGTTTTCATGCCCATAATTTTATGTGTGTACCTAGTTTTTATGTGCATATGTTTATTAAAGGTCCTAATTTCATGTCCGTAATTTAAATAGTGAACCTATTACAATTTATAAATGTTCCCAAAGTTATAAAATTTTGTGTATTCCATTATTTCATGCCTTGTGTAAATTTTATAATGTTATGGATTATGTTTTTTGATTTCCTTCTGATTGAACATTACCTTTGATATGTATGGAATGACCTTCCAATGTTATGATAACATTATCATACCCTTTATTCTCATTTTTATGTTTATATATCACACTTGTTTTCTCTTACTGATCATCTGTGCTCACCCTTTCTTATGTTTTCTTTTCCCCAATTTATAATGAATGGTTTTAGTTAGAAGTACAAAATGGGGAAGATCTTTGTTAGTGATATTGAATAGATTTCAGATGTTAAAAGAATGTATTCCAATATTATAAAGTAACTAAACTATTATGGCCCTCAGATGTTCATTTTTAAAAGGTAAAGATTATTTATCTAAAAATATGTATTGTCCATGTACGTCAATCATGGGTCATTATAATCCCTATTAATCCATTATAATTTTCACTAATATATGAAGAGAATATTAAAACTAAGATAGTTATTATTTAAGAATTCCAATTACATACTAGAGATGGTCAATCTCAACTTTCCTAGTGTTGACCATGTCCAGTTGAGATACCTCCTCCACCGCACATTGGGAGTCTTCATTTAAGGCCACATCCTAGATTTGATTCACAAAAGAGGAATCCTCAATGACAACCACCCTCATTTCAACGTCCCTCTTCTAATACCTTAGGGAAGTATCCTCCTTCAACCAGGAATGATTGGTCGTATAGTGAATACCATTATAACCAAGAGTGGAAAACGAAGATCAAGGTTGAACCAACCAGTCCTTCATCCCACTAGTGCAGAAAACGTTTTTTACGTTGGTTATTTTTAATTTTTTACGTCGGTTTCTAGCCGATGTTAATATGGGTGACGTTATAAATAACGTTATTTACGTCGGTTATTTAAAAACTGACGTCAAAAACATATAATCGCGATGTTTATCACGTCGGTTATAAAATAACAGACGTGATAATGAAAACA
Source organism: Viscum album (assembly GCA_963277665.1). Taxonomy (NCBI): domain Eukaryota; kingdom Viridiplantae; phylum Streptophyta; class Magnoliopsida; order Santalales; family Viscaceae; genus Viscum; species Viscum album. The sequence continues at coordinate 1,668,859,343 of OY728120.1, forward strand.
TGAAGGGTTTATAACGTTGGTTATTTAATAACCGACGTGATAAAAGGCATGGGAAATGGTTTATCACATCGGTTATTAAATAACCGACGTGATAAAAGGACTGGGAAATCGTTTATCATGTCGTTTATTTATTACCCGACATGAGAATCCCCCCCGGACTGGTTTATAACATCGGTTATTATATAACCGCTGTGATAAACCGAGGGGGGGGGGGAGAAGGGTTTATCACGTCGGTTATATAAAAACCAACATTATAAACCCAGACCCCCCCCCCGTGTTTCACATCGGTTATTTAATAACAGACGTGATAAACCAGTCCGGGGGGGGGGGGTTCTCATATCAGTTATTATATAAACGCCGTGATAAACTGGGGGGGGGGGGTTTATCACGTCGGTTATATAATAACCGACATCATAAACTCATCCCCCTCGTGTTTCACATCAGTTATTTAAAAACCAACATGATAAACCATTTACCAGGCCTTGTATCATGTCGGTTATTAAATAAATGACGTTATAAACCCTTTCCCAGGCCTTCTACCATGTCGGTTATTAAAAAACCGACGTTATAAAACCTTCCCGGTTTCTTTATCACATCGGTTATTAAATAACCGACATGATAAACCATTTACCAGGCTTTTTATCACATCGGTTATGAAATAACCGACATGATAAACCCTTCCTATTTTCTTTATCACGTCGGTTATAAAATAACTGATGTGGAAACCATTTTTTTTAAAAAATTGAATGCACTCATATGATCTCCCCCAGAATCAACTAGAAAACAAATCATGAAATCATACCACAAAAACAGAAAGAGATCAAATTTAAGCATTTACATTGATAACATATAAGACTTGCCTGACTAGACAGCCCCCACCCGCATCTATACCCCATGGAAATCCCTCCCCCACCCCATTGGAGCCCCCACCCTCATGTATACCCCCTGGATAGCCCTCCCCCAACCCATTGGATCCCCCACCCTCATCTATACCCCATGGACAGCCCTACCCCACCCCATTGGAGCCCCCACCCTTATGTATACCCTCTGGACATCCCTCCCCCACCCCATTGGATCCCCCACCCTCATGTATACCCCCTGGACAGCCCTCCCCCACCCCATTAGAGCCCCCACCACACCACTGGACTGCCCCCCGACCCCCTAGATATCCCCAAACACCCCTCAACACCCCCACCCTCCTGAATAGCACCCCCTCACCCCTCACCCCACTTGACATCCCCCCCCACACCCCTGGATAGCCCCAAACACCCCTGGACACCCCCCCACCCTCATGTATAACCTCCCACCCCCTGGACAGCACTCCCACACCCCTGGACCGCCCTCCCACACCCCTGGACAGCCCTCCCACCCCCTGGACTGCCCCCCACCCCACCAGACAGCCCTCCTAGACCCCTGGACACCCCCAACCCCACTAAAGACACCCCCATACCCTTGGAAACCCTGCCCCATAGACCAAAATCCATACCAGAAAAACCATCATAAGTAGACCAAAACAAGAAGTAGAGCAAAATTAAACATTCACATATATAACATTCAAAACCTACACTGTCAACTTCAAAAAAAAAACTAAATCCGACCTAAACAACTACCAAATACTCAATTACAACGAAAATATTCAACATTACATTTTACATTACAAACAACTAAAATTCAATCAAACCTATAAAATGATTTGACCACTCCACTTGTAAGTGTTTGATGTCTTCAGCAGTATATGGTTGAGGGTCATCAAAAAGATACAAATGAAAAGGAATGTAGTTAAAGTTTATAATGAATAAATCAAATTGAAATATTATAGCAATGTTTAAGAGGAAATCGTACCAGGTCAAAATTCACAACTGTCCCAGTTGTTATTATTTCATACATAAATCTTAACATATAATATCTGCATCTGATGACTCCTTGTTGTTCATGAAAATTCTGTTTGAATGAGTGTAAATTCAATATATTATTTTTATGTAATAAATCAAAAATGACAAATTATAAATGGATATTTACCATCACATTTACATATTTGATCTTTTCACTCCTTTTCTTTGTGTTTTTTTGAAAGTAGGCCCATGCAATGTTATAAAATAATACGAATGGGGTAAATAGAAAATTAATTATAATATATAAAACTATTGAGAAATTGAAACTTACTTTTCTAATATATTCTTAAAACATTTCTACACATCACCATGGACAGAGCATATCCAATAAAGTGCTTTCTCCCTTGGGCAAAAAACCCCTAACATCCAATGATTACTGATAAAAGGAAATTTAACGTTAGTGGTTTTTTATGTTAAAAGATAATTAACTCTTTGAGAGAAATGTGTTTCATACCTCTCACAAAAAGGCATCATCCAACATTGTGTGACTATCTTATTTTCAAGTCTTTCATCAATATAAACCATTCTTTGTTCCTCATTCAATGCACATGCTTCAGGGGGAATCAATTGCAGGTCCATGAATCCATATACATCTGTCAGCTCATTCCTCTCACAAATTTTTTAAAGATACCTAATAGAAAACATACATAAGTATACATTTTTAATAAATATAACGTAGAGAAACGGTGTTAAGACTTACACAAATTTTTTTTTCACCATGTTGATGCCCAACTTATCTCCAGTAACAGGCTCTATTTTATCATTTTTCATAATCCCCACACTTATTTCACGTCCACAAAAATGATCTTCCATTGGAAACTCATAATAACCCGCCAACAAATTTGAATATCTTGACAATCTTTCAAGACTAATAGATTCTATATCTGATGTCCAAGCCATTTGACTTTGTTGTTGTCTATACAATATTTCTTTAACTTTGAAGTATTCCAGTAAAAATAAATTGAAAAATATATTAGTTTTCAAATTATAATACAACATTAATAAAAAACAAAATAAAATATATAACATTCATACCTCTATGGTAATGAGTCGAAGAAGTCTGGATGGCCAAATTTAAAAATGGACGATACTCTGTCCAACTATCGCCACCTCATCTATAGGTATTGGTACCCTAGCTGATCTATCTATAATATCCTGTACAGTGATCCTTTGATTCTATACCTCTAATTGTTGATGATGAACTGTATCTCTTATACAATATACCAACCCACATGCTACTATATGATGTTGAGAATCATCAACATACAAATCGCAATAAGTAGGAAGCTGCAGTATAGTAGTTGGATAAAAAATGTGGTCCACAGGCTGAGGTGAGGGAGTGGAAGCTACTGGCGGAGGTGGAGGATAAATAATGGGGTCTGCAGGGGGAGGTGGAGGAGTGGGAGCTACAGTCTGAAATTGTCTTTTCATTTCTGCAAACATAGACTGCACCGAAGCTTTAATCTTGTCCTCCATCGTCGTATTAATATTTTTAACATCAGCCTCCAAGGATTCTATATTTTTATAAACCCCCTCAACGTCAGAAGTTGAAGAACGTGGAAACACTTTTCTTACCGATACACCTTCCATATATCCTCTTACACGACCAGGATGTTCGGGCCTTCCCAATGCTGCAGATAAAATATCTTCCCTCCCAGTAGCTGTAAATGTCCCATGTGAACTCTACTCCTCAAGAGAGTCCTATATTAATTAATTGAACATTTCTGTAATGATTCAAATTATATGAAGAAAATAGTTAACTTAAATAAATAAAATAGATATCTTACAATCCTCTCAGCTACGATTCTCGATTCTTCTGAAAGATATTTCCCTTTTTTCCCTTCCAAGATCTCTTCCATTTTTCTTGTCTAGATGGAGGGGATGGAGGGGCCACCTCTCCAGAGCTTGAAGACTCAACTCTTAGTTGTTGAAATTTTTCTGCCATCATTTGTTCTTCCAATAATTCATACCCTCCCCAAGATAAACTATGAGGGTATACATTTTTAGATTGGATCTCCTGATTAGATTTCCTTGTTTGCTGTAATTTAAGAATAATAAATCATCAACAAATCATTAATAAAATCATTTATATAAGAAAGTTTATAAAAGTTTACATTTCCCTTACCAGAAATGACTCTTTTCTTCTACTTTCAAAAAACTGTCTCCATGTGTCTTCATCTATAAAAGGATATATACGACATGGATTGTAATGACTCCTATGACCATAAATGAAATCAGATGAAAAGGTTGATTTGAAATCCCTCCATCTCCTGGCAGCCAACGATAAGAATTTCTTCCTAACTCCTCCAGTGTCAGGAATATAAAATGTCATCTGATAAAGAAGAGGTTTAACATATTATATATACTAGAAACAGTAAAAGAATAGTCAACCAATGACAAAAAATCTTACCAAAATAGTCTCCCACAACTGAGAGATTATCGCTTTATCCACAATTCTCCAATCATAATACAGAATGCTTACATTGCTCTTAGCCTGAGTTGCTACAAAACTCTTAAAATATTTTGCATTAGGACCTCTAAGAATATCATCATCATCAAAATCAATGACTATCCTCTGATCCTGCATACGTGCAAGTGATAATTTTGGTAAACGTGTGCACCCACGTTTACCAACCTTTGAACTATTTGTCTTAATAGGAGGATGTTAATGTTCACCCCCAGAGGTATGGACATCAATATTCTCATCTCCAGAATCATGTGGTTGATCAACTGAATGATCTGTCATTATCCTTCAAATTAAAAAAAAATTTCAGTTCAAAAATATACAAATTCAAATATTTTAATACTATTGTAATCAGAAAATAGAAAAGTGTACTAAGTCACGTAATAGTAAACATTGGTAATATGGTAAGCATGTTAAACAATGGTAAAGATGGTAAAGATGGTCAAGATGGTAAACATGGTAAACCTGGTAAACAAGGTAAACATGGTAAAGTAATTGTCACTGAACAAAAATAATAGATATATAATTCATGTAATAGTTATAAACATGATAATGTAAACTAAACAAACTTAAAACAAAAAAAAAACTTATACTTATTTTGTTTTAAAACATGTTTTAATAAATAAAGAACATACAATATCTTACATTTATGAAAAAAATAAATGTAAACAGGAAATAAACATATGCTACCTGTAATTTTAGGAATGTACAAATGGATTCTTTTCCCAAATTCCTTCATCGTGATCGTTCCTTATGGCACAAACTATGTCTTCAACATTCTCATCATTATGTTCTGTTAATCTTTCCATGGAAGTAGGGATCTCACATAAATCAGCATCTTCATCAAGTTAATCCTCACCAATATATTGTTTTTTCCCTTTTAAAACAACAACCCACTGCATATCTGATTGATCTACTACATAAATTTTTTTTTCATGTGTTTCCATTATAAAAGAATCAGTTGTGTCTCCCAATATATTCAGATTAACAAGTGTCATTCCAAATTCATCGTGTCTGACACTGTTGTTACCGATAAACCATTTATAGTTAAAAACAAGAACTTTAATTTTAAATAATCAACCTCCCATATGTCTTCAATCACTCCATAATATGCACTTGATGCAGAAATTGGGTTTTTGTCCTAAGCACTCGAAAAATGCATCGCTTATGCAAACACCAATACACCACTATTCTGAACTGCACTTCTGTTGTCCTGAGCTTTTGTATGAAATGTATAACCATTAATGTCATAACCGGACCATGTTATCACATTTAAACATGGACCACCCACTATCCATTTTAATGTCTCTGATACATTCGATCTACCAAGAAACGTCTTTTTAATCCATGAAAAAAAAGTTTTGTTGTGCTCATTCAAAATGCACATTTCTTTCTTCTTTGGATGACATTGTTTCAACTAATTAATATGCAATGTGATATACGGTTGAACATCAGCTATGTTATTCAAGATATATGATTCTAACTTCTTCATCTGTTCAGCTGAAAATGATTTGACTTTCAAGCCACGAATCCCCTTTCCCTCATTATTAACTCATTCATGGCAAGATGGAGGCAAACCTATGTATTGCGCCGCAGCCAAGTAGCTCGTACAAAACTCTGCTACCTCCTCAGAAATATACTTTTCAATAATGGAGGCTTCAGGTCGATATGGATTTTTAACATACCCTTTAATATTTTCATATACCTTTAAAAAGGATACATCCAACGAAGATATACAGGTCCACAAAGCTTTATTTCTCGAACCCGATGAATCATTAAATGCACCATTATATCAAAAAAGTTGGAGGAAAATACATTTCCAATTGAAAAAGTATAAAAATTGCATCCTTTTCAAAAATGTTAAAAGCATTCACATCAATCTCCTTGTTAGAAATTGAATTGAAAAAATAACACAACTTCATTATAGTCTCTCTGACACAAATGGGAAACATTCCATGCAATGCAACTGGTAGAATTTGTTTCATCATGAAGTGACAATCATGCGATTTCATACCTATCAACTTCAAGTCCTTCAATGAGACAAAATTTTTACATTAGAAGAATAACCTTGAGGCACTTTGATATCATGAAGACACTGACAGAAGCTAATTTTCTCCCTCTTCGATAATGTATGACAAGATGGGGGAAGATATGTTCGTCTTCCTTTAGGAGTGGGAGCTAACTCCAAACGTATTCCCATTGATAGTAAGTCTAATCTTGCATTCAACCCATCTTTTTTTCTTTCCTTTAATATCTAACAATGTTCCAATAAAAAAATCATAGATATTCTTCTCTATGTGCATAACATCAATATTATGTTTAACTTCATGATACCTCCAATATGGTAGCTCAAAAAATATTGACCTTTTCTTCCAAATATGTCTATCATTACCAGATTTCCGTGTCTTTCCCAATGTCACATCAAGGTCTTTCACCCTCTCAAAATACAGATCAGGGGATAAAGGTTTTGGAGAGGTATCAAATTCTTGTGAACCATTGAATTCCTTTTTATTCTTCTATAAGGATGATCCATATGTAAAAACTTTTGATGACCCATGTACATTTTTTTCCTCCCATGATGCAATTGACAATATGACGTCTATTGTTCGCAAATTGGACATGCTTTATGACCTTTAACACTATATCCAGAAAAATTTCCATATGCTGGGAAGTCATTTATAGTGAACAGAAGCACTGCATGCAGTTGAAAATATTCCATTTTATAAGAATCATACATTCTAATACCATTAGCCCATAACAGTTTCAAATCATCAATCAATGGTGACAAGTAAACATCGATATCATTGCCAGGTTTCTTTGGACCAGAGATCATTATACTCAACATGATATATTTGCGCTTCATACAAACTTCAGGAGAGAGGTTGTAAATTACCAATAAAACAGGCCATGAACTATGTGTGTTACTAAGGGTTCGGTATAGATTCATTCCATCTGTGCTCAACCCTAGTATGAGATTTCTAATTTCATTTCCAAATGTAGAATACTGCGCATCAATTTTCTTCCATTTTGGAAAATAATCTGGATGATGTATTTTTCCATCACATACCCGCTCATCAGCATTCCATCTTAACCTATTTTCATCATGTGAATTAGGAAATAAACATTTTAAACGATGAATTATAGGAAGATACCAAAATACCTTTGAAGGGAGCTTTGTAATCTCTATATCAGCCTGTGATTTTTCTTTCACCTTATACCGTGATGTCCCACATTTAGGACACTCTGACAGAAACTCATATTCCTTTGTATAGATAATGTAGTCATTCGGACAGCCATGTATTTTCTTGTATCCCAATCCCATCGGGCATAATATTTTTTGGCATTGTAATGTGAATTTGTAAGATCTTTATCTTTTGGAAGAATGTCTTTCATCAATTGTAGCAGCTCTATAAAACTTATGTCACTACATCCATGTTTTCAATTCAGGTTAATCAATCATAACACCGGCGACAAAACTATAAAATTTGTACAACCAGGATATAATGGTTTTTCAGCATCACCATATAGACGTGCAACTGTCAGTTCAATCTCAATTTGTTCTGCTATAATATCGTGAATCATTTCTTTAATTCCATCAGAGTTACCATCTTGTGAATCATCATGATCATCAATGACATTTCGTCCAGTTTCACCGTGGCAAATCCAAGGTCTGTAACTCGGATTAAAACGATGACATATCAGATGATATTTTATCTCTCTAATTTTCAACTTCTTCATATTCAAACATTTCAGGCATGGACAGAAAAAAAGGTCATTACTTGGAACATTTCGTTTAGCAAATTCCAAAAAGGCATCAACACCTTCCTCATATTCATTTCTCATTCGATATGCCATAATCCATCTTCGACTCATTATTACCTATAACAAATATCAAAAATATATAAATTTTTATGATAAGAAAAATATAAGTTTATATGAAAAAAATCATAATTTGAATGTAAAATAATTTTGAAATATAAAACAAATCTATGCGTATTTAAAAAAATATGCTTGAATATTATTATTAAAACAAAATATAGTTAGATATAACAGTTTTAAATTCCATTGAATAAAAGAAAACCATGGTTCCTACATGGTTCATAGAAAATTGGAGATAATGGAGTAAACCTGAGAATCAAATCATATTTAAAATAAAAATTCAGATGGATAAAATCACAATGTAAATCCAAACACCCCTGGACACCCCCAACCCTCTGGACAACCCCCCACCCCCCAGACAACCCCCCAAACCCTCTGGACAGGCCTCCAACCCCATGGATATCCCCCCACACCCACCCACCCCCCAGGACACCCCAACCCTCTGGACAGCCCCCCAACCCCCTGGACAACCCCCACCCCTCTAGACAACACCCCACCCCTCCTAGACACCACCCCCACCCTCTACCCCCTTGGACACCCCGCTGGACACCCCCAAACCCTTTGGACAACCCCCACCCCCTGGACAGCACCCCACCCCACCAGACAGCACCCCCACCCCTCCTGGACACCACCCCCACCCCCGCCCCCCTTGGACACCCCCCTGAACACCCCCAACCATCTGGACAGCCCCCACCCCCTGAACAACCTCCAAAACCCTCTAGACAGGCCTCCACCCCCATGGACAACCCCCACACCCACCCACCCCCTTGGACACCCCCCTGGACACCCCCAACCCTCTGGATAGCCCCCACCCCCAGACAACCCCCCAAACAATGGTTTACATATAAAACTAGGGATGATGAACAATGAAAAACACATGCATTTAATATATACATCAACATGAAATATATGGAATTAAATATTATTAAATATGGCTACTTAAATGATCGTATGATAATTAAAAATAATCATTGATATTCAACTAGTAAAATGATCACAAGTTTCTCGATAACTAATATCATAATTTATTTTATCAAAAAAGTCACACAAAATAGCCCACAAAAATGTTTCGCACCATCATCACAATTTAATAAAACAATTACTCAATTTATAAAACATTCTGAAAATGTTTGACATCTTAAATCACCTATTTACCTTTCAAAAACCCTTATTAGGTGAATAACATCGCCAAAATATTGCATTTACACCATTTTATCATTTTTTTAACTCACTAAATCATTTTCAATTTTCATAAAACAATCCCAAGAGGAACAACCATGTTTTGCACACAAAAGACATTCCAAAACCCCCATTCCAAAAAAATCATACCAATAAAAATCCAAAATATAAATTTCAGCTCAATACACATTTATTAAACCATCCCCATATTTAAATAATTTACCTCAAACAATGTCACAAATAATACACATGAAAAACAAACTTTTTCATAAAACACCTTCAAGAAGTGTGACAAGGTTTTACACATAACACCCATTCAAAACCCCCCCTTTTAAGACCACTTGACAACAATTAATTAAAAAACCATATTTGGATTCCCATTAAAAAATTAATTAATCAATTTCATAGGTTATAAAATACACCCAAATATTAACCTAAGAGTCACACATTAAAAGCACCCAATTTCAAGATAAAATGAATATATAAAATTAAAGACATATCCAAATCCATAAAAAAAAATTGGGACCACAAAAAATATACGATGTAGGAAAAACGAATGAAAAAAAGCACACAAAAATATATTGTTGTGAGTTGAAGGCTTACATGAAATGGGGGTTTTGGAATGCCTTTTGTGTTACGATTTTAAAGCACACAAAACGAGTTGAGATGATACATCAGGGAAAAAAAGAACTCAAAAATATAATGAGTTGAAAGCAAACAAAACGAACGAAAAAAAGTACACAAAAATCGCAAAACATAAATATAGACTATCCTGGGAAAAAATGAACGAAATAAATTTGTGGAAGGCTTACTTGAGTGTTGCGAGTTGAGATGATAGATATGAGGAGAGTAAAGATGATAAACGATGTAGGAAAACGATTTTAACATAGAGAGATCGACGAGCCTATTAGGGTTTATCATGTGAGAGAGACGAGCAGCCAGACTGTCGAACGAAAATTCGTAAATGACAAACATCGGGGGTTTCTAATTTTTTTAAATGTTTTTATAACATCGGTTATTAAATATCCGACGTTATAAACTGTTTTTTCACATTTATAACGTCGGTATTATAATAACAAATGTTATAAATGTATCCGATATGGCTTTTTTACATCAGTTATTCTATAACCGATGTAAAAAAGACATCAAAAATCACACTTTTTTACGTCGGTTATAACATTACCGACGTAAAAAACTTGTTGATATCTCGTTTTTTACGTCTGTTATCAAATAACCGATGTAAAAAAACCCCCGCGCTTTGTTTTTTTACGTCGATTATTTGATATCCGACATAACAAACTCGTAGATATCTCGTTTTTTATGTCAGTTATCAAATAACCGACGTAAAAAACCCCACGCGCTTTGGTTTTTTACATCGGTTATAAAATAACTGACGTAAAAAAACTCGTAGATATCTCGTTTTTACGTCGGTTATCAAATAAACGACGTAAAAATCCCCCCACGCATTGGTTTTTTACATCTGTTATTTGATAACCGACGTAAAAAACTCGTAGATATCTCGGTTTTTACGTCGGTTATCAAATAAATGACGTAAAACCCCCCCGCGCTTTGGTTATTTACGTCGGTTATTTGATAACCGACGTAAAAACCTAACACGGGCGATTTGTAACGTCAGTTATAAAATAACCGACGTAAAAAACCTCGTTTCACAGATTATCACGTCGGTTATATATAACCGACGTAAAAAATGGTGACATAAATAATTTTTTCTTCACTACTGTCCCTTTCAATGAGTCTATTAAAACTAAGGTCCAAATATCCATCCATATCTATCACCACATCAAATGGTGAAATGTTGCAGACTAAGAGCCTTGGTCTTATTCCAATTTGGGAATAGAAATATATTCTGGGAGTACATCTCTAAGATAGGGGGAAAAGGTCACAGAATACAAAAAAATAATGAAGGGATATGACCTCAACATTGTTCGACTTAGTTGAAGGGATCCCGAAGAGAGTAGGGACTAGAGTATCTAAGATTTGGGGTGAAGACACTATAATAAAAACCACAGGGTTTTATTATCCTAGGGATAAATGATATTATATCACCATGTAACCAACATATATGACCAATTCTATAAACATACCCTTCTCGATTGTGTCACTAGTGACATCCATTGCCCCGACCCCATCCTCTGGTAGAGATGTGACCCCCTCTTGCGATTAGTGGATTTGTGGGACATCTGGTGATTTCCTCAAAGGTGTTATTTTCTCTCCACCCTTAAGGTATATAGGAACTAAATATACTTTTAGGTAACATGACACAAAGTTATCAAAGTGTCCAATTTTTGAAGAAGTATTCACCTTCTCCAAAACACACCATTATCAAGGATAACTCAATAGAAGATTAGATGAATATGTTATTATCCTAAAACATCATGTTAGCCAATTCTAGATCAAATATTGCAACTATTGGTACATCTTTAGTAGGAAATGGGAACAAATGTGTAGGGACCTCAGTTATATATTCTTATTGATGGTTTAGGACTAATAGAAAAGGGCATGTTAAGGAAAAAAATTCTCACCCACATCCCCAGGAAAAAATACATGCCTGCCTAAGTAAGATCGATGGGGGCCTCCACATTTTTGGTAAATCAGAATGTGGTACTGAGATAATAAAAAATAATGAAAGGTTTAAATGTCACACTTACTTGAGGATTCAATGGAAGAAGTCTCTAACGACTCACAAAACTTCCTTTTCTCCTTCATTTATAAGGAAGGAACCCCATAAGGTTTTTAAGACAAGGCCATTACTCAATAAATAGAAATTGATGCCCCCCATTTTGTCTAGTTGAAAATGGGACCCCTCATCTATGGTCCTATAATCACTACTAAATTCATCTCCAATAGTCAATCCCCTATTTATAGGGTTATCATGTGGAATACCAAACTTCTCTTAGAAGAGAAATTATTTACCAAGACATCGATTGGTGACAGTAACAATGCCTCAAGTTGGCATTAACTTTAATTAGAACTGATCCCTTGTCCTCATGGACATTTCTCCTAAGGGGGGGGGGGTATTTTTTATTCCTACCAAATGTGCATATGAAAATCATCAAGGGTGGAAATAATTGATGACAGTGGTATTATTTTCCAGAAAAATAAAATGATGAGAAGGTGTCCAACACGCATGTATCAAAAAAAATTACAATGTACATGTGATCGCTAGAACTTCAATGGTTATTCAAATGAGTCATTCAAAATTCCTGGCATGAGGGATATCATATGGAGCCAATTTTTATGAGACCTTATATTCTTTTGGAGGAAAATGATACTCTTTCTGATCACATAAAGACTTCCATATGAGATCCGCCATGTCACATAACTTTTCAACCAGCGATCACCTACCAAAACAAACAGAATCCAGGTAATATATGGTGTAAAATATATAAAATTTTGGAGCCTATTTTTTTCATAAAACTTTATGAGATGCACGCAAGTGGTATGAAAGAAACCACATAATTACTAGTGACATGCTAGCCTCATCACACAATGGGATTCAGACATTTCCTAGTAGTTATGCACTTCACCTTTCATCTCCAAATACAAACAGAAGTTTTGTCGATGATAATTTCTAAAGATCACCATAGTACCCTTTTCTTCATATGACACATCACCGATGTGGATATTGATTTTATTCAACCACACTAAAACAAACCCATGAGATCTCTAACTCTTATAAAATAAATGGGGAAATGAAGGTATTTTCTTGATAAGGGATGATACATTGATCTTATGTGACTAAAAATATATTCCCTAGGAAATCACCATTTATCATGTGAGTCCCCCATTCAAACACTGGATGAATCTCATGAAAACCCCATGGCAAGATACATTTGTCTCACTGAAGTTCCCGGGAAAAGAATCTAAGATCACGTGAGAGCCTTTCAAGAGGAATACCTATAATGTTATGGTCCCTAAACATTTCAGGATGAAATTATAAAACCCACATGGAATGTATACATGATTCATAAAGACACATTTGATTTCCCAAAATCCAATAAACGATGAATTGAAGTAATGGTGTTGTGGTTGCTGAGAATCAAGAGATACCTATGGCTGGATTTCTTGAAGTGCGTGACATCAATTGCCTCCACCAACTCCATCCTTGATGTGGAAGATACTTGTAGAAAAAATAGGTGTATAATCGGGGTTTTGAGTATAATAAATCCACAACCCCAACATGAGAAAAGTTTTCTTAAATCCACACACAAGCACACTTGATAAGTTGCATGGAATGACTTCTTCCATATTAGGGAAACCGAAGTGTGCCAGCCTCTATCAACTGAACAATGAGATATATGATTCCTTCTATAATCAGGATATTTATGAATCCTTTATAAGGTAGAATTATAACTAAATCAACACTTCGTTGCATGTTCCCCCCATTTCTTCAAAATTTCACCCCTCAAGATCCAATATCTCCTATGAGTCAATCATTCTCCCTCATCCACCAGCCGACTGAGTGCCCCACCTGAACTACAAGAACTCTAACTCCTAAAATAACCAGAATACATAGGATTCCTTCCCAAGGCATGATCTCTATATTATGAATCAAAGGGTTGTCATAGTACATAAGTTCTGCATCCATATGCAGCGAGACTAATTACTTTCAATGCATTGTTTCTCACACTGATCATATATCAGGTGGACTTAGGGAGTTGAAATGGTCATATCATTCAAGTCATGAATCTACACTAGTCATTGAAAATATAGTGGGTAAGCCCCAATTTTTGGAATGATATAAATACTCCCATGTAAAGGTATCCACATCGGATTTAGCCCAAAGGGTGTTATTGAACTATGATGACCCTGGTTTTCCCATAACCAAGTAATATAGGATATAACCCTAAGACTTGAGATATAATACACACTTCCTAATTTCCCCCATACATGTCCATTTAGCATGATATTAAACTTCATGGGTTTAACAAACTATGTGGGTTTGGATTCCCACTATAACTGGGATGCATAGGATGCCTCATAATGACTCATTCACATCTTTGAAATATTAAATGCTTATCAGCTTGATAGTATCCAAATTTTTTGTCTATAAAGCTTCAATAGATTATAATCCACTCATCAATGGGAAATTAATGAAGAAACTTGGATACATAAAGATAAATCCACCAATAAGAATTGTCTTTTTTATAAATGGTTTTAACCGATGATCATTTTGTTAGGTTAAATATTCCTGTATAGGGATTGGAAATAAATTCTCAAACATATCTTAAATCAATATGAGAGTTTCAGAGTAGGAAATAATTCACCCCATAAGTGTGTGATGAGATCGACCTCCCATCCTCTCGACTAATGTGAGTTCTAAAGTTCCCCTGGGTCTAAAACCCCAACTGACAGACTACCTTTGGAATGTAGGTATGTACCTAGTTATGGATGTGTGAACCCTTGTGATTTTCTATGTAAGGTAAAAAAATAAATTATCAACACAACATGAATGATTGTGAAAAACATTGAACCCCCAAAAAAATAGAGAGGAAAAACCACATTCCCCATTATGTCTTTTCCCAATGAAACAAAAATGGTGAACCTAGCATGAAATCATCTAACTACGGCTTCTACTTCATAAGATAAAAAGGATATACATCACAGTTATTTTTAGACAATTTGTTTCTCACCGTGTCTTTGATCGACATCAACATGAAAATATGTTTATTTTAACAACATCAAATTTATTATTCAGGGTGAATATGAAGGAACCAAATAAGACTCGGAGATGCATAAATTAGTAACTCAACACATCACCATGAAAATTGGATTCTCAAAAAAATAAAGTCTTGTACAATGACAAATAATCTATGGAACATGTGGTAGATATGTTTTATCCACCACCAAAGGATTTGAACCATGAATCATTCACAAAGAAGGAAGAATTCAAGGATTCCATCATCATTGAATTAGTATTGATAGAAATTAACATAGCCGGAACATGGATTCTATGTAGAAAATGTAGTTATCATATGATGGGGAAAAATAAAATTTCACATGTATTAGATATTAAAAATATTATTTACTATGTTATTTTAATAATTTGGGTTTAAAAATATTGAGCTTCAGGAATTCTGAGAAAGGTTGAAAATAATTATTATTCACAATGTCTTATTTGATGAAGGTCTTATTCACAAATTTCTTAGTTTAAGTAAATTATTTGACTTAGTGAATTATGTTATGTTCAACAATAATACATGAACTATAAAAGGATTTTAGGACATAATTATTTTTTAATTAAGGTTCACTAAGGTAAACCCCTACCTTATTGATGTTGGAGAATATTTGTACTTGATGACCAGGGAAGAAGAAAATATACTATAGAATAAAAATAATGGACAATGGAATCATTAAGACTTGGTGGAATTAGTGAATAATGGGGATTATTTTTAAATATTTAATATCCCATGTTATTAGACTCACACATGTGATAATTCTTAGAAAGGGAAGATAGTTCGAAAGAACTAAAAAAAGATGCTTAAATCAGAAATTTTTTTCTTAAGATCGTGTATTTGGATGTGTGTTGGACTATGTAACCTATATCCAGTAATTTAAGAAGATATTATGTGTTAATAATTAATGATTATATTATGAAGTCTTGGTTGATGGTCATTACTCACAAATATGAGGTGTTCAAATTTAATACCTAATATATGAGGGTAACAAAAAATAATCTTGGTGTGAAGATTGAAAATATAATCACTAAAAATGGTATAAAATTTTCTAATAAACATGTGGAATATTTTCTTTAAAATCACTTAATTTATCACCATGTGTTAGAAATAATAATTATTAAACAAAATAGAGTTGTTGAGAGGAGAAGCTGAGTTATAAATAATATGACATGGATTATTCTCATAAAAAAGAATATACCATAAATATATTGAAAGGAAGAGTAAATCACATGATTTTACATATCTAATAGTGTTTTTATATGATCAAATGAATAAAATAACCATTATGAGTTATTTTATGGGAATAAGATGTTTGGAAAACACTTTCAAGTCTTCTAAATCAAACGCACAATTATCAGTAAACAGAATAATCAAATGTTTGAAGTTCATTGGTATAAAGTTATATTCATTGGATAGTAATAAATAAGTAAGTAATAAAAAATCAATAATAAATGTATTTTATATATTATTTAAATATATTATTCCATATGCATTGAGAATGACCAGTTTCAAAATCCCTGAAATCCTATTTCATATAAAAACAATAATGAAATTATAGAGGATAAAGATTACGAGGTGTGATGATTAATGGGATAACCTACATAATTATAAGAATAAAAATAATACACTAATAATGAGGAAAATATTTTGTTCCTAGCAATTGAAAAATAGGTAGAAACATGGATTCTATTACAAATAAATTTTTTTAGGGGACTAGAAAATTCTGGTTCAAACACGAAGGATGATGGATCAATATAAATCACTGATTATCTCTTAATTGAAGCTAAAACACATTGAATATATAACAAAGGATAAGAACCAAATATGTATATTCATGGATAGATTTACCCAATTTACAAGAATCATATTTTGGAAGCTATTCCAAGGCTGGAGAATAAAAACATCATAAAAAATTAACAGGGTATTCATGAACATAATTAATAAAGAAGGAATGATAATGCTAAAAATAAAATGGTTGGTGTACAATGGGTACTTCTAAATTATATTCATTAATGTTGATATGATTTTTTCACCCATGTTTAGATTAGAAAATTTATTGATATACACAGCAGTGGAAGTGAAAAAAAGGATTCAAAGTTTACCAAATCGATGTTAAATCAGTTTTAGAAGATGGAATACTTGAGGGATGAGTTTATATTTAACAACTATATAGATTTAATATATATGAAGATGAGAAAAACTTTTTTTTAATATAAAATTGAATGGAGTGGAAAATGTAATGAATGAATGGTATTTTATACATCATATGTACTTGAATATGATTTGATTTCAAATAGGAGGAGTTTTTCATTACATTTATATAAATATGGAAAATGATCAAAGAATTATTGTGCTAATCTATATAGATGATTTTATATTTGGAGGCTCAAAGTATGAATAATTCTAGATGATTTTAGAATATATGAGGCCAATGTTTGAGATGTGTATGATTTGTAATAATAATTTTTTTTTATTATAGGAAACTCTTGGAAAGTTTGGATTTACCATTTCATAAACTAAATACACCAAATAAATTTAATTAATTTTTATATGAATGTTTTAAGGATAATTGATACTCAAGTTGATACTTGAATGATGTTATTGAAGGATGAGGATGGAAAAAAGGTAAATGTTATAAAATATAGGCAACTCACTCAAAGGTTTATGTTCTTGACATCAACTTGAAATAATTTATTTTTATATATGCCAATTTACTCACTATAAAATTTACTCCACATAATGTAATATACTCGATGTGATAATAATACTTCTCCATGTAAAAAATAAATTGCACAATATGAATTTTAACCATAGAAGATCACTACAATAGTTATTGGGATAGACACTACTTGGTAAGGACAAACCAGTGATTGTAAGTTAACATTTGGAAGTGGATTGTATAATTTAATTTCCTATATTTCATGGAACAATATGATGAATGAGTGTATCTACTTCTCCATATAGGTAGAAAAATACATATCATCCACTCATTAATGTACTTAGTTGATTGTAATGAATAAAAAAACATGATGACATCAGAATGGGAAAGATATATACATTTATTCTAATGTGAAACATCTCAAGTGATATAAACATTATCTAAAATCTCATGCAACATTTTAGGGAAAAAAATATTGATATAAAATACCATTTCATCAATTAAATGTTTGATAAATGGATGGTAAAATTTTATTATCCACCAACACATGACTATATTATAGATATAATAAGAAATGAACTATCAAAGTCATATTTTGAGAAGAAATGGACGGAACTTAGATTCCAACTAACCCCATTTACCTAGATAGTATGGAATTTTGACCCCTATCTGTTGGACCCCGGGACACCCTGAGAGGGGAGGGGTGAATTAGGGTGAAATTTTTTTCTTTTAATGTGACAGATCTTGTTACCATGTTGGTAGAAACTTGTTAAACCTGTATGATGAAAAAGATCAGAAATAAAACATTCACATGCAGAGAGATGACACATCACTTTTTACTTGGTTCACCACTAAGGGCTACGTCCAAGGAGCATATGCTGACAGGTTGTCGGTTGTACCTAATTCCACTAAACTTCACTAGCTGTGGATTACATAGGTTCGAGAACAGTCACACTATCCCAGGATCACTACCTTTACCAAGGTTTGGGGATAGCTCACTGCATCCCTCGGGTCACTCCCGTTGACTCCCCCTGGCTCAATGCCTTTGGTGAAGTCCCACTCGGTTTATAGACATTAAGGTCTCTTCATTTTAGCTAATGAATACATCCTATGTTGTACGTAGATTCTCTTTTGAATTAAAACTCTCATCCATAGACTAATCAAGACTTTGCACTGAAGGTATTGGGCAATCTTATAGCTTTCGTGCAGCTCCAAAAATACCGGCGTACTTCAACCACACTTGGCGCGCTTCTCCAAGCCCGACGCGCAAGCTTCAAGATGGCACACAAGTTCACCTCTCCCACTTGTGCGAGAGTCACTTCTTCAACTTCAAACTAGCACGACTCACATTATTTTCCACCCAAATCGGTTTTGGCATGCAAAGGTCAACGATCACACTTCTTCAAATCCTAGCGTGCAAGTGTCACCAAACCACCTGCACGAAAATTCCTTCACCAACTTCAAACATGGGTGACCAACACCCTTTGTCTCCCAAACCACCTTGGACGCACAACAAACAACTATCGTGCAACTTATACTTGCGCGACCAGAGAACCAATTGCGTGACCACTATACCTAGGAAAATGGAGCCCTGAATTTCACTAAGTCTCAAACTTCATTCCGAATGAGGAGGGGTTGACCTCTATTTAAAGGAATTTGGATACCTTGCACGACGGCGCAAAAATATTCCCTTGGCGCACAAGTCTCTGCCGCGCAAGTCACTTGCGTGACCAAACATAAAACTTGGGCACCCTTCTACCTTTTCCATATTTTCATGTTCTAATCTTGAAAAGAAAATGGTGCGCAGGTTTCCTCTCCTTCAAGTCAACAGTGCGCAAGTCTCTTTTCTTAAACCACTTTTCTTCATCTGTCGATTTTGAGGCCCAAAAATTTGGAAAACACTGGAAAATAGTGCCACCTTCAATACTGTTATCTTCTTGTTCTGTATGATCACTTTTCTGGCACACATTATGAACTTCCACTAAGTATTAAAAACAAACACAAACCGTACTCCAATTCAGGCATAGAACTACCATGGTTCCAACACTACCCTCATGGTATTTGTTTTGTTAGAAGAATGTTTTTAATTCTCTATTGCATTTATTTTTTAAATATTAAACTCTCATTTGTAAAATATCTATGGAGAAATTTGTTGGGTTTTTTGGAAAAGGAGTATAAGGTTATCATGTTTTAAATTTTAGAAGTTAGTCATATAGTGTTTCTTCTTATTTAAAAAATGTAGAAAATATTGGTTTGTAAAGGGGGATTGTTCTTAAATTCTTAGTCTAGGGGATCATTTTTTGAGATGAGGATTGCGATTCATGAGGATCAAGGATCTGTGTATATGAGGTTCATTTAATATAACACATATTTGTTACACCGTGATTGTATTTCATGGGATTATATTTGGTTATAAGTGAGTCATTTATATACTACATGAAAGAAGGAGGTTTAGAATGATGGCCTATAAGAAGATCTAGGTATTTCAGAAGTTATTGAAGGAAGAGAATTGTTTTATCATTTTAGAAAGTATTTTAAACAAATATAAAGGGGATATTGTTATAAAAAACTCATGGGTTCATTTTTAGATTATTACTTTTAATATAGTGTTATATTGAATCCAAATAATCTCACTTGAAGACGGAAGATCATATATGAGTTTTTGAAGGATCTATTATAGTTCTATCAAAAAAATAACATTCAATATATAATGGCCTATGTTATTCCATGATTGAGAATTTATAAGTATAAATTAAATAATCCTTTGATTCCATCATTTTATAAATATGGATTTTCAATTTTCAACTCAATGAAAACTTTAACACACTATGAAGGTCATGCAGTGGATTTTTGTGGAATTACCCATATAAGGGCCGTAATGTGAAAGGAAGAATCATAATATGAGTTTTAAAGTGTAGGATTGAATTTTTTCTCTATATGTGTCCCCTCCATTATATAAGACTCAACGTTCAGTGATATATGGGAAAAATTAGGTGGTTCTATTCATGTGAGGCTCAAACCATGGAGCACAATTTCTCACTACAATGAGTTCGAGGATCAATATGGATTTACAAATACAAGGAATCATGTTATAGAAAATTGAATATGATATTTAGAGTGCATTTTTGGGTATTTTTTTATCGACCATACATTATTCCATGAAATATGAAGTCTCACCATAAATCATGACTTTCCATACCCACCAGGAGTTATAGTTGGAATTTTAATTTAAATATTTTGACATGATTTTCTCTAGATAAACATAGAATAATTTGGAAATTATAACAAAATTAAAATATATAGTACACCTATAATAATATAATTAGGTTATAGGGCTGGATAATAAATCCAAGATGTTGGTTTAAGGGTGTTTTTGTTGCAAGAATATAAAACTTCCTGTATATTTCTTGGAAACAAAAGAACAAAATTATGAACAATAAAGACTACACAGTGAAAAGTGGATTTTTGTAACATTAGAAAAATGTTATAAGAGAAAAAAATGATAGATCTGGGAGGTATTCCCACTAGAATAATACCATAGATCCTTATGTTCATGAAATGGAACCAGATAATTACAATGTTGTTTCTATGGAATTACTTCTATATTCTAGTGATTCGACACAATGATGCTTGGAGGTATAATGTGTTCCTAAGGTTTCTAAATGAAATGAGATGTTATATCAAAAATGTTGAAAACTAGGGGGATCAGTGTGTCCATCAAAATGATATATAAAAAGATATGTTTTTAGTAAATTTAGTAAATAGGTACATTATCAATGCATTATCCTTGGATGTAGTCCATTTCGGTGATCTAAGAAATAAATGTTGTTTCCCTTATCTATTTATTTAATATTTTATATCAGCATAGGGAAATATATTGGTGTTCCTATTGAAAAGGTAATAATATATTTTGTAATGTTTTTCTGAATAATATATAATACATATATCAGCACCCTTAGCGGTATTAACTCTTATTTTAGAGTAAATTTAATAAGATGAGAAGTAAGTTACTTGAATACACAATTTTAAGAGTGATATTTATGAAAATAGGTCTCCATATAATTTAAATGATATCTTGAGACCATACACTTTTAATTACCATAATTCCTCCAAAAAAAGTTACCATTTTTTCCAAAAATTATTTGTTTCACTAAACATGTTTACATGTAAAATATTTGTTTCAATTAAAAAATATGGATAAATTTAGATGGATAAATATAGTGAAAACCCCAAAACTATATATCTTGTGTATATAAGTATATGAAAGATAGTTTTTCCCTAAAATGATTCCAATGAGAGGATTAAAAAAAATAAAAACATCATAGAATTAAATTTAGATAGGTTATAGTTCCAAAATTAAATACAATATTTGTTCTCTATTTTTTTTATAGGAGATTTGTAAATATATAACTTAAATTTTTAGATCATATTTAAATCCATGTAATTCAATGAAATCATTAATCAAGGGGAAACAAAGTTAATTTTATGAAAATGTTTTAGAGAAATGTAATTATATGGGTTTCTGTAATAGATTTGGAATCATGGAGAATATCAATAATATTTTTAATGAAGGGGGTCCTAATGGAGAGGAATGATGATATAAAAAAATAGAACATGAGGAAATATAAATATAGAAGTTAAGAATACAAAACAAAAGTTAGATCAATATAATAATAAATATGTGTTACTCATGGGCATGAAGAAAAATATAAATTCTGAATGAAGCACATCCAAGAAGACTAAGATGATTTCTAAACAAAGGAAATTATATTTTAGAAGGAAATGACACAATTTTAAATTCCACAAACAATCCATTGATTTTTGTTTTTATGGATGGAAGCTAATAAAAATGGGGGGAACCATTTTTGAGAAACCACGTGGATAGAACAAACTATCTGATCATTTAATTGATGAATAAATGTTCATTTTTCCAACTCAATTAAATATGGGATGTAAAATTAAATAAGTATAATAAAATTAAAGTAATATAAATTTAAAATATATTCTATATATTGATGTCAAATTATAGGAGTGGTTTTGAAAAACTAATTACCAAAGAATTGCTGAAGAGTTCTGTCAAAGATGGCAGTATGGAAAAAAATTACAATGATTTTTTATCAGGTTTCTGACCCATGTAGTGATACTAAATAATATTAATGTAGCACGATGTTAACTTTTTTGTTTTAATTAATGATGTAAAAAATAGATTCAACATATGCATATTGCATAAAAATATAAGAAACCTTTGATGTAGATGGAGTCTACTTTCTTAAAATATATGAAAGATAGTATGATGTGTCCTCTCTAGAATGGACCTAAAAATGAAAGAATAATCTTGTTATAGGATGATATATATACTATATTTCTCTCACTATGTTGTTTTTAAGTCTCATAATATTCCAATATATTTTGTTTGTACTTTCATTACATGGAATTTAAGGTGATGTTTATTTTCAAAGGGATAACAAAGGAGATGATAGCATTTTAAAATATAGAAATAAAATTATAAGTCATGACCATAGAAGTGATCCTTTAAATTGTTTCTCATGTCTTATTTCATGAATAAATAGATCTTCTTTGAAGAAGTGTATTTTGGAAAGAACCCATCAACGAGGAAAAGTCTATTAAAGCTTCAATAACGAAATATTTCATGAAAATATGGAATTCTAGAAAATTTTTAAGGAATGAATCAATAGGGATATATTTTTTCATATTATTTAATCATATTAATGAAAAAATAAATTTTGTTATTATGGGGATGAATTTTGATTTATAAATGGTGTGATGGATTAGTAGTTTTTTAAGGAATACATGGTTTTGCATTATGTTTGTTATGATACTAATTAGTCACCCTTGATCTATAAACTGACCATAGATCATGTAGACAAAAATTTTATTAATTACTGACATAATAATGTGGTATCATCCAAGATATTTATTATCAATAATAGTAATAGAGAATAAAATTTATAAAAACATTTTGAAACAAATTTTTAATATATATTTTTATAACAAATCTATAAGATGATATTTTTTAACCCACATGGTGTTGAGTTATATTTTTATCAATA
This sequence comes from Viscum album, assembly GCA_963277665.1. Taxonomy (NCBI): domain Eukaryota; kingdom Viridiplantae; phylum Streptophyta; class Magnoliopsida; order Santalales; family Viscaceae; genus Viscum; species Viscum album. Next base: position 1,668,883,186 of record OY728120.1, read on the forward strand.
ATTATCATGTAAATATGTGTTGAGAATAAATATTTAATGTTGAGTGAAATAATCAATCAAATTAGAAAATTGGATGAAGTAGATTCTTGTACATCCATTCTAGGTTATCTACGTGTATAGAGTTGATAAGATTTGATAATTTCTTAAAATATGTAGTTATAAGTTCTGTTATTTTTGATTCATACTAATGAATATTTTCAATAAAGTGGTGGATGTAATTGAGTTGATTTAGTGAGTGATGGAAAATGAATTTTATTATGATGTTTCCATTGGGGTTGTTAATAATCATTATTCATTTGAAAAGGCTACTTGGATGTTGATCTTTTTGCAACTTGATTTTCATGACAAAAATATCTGTAGGAAAAATAAATGAAATGGTTGATATGTTTTCCCATAGAGTTTGAATAATGAAGGTAAATATATCTCTATAAATATGTTAAGGATCTATATGTTATATTTATGGTGACCCATTTAAATTATTTTCATAGGTGAATGGTTTTTTATGAGAAAATGATACATTTATTAGGTTGTGCGACTAAGATGAATTAAAACTAGTGTTTCAAGAGATTTTAAATTATTATGCTAATGATTGAAGTTTATTTTAAGTTATTTTATACTATTTGGAAATATTTGAGATGTTTTTAGATTTTTTGAAATGTTTGGATAATGTTGTAACTGATTACATTTAATATGAAAGAATAAGTTACTTTTTGTACATGCAATATATGAATAACAATGAAATTTCAAAGGATATGGAAGATTAAATCCATAGAATCAAATGTTATGTAAGATTAGTTTCTTCTGAAATTGAACTATATAAAATTAAGTTCCTGAAAACAAAATAATATGATATTAATTATGGATTTATGATTTTATGTTATATGAAATAAGAAAAAAATATCTAACATATAATTTCCTCATAAGAATATTGAGTTTTTGAATAATAGAAAAATTGAAAATTATGCTTTGTCAGAATTAATCTTTTTTATGAAATATTTACCATATATTATATAAAGCTATGTTAGATTAAAATGAATATTTTCACTAATACATTAGAATAACTAGGATGATAAGGATAATTTATCTAGTTATAATAAAGGTTATAATTGAATAATATATGGTTGAAAAATACTAATTTTTATCTATGGTAGATAAATTAGAGTTTCCATGGATTTTGTAAAGAGTAACTTGGGTTTTAGGGAATGTAAACTTGGAGATTTTCAAGGCTAAATATGATTAGCCCAGTGCAACGTAATATTAATAAAAATATTCTAGGTAAATTATAATGTAATTCATCCAATTTTAGTTTCTATCTTCAATGTTAAACATCACCATATACTAGAAGATTGTTCATTATTTACGTTGAGTTCGATAAATTGAACACTGTTTCATAGAAAGAAAGGCCACAACATAAATTTGTGATGAAAAATAAGATGACTCTTTGAAAATTGATGCAGTTATTTCAAACTGAAGATAAAAATTATATAGTTAATAATTGAAGAAAATTATGTATAAAAAATATTTAGAAGAATGCATCGTAAATGATATATAACACAAAAATTAAAAGTGATTCTGTTAATCCATTCATGTATTAATGAATTTTAGATTTTTGGGTTTTTTAAATGTAAAGAAAACATGATGATTCTAGGACATCAAGATAGAAAATAAGCTAATAATTGAGAAGAATTAAATAAGGGAATTAATGAAAAATAAAAGACAATATTCTATGTGATAATTCTCATTATTAAATTATGAATATCTGAATAAAAGAAGGATCTATGATAAATTTGGATTATGAAAAAAATGAAAAGAATGGTGAGATATTTCTAAGATTAAATTTTAATTTATTTATAATTACTCAAAGGTATTATTTTTATAATTTTGAGAGAAAATTATTAGACCTAGTATTCTGAAAATTTAATGAAAATATATAAATGAAGATGAAGACCAAGAATCATGGATAAGTAATGATATTAAAGTCTTTGTATATTCCAAATCATGATGTGAAATCTATGTGATATTATAAGAATATTAAATGAATATAAATAAGAATAAATAGAGTAGATACTAATATTCTGATTTGTAGAATCTATATTTTTTATCAAAGAATTTAAAGAAGACTAGACATATCATTTTGGTATTTTTTAAGGGTTAAATAAATACTATTCCAGTATTTGGGGGATTAACTGAGTGGTAAAGACACCCCATAATCATGTATGAAACATGGGTTCAATAACTAGTGGGGGTGAATTTCTCTAGGTACTGTTGTACACATTGTAATATTACTATAACACTATAGTAGTGTTGGTACGATAATAGGTACTATAATAAGGAACTATAGTAGTGGTTCGATTCATTCTATAAGGGATTTTGGACCAAAAAAATATTTCCTTTTTGAAACATGGACTATAGGACATCAAGGGATTTTGGGTCACAAGACCTGCTAGCTATAGATCAGATCATGTCAAATTATACTAGAGTATCCCTATGATAGATCAGTGTAATAACATGAGATTTTGGATCATATAAAATACATATTATGTAATATAACATGGGTCACATTCTACACTCAACATAAAAAAAACCCAAAAAATATTAAGAAGAAATTGTTTATATATTAATAATAAACACTACTATAGTAAACTGTTAATTGTTTTTTAACTTTATCATGTAAATAATTAATTTTAGTCATTACTGAAAAAGTTATCTTTAATATAAGTCATTTTTTTGTCTATTTTGTTTTTTTATTTTCAAAATTTGGTTTAAAAATTTTAGAACAAAAATTTGATAAATTAAAATTCTTTTTCCAATTCCTAAAAAATAATTACCTTAGGATTTATTTTTTATATTTTTTTAAAATAATTAAGTTTTATGTGAATAGTAATAAAATATATTTTTTCCAAAACGTTACTTTTTTTAGAGTATCAGTATATTTGTAAGGTCCAAAATTTTAAAACATATTTTAATTCATAAAATATATATTTCAATGGTATAATTAAAAAATTTAAAATATTATTTGTAACTTTATAATTAAATATTTAACTTTTTAGGACATATGAAATTTTTTGTTATAATTTAGTAAGTTTTTCATTTTTTTTGTTTTTATTAAACCATTTCATAGTGAAATATAGTATAATATTTATTTTAAATCATCATACCTTTTATTTTTTTATAATTAATCAATTAAAATAATGAAAATCAATAACCATGAAAATTTGAACTTATACATAACTTTAATGTTTAAAACACTTTTATTTAAAAGTTATTTTTTTGTTATGAGAGTTTAATTTTTTAAAAAACTTTTATCATATTTTTACAAATTTAATTAAAATCAATAAGGATTTTTTTAATAATAAGGTATAAATTTGGTACTAAATTCCAACTTAAAATATTAGTAACAAAATAATTGAGATGATTAAAATTTAATTAATAGTAATAATTTTTTAAATGATCATTATAAGGATGTTTGAATTTTACAAAATTAACGTGAACTTTAAACCTTCTAGAAATTTTTTAGGTCTTAATGTCTATTATTCATGTCTTTCCAATCTCCCATCACCTAAAAACCTAACATTCATGTCATTCCATTCATTCTTGTAATATATTATTCATTTCCCTTGAAAAGTACACTCCCTTCACATATTAAATGGACCACTAATACACCTTCTTGGAACATTGATACATTGAAATTACATTAGGAATATATTACCATTTTTAATATTATAACCCTATACCACAAAAATATAATTCTTACACACCTAATAATACTAATCCCTTCATTTAAAAGGATAATTCCAAGGAAAATAAAAGTTCCTAACATGAGTATTACTCTACTCTTAGTTTAACATTTTAATTTTTCCTTGGAGTAATATTCCACAATTTGTTAATATAATGAATTTAGTATCATATATATACTTAAATTTCAAGATATTAATGTAACATCAATTATTCATTCATTCTATAGAATCTGCTATGTTAAAAATGCCTCGATCGTGCATATGTGAAAGGACACAACCTCCATGACAGGATGTGGTTCATTTTTCAACATAGAATTTTATTGATGTTATAAAATATGGATTTGATGAATAATTAAGTTTTTCATGTTACTTATAAAAATCATAAATGATCTTATTTTACATTTTCTATCATTTTTTCTATTTATTAATGAATGATATTTTTAATCATGTGTATGTGGGCACTACCACCTCTGTGAACGATGTGTCTTATTTTTCATTACCACATAACAAGGTTAAACCTAAAAGAGAAACTAATGAAATAATATTTTTTTATGATGTCATTATACAATTTAAATGATATTTTTTATTATATCATCCCTCTATTTATTCATTGAGAAATGGGTTCATTAATCATGTGTATGTGCTGACTACCACCTCAATGAAGGATGAATTTAATTTTTCAACACAACCCATCATTTATGGTTCTAATAATTAATTTGATAATGATATATGATTTATATTATGTTTCTAATATTCCACATATATGATATTAAATTTATTTAACAACACTTTCTTACTCATTGGATCATTAGAAAAAATATTTTGTTTCGATCAGTTTACAACCTCTTTGAGAGATATTGTCATGTTTATATAGTTAATGATTATGGAATGTTATATATAGTTTAAAAAATTTAATAATAAGTTATTATATATGTTATAAATGTTATTCACTTATAATATTAATATCTAGATATTTTAATAATATATTATCCACATTAATTAAAAACTACAGAAACAATTTTGTCTTTGATATCATCTTCTTCAGTCATAACTAAGAATATTTTGGGATTAAAGTGTAAAATTATAAATAATAATGGGGTATATATTACACAACCATAGGTAATCATGGAACCACAATATCAGTATCATTAATGAACTTTTTGTAGTCAGCCTGACACATCACCCAATCTGGCGCACCATAAGTCCTCAAGCACGCCACTCCATAAGCCAGAGGATGCAAACTATCAATGAGGGAATAAAAGATGAAATAATGATACTATAAACTATGTTAAGAGTGAAATGACTCTAGGAAGATTTCCAAAATCATGCATTGAGATAAATATCAAATTACTCATAATAATTTAATTGAAATAGAGGCATGTTATAAAAAATTAATTGAATAATACAGTAATATATACTCAAATAATGAAAAACATACAATAGTCGGTCCCCCACTGGGCTGAACACATGTTCAAATTAAAATAACTCAAAATAAATATAACTATATCTACATCCAATTTCGAACAAAACCAAATACTCGATCTCTTTGATGATCAATCTATATTGTCCTGATCTTATTACTCTACAAAATAGGATCTGTTTAATAAAGAAACACTGGGCCTCATACCCATAAATCGTGCAACCTATACTCTAACATGAAGTAATAAATAATGTTTAGAAACTCACTAAGGTGGTTTTAAAGGTGTGAGAAATACATCACAGTAGGCCACCCCCAATGGTGAACCCATACTATTCTATCATAGAAAGTGTGTGCACACACAATATTCCCATCCTAGATAAACAATAAAAATAGTTGAGAAAAAAAGAATTTTTTTTTGAAATGGGGGATAAAAAACAAGAGAGGATCCAAAAACGAGTTATATAATTACACCAGCGGTAAGTTTATCCCTTATATATCCAACACTAGATGATTTACAGCATGTGCATCAACTTTCCACATGAGATTAGGCAAGTTAATGAGATATATGATGGATCTCCAAGACATATAAATGTAGAGGCATGACTATCACTCCCCCGGGAGTAACAATTGGCATATATAAGACATCACACATCTATAATTCTTTAGGAATCAAATGAAAAAATTTGAACTGGTGATGGATCGATACTCCTCACTCCAATTAAATTGCTATGTCTTGAAAATCTTGTAGAAAAAATCAGGCTCCAACAGAGAGGTGATATATACATTAACAATGGGATCTATCCACATAGACATGATGCATAAAATTCATTATGTTCAAAAAAAACAAGGGTGATAAGGATCTATGGTATCAAGATCACAAAAGTATCCACAACATCTATATATTTACCTTCTAGAATGGGTGCATACTCAACTAGAGGGGATTCACTAATCCTGATCATCCATGATCTTCCTAAGACCAACTAATCATGACCAGCTAACATAGGAAAGAACTTGATCAAACTCTGGGCCAATTCCCTATCCAAAATATCTCATGGGTATCCTACTCAGAAATATGTAATAAGAAAAAAATTACTCATGCATAATAGAGAAAAAGTAAAACTATATGTGGGATGATCCAACTCTTTAATCCATCATCCAAATAGATAAACTAGCAGCACTGGGAAACTCTTGGCTAGGAAATCCGAGTGCACATTTTCCCCCAAGATCTCCACTTCTATAAAACAACCACTTTGGGATATGTAAAACCATCCTTAGGGAAAATCTAAAACTCAAGGATCCCATGTTCCCTAAGGTCAAATAATAATGTGACTTCAAATAGGGACTCCCCTACTGCACTCAAGATCTCGAGAAACACCCCTCAAAAAATCCATAACAATCCCAAAGTCCATAACAAGATTAGGAAACCTTATGAGGGTTAATATATCTCACACAATGAAATAAATATTCCCTATTTATAATCATATAAAATTAGTCTAAGTGGACTCCTACTCTTCCAAAACCAACAATGCACATAAAAGGGTGACAAAAAACTTAAGCACAGATTCATTGGTGTTACCAATTTTAATCCTGACCAACCCAATAGTTGGAATCCCTTCATGTAATATTTACCACAAATGAAACCATAAGGTAAAGTCCAAAAAATAAAATAGCATTCATACTTCCAAGAAAACAACCCATCCACGAGAACAAACTCACCCAAAATGAAATCCAAAGAAACACTATGTCACATGTTAATTCTCAATAACTGACTATAGTAATAACAGATCACCTAATCAGAAACCTTTCCATATAAACATCCTCATGATTAAATCATAATCATCTCAACATCTCAACATCACCCACCTATAACCACTATCCCAGGACGATAGCCCTACTCGGAGGCTCCAACAACTCCAATCCTCAAGTGCATGATCTGAAATTCAACAACTATAACATTTATCAACCAGACCATAAATTCAGGAAAAACCCAATATCACCCCCTAGATACTAATCAATTCCTCGATTTATGATCAATTTCAAAAAACCTAATAGAAAATAATTTCAGCATGCACAATCCATGCCAACAAATGAGCACATAACCCTCATCAGGGCCTCACAGCTCACAACCCAACCCACTGGGCGATTCAGAATCGAAACCTCAAAAAAAAAACTCCAAAAATTGACTTCTAAAAACAAATAACTGTTAAAATTTCACTTAAATGTGGTCAAGATCCCACCATCATGATCTATATTGGATATCACTCATAATAGACTATTCATATGTCCATTTATGACTCCATAGTGAAAAAATGGTAAAAAAATACAAGGAAAGAAAAATGAAAAGAAATGAACTTTAGTCACATAGTGTGTGTCCCCAATGGTTCTCCCTGGAAATGTTCTACTGGCCACTCAGCAAGTACTTTTCTAAAGCACATGATGTGTACACCCTATAAACGGCATTTACCCCATATGGGGAAATTTCCAATGTACCTCAGCCCCAATATGCATGTAAAATGACCAAGTACACATCATGATCACCAAGTACAGAATGTGTCCCCCCATTTGTTGTTCCAGGCTAAGTACCTCACCCATGCTCTGGTCATGTACTCTATAAGGCCATGTTCCCCTGACATAAGGATTTTGTTCAAGCTCCCAGCTAGACATCTAATCTCCCTAAATGGTGTCTACTTTATAGTATATGTCATGTAATATCAAAATCCCATATTCCCTAAATAGGATGAACACACTATATATGTTCTCCAAACAACATGATATGTACATATTTTTTCCCAAGTAGAATACCCCCAAAATGGATTGAAACCCATGTTTCTCCCTAATTAAATCTATATTGAATCTTAAGGGGTCCCCAATAACCCATATGAGGATTGCTTTTAAAAAAAATATAATATTGGGATTTATTGTAAAAACATAAAAAAATACCACATTTGGGTGGAAATCATTGATTCTATGATCAGATTAATGATTCAAAATTATTGAACGACAATCAAGCTCATCCCGTAATTTGCTGTGACAACTCCACATCACTCTCTCTATCCCTATATCTATATTCTCTCTATCAACTAAGGACCCCAAAGGGGAGATCCACAGGATAGAATTAGATAATCCAAATTTTAGTAATAGGAATTAAAAAATAAATAGGGGAAAAAATAAAAGAAAAGAATACAAATATGTGGGCACGATCCCCAGTCCCATTCATGATGCTCAAAATGAGGTTATGACTTACCAAACCCCCCCTATTCTGGACTAATCAACAAATATATAATCTCAATCCAATACCTTGCATAAAATATACCACCAAATGAATGTGAGAGAATAAATAAATATTCTATTAATTAAATAATAAATATTCCAAAAAAATTTAAACAACTTAAATTTACACAAAAATCAATTAACTGGGTAAAAATCATATTCTATGACCAATAGAGTGATCAGAGAAATTATCTATGATCATATCATAGGATAAGATACCATTTTCTCATTAAATACTTTCAAGAAGAAAGATCCATTTTTTCTGTATTTTTAAATCCCATGACAACATGAAGAATCAAAATCTAACGACCATAAATGATTTTTTCCCTGATAAGCCTTAGTGGTAAACTAGTATCCACGATCTCAGCCATGAACTGTTGCAACAAAAATTATCCAAACCATCCAAAAACCATTATTACAGTATTCAAAACTCTCTCCCATCATGAGTGAAATTCTACAATGACCAATCTGATTCTTCCCGTCATAAGAGTATCCTTTTCATAAATCTACCCCCTAATGGAAAACCACATGGAACACCCTATATAATGCATTGAACATAATTGATAAACATATAAAATGGATAACACCTAAGTGCTAGTTATTCTACTATAAAAACCCACATTCATCCCAAGCTCACTAGAAGAAACATCCTTCATACTCAACAAACCTCTTAAAACAACATTCATGACTTGAAAGAGATTATGGTTCACTCCCCTCCATAAGTTATTACATAAACCAATCCCGAATGAGAATATAGAATCATTCTCACATGGACCATGTCCTAATAAATCTGTGAAAACATGCCTAAAACCACTAACCAAGCTCCACATATAGGTATGTTCCAAAAAAACCAAGCACCACCGACACCCCTCTTCCAAATTAATCCATCTCCCTCATTCCACGATCAACCACATGTACAATATCCACTCAGGCGTCGATCCCCATCCATAAGTGTCAAACCATGCTTCCACCATTATACCCTAGAACAAAAAAATGATAAGGGTATGTGGTCTAACCAAACCTTCCCTCTCTAGATTTCCAATAGACATGGAAGACTCGTAATACTAGACTTATCATGAACTAGGAATCCTAATTCCTAACCACACCCGGGTGATAAAAGACCTCAATGTAACAACCAATGGAGAACAACCACACCTTTCTAGGACATCATGGATAGTAGGCACATGGGCTCCACTGAATGACTCATAAGACAACACGAGGCATGAACTGCTCCCACCCATGCAACATGAACCGAGAAAATTTGGGAAACCAACAACTTAATGGAACACAATCATGATGAAAATATCACTCAAGTGTTCTTCCCTCATCAAGACACTAACATGGAACTAAAATCCCACACTAACTGAAAAGTGATTTCATCTTTATAACCAGTGAACTTCTCACCAAAATATACCAATATCCTTTCATAAGAGGAAAATACGTATAATTTGTTCATTTGATTAGAATTCCACCATGGATCTATATCTAATACACCTTATAATACGTTGGAGACACATTAAAAAGATAAATAAAAATATTCAGTGAAAAAAACACAAACAAGAATATGTTAGATGAATTCTACATGCCTATAAAGATGCATGAACACCGAACACATTCCAACAAGACGAGATCCACAAACCAAAATAAACCATAAATCCAAAATTCCATGTGCATCCCACTATGTTAAATCACGCAACCATAAAAACGTAATCCAAGACAAATAATCTCATTCCATGAAAAAGTGGTATTTTTATTAGCAATGGTGTTAGTAACATACTATTCCAATATCTTTTAAAACTTCCAACACATTCCTATACCCCTTGCCTACTAACTCCAAAAAATCACAAAAACAAACTCCTACAATACAATTAGGTAATGAACTAGCCTTTTTTGACCTAGGATGTCCCCATATTTGGCTCACTGAATATAGTCAAGCATGCCTACCCCGAATCCAGAGGCATCCGAAAATTAGAGACGGTCTAAAAGATACACTAGGGAGAGTATACCATCTATTTAGAGTTCAATAGTAGTGGAAAAATTACCAAAGTCATAGATAGGGATCCAAATCAAATTATTCATTATAAATAAACTGTTAGAGTGGAATTGTAACATCCCATTACCTTGATCATGTATTTTTTCCCTCTCTCTATGGAACCTTTTTTGGGAGTCTTCATAGGTGGTTTTATGGATTTTCTACAGGCTGTAGAGAAGTTACACATTGTGTAACCATGCTAAAAGTTGTGTAATGGTTGTTGGGTACAATTCGTGAAATGGGAGATCATTTCATGAAGGGTTACACATATTGAACAGGGCTTACATGACATTAATTTCTTAAACGTCACTTTTTAAGACAAGGCGAAGAGTTTTTTTGTGTACTTATCCAACGTGGACTTTACAACTTGACTAGGGGTTACATGTCATGACATGGCCTATTCGTAGTTTTTAATAATGTGTTTGGATGTTTTGGTTTGGTCCCTTCTTTGGATATTCATTTATCTCAACACAAGCCTGTTCCTAGGTGATTTTTAGAGGCACATTTCCTCATAGATCGATACGTTCGACATCTGATCTCTATTATAGTTATGGTGCATCTCTCTAGGAATGTGATATTCCTAATTATTCATTTCATGCGAACATGGTATCACCCTAGCCTTGCGGTTCCAAACCATTTGATCTAATCCGGTTATTACTTATATTCATTCTTTAGATCTTTTGTGAGATCTCGTTCTGGAGGCCCTTTCCATCATTGGTCATGGTGCGGTGGTTGTTGTTCCTTGAGGTATATAGATTAATTCTTTTATTCTGACCCCTTATCTTCAAAAGTGAATCAATCTAGATTTTTATTTATTTCTAGGGCCTTCTTTTACATTTTTGGGTTTCGTTGATTTTGGATTCTATTATGGGTGTGTGCGACCCGAGCTTTGAGGTAAGTGGTTCTGTATCTATCCTAAGTTGAAAAACCTGATTTTTTTTATTTTATAAACTATTTTTTGTATATTGAAATTGGCATGATTGTTTTGGGTGTGAAGAAAAAGTGTTTTTCCCTAGTTATTTGTAAATGAAAGGGATTGTAAAATGATTTTGAATTTTTTTTACAAAGCATTAAAAAGGGAATGTGAAAAAGAGAACATGGGTTACCTTCGGTACTTGGGTGAAAGTTTTAGCTTGGGTCATCATCCATTATTTTGTGATTATCAAGGATTTTTTTCATGGTTATTTATTTGTTACCAATTATTGTTATTTTATGGGACCGATATTGACATTTTGGGGGTTTACTCATGGGGTATTCCTCTATTTCCTAGTCCTGTTGTTCTAGGATCTGAATTTTACACTTGATTATTATGGTACGAGTAGTATGTGGCCTGGACCTATACTTTTGTTTAGTGTTGTGATACATGTGCTTCTAATTTATATTTCATTGATTTTTGAGTTGGCCTTGGTATGGATGTTTATTCTTGTAGAAAATTAAAGGAAAAAGGTGTGTTGAAATTTATATACTTGATTTTGTTTAGAACTATGGAAAAGGTAAAATTTTACAATGTTTTCTTCAAAACTATCATACTATTATCATTCCATGTTTTTATTTAAAATGAGAAGAAAAGATTTGTTATACATAGACTTGTTATGGAACACATGTGTGGGATCGTACTGAACATATTTTGTCACACATTGAGAACCTCATTCATGGGGCGTGGAACTTTTTTTTTCTTTTAGTATGGGGAAATAAAATTCTCCATAGTTAGGTGGTTAGGATCATGTCATCTGGTGGTGAGATGGTGGGGGTCCATCCCTATAATCATTTAGGGTAGATATTTGGGTTTTTTAGTCCTCTTCATTTGGAATTGTCTTGGAGTTTTTATCTAATTAATAGTTGTTTGTTTTTTCTTGTTTCCTTATAGTTATGGAATATATATTCATTAGTATTCCATTGTTTCATTCATTCATTATATACGTATACCATGTGATTGTTCACGTTGAGCGAAACCATTACCTCTATTGTGTTGTTAGATGCCTGGGTGCCTGTCGCCAGCTCATGGGGATCAGGAATTCCTTTCAGGTATGTGACAGAATAGGTCGGGTGTCGGGTTTGAGGGTAACCGGGTTGGTTCATCACATTTTGGTATGAGAGGAAGTTTTTCCTCAAGATTTCATGTCTTGAGGAATCTATTAAACTGTAGATTGTATTATCGGGAATTGAGAGGTATGTTGTGATAATTGTTTGACCATATCATGTCATAATGTGACTCATGTTTCCATGGGATATTGGGATGTCTGTCTCTAGTATTTTTTTTAAAAAATATCAGTTTTTCCTTATGGGTTTTCTAGTTTGGATCAAGATTTGTTCTATTTTCTGACTATTCTTATATTTTAGTGTGTAGTAGTATGCCTCCAAGATGTCCTCTATGAGTTACTTAGGAAGGTTCAGCTAATTCCCCTCTAGGGAATAAACCTTTAGATTGAATCCTTATGGATACTATTGTATGTGATGTCCGTCCTATCAATTAGGGTATACCACTAGTTCAGAATGCAGTGGTTGACATACAACTAGGAGTTGGAGGAGAGAGAGATCCTTCATGGGAGTTCTTACATGATAAAACACCAACCATTAATGTAATGATAGAACCTCAAGAGGTGGAGGACTTCCTGGACATGGTCGATCAAATATTTTAATTTCTAGAGACACCTAAGAATGTTAGGGTGATGTGTGTTGTGTTCAGAATTGAGGGTTCTGGAAAGAGATGGTGGGATTCTGTGGTCTAAGTAGACTAACATGCAGGATTTGATTGGAAGGATTTCAAAACCCTGTTCATTTAGTAGTTTTGTCTAGAGTCACTGATGATGGTGAAGTATTTAGAGTTACAATCATTATAAAAGGGAGAGTGTTCGATGTCATCTTACACCAACTGATTTGATGATCTTATCTATTTCCAGACGTGGTAAAGAATGAACAGCTTAAGGCACAGAAGTACCTACAGGGTTTGCTAATGGATATCAGATCACATGTGATTATGTTGAAACATTTTATATTTGAGGAGATGGTAGATAGTGATATGTGTATAGAATTGAATATGGCAGATAAGGTTGGATTTTACACATATTCTCTCGCATTGGGTGGAAGCTTAAGTGGCACACATCGAAAGAAGAAGAAGTGAAAAGATCATCGTAGGAGTAGTAGAGGTGGGTCCCCGCATCGAGCCTCCTTTAGACCGTCTATTACAACAAGTAATGTTTCAAAAACATGATATCACCATGGTAAGGTAGGAAATTCTATAATTTCTCGTCATATTCCCAAAAAGACATGAATTAGGTGTGTATCCTTTGGTCATTAACAGTGATATGATTAGGCTATGAATACACCTCATTATGGTCAAGGTTTGTCAGCTCGAAAGGCTACTATGGTGCAGTCAGAAGCTTCATGAATTTCGGGCTCTAGCCATAGGCCTTTGGAGTGATTCATTTTCACACAGTAAAAGAGTGACAGTAGATTTTGATGTAGGTCTGACAATATTGAGAGGTATTATCCTTATTTCATATTCAATAACAATTTATTTATTTGATATTTGTGCCTCCCACCTATTTATATATTCACATTTTTTTATATTCTTAAAAATATAATGAAACTTGTATCCTTTAAAATGGAGTTAGAAACACATCTTGGTACATGGAAAGAGCAGGTGTTCGGGTTTCTCTCTTGTTTATTAACAATATCCTATATGAAGTTGGTCTGGGATTTTCTCATTCTTGATCTGGATCTCTTTGATCTCATCATTGGTATGGATTGGAATGCAACTCATAGATATTTGGTTTATTATTATTATTGGAGTTTCTTATTTCTTACTATTGATTAGAGATCTCGTGTGTTTCATGGAGATTGGAACCTAAGGTCTGGTCGCACATGACCTTCCCTTCTAGAGCTTAGGAGTTTTTTTAGGTAGTTTTGTTTGAGCCCATTGACATCTCTCCTGTCATTGATCATCTCATTATTGTTCGGTAAATTCTTGATGTTTTTATAGATGAATTATCTGGTCTTCCTATGGAGAGATAGGTAGAGTTTATGAATGACCTTTTTCTAGGTACGCTGCTGATATCGATTCTTTCTTATCATATGGCACTAGTGGAGCTAAAATAGCTCTTTATTCAATTGGACGACCTATTAGAAAATGGTTTCATTCGCCCTAGAATTTCACATTGGGTAGAACCAGTTCTCTTTTCTATGAAAGAATATTGTTCCCATTGTTTATATGTGGACTATCAAAAGTTGAACCGGGATACAGTTACGAAAAAATATCCTTTACCTCGTATGGATGATCTGTTTGGTTAGTAAAAGGGGGAAATATGGTTTTAAAAGATTGACATTTGATCAGGTTGTCAACATCTCATCATTCAAGAGTCTGACATACAAAATATTTATTTTAGGAAAATGTATGGCCATTATTAATATCTTGCGATTCCTTTTGGTTTGACTAATTCCCATGTAGTTTTTAAGGCCTTGATGAATCAGATATTCCATCAATATATTGACACTTTTTTGGAGGTTTTTATGAATGATATTCTGGTCTATTTAAAATTTTCTAGTGAGCATGAGCACCATCTATGTTTTGTTCTGGAAATTTTGAGAAGTCTCCATTTGTATAGAACTCTTTAAAAATGCAGTTTTTGTATTCACGAAGTGAATTTATTAGGGAACCTGATTTATGAACATGTATTATCAGTTGATCCTGAGAAAGTGAAGGATATTATGTCTTAGAAGGAACCACATAATGTATTTTAGATACAAAGAATACTTGGACTTGATGGATACAACTGACGGTTTGTCAAGGACTTCTCAAAGATGGAATCACTGTTGACTACTCTCACTAGGAATGAAGATAAATTTACTTGGGATGAAATGTGTCAGATTCCTTTTAATGAACTAAAAAGGCTTCTAACATCAGCTCCTATTCTCATATTACCTAATCCTAATAGAGGATATAGGGTGTTTTTCGATGCTTTGGTGTATTTTTGGGAATAATTCTTATTCAAGATGACTATGTGGTAGCTTATGGATCTCGTTAACTACAACCGCATGAGAATAATTACCCCCCATCATGATTTAGAGATTGATACAGTCATTCATTTGCTTAAGTTTAGGTGACACTACCATTTTGGGTAAATTTTTATGTTATTCTTTGATCATAAGATTATGAGCTATATCTTTTCTCAAAAATACTTGAATCTCAGATAGATACAATGGGTAGAATACCATCAAATGTTTCTCTTCGATATCACCTACACCTTAGGAATGGGAAATGTTGTTATAGATGATCAAAATTGGAATGTATAATCACAAGCTATCATGGAATCGAAGGAGGAGTGGAACCTTAGGGGGCCTTTCACTCAGTTGTACTTAGATGCTTAGGTGGATGTTTCAATCATGGTTCTGGCCAGCGTTCAGTTTTCACCATCCCTCCTGGAGTCTATATGGAAATGTTAGCTGTTGGATGATGTGTTTTAGAAGACTCAATAAATAATTTATGATTCGAATACCATTTTTGGTTTTTCCATTTCTTTAGATTGTATGATTACCTTTTGGAAAAGTTTTTTCTTCTTAGTATATATGTGGAGTTGAATCATGTTTTATTATCACAACACTTTGTGGGCCATTAATCCAAGCACTAAGAATATGTATTATGACATGAGAGAAAGATTCTGGATGCCATGTATGAACTGTGAAATCATAGAATTTGTGTCCCACTGTTACACCTACCAACGGATAAAGGAAGAGCACTTAAATCCCTCTGGGTTTCTTTAGCCTCTTTTGGTGTCGGTTTGAAAATGGGAGAAGGTATCAATGGATTCTGTTGTTTGATTTCAATTGAAACCCCTAGGAAAGAATGATTTCTGGGTGTTTGTTGATCGGTTGATGAAGTCTGCTCATTTTATTTCGATCAAGGATACCACTAAGGTTAAAGATATGGGTAATATGTAGGTATAAGAGTTTTTGAGGTTACATGGGAGTCCTTCTTGCCACGGTTCAGATAGGGATCATAGGTATAATTTGAAATTATAGAGGTGTATTCAAGAGTTAATGGAAACTCAAATCATTTTGATCACAAACTACCATCCATAGAAATTTGGGTAGATATAGCATGTAATTAAAATCCTAGAGGATATGCTTCGTTCCTGCATCTTTGATTGTGGAGGATTAGGGGATATCCATATGAGACTAGTTAAGTTTGTCTACTACACCAGTTATCATATGTTGAAAATAATTGATCCCTAAGAGGCATTTTATGGTCACCCATTCAGATCACATCTTTTTTTGGAAGAGGTGAGTGAAGTATATTTTGTTGGACCAAGTTTGGTTCAGGAAATGTTTGGAAAGATTTAGGACATGTGATGCTGTATGGTTATATGCTAGAGTCAAAAAAAGTCATATACAGATTGGCAGTGTCATCATTTGGAGTTTTCCCTTGGTGACTAGGTCTTATTGAATGTTTCTCCTCATTTGGGTCATTATCAACTTAGAAAATAGGGAACGTTGGCTCTAAGATATGTTGGACTGTTTGAGATCACTAAACAATTAATATAGGTTTCTTATTGATTAACATTGCAGATTCATTTGATAGGAATTCATGATGTTTTCAACATATCTCATCTCCATAAGCATCATCCTGATCTCACTTACATTCTGAGTTAGGAGGACATTGAGTTAGATCCAGATGCTTCAGTTTCAGAGAAATAGGTTTATATTGTTAGAACTCAAGTGAAATTATTCCATAAGAAGTCAATTATGTTGGTCGTATTTCTATGGAAACAAGGATCAGATTCTCATGATAATTTGGAATTCAAATTTTTGATGAGGGAGTAGCTGAAAAATATCTTTCTAGGGATTACATTTTCCACATGACTTCCCTGGGATGAAAATTATTTATGGTGGGGTGTTTTTCATATCATGTTACCCTAATCTGGAATGTTTTTCTATCTCTCTTTGTTCTAATTTGGTTCAAATTCATTAGAGATGGTTTTCTGGATTTTCTATAGGTTGCTGAGAAGCTACACATCACGTAACTATACTACACACCATGTAATGGTTACTGGTTACATGTCATGAAAGTTGATATCATGCTGTGAAGGGTTACACATCATAATTGGGGCTTACACGATGTGACTTCTGAAATGGTTAGTTTTTAATCCAAGGATATTGAGTTTTTAGTGTACTTATCCAGCATGGACTTCACAATGTAACTAGGGGTTACAAGTTGTGACTCAGCCTGCACCAAGTTTTAAATAATGTTTTTGGATGTTTTTTTGGTCCCTTATTTGGGTCTTCATTTCTCTCGATCCAAGGTAGTTCCTAAGTGATTTTCAGAGGTACCTTTCATCCTAGATCGATCCTTTTAGCATCTGATCTCCATTGCGGTTGTGGTGTGTATCTATGGGTATGTGATATTTCTACTTATTTATTTCGAGTGATCACAATATCACCCTAGGATTTTGGTACCAAATCTTTTGATCTATGTTGGATGTTCCTTCTTTTCCTTCTCTAGATCCATTGTTATATCTTTCTCTGGATGCCTTTTCCTTCATTGGTCATGGTGTGGCGTGCATTTTTGCTCGAGGTATGTAAATTTCCTCTCTTCTACAGTCCTCTTATCCTTTAAATTGAATCAATCTTCATGTGGATTTTGTTCTAGGGCCTTTGTTGACGATTTTGGGTTTTATTTATTTTGGATTCCATTATGGGTGTGTGTGGAACGAGCTTCTAGGGAGGTGTTTCCTTCACTAGCTTATATTATTGAACCTGATTTTTTTTCTTTATAAACTATTTTGGATATTGAAATTGGATTGATTATTTTTTTGGTGATGAAAATGATTTTTCAATGAAAAATCGTTTTTCCCTGGTTATTTGTAAATGAAATGGATTGTAAAATGATTTTACATTGTTTTATAAAGAATTAAAATGGAATGTGAAAAAGAGAACATGGGTTACATTGGTTACATAGGTGTGAGGTTTTAGCTCACGACCATCATCCACTATTTTGTCATTATCAAGGAGGTTTGTCTTGGGTATTTCCTTTTTCCCTTGGTTTATTGTTCTAGGGGACTAATATTTACATTTTGGGTGGTTTATTCATGGTCTATTCCACTACTTTGTAGGCCTTTTGTTCAAGGATCAGAATTTTGCACTTGATTATTGCGGTATGAGTAGTCTTCAGCATGGACTTGTAGTGTTCCTTGGTGCTAGAATACATTTTCTTCTGTTTTATATCACTTTATTTATGAGCTATCTCCGATATGAATTTTTATTCTTATGGAAAATGATATGGAAAATGTTCTTTTAAATTGATATACCTTCTTTTATTTAGAACTATGGAAAAAGGGAAATGATTACCATGTTTTCTATAAAACTTTTTTACTTCTTATCATAAAATGTTTTTATTTAAAATGAGCATACATCGTTTGGTATAAAGATACTTCTTATGGAACACCTAGGTGGGATCCTAATGAGCCTGTCAACTAACACCCTGCGGGTCTCTTTGGTGGTGCGTAGACATTTGTTTGTCTTCCAGTTCAGGGAAAGGAAAGGCTCTGTAGTGAGGCAGTGAGGTTCATGTCAACTAGTTGGTTAGATGATGGTGGGATGGTGGGAGTCCATCCCTACCATCATTTAGAGTATCTTTATGGGGTTTTCACTCCATTTCTATTGGAATTGCCTTATAATTTTTAGCTACTTTTGTAGTTGTACATTTCCACTATTTCCCTACAGTAATGGATTCTATATTCATTATCCTTCCGCTATTTCTTTCTATCTTTATATTCCTATGCCATGTGGTTGTTCAGGTTAGGTAAAATCATTCCCTATATTTTTTTGTTTGATTCCCATGTGCTTGTTTCCAACACGTGGGGATCGGGAATTCCCTTCGGGTACCAAACAATGAAGAAAAGACCCAGTTACCCATAAATCGGACACCTCATCCATTCTGTCACATATCCAAATAGTGTTCCCGATCCCCATGGGAAAGAAAAAATAACATGGGCATCGAAAAACACAATATAAGTAATGATTTCACCCAACTGGAACAACCACATGTCATATTTATATGAAAAAGAAATAAATAGAGTAAGTATAAGGAATTTATATATGTCATACCTATATAGAAATAGTAGAAAGACAAAACTGAAAAATTAGCTGAATACTCCCAGACAAGTCCAACAGAAAAGGACTAAAAACCCAAATAGCTACTCCAAATGATGGCAGGAATATACTCCCACCATCTCACCACCAGCTACCCATCAAGTTGACATGAACCTTTTTGCCTCACTACAGTGCCTTTCTATTCCTTTCACTGTATGAAGGAAAGGTCTATGCACCTCTAAAAAGGTGCATAGGGTGTGAGCTAATAGGCTCAGTAAGATCCCATCCATTTATTCCATAACCTGTCTCTGTATAAAAAATCCAAGCATTCTCATTTTAACCAAAACATGGCATGACAAGAAGAAAGGAAGTTTTATAGAAAACCATGTTAACATTTCCATTTTCCACACTTCTAAATAATAGAAGGTATATCAATTTCAAAGCTCATTTTCCATATCATTTTCCATAAGAATAAACATGAATATCAATGCTAACTTAGAAGTCCAAGCAATATAAAATTGAAGTATAGGAATCAAAACACCAAGGAATAATACCGGTCCATGTGGGAGAATAATTTTTCCACAATAATCAAGTGAACAATTATGATCATAGTACAATAGGATTTGAAGTAGAGAAATGCCCCATCAGTAAACCCCCCCCCCCAATTTAAATATCTATACCCAAGAATAGTGGTCCTTGGAAAAAGAGTAAATTTCCAAGATAATCATCCTTTTTAATCAAAAAACAATGGATGATGGCCCCAAGCTAAACATCCTCCTATGTACCCAAGGTAACCCATGTTCTATTTTTCACAAACCATTTTGAATGCTTTGGAAAACCATTTAGAAGCATTTTACAATCGATTTAATTTTCTAATTACCGGGGAAAACTAATTTTTCATTGAAACCCCTTTTTCATTATTCCTAAAACAATCATTCCAATTTCAATGTAGAAAACTTTTTATAAAGGAAAACAATTAGGTTCATCAATGTAGGCTTGATATTGAACCACCTACATCAAAACTCAGGATTCACCAAACCATGACGGGATACACAAAAAAACCCAATAACATCAATGAAGGAATTATAATCAAATATACATCATTATTGATTCAATTTAGAAGATAAGGGGTCAGAGGAAGAGAAGAAACAAACATACATCAAAGATGGACGACCGGCACACCCTGAACAACAACAAAAAAGGCCTTCAGAATGATATCACTCAATGGATCTAGAAGAAACCAAGAATAATAACAAAATGATTTCCAAAGGAACTGAAAATGCAACCCTAAGGAACTACCATGATCAAAAGAAACAAATAAATACAAGGAAATTTTACCAGGAGAGATGCACTGCGATCGAAATGGATATCATAAGTCAAACAGATCGATCTATAAGGGGATGAGACTCTCAAAAATGTTCTTGAACTATCTTATTTTTAGATCCATGAAGAAAAGGAAAAGAAAAAAATGAGTAAAACAGCCACACACTTCCTTTTAAAACTAGACGTGAGCCATTACATGACGTTTAACTCAGATTCACAACGTCTAACTTCCACATCCCACATATGACGAAAAACCCATTGACTCGGATTAAAAATCCAACATTTAAACCATTCATGGAATGTAATCACCATTCCAGACATGTAATAGTTCAGAAAATGATCATTCCTTTCAAAAATTACATCCAGAACTAATTATACGGTGTGTAACTGAGTTACACGGTGTGAGATTATTCTACATCGTACAAAAATGATCGGTTCTTAGTGAAAGTCCAAAAAATATTTGACTTCCCCACTCTATGTATACTCATAATCTCCAGGGAGGGGGAAAATATGTTGAGGTCAAAGGATTACCAGAAGAATCACTAACATGATTTTACAAACTCCCCACTATAATGAATTTACATCCCCGAGAAGTCATTTGATGGATGTATTTCCAAGAAAGAGATATGTCCACTGATCCCTCATCAACAAATCTCATTCCAAAATATCATGAGATCCCGATAATTATTTCAATAAAACTCTGACCAAAAGAATTGACTTCCCACACAAATCATTCATCATAGATTCAACGATCCAAACTGGTTCCTCAAAAACCAAAGCATATGGCTCTAACTCAATTTCATACCAATTCCAAACAAGAGAGGGATTAGGGTGATACATCCAAATTTTGGATATGTTGAAAACATCATGAATGTTTATCAACTGAATCATTAATTCAATCCAATAAGACACATGTATGAGTTGTTCAGTTATTTAAAATGGTCCAACATATCGTGGAGCTGTCTTTCCTTATTTTTCAACATTCCCTATTTATAGGTGTGGATTATAGCAATCCCACATCGAAGGAGTAAGAGAATGAAACATCCCTTTATAAGGTATTGTGTATAACTCTCCCATAACGAGTCCTTCTCTTAGGGGATTCCTAAGAGCCAGATCCAAGGGAATGAAAAACCATGTGGGCTAGGCATAAAGCAGACAGTATCATGATTATGGGATAGACTAGGCCATTACAAGTGGTATCAGAGACCATGTCCATTTGATTGTCTATTGAGGACACTAGGCCCTTAAAGGGGTGAATTATTGAAATCAATATCGGAGGAGGAGGAGCATGAAACACCCCTTTATAAGGTGGTGTTGATACCACCCCCATTATGAGGCCTTTTCCTAGGAGATGTTAGAGGGTCAGAGCCCAGGGAAAGAAAAACTGTGCGGGTGTGGTCCAAAGTGGACAATATAATGACCATGGGATGTACTGGGCCGTTATAAGCATGCAATAATAATGAAATGTGGTATATAGTCATATATACTCAATGTATAAAAACAATAAATAGTTTTTCACCCACATAGATGACCACATATACCAAATAAACAAAATGAAGATAAATACGTTAAAATATATTAGTAATACAGAGCCAAACTACATACATGGTCTCCCAAATGAATGAAAAAACCCACCGAATCATGAGACTCCACACAAGTGACTCCACTAGATCAAGAAGCACTAGGCCTCAACCCCATCTATAATGAAACATGTGTTGCAACATGAAATGAAACATCAGGCCTATACATACACTGAGGTTCACATATAGGGGGTGATAAAGAAATCTTAGTAGGCCACCCCAAATAGTTATCCTATAATATATTTTAAAAACAAGTTCAGGAACATGTGATATGCCCTCCCAAACAAAAAAACTAATATAATCTAGCATAAAAAGAAACAATGCATGGAATGAGTGATAATCACAAAAATATGAAGTGAATTATGGGTTCTAAAATGATTCTTGAGGTAAATCTACTGCCACTCTGGACCCTTACATAGGATTTACAATAAGTGTTACTCCCTACCACATGATAGAAAGTTCATCTTCTAGATCTAAATAAGATCTTTAATATGTATAAATGTAAAGGAAATAATGTCAGACCCCCCATGTGTATCCAATGGTTTTCCCATTACAATATGCCTATATCAATATCTAGGACTCAAATGGAATGATTTGAATAGGAAAAATATACCCATAATGAACATAAAAAAACTAGAATCTCTTGAAGGTCATGTAAAAAAATTGGGATCCAACATAGACCCAGTAGATACACTACCATATGGATTCCATCCACATAGACCTAACAGATGCTCCATCCTCTGGGATCTATAAATGAAACTTGAAGTGTTGTGAATGCATGATACGAAGATCAAAACTACATCCACGATAGCCATTTTAATACCCACTACCTAGGGTGTATACCTAGCTAGTGGTGTTCCAACAATCTAGATAATCTAGTATCTCCATAAGACCATTTAACCCAATCCATCCATTGTAGTAGAGAACCAGATTAAACTTATGGATAATGATATATCCATGATATCCCACTGATGGAATCCTCAAACAAAATCCTATATATGAAATTCATCTAACATCATGGACAAATTACAATCGAATGTGGGATGATGAAACTCTCAAAACCACCCTTAAAATAGCTAAACAAGAAGCGCCGATCAACTCCCATAAAAAATGGATAGGTATATATTGGACAAAAATATCTCTTATTACGAAAAAATCAACCATGGGCTCTCCAAAACCCTCATTAGGATCAAACTAAAAGTTGGGACACCCACAGTGCTTGAGGTTATAACATAAAGTGACATCTAACTAGGGAATATCCTTCTTCACCCAATCATTAAAATTACAAACATTAATAGATCCACAACATTACCAGTGTAAAAATAAGATAAAGACACCCTATGAGGAGTTCCTTTTTCTCATCCTTTTCATAGGAAATTACTAATGAAGAAACATTAAAAATCGACCTTAGTAGCCTCTATTAAATCCATGATCATGAATGCACCTAAAGGGGTGACAAAAAGGATAGGAATTCCTACCAATAATTCTTAAGATCCCCTAGGACCACCACAAAATTATAAATCCCTTATATTCATCCTCGTTACAAATCTATCCTCAATATAAATAACACACAATAAAACATTAGCCAGACTTCTTGGAAAAGTAAAAATCATTAGTGTTGGTTGGAGTGAGTATCTTAATATGAGGGTGAATTGAGTACCAAATAAAATTTTCAATAAAAATAACTTTATATAAAACCCACCAAATATTTAGAATAACCCATTAAATAAAAATAGAATATTTATATAAGTTATGATATTTTAAAATATTTCTCATAGACTGATTATGTGTTAGTTATAAAAATATAAAAATATTAATTTATCTTCTAAAATAAGATTAATTAATGAAAACATTATGCTAAAAATATGTAAGACTAAATATAAATATAATGGTTTTTTAAATTTAAAACTCATTCAGCTAAATGTAAATGAATAAAAAAACATAGAAAAATAAAATAAAATAGGTTCAATATCATGTTGAGGCTTAATCCTCTCTATTTGTAAATCACAAGACACCATGAATATTAAATAAAATAATATTTTAGCCACAACCTAGATTGGGTATACAATAGTAAAGTTGTCCAGGAAACATAAGAATCACCTATACAACAACTATAGAAAAACCCCAAATATAGGCCACACAAGGACATCTTCCACAATACCATTGGGAATAAAAATTACAGGCCACACAGGTACCTCTTTCACAATAAATGTTGGAATAAAACAAATACATTCCACACAGGGACCTCTTCCACATCATGTGGGGAAAACGTATTAATATAGTTTGAGAAGATATCATGTATCTTCCAATTAATGTTTTGGAGATAGCGTGTGTTTAATGTAAATATTAAAACACACACTACTCCTAATGTAAATAAAATAAATAAAATAAAATAAATAAAAATAAAATAAAATATGTAGATTAGATTCTATTTCTCACTCAGATATTCTCTATAGCTTGTGACTCCTTGACTGTAGCTTGAAATGAAATTTGAGTCATATTTCATATATTTATAGTTAAACAGAGCGTCATGAATTATTTTTCTCTAACAATGGGAAGGAACTAGATGATTTTTTGGTCCACCTACTCACTGTTGTGTGTAGACCTGATGAAAAATTCATGCTCTTAGAAAGTGGAACTCTTGAGGTTCTTCAATATTCTTTCAGCTCATTTTGGGTGTCCGTGAAAATATATTTGTGTCTGTCTATCTATATCTCAAAGTTCACTACATGAGCGATTCTTCTAATTATTTTAAGTGAAACATACAAGGGGAATCATCAAGATAATATTCTCCTCATACTAGATGACTGACATAAAATCTAATGTATCTCAATAAAATAATGAATAACAATCATTAAAATATGTCATATTTTTAAATTTGATAATATAGCCATTAGAAATATTATGTTTAAAATAAACACAAATAGTGATGATGAGTCTTCTTTAATGGTGAGAAAATATCTATTGGTGATATGGGCTAGTGGTAAGTCAGGATCAATTGTGAGTCATCTCTACAGTAATTTATTAAAACACTTTTATGAATTTCCATTATAGCAGAAGGTCAGATTTAATGTTAACTCATGTCTAGTAGTAGGTCATTCTAAAACTATCCAAAATTTCATTCAGATAGTGAATAGTTTTTGATAGTAAGTGTTTCTAATACAATGACAGATTTATGGTTCAATGGTGAGTCATCCTATGCCGGTGATTATTTCTTATACTTATCCAGAAATATAATCTATTGGTGACTCATATATGATTTTGGGTCTTTCCCACTAATTTTTAATCTAGATGGTGAGGTATCCTTGGTGGGGTCTCATATCCAATGATGAGTCCTGTATGATGGTGATTTATTCCTAGACCTATCTACATTTATCCAATATGCATTATATTGTAAAAGAGGGTCCCAACAATTTCGTCTTTTTTGAAGTTCATAAATCATGAAATTTTATTATCCATGACATCAAGATTAATGAAGATAAAAATTATATCTATAGAAATTTGATAATAAATAGAAATAAAGGAATTAAACAGATACAATATCACAAGGAATATCAGTATGGTTTCAAAGTATTGATATCAATGTAATACGACTATATAAATGCTATAAATAACATAGATCTTTGTCGCCCTTTTCATATTATCTTAAAATATATTTAAAATTGGAAATGAAAGAGAACAGAATATGATTAAGATATTGGCCATTATGTTTAGAGAAAAAAGATACAACAGAATGGTTACATAAAAACATCCCCATAAATAAAAAGTAGTCTAATGTAAATGCTTCATTGGCTGTGTAGAAGAAATCAAAGTTGATTTTCTCTTCCTTTTCTCTGAAGAAGAAGGATCTGTATGAGAGACAAAATGAATGACATGAATGACTATTGGAATAAAAGTGATAAAAAGAGTCTCTTCGATAATTATTGGCCTTAAATATTTCATTTTTTCTCTAGGAGTAAGGCTACAAGGATATAAACGAGCTTGTAATGGAGCATTATGATCTCTGGTCACACATGGACATAATAATTGTAGATCAGAAACTGTAGGGGTCAGATGAGAAGTAACCGTTATGGAATTATGAGCCACCAAAATAGTTCCGTAAACATGCTAAAATGGTTTGATAAGATTTCTGAAATCCATAAGGAAATCTCTACCTCTCTCCATTGAATTGATGAAATCCCTTTTCTCTTACATACACAAATTTAGGAATTGAGTAATCACTTTTAGCTGATTCAAATTCTCTTTAAATTCATGACTCAATGGATGAATTTTCAGATTTTTAGCTTGATATTTTAAATAGGAATTCAACTCATTATTATCCTAAATCCAAGAAAGATAATTCTATATATCCTTGGAGATGGTTTCTCTATTATCCTTTATGTATTTCATGTACTCTCTGACCATCATATGAATATTGTCACTATTATGGTCATATTTCCTAAAAATTTTCATAGGTATGGAAGGTACATCACATGAATCACTACTAAGATATTATCTTAATATATACATTAAAAAATAAGAATTAATTGTTGGATGTGGAACAATTATTGAAGAAGACATGGAATAAATATTAGCTTTAATTTCTACCAAATCATCCATGGATTTTTCAAAAGAATACCTCGTCTCTTTCACATTAGTTATTAGAACTTCCATCTAATTTTCTAACCTTCTATTTTCTAAATTCAGTTATCTAATATGAAGTATCATTTTAGGTTTAATGAGTTTTATCAAATGACCCAACAAATTCATTTCATCCTTATCGCTGAGCTTGGTAACCAAATGAGGTTGATCTTTTGACAAAAAACCAAAGTTAGATATAATCATTTCTCTGAAGGAATCTAAATCACCTCTAGTGACAACATCAACTGGAACTCAAGGATGATAAGGGGAATGTATGAAGATACTGGGCACAAACCTTGTATTCACATCAAAAGAAAATCTCTTCAAATAACATGAAGATTCAATCTAATGAACTAATGATTCTGTAGGATCACTTGATTCTTGAAGACTAGGTCAAACATTCTTTGCTGGACTACTAGGAAACTTATCACATTCCACTACTATTAGATCCATCTCACAAAAATAATACTTTATAAGAGATTTAACAAGAGAAGATCCAAAAACTATAGACTCAATAATGGAAGGTACCATATTCATATCCATATTCACATCTATTATCAACACATTAGTTAGTGGATCGGCTACAGAAGGATCAGTCTCCATATTCTCAAAAATAGACTGATCAAAAACGTTTCTCACCCAATACTTATCAACATCATATGTAGTTACACCAAGGTCTCCACCAATAGTAGTATCAAATATGTGACTTTCCAGATATAGATATTTCTCCCCCTCAAATGATGCTTACTTTCTCTTCCCTAGATTTCTATCAACATATTTAACTAGTCTTGGTCTATTTTAAGATCTATAAAGTGATAAATGTGTAGAAGAGATAAGTTCCTGAGGCATCTCAACATCCTCATCTCTAATGATTCCATCAGTAAAATCAGAACATCCATAAATATCATCTTTATTTCGATCCCCATTTTCTTCTACATCATTTAAATCTTACCCATCTCCTCCTCCTTCTTCCTCTTCATCATCCTTATCACCATTTTCACCATTTTCATTTTCTTCAGAGGAATTTTATGTACTCCTAAACTGTTCTTCATGAGAAAATTAGTATTCATCATCTTCATTACATTCTTTCAAAAGAGATTCTCTTAAAGGGAGTGTCCTAGGAAGTCTAAGAGCACCAAAGGTAATAGTTGGAGAACTCTGAGGCAGATCTATGTTACTACCTTCATCCATATAAAATACATCCTTCTCATCTACTAAGGCAGTAGCCTATTCTACTTCATCTGTATACTCAAAAAATTCATCTATCTCCAATATAGGATCTACATTATTTTTTAGTCTAGAAGAATGGTCCACTAGTTTAAAATCATTATATAGGCTTTCACCATCATCCACCCATTTATTCTTAAAAGTATTCCACCAAATTATCATACTTTTACATATAACACAATTAATATAAAATCCTCCATAGATCATTAACGATTCTTGAAATTTATCATTTAGACCATTAACCTCTAGCAGAACAGAAATAAACTTTTGGTAGATTGTGTAATTTTATCTCGAAGATGGATTGAACATCTCCATCATGTGAAGCATTAGGTAACAACACAGGTTGATATTCACTCCTATCTTTATAAGACACAAAGGATAAGAATACTGATACCTCAATTTAGAGAAGTCATCTTTCCACAGATAAAGAATATGCTGGTTAAATTTAAAATGAAATTGGAATTCACCATCAGGTTCAGTGGAAATTGGATATTTTAATATCCCATCACTAGTAAACTCATCCAAGGAATCTTCATAAACAAAAGTTTCACTATCATCTGAAACATTTCCATGACAATCATTTTCAAATACTTCATGAGGAACTCTCAAAAATCTATCCCACTATCTTGAAGAAAATAAAACTTTTCAACCATCAATACTACGTCTTACGAAGTCATCATTTTCCTCAAAATTAAAAACAACTAATAGAACTAGTGTATTAACCTACGATAGAAAGGCCTCTAGTTAGATGAAAACCATTCTACCCATCAATGGTCTTATAGATATTTTAGAACAAAAGCCTCTCTTAAATCTAAACCAATGGCCAGAAATTCATTTTATTTGGAATAACTAAACATTTAGTGAGATTAGTGTTCACAAGCTCAATAGAAATTTAGTGGATCAACTCTCCTTTATACTTCATTGAAGTACATCACTGAGCTGAAAATGAAACTGATCCCCTTTTCACACTAACCATGATAATGAGATTAGAATATTTGAACAAAGGTGAGTAAAGGTTAAAGGCAATGAGGGAAATGGTCACAAAAAGGCTCAAGATAAAAGGAGTGAGGGAATGAGAATTGCAAATGGACTAACATATAATTTATATTATTTGGGAATTTAGGTATTTGTTAAACTAAAATCAGAATATCATTTGAATCGAATAGAAAATTAAATTAATAATAATAATAAAACATTATTGAAACAATGGATTAAAAAATTAATGTTAAGAATAATTGACAAAGGAAACTTATTTCCAATAGTGGGTAATTACAATAATGAGTAATTCAAATGGTTCTTAATTAAAAGGATCATTAATTCCAATGGTGTGCAACACTAGGTAAAACTCAATTGTGAATGCTAGAAATTAATCTTAACCAAAATTAATCAAGCCTAATTCATTCTTGATGTGGTTCATTCTCTCAGAATTCAATATATTGGTAAAAATATCATCAAGATGAAGTTCTATACCAATTTATTCAAGACTCATATCAGTATTTTGAAAATTATCTCTTAAAAAGTGATGTCTTACATCAATGTGTTATTTTCTAGAGTTAGAAACATAGTTTTTTGAAAAATATATAAATATCATATTGTAAAATTTAATGGGGACATGTTGAAATTGATATTTATATTCTATTAATGTATGTTCTATCCACAGAATTTATCCACAATAGCTACATGTAGATAGGTGTTAGGAATCAGTTGTAGATAGTGAAAAATAATAGTGTTTATTACTATACAAATAAACTAGATACCTTCCTAAAAGGTAATATATTCTAGATGTCATTTTTCTATAAAACTTAAAACCACCAAAATCAGTATCTGAATAAGTAAATTGATCAAATTATGGTCCTATTTGATAGAAAATAATAAATTGGCTGTATACTTGAGTAATTTAAAAATAATATTTTACATCAACTATGTGTGGATGTTTTGGGTTTTATTGAAAATTATCACAAAAACACAGACTAAAAATAATTTTGGGTGGCCTAGAAGTTATGTAGAGAATAAAACCAATCATACCTGTGAAACTAGTTTGATCCACTGATTTCCCAACTTCATCAATATCTAACTTATATGTGATAATCATAGGAGTCTCACTACTCTTCGTTCAATCCAAACTAAATCATTTTAAAAGGAAATTTGTATATTTACATTAATTTAAAATAATTACTTTTTATTTTGAAAAATCTACAAACCACGAAAGAATTTCATTTCACCCTTTAATCTCATTTCAATTTTTTTTCATCATTTCTAGAAAATCAGTCAGAATGAGTTTTATAAAATAAAAAAATAATATCATCTACATAAATTTTAGTAACTAAAACATCATTTGAAATTGTTTTTATAAATAGGGTAGGGTAATATATACCTTTAAAATATCCTTTTAAAATAAGAGAATTGCTATGAATATCATAGTAGGATGTATGATATTTTTTCAACCCATATAAATATTTTGTTAAATTGAAAACATGATTTTGAAAATGAGGATTTTGAAATCCATGGGGTTATTCAATAGGAACATCCACACCTATAAACCCATTTTAGAATGCACTTTTGAATTCCATTTTATATAGTTTGAAATATTGTTGTGTTTCGTAGTAGATTAGTCTTATAATGGATTCAAGTTTGGATATAGGTGAAAAACTCGCTTCAATGTATATCCCATCTTCTAAACTATTACCTTATGCGACTAGTCTATCCTTATTCCTTACTATCATTCCAGATTCATCATCCTTGTTTATAAACACCCATTTAGTGCCTATACTAATGAAATATTTAGGTCTATCAACCAGATCCAAATAATTATTTCCTCTAAATTGATTAATATTTTATTTCACAGCCATTACACAAAATTCATCGTTATGTTCATCATTGATATTTATTGGTTCAAGATGAGACAAGAAACTATGATGTTCAACCAACTTTGTTAGAGATGATTTAGTATGGGTACACTTATCATTGCCTACAATAAAAACATATAAAGGTTTGTATTTAATAGTACTAATAGCTCTATAAAATGAGGGGTTGATCACCTCATGGTTCACATTTGGTTATGGTTCAGGCTCTAGAATTTCTTCAAAACTGGATGATTTTCCTGCATGTTTTTCAACTGAATTAGAAAGTTTGGAATTATATTTTAGATTTGATAAATAATCATCACGATTTTTATAAAGGAGTTTTATTCTCATTAATATATGTATCATAAAACCTGATATGAAAAATTTATTCCACTATCTTGGTTTTGTTAAAAACAATATAGGATTTACTAGTGGTTGATTAACCAAGTAAAATTAATTAATCAATTTTGGAGGAAAACTTTTCAATATTATCCTTAGTTTTAAGAATAATGACTTCGAAATCAGAAAATATTATTTAATTAACCATAGGATTTCTATTATTCCACATTTCATCAGTGATATTCTTCAAGATAGGTATAAATAAAACTCTACTAATTTTAAAGTAGTTTTTACTCATATCCTCTCCCCAAAATATAATGGTAGGTCATATTTATTAAGAATATTATGATATATCTCTTTAAGAGTTATATTTATTCTTTCTACAACTATATTCTATTGAGGGGTCCTAGGAGAAGAGAAGTTATGACTATGTCAATTTAAAGAGAAAAAAGATTCAATGTCTTCATTTTCAAACTCATGTCCATGTTCACTTCTTAAGGTCTTAATTCCAAGTACACCTATGTTTTATATAGATTTAACATAGATGGTAAAATAAGAGGAAGCATCACTTTTAGGAGCTAAAAATTATACCCAGGTATACCTAGAAAATTCTTCTACAAGTACATAGACATAGTTCTTCCCATTTAAACTAGAAAATTTGGATGGTTCAATGAAGTCCATCTCAACCAAATCAATAAGCTGAGAAGCTGAAATTTCATTTATTAATTGAAATAAAATCTTGTCTTGTTTCCCTTTTTCAAAGGGTTTATAGATTTTGTCATTTGATAATTAATTTTTGGGTAGATCTCTGACTAACCCTTTCTTAGTAACCTTTCTAAGTTTGTGAATGTTATAGTGGATTAGTCCCCTATTCCAAATCCATGATTCTCTATGAAAGGAACTTAAGTAAGAAACATTTTCAAAAAAAAAATATAAAAAATATATACACTCTATATTACCAAAGTACTAATTACTATATCATTTTTTGAGTTAAAAACATTACAAGAATTTTTTTTAAACATCACAAAAAAAACCTCATAACATAATTGTGAGATGCAATGAAAAATATATTTTAAACCATAAAAAAACCCTAATTTCCAAATTGAAAATGAATTTGTGTTACAAAGTTTCCCAAGACCAGTTATCTTTCCTCTAGCATTATTAGCAATGGTGACATGAACACCATCAACATTTATTAGGATATTAATGATCGAGTAATATCTTATCATATTATAGGATAATATGATTTCTATGTACCATATATTCCTACAGGATCGATGAAGGATTTTCCCTAGAAAATAACATTTATACCATAAATGATTTTGGTACATATATTTTCTGGGGTTATGTAATTTTATAGATTAAATCATTAGGAACCCAAATTTCCTTAATGTGTTTTCTATAAGAAGATCACAAACATTCTAAAATAAAAACTCTATTATGTAATTTTGAATAATTACTAGTAGAATAATTTTTAGATTTATATTTAGGAACAATTGTGTTTTTATCAACTCCTCTATATCCGGGTTAACTGCCTAGACCAGTAATGTATCCAAGAGAAATTTTTCCAATATTTATGTTATATTTTATCTTCCATTTGTGAATATTTCCATGTATTTATTAAGTTTATCATTTGAAAATTTTAGTTCAGCATTATCCTTTAACAATATAGCTATTTTTCTTTTTATATAGTAAGATTAGTTTTAATACTAGATGATAAAACATGTTGTATCTTCAGAACATTATATTTGTCTTTAAGTTCATTAAAATAATCTTCAAGAATTTTGATTTTTTCAATAATTTCATCTTTTGAAATATTATTGTAATTTTCATTTTTAGAGTGATCTGAATTAATTAATAATTATACATCTAGTACCTCAGATACCTTTTTCTTGAAAAACATTTTGGCTCAGTCAGGTTTCTCTTAACAATTTTAGTCAGAGTCATTGGAGCTGTCCTTAGAGGCACTCTATGCGGATTTCATGGATTTAGTATTCTTTTTATCATTTTCCTTATACTTATTATTATATTTAAACATAGGAAAATCATCCTTCACATGTCAATTTCTCATAAATTCATAATATTTAATTTCATTTCAGTTGTCATCCCTTTTCTAGTCCTTTTTCAATGTTCCTCTACTATCATAATTTCTCTTGTAGACTACATTCTTAAATAATTTATTCTTCATATTAAATTTATTGAATCAGATGGCTAGATGGGAAATTTCCTCATCACTATCCCTTAGTGATTCATAATCACTAGATATTTCAACTAGTACATTTTATTTTGCATTCTTTTAGGATAATGTTGTTTTAAAAGAAAATAACTTTACTTAGGTTCACTGTCATTTTAATTATGGACCATAATATCATCCTCATTCATCATCAAATTCCAAATAAATTCCTTGAAATGTAGTTTACTGATGTATCTGGATTCTCTTAAAGAAATTGATCTCTCTCTACGTCTCCTCTGGAAGAAATATCAGTAGTCATATAATTTGATCTTTATCTGACAACAGATTTTCTAAGGAGATCATTATTTTTACTTATTCATTGAACCTGCGATACATATCATAAATCATCTCATCATGATTCATATTAAATGTATCATATAATATTGAATAAGTGTTTAATCTCATTTCATTCATTATTAGTAGTTCCTTCATGTGAAATAGATAATGTATCCCAAATTTTATTGGATGTTACCTGTTAAATTAATCATCTCCTAAAGCATAGTAAATATCATCATAACGTAGAAATTACTGTTATAATCATGTTTGGTAGCATCATCCTAATATTTTCTAAGAGTATTATGTAAACCATACTTATCCACTATAGTATCCCAAATATCATCACCCAAACTTTCAATATTAATTTTCATTTTAATTTACTAAAAAAATATTTCTTTCCATTAAATAAATGAGGTCTATTGGTAAAAAAAGTAATTTTCTATTATCCATTTAAATAACAAAATTTATGAATGAATGAAATTTATGTTATCTAAAACACAACTAAAATCATAGTTCAAATTATTTTGTGAACCTTTGATACAAAATGTTGGATGGAGTGAGTATCTCATGTGCTGGGTGAATTGAGTACCCAATAATGTTTTGTGTCAAAAAATTGGATTAAACCAAATCCACCAAAAATTTAAAACATCCCATTTAATCAATATATAAGATCAATATATGTTCTGATATTTTAATATATTACTCAATGATTTGTTATGACTCAATTAATATAATATATGGATGTTATTTTTACTTTTCAAATTAATTTACATAATCAAAATCTTATATAAAAACTAGTTAATAATAACTATAATAGTAGTGGTTTTGTATTAAAATTAAAATAGATTCAGTTTAATGTAATGAAATAAAACACAAAATGAAATAAAATATATTATGTTAAGTCTCAAACTAAGACTTAATACTCTCCACATGGAAATCTCCAACCACAAATAATATTATATAAAATAATATTTGAATCATATAATGGATCGACTTTACAATAGAAAATTTGTTCAGGCCACACAAGGACCACCTCCACAAAACTTTTGGAATGAAAACATACAATCCTCAATACTCATTGGAATAAGAAATAAAAGAAAAAATGGACCTATTCCATAATAAACATTATAATAAAACAAATACTAGACACATATAGACTTATTCCACAACATGTGGGAAAACAGGAGTAAAGAGATTTTGAAAAGATATCATGTATCTTCCTATTAAATGTATAGAGATAGTGTTCATGTTTAAAATAAAGAGTAAAACATAGACTTCATGTAATGTGAAGAAAATAAAGAGATAAAGAAAATAGATATAGAGAAGATATTATTACTCAGTTTGATAAGATCTACCTCTTGTGACTCCTTGAGTATAACATGAAATGAATCTTGAGTCATGTATTTTAGATTTCCAGTAGAACAGAGTGGTAGGGATTTTTTTTCTCTTGCTATGGGATAAACAAGATTATCATTGTCCTCTAATTACACAAATTATTGTGTATCCAAGATGAAGTGTGTAATCTATCAGCAAGTGGAACTATTCAAGTTCATCAATATGAATTCATATAATTATTAGTGTACATGAAAATCTCTCTATGTGTTTCTATATCTATCTTGGGGGTATGTGAACAAGGTTTTATTCTACTTAATTTTATAGAATCATAGGGGGAGAATCAAACTAATCCTTTTCTCCCCATACAGACATACTAGAATAGGAATTATTGTATCTCTAAAAAATAACTAAGAAAAATCATTAAAATAATTGAAATAATAAAATTCGATAATGTATCCATTAGAAAATTTGAATTCAAAATAAATAGAAATAGGGATGGTGAGTCTTCTTGAATAGAGAGAAAATCTATGGTGGCGATTTGGGATGGAAGCGAGTCAGATTCAATGGTGAGTCGTCTCGGTGATAGTTCATTCCAATAATTTTCAAAATAACCATTATAGTGGAAGGTCATATTCAATGGTGGCTTTTTTTAGTAGTACATATTTCAACACAAAGACAAATTTTCATTTCAGAAGTGAATTGTCTCTGATAGTTTGTGTTTCTAATGATTTGTAAAATTTTCGGTTCAACAATGATTCATCCTCAAGCGGTGAGTCTTTCCCATCCTTTTCCAAAAATATATTCTAAATAAGACGCATTACTAACTATGTTTATTTCCCATACGTTTCCAATTTTCCATCTTATGGTGAGTCATCCTTGGCATGACACATCTTAACTGGTGAGTCATGTCTGACTGTGATTCATTCCCATACATAGAAAAATTTCTCGAGTCAACATTATAAAGTAAAATTATACCTTAAAACATAAACTAATTAATATTATATTGAACATGATTTTTTTATCATTAATACAAGGGTGGAAATAGTTAGGTACCAACTCACCCACAAGGGAATTTAAACAAATCCCATTCAACACAACCATTCTCAACCGACCATAGAAACCACTAATAACTTGATAAAATACCAAAACACAAGGGCTTACTCAAGATTTATGTAGACTCATCTCAATATATCAATGAAATCCACCAACAAACACCATCCCATGGTGCCAAACCGGCCTAAATAATCCAACAGATCTAATCCTCAAACATAGGATTTAAACCTCAATAGATCTAACCTAATGAAATCCATCATTGTATATAGGAATAACCTATGATATCCTCAGAGTTACTACTCTATCCCACCTTTTGAATCCATCTCAAAAAACATAAAACAAAATAGGTCTATAATCTATAATACATGCCAATTAACATGCTCACAACCATCACCCATGCATCACAGGTCAACACAATGAGCTGTTGGATTATGAATCCGTACCTCATTGAAATACTATTTACAAAATCACTCAAATTTAATCATCATATTGACAGTGTCTAAACACACAAATGGTACCATCATCACTATCTATGTTAAAAAACCCTTAAAATTAACTCATATTACATCCAATTCAAACTCATGGGAGAAATATAGGAAAAAAACCAATGTAGTAAAAGGTATACGATGTGTAAATTGGGTACATGGAATGTATCCCCAATGTTAATCCTTTTATATATTCCATAGTCGACTCGACATATACTTTCCCAAAGTAAAAAATATGTACACCCTATACATGGTGTGTGCACTACATGGGGTACCTAACCACGTACCTCCACCCAAATAGACATGTAGATAGCCCGAGTGCACTAGGTGCTCCCCAATTACATGGAGTGTACTCTCACATGGGGTTTCCAAGTTGGTTACCTCACCCTTGATCTATTTGTATCCTAAGTATTTATGTACCCCGAAAAAATAGTTTCAGGATATTCCCATTGTCAAACCAAGATTCTATTTTATGGGAATGTACTTCAATGTACATGATGTGTACTCTCAAAACCCCATATTCCCTAAAAAAGAAGAAGACATGATATGTCTTCTCTGATCCAAACACATTGTACATCAGTTTTCCCAAACGGAAAACCACAAAACCAGCTTTAAACCTCAAATTTTCACCCTTTAGGATGAGATCATCCCTGAGGGGGTCCTCCAAATCCAATATAATGATTTAAAAACATAAAAAAAACGAATAAATTTGGATTTACAGAAAAATAATTAAAACCGACCTACCTACAGGAATTAACAACCAACGATTGAATGTGGGGGCATTTTCCCAATCCAAGGTCCAGATGCCCAACACAAGGTGATATACTGCCTTTGAAAAACCCTCCAATATAGAATTAGCTATGGAGATGAAATCTTAATCTGATGCCCCATTTAAATTTTACCACTAAATGAAAATGCATGAATAAAAAATATTTAATTAAATTTAATGTTAAATATTCCATGAAAATTTTAATTGGTCATATTTCCACCAATCCCATGTCCTCAGGTAAACACTCTATTCTGGTACCCATAGAGTGGTTGGAAAATTTATTCATGATAATTTCATTGGATAAATTATCATTTTTCACCTAAAACACTTATGAGACCAAAAATATCAAATTTACATTATTTTAATCGCTTGTGATGATGTGATGAATCACAATATCAAATATCAAGGAACAACATTAACATTACAAACAATATGAAATAAAATTATAAGTGTTCACACCTGATGTTAAAAATAATATATAATGAACTATATTCATAATAAATAAGTATAAATTTAGTACATAAAGAGAATTGATATGAAGAATGTTCTAAAATAAATGGTTATGATATATATGGTTTCTCTATAGGAATTTAGAGTGTGACCTACTTAGAGGGGGAAAAGGTAATAATTTTCGTTCCCAAACTCCCTACATTAACACACATTTAAATTTATATTCCAATTTATCTTTTTATGGTTTATTTTCTTCCAAATAATTATGTTATAAAGAAATATATATTATTCATAGTATATTAGGTTCCTCTTTATTCTAATTCTCCTTCAAGGGTGTTGATTAAAATATTACTCAGTCATAATTGGTTTCTCGACTCAAGTCCCTTTTCTAATGACTCATGAAATATCTTTTTGATTTATTTCTTCAATGTGTCTCTTCCTACCATTATCATCTCAAATGGCATATTTATGTTTCTCTAGGAATATTACCACTCCAAATTAAGATCCACCCATCTGATGAAATGAATCCTCAAATAAAATCATGATATTGAAAAGAATAAATTATATACTTTCCAATGAATATTTTTCATCAATTCCATTTGTTTACTTCTAAAATGTATAATATAAAACCCAAATAAATTTCATCTAATGTTATGTTATAGTTTCAATACATCTATTTTAAAATTAATTATTTATTATCCTTTTTATGATGTGTGTTTCATAGAGGGATTTTTAAAATATTTTTAATGTTTCCAAATGGATAGTTTTCAAAAAATATTTTCAATTCATGTAATGTTAATAATGTTGTAAAAAATATTCCATAAATACTATTTTAATGTTATTTTAAACATAATTTACATTCTTACAAAATTCAATGAAAATAATTTTAACATTTCTCATACATGCCATTTTCAATACGAGGAATCTATTTTAAATTTATATGTGTGAACATATGTTTCTTCTCAATTTATCATTTTCTAAGAGACTCCCTCTAAAATAATTCATGTTTTCAGAAAATAAATTATTATTCTACTGTTTTAATCAAATATTCCTTCAAAAAAATTCAAATGATAAAGGATATTCATTTATTCAATGAATGTTTCTAAATTCTTCTAAGAGTGTTCTTCACCATTGTTGTATAATTGATCAAGGGTATCTTCAAGTGACATTATCTTACTTCTTTAATTGGATGTGTTAGGAAATTCTATTATATATGTATGTTGTGATCCACCAATTCTTTTTTATTTTCTAATCATACATTTTTATATGATTGGTTCATTTAAAATTCATTTCAATTGTGAATTTTGTATGTTCCATTACATGATTTATGGGTGTTCACATAGATTGCCAATAAAACAACTTATTATAAGAATTTTTTTATAAAATATATATCTATCCACTATACGGTGTTAATACCATATGAATAACCTTCTTTATTGAGTGTAATTTACCTATAATAACTCTTAAAGTAATTGTTTACCTAATTAATTTTCATGGTTATATCATGTCATGTTTTTTAATTAAATGATGAATTCCTCCTTAGGAAACCACAAGAAAAGGATATACGTCGTATTTAATTTCCACAGGTTTTTATGAAATGTTTTTTGAAACTAGGTGGCACATATATGTATGATTTTAATTTTGTGATTGGTGGTCCTTGAATTATATAGATCTATAATTCCTTGGGTAATGTATCCTTCCCATGAGATATCATAATGTTTGGGAAATGAGCCTTACAAACTGTTAGAGTGGGATGTTAGCCTAGACAACTTTGTTTTATTAACAATGTAGGGAGACAAGAATTATTCTTATGATATCATGTTTATAATATTTACAAATTCATATGAATCCATGATCTTATAATAAGGTCATTATTATTACATGATATTATGTTATCATTTCACATGTCTTGATTCCATGATCTTTTTGAGATCATGTTATGCAACATGATGTGTATAAGTTGTCTCACCTTTATTCTTTACGTTGATTATTTTCTTACTCATAACTTGAGCTCACACCATATTGTGTTTCATTTTACCCAAGCTATAAATTAATGTATTAAGTATGCTAATACTAGAATAAAATCTTGTATGTATAATTTATGGTTGACATTGAAGAGTCATCACGTATTTGTTAGATTATTATACAGTGGAAAAGAAGATTCTATTGGATTAGAATATATGAAATTTATTTGTCAATAATTTTTTCTAACCCCATAATAATATAAAATAAAAGTTTAGTGGGTTTTAAATGTGATTAATATATTTTAATCATATATGTGTATCAAATAAAATGTTATAAGTTATGTATTTTTGACACTTGATCTAGGAGCTGGGGCCTGGAAGTGTTATAGTTGGAATAAGAGAAGCATTTAGATAACTTTA
The DNA here is from genome assembly GCA_963277665.1 of Viscum album. Taxonomy (NCBI): domain Eukaryota; kingdom Viridiplantae; phylum Streptophyta; class Magnoliopsida; order Santalales; family Viscaceae; genus Viscum; species Viscum album. Next base: position 1,668,923,649 of record OY728120.1, read on the forward strand.
GACGTTAGGATGCTTTTGGTTGAGGATGATTTAATATATTGGAATTAAATCATGGTTTCTCAAGTTAAGGATCATCCTAGTTTAATTGGTATATAATAAAGCATAATATTTCATGTTGTTTTTGTGTTTAGGATAATAGATCATTAGTGGATTCTAATGGTATAAGTATAAGAATAGGGGAACCTCTAGAAATTATTTTTAAGAATATTTTTTGTTGATTTATTTGAAAATGAATCCTTGTTTAGATACTAGAATGATGTGGTGGTTTTAAAAAAAATGAATCTGGGTGTAATAACACTGAAAAGGGATGGTTAGGTATATCTCTGTCATTATTCTAGTGTATGGTGAATGGTCCATAAATTCACACCTCTCTAGACGCTCTTGGGGGACATGATTGGGTTAATTAAAATTATCTTTACAATCTAATATAAAATATTTAAACATTTTTATTTAAGGACTATAACTAGATTAGATAACTTAATAGTAAAATTTCCATGGATAACCTAATTAAATTCAAACAGTCATAAGTTAAATTATGAACATTATTTATGAACTATTTCTTCTAAACTCATAATTTTAGCTTTCGATATTTAATAATTTGAGTATTCTCATCCCTAAACATTATTTTAAATTTATGGCTTGGGAAAGAAGGAACTGAGCTAATAATGGATGTTATGGATAATGTGGTGATTTTCCCGACTTGTAGTCTATTGGGAAAAGAACTAGGTATATAAATTAGCTCATTATGCTAAATCAACTATGAAAAAATATTCATAAAAAAATGAACATAGTCAAATTACAAAACATTCAAAAGAAAAAAGGACGGAGTTTCATGAAATATCAAGGGATTTTGATGAAGGGAGAATTTACAATTTCCATCATGTCAAAAATTTTGGGGAAAAATGGGGGAATGTCATGACAGAACTAAAATATGTTTTATATCAAGAGAATGAGGAAATATAGCATCTACTAGCATAGGGGAAAAAAGAATTCAGTTATCTTGATAGAGTATATCTATTTTCCTTCAAATTTTAAATATGATATTAGTGTATAAATTACATTTTAAATTTTATCTTAATACATGTTAAAATTTATTTACATCCACAAATATTATAATTGTAACAATTTTGAGGATTAAATTTATTTTAGGTGGTATAATGTAATGATTTGATATGTTAGATCCATTAAAATACATATAATGCTCTATAACTTGTGTTACACACTACAACAAACTTAAAAAACCACATAAAATCAAGAATAAATTATAAATAAATTTCTAATAAAGCCTACTATGGTAATAAATTAATATTTGTCAGCTTTAGAAGGTAAATAATTTATATGATTTAATGTAGAGAAGGTTATTTTCAATAAAAGTCATTAAATTTATATTATATATTCTCTGAAAATAATATATGTTTACATATTTTAAATTTTAAAATTTATAAATTAAAGTTAATTTTGTATTTTATGATAACAAAATTATCCTTTCATTTATATTTTATATTTTTTTAAAATAAACGTTTTTATTTTAATAATGAAAATTACATTTTTTTGATAAAATTTTGACTTTTATCACTTTATAAGTTATGTGAAAGGCCTAAAATTTTATAAAATATTTTAATTTATAAAATATATTTTTTAATGGTATAATCATGAAATATAGAATATTATTCTAAACATATCAATGCTATTTTTAATATTGTATGACTTATGAAACATATTATTAGAATTTAATAATTATTTTCATTTGTTTATTTTAATTAAACCTTTTCATGGTGAAAATTTGTTTTTTATTACTTTTAAAGCCATGTATATTTAATTTATTTTATAATAAATCATTTACAATCCAGAAAATTATAATCCACTATAAATTTATTTTATACAAAAGTATAATGTTTAAAAACACACTTTTATTTAAGAATAATTTTTATATGTTATTTCTGTTAAATTTAATATAATATTTTCACATATTTGTGAAATTAATTAAGTTAAATGGAGAAAAGAATTTAATTATAATGATTAATTTTTTTAATAATGTTCTACTCATATTTTTAGTAAAAAATAATTGATATGATTAATATTTAATAATGAGTAATAAGTGTATAATGACTAATCTATGGTGGATCAAATATTCCAGAATTGAATAAAAATTTATAAATTATAAAAATAATTTTATTGGAGGTAAATTCATAATTACATTTATTACCTACCTTCCATTACATAACTCTCCTAACTATCATGAAATTCCATTCTTACCCTTTACATTACATTATTTACCATGGAAAAGTCCCTTACATCCATTTAAAAAATGGACCACTTACTCAAATTCCATACACACCTATCCTTTTGAATTATTTAGTGAAAATATTCCCATTTATATATTTCATAACCCTCCCCCATGAACCATATCCTTTTTACAACTTTAGTTTACATAATCCCTTCATTTCAATGATAATACCAAAAAAAATAAAAGTTCCTGATGTGAGTATTACACTAATATTAGTCTTTTATTTTCACTTTTCCCTTTTCGTAATATTTCATATATTTGTTAATATAATTAATTAAGTATTATATATATAAAAATATTTCATTATATTAATGTAAAATCAATTATTTATTCATTATATAGAATCCACATAGAAAAAACGCATTGATCTTGTGTATTTGAGGACGAATTCCACCACAACACGATGCAATTAATTTTTCATCACTGACTCTTAGGGATACTAAAAAGAATGTATTTTATGAATAATAATGTATTTATTTCGATTATAAAATTAATAAATGATCACCTTTTACATTTATCATAATTCCATCTATTTTTAAGTAATGAGATCGTTAATCATACGAATATGTGGACTACGGCCTTTATGAGTGACATGTATTATTTCTCTTAACCACCCAACATTGATGGACCAAAATTTTTATTTAATTAACATATATTATGTTTATAAAATTATTATAATTCTGAAATTATTATTCTTTTTATACCATAACTCTATTTATTCATTGATAAATGTGTTCATTAATCATGAAAACGTGCAGGCTATGACCACCATGACTGAAAATTTTCATTTATCAACATCACCCCATCATTAATGATTATAATAATTGATTTTTTACAGATATATTATGTATATTAGATTTATAAACATCAATAAATATTATAATATCATTATGTAATAGTGATTTCTTACTCATTCGATCATTATGACATGATTTTTTTTGGTCGTTTTACCAACTACTTGAGAGGTGTTGTGATGTTTATATAGGGAATGTTTAAGGAATATAATATACTATTAATAACATTTAACAATAAGGTACTAAATATTTTATAAGTTTCATGGATTTATAATATTATTATCTAAACATGTTGACAATAATTCACCTCCAATCATTAAAAATTACTGAAACAAGTTTATTTTCACCTTCATCTTCATAAGTCATAAATAAAACTCTCATGGGATGAAAGTTGAACAGTAAAAATAGTCATAGGATATATATTATAGAACCATATTTAATATTGGACTTATTAATTTGGTATCAAAGAACATTTATCAACACTAACATTAAAACTATTATGGAATACAATTAAAATTAATAACACCCGATGTAAAAATTAAGCAATAAAGAAGCACTTTATTCATAGTAAATAATTATAAATTATGTGTGAAAAAAGGGTTATAGAGGAAAATATGGTTATGAAATAAAATATTAACATAGTTATTCTTTTTTAATTTAATTTAGAGTATGATCAACAAAACGAAGAAATAATATAAGGTATTTTCATCTAAAACTACCTTCATTGACATATGTTTTAATTTATGAGATAATTTACTTTTATATTATGTATATACTACCCAATTTTTATATTATCTTGAAATATATTTTATTCAATTTTTTACTTTTCATTTATATTTATTTATCCATCAATATTTTTTATTAAAATTTTACTCAATTCATAATTGTGTTCTCAACTCATTTCCTTTTCCCCATGAGTAATGGAATAACTTCTTGATTGGGATCTTCCAAGACTCTTTTCCTACTGTTATTTTCTAAAATTGTAGAAATAATTGTTTCTCTTGGGATATTAATTATCTTCATTAATATCCTTCCCTTTGATTAAATAATATATCAAATAAATGCATGATTTTGATAATTATAACTTATATACATTTAAATGGATATTTTTCTTCAATTTACATGTTTTACATATCAAAAGTGTGATATATAGACCAAATATATTTAATCTAAAGTGACCTTAAAGTTCCCCTTCACCTCATTTAGAATGAAATATTTATTATCCTTTTTATGATGTGGGTTTAATAAAAACATTTAAATTATTTTTAATAATTTCCTTTTAGAAACTTTATAAGAATTTTTTCATTCCAATAATGTTATAAATGTTTTGTGAAGTCTTCCATTAATATGTTTTTAAAGTTAATTTTAGGTAAATTTAACTCTTTTAAAAAATTCAAATAAAATAATTTTAAAATGTTGCACATTGGTTGTTTTTTATTATAGGAATATCATTAACACATTTTCTTGTTGACATTTATTTCTACCACCTTTTTCTTTTTCCAATAGTCTACCTCACTAGACTTTCATGTTTTCAAAAAAGAAATTATTATTCTCAAAATTTAGTAAAATAGTCATTTTAAAATGTTTTCAACAAAAATGGATATTCTAATTTTCAAATCCATTTTCCTAATACTTATAATAGTGTTATTAATCTATGTAAGATGGTTGATAATGGTAATTCTATAAATGTTCCCATCCACTTTCTCCATCCGAATATCTTATGAGATTATCTTTTACATCAATTTTATGATTTATCATTTCTTTTATCTTGACTAATAATCCATTTGTATATGAATGATTTATATCCAATTACTTTCTAATGTGAACAAAATATGTTTCATAACTTGATTGAATGGTGTTCACCTATATTCCCAATAAATCGATTGATTGGGTAATTTTTTTTAAACCATATATCCATTTTCTATATGGTGAAATTACCAAATTTGTAATTGTATTTGTTGGGTGGTATTTTCTTAGAATGATTATAAATATAAATTAATACCCATTTATTATTCATTGGTTTATCATGTCATGTTTATTGTTGAATTCATATATAGGAAAAACATGAAAAGGATATAAAACCCATTTAATTTCATTATGTTTTATGATATTTTTATTGAAACCATGGGTCACACATATGTATGATTTTCATTATGTGGTTGGTGAACCTAAAATTATATAAACCTCTAATGTATTTTATAAAGTCTCTATCTCAAGATATATCATGGGGAAAGGGTAGTGAGACAAGGAAACAATGGGAGTGGGTAGTTATCCTAAAAAAACTATGTTATTATAATGAGGTTGGGATTATTGAATAATGTTTTTAAAATCATGTATATATTGTTTCCAAATTCATATAATTCCATGATATTATAATATGATCATTCTTATTCCATTACATTTTTTATCATTTACCATGTCCTTATTACTTTCAATTTATGATATCAGGTTATACCTCTTGACATGTATAAACTATCACACCATTATGATGTACATTGATTATTCCCTTAAAGAGAATCATAGCTCAACCAGTTTTCTGTTTCTTTTTCTCCATGTAATGAAAAAACGGATGAAATTTTATAATCCAAGAAGAATACCATGTATTGAGAATTTATGGGAGATTTTTAACACTCGTTATATTTTTATTAACATCCTATATAGTGGAAAAAATGTTCATTTTATGAGAAGATATAAGATTTATTAGTTAGAGATTTGTTCTAACTCTGAATTTCTAAACTCAAATGTCTTTGGGTTTTAAATATTTGTAAGATATTGTAATAATATAATTTTATCAAAGATACTATTTTGATTTATTATTTTGGCTCTAAATCAATGAGCATGAGTCTGTGGGGGCTACAATAAAAGAAGTAGAGAACACCAAGTTGATCTAGTTGAACATAGGCATAAAGGTATGACATAGAAAAAAATCAAAACGTTTTGGGCCTCATTGTAGCTATATACATTTCAAGGAAGTTTGATTGAATATGAATATGGTGAGATAATCATAGTTACTAAAGAATATACTTGAGAAGTGTTGTTTCAATTCGGTTAAGTCTAGGATTTTAGGAATGTATCAGGACTCGTGACACTGGAATTTTAGGCCATGTAATTTTAAGGCCTTTATGACACTAGGTTTAATATTAATGTACACATTACCTATCAACACATTTAAAATGGGTATTAAATAGATACAACAAATCAAATCAAGGACATTTGTCCAATGGGAAAAGAAAAAGAGTTCTAATGTTGTTTCCATTTCCAAAACATGTTATGCATTAATGTAGAGGAATATAAAAGATATATATATATATATATATGGAGTGATCTTGAAATGAGTTTTATTCATTAATTATTATCTTGGTCTTAACTATGGATCAAAAATAATATATGAAACTATAAAACAATTCATTGATGTTATTAAATAATGTTGGAGGAATCCATTTTATTTTATTATAGTTGATAAATTATGATACATTACCATGGGATTGTTTTCTAAGAAGAGTCATACATGATGATTTTTGTAATCCTTAGGAAAGAAAGAAAATTGATTTACCATATTATACAATCAAGAATTATTATTGACCACACTATTGATATAAAGCCCCAGCCTTTAACATTACTTAATATTGAATTAAATGAATAATTCCCATTGAGGATCTTTTCAGGTTTAGAGTTTTAGAGAATTAGATCATAACGATTACATCTCAAAAGATTACTAAGTAGACACTTCTACTAAGATTCCATAAAATAAAAACTCTTAAAAAGAAACATGTCTAGTTCTATGTTTTAGATAGAATGACTTTCCCTTGATCCTATCCTTGACCCTATTCCACATTAAGTCCTGTGACAAACATTTAAAAAAACTTGGGGTGAGCATAAAAAGCTCAGTAAGGGATACACAAAAAATGAAAACTGTGAGTTTATCAAAACAACAAGTAAACCATGTATACTTTATCAAAGCAATAATTTTCACCTTTATGAAGTATTAAAAACTCTTCTCTGAAAAAAAAATATCATTACTTACCATTTTATAACCAAAATATTAACATAAAACCCATATAAAGATCATATAACATATAAAGGTAACCTGGGAGATAAACATACATAAATAGAATAACTATACAGTCGAATTCCACACATATCAGTTAATGGAATAGCCATACGGCCGACTTCGATACCCAATGCATTGGATTTTATAACGTAACCACCTGTCCTGGTATTCATGGCACCACCTGTCATATGGTTTATCATGTAACCACCCGTCAAATGTCCAAGTACCATTATAAAATCATAAGACATACAACAAATATAATGGAAAGAAAACATTTCCACACTTTGATCACAATATAACACTTAAATATATTGACATAACAAATCCATTATAAAAACCATTTTCAATACCAAAATACATAAAAGAGTATATGGTATTTATTTCATTTTAAAAAAATCACGGCTTGTTGAGGAAGCCAAAGACCAAATAATACTCACGATGGCGGAAAAGGTCGTTGTCAACCCGTACGTTAAAAGAAACATTCATTTTTGTCATTTTGTAAAACGCTTCATAGAAAAATATTCCTTTTGTATAAAATTAAAAGTCAAAGGGTTTTATACACCATATAAAATAATGTTGTGTATAAAACGAAATATGCCTCAATGAAAGGAGATTGAGATGAAGTCCCTTACCTCAGGTCCGACTTGACTTGATCATTCTTTAACGTCCTAAATAATAAACTTGAGTTAATTTATACTTGCTTAAGAACATTTTTCTAGTTCATTATTACTTTTATATCACTTATTACCGTGTTATAAACATAATGTAATCATTTAAGTTAATAATGTTTGTTTTGTCGATATTTGGTTCTTAAGTCGAAAGTGGACTTCTTACAATTACATGTTGTTCGTGTGGTCAATGGTTCATTATATACAGAATGATATTCATGATTTGGATATCATATATATCATATATATCGATCATATACATGTATTTATAATATTACATAATCATTTAGAGGTAAGAAATGAAATGCACCGTTCATGGAGACGGTAAGCCGTACGTACGCATGAACGCTACTTTCATTTCTATGTCATATTAATGGAATTAAAACTAAATGAGAGGTATGTATATTTTAATTCCATAATTATATTAATCACTTATATGTAACATACATCATATATATCCATTATATATATGTACTTATAATAGTACATTACATTTGGGGATAAGAAATTAAATGTACCGTTCATGGAGACGGTAAGCCGTACGTACGCATGAACACTACTTTCATTTCTATATCATAATTTAATAGAGTAAAATAATAACTATATAAAGGTATAAAATCATATATAATAACTTTAAATCCATCCTTTATATGTCCCACATATGGCATTAACGAATCAAATCACTTTGAGGGGGCGGTAGTCCGCAGTTCCTAAAATGAAGATATCGTGTATACCCATAATAGAAGCAATAAAGGTATTCCATAAATGAACAATACAGAAGCTTAAGGAAAACATAAACATATTATATATCATATATAAATATAGTGACATCTCAATGGCCGCCTTTTAAGGTGTTAGAAGAATATTGAACAATCCTCGTTTCGTGAGGCAGAAATTCGCCATCCACAGAAACAGTATATTCATTAATTATCAGATGTATGTGTGTGTAAGTGTATCTCAAATAATTCTTATAAAAACATCCTAGTATATTTAGGATACTGGTGTTGTTACAAAATAAATGAATAAAAAGAGTTTAGGGGGTTGGAGGAGAAAAATAAAACATAAGAACACAATAGAAAACACTACCTTTAAAACGGGTAACTCCTTTTGTTTTGAGATCAAAGGCTTCCTTGGGAGGAATTATGCCCAAAGTGATTCTTATAGGAGTAATATAGGGATGTGGAGAGAAAAAATGGGAAGGGTTTGGACGATCCAAAGGCTTTGGAAGTGTGGGTAAGGTGGTAGAGGTGGGGGCCTTTTATAAGAGGATAGGAGGGGCACTCTTGGAAAGTAAAGAAATGTTACTTTTTTTTAAAATGCGTTTTGGATTTAAAAGGTCTCACATTGATATAATTAGAGGATAAGGTGATAAGGGTTCGCAATCCACCCATCCAATAGGTTTTTGACATGTTTAGGTCTTAGATTTTACATTCTCTTTTCATTTTATTTAAATCGTTAAATAATTAGGAAATCGCTGCATCATCATGGTGTTATAAATAATTTAATTTATTTAATGTCTAAAAATTATAAAAAAACTATGATGATGTAGGAAATATTTTTATATTTCTAATTAATATTTATAGTCCGAATTATTACTTGTATAACCCTATTTAAAAATTGTTTTAGTGAAACATCTCACTGTTTGTGACATTTTTATTTTAACTTTAAATAAAAAGATACTAATGTCATTTTCCTACCAAAGTGGCTCCATGGGGTCCCCAAGTTGACCCATGGATTTTCTTGGTCGGCCATGACACATTCAACAAGGGTAGGACATGTGTCTAGGTCATTTAATATTATTAAAACATTACTTTTACCTTAAACAAGACAAATTACCTCTAATCGCGATTAAGAACATAAAATTTACTATTCACCAAAAAAATATTTTAATCCTATTGAACCACATTTTACTTCCTAATGACAACCATGTATGTCAGATTTTTGAAATTCAAAACACAGAGGTGGAAAAGTTTCATTTAAATGAAAAATCAGTTTCTTTAACTACAACTTAGTGGTTTCACTATTCATCAAAAATTGATGTTTTTCAGAAAAATACCAAAAATTCACCAAAAGATATATTTGACATTTCGAATTCAAAAATGATGTCTATTTTACAAAATTAGAAACATATAAGTTTCATTAATTAATTTAATAATTAATTACCGATGTCGGAGCAAATAGCATGTTTTTATGAAACAATAAGTATCAAAAGATTGACACTAGTTTAAGGCTGATTTCAAAGTGAAATTAATTACAATGACCACTATTGGATTAAATGGTAAAAATATATTCTAATTTCACTTTAAAAGTAATTCAAATGATAATCTATTCATATAAATAAATTAGATTAAAAAGCAGTTTTGAATTAAAATACAACATTTTCACTATTCATTAAAAAATGAACTTTATCGGAAAAATACCAAAAAATTACACAAAGTAAATTTTGATGTCCCGATTCTAAAAAAGAGTTTTATTTGGTCCAATAGAATGTATAAGAGTGACCAAAACTATATTTAATGACGGTTCGCCATCAAAAGGCGATAAGTGAATCTTTAGTGAAAATTTGGGTATAAATGCCTAAAATTGAATTCCTTTCGTATTTTAAGCCTTTATCTTTTATTGGATAAATTTAAAAACATTTAAAAACATTTATAATCATATTTTAGTTATTTCTATCCATTCCCGCCAATACAACGACTATGTGTTAACTAACATTTAAAATAATATTATTTTATTACTAGTGTGCAACGTAAGATTTCAATGAAACTCTTTATTGCGTATCGGGTACGCTATCAAAAATAGTAACCCCATTAAAGTAAAATTAATATTTAATTCGTAAATATTAATAAATATGAAAATGATTTATTCTTTATTTACCTAGGATGTTACATCCATCCCCCCTTTTTGAAATTGCGTCCTTGCAATTTTATTCACTTATTAAAATAAGTGGGGGTATTTATCCCTCATAGCGTTTTCAGATTCCCACATTGCCTCTTCAACCATATGTTTTTTCCACAAAACATTTACCTGGTGAATTACCTTATTTCGCAACACTTTCTCTCTTCGGTCAAGAATCTGGACTGGTTGTTCTTCATAAGAGAGATTCTCTTCCAACTGAACTACCTCTGGGCTCAAAACATGAGATGGATCTGGAATATACTTTTTCAACATCGAAACATGAAAAACATTGTGTACCTGAGATAAACTCGGAGGTAATGCCACTTTGTAATCAACTGATCCAATGTTTTCCAGAATTTCATATGGTCAAATGAACCTTGGACTCAGCTTTCCATTCTTACCGAATCACATCACACTTTTCCATGGTGAAACTTTGAGGAAAACATAATCACCTACCTCAAAAGATAGATCCTTACTCCGGTTATCCGCATAACTCTTCTGCCTGCTCTGAGATGTTCTCATGTGTTTCTGAATCAACTGAACTTTTTCTGCCATCTCTTCTACCAATTCTGGTCCCATCAGATTCCTTTCACCCACTTCATCCCAAAAAGCTGGAGTTCGACACTGCTTCCCATATAATTCCTCGAACGGAGCCATCTGTATACTGGAATGAAAAATGTTATTATATGAAAATTCAACCAAAGAAAGATGTTTTTCCAAACTTCCCTGATAATCCATCAAACAAGAACGTAGAATATCCTCCAAGGTCTGAATTGTTCGTTCTGACTGCCCATCTGACTGAGGATGAAAAGATGTACTAAAATTTAATTTAGTACCAAATGACTTTTGAAGGCCTTTCCAAATGTTAGAAGTAGACCTAGGATCACGATCAGATACAATGGATAGAGGAACTCCATGTAACCTGACTATCTCTTTAAGATACAATCGAGAATGTTGATCTAGAGAGAATTTATCTCGAATAGGAATTATATGAGCAGATTTACTCAATCAATCAATAATAACCCAGATTGTATTATTACCTCGAGATGTCCTCGATAATACCACAACAAAGTCCATGGATATATTTTCCCATTTCCAATCTGGCACTGGTAATGGCTGAAGCATCCCTTTCGGTAACTGCCTCTCTGCTTTAACCTGCTGACAAGTCAAACACTTCACAGTAAAATCAGCCATATCTATTTTCATTCCAACCCACCAGTAATACTCCCAAAGATCTCTGTACATCTTAGTATTTCCAGGATGAACTGAAAACGGGGAACGATGAGCCTCACATAACAACTCATTATTCAACTGTGAATCACTAGGAATACATAATCTCTTCCCAAACCTCAAAACACAATCATTATCAATGTTGAATTCAGGCAACTTACCCTTCTGAACCAGCTCTAACTTTTCTGCAACTCACTGTCTTGCTTCTATGCTTGCTTAATTCTGTCTGATAGAGAATATTTCACTGAAACCTGAAACAAAACAAGAAGTACTTCATGCACAAACAACTTCCATGCCCAATTTCATCAAATCAAAACCCAAAGGATCTCGTTCCAAAAACAACATTGTTAATGAAGCATTACATTTTCGACTCAAAGAGTCAGCCACTTTATTTTCTTTTCCCAGATGGTAATGAATTGTACAACCATAATCCTTGATTAATTCCAGCCATCTCCTCTGTCTCATGTTGAATTCTTTCTGAGGGAATATATACTTTAAACTTTTGTGATCAGTATATATTTCACACTTTACTCCATACAAATGATGCCTCCAAATTTTTAGAGAAAAAACAACAGAAGCTAATTCCAAATCATGTGTAGGTTAATTTATCTCATGAATTTTCAACTGGCGTGAAGCATAAGAAATTACCTTATCATTATGCATAAGGACAAAACCAAGTCCATTCAACAAAGCATCACTAAATATAACAAACTCACCATTCCTAGAAGGAAATGCCAAAACTGGAGCATTCACTAATCTTCTTTTCAACTTCTTCGGTAGTAACCTGAGTCCACTGATCCATCAAGGCAACAAACTATTTAGTTTTGATTCTGACCATCTCAGGATACTAATGTCAAAGGTCATTTCCCTCTATATTCCTTCCCAGAAAATTTGTTCTGTTTCCTCTATGAAAAACCATTCTTAACCTAGAAATATCTTAGGCGAAGCAACATGGAAATCTTTAAATGCTATATCATTTCCATCGTACCATAAATTAATTTATAATTTAACAATTTTCTAACTCCTAAAGTTGTATAAACAGACCTCTGATACCAACTATAAAGCCCTGACCTTAAACATTACTTAATATTGAATTAAATGAATAATTCAAATTGAGGATCTTTTCAGGTTTAGAGTTTTATAGAATTAGATCATTACTATTACTTCTCAAAAGATTACAAAGTAGACATTTCTACTAAGTTTCCATAAAATAAAAACTCTTAAAAAGAAACATGTCTAGTTCCATGTTTTAGATAGCATGAATTTCCCTTGATCCCATCCTTGACCCTATTCCACATTATCTCATGTGAAAAACATTTCAAAAAACTTGGAGTGAGCATAAAAAGCTCAGTAAGGGATACACAAAGAATGAAAACTGTTAGTTTATCAAAATAACAAGTAAACCATGTATACTTTATCAAAGTAATAATTTTCACCTTTATGAAATAGTAAAAACTCTTCTCTGAAAAAAATATCATTAGATACCATTTTTTAACCAAAATATTACCATAAAACCCATATAAATATCACATAACATATAAAGGTAACTTGGGACATAAACATACTTAAATGGAATAACCATACGGTCGACTTCCACACATATCACTTAATGGAATAGCAATATGGACGACATCCATACCCAATGAAATGGAGGTTATAACCTAACCACCCGTCCTGGTATTCATAGCACCACCCGTCATATGGTTTATCACGTAACCACCTGTCAAATGTCCAAGTACCATTATAAAATCATAAAACATACAACAAATATAATGGAAAGAAAACATTTCCACACTTTGATCACAATATAACACTTAAATATATTGACAAAATAAATCCATTATAAAAACCATTTTCAATACCAAAATATATAAAAGATTATATGGTATTTATTTCATTTTAAAAAACATCACGACTTGTTGTGGAAGCCAAAGACCAAATAATACTCGCGGCGAAGAAAAAGGTTGTTTTCACTGCGTACGTTAAAAGAAACATTCCTTTTTGTCGTTTTGTAAAACTCTTCATATAAAAAGATTCCTTTTGTATAAAATTAATTGTCAAAGTGGTTTATACACCATATAAAAGAATGTTGTTTATAAAACAAAATATTCCTCAATGAAAGGAGATTGAGACAAAGTCCATTACCTCGGGTCCAACATGACTCGATCATTCTTTAACGTCCTGAATAATATACTTGAGTTAATTTATACTTTCTTAAGAACCTTTTTAAAGTTCATTATTACTTTTATATCACTTGTTACCGTGTTATAAACATTATGTAATCATTTATGTTAATCATGTTTGTTTTGTCGATATTTGGTTCTTAAGTCGAAAGTGGAATTCTTACAACTACATGTTGTTCGTGTGGTCAAAGGTTCATTATATCCAGAATGATATTCATGATTTGGATATCATATATATCATATATATCCATCATATACATTTATTTATAATATTACATAATCATTTAGAGGAAAGAAATTAAATGCACCGTTCATGGAGACGGTAAGCCGTATGTAAGCATGAACGCTACTTTCATTTCTATGTCATATTAATGGAATTAAAACTAAATGAGAGGTATGTATATTTTAATTCCAGAATTTTATTCATCAATTAGATGTAACATAAATCATATATATCCATTATATATATGTACTTATAATAGTACATTACATTTGGGGATAAGAAATGAAATCCACCGTTCATGGAGACGGTAAGCCGTACGTACGCATGAACGCTACTTTTATTTCTATCTCATACTTTAATGGAGTGAAATCATAATGATATAAAGGTATAAAATCATATATAATAACCTTAAATCCATCCTTTATATGTCCCACATATGGCATTAACGAATCAAATCACTATGAGGGGGCGGTAGTCCGCACTTCCTAAAATGAAGATATCGCGTATACCCATAATGGAATCCATAAAGGTATGCCATAAATGCAAAAAATACAGAAGTTTAAGGAAACCATAAACATATTATATATCATATATAAATACTGTGACATCTTAATGTCCACCTATGAAGGTGTTAGAAGAATATTGAACAATCATCGTTTCGTGAGGAAGAAATTCACCATCCACAGAAACAGTATGTTCTTTAACCATTAGATGTATGTGTGTGTAAGTGTAGCTCGAATACTTCTTATAAAAACATCCTAGTATATTTAGGATACTTTTGTTGTTACAAAAGAAATGAATAAAAAGATTTTAAGGGGTTGGAGAAGCAAAATAAAACATAAGAACACAAGAGAAAACACTACCTTTAAAACGGGTAACTCCTTTTATTTTGAGCTCAAAGGCTTCCTTGGGAAGACTTATGCCCAAAGTGAGGCTTCTAGAAGTAATAGAGGGATGTGGAGAGACAAAATGGGTAGGTTTTGGCAGATCCAAAGGCTTTGTAAGTGTGGGTAAGGTGGTTGAGGTGGGGGCCTTTTATAAGAGGAGAGGAGGGGAACTCTTGGAACGTAAAGAAATGTTACCTTATTTTAAAATGCGTTTCGGATATAAAAGGTCCCAAATTGATATAATTCTAGGATAAGGTGATAAGGGTTCGAAATACACCAATACAGTAGGTTTTTGACATATGTAGGTTATAGATTTTACATTATCTTTTCATTTTATTTAAATCGTTAAATAATGAGGTAATCGCTGCATCATCATGGTGTCATAAATAATTTAATTTATTTAATGTATAAAAATTATAAAAAAAATATCATGATGTATGAAATAGTTTTAGATTTCTAATGAATATTTATAGTCAAAATTATGACTTGTATAACCCTATTTAATTTTTTTTAGTAAACCATCTCATGTTTGTGACATTTTTATTTTAACTTTAAATAAAAAGATATTAATGTCATTTTCCTACCAAAGTGGCTCCATGGGGTCCCCATGTTGACCCATGGATTTTTCTGGTCGGCCATGACACCTCCAATAAGGTTAGGACATGTGTCTTGGTCATTTTATATTATTAAAACATTACTTTTACTTTAAACTATACTAATTACCTCTAATCGCGATTAAGAACATAAAAGTTACTATTAACCAAAAAATAATTTTAATCCCATTGAACCACATTTTAATTCCTAATGACAACCATGTATGTCTTATTTTTGAAATTCAAAACAAAGAGGTGGAAAAGTTTCATTTAAACGAAAAATCATTTTCTTTAACTACCACTTAGTGGTTTCACTATTCATCAAAAATTGAAGTTTTTCAGAAAAATACCAAAAAATTCACCCTAAGATATATTTCATATTCTAAGTTAAAAAATGATTTCTATTTTAAAAAATTAAAAACATATAAGTTGCATTAATTAATTTAATAATTAATTCCCGCTGTTAGAGAAAATAGCGTGTTTTTATGAAACAATAAGTATCAAAAGATTGACACTAGTTTAAGTCCGATTTCAAAGTGAAATTAATTCCAACGACCACTATTGGATTAAATGGTAAAAATATATTATAATTTAACTTTAAAACCATTTAAAATGATAATCTAATCATATAAATAAATTAGATTAAAAAGAGGTTTTGAATTAAAATACAACATTTTTCACTATTCATTAAAAATGAACTTTATCAGAAAAATACCAAAAATTTACACAAAGTAAATTTTGATGTCCCGATTATAAAAAAGAGATTTATTTGGTCCAATAGAATGTATAATATTGACCAAAACTATATTTAATTATGGTTCTCCATCAAAAGGCGATATATGAACCATTAGTGAAAATTAGGGTATAAATGCCTAAAATTGAATGCTTTTCGTATTTTAAGACTTTATCTTTTATTGGATAAATGTAAAAACATTTAAAAACATATATAATCATATTTTAGTTATTTCTATCCATTCCCGCCAGTACAATAGCTATGTGTTAACTACCATTTAAAATAATAATATTTTATTACTAGTGTGCAACGTAAGATTTCAATGAAACACTTTGTTGCGTATCGGGTACGCTATCGAACATAGCAACCCATTTAAAGTAAAATTAATATTTAATTTGTAAATATTAATAAATATGAAAATGCTTTATTCATTATTTACTTGGGATGTTACAACATAGGAGATAATTGAATCTATTTATTATATAGGGAGACCCATTTTCTACTAGAGTATGAAGAATACAAGTTTTCTATTACATGTAATTTAGTTGGTTCCATTAATATTGGTTCCGGGATATACTCTTTCAGGTTTTCATCCAAATTATAAAAATAAAGGATTTTTTGATAGGGATAAGAACCACCATGCATTGGGGATATAGTCATCTACAATGGAGGTGAAGATTATTAAAATTTCATGGGTTCCATGTTTTTTACTATATTTTTTATCATTTCATTTATAGAATCCATATTTGATAATTAGGCCTAGAGACCATTCAAAAAATTGGATATGAGGAAAAATATAAAGGAATTTATCGAATGAAAAATTATCAGATCTAAACCACCCTACTCAAGGTGGATCACATCATAACATGATCAAAACACATATTCCCATTATTAAACACCCACAACCCTTGATAAGAAGAATCCTTAAAAATCACCACTAACATCAAAATCCAATGGCCTCCTCTAGTAATCCGTGAAATAATTTTTGTGATCATGAGCAGTCATCAACCATTTGGAATAAATAAAACTTATATAATATGATCTGCACTAAATACGATCAATGATTCACCGATACTCCAACCATTGTCTAGAATAATTGAGTTCTGTAAGGATTACCATATAATAATCACAATTGATTTATACTAATAGATAATTCATCTTTATTGTTATTGTCAAACTAATACAATTGTTTTTTATTCATCTATAAACCCTTAAAACCCAAAACACATGCCTGTATCATATCCTATACTATTTTGATATTATTTTTTCATTTTGACCATTTTTCTAATGATAGAACGTAGTGCTACGGAATAACTATAATCTAAATTCTTCATGTATGACCTTAAAAATAATTATTTAAACTAAGGATCATGATCCAAGATGACTAAACTCATAAACCAAAGAATTCACATAATTTCCACCCTATATAACACAAATAATGAATCTACAGTAAAAAAATCCCTCCTCTCCAAGAAATGATATTACTTCCTTATCTATTCCAAATTCACCCAGATTTTATCACATAATTCCTAGTTTTGAAAAGAATAACTGAGAAATTCCATTAAAATATCCCCCCACATATATCAAGGGACACAGAATGGCTGTGGAAACCCATAAAGAACATGATGCTCAACCTTCACATTCTGACATTCCAAACACTAAGGCACACAATATTTTACTAATATTTTAATAAATACCCACTAAGATTAAATTCAATTTAGGGATATGAAGTGTCTATTGAAATAAATCTACAACATGACACTCATCCTTCACAGTTTTATTGAAAAAACACCGAGACACAAACACCTACACTGATATTGTAACACCCATATGTTTTTATGAAATATTTTATTTAAATATTTTTTATCCTGTAGTACCCTGATTTTCACGCAATCGTGAGTTTAAAAGAACCGATAGATTCCCTTAATATAAAACTACCATTATAGTCTAGCTGTTAGCTTAGCGAAAATAATTATAACTAACTTATGAAAATGTATTATGAATTTATTGGCTATTAATTATATATGAAAAATATAAATCAATTATATATTTTTATTTGGTAATGCAATTAATGAGATATATGTGTAATATACTTAATAATTTTTTTATATTCATCCAATGAATATTTTAGTTACATGTTATGAATAAAACCCTATTTTATGTATGAGAACCTATATTTTTTAAAGGTTAATTTTACATCTTTGAATGGTTAACCCATTCTCAATTAATACTTTTACACATTAATAATTTCTTTAAGATAAAATAAAAATGTTTTTTTGAGTGGGATATAAAAATTTTCTTTGGAAATTTTATTTATATTTTTTCGATAACTTTTATGTTTTGATGAATAGTAAAAATACGCTAAATTTCAATTAAAAACAACTTTTTTCCTAGAGAAACTTTATATGGTAAAATTATAATATTTAATGGTTTGAAAGTAAAAATAGAACATACATTTACCATTTAATATAACGTATGCCATTATAAATAACTTTAAATTGAATTCATAGGTAAAAACATTTCAATCTTTTGCAATGTTTTAACTTTTAAAACCTGTTCTTTCATTTCAACAATGAGAATAATTTTAAATAGATTACTCCAACTTAAGTATTTTGAATTTGGAAAATTTTATTCCATATTTGGAATCAGGAGGTCGAATTTTTTTGAATAGGTACCTTTTATTTTTTGGACGTTATGAATAGTAACATCAGTAATTATTTTATTTACCATGGTTAAAGGGTAAATATGGTAAATAAGGGTAGAAAAATAATACTTTAATAATATAAAAAACCCTTAAACGTGTCCTAATCCAATTGGATGAGATATTTTCGACCATGGGAATCCTTGGGTCAATTTTTGGACCCCATGGATTCACATGGATGTGAGAATGACATTTTATAAGAATTAATTTAATGTAAAGATAATTATAACCTAAACATATATCTTTTACTAAATAGATTTTAATATATGGGTATATAACCGATATCTATTCTTATAAATAGTCATTATAAATCTAAAAATATTTCCTACATCTTTGTATTTTATTTATAATTTTAAGACATTATATAAATAGTTACGTTATGACACAAATATGTTGTAGTGATTACCTCATTAATGAAAGATTCAAATAACGGAATTTATAAATATTTTAAAAAAATATAATTTGGTTATTTTGATTTCATCCAAGAATTTTATGGATGAAATTGACACTTTTAATTTGAATTAATGCATTTTTTTAAGGAATAAAGTGTTTATGAATTTTTAAAAATTCAATTACAAATAGGGTCCAAAATTGACACAATTCATAACTTAAAACATAAAATATTTTACTAAATGATGTTAAATTTTTAAAAATCTAGGATTTGGAAAAATTGTTAAAGTAAATCCAAATACGTCATAAATACCATTTTTGGGTCTTTTTACATGATATGGTAATAACACTAACCCACATGGTGTAAATAACATGATATCACGGTAAGATTAAAAAGTGTAATATATGGGTTAAACCAAGAATATAAGAAAACAAATATTCAAAAAATGTCTAAAAATTATTGAATGATTAGTATTAGAACATAAATAATCGTATATTATAATTAAATACATTTTGAAAAATTTTTACTCAAAATTTAATTTATAATAAATTTGTATTTTGAAGAGTATCCTAAAGTGCCCCTCTCCTCTCTTATAAAAGGGAACCTCCTCTCTATTCTCTTCACACCATTTGGAGCCTTAAAGCTTGAAAAAACCCTGATCATTTATCTTCTAAACTACCATTGTTTCATTTTAGAGGAGATGGTATTCTTAGATGTCCAACTCTAGAGGATATTTAAAAGAGACGTGTCATGGAAAATGTAATCTCTTATACCGATTCTTTCAAATTTATTTCTTCTTCTACGTACTCTTATAGTTGTTTCATTATAAAGTAATAAAATAAGTATAAATAATATGATAATATGTTATTTTAAATATTAAAAAACCCTATTTCACATTCTATCCATCCTACAAAAAATTAAAATCACCACGTGTGCATACGTACGACTTGTCGTCTCCATACTGTGGTGTAATCTGTTTTTCACCATCACCTTACATGGATGGGTATAATGATGGAAATAGTAACTATATATGATTAATATAACATGTTATTAATTATGAGTGCTATCATAAAAATTATTATGATTCTGGAATAAATCATTAACATTATTTAAATCATTATAAAGTAGGTTTGGACACATACAAATCATATCATACTTAAGGTAAGGGAAAACTTTTCTAATCTCATTTTATTCGAGATTTTTTATTCGTAAGTATCTATTGGGTATATATTTATCATATGTGTCCATGTTGTCTAAAAATATTCTCATAAAATCTATACTATTATTCTATACATGATTAAATCTATTTTTACACATTTTTACTTTTACTTCATTGTTTGGAAGGAATCTTTCTTTTGTTTACCATATAAGGTACTTTTTGACTTTTTCGGAAAAAGTACGAGAATTTTTTTTAACTTATACAGCATGAATGAATTTTTATGATTTCATAAAGAATTATTTCCATGAATATTACTTTACAATTATTCAAGTTTATTTTCAATTAACTTCTTTTCTTATAAAATTGCACAACATTTTGAGAAAAGAAAATGTTTTAGAAGAAGAAAGGATATTTTTTCCAAGAACTATGTTCAAGTGTTTTATCAAAATTATTTTCTATCTAAGATGATATAGGGTTATTTTATATCTATATTATTACTTTTATTTTAGTACATTATGATGTAATTATCATTATGAAGTCCTATCATCTTATATAGATTATGTTATGATGGCATGATGTTTAAAATCCCATTTTATTACTTGGGTTATTCTATGATGTATGATTTATGATTTTGTGGCACACATAAGAATGGTTTCATTATGAGATGGGTGTGACCTATATATCCCTCCAATTCATTGGGTAAAGATTTATATCTCATGAGACAGACATGGATAGAACATCGAGTTAATCTGGCTTAGTGATATAGATCTGGAATGAGGAGTGAACTGAGTTCAGTGATGGAATATTTCTGCTATGATGGTCGTAGAAAAGAACCTTGAATAATATGAAATGATTATCTATGCTTATGTGTGTATTGAAAAATGTTTCAGGTCTTATGTTATGATTATTGGGAATACATTACACTTCTATTGCTTATCCCATGACATGATATTATGATTTACTATGCAAGATAAAATTTTAAAATGTTATGTTCTTATGAATAAGATGTGATTGATATTTCATTTGTTTACCCTTACGGAGCATCTGATGCCATCTTTTTGGATATTTCTTTTCCCTAGGTCAGGAAGAAGGGTATTAAATACGATATTCCAAAAAGGAGTTAAGTTATGATTAAATAAACAGGAGACAACGTAGATATTTTATGAACGAGTTGTTTATGCTTCCCAGTTTCTAAAGACATTATACTTATATGGTCCTTTCATGGTTTTATGATATGTTGTAATAAATAAGCCTCAATTATGAAGTAATAACAATGTAAGTAAAGTATGAGTCATTATTCTTGGTATCAGAGGATACGTATAGTTATTCTTTGGAAACTAGGTTGTGATAGTCTTAGTAAGAACACTAAGGATTTGTCTAAGTATAGGATACAATCCTAGTGTTTTAGAAATGACCACAAATAATCTATGGTAAAACCTAATGTTTCATAAATAGAAATTTCATTCTTGATTATGTTATTTTCCAATTATAATTAGTATTTCTCACATTATTCTTCTTGGTTTTAGTCAATGTATGGAATCCAAAGGAATCACGTTAATGATGACTGAAATGGGAAATGCAATGATTATCCCCCTGAGAAACCAAATGTTATAGGAGCTGGAATGAAAATTCTTGAATCCATTCTCAAACAGCTTTCTCAAGGTATGAATCATGTCGGACTTCCAAACGAGAAAATGAGGGAGCAACACTCTGTTGAATCCTTCATGAGGCAGCTTCCACCTTCATTCAGTCGGACTTTTGATCCATTAATGGCTGAACAATGCATTAGTACCACAGAAAAGATTTTTTCAGTTTTACAATGTTACGATCATGATAAATTCATCTTAGTAGTATATCTTTTGGAAGGTGAAGATGATCAATGGTGGAATCACAAGAATACAATGAAAAGAGATGAAATTGAGTCCATGGAATTGGATGAGTTCAAGAACATATTTTTCAATAAGCACATTCCTCATATTCTTCAAACAAAGATACATGATAAGTTAATTGAACTTAAGAAAAAGGATGATGAATCCATTGGTACCTATGAAGAAAATTTTACAGGACTTTCAAGGTATTCTTCTAGAATTATTACTCAAATTGAGAGTAAGATTGATCTATATTAGTGGCTTAAAACCATGTATCCGAAGCGCATTATCCATAAGGGACTTCAATAGATACGAGGAAATTTTTCGATGTGATCTCAACATTGAGACGGAGATTGGAGAAACCCATCAGTCATATTGGTTTGATAAGAAGAGAAAAATTGAATTCAAAGGAAAATCTAAAGACCACACTAAAAAGAAGATGAGTTTTCCCTAATGCTCAAAGTGTGGAAATAAACATGGAGGGAATTGTCTTAATGGTAAAAGTAAATGTTTTATGTTTGGAAAAGAAGGTCATAGGGAAATTGAATGCCGAAGTAAACAGAAAAAGATGTCTATTGATGCGAACAAATAAAAGTCTAAACATAATGCACCTCCAACACTTCAATGTTACAAGTTCCGGTAAATGATGATTTATGCCAATAAATTCCCAAATCCAAGGAGTTTTGATGGTGATCAATGTCAAAAAACTCTTAAGGACAAAGAAAAAGGAACGATAATGCAATTACTATCGGTGATGTGGAGTATGAAAATGAAGTGGTGAAATTTACACTTACCATCCACTCTAAAGTAGCAAATGCTTTATTTGATTATATATCCACCCAATATTTTATTTATGAATAAATTTCTAAGGGTATAGTCATATTATGTCAACAATTAGATGTTGATTTAGCTGTGGCAAATCCTAATGGCACAACAGTCACATCAAAAGTTTAAAATTATTCTTCGATTGAAGTTTCTATGAAAGTGGTTCCTGAAAATCTTGTGAAACATCCTATAAAGGAATTTGAGGTGATTATTGGAATGGATTGGCTTTCATTATATGGATCTCATGTCAATTTCCATAGAAGGGAAGTCATATTTCATATTCCTGATCAATCAACGATCATTTATCGATGCAAGGATTAATATAACCTTGTAGTATAAATTTTTCCCATATTATGGGTATTGATTCCAATAAATGAATGTTATTTATCTCAACTAGTTGGAGAGAAACTCACGGTTAAGAATACACCTATTATATGAGAGTTTTATGATGTCTTTCAAAAGTAATTTACATGTCATCTGCCAAAACGTGATGTTGAGTTTTCAATAGAACTCATACCGGGTTCTATGCCTATTTAAAAGAAACATTATATAATGGCCACAATTGAGTTTCATGAATTGAAGAAGAAACTCCTAGATAAGCTTGATAAAGGATTTATATTCCATAGTGAATCACCTTGGGGAGAATATTTTCTGTTTGTTAAGAAGAAAGATGGATCAATGTGACTCTACATTGATTGTTTAGAACATAAAAAGATCACTATCAAGAATAAATAACCTCTCCCTTGCATCTATAGTGATGCCTTTTGTCTTAATAATGCCCATAATATCTTAATGGATCTAATAAATAGATCCTTTAGAGACTATCTTTATAATTTTTTGGTAGTATTTATAGATGAAATTCTTGTGTATTTAAAGGGCAAGGAAGAACATGAAGATCACTTGAGAACTGTACTGAAGACCCTGATAAAGGATAATATTTATGCCAAATTTACCAAGTGTGAATTTTGGCTTCAAAAAGATTCTTTTTTGGGTTACATAATCTCAAGAGAGGTGATATCTGTATATCCATCAAAAATAGAGGTTTTTGAAAGATGGTTGAGACCAACAATAGTAACAGAGAACCAATTTTTTCTTGGTTTGGCTGGATATTATCATCATTTTGTGAATTATTTCTCACGATTACCTAATAAACTCACCAAGTTGACTCGGAAAGGAGTTATGTTCGTTTGGACGAAGGAATGTGAAGAGAATTTCAAGGATTTAAAAATAAGGTTAGCTAGTGCACCTGTGATCACACTGCCTTGTAGTGAAGAAAGTTATGTGATATTCAGTGATGCATCCAAGATGGGGATGGGGTGTGTTCTTATTAAAAATGATGTGGTTATAGATTATTCCTCATGAAAGTTGAAAATCCATGAGAAAAATTACCCAACTCATGATTTGGAGTTAATTGCGGTAATCTTTGTATTAAAGACATGAAGGCATTATCTTTATGGTGAAAGGTGTGATATTTATACTTATCATAAAATTTTAAAGTATATTTTCACATAAAAGGAGCTGAATATGAACCATAAAATATGTTTTGAGTTGATTAAATATTATAACTGATCAATGAATTATCACCCTGTGAAAATGAAAAAAGTGGCATATGCTTTGAGTCGAAAAGACCATGCTAGCTTATCCTTGATGAGGATCAAAAAAGATCATATATTTATGGATTTTCAAAGGATGGATCAGGAAATTATAATGGAAGGGGAGAAATATTATCTTCCTAAAATGAATGTTCAACCATCTATACAAGTGAAGCTTAAAGAGGCACAAAAGGAAGAAGTAGAGTTACAAAATTAGGTGAGAAATGTTCCCGAATTCAACATTTATTCAAATGAAATAATAAGGATCATAAAATGGATTTGTGTTCCTCCTGTACCTGAATTAAAGAAGGAGATTTTGGTTGAGGCTTATAGTTTTTCATTCTATATTAACCATGGAATCACAATGTTGTATAGGGAATAGAAGGTGTACTTCTGGTGGGATGGAATGAAAAGAGATGTTGTTGAATATGTCTCCCGATGCTCGGTTTGTCAGCAAGTTAAGGATGAAAGATAGACGTCTAAGGAGATGTTACAACCATTACCCATACCATAATGGAAATTGGAAAACATCACTATGGACTTCTTCATCAGACATCCCAAAACATAGAAAGGCAATAATTCTATTTGGGTTATAGTTGATCATCTTAAAAATTCGACACACTTCATTGCTATTAGAGAGGATTTATCACTTGATCATCTATCCCAGATATATATAAAGGAAGTGGTATGATTTCATGGAGTACAACTTTACATTATATTTGATCAGGATCCATGGATTACCTTGAAGATTTGGTGAAGTCTTCTGCATGCTCTGGATACAAAGTTATGTTTCAGCAGTGCTTATCATCCTCAGATAGAAGGTCGGTCTTAGATGAAAATTCAAAATATGGAAGACATGTTGAGATCATTCTCTATGTATTTCACAAGTGGTTAGGATTAAAACCTACCATTGGTGGAATTTTCTTACAATAATAGCTTTCAATCCATTATTCATATGGCTCCATATGAAGCCCACTATGCAAGGAAGTGCAGAACTCCAACTTGATGGGATGAAGCTGGGGAAAGAAATCTATTAGGACATGATCTTGTTGATGAAATGGCAGAAAAGGTCAGATCTACTCAACAACACATTAGAGAAGCTCAGAGTCGACAAAAAAGTTATAATGACAATTGAAGAAGAGACCTAGAGTTTGAAGTGGGTGATAATATGTTCTTACAAATTTCTCCCTCAAAGAGAGTAATGAGATTTGGAAGGAAAAGAAAGCTGAGCCCTAGGTATATCAGTCCTTTTGAAATACTGGATAATGTTGGGAAGGTATATTATCGATTGTTACTTCCACTGAATCTCTCTCAAGTTCATGATGTGTTCCATGTATCTCTCTTGAGAAAATACATACCCGATCCTTCACATGTACTAAGCTCAGAAGTCGTACTGCTGGAGCAAGATATTTCTTATGAAGAACAACCGATAGAGATTCAGGATCGTAGAAAAAAAAGTTCTATGATACAAGAACACTTTCTTGGTTAATGTTTTATGGAGGAACCATCAATTAGAAGAAGTTTCATGGGAACTTGAGGATATTATGAGGGAGAGGTATCCTCATCTTGAAATTTTCATGTAATGAATTTCAAGGGAGAAATTAAATTTAAGGGGGTAGAATGTAACACACAGATGTTTTTATAAAATATTTTATTTAAATAATCTTTATCCTTCAGTATATTTCTTTTCACTAAATCTTGATTTTAAAAGAACCGCGATATTATCTTAATATAAAATTACCCTTATAGCCTAGACGTTAGGTTAGCGGGAATAATTATAACTAAATTATGAAAATGTATTATGAATTCATTGGCAATTAATTATTTATGAAAAATATAAATCCATTAGATATTTTTTGTTGGTAATGAAATTAATGAGATATATGTTTTATATAATTAATAAAATATTTTTGATATTCATACAATGGATATTTTAGTCATATGGTATGAACAAAACCCTATTTTATGTATAAGAACCTATTTTTTTAAAGGTTAACTTTACTCCATTGAATGGTGAACCCATTTTAAATTTAAACTTTGGGAAATTAATAATTTCTATAAGAAAACATAAAAATTTTATTTTGAAGTGGGATATATAATTTTACTTTGGAAAAATTTATGATATTTTTATGATAACTTTCCCGTTTTGATGAATAGTAAAAATATGCTAAATTTTAATTAAAAACAACTTTTTTCACCGAGATAATTTATATGGTTAAATTATAATATTTCATGGTTTTAAAGTATAAATAGAATATAAATTTACCCTTTAATATAATTTTTTCCATTATCATTAATTTTACATTGAATTCATAGGTAAAAATATTTCAATCTTTTGCAATGTTTTAACTTTCAAAACCCATTTTCTCATTTCAACAAAGGAAATAATTTTAAATTAATTACTGAAACTTATGCGTTTTGAATTTGGAAAAATTTATTCCATATTTTCAATCATAAGGTCCAAATTTTTTGAGTAGACAGCTTTCATTTTTTTGACATTATGAATAGTTACTTCAGTAATTATTTTATTTACCATGGTTAAAAGGTAAATCTGGTAAATACGGGTAGAAAAATAATAATATAATAATATAAAACTACCCTAAAACATGTCCTTATCCTATCGGTTGAGATATTTCCGACCACGACCATCATTTGGTTGATTTTTTTACCCCATGGATTCACATGGATGTGAAAATGAAATTTTATAAGAATTAATTTAATGTAAAGATAATTGTAACCTAAACATACATATTTTACTAAATCGACGTTAATATAGGTTTATATAACTGATATCTATGATTATCAAAAGTCATTATAAATATAAAAATATTTCATACATCATGGTATTTTATTTATAATTTTTAGATATTATATAAATAGTTTTATTTAAGACATGAATATGATGTAGTGATTACATCATTAATGAAGGATTCAAATAAGTGAATTTATAAATACTAAAAAAATAATTTGGTTATTTGGAAGTCATCCAAGAATTTTCGGGATGAAATTGACATATTTTAGTTTATTTAATTCCTTATTTTAGATGGAATACAGTTTTTATGAATTTTTAAAACGTCATGTATGAATAGTTTCCAAAATTGACAGAATTCATAACTTGAAACAGAAAATATTTTAATAATTGATCTTAAATTCCTAAAAAGCAAGGATTCTTCCAAATTGTTAAAATAATTCCATGTATTTCATAAATAACTTTTTTTTGTGTCATTTTACCTTATATGGTAATTACACTAACCCACAAGGTGTAAATAACATGATATCACGGTATGATTAAAATGGGTAAAATAAGGGTTAAACCAAGAAGATAAGGATAAAAAAATCAAAACTTGCCTAAAAATTATTATATTATGGTTATTAGAACCAAAACCATATTATCTTATAATTAAATAAGTTTTGGACAATTTTTAGTCTAAATATAATTTATAATAAATTAATATTTTGAAGTGTTTCATAAAGTGCCTCTCTCCTCTCTTATAAAAGGGAACCTCCTCCCTCTTCTCTTCAATTAATTTTGTGCCTTCATGATAGACAAACCCAAGACCATTTTATCTTACAAACTTCTCTAGTTACATTTTAGAGGTTCTGGTCTTCTCAAAAGTCCAACTCTTGAGGAGATTTAAAAGAGGCACATCAAGGAAGAGGTAATCTCTTCTACAGATTCTTTCAAATTTATTAATTCTTAAACTTCCTATTCTATTTGTTTCAATAAAAAGATATTAAATATGTATACATAATATACAGATATGTTATTATAAATATGAAACAACTCTATTTCACCTTCTATCCATTCTACAAAAAATGAAATCACCACGTGTCCGTACATACAACTTACCATCTCCACGCAGTGGTGTAATTTGTTTTTCACCATCACCTTACATGGATGGGTATAATGATGGAAATAATAACATTATATGATTAATATAATATGGTAATAATTCCTTGATACTATAATCCATCCAATTCAATACCACTCAATTATTATGGGAATGATATCGTTGCTCATGCGTATGTACGACTTACCGTCTCCACGGTACGATGTGTTTCGTTCTATATAATCTTCATTTAAACATGATTATATAACATAATTTAATGAATAAATATCATATATATTATACTAATACCATGTTGTAAATTATATAACTATAAACAAAAAAATATGAACAAAAACTTATCTGACAAAACATACATAAGAACTTAAAATAGTTAATACCTGAATAATGAGTAACAATGAAATGTTATGTAAAAACAGATTAAAATATGATCATAAATTATATCATAAAAATAATTATGATTCTATAATAAATCATTATCTTTATTTAAATAATTATACAAGAGGTTCAGACACATATAAAGCATATCAGACTTATAGTAATGGAGAACTTTTCCAATATCATTTTATTTAAGATTGTTTATTCTTAAGTATCTACTGAGTATATAATTATCATCCATATCCATGTTTTCTGAAAATATTATCAGAAAATGTTTAATATTATTCTATGTAGGTTTAAAGTTATTTTTACCCATTTTGAATTTTCCTGCATGGTTTGGAAGGAATCTTTCTTTTTTTACCATAAGAGGTACTTTTTGACTTTTTCGGTGAAAGTACGAGGACAATTTTTTTACGTTATACGACATGAATGGATTTTTACACTTTAATAAATCATTATTTCCATGAATCATAATTTACAAGTTTATAAATTTATTTTCAATTAAATTATATTTTTTAAAATTGTATGACATATTGAGAAAAGAAAATGTTTTAAAAGAAGAAAGGATATTTTCTTCACGAACTAAGTTCAAGTGTTTTATCAAAATTATTTTCCATATAACATGATAGAAGGTTATTTTCAATCCCTATTATAACATTTATTTTATTAAATTATGATGGAATTATTTTTATGAAGTCCTTTTGACGTATATGTATTATGTTATGATGGCATGATGTTTAAGAATACCATTTTATTACATGGGTTATGCTATGCTGTATGATTTGTGATTTTGTGGAACAAATAAGAATGGTTTCATTATGAGATTGGTGGGACCTATATCTCCCTCCAATGCATTGGGTAATGATTTATATCTCATGAGACATGCATGGCTGGAATTGTGAGTTAATCTGGATCAGTGATACAGGGCTGGAATGAGGAGTGAACTTGGTTTAGTAATGGACTTTGTCCACTATGATGGTCTTTTAAATGATCGTTGACTAATATGAAATGGTTTTCTATGATTATGTGTGTATTCCACAATGTTTCAGGACTAATATTATGATTAATGGGATTACATTTCACTTTTATGGTTTATACCATGACATCATATTATGATTTCTTATGCAAGATAAGATTTTCATATGTTATGTTCTGATGAATTTGATATGATTGATATTTCCTTTGTTTACCCTTAATGAGAATTTGAGAACACCCTTTTGTATGTTTCTTTTCCCCAGGTCAGGAAAAAAGGTATTAAATATGATATTCCAAAAAAGAGTCAAGTTATGATGAAATAAACCAGAGAAAACGTATGTTTTATGAACCAATTGTTTATGATTCCCAGTTTCTAAAGACACTATACCTATATGATCTTGTCATGGTTTTGTTATATGTTGTAATAAATAAGATAAAATTCTGAAGTAATAACAATGTATGTAAATTATGGGTCATTATGGATATCTTTATATGTATCCACTAGAAAGGAGTACTAGAGGCATGATAAATCATGGTTATACTATTTTGAGTGACTAAATTTTAGTTATGAAAATCATAAATAAACACCTTTTTCACCTCAAAAAAAAATATATCATCCCTAGAAACAAATCTAAAACAAAACATATTTTGACCACCCATATGGATCATCTCCATATAAAACATGTTATCACCTAACCTCAACCTTGGGATCTCCAAACTAATTCTCATTCACTAGCTTATTGAATATGACAGTTCATTCATTTGGTATATAAATCCTCTACCACTAGCTTCTTCATTATCATGATGAAAATATGCATGCTCTTCTACCACAATCCAAACATCAACAAACTCACAAACACCATCACTATGGGAATTCCTTATAAATTCATCCGCTACTAATTTCTATTTCCTAAGTTTATAGGAGAACTCAATGTAATAATTCAATAAGGAATCGATCCAATACTACAAACACAGATTCAAATCATCTTCAGAGAAGATATATTATTGGATATTGTGGCATGTTAAGACCATAAAACACTACCCTATAAGATAATTTCTCCTTATCTATAAATAAAACATGACTACAAGTAACTGAAAATCATATTAAATGTAGTTAAATTCATGATTTCATAAATTCCAAGACCCATAAGAGAGAATTTCCCTCTGTTTTATTAGAATAAAACCCAATACAAGATTATAAGCATCACAAAAGGCCTCAAAAGTGACTCCCTCCTCCAAAAAATAAGGAATAAAAGTTTTAACCAGCTTCACCTTGAAAATATTTAAATTAAGTCTCACACTAATGCAACCATTTGATATCCATGACCATCCTGGACAAAGATTTCTAAATAGTCACAATATAAGAGAATATGAAAATGAACTTTTATAATATCCAACATGAACAAGAAAATTTTGAATATATATAATGTTATTTGGAGCCACCAAATAAATAGACACATAAATATTTGATGGACCTGCATCAATGGCTTGTTATGAAACAAAATTATAAAATAAATACACCACTCCCATCCATAATATATACTTGGAAAGATTACTATAAATTTTTTTCATATAAGAACTATCAAAATATATCTTACATATTTAGTATCAACCTCCTTATACATTGAATATATGATAATAATAACAACGAAACTACAAAAACCTAATCTATAAACTCATTAAAAACTACATTTATTAGTACCGTGAAGATAGTTTCTGAATTTTTAAAACAAAAATGAACTAATAAAAACACAAATTTTCTATAATAAAACACAAAGTAAGTCTTTAGGATATATTACCCTTTTTACTCATCTATTGAAACCCATACCATATATTAATAATTGAGAACTATCTTTATAAAGATAACTATTTTAATAATTCAGTAATCCTTGGAAGGGTATAGTGGTTCTTTACCATCCCCTGATTCAATTAATAGTAATTCATTCTAAAATGCATACATCCACAAATCCTCTTTATGAAAACCACAGAGCTAGATATGTAGAAACACATGGTTAAATGACACCCATATACAAGATATCGCGCATATGAATTCATATCTCTTACAAAACATAAGATACCACCTAATATGTAGACATTGGGATCAAATAGATTTTAAATTACAAATCTAACATAAACTCAATATCACCTTAAAGGGGTATGTTCATATTGAATTTGGAAAATTCAATTTAGAACTCCTCCACAATTTCGTGGAAACACTACAAACTGAATAATGACTAAACCTAATATTAACTCTTCAAAATAATATTAAAGAGGATCCAAATGTTGATGTTTAATCTTATGATCCTACTCATTATGAATACAAAATGTGTAATATATACATCCATGCAAACAAATATTATCTATATGTAATAAATATCACAAAACCCTAAATAATACCAATCATCACAAAGGATGAAATAATATTTCTGGTTACATAAATATCTAAAATATATCATCATATGATGTTACCCCATCATCAAATAAAAACCCCAAAACAACGCAATCAAGGTAAACTGTGAAACCTTTTAGTTAAGTGGTATGTATTTATTTTTAGTTTTTATATTCTTTTTATTTACTTGGTATTTTTTTGGATCTTGGGGTAATAATTGTAATTTTTTAGAAAAGAATATTAGGGTTAATGGTTAGTGTTAACCGAGAACCCAAATATACAAGAGGGGGTGAGGGATTTAACTAATATTTTTAATAGTTACCACCCAATTTATCTAAACATATGAAAATTTATTGGAAAATATGTATATAGTATTATAAAGGATGGGTGAAATTAATAGTTGGAGTGTCTTATTCCAAATCATATGATCTTCTAAATTGGTTAAAAAATCATGAAAATACTCTATTTACTTTATGATTTTTAACCCTTATTCATACTCCCTTTCCCCCACTCAGGTATCCTTTCTCTCCTAGTTGTAGATCCTTATTAACCATTATATTATAGGTTGATTTTCTTCATCCATATTGGTTTTTATAAAGGTATGGCTTTATTACTTTGTGATATATCCTATATTCTTTGTCTCTACCATTTTTATTATATTAAATTTGAATTTCAAAACCATAGAGGGTTATAAGATCAAAACCTAGGTTTTTGGAGTGAATTTTTATTGTTATTTCTTATTGTTATAGGATATTTGAGGTCAATTTCTTACAATACTATTAGATTAAAATGATGTTAGTGAGATTCCATCTTGATTTAGGTTAGTGTCTCTGTAGAATTAATTATTTTTTATAATAACTAGCGATCTTGTTTTTTCATTATTTTTATTATTTATAATGCATAATATAGTTGTTGAAGAAATTTTGTGGTGTTTCGATGTTATGATTTACTTTAAATGTAAAAAAGATATTTCTCATGTTTTAAACATAAAAAAGGTAAATTTCATCTCTAAAAATTGTTTGATAAAATGATTAAAATGGATATTTGAATTCCTAATGGATTTATAATAGTTGTATTTAATGGTAAATATTATTTCATATATATTCCTTGGATATGAGATTTAATTAACAGTTATAGATATTTAATTGATGTGGATATTGATTATTGGGTGTGAATTGGAGACCTAGAGTGTGTGGGTGACTCGATGGATTCTTCTTGAGCTTATGGAATGATCTTTATACTGTACATTTCTAGTGAGACCTCAAGAGTCCATGGTATATACTATTTTATTAGGATCACATAGTTTAGATAGTGTTTTATGATTGAGTAATAATTACCTTTATATCAAATATGTCAATGTTCCCCAATGTAGAACATATATCGAGATTATTGTGATATGTTATTATTTTTTTCCCAACTTGATCATTTGTATATTATGATTCTATCATGGTTAGTTTCCCAAGATATGTGTTATTATTTCCTTACAAAAATTAATTTCTCAATTAATATATTTTATCAAAACTAATTGGATGGGAAAAATATTTTGAAACAAAAAGGTAATTCAAATAATATATAGAACCTATAACCCATGGAGTGCATTGAAAAAAAAGTTTTTCTGGATTCATAGTGGTTTCCTATTAGGATGTTTCTCACACCCATAATACACCCATGGGGTTTAAGGAGACTTTGATTTTTTAGGACACAGGTGTAGGAATGGAAGTCAAACAGTTTGACTATTGTTTGAATTTCCCATCATTCCTCTTAATCTAGTGGTGGTGTTGGTGACCATGGCTCATTAGTATGTGGTTTTTTGTCGAGAATTTTGTGATATTTGGTGTGTTGTGGTTATGATGTATTGGCCTCTTTATCTATAACCATGTTTAGGTATCTTTTTATTTGGATGTTTATTATCATTAATGTTTTCCTCAATGTGTAATGTTGATTTGGTTGATCAATTATTAATTCTGAGATATAAAGTATTTTAATTTTCAAATATTGATACCTTCTTGTTTATTTTTAGGGGAATCCAACATATAGATGGGTCACACTAAATTCTCAGGTGAAATCTGTGTGATGTGATTATTAGATGCGGAGGGTGAAACCAATCCAATTATTATTATTTTTCATAACATGGTTCTTGTATCCATCACATGATGATCAAGAATACACTTAAATCCTTGTGTTTATCTAGTTTGGGAGAGAAAGACAGTTTTACCTTACATGTTCTTCACAAAAGTTTACATCCAACTAGAATATTCAACACCAAGGTAACCTGATGTCTCTCCACCGTGATTCTTATAGAACTTACCAAATAAAGTATAAGAAGGAGTGTGAGTCCCTTGAATTAAAAAAATAACATACAATAGTAGATGACAACAAAATGGCACATTGGTTGTTGTCTTCTACACCTATAATTGGATACTCTATAGATACATCTGATTACACCCTAAACCTATATTATATTTTCCCTGATGAAAACCACAACCATGAACCAACTCATCCATTATCCTGTAATTATGGGTAACATCGTTGATCTATAATATGTATTATTTTTCTCTTACTTACTATCTAAAACCATTATCATGTCACTACTATTGGTATTGGGTCCTTTGAGGTAAGTGTTAAAGGAGTTCCACCAATACCATGCTACCAACTCTACACTGGTTGATGATTAAATTTAAACACTATAACTATCAACTCCCAAGACCATTTTAAGAAAATGAAACCATTATTAAACTCATTTAAGGGGACCAAGAACATCCAGGTACAGTGAAATGAAATGATCAAATCTAAGAGTGACTCCAAGCTAGTAAAAGCTTTAATTATCTAGAAATCCTCGATATTTTATCCATATATATAATCCTTGGGATGTTATGATGACTTCCCTCCCATGATTATATGGTAAATGTTAAAATTTTCCCTATTACCTCAACCTTCCCTAAAACATCAAGATATATCCAATATGTATATCAGGTGATTTGGTTCTTGATATCAAGATGCAAAAACTCCTTAAAATGTCTTGTTATAGAATCCTCATCTAGAAGATGATGAAAATGATAACAAATAAGATATTTGAACCAATTTAAAAACTCATAGATTTTGATTCTTTCTATAAAGAGATCAAGTAACCCCCACCACCATTCCACTCTCATTATTACAGAAATTACCTAGGCCTAAAAATGAAAATGGAACTTCCCTAATGAAAAATTTGACTCCTCATAATCACCAAGAAAACATATCTACCCCTGATAAGATATTCCATGTAATAAACTAATATCCAATAAAATCCTATATTCCATCTTAGAATAGATTACAAGGAAAGAAATCACTTTATCCTCTAACTAACACTCTATCTTCTAATCACAAATAGACCCCACAAACATTATCATCCTTTTACATTACAACTAATGCAATATCACTCTCCAAGAATCATCCCCATGAATATCAACATTCTAATTTATTGATTTTGTTCGCTAATATACATCATTAAACTACACCACAAGAGGATTCCAACCACAAACAATCAATATAATAGAAAAAATCACTCATAATGTTGAGAATACATTATTTATTAAAATGTTTTATCTAACTTATTTTTAAATTCAGAACCATTTCCAAAAAAATAAGTCCAATCAAATTGATGCATGAGACATAACTAGTTCTCTCCCCTATAATAAAATCCATATCACAGAGTATATTCAGAAGGCTTAAGGACCTCATGTTAGATCATCGTAGAGACCAAAAACATCCATTCCATAGCCGCTCCTTATCCAATATCATGAATTATTTTTAAAGGAAATTGTTTCCATACCAAACCCATTCTATATTAAAAAATTCCATACTCAAAACCCCATATTAACTACCAAAAAAATATTTTTGTGTCACATTTTCATGACCATACCCAATTAAAACTCCTTCTAAACTTACAGTAATCACAAGTGTGTCCCAATACTCCCACCATCAATAGGACATGGGTTGGTGGCTAGAAATAAAGAGATAATAAATGAAAATTGATGGAATGAACCTCACAAAACCTGGTAGTATAATATAAACCCACTAATAAACATTATATAATAAATTAAACAAACCAATATCCCATTTTAAAGTAGGTTCATATATAAAGAAAAATTATTTAAACAAATATGATGGGAAATATCCAGTAGATGCAACTCCATGAACACTAGTATGTCCCAGGTCATGAGATTGAAAGGCCCATCCTGAACACCAAATACCTCTTACAAACCTATGAAAACAAGACATATATATATACACACATATATATTTGGGATTGAATAAAAATATAATCAGTGGGATCCTCCAAAAAACCTCTTTTGAAAATGAGAGATAAGTATACTAAAGCCATAAGGAATAAACAATCACCAAAATCTATATAAATGTATAGTAAGATAATACTAATAATGTATATCGATATACATAAACATACCAAACATCAACATCCCCATTGAACTAGACACCAAAATTCCACTACAGATTACGTCATTGAATTACCATCACCTATATATTTATATTCCCACATAATCACTATCACACATCCACATACAAATCACAACCACATATACATTCGAAATAACCATATATCTACAATCTCATCATATAAATTCTAAAATAAGTTAATTAATCATGAAATACATCAACCCTAGGCCATCATCCTTCTATTCTTCCGCCACTATATATCAAAATCATAACCATATATACACAGGACAATGTGACCCATACTACATATAGAAGAGAGATCATGGTAGGGGGTAGTCACACATCTGTCTCCCTAGTAACTAGGATATTTGGTAAAACACATGGAACTCATAACCTTATTCTGGTATAAATGATGTTACATGACTAAGGTGGTGGGGTGTAAAAAACATTAAATATATTGAATATATAATAGCACACATGGCCAACCTAAGCATCCGCTACTTAATTTTATTGAACTAATCTATAAAAAATACCACCACACATCAACATAACTTCAACCTCTAGATATTTCATAATAAAAAAATTAATACACGAAAACTCCCATACTATAATAATCCTTTCTAAAAAACAATATAACTCATATTAAATTCTACAAAATCTAGTTAGAAACCACATTATACTTCATTATTTATTCATTTTATTTAGAATTTTGTTCCCCCTAAATAATTAAGTACACTAACATATTCAATATATATTATATTTATCATTGCACCAAACCAATTATTCTTTTTAATAATGATTTGTTATATTTAATTAATTATTTATTCATTTACTGCAACATCATTTAAATCATTGTAACCCATTCTCATTAGTCTTTTTCTTTATTATTTACCATTCTAGACTATAATATGTGAAGACACAACCAAATTAGTATAAAAAACCACATTAACAACCATAAAATCACCACATTCATATAATATCACATAGACAACCTGAAAATAAATCCCACTACTACTCAATATCAATCACTTTATCCAACCATTAACTACATCAAACCACCTCCACGACAACAAAAAATCATTAACCCAAACTCATCCATAGGAAACCAATCAAATAAAAACTTCTATAATCACAGAATTGATAATAACTATGAAAACAAAAAAACAAAACAACATCAATCATGGTAAAAGGAAATTACATTCTCATAAACCCAATCATGATATACTGATTTTGTATATAAACAACAACAATTATCAATCTCATATTTCTATATCACTTATGTTACCTTATTTAAGTTATTGTCTAATTATTAAAATTATAAAAACTAAAAAAATCATGATACCATGCCAATATTATTACCAATAAATCTCATCAATAACCTATAACTAATATCATGAAGAATATAAATTACATATAAAAAACATCACTACTTCTAATTCCATAATTCAATGTTATTATCTTCTTTAGGTCAATCCAATATCTTTACCTAATGAAAAAATAGTCATAGTTTAAAATTAATAAATAATAATAGAATTGATATTTTGAATCCCCCACAAAAAATTAATATTTAATTAATTAATATAAACAATGAAAATAAAAAAAAGATTATCACACCAACAAGGATTCCTAAGAAGAACTACAAAAAACAATGTAAATCATCCAATAAATAATACCTAGAATAGTAAACATAAAAATTAAAAATTATCCCCTTAAATGGTATTACTATAAATAATTAAATAGGAGGAATAATAGAAAGGGAAATATAATATGATAAAGGGAGAAAAAGTGTCACCTCAGATCGAAAGGAAATTGACACATGTTTTAGGAACCTTAGATTCTCGTGGAATTATCTAAGGAGTTAAGAAAGATATAATATTTTTATGTGGATTAAGTATGGTTTGTACAAATAAATCAAGGATAAATATCACCTAAAATTAGTAATATTACTTTAGGTACCCCAAAACATTAAAGAAATATCATCACTATAGAATAGACAGGCTGGGTAAACTGAGATTTAAGGTAAACAGATATTAAAATAGATTAAATGACACTTAATTTGATAACCATATATATATATATATAGGTAAATGAATTTGACCTTCATAATTTCATACAATCTCTATTAATTTCCATTTAACTAAAAGTCTCATTAGTTTTAATGGAAAACACCAAAGAGGGGAGTGAATTAGTTGAGGCCATATTTTTACTAAATTCCAAATTTCACTTATAAAAATTTACCCCAATTAGTGTTTGAACACATTCCAAAATTTATCATGTAAATAAAAACATTTATCTCCACATTATCACATATTGGACATGAAATTATGGAGATAATTTAATGTTAATCCCCTTATGTTTTTATAAGGTTCAATCGATTAAAGGAAAACTACTTATTATGATCTGGATGTATGAGTCATATATTTTGAACTATATTATTATCATAAATTAAAAGTTGATTGGGTAGGTTTTATTTTAATCCAAATTGTTTACCATGAACATTATATGGGTTCTATTATCATATAAGACCTTTGGTGACAAAATATGCCACCATTAGTTTCATTTTAAATATCCCACTGGAATTAAATCTCCTAGAATCTATATTGAATATATTATAATATTTTCTGTAGATCTTTATCTAGTATAGGATTTCATACATCAATAAAAACATATATGATTCCTCAACTCAGAGTCTCATAGTTCCTATAGATCATGAATAATAATAACAAGAAATTGTTCTCTATAATCAGTACATCATCAAGGTATTCTACAAAATATTTTCATTATGTTTGTCACATTCAATAGTAAAGAGTCATGGATGCTATTATTTTGTCAGTGGAACTTACTATATGTTTTCCTTACTCTTATATTCTTATTTATTAACTTTCTATATTCTATGATAATGATTATCAGAGGAACTGGGTTTTGATCATGTTTATTAATATTATTCTCCTCCTCCTTTATTTTTTATCTTTTAAACACAAAGGGATCTCCCTCTTTAGAAATATACTGGGATCTTCCCCTTTTCTCATAAAGATCTCTTCGGTTCTCCCCTCCAAGAGTTCTGTTTGAGATAATTTTTGTCTTTATTCTTACATAATATTGTCATAGTTCAAAAATTATATTTTCTATAAATTTGAATATAGAAAATATCATAAAAACATGGTGTTGATATCTCCTCCTCAGTTCACAAGTGTTAATGTGTCGTCCCTTAAATACACCTTACTATATAGACCACCTAATTTTATTCAAGGTCACAATCAATGTGCCTAAAAATATAATTTTTTATGAAGTATCAATCATGTGACCATAACCATTTTTGTTACCCATGATCTAGCATATATTTTCCATAATATTTACATGTGTTTGTGGCCACACATTCTGAATTATTTTAATATCAGGATATGGGTTTCTTGTTTTTCTCATTTTAAAAAGGTAAATTAGTATCCATTAAAACAACAAAAAAATCCCATGGTATTTACTTCATATATTATTTAACACATATCTACATTTAGATCACTCTTCATTACTATATAGAAATCATATAGTAGTAACTAGTGTGGTGTTTCTCAACTCATCATGAAGTGGCACTCTTCATTATCAACATTATCTTATTCCCGATGATGTGATGATAAATTTCTCATATCATACTTTGGATCAAAATTAATTTTTTGATATTTGAAATTGAGAAAAAAAACAAGAACCAACAAATTTTATTTATATAATTATTCAATAATTAATTTTTTTATTAAATACTCATTCATTTTTTACATAATATCCTTCAGCATTGATCTTACTTTTTAAACTCATGGAATATTTCTTACTCATTTTTCATCTTTAATCATAATTAATTTTGTGATATTTTAATCACTAAAATACAATTTCAGAATCATTTGGTATAATTTTATCTTCAAAATATAATTCTAGAATTTATCAAAATTTCCATCACCTTTGGATTCTCATAAATTTTCATGGTGTTTATCTCTATCGTGGAATGACTATTACATAGCTTGAAAATATTATTTTGGTGTTTACTATGGATCCAAAAAATTTGGCAATTTCATGTACCAAATGGTATTTCATAAGGATAACCGATATTTATTAATATAAATACAATCCTTATTGTTTCAATAGTAAAACTTATGAAAAGGCAAACAATCCTTATGAATTTGGGCATGATTCTTAATAAGTGTCCATTTATCCTAGTAAAGTAATGATTCGTCCTTAAATTACTAACCAATACATATACAATCTAGTGATCATCATTACATTGATTGGAATGATCCATAGGAAGCCTCAATATAAGGATAATAGAAACTTATATAGTTCATGATCCTTTAAATGACACTTAATATTTTGGTAGATAACTCTTATGTTGAGTGAATTTGTCTTACATGAGCTATGATTACTCGTATATGGATCCATATGAATCATACAAAGCCATCCCTCGTCCGAAATCACAATCATTAGTCTGAATATGACTAGTACATATGTTAAATGAATCTTATATGAGACATGATGACACTTATGTGAATTCCATGACTATTTAGATTCTCGGCACCAAATAATGAATGACTCTTACATATCCATTCATGATCCGTATGTAGTCACTGTATTCCAATTAATTTTCCATTTATTTGTATTTATGTTGCTAAAATTACCCTTATATATATTTCATCCATACGTTGATCATGTCTGTCTCTACATAGTTATGGAATTTTCAATTTCACCATGACCTGTAAATTCTATAATTATTACAATTAAATCAATGTAACATAAAATCACACTAAACCATCTCAATTCACTTTAAATCACCTCTTAATATCATCAAATAATTATGGGAATTATTAATATATTACCAAACCATTTTACCTTCTTCCTAATGTACTTCATAGAATATATATATATATATATACTCATGCTAGATTATTCCAAAAAACTACCATGACATCAATATTAAAACATCAAATTAATTCACTCCATCCTTCATCCAATATAATTTTAACATAAAATATTGAATCTTTTATTCTATAAAACACTAGGATGGTTTCTTGAAGACTTGACCATATTTCTAATTAATCTAAACATAAATATATTTTCTAATAATTTCTATAAATGTTATTAGTAATGTAGTTTAGAATCTATCATATTTTATTCTTATTCACTTCATATAAACTATTGTAGACATTACCTCTAGATTTAGTAATTTTAATTAAAAAAATATGATCTAAAAAATTATGTTATTTTTAGTCTACTCATAAAGAAGAAACTCCACAACACTCATTTTACAAAATAATACATTGATCTTATTATTCATGTTTAAA
This sequence comes from Viscum album, assembly GCA_963277665.1. Taxonomy (NCBI): domain Eukaryota; kingdom Viridiplantae; phylum Streptophyta; class Magnoliopsida; order Santalales; family Viscaceae; genus Viscum; species Viscum album. The sequence continues at coordinate 1,668,966,077 of OY728120.1, forward strand.
TATAGATTTTATCTTCCTTACCCATCATCATATTGGAAAATGATTATTTTTTTTCTATTGGGTGGAATCTTACACTATAACCTACTATCTAAAAATACATATCTACATTATCATTAACATTATTCATTGATAAAAAATTCAACCATCACAAGAATTTGGGCACTTCAATCTCTATCATCGTATTTTTTGTCAATGCCAAGAACTTCTTCACAAACAAGTATGTCAATATTTATTCTCCACCTTATCAATATTAAATTAAAATGGGAATGTTTCCCCCCATTACTGATGTCATGTATGAAAAGGTAAGGCCTCGTGGGGGAATCTTATTCATCAATTTATTTTTATTCTCCTTTTTTCTCCCTATTGTTGAGGGAATGAACCAATTTCCACAAGAGAGAGGGGTTTCACCACATTTTTCTTATCAACTTTCCATTAACTAATAAAATATAACTCTATGTGGGATAACATTGTTTATAAAACATGAATAATAATTTTAGATAACACATATGTCCATATATAATCTTCAATGAGAAAAAACCTCTGAAATTCACTTCGAAGGATCCATTTACGCTAATTTTAATGAAAAAATTTAAACATGCACTCAAATTAAGAAACAGAAAAAATATTACTATGTAATTTTGACCCCTCCCCACATCTATTTTTATAGATAACCACTCCCTATTAATAATAAGAAAAAACATATATGATAATAGAATTCGAATAGTGATAATCGTACCTTATCTTCAGTTTTTTAAAAGGGTTGTCTAGAATTATATATTAATAATGAAATGAAATAAATATGGTAGATTAAAATTGCAAACTCTCTTTTGTGGGATAATATTAAAAAGTCATCATCATAGTTATACTATAGACTAATTCCAATTCAGATATTGTGAATGATAATGTCTATGATGGACTATATTCTTCCGAAATAATCAACACTAAATATATCACTTCAATTTTTTCTTCAAATTCAAGTACCTTTTTATAAAGTACAAAAAAATATTTTGGGAATAATTTGAGTCTCTATATTATCTTCATTGTGAGAAATAGATATGATAATTTTCCCCATAATAGATACTCATTTATTTTCAGATCTAGATTTTATATAACTATTTATTATATCTTTTTGATTAAATTTCCAAATCACTAATCTTTTGGATAGGTAAATTTTTTGTTCTTTTGAGATTTCTTTTTGGTTTGAATATCATTACTTACTGTATTGTCTCAGATTTTTCATGTATTATTTTTAAATATTATATGGAATTATTTCGAGACCACGCACAGAGATTGCACATCATTTCGAGGAACAATGTTCCCGGAATGGCGGTTTGAACTATTTTAAGTTAAGTGAGTAAAGATATGTGCGTGGTTGTGGAAGATTCCAAACGGATGCCCGAATTAAAAATATGAGGGCATTGTTGCATCTGGGACGACAAATTTACCTAAGAACGAGTCTAACCTCGACCGGTGTGGGTTGAGGGAAAAAGTTATTTTTTAGGACGTTTTTTGTAAAATAAAATATAATAAATTCACAATGTTTAATTTATTTCTTTTTAGAATTATCCAATGCAGTGAAATGACGGGGAAACTATTTTAGTAATTAATTCCATGTCATGATGACTTAGAAATAGCAATAATGACTCATTACTATCACTGCATGATGGAATGCCAAAACATAGTTCCCTTTTTATTGGGTTAATTGAATGTTGGTTGTTGACAGAAAATTAAGAGAAAAATCTGGAGAATCAGTGGAGCTTTGGATCAAACTCATGATGACGAAAGATGATGAATAGAAGCTATGGATTTTTGTGCCAACGAAGTTGAAGGATCTCAACAACGATAGCAGAATGACCCTTTCGTCAGCGATCGATCCTTTCTTAAAGATAGGGGTTATTATTTCATTCCTCTTTCCCCATTTTTTAGTTTGAACGACTAACAAAGATCCACCAAGAACATGTTGATCCGCTGATTCGTATGTTCTTTCAGGAGGGTTTTATTGGGATGACTCTAGGGAATTAATCCATGTTGATTTTTTGTTTGATTCTGCTCTATTTAATCCTACTAAAGGGAGTGGATCAACGTCGTGATGAATGAAAGCAGAGGTTCGTTCCTTGAATTGTTTTTATTTGATTCTCTTTCCCCCTTTCCTTCTGATGCATTCTTTGTGTTCTTCACGTTCTTCACAGGGCTACAAACAATGGATCGATGTGCATCCATCTTGCGACTTAACCATCCCAAACAGGAGTCCAACATCGCAACAACCCTATGGAGGTGCGACTGCCATGAAAGATAACGAATCGGCTCGGATCTAATGAGACCGTCCTTCAAGAGGGAAGATCAAAACATGTTCTCGAAGCCGATCGGAGGTCCGAAAACAATAAAATCATCTTCGGGATGTCAGGGTGACCTAGAAACTAGAGTTTCGTGGTGATCAGACGACCATATCGATGATCGGGGCATTACGGGAGGCATGACGGTGGAGGTCCGCGTTTCTGGATATTTCCAAAATACATGGCGTGTACTTCCGAAGAACACGCCGTGTAGTACCAGTGGTGGTGGCTAGGGTTTTGAGGGACATATAGGAATCACAAGGCATGTGACCCTGGTCACACGACGTGTTGGACATTCCCCATAGCCCGACGTTTATTTTGGGAAGTACACGGACACGGGATGAACTACATGGCTTGAGAATGCGACGTGTACTCTCTATGAAGCATGGTAGAGGCAGCTACGTGGGAATCGGCATGTATCTAGGGGATACGCGAACACAGGATGGAGTACACTGCCATGTTCTCCACCACACAGCTAGGCGAGGCCAGTAACACGGGTCACCCCATGTACCAATTACATGGGATGGCGTACATGGGATGAGGTCGTGTACGGGAACACGACTACGCACACAGAGCCGACCCCAGATAACTCATTCACAATGTGTACTTCGTACAACACACCATGTACTGTGTTTTTCTACACGACCATCCTTACGACACGAGCCGATGTACAAGGGCAGTACCCAGGGTCAGAAGACACGGCGTGTAACCTTTTCTACATTCCATGTACTTTTTGGAAAATGGATTGGTCTTCTTGTCCACCGTATCTTGGCCATTTTTTGTTTGGGTTAGTTACCCTTATTCTCGTTCCTCTAAAGGTCAGACATCGTTTCCTTCTACATGAGTATGATGCCTTCAGCATGACTTTCTACGATAGATCCATCCATCCCTCCGAGAGGCCCGAAGCGAGATCCTCTATCCATTCTTGACTCTAGGTAGAGTCAGGTGTCAATGTGACCAACTCTACTAGGCATTGATCCTCTACCTAGCGGGTGAAATTCGGATGAGTCGCGGTATCCTCCTGGGCCCTAGAAGTGATCCTAATCTCTGTATCGTGATTTTTCCCACTCAAGAGTGTGTCTCATGTAATGAGTGTACCTATTTACCGTGATCTTTCCCACTCAGGAGCGTGTTGTCCTATAATGAGTGTTTCTAACTCTAATGGATTTTCCCGACGAATAGTGCTTCTCAGACAGACGTCATCAGAGATATTAGACTCATGGAGTGAGTTCTCCCAGAATGAGTGATTTGTGGAATCGTCGAACTGAATCCCTAGATGGGGGAATGGGGTTGTGTGACTTGTCTCTAGACCGTGGGTCTAGGATTTGAGTATATCTGGATTGTGTTACTATTTCTATATGTTCTGTAGAAATATACTATGTAGATCTGATTGTACCTTTACTTCATGTTTTGCTTGTGGTTTTCGGGGTCCCCTACTGAGTATTGCTATACTCACTCCTACATGGGCTTTTCATGCATGTGTCATGTCTTGTGCAGAGGAGCATCATTTTGACAGAGCCCAGTGCGGACCAGGATAAGACCGGGATTTATGAGTTCCCCATAGGCCGAGGTGTTCCTACGGCTACGAGCAACAGTCCCAGTACCTCTTTGTGTTTACAAGTTGGACTTTTCACTTTTCAGACTCTTGTATTTGGTGGGCTTGTAATCCGGCCCAGTTTTCTTTTAGCACCTTACATTCCGTCATACTCTGTTGTTTGGGGTTGTTTGCTTTTATTTTTGTTCCTTAGTGATTTTTACAATTTAGCATTTGTGGGCTTGGAGATGTGTGCATGTGTACAGGTACATAGGCAATGCCTCCCATGTCAGTAATATGCCTACTCGGTGCTTGTCACTAGCCCCTGGCCTAATGGAGGTGGGCTTGGGGAGTCTCGGAACGGGCCCTACTGGGATGGGTCAGGACAGAGTGGTATCATAGGTTGTCAGTTCTACATTAGGACCAAGAGTCTGTGAGCTTGGTTTGGGGAAATAGTGTTATGTGTTTCGAGTTCCGCTATCAGGCCAGGGGATCCAATGTTGGTGTGGGCGGCCAACGTATCCATACACCAGGACTCTGATAACCTTCTTTTCGACTCGGTACATGAAAACACTAGTTGTGGGAAAATAAAATAATGGTACATGCATCATATAGGAATGGGTGTTGTTTTCGATGTCCTTTGGGTCAGCTATCCATATATACTCATTGATCATGGTATATCTTATTTCCTTACAGGATGCCTCCATGACGCATACCCTCTAGGATTCAACAGCACGATCTAGAGTATGACCCCCTCAGTGACGAGGCTTCGATATAAGGACCAGTTCCTTAGGCGTTTCCACTACGTGGTGCACCATCTATAGCACCACCAGTGGAGCAGTCCGTGTTACCTGTGGTACTGACCAACAAGGGGAGTAGGCTGATCACGCTCCATGAGTTCCTGAGATAAATACCCCACAGGTTCTGAGGCGAGCCCAACCCTCAGGCAGCTGGGGACTGGATTGAGGCAGTGACAAGGGTTTTCCGCATAGTGAGGATGCCAACGGACCAGATGGTGATCCTAGGAGTGAGCCTTCTTTAGGGTTTAGCGGGGCAATGGTAGAGTCTGACCACACAGACTCATGATGAGGACACTATTTTGTGGACAGAGTTCGTGTGACTCTTTAGGGAGGAGTTGTCTCTGGTTACGCTGAGAGTTGTGCGCATCCAGGAGCTTCTCCACCTCCAGTAGGGAAGTATGACGATAGCTGACTATTCATCGAGGTTCACCAACCTCTCCAGGTACTTGATGAATATGGTTAGAGATCAGTACTTCATAGCTCGGACCTTCAAGCGAGGTCTGCGATGGGACATCCGAGATAGTGTCGTGCCTCTATGTATTTCAACTTATGTTGGAGTTCTCGAGTAGGACTTGGTGATCGAGAGCTTCTTGGCGGAGCAGAGACAGCCACCGGTAGGCAGTAGCAGGCCAACAGGTGCAGAGACCTCGGTAGCGGGGAGCCGACGTTAGACACAAGGATCAGGACATGGGAGACGTTAGAGGAGGACCCAGTATAGGGATTCGACTGTCCCGGGATCTCAGGCTGGATCCAGTCATCCTAGGGAGAAACGGTGCTACCCGTGCGATGTTTGGGGAAATCTCGCTAGAGATTGTCTGACACGTCAAGCTGCTGACCGGGAAGCGATGGATGGACCACCGAGGCAGTGGCAGATATTGGAGCAGATAGACCCATTTGGTGACGGACGTGGCAGAGGAGTACGAAGAGCTACAATTGGTGGAAGGCGCTTCGACTTACTTCCACCACCACCCCCAGGAGGTCCGTACTAGGCTCAGGGAGCTGGGGGATAGGGGAGGGGACAACTACATTTGGTCGAGGCGTACGACCCAGAGGCTCCATGGATGATCCAAGGTATGATATGTGTCTTCCCTACTTCAGTTATCATACTCATAGACACAGGTTCCAGTGATTCTTTCATTGCCACATGTCTTGTGTGAAACCTTGATATTTCGGTAGATTTTTTGACTCGATCCTTACGCTTGGAGACACCTATGGGAGGAGACTCGAAGATCAAACACCTTTATAGGAAGTGTGATCTTACCCTTGGAGGTGAGAGCTTCAGTTGGAACCTCTTGGTGTTAGCGTCGAGGCCTTACGATTTCCTTCTCGGTATGGATTGGTAATCTTCAGTCCATGCCTAGATTTAATGTTTTAGGCGAAGAGTGCGGTGTGTCCACAGTGATGGAACGATGTTTTCCTTTTTTGGAGAAATGGATGCCCAAGCAGCATAGAATGGACTCAAGAATAGGAGGGTGTATCCAGTCACCCATGGGTTGGCTATTATTTCCCTCGGGGTAGTAGATGTGATGAGCTCCTAGTTCCCAGCAGTAGTGGCGGAGTATGTGGAAGTCTTTCCCAAAGATGTTCCAGGACTCCCTCCCGAATGGGAAATTGACTTATGTATCGACTTACACCTTGGGAAGACACCAAGGGTTCCCATTTTCCATTTTAAACACCATTAATTCCAAACATGCCTAGGTTTTACGAAACATTAACAAATGTAAACAATAACATAACCCAACATGCACAATTTACTAAAATACTTTAGGATATAACTTGTAGACCACCTACCTCATAACCGCAGTTGAACGCACCCTCAATCGAGTCCTTAGACTTCAATCCAACCAACCTTTAGAGCTTAAACCAAAAACTCAGCCAAAAGATAGGGTTTTAGGGCTTCAGAACGAGAGGGAGAAAGGATATCAACCCAAAAACAAAAAAGAGAACCAAAGATGGGATTAGCCTTACTCGGATCTTCAATCCACAACCAACCGTGCTCTAAACGGGCAAGAATCGAAGGAGAACCACCCCTGGGAAGCTTGGGTCGACCAAATTCATTGCTAGGGTCGGGAGAGGAGAAGGGGAGGAAAATCTCGAGTGGGGTTTAAAAGCCCGGAGTGGAAAAACATTAATTTTTCAAAACATTAAGTGGATACACGGTTTAGCAAACCATGCGCAAACCATGATCACGCCACTGTCTAAGGAGGAAGGGTCGCACGGCTTCACCTAGGTAGGCCGCGCGGTTTTCCTGGCCATGCGCAGGCCGTGCACCCTGGCCTGTCTTGCCCATCTCTCCCTTATTCCATGCCCCGAGTCCCCGAAACACCCCCAAAGCCCCTCATACTTTCCGAAAAAATCCATTGAGGCCCAAAACAAAGGATTCAACCAAAACATAATGAGAACATACCTTTCTGAAAATCGGGATCTTACAACCTCCCCACCTTATAACGGCTCGTCCTCGAGCCGAGCTCCCAAGCCTCATTGATCCACCGAAGAGAAGAGTTCTATCCAGTGAGCCCGCATATCTGATTCTCGCTCCCAAGTTTCTTCCTGAACTTTCGCATGCTACCATAGTACCCCCACTAATGGAACAAACTTTCCTCACAAGACCTTCTCAATATGATCCACCACACGGACCAGATGATCCTCAAAGGACGCATCAGCCTCAAGCTCCACATCCTCAACATCAACCACGTGAGATGGGTTAGGGTGATACCGCTGAAGCTGCGACACATGAAACACATCATGCATCCCACCATAATGTTGTGGAAGAGACAATCGATAAGCCACTGGTCTGATCCTCTCCACAATCTTGAAAGGTCCTACATATCTGGGCACCAACTTACCCTACTTCTGAATCCGACGGTGACCCAACCATGGCGATAACCAAAGGAACACTTTATCACCCAACCAAAATGCAAGAGGTCTATGCCTCCGATCCGTATATGACTTATGCCTACTCTGAGCCATATCCATCCACTTCCTGATCAACTTGACTCGCTTGGACGTCTCTTGCATGAGACTTGGCCCCAAAAACTCAGATTCACCGGCCTCTAGCCAACACAACGGAGATCTACATGGCCTCCCGTAGAGTGCCTCAAACAATGACATCTGAATCGTAGCCAGAAAACTGTTGTTGTAGGAAAAATCAACCAATGATAGATGTCTCTCCCAAGAACCACCAAAGTCCAGGAAAAAAGCACTTAACATGTCCTCTAACACTTGGATCGTACACTCTGACTGTCCGTTCGTCTGTGGGTGGAAAGTCATACTCAAAAATACCTGCGTACTCAGCGCCTTCTACAACCCTTGACAAAAACACGACGGGAAACATGGATCTCGGTCCGAAACTAGGGTCAGCGGCACCCCATGTAACCACACTATCTCCCGAACATACATCTCACCCAACTGGTCGACTGTATAGGTCTCCTGAATCGGTAAGAAGTGATCCACTTTCGTTAACCAATCCAAGACCACCCAATTTGCATCGTTCTTCCACAGTGTCCATATAAGACCCACAAAAAAATCCATTGTTACATCATCCCACTTCTACTACAGAATGGGAAATGGATGCAACAAACCACCTGGGCGTTGTTGCTCGGCCTTCACCTGCTGATAGGTAATGCACCATGCCACAATGCTTGCGACTTCTTTCTTTATTCCGGGCCACCAAAACTGCCTTCAGAGATCACGAAACATCTTGGTCAAACCAGGATTCACTACCCACTTTAACGCATGGAACTCATGCATCAACTCTTCCCGCACACACATGGTCACAGCCACACGATCATGAACGCGAACAACACCTTCCGCGTCGACGGACCAACCAGAAGTTAGCTCCCCAGCTTTAAGATTTTCCTTCATGGCCCAACACTCAGGATCATCAAGATGACCTTACTTAACTCGAATCAAAAGCATATACTCCATTGTTAAGGAAGCAAGGGTGACCTGAACAATTTCCTCCTGCACCTCTAGGTGAATCTCTGCAAACAAAGGCATCACCCTCCACTCGGTGCTGGACTCCTGAACTGCCTGATTCTGAATCTTCCTGCTCAGAGCATCAGCAACATTTTTCCCCATTCTCAGCATGTACACCAAATCAAAGTCAAAAGATTAGAGATATTAAACCCATCTTCACTACCGAAGATTCATATCCTGTTGTGAGAATATGTACTTTAAGCTCTTATGGTCTATAAACATGGTAAACCAATCCCCCAAATGATATTGTCTCCATCACTTCATGGCGTACACTATTGAAGCTAACTCGAGGTCATGAGTGGGATAGTTCTGCTCATGGGGTCTCAACTGCCTCAACCCATACGCCACAACCCGCTCATCCTAAATCGACACAGCCCCGATTCCGATTCCGGACGCATCAAAAAACTTGACTTACTTATTACCCGGTTCAAGTAAGACTAGGATAGGTGCGGTCGTCAACCGCTTATTCAACTCTTGGAAGGCATCCTCACAAGACCCCGACCACTCAAACATAATTCCCTTCTTAGTCAAGCTCGAGAGTGGTGCTTCCAAGCAAGATAAATCCTGAATGAACCTTCGATAATACCCATCCAGGCCCAGAAAACTCCGAACATCAGAAACACTCTTGGGCTACTCCCAAGACACAACAACCTGCACTTTCTCTGGATCCTCTATCACACCTACCTCCGAGATGATGTGAACTAGAAAATGAACCTCACCTATCCATAATTGACACTTGGATAACTTGGCATATAGTCGATGCTCTCTTAGCGTACCCAAGATGATGTTAAGATGATGGGCATGATCATCGGGAGTTTTCAAGTACACTAATATATCGTCAACAAAGACTACCAGAAATTGTTCTAGATAGGTATGAAAGATCTGGTTCATCCAAACCATAAACACTGCTAGTGCATTGGACGTGTCTAAAGGCATTACCACAAACTCAAACAACAAGTATCAACTCCGGAATGCGTTCCGCGGTACGTCAGAAGACCTCACCCTCAACTGGTGATAACCAGACCTCAGATCAATTTTGGAAAACACTGATTCACCCCTAAACTGATCAAACGAGTCATAAATTCTAGGAAGAGGGTATCTATTCTTCACTTTCATCTGATTCAACTTTAGATAGTCCATGCACCGCCTCAATGACCCATTGACCTTCTTTGAAAAAAGCATAGAAGATCCCCAAGGAGATGTACTAGGATGGATAAAACCCTTATGCTCCAACTCCTCAAGTTGAACCTTCAGTTCCTGGAGTTCTTCCGATGCCATTTGGTATGGCGGAATAAAAACTGGATCCGCTCCCGGCAAAAACTCGATCATGAACTCAACATCCCTCTCGGGTGGAAACCCTGAGAAATCCTTAGGAAACACATCCCTAAATTGATCCACCATGGGAGGAAAATTAGGTTGTTCCCCTCCCTCACCATCATCAAGCATGAGATATGCCACGTGAGCCGTGAGTCCACTCATCTGTTGACTAAACAGCCCTGCACACCCTGATCGAACATCTCATTTTCCATGGTGGACATAAGTATCACCCTCAAGCAACCTAAACAATACTCTACGGTGATAATAGTCTATGTGGGCCCGATACGACACCAATCAATCCATTCCCAAGATTAGGTTAAGCCCTGACATCTCGAGAATGAAAAAGTTCCATAGAAAACGATACCCACCAACATCCAAGGCACATCCCATGTACTGCTTGATATCCTCAACCCGTACTCCCAAAGGAGTGTCAATTGAAATAAATCCACGCACCCTTTCCATAGGTAAACCCAAAAATACAACAAGTTGAGAAGAGACAAAAGAGTGTGTGTAACCTATGTCAAACAACGCACTAGAAAATGTAGAAGCGAAAAGAATCATACCTCGAATAGTCAATGGTCTGGACTCGCCATCGCTAGGTGCAAACTGAACTACTTGAAGTTGACTTGCCCCTCTACCCTTGGCTCCAGCATGAACGCCCTGTGCTGCACTGCCCTGCTGGCGTGAGTGATCTTGCCCAGGAGTTCCACATCCACCGCCCCTACCAATACGGCCCATGGTTCTCTAGCTACCTACCTGATACGGGGAGACTAATCCCCTTCCCGTATCTGGTATCTACCTTCCACCATCATGATCACCTGCCTACTGAGGATTCCTGCAGAACCTCTGCACATGTCACATCCCGCCGCACGAACGAAACTCAATTGGAGGTCGAGGAAATAGACCACGAATGTGCCCCGGCCTACCGTACTGATAGCAGAATACCTTATCCCCACTCTGAGAGGCGGACCCTATCTTTAATCTGCTTTGCACACTTCCACCATGTTGTGATCCCTCATTGCGTCGCTTCCGACCCTCGGTAGTTATACTACTCTTCTGCCCAACTGGCACCACAAGCCCACTACCCGATGCTCCCTTCAGGTTTCCTTCTGAGATCAAATAATGATCTACTACCTCTGTGAACCTCTTCAAGAGGAATATATTTACTTGATACCGGATCTCATGCCTCAGCCCATCATGGAAACATCTTGCTACCACTGACTCAGCCCCCTACTAACACTAGGACAGAGCATCTCAAATCAGTGAAGAGACTATCATTGTCCATCACTGACAACAATCCCTGAGTCAGGCTCATAAACTCTGCAGCCCGCTACTACCTCAAAGTCTCTTGGTAGAAATTCTCCAAAAACTATTCCTGAAAAATCTTCCACGATATTCCCTCAGCCTACTCGATTTGAGCCTGAATGTCCCACAAAAGCCTAGCATGAACCCGCAACATATAAGCTGCCAGCTTTACTCGCTTTTCAACCAGAGTCTCCAGATGATCCAGTATCAGCTGGACGGACTCTAACCAGAACTCCGCTGCCTCTGGCCCACCCTCTCCAGTGAATGTCAGAGGGTGTTGTAGCTTTAATTTCCTGGTCATCTCAAACATACTCGGTGCAACCCGCCCTAGGTCCCGATCCATCATCTGCATCAGGAGAGCCATGTTCTCTCGGAACTGGTCTTCTCTACCTTCATTGATCACCACATTTTCTTGCTCCTCTACTGGAGGAGTGTTCTCAGCAACATCCTCCCATTTCCCAACTAGAAATCGACATCATGGTGGCATCTCTCTACAATGCCAAGCACGTGATTTAGAACACGTACCTTAAAACTTCACAATTGCAACAAAATCTCTTAACTAGCTACAACCCCCCCAACCATCCCTACCGTGGCCATGGTCCATATGGGGTAAACAACCATGCACTACCACCAAAATCTAAAAACGTTTTACACAACATTTTCCACTTCATTTCAAACCCTTATATTTCATTTTCTCATTATTTTTTGGTTTCATGAAATGCATGATACACCCTACCATCCTGCCTCACACACCCACCCCGTGCGTGTGCCTAACACAATGCATGTAACCTACCTCCCTAGGTGCCTACAATGATGCATGAATGAAAATTCTCGTGCCATTAAGTCCACCAGCCAAATATCATAAAATAGTCATATCAAACCATATGTGCATCACCCAACGGTGAAATAACATCAACTATAACAACACACAACCAAGAACAACATTTCCCACCCAGGGTGACTTGGATTTTCCCCCATACCTGGGTTAGCTACTCCCAAGCACGAGATCATTTCCAAGGACCGACACATCCTAAACTGTGGTTACCAATCCCAAATGACAATACCTTAGAGAAGGAGAAGAAAGATCTCCTCTGATACCACTTTGTATTGTCCCCGACCCGGAAGCCACTAAACTAGTGCTCCGAGCCGGGTGGTTACATGAACTTAAGCACGCCTCCCCATACGCCAATGGCTACCGACTAGCAGCAGGGGTCTATGGGGTCAAGTGGGGAGACTATACCCCCTTTTTTATCATAGTAATCCACAACAGAATAACCAGATAGCGGAAACAATTACAAATAAAAAAGGAACATGTATAACAACCATTTCAAAAAATAAATATGCCATGTAATACTACAGTGGAAGAGTGAACAAAATCCCAAAAATAAAGACAATGGCCAAAAAACCAAAATGGTATCGACTCCAAGTCTGGATCCTCCACCAAGTGCTACCCATGTCCACTCAGCTAACTAGCAAGGACCCTTTCCCTTGTCCGGACCTGCAAACATGAAGTTCGCTCGGGTACCCAACGGAGGCCCGAGTAGGGTGTGAGTATAACTCAGTAGGCCACCACCAACGGTGTCTACAAAATATCCAGTATAAACAGTTGGGCATGCAAAAGGAAAATGAATGATAAATGATAAGTAATTATTTAAGGTGACATAAACGAGTTTAGAGCCAAAGCCCTTGACATTCCATTTCCATCCATTTATTACCATTTACCATCACTTACCCTTTCATCACATCTCCATGAGTTAATCACATACCTTATGTTACATGGGTCTAAGGCCAACAATCACATGCAAGAGGGTAAACACATCGTTATCCAATCTCACTAGGACTAACTCCCTCATAGCAACCATATCCTCACCTTGAAGCCTCAATATAGGTGGATTCAACCGTTAGGAGAATCGACCCTCAGTCCCCTTTTCTAACTCGTACATTTTGGGTGGTGTTTAGAGCCTCAGTCTTCACTAGACACGTGGGCATATATCCTCATGTCATACCCCACTCTACGAATCCATGTGAACATGCTTATATATAATAAACCATCCAAACCATTTCCCTGTGGTAAACACTGTTCACAATACCCCACATGGGAATTCCACATCATGCCTTAACCCATTAACACATTTCCCCTTTCACATCATTTAACCATTCACCCAATTCCCATTTGTTATGCCTAACTCACTAAGCATTTAACACTAAACCCATAACCCATCCCGTTATGGTCTTTAATCAATTTACACATTAACACATTCAACCCGTTCACCATTTACATGATTCAACCATTCGACCCATTCCAATTAACCATTTGGTTGTTTCCAAGCCTAGGTGAATCACCTAACATCTATTCCATGTTCAACCAATCAAGACAAATTATTCATTAAAGTCTCTACCATTAATTATAATAAGGTTACTTGTTTAATTACAATACCTAAGCCCAGGAGAAGCCGACACATCCCATGGATGGCCCCAATTAGGTCATGTCAATCCCAACACATCCCATAGGGATCGTGAGGGTTCCCAATTTCCATTTTAAACACCATTAATTACAAACATGCCAAAGTTATCTAAAACATAACCAAATGTAAACAATAACATAACCCAACATGCACAATTTACTCAAATACTATAGGATATAACTTGTAGACCACCTACCTCTTAACCGTAGTTGAACGCACCCTTAATCGAATCCTTAGACTTCGATCCAACCAAACATTGGAGCTTCAACCTATAACTCACCCAAAAGATTGGCTTTTAGGGCTTCGTAAAGAGAGGGAGAGAAGATATCAACCCAAAACCAAAAAGAGAACCAAAGATGGGATTAGCCTTACCCAGAGCTTCAATATGCAAACAACGACGCTCTAAACGGCCATGAATCGAAGGAGAACCACCCTTGGGAAGCTTGGGTAGGCCATGTTTGTCGCTAGGGTCAGGAGAGGAGGAGGAGAGGAAAATCTCGAGTGGGGTTTAAAAGCTCGGAGTGGAAAAACTATAATTTTTCCAAAATTTATGTGGCCTCACGGTTTATCCACACAGTTTATAAATCTTTGCGCAAAACGTGCGCACACCACTGATTATGGAGGAAGGGTCTCACGAATTCACCTGGGCAGGCTGCACGATTTTCCTGGCCGTGCGCCCAGGCCTGTCTTGCCCAGCTCTCCCTTCTTTCGTGCCCTGAGTCCCTGAAACACCCCCAAGCCCCTCATACATTCATAAAACATCCCCTGAGGCCCAAAACAAAGGATTCAACTGAAACATAACGAGAACATACCTTTCTGAAAACTGGGATCTTACAGGCTGAACCATAGATCTTTAGGAATATTATATCAATTAATAATATAAAATTTGTGTTTAAAACTCTTTTATGTCAATTTTGACACTATTTAATAATTTATTTTTGTTAAAGTCCTAGAAACTTTATTAATTTGAAATAAATTCATTTAATGAATCCAAACATGTTATATTAAAATATAAAATTAGTGTATGGCATTAAAACATTCAAAGTATATTTATTTTAATATTTAAAATACCAATTATTTGCTTCTTTCATAAATAAGGAAAATATTACATCATCATTGTGTCATAAATAAATTTAAATATTCAATGTATAAAAATTATAAATAAAATACCATTATTTAGGTAATTGTTTTAGATTTATTATGAATATTTATAGTTGAAGAGATAACATATATAACCCTATGTGAATATTGTTTTACTAAAAGATATATGCTTCTGTCAGTTTTGTATTTACTTTAACTTAATTAATATAAAGTGTCATTATCACTTACAAGTGGCTTCATGGGGTCATGAAATAGAACCAAGGATGCCCATGGTCAGACATGTATCATACAATAGGGTTAGTACATGTGTTAGGGTAATTTAATTTTATTATAATATTATTTGTTTACCTATATTTACCGGATTTACTCTTTAACCATGGTAAATAAAATATTTACCGAAATAATTATTCAAAATGTCTAAAAATAAAATTTAATTCTTCAAAAAAATTGGACCTCCTGATTATAAATATGGAATCCATTTTTCCAAACTCAAAATACAGAAGTGGAAAAAATTAATTTAAAATTAATTTACATTGTCAAAACAAAAAGCGCGTTTTTAATAAATAAGAATTATCAAAACATTGACACTTGTTTATGTGTAATTTAAATGTGAAATTACATCCAATGAAAAAATTGGATTAAATGTTAAAAATATAATTTAATTATACTTTGAAACCATTTATTAGAATAATTTAACACTATAAATAATTTTTATTTAAAAAGTTATTTTAAATTAAAAATTATTATTTTTCACTATTCATCAAAAATATGAAAGTTACCAGAAACATGCCAAACATTCACCATAAGATAATTTCGATATTATAAATCCAAAAATGAAGTCCATTTTGAAAGATAAAATTTATAAAATTTCAAAAAGTGGGTATTCCTATTCATAACGACTACTTTGATTGGTCGTGGTGTATTAGAATCTCGAAGTAGCTTACAACGCAAGACATTGAATTACTTTTAAAGAAAATAACTCACTATGAAGTTATGGGGTGTTACAAAAATGAAGTAAAAACATGTAAAAATAGTGTTTAATAATCTTTAGAAAATTAGCGACTTTGGTTCGGTGTAAAGGAAAATATCAAAGAGTCTTTAAAGATGAAAATGACATAATTTCTAATATAAAACTAGAAATGAATTAATATATTTTTTCAGGAAACAATATATATTTTAGAAACATATTTCTTCGTTAAAATTGATTATGGAGTGTACATGAAAAATGGGTATGAAATTGGGATGTTACCTTTATTTGGGCTTTCTTATAGGGAGGAATTAAAAAAGGGATCCTTGTAAAACATGTATTTCCCCATAAAAGAAATAATAATTGAGATAGATACATATATTTGGATCATACACAAAATATTATGTGGGATTACATAAGATTAATTAATAATTAAGTTGTTCTAATGATAGACAAAGTGTCATCCGAAGGAAAATGGAGGTTCAGAAAGAATCCATTACATTATGTCCAAAAGTGTTCTGAATATGATGCACATATTGTCTTGGTTAATCAAATATTATCCATTAACTAATTAATTAATAATATTTTATAAATATATTTTATTTATTATAATTTTATTAAGTTCATTTATGGATATTTCACAAAGTTATGGAGTCTATTTTCATTGTTCTATGAGTATTGATTTCATAGTTTCAAGATTGGTTTGCTTGTGTATAATTATGGGAGTTCTGGTCAAATTGGAAGAAAAACTATAGAAGTGGAATTATTTTATATTGATGCAACTAAATAATTTTAAATGGTCTTATATATCAATATTTCAGATACTATAATGATTTATTAGACAAAATGTTATTGAAAAAATTTAGTTTATTTTGGTGAATTTTTGATCATCAAGGACTAGTTCTGTTTTCTTATTTTATATTATTCATATATATTAGTTCCATAACATAAAAAATGTTTTAATATACCTTTTAATATATATTTATTATCCATTATAATGGTATTATTACCATCCATAAATGAGTTAATATAAAAAAAATCACCATCCATGATGGTGTTAAATCGACAAATCCCAGATGGTGTTTTCATTTTTATGATAAAAATAGAAGAGAAGATATTTTATGATAGATATCCCATTAACAAAATAAAATTATACTATATGTATGATACTGTAGTTATCATTTCACTTTGGATATTGGAGTAAAGGATGAGGTAGAATAAAGAAATAATTTACATGTGAAAGGTGGTGGATTTTACCCCTTGAATAACATCTCATTGAGAACCTTTTTAAGGAACATGGAAATGGTATTTTGGTGAGAGAAAAAAGTCTAGAATTTGGGGAAGAGTTTTGGGATTGGAATAAGTATGAATAATAGGTTACTCCGATGTATATAATGTGTGAGGAGAATATGTTGTGAGGGGTTGTGTTTATAGGGGAGGAGAGAGGTGTTGTTGATTATTTTATTCACTAGTTTATTAGTTTGGCTCAAGAATATAAACAGTTTTGATTATTATGACTATATATAGTTACAAGTCTATTTGATCTCGATGTAATTGGTTTTTACCTCATCCAGACATCATAAATGACTCAAACATTTATGTATTTGGCAAAAAATGTTAAATAGTATAAGTTATCGTGTTTCACAATTCACATAAAAATCAATTATTTTAGAAAAATCGAAATTATTAACCTGAACCATTTTTCAAAATTCAGATTAATAAAATGGACTCCATTTTATGAAAATTAGTTTCTCAATATGTGATGTTTAATTTTTTATTATAATTATCATTTATTTGAAAAATATTTACTGAAATATTATAACTGATTTAATGACACTTTTCAAAAATTAATTACGGTCTCGCAAAATTATATTATAATTCTAAGATAAAAATATATTAATTTAAGAATAAATTTTATGAAAATAAATTTTCTATTAAATCATTATATTAATTAAATATTTTAAATAAACATTTATATATCACAAATATTCCGACATTTGATATATCATTTTTAGAAAATTTATTTACTTATTCTTTGATATAAATATATAATTTTTTCATTTATAACATAACTAAATATTATTTATACAATCATAGGGAAGGTTAATATTCTAACGACTATATTAATCTTCCTAATGGTCAAATTTCAATTCCAACAGTTAAGTTACTATTCCATTGGTATAAGTTCCTTAATACCTATAAATACCACTTATTTAAATATTATTTTATATGAATAAATTTTTTATTGGGTTCTATATGTGATGTATAATATTTATACTCTATGAAATAATTATAATAATGTTATTTCAATTGATAAAATTCTGGGTCGTTACATTCTTCCCCCCTTATGAAATTTGACTCTCTAAATTTCAATTTACATACTAAGGTGAAAAATTGGTGGTACTGCTCCTTTTTCTCTACATTTTGTTCCCAGGTTGACTTCTCATACCTATGCCTATACCATAGTAATTGGACCAGGTGAGTAGTCTTGTTGCGCATAACATTAACTTTATGGCCAAAGATCTTCATCAGCTGCTCCTCGTAAGAGAGATCATTTTCCAAATGTACCATCTATGAATTAAGTACATGAGAGGGATTTGGAATTTACTCCTAGAAGAGGGATATATGAAATAAATAATGTGCATGAGACATTATTGGTAGAATTTCTAGTAAATAGGCCACAACTATAACACCCTCAAGAATCACTAAGGGGCCAATGTGTACCAAGGACATAGATTTCCTTTCTCTACAAATATAATTATCCTATTCCGTGGAGATATGAAGAGAAATATCATGTCTCCAACCGTAAACTTTAGGCTTCATCAATGATAGTCTTCATATCTCTTCTGTCTAATTTGAGAAGAGTTGATGTGCCAGGGAATGATTTTTATCATTTTTTTTTCATTTCGTCAACTATTTTAGGTCTTATAAGCTTACATTCACTGACTTCATTCCAAGTTGTCAGAATTATGTATCTTTTCCCATAAAGGGCTTCATATAGATCCATTTGGATGTTCAAGTGGAAAAAAATTTGTAAGATAACTCGACCAAAGGTAGATTTTTTCTGCATCCACTATTTAAGTGCATATAATGTGATCTCAACTTTCTTTTGGTGTCTAAATAATTTGGTCCTATTCGCCATCAATTTTAGTATGATAAGTCATACTGAAGTTCATATCAGTGTTTAGAGAATGTTGGATAATTTTCCATAACAAGGAGGTGAATCTCATATCTTGATAAGATATATTTGATAGTGGTTCCCCATAAATCCTTACCACTTCTATAATGTATATCTATGAATGAATGAAAGGTAAATTTTGTATTTCAAAATAACTTTTTAGGAAGAAGTAGGAAACCTGGAAGGAAAACATACAAGAATTAACTAGATCAAGATTAGTAGGAACTTCCCATCCATAGTAACTACATCATTATTTCTAGCCTCCACCTCACATGACTTCTTGGAAAGCTATCCCGTGCAGAGTTTTTGAGGCCTAGTACAGATGGAAAAGAAATAAAATATCATTCATCCAAATATGAAGGGTCGTGTACAAGTGAATGCTTCCTACTCTAAATCCTCATCTAGAGCTGATCCTTGTAGAGTTCTGGTAACAAGATTCAAAATATAATATAATTACAAAAACTACCTCAATCTAGCCTATATAAAACTACTAAAACCACTACAGAATACTATCCAAATTTCAGATCAAAAAATCACCAAAACACCATGAACCTAATAATCGCCATCTGAATCCCTAAACTGGAACCTCTAACTCATTTCCTAAAGGACCAATAATTCCATCACACTTCTCCACCTCAGAGATAATGGAGAAATCCTAGAACCATATTTGACAACCATGAAGTCATAGTTAGGATGAATCACTGGCGATACCATGTCTCAACACCATCATGTCAACTTTTCCATCAACATAAAGCTCAAATAGACAGTAACTTTTTCAGATGATGTACTATAGAAATGAAAATAAAAAACACCTAGAAAATTGACACTATCTCGATCCTGTCAGCCACCATCTTGAATTCCATGCATCAGTAGACACCAGTAAATTATTTGTAGAAGAAACAAAAAAAAACATCGAAAAAACACGAACCATCTTGGGAACTCAATCAAAAAACCCCAGACCAGAATAATACAACAAAAAGTATACCAAGGTAACAAATAATAGGAAATTTCCTTGAAATTATATATAATTTTTTTATATGGAATTTTTAAAGACCGTGAAAAATACGGCGTGCGATTATGAGGCCTGGAGTGCCGGAAATGATCTGTCGATGTTTTTTTAAGTTTAAATTAACGTGTGTATGTAGTTTTCCTAAAAAAAGTGTAATAACTCTTAATTGGTTGCTCGGATCAGAAATTTGAGGGCACCATTGAACTCAGGATGGAGGGTTACCCTAGGTTTGACTTAAGATTAGTCGGCGGGGGCCTCCTGTGAGAAAACCTGAAAATGGCATAACCATAGATAAAATAATCAAATAAAGTTTTTTTATTTTTCAAATTCTTATAACTCAAAAATGGTAACTCAGATTAAAAATCCAAGACCAATTCTAATCTCATGAGGATGTGATTTCTTTAGGTATATGCTATCATTGGACGGCGCGGGCCACTAGTGAAAGTTTTATTTTGGCCATAAATAAAATAATTAAGGGACAATTATTTTGTTGTAAAAATTTATAACTTCTAAACGGTAACTATGATTAAAAATACGAGAGTAATTTTGGGTTCTTTGGGGCGTGTTTCACTTGGGGTAAGAGCTTAACCTGGAACGACTTGGGTCAAGGGTGACTGTTATAATTTTTTTGAACATTTTTTCAGGTATGTTCAGTAAACACGCAAGCAATGTTATATAAATTTCAAACCGGTCCTCGAAATTGAAATATGAGGGCACCGTAAAACTAGAAGTGCTAGTATTCTCTTAAAGAAACCTTCACCTCGACGGAAGTTGGTCAAGGGTGAATGTTAGTTTTTGGGTTTTTCATGGAAATAATAAAATATAATACACACACATTTTATTTTATTTTATCTATTGTAACCACCCATGTGAATGTTGGGGGTGGGGACCATCAAACCTCAACCTCCTATGAGAGGTTATGGTAGTGGGGACCCCCACACCTTAACCTCCCATGAAAGGTTATGGTAGTGGGGACCCCCACACCTAAACCTCCCATGAAAGGTTATGGTGGTGGGAACCACCCGAGGCATAAACCACTTGTACTCCCCTATTAATGGGAGAGGAAACCTCTCAACCTCTCATTAATGTGG
Source organism: Viscum album (assembly GCA_963277665.1). Taxonomy (NCBI): domain Eukaryota; kingdom Viridiplantae; phylum Streptophyta; class Magnoliopsida; order Santalales; family Viscaceae; genus Viscum; species Viscum album. The sequence goes on from OY728120.1 coordinate 1,668,987,155, forward strand.
AGAAGTCTCTTGAATTCCTCCAAAATAATTAAGCCAACGCACCACTTTAATTTTCTTTCCCCCTTTTAAATTATGTAACAATGTCGTTGGAATTTAGGAAAGTTCCTAATAAATGAACCGTCATAAATTCCACGATCGTTACATACCTTCTACACTCTCATATATATATGGAGTTTGGGAGGAGGATTTGGAATGGCTTCTCCAACCGATGAAGCTCTGGTAAAGTGATGAGACAACCAACACTTGGATGTTTCTGCTCTCCAACGATGAACGCTCTGCCAATGAAGAACGCCGACCTCCATCGGGCTTCTTCCCTGGGACTTCTTCCGACATGGGACATCGTCACCTATGATGAATCGACGTCTGTCTTTTCCCAACGATGTCGTCTTCTCCCTCACATACTCCATCGATGGACAACCCGATATAGGGGTTTTAAGCTATTTTTTATCACTTCCCATGATCACCCTTTCTTTTCCTTGTGCGGGTTGGGAACAAACATTGTGGAAGATTATGGTTTGATGTTTATTATTTATGCTTTGTTCATTGTGAACTATTTTCTACCACACTAAACGTGGAGGTTGTGGGCCAAAATAACATGGCCCGACCCCTCCACTGTTCTTCTTTGTGTTGTTCTTCAGAATGGAGGAAGATAACGAAGGTGGCGAAGGAAACCACGCCACCACACACGGCCTCCGTGACCCATGCTGCTCCCGCGAAGCTCCGCCGCCCCGGGCCGAACTGCGCCACCCGCCGGCTTTTGAGCTGCCCTGACCGCGCCACCCACCAGCCACGCCACCCGCCGGCCATGCCACCCACCGGCCGCGCCGCCGCGGTAGTGCCACCCACCAGCCGAACAGGCCATGCTGCCGCCGGCCTTCCGAGCCTCCCCAGCTCATTCTTCCCACCTCACTTCCGAGCCGCCCCAGCTCTCACCACCCGTCGGCCTCTCGAGCCACCCGTGCCCCTTGCGGTGCCTCAGCTGCCCGCACCCGTCGTGGTGGCTCAGCTCCCCGTGCCCCTCGCATGGCCCCGGCTTCCCGTGCCCCTTGCAGCGCCCGGCTTCCCGCGCCCCTTGCGGCGCCCTGGCTGAACCGGCCCCGCGCCCCGGCCGAACCAGCCTCATCACGGCCCTCTAAGTCGCCCCGTCCGTGCCGGCCTCACGGCGCCCTCCCGGATGAACTGTCCTCACGGCGCCCTCTAGGCCAGGCCACCTCGATCTGCGCCCCTGCGGCCCTCCTAGCCGAACCGGCTCCGCGCCTTAGGGCCAAGCCTCCCTTGCGGCGCCCTCTGGGCCGAGCCACCCACGTGGTGCCCTTCGGGCCGAACCGCCATCATGGCCTAATAGGATGGGCCGAGCGGGCAGGGCCAGACCCAATGGGTGAGGTCGGGTCAACCCGAATAGGGTCGGCCCAGACCGGGTCGGACCAGACTCGGGCCCACTACGACCCTTTTACCTTCTTTTGGCCATAACATTATAACCATACGTCCGTTTGACGAACTGTCTGCGGTGCTGGAAATCATAAATCATAAAGATCCTTTTGAGTATACGCCACTATTGTTTGGGGTATAGTTGAGTTATTGTCAGGTTGGATCGAGCCGAAATCCAATCGGGTCCCCGGGACTAAAAGCCTAATAACTCATAGATCGAGCGTCCGATTGACACACCACCTTTTGCGTTGAGATCACTATGAAGTGGAAGACCTTTGAGATACTTCTACATGGTACTTTGTGACTGTAGGAGTTTTGACCTATGGATTGGGAAGTGGTTTCCCCAAGCATGTTACGTACGGAACCCTGGGACTGGTAGAGACATGACAATTGCTAACTATTCTGACTCGGAGTGACTCTACTAGCCTAGTGGGGAGCACCATGGTGTCACGTAAGACCCACAGTGGGGAGCACCTTGGTGTCACCGTAGACCCATGGTACTCGACAGGGGGAGTACCTCAGTAGGCTATGAGGGGGAGCACCTTGGTGATGTGGCAGACCCACGGTGGGGAGAACCTCTATGTGACGCGGCAGACCCATGGTACTCGACAGGAGGAGTACCTCAGTAGTCCAAGTTTATTGGGAAGCACCTTGGTGTCTCATCAGACCCACTGTACTCGATAGAGGAGGAGATCTCCAGCAGCCGAGGTGTTCGACAATGTGACTGGGGATGTTACCTGATACTACCCCAAGAATAAAATCCTGGTTGACCTGAGTCATTACTTTTGTGTTTTCCTCATTATTGAGATGGATTACTTGATAACATAGGTATATGTATAGGCATATACCTAAGTAAGGTTACCTTTTGATTTCATACTTTTTGGTTTATACTTGGTGGATTTTTGTGAGACCTTGAGGGTATTGTGGTCCCTAATGAGTATCATTATACTCACCCCTGCACAGGATATGCCTACACCTTATTGTGTAGGTTGCAGACAACAGACAACGCTGACTGAGGATGAGTGTACCAGGACTAGACGGTACCTGGAGGTGGACTATACGGTGTGTCAGTACATAGAGGAGATGAACAGATGTGGAGTGCTGAGGAGGCTATATGTACCTACCCTTTAGGTAGGAACCACGAAGGATGACCCAGTAGCTATTTTCCCCATTTTTCTAAGTTGTACTTGTACTTTATTTTTCTTGTACAATCCATTTGAGCTTGTATTTTGGACCCTTTTTACTTATTGTAATCACGTGTTGGTTATACAGATTACTCGTGTTCGTATCTTTCTGTGTGTGTTTACAGGTTATAAAGGAAATGCCTTCCCAGTTTTAGGGAATTACGCCTTTGGTGCTAGTTGTTAGCCCCTGGCCTATGGAAGGCGGTCTTGGGGTTGTCACGACATGGGCCCCGGGGGACAGGTCATGACAAATTAGTATTAGAGGAGTCAGTTCTACTGCAGAACTTAAGACTATGATATTTTCTGTGAAACAATAGTGTTAAGTGTAGTGAGTGCGGTTTTCAGTTCAGGGAGTTCAGTGTTGGTGTGGCGGACGATGTATCCATTCACCAGGACCCTGACTTCTTATTTCTAACTTAGTGCATGAAAACAATGATTATTTTTGTGTTTTCAAAAGTCTTTTTTAAGTCAGATCAACTAGGTCAGCTCACCAGGTATTAATTTTGACCGTGTCAGATCTGTTTCTTTTCAGGATGCCTCCCCACGGACATCCTGTTAGAGTTCCGAGAGTTGTACGCACTGATATCCCACTGCGCAACGAGGCCTCAGTGCATGGCCCTTTCCTAGTAGAGGCACCAACGACACCACTTCCCATTGGGCCACCGATGCAACCATCCCCAGCAGTAGAGAGTGCACACCCCTTGAGCGTGATTCATGAGTTCCAGCGCCAGAGGCCATCCCAGTTCAGGGGAGAGACAGACCCGCAGGAATATGAGGATTGGATGGAGGCTGTAGTGAGAGTCTTCTGACTGGTTGGGACACCAGAAAACCTCATGGTGATCCATTCTTCCTACCTTTTCTAGGAAGAAGAAGGAAGATGATGGAGCTTGATGCTCCAAGTCCGCGATGAGGTGACGCTCCTCTGGGCAGACTTCGAGAACCTGTTTCAGGCATAGTTTATCCCAGTGACTCTTTGCACAGAGCACATACACAAGATACTTAATTTTCAGCAGGGTAGCATGACAGTAGCTCAGTACTCAGCGAGGTTCACATAACTCTAACGTTACTCCACCGATATGGTACGAGACCCTTTCTTCAGTGCCCGGACCTTCGAGCAGGGACTCAGGCGGGATATCAGGGCTTCGGTGATCTCACTCAGTATCCCGACACAGACGAGGGTGTAAGAGAGGGCCCTCTTGGTGGAGAGTTTCCTTGCTGAGCTGACAACAGCAACGAGACCCACTACTAGTCATCATGTAGTGGAGTCTTCTATAGCTGGAAGTAGACAGTCATCACAGAGGTCTAAGAGGACCAGGCCTACGGGTGGACGACCTCATGAATCAGGGTCAGTTGTGCGGGGCACTGGAGACAGAGCGAGACATGCTAGGAGAGGGTAGTGTTACGCATGCGGCGGGTAGGGTCACATGGCTCGTGACTGTCCAACCCGCCGTATAGATGATGAGCAGAGGGTCAAGGGACAGCCCAGGAAAAGACAAGGGTTCGATCAAGGTGGTCCGTAGGGATCAGGCGGATGTGGCAGAGGAGCTGGTCATGCAGCTGTCGGTGGGAGACGATTCGAGATGTTACCATCAGCACTACCAGGAGTTCCACTCTAACCGCAAGGGGCTGGTGGATAGGGGAGAGATCAGCTCTAGGAAACTGAATCCTATGATCACAGCACTCCAGAGATGATTAGTGGTATGGTATATGTCTATTACACCTTAGCTTCAGTACTTACAGACATAGGTTCCAGTAATTATTTTATTTCCACTACCCCCGTTCGGAGCTCGGAGATTCCAACAGAGTAGTTGGTTTTATCCTTACAGCTAGAGACTCCTACAAGAGAAGATTCGATGATTATGCACTAGTGACAGTAATGCGAGCTTACACTTGGAGCTGAGAGGTTCTGCTGGGATCTCCTAGTAGTAGCATCGAGGACTTACGACGTCATCTTGGGTATGGAATGTTTATCTACAATACATTCTTAGATTGATTATATTAGGTGAAAAATGTGGTGTGTCCCCACTGATGGGACCAGGTTTACCTTCAACAGCGAGAGGGGAGCCTTTGAAGCACATGATGGACTTACCCAGAGGATGGTGAAACTGATCACTCATCAATTGTCTAGCCTTCCCCTCGGAGTGGTTGATGTGGAGAGTCCTAGTTATCCTGTACTGGTGGAGCAGTACATGGATGTCTTCCCTAATGATGTTCCGGGTCTACCTCCTCACAGAGAGGTGGAATTTTACATTGACTTGTACCCTAGGACAGCACCGATATCTTCACCAGCATATCAGATGGCTCCCATGGAGCTTCGTGAGCTGTGGGTATAGCTGGATGACTTACATGAGAAGGGAATAGTTGTATATAGTAAGGGAGTTCGACCTAAGGGCTCTAGGAATGATTCAAGGTACGGTCTGTGTCTACTACTAGCTGTCGTATAAATAGACATAGGTACCAATAATTCATTATTTCCATGAATCATGTTCAAAACCTAGAGTTTCTGGTTAATCCGTTGACTTGACCCTCATGTCTAGAGATACCTTTGGGAGGAGGCTTGGAAATCACACTAACGTCGATGGTGTCATCTGACCCTTGAGGAAAGAGTTTCGGTTGGAACCTCTTGGTGGAGACGTGAAGGACTTACGATGTTAGTTTGGGTATAAATGAACATGCACAGTTAATACTCATATTTACTGTTTTAGAAAAAAAGTTCTTGGTTTATCTACAACGTTGGAGTATGGTTTTCCTTGGTCAGATTTAACGGAAAACCATGCAGCACAAGATTAGATCATCCATAGGAGGGTTTAGTTGATCACTCTTGAGTCGGTCAACATTACCCTCATTGCAGCAGATGTTTTGAGTTACCAGTTCCCAAAAGTAGTTGCAGAGTATGGGGACATCTCTTAAAAATATGATACGAGGTTTACCTCCCCAAAGGAATAGGGGCTTTTGCGTTGGCTGGGTACTACCATTATTTTGTAACTGACTTCTCCAAAGTAGCGGCACCCTTGTCTGCTTTGACGAAGAAGGTGGAGCCTTTACTGTGGACAGAGAAGTGTCAACAGAGCTTTCACGAGCTCAGACAGTGATGATGGCTAGAGTTCCTCCAGGACTATGACTTTGAGATAGTCTATACTCCTGGGAAGAGGCACGTGGTAGCATATGCACTCAGAAGGAGGTCTAGTATGCAGTTGCTGAGTGGGGTAACAGAGCAGCTAGCCGTGTGGCATATATCCTTCGTGGATAATGATGGAGTATCTTACCTCCAGTCTATGACTATCAGTCCCCCAATTCATCAGCGAATTTAGTAGACGCAGCTTGGTACATTGACTGAAAGGCCCGATGTGCTCAGATATCCTCAGGATGGTATCTTGAAGATTTTTTTAAATGTGGGGCGCACGTCATCCTCTTCAGAGGTTGCTCCATGGTACCAGTGACTCATCGAGAGGAGAGGTTGAGGGAGACCATGTCTTCCTATGGGTCTCAACCCAACGAGGTTTGCTGAGTTTTGGAAATGGCGGAAAGTTATCTCCGAAGTTCACCGGACCTTTCTAGATTCTCAGTAGATTGGAAGAGGTGGTATACAGTCTATCTATTTCCCCCACTAATGAACCAGGTGCATAACATCTTCCACATATCCTATCTTAGGAGATACGTGCACGACCCATCTCACGTCATCGACCATGGAATGCTGGACTTAGACAATGGGGATACATTTATGGAGGTTCTGGTAGATATTGAGAATCGACAGGATCGGGTCCTTCATGGGCAGTCTATACCTGTAGTGCGCGTTCGCTGGCAGCATGAGAACCTCCAGGAGAGAACATGAGAGTGGGAGGCTCAGTTCTATTCTCAGTACCCCCCATTTGTTTCCTAGTCTATGTTGTGGCTTTTGGGGATGAAAATCACCAAGGTGGGGAGAATGTAATGTCCCAAAAATTACATATAATTTTTTTATTTGAAAATTTTCAAAACGGCGAATTCTGACACAGCATGATTCTGAGGCCCGGAGTGCCAAGAATGATCCGTCGAAGTTTTTTTAAGCTTAAATTAATGCACGTAAGAAGTTTTCCTAAAAAAGTAGAATAAATCTTAAATGTTTACTCAGATCAGAAATATGAGGGCACCGTTGTGCTCAGGATGGCGGGTTTAACCTAGGAACGACTTAAGTTTAGTCGGTGTGGGCCACTTGTGAGAAAACCAAAAAATGGCATAACCATAAATAAAATAATTAAATAAAGTTATTTTATTTTTTAAATTCTTATAACTCACAAACGGTAACTTGGACTAAAAATAAGATACCACTGCTAAACACGTGAGGGTATGATTTCTTTTGGCTGATACTCACTTTGGCCGGCGTGGGCCACCGGTGAAAGTTAGTTTTTGGCCGTAAAATAAATAATTAAGTGACAATTATTTTATTTTAAAAATTCATAACTTCTAAACGGTAATTCGGATTAAAAATCGAGGATTACCGTTGGGTTCTTGGGGAGGGTTTTACTTGGGCAGAGCCTAACCTCAACCAGCGTGGGTCAAGGGTGACTGCTATAATTTTTCCTAACTTTTTTTTGGGTATGTTCAGTAAATGCGTGAGCTGTGTTATATAACCTTTTAACCGGTGCTCAGAATTGAAATCTAAGGGCACCGTTGAACTCGCACCGGTATTCGCTTAAAGAGACATTCACCTCGACGGCAATTGGTCAAGGGTGAAAGTTATTTTTTGGGTTTTTCGTGGAAATAATAAAAGAAAATAAACACACATTTTATTTTATTTTATCTGTTGTAGAAACCCATGTGGAAGTTGGAGGTGGGTACCACAAAACCTCAAACTCCCATGAGAGGTTATGGTAGTGGAGACCACCACACCTTAACCTTCCATGAGAGGTTATGGTGGTGGGGACCACCCGAGGACTAAACCTCTTGAACTCCCCTCTTAATTGAGGAGGAAACCAATCAACCCCTTATTAATGTGAAAGAGCCTCTTAAATTCCTCCACACTAATTAAGCCAACGTTGTAACGCCCCGACCCCAGTTACCCAGCATCGGTGCATTATTAAATAACATTGGTATGATCACAAAAGATCAAGTCTTGAAAGATCGATTAGTTTAGTATCTTTCGAATCACTATATATATATATTAATAAGTCTTACATTACATCATAAAGTAAAAACTACAACAACATCTTCTCTTCATAGACAACACTCATATCCCCTCATACTATCCATGCAGTTCATTCATAAAATACTTCTTCACATCCTGGGAAAAATAAAATATTGAAAGGGGTGACCTCAGATGCTTAGTAAGGATAACAGTATAGCGGAGACTTTCATAAATAAATATAAACATTTAAGGAAATGTCTAACTAAAACAAAATCCCTTTAAACATCAATTTCAGCATAATATGGCCAAGATAAAACGAAATAATTCCATTTAATTATTCACACGGATATTATACTAGTCAAATAATCACATGAAATATCAATAACCACTTTCAAAATGATGGAATGCATAATGCCAGACTATCATAACTACATAGTTAAGGCCTTGTTCCAAGACTAAAAATAATATTTTTTCAAGGCCTTGTGACAAGACACTAGTTTGTCTCATGAGACATACTGATGCATCGAGAAGCTATAGAAGGCTCCATCCATCACTTATTAAGTCCAATGCATTCCTCATATGAACAGGTTTAAACATTAATAAACATTCGTATTAAAACTAGCATACAAGAGGTCAATACTTTCTCCATAAACCTTGAATTGTATAAAAATAACACATCCACAGTCAAACATATCACAAAACCCTCAATACAATACATAAGTTTTGTATCATAATATATCAACTTCAAATAATCTTAAAATACATCAAAGGATTTTGACATAGATGAAATCCAAACAATTTGAGAGAAATATATATTTTTTAAATCATTTAAAAGTCACATAATTATAAAAAAACATTTACTTTGAAAATATTTTTATAATCTTGTAAAGGATGCTTCGAAGATTTTATAACTGCAGAAAATATCCGCACCCTCTGTATAAGTTAAAAAAATGCATTCTTACCTTAATTTTGGTGACAAGGTTAAAAAGGACCTTGTTTGGAAAACGACAGAAAGATTTCTTTATAAAAATCTTATAAAAATTCAAAAAAGGGTATAAATGTCTTTAACCCATAGTCTATAAGTTAGTAAGAATGTTTTGAAATATGTTTTTAAGAACCATGGATGTGGATGATAAAGAGGTCCCAGTATATAATTACGTACAAACAACATCAGATAATGAATAGATTGTGAAATAAACCCTTACCTTGTACTTTACCTTGGTTGATGGTAGTTCAACCTCCTTTATAATGGTGAAATGATTTTTATTTAATTATAAAATAATCATATACATAAATATGATATCATTTATGATCTTTTAATATTTCTTTGTTAATAATATTTTATTATTATCGTCATTTCGGGTGTTCACTTACTCGTTTTATTTTATATGTTTTGTTACATAATCCTTGTTTGTTGTGGATAAGTTGTATATTATTCATATACAAAATTATATCAAGTGTTTAAACATTATTTTTAATTATCAAATGAGAATTATACTTGAATGGATTCGATGGGGAATGAACCTCATCGCGTTCGTGGAGACGGTAGTCCGTACGTACGCACGAGTGACATATCATTCTTTTGATATTAAAATAATATATAATTGGATGGTATATAATATATACAGAATAATTATAATGTTATATTTATTATTTAATTCAATTACACATCATTATCATACCCATCAAAAAATAATGTTTTGAATAACAATTACACCACGACATGGAGACGGTAAGCTGTACGTACGCATGTATGGTGACATGTCATTCAAAGGATGGATAGAATTATAAATATGGTTGTACCATATTTATAATAACTTCAAATTATATATAATATACTGGAGTTATTATTTTATAATGGAAATAACAAACAAAGAAGAAGTTGAAGAAGAAAGGAACTTGAAAGTGGGTGGTGAAAACATTTCCTCTTCTTCGGGTTATTCCTTTGATTTGATCCAAAAGTCTCCTTAGGTTGGCTTTATAATCAAATTAAGTCCTATATAATGAATTGAGGGAAGTTTAGAGAGTATTTGGTCAAGGTTTTGCCGAGAAAAATGGCATTGATGGTGTGAAATGGAGATAAGGGGGAGTGCCCTTTTATAAGAGGGGTGAGGGGCACCTTAGAAAAAACTAGAAATATTATTTTATAATAAAATAATTTTCAGTTTCTAAAGGCTCCAAAGTATATTATTTCAAGTATAAGGTAGTTATGGGTCCAAACCAACTCAGCCAATAGGTTTTATATGGGTTTGGGTCATTATATTAACCTTATATTTTATATTTAACTCTTAGTTAATTAGATTGACATTTACCTTGTCTCTTTGTATTTTTATATTATATAGTTAATAAACATACTATATAATTACAAGAGAACCCCAAGTGGTTCAGTAATGATACACATATCATTATATAAGTATTTTTGCCGAACCGTAGATTTTTAGGAATACAATATCAATTAATAATATAATATTTGTTTTAAAAACTTTTTTTTGTCAATTTTGACACATATTTGGTAATTGATTTTTGTTAAAGTCCAAAAAAATTTCTTAGTTAGAAATAAACTCATTTTATAATTCCAAAAATGCCATATTAACCTAGAAAATTCGTGGATGACATCAAATCTTTCAAATTTTATTTATTTTTACATTTATAATACCATTTATTTGATTCTTTCATTAATAATGAAAATACTACATCATCATTGTGTCACAAATAATTATAATTATTAAATGTCTAAAAATTATAAATAAAATAAAATTCTGTAGGAAATATTTTTATATTTCTAATGAATATTTATAGTTTATGATATAACATATATAACCATATGTAAATTTTTTTTACTAAAAGATATATGCTTATGTCATTTTTGTATTTACTTTAACTTAATTCATATAAAGTGTCATTTTCACTTACAAGTGGCTCCATGGGGTCCCAAAATCGACCCAAGGATGCCCATGGTCAGACATGTATCATAACATATGGTTAGGACACTGTTTAGTGTTATTTAATAGTATTATAATATTATTTTTTACCCTTATTTACCGGATTTACCCTTTAACCATGGTAAATAAAATATTTACCGAAGTAATTATTCAAAATGTCTAAAAATAAAAGTTACCTATTTACACAATTTTTAAATCCTGATTCCCAATATGGAATCCATTTTTATAAATTTAATACACAGAAGTGGTAGAAATTAATTTCAAATTAATTCCCGCTGTCAAAACAAAAAGCTTGTTTTTAAGAAATATTAACTATCAAAAGATTGACACTTGTTTATGTCTAGTTTAAATGTGAAATTATTTCCAATGACCAAAATTGGATTAAATGGTAAAAATTTATTCTAATTATACTTTAAAACCTCTCAGTAGTATAATTTATCACTATAAATTATTTTGATTAAAAAAATTGTTTTTAATTAAAATTTATTATTTTTCACTATTCATAAAAAATTGGAAGTTTCAGAAAAATACCAAAAATTCAACCTATGATAATTTCGATATTACGAATAAAAAAATGAAGTCCATCTTGAAAGTTAAATTTATATAATTTCAAAACTTTGGAATTACTATTCATAACAGTTACTTTGATTGGTTGAGGTGTGTGTTGGATCTCGAAGTTGCGTACAACACACGCTATTGTATTATTCAAAGAGAAGCATACCGTGGAAGCTTGGGGTGTTACATTCTCCCCTCCTTCAAATAACTTCGCCCTTGAAATTTCTAGAATACTACATCATGAAGAGACTCGGGTGATTCTTCATTATATGTTCCTCGGGTTCCCACGTTGCCTCTTCCATTTTATGGTTTCTCCATAGCACTTTTACCAGATGAGTAATCCGGTTTCTCAGAACTTTTTCTTTAGTATCCAGAATCCTGAGGGGCTCTTCGCAATAAGACAGATCGGGTTCCAGTTCTAATTCTGTGTAAGTGAGTACCTGCATTGGTTCAGACATGTATTTTCTCAACAGTGATACATGGAACACATCATGAACTTTGGAGAGACTTGGCGGAATTTCCAAACAGTAAGCTACATCCCCAATTCGTTCTAGAATTTCAAAAGGTCCAATGTACCTGGGACTCAATTTACCTTTCTTACTGAATCATATGACTCCCTTCCATGGAGATACCTTCAAGAAAATATGATCAGCGACCTGAAATTCCAAATCCTTCCTTCGATTATCGTCATAGCTCTTCTACCTACATTGAGTTGCATTGATGTTGTTTTGGATTACCTTCATCTTTTCCATAGTTTCCTCCACAAGTTTTGGGCCAACATGTTTTTTTCACCAACATCATCCAAATAGGTTGGTGTGCGATATCTATTTCTGTATAACGCTTCATATGGTTACATCTGAATACTTGAATGGAAGCAATTGTTATAGAAAAATTCTACCAGAGGTAAATATTGATCCCACACACAATGAAGGTCATGTGAGCAGGATCTCAACATGTCTTCTATGGTTTGAATAGTTTGTTCTGATTGTCCATATGTTTGACGGTGGTAGGCAGTGCTCAAACAAAGTTTAGTATCCAAGGCCTTTTGAAGACTCTTCCCGAATCTTGATGTAAAAAATGGATCACGATCAGAAACAATTGATATGGGTACTCCATGAAATCTCACAAATTCATTAATATATTGTCTTTATATACGTTCAAGTGGTAGATCTTCTCTTATAGCAAAAAAAATGTGCTGACTTGGTTAGATGATCAATAGTGACCCATAATACATCTATCTTTCTAGGAGTCTTTGTAAGTCCCAGGACAAAGTCCATCATGATATTATACCATTTCCACTCAGGTACGGGAAGAGGTTTTATGACTCCTCCAGGATGTTTCCTTCTAGATTTCACTTGTTGAAAAACCATATATCTTTAAAAAAATCAGAAATCTCCCTCTTCATGTTGTCCCATAAAAAATGTTCCTTCAAATCTCTATACATTTTGCTACTCCTATGGTGTATAGAGAAATTGGATCTATGAGTATCTTCCAACAATTACCTTTTTAGATCAGGTATATCGGGAACACAAAGTCTCTTCCCAAGTTTCAAAATTCCATCTTCATACACAAATTCACTCAATATCTCATCAGTCACAACTTTAATCTTCTTTTGAAACTCTTCATCATCAGTCTGAGAACCCTTTATCCTTTCTGTTAAATATGGTTTGGAAAACATTTGAGAAAGTATTTATGTTTCACCTTCCATGGTGATTCCCATATCCATCTTTACTCGATCCATGTATATAGGATCCCTTTCAACTCTCATCTTGTACAAAACTCCATGACCATTTCTCCTCAAAGAATTCGCCACCTTATTTGCCTTCACTGGGTGGTAGTGTATAGTGCAATCATAATCCTTAAGCAATTGAATCCTTCTTCTTTGCCTCATTTTGAGTTCCTTATGTGAGAAAATATATTTCAAACTCTTGTGATCGGTATATATCTCACATTTTTACCATAGAGATAATGTCTCCATATCTTCAAAGAAAAGATTACAGCTGCTAACTCAAGGTCGTGAGTAGGATAGTTTTTCCCATGAATTTTTAGCTATCATGATGCATAGGAAATAACCCTAACATCCTGTATAAGGAAACAACCAAGTCCTTTCTTTGAGGCATCCCTATAAATAACAAACCCATTTTTCCCTGATGGTAGAGTCAAGATAAGTGCATTGACTAATCTTCTCATCAAATTTTCGAAACATTATTTACACTCTTTTGTCCAAAAAAGTTTAACCACTTTATGTGTGAGATTCGTTAATGGGTTAGCCAAGCGAGAAAATTTCTGTACGAAACGTCAGTAATAACCTGCGAAACCAATAAAACTGCACTCCTCGGTTATACGCATCGGTGCTAGCCATTCTTGGATCACTCTTGTCTTAGAAGGATCAAAGGAAATTCCATCCTTAGAAACACTATGCACAAGAAAATAAATCTCATGAAGACAAAATTCACACTTGATAAACTTCCCATATAATTCATGTCCTATTAGAGTCTTCAATATAATGCTCAAGTGATTTTCATGATCTTCATAGATGATGGAGTATACCAAGATATCATCAATAAATACCACTACAAAGTCATCAAGATATTCCTTGAAAACTATGTTCATTAGATCCATGAAAACAGTGGGTGCATTAGTCCGCCCAAAAGGCATTACTGTAAACTCGTAATGCCCGTTCCTGGTTCGAAATGCTGTCTTCAGAATTTCTTCCTTCTTCACACACAACTGATGGTATCCATATTGAAGGTCATGCTTTGAAAATTATTGAGCTCCATGCAGTTGGTCAAATAAATCATCAATGCAAGGTACATGATACTTGTTATTTATTATTATAGCATTGATATACCTGTTGTTGACACATAACCTCATAGATCCATCTTTGTTCATAAGAAAAAGGACAGGGATCCCCATTGAGAAACACTAGGGTGAATAAATCATTTATTACTTAATTCCTGTAGTTGTTTATTTAGTTCCATCAATTCCACAGTTTCCATTCTATTAGGGGGTCTTCGATATGGGCCTTGATCTAGGAATTAAATCAATGGAAAACTCAATTTCTCATTCTGGAATATTTCCAGGTAAATCTTATTGAAACACATCAACATATTCTTTCACAATTGGTACATCCTCTATTTGAACATTCCTTTCCTTACTCACAGTCATTTCATTATCTTCTTCCCCAAAAATTTAATTTAGCTGAGCTACTGTGGGGGATCTAGATAAGAATTTGGTTGTGACGTTTCTGTTTTAAAGATAGGATACTCCTTATCATCATTGAAAAATGTATCCTCCTTCTTCTTATAATAAATTTTCGCAACATGATCCAAAACCCAATACATATGAATGATTATATAAAATTTCATCATGGGTATGACGATGAGATCAGAAGATAAAGAACATTTATATGTTCTAATGGGAACTGATTCACAAAACATTATTGCAATGATACTTCCCTTATAAATTTTTACTGACTACTCTATTGTTAAATAAAATTGTAAATATCTAATTTTCAAAGAAAACTGGGCAGATATGAAACAATACAGTGATCCAAAATCAAATAAAGCATTGTCTAAACTTGAGGAAACAATTAAATTACCTACCACCACGTCATTAAGAGCTTCAACCTCTACAGTAGAGATAACATAAGCTTGGCCTTGATCCCTTGGTCTCTTCTGAGGTATGTTTTCTTAACTCTTAGGACATTCATTTTCATAATGTCCCATCTCCCTGAAATTGTAGCATTGAACATGGGTAGCTTCTTTCTTCCCCTTACAATCAAGAGCTTGGTGGCCTTTATCACCACACTTGTAACAGACTTCCATTCCCTACAAACAAGTACTGGGGAGTTTCTTCCTTTACTGTAGGATAGATATTCAACTATTCCCTTCTTCCCCTTATTTCCATTTCCAGAGTGATCAGTAGATCTCTTCTTCTCTTTCTTTGCTTTAAATTCATAAGACTTAGAGAATTCCTTTTCTGTCATAATAGCACATGAGACAATGTCTTCGTAAGACGAGAAGGATTGTAAGACTAATTCTCAACGAAGAAATGGTTTTAACCCATAAAATAAATGATCAATCTTACTCCTCAGGTTACGTATATAATATGCTACATGCCTCACTAACCTTGTAATGATAGCTTCATATTTTGCGACATTCTCATCCTCCTTTTGTCTCATACTCAAAAATTGCCTTTCCATATCTGCTCGATGGTCATGAGGAATGTATTTTTATAAGAAAATATTTTTGAACTCCCATGATTCCATATTTGATACTTCATCATCTTCCTTTGTGTTTTTTATCAATGACCACCATTGATCAACATCTCCAGTGAGGCGATAAAGTGCCATGATAACTTTTTCCCTTTCACTACTCCCCAAAGCCTGAAATATTTTCTATAGGGAACTTATCCATTTCTAATCTACCAATGGATTTTTACTCCCATTGAATTTTTGTGTCTATTGCCTCATGAAGTGATCTAACATTGATCCTCCACGCTGCGGATCAAGGTTCTCCATACAGGTAAGGTTATTACTCATAACCTGAGTGAGTTGTCCTAGTATGGTGATAAGCTGATCAGCACCAGTTGTATCACCATCTCCACAATAATTATCTTGAGTAGTAGGGAAATACCTACATGGAGTGTGCACATTAATATGGTTTCCATTCCTTCCACTAGGTGCCATTTCTAAACAATGGCATAAACTAGATCAGTTTATGAATTAAAATACAGAATTCCAAACATGTAAAACACTGAACATAAATTAAACTATTTATGGATATAATCCATAATCATAAAAAAATGATTTCTTTGAGGATGTATTTACTCATAAACCCTTCATAATGGTTTGTAAGGAAAATGAGAATTATCCTAATCATATCCCCCGGGAGTGTCGTAACCAAGAGTGCAGCAAGGCCCATTGTCCTACACTAGTTCCCGTTTGAGTCTAGCTCAAAGCAGTGTTTTCGAGTTTTACCCCTAGGTACATCTGTTCCAGAGCTGCCTCTACCTTCTCGTATCCAAACAAGGATGTATTTCTCGGAAAACTCACAAAATCTCTACAATACCAAAATTCTAGGAAGTTCTTCTATACTAATCCTCAAAGTCTATATTAGGGCGATGTTCTCTAATCAGAGTTTATCTAAATCTATCTTCCAAGGTTTATTACTAAACTTTCTCTGATACAAACTGTAACACCTCAACCCCAGTTACCCAGAGTCGGTTCATTATTACCTTACATTGGAATGATCACAAAGGATCAAGTCTTGAAAGACCGATTAGTTTAGTAGGCTTGGAATCACTACATATATTCATAAGTCTTACATTACATCATAAAGTGAAAAACAAAAATAACATATTGTCTTCATATACCACACTCATATCCCCTCATACTATCCCTACAGGTCATTCATAAAATACTTCTTCACATCCTGGGAGAAATAAAACATTGAAAGGGTTGAGCTCAGATGCTTAATAAGGATAACAGTATAGTGGAAACTTTCATAAATAAACATAAACATTTAAGGAAATGTATAACTAAAAAAAATCCAATTAAACTTGAACTTAAGAATAATATGGAAAAGATAAAATGAAATAATTCCATTTAATTATTCACATGAATATTCTACTAGTCGAATAATCACATACAAAATAAATAACCACTTTCGTAATGATGGAATGCATAATTCCAGACTATCATAACCACATAGTCAATGCCTTGTTCCAAGACTACAAATAAGATTTTGTCAAGGCCTTGTTCCAAGACACTAGTTTCTCTCATGAGACATACCGATGCATCGAGGAGCTATAGTGTGCTCCACCCGTCACTTATTAAGCCCAATGCATTCCTCATATGAACAGGTTTAAACATAACATAAACATTCGTATTAAAACTAGCATAAGAAATGTCAATACTTTCTCCATAAACCATTAATGGTATAAAAATAACCCTTCCATAGTCAAACATATCACAAAACCTTCAATACAATACGAATGTTTTGTATAATAATAAATCAACATCAAATAAGCTTAAAATCCATCAAAGGATGTTGACATATATGATATCAAAACTATTTGAGAGAAATATCTCTTTTTTTTAAATCATTTAAAATTCACATAATTATAAAATAAAACATTTACCTTTAAAATATTCTTATAATCTTGTAAGGTAAGATTCGAAGATTTTATAATAGTGGAAAATTTCCACACCCGCCGTATAAGTTAAAAAAAGGCATTCTTACCTTAATTTTGTCGAAAAGGTTAAAAGAGACCTTGTTTAGAAAATGAAAGAAATATTCCTTTATAAACATCTTATAAAAAGTCAAAAGAGGATATAAATTACTTTAAACCATAGTCTATAAGATAGTAATAATTTTTTGAAATGCATTTTTAAGAACCATGGATGTGGATGATAAAGAGGTCCCAGTAGATAATTACGTATAAACAACCTCGAATAATGAAGTGATTGAAAAATAAACCCTTAACTTGTACATTTACGTGGTTGAGGGTATTTTAAACACCTGTATAATGGTGAAATAATTGTTATTAAATTATACAAAAATCATATACATAAATATGATATCATTTATGATCTTTTAATATTGCTTTGTTAATAATGTTTTAGTATTATCGTCGTTTCAGATGTTCACTTACTCGTTTTCTTTTATATGTTTTGTTACATAAGACATGATTTTTATGGATAGGTTGTATATTATTCATATATAAAATGATATAAAGTCCTTAAACATTAATTTTAATTAACAAATGATAATTATACATGAATGGATACAATGGGGAATGAATCTCATCGTGTTCGTGGAGACGGTAGTCCGTCCGTACGTACGAGCGACAATATCATTCTTTTGATATTAAAATAATATATAATTGGATGGTATATCATATATACAGAACCATTATAATGTTATATCTTTTATTCACTTCAATTACACATCATTATCATTCCCATCCAAATAATAATTTTTTGAATAACAATTACACCACGACGTGGAGACGGTAAGGCGTACGTACGGACGTATTGTGACATGTCATTCAAAGGACGGATAGAATACTGAACACGGTTGTACCATATTTAAAATAACATAATATTATATAGAAGATACTGGAGTTATTATTTTATAATGGAAATAACAAAGAAATAAGATGTTGAAGATGAAAGGAACTTGAAAGATGGTGGTGAAAACATTACATCTTCTTCAGGTTCTTCCATTTGATTTGATCAAAAGGGATCTTTAGGTTGTCTTTATGATCAAACTAAGGCCTCTAAGTTGAATTGAGGTAAGTTGAGAGATTATTTTGGGAGGATATGTCCAAGCCAAATGGCTTTGAAGGTGGGAAATTGAGAGAATGTGGAGTGACCTTTTATAAGAGGGGTGAGGGGCACCTTAGAAAAAAAATAGAAATATTATTTTATAATAAAATAATTTTCTGTTTATAAAATCTCAAAAGTTGATTATTTCTAGGATAAGGCGGGGATGGGTCGAAATCAACTCATCCAATAGGTTTAATAGAGTTTTGGGTCATTATATTAACATTATCTTTTATATTTAACTCTTAGTTAATTAGTTTGACATTTACCATGTCTCTTTGTATTCTTATATTATATGGTTAATAAACATACTATATACTTCCAAGAGAACCCCAAGTGGTTCATTAATGCTAAAAATATCATTATATATGTCGTTGGAAAAACCTTATATTTTTTGGAATAGAATATCAATTAATAATATAATATTTTTTTAAAAACAATTTTATGTCAATTTTGTAACTATTTGGAAATTGATTTTTGGTAAAGTCCTAAAAACATTATTAATTCTAAATAAAATCCTTTGATCAATAATAAAATGTCATATTAACATAGAAAATTCGTGCATGGCATTAAAACTTTCAAATTATGTATATTTTAACATTTATAATACAATTTATTTGATTCTGTCATTAATAATGAAAATACTGCATCATCATTGTGTCATAAATAATTAAAATTATTCAATGTCTAAAAATTATAAATATAATCCCATTATATAGGAAATCTTTTTATCTTTATACAGAATATTTATAGTTGAAAATATAATATATATAACCCTATGTCAAATTTTTTTTACTAAAAGATATATGCTTATGTCATTTTTGTATTTACTTTAACTTAATTAATATAAATTGTCATTATACATGTGGCTCCATGGGGTCCCAAATTCGTCCCAAGGATGACCATGGTCTGAAATGCATCATCCAGTAGGGTTAGGAAATGTGTTAGTGTAATTTAATATTATTATAATATTATTTTCTACCCTTATTTACTGGATTTACCCTTTAACCATGGTAAATAAAATATTTACCGAAGTAATTATTCAAAATATCTAAAACTAAAAGTTACCTAATTACACAATTTGGAAATCCTGATTCCAAATATGGAATCCATTTTTCTAAATAAAATACACAGAAGTGGTAGAAATTAATTTAAAATTAATTCCTGCTGTCAAAACAAAAAGCGTGTTTTTAATAAATAATAACTATCAAAAGATTGACACTTGTTTATGTCTAGTTTAAATGAGAAATTATGTCCAATGACCAAAATTGGATTAAATGGTTAAAATGTATTCTAATTATACATTAAAACCTTTTAATAGTATAATTTAAAATGATAAAATATTTTGATTAAAAAAGTTGTTTTTAATTAAAATTTAGTATTTTTCACTATTCATCAAAAATTGGAAGTTCTCAGAAAAATACCAAAAATTCAACCGATGATAATTTCGATATTCCGAATCCAAAAATGAAGTCCATTTTGAATGAAACATTTATATAATTTCAAAAATTTTGTATTACTATTCATAAAGGCTACTTTGATTGGTTGTAGTGTGTGTTAGAACTCGAAGTTGCGTACAACACACGCTACTATATTATTCAAAGATAAGCATACCGTGGAAGCATGGGGTGTTAAAAACAAATCAATTTAATTGGAATGCCCCTTTTTAGATTAATTAATAGCGTCGTTGAAAGTGTCGCCCGCCGGCCGCTGACCGTGCCGCCCGCCGGCCGAACCGGCCGCGCCGCCGCCGGCCTTCCGGGATGCCCCGGCTCACGCTGCCCACTGGCCTCCCAAGCTGCTCGTGCCCCTCGCGGTGCCCCGGCCAAACCGGCCCCGCTCCCCGGCCAAACTAGCCTTTCCATAGCCCTCCGAGCCGACCCGATGATGTCGGCCTCGCGGCGGCCTCCCGGCCGATCCGGCCTCACGGCGCCCTCCGGGTCGAGCTGTGCCCCTGTGGCCCTCCGGGCCGAACCAGCCCCACGCCTCCGGGCCGAGCCGCCCTCAGGCGCCCTCCAGGATGAGCCGCCCACGCGGTGTCCCCGGGCAGAACCTCCCTCGCGGCCTGCTGGGCGGGGCCCATCGTGCCGGGCCGGACCCAATGGGTCAGTCTGGGTCGACCCAAACAGGGTCGGGCCGGGTCGGGCAGACAGGGTCAGACCAGACCCAGGCCCACTACAAACCTTTTACCTTCTTTTGGTCATAACTTTGGCACCAGATGTCCATTTGACGAACCACCAACGACACTGGAAATCGTGGAGTATGATGGTACCTTTGAGTATACCCCACTAGAGTATGGGATATAGTTGAGTTACGATCATTTGGATCGAGCACGAATCCAACCGGGCCCCCGGGACTAAAAGGCTAATAACTCACAGTCCGGGCGTCTGATTGACGCATCGTCTGTTGCATTGAGACCCCTATGACATGACAGACCTTTGAGATACTTCTACGTGGTACTTCGTGACAGTAGGAGTTTTGAACTGTGGCTTGGGAAGAGGTTTCCCCAAGCGTGTTACGTACAGAACCCTGCGACTAGCTGAGACCTAACAACTGCTGACCGTTTTGACTCGGAGTGCATCTACTAGCCCATTGGGGAGTGCCATGGTGTCGCGGGAGACCCACAGTGGGGAGTGCCTTGGTGTCGCAGCAGACACACGGTACTCGATAGGAGGAGTACCTCAGCAGGCTACGAGGGGGAGTGCCTCAGTGACGCAGCAGACCCGCGGTGGGGAGCGCCTCTGTTTGACGTGGCGGACCCACAGTACTGGACAAGAGCAGTACCTCTACAGTACAAGGTTAGTGGGAAGAACCTTGGTGTCGCGGAAGGCCCACTGTACTCGACAGAGGAGGAGTTCTCCAGCAACTGAGGTGTTCGACAATGTGACTATGGATGTTACTTGATACTACCCCTAGAATACAATCTTGGTTGAGATGAGTTAGTACTTTTGTGTTTTCCTCATGATTGAGATGGATTACAAGATAACTTAACTATATGTATGGGTATATACCTAATTAAGGTTATCTGTTGATTTCTTAATTTGTGGTTTATCCTTGGTGGATCTATGTGAGACCTTGAGGATCTCGGGGTCCCTACTGAGTATCGTTATACTCAAACCTGCACGGGCTACTCCCGCACCCTGTTGTGTTGGTTGCAGATGACGAACAACACTGACTAAGGCTGAGATTACTAGGACTGGATGGTACCCGGAGTTGGACCATGCGGCTTGTCAGTTTGCAGAGGAGACAGACGGACATGGAGTGCTGAGGTGGCTATCTGTACCTAACCTTCAGGTAGGAATGGTGGAGGACGACCCAATAGTTGTTTCCCCCTGTTTTCTCAGTTGTACTTGTACATTCTGTATCTTGTACATTTCAGTTGGGCTTGTATTCTGGAAACTTTTTACTTACTGTTCTCACTTGTTGTTTATACAGTTTACTCGTGTTCATATCTTATTGTGTGTGTTTATAGGTTATAAAGGCAATGCCTTCTCAGTTTAAAGAATTACGCCTTTAGTGCTAGTCTCCAGCCCCTGGCCTAAGGAAGGAAGGTTTGGGGTAGTCACGACACGAGCCCCAGGGGATGGGTCGTGACATAGTATATCCATGATAGCAGATAAATCACGAACCCAAGATAATAGTAGAAATATGAACCCACGAGCCACCAGTATACCAGAACCAAAGCAACATCACTTATGAGAAAACATTTCATAATAGGCAACATCATAGAAGACAAGAAACCAGATATAAAGAAACATCAGAGAAGAGGCCACCCGAAGAATCATCACTTAAGAGGAAACATACCAGATCTAAAGAAACATCGTAGAAGAGGTACTCGACCATCACTGGCACTAAGACCCGTACTATCGTTGAAACCCACACCTCTATAGATGAACCTCACCGTCGCTAAACCAATAGTAACTCATCCGAGTCACGACCACCTGAAAAGCATCTAAACCACTGACCAAGAACACCTTCCACACGAACATAACTTAGTAACCAGAGACGCACCAAGGTTAGGGCCACCGAAGCCGGATGAGATCCACAGTGCCACCATAGTAAGGAGAATATATCTTGAATTTTGATAGAGTGATTTTTAGTTGTAAGATGATCCATAACAACCCATATGACATTGTTTCATCTTGATGTATTTAGATGTATGTTGGAAAATAACATTGTGATGTATTCCCATTTACATGTTGGTATTTGTAATGTTTGCATCATCCCCTTAGACTTTTGTCTTTCATCCTTCACTTTCTGACATACCCGATACTTTGATATATATTTTGTGATCTATTTCTTCATATAATCCCACCAATAGTTCCCTTAGAGATCATGATACATCTTTATACTCCCTGAGTGAATAATGAATGATAATATTTTTGGGTTACATAAGATCACTTTCATTATCTATGGATTCGATGATACAAAAAGTATTGAACCAAATCTTAAGACTCCTTAATATTAAATTTTTAACTTTGAGTAGTTATCTTTTCTTATAGTTTCCACATTATTTTCAATTACCATATTTTTGTTTGAGTAGTATTTCTTTTATCCATGAGGAACTATTTAGAAATCATTTTAGAAAGTATTAAGGGTGTTATTTATATAATTATTCCCATTTCCATCCATTAAAAATCAAAGAATATTTGATCCTTTTCAATTCTCATCGTTGATAATTTTGTAGGGTCCCATCAACATAGAGAATCTATCACTTCATTTTCCTTACCGGGAATGTAGTGGAATGAATATTTGGAATCCTTGATGAAATTTAACCATCTTAGCTAGCTCATATTAAGATAAATTTGGATGAATATATATTTGAGGATCTTCTGATCAGTATATATCTCACACTTCTCACTTTAGATATAATGATACCATATTTTTAACAAAATAATCATAGCAGCTAACTCCATATCATGTGCATCATTTTTTTCTCATAACATTCAACTACCCTAAGGTGTAGGCTATCATTTTATAATTTTTCATCATTACACAACCTAATCCATCCATTGAATAAATGATTTATACCACAAATAGATCCCCCACTATCTGAAGTGTGTGTACTAGAGCAGTGATAATCCTCCTTTTAAACTCTTTTATGTAGTCTTTATATTCACTGATCCAGAAAAAATTTACTCCCTTCCGAATGAACTTGTTTAATGGTTTTGAAAATCATGTTAACTTTTCCTAAAATTGTCGGTAATTCCAAGATAGACCATGGAAACTATGGATATCCATTATAGATGTTTTCCTGAGCCACTCTTTTATTTTCATTATTTTAAAATTTTCTACAAATATTCCTCTTATAGTGATAACATTTTCCAATAATGAAAATACCTCCTTCTAAAACTCACATATACTATATTTTTCATAATGTTTTTCCCTTCAAAAATTCATTATCACAATATTCAAATTGTCCCCATGTTCCTCCTTTCTCTTAGATTACAATATAATATCATAAATAAAGACTACCAAAAATTTGTTGAGATAATATCTAAAGACACTCTTCATTATTTCCATGAAAATTGATGGAGAGTTAGTTAGTCTAAAGAGCATCACTATGAACTCATATTGGCCATACCTCGTTTGAAATCCAATCTTGGGATGATCGTCCTTCTGCACATTTAATTAGTGATATCCCGACTGGAGTTCGACCTTCAATAAATAATTCTCCCCACATTACTGATTGAATAATTAATCTATCCATGACTGGGGATACTAGTTATTTATCATGAATTTCTAATCTAGTGATAATCAATGCATATGCACTTTGATGCATTCTTCTTTTGGTGAAGAGGACTGGTGATTCATCAGGATTTTGTGGTGTGTAATGGGTTTTTATTGTTTTTTTTACCATTTTCACTTTTCCATGAAACTCCATATGGTTCCCCCATCCATAGATGGGCATATACCATCTTTCCAAAGGCTGGAATTTGTCTGGGTTTTCAGGGTTAGTGACTCATTGGGACTCGAATTGGTCAAGATTATGGGAGTTCAGGCTCATCGCACCCTTTTGAAGGGAATTGTTGCCTAATTTGGGACTCTCTTATAGATTTAAGACATGTTAGTGAATCTCTTCCTAATCCCAATGTGGGACTAGCTACCCTAATAAAATGGTTATAGGTTAGTTCAGTTATATGTGAGACATATTAGGATATATTTTCTGAATCCATCTATATGTATCTGTGGTTCTTCATCATTTTCTAGTAATGAGAGGTTGCTTATATGCTGAAACCATACGACCAAGTGCCTCAGTTCATACTCAATTTAATAGATG
The DNA here is from genome assembly GCA_963277665.1 of Viscum album. Lineage (NCBI taxonomy): Eukaryota > Viridiplantae > Streptophyta > Magnoliopsida > Santalales > Viscaceae > Viscum > Viscum album. Next base: position 1,669,011,978 of record OY728120.1, read on the forward strand.
TGGGTGATATTTTTAGGATGGGGTTGATCCATTATGAGGTATCCTACATTTCCCAGTTATTGCAGTAATGAAGACCCACATAGTTTAGTTGATCTGTAAATTTTAAGGTCATGTGGTGTTGAATAATATAGTGGGTTTGTAAACACAAAATACTTGTTCTCGAGTATGGAAGAGACAACCTACGTATCATTGTTATGTAAGGAATTAGAGTCATCATAGGTCGATTGATCCGTTCTATTTAATGTCACACGGTAAAGACAATATGGGGTGTGTTGAAACACCAAATACTTGAGCATGAGTATATAAGTGTTTCCCTACATATCATGGTTATTAAATGAATTAGATTCATCATAGTTTGGTCAATTTTGGGGCTTACACACTGAGGCTGCCCTGGTGAATGGTTTTTTGATGCATAATGAGGTGTTCATTGCATCATCTTAACACACATGAGCCATGCTCATTGGGAGAAATAAGAGGGAGTGCATGATCGGCCTTGTGGAATATGGATATGGGATCTGCATATTGGGGTAGCCCTTGGAGTGTTTGATGTGGAGCTTGGGTCTTTAAGGAGGCATCCTACGTATCCCAGTTATGGCAGGAATCAGAGTCCTCGTAATTCTCTTGGAGATGTTGGGGCCTACACACTGTGGTCGCCATAGTGAATAGTAATTGTTATTTAGAAGGTGTCATGTCATCCTATTGGCATACCCTATAGGTTATCACATGACCTGGATTAACACATGTCGAGGGTTTTGCGAGAGTCTTAGTAGCGTGATCCAAGGGGTTGCATGTTTTGGCTAACACCTCAGGGGGGACATCAGGCAACCAGGACAACAAGTCCAGAGGGTGTCTCATGGGTTGTCTAACACCTCATGGGGGATATCACAGGAATAGGCCTCCATGCCCAGAGGGTACACCCCCAAGATCAAAATTTTCATGTCCAGATGTGTCGATGAGACTTAGATGACATGAGTGGGCGTCGTTATGTGAGGCGGGCGGTGTGTCTTGAGGACGTCACAAGTCCTGGGTGATGAACCCAGAGGGTTCTTATTATCCAAGTCGTGTCCAAAAAGGGTCCACAAGACTGGTCCTAGAATTTTTATAGTGTTCTGCATATCCCAAATGAAATTTCAAAGGTTTGTCGCAAGGTCCAGGTGGTGCGACTTGGTACCATTGTATATTCTTGATTGACACCTGCGAAGCACTTGGAAGTCTAGAATCATGTCTACCTCTTTGGTTTTCCACTTTTAATATGGGTTTTTTTACCCTTTATGTTGTGAGTGCCTTGATTCAGTTCAGTGTTAGTTTGTTTGGGTCTCAAATGATATGGAAGAAATGCGTTATGGTTTTTTCATGTCTCTCCTGAAGTCCTTTGTCTGATCGTTTATTTACCACATGGAGGTATTTGTGCCCAGTGCATGACTTTTTTGGTGGCCCGCCAATGTATTAACTAGCAGAAAGTCCACTAGTTTCATGATCAGATGTGTGCAGAAGCCCAGAGTCAGAGTGTCAACATTGGTAGAGGTAATCTAGGTCGAAATTTAGTAAATTCGATCCACCAACCAACGAACCAACCAACTAAACCATTTTTCTGAGATGGAGTAGGGAATTATTAGGTGTATCCACTTACATACTCACCAGTTTTTTCAGGGAATCATTCATGAGTCTAGAATGGAGTCGACGTAGTGTCTATTGTTATATAGTTTTTCAAGTCTCTGCGGTGGACCATGTCAAGGGTGCCTCTGGATTTTCAGTGGTCACAAGTCCATCCGTCCTTTATCAGATTATTTCCAACGATTGAGGAAATGTGATTCAAAGTACATCTATCTCTTCATGTTGGAATGTCCAAGGGTATTTATGAAATCCAAATGATTTTTGGAAGGCATTCGCGAGTCCTTGAATGGCTTTTATCGGGGTCTATCGGGACCATGCCAAGGGTACTCTGGGTGCATCACATGCCCATTAACGACTGTGAACCATGCTCACCATCTCTCTCCTTATCACATTTGTTTTATATTATCGTGATCAGGAGTCATGCGATATTGTATGTATGGTATTGAGGGTTTTTACACTTTTTTGGAGATGCATCGCGTGACTAGTATGGGTCGTTTGTTGCACAATAATTTTATGGAAATGTTCTCATTCCAAAATGATTTTTTGAGGAATGGAAGGCATGTCATATAGGGATCGTGGTGCTGCACTGGGTGTTAGGGACTCACTGCATGTCTTTCAGTGATCGCATACACAGCTTTCCTCCTATTTTTCTATCTCCTTTGTTTTATTTCTCAATGGTATGGGGTCATGCAGGATTTCCTGATCAATGTATGGGTTTTATTCATAATTTTTTGGTGATGATTTTCTTGAACAATATGGGGCATATGAAGATTGTGTGAGCATATAGGGGAAAAGTATGTTCTTCTTTCTTTAAAGTGTCACAGATTTGTTGGGATGCACATACGGGCTTCCAAAAAGCGAGGTTGACAAGCCAAAGGGACTTCATGAGGAGATGAAATCATGATGCCGATGTCTCTTTGTGTTTCACAGATCACTCGAGGTACATGTCACATGTCCTTCAGTGACCATGGACACAACTCACCTCATCTCTTTTGATATCCTTCATTTTATGTGGCAAGGGTGTGGAGGTTTGTGAGTTTTCTCGAGTAATATTTTTGATTTTTACTCGATTTTATAGTGGTTCCACACGTGAGTAATTTGGATCATATAAGAGTGCAGATGTATTTTGGAAAAAACCAAGCATATATCCTTAGAGTTCCTCATAATTTTCCAGATGTTTCCATGTCCTGTGGCTGACTAGACAAAGGTGTTTCACGAGGTGCACCAAATGGGTCATGGTTTATCACATATTTTCATGGGCTGGCATGTGCTTCACTGACCACGAGCCCCCCTAGCCTCCTCATAGTTATCTCCTTAGTTCTTTCTCACAAAGTCTCGGAGGTCTCACTCTATGGATTTGATATCATCATCGGATTTTATTCTTCCCAATAATGATTCTGTGCTTGATATGTGTGACCATTAGGGGTATATTCATTGAAATGTCGCTTCTAATGATTTTCAAAGGATTCTGAATAGTTTTTCATGTACTTGCCAATGAAGAACTGCATGGCCTGGGGGATTATCATATAGCTGTCAGAATTTGGACACTTGTGAACAGGTTTTCTCATTGAGGAGGCCTCTGTGGGACTTTCGATGCTTTAGGATACTTGTGTGGAGACTTCGTGTGACCTTGGATTTGTCACACAATCACACTCATTAACCATATTATTCTTCCTTTCTCTTGTGGTGGTAAATAATATCAACATTTGGATTTTTCATTTTTCATGGTTTTGATTATTCATATTTGGTGGGAATCAACAAATCCCCCCCAGGAGCGATGTTTGAGGGGAAAAGGAATCGGTCACGAGGACAAATAAATTCCCGCTAGAGTCTTTGGTGGTGTCTCGAACCCGTGATCATGGGTGAAATTTGGCCTACTAGGAGACCTTTGGAATTATTATAACCACCTATATATAAGGGTATGTGGATGAAATTTTATTCCATTGGTATCCTACTTCTTTGGAGAACTCTTGCTACTTCCTTATCGCAAGATCTCTACGTGAAAGCTTATCTCTTGTCCTACCTGTGAGTCTTCACTGAAAGTCTCGATCATGAACCCTTCACTTGCGCAAGACTAATTTCGACTCGGACACTCATCTATCTCGACTGTGGATTAATATTCTACAATTCCTTAAACTTATTCAGTTTTCTTGAGGGCTTTTTTGAGCTCAGGTGGCTCAGCCTCTAGATCGATTTCACGTGACCATGTCCAACTCACTTGACCACAAGAGTCCAAGGAGATAATGTGATGAACTTGGGGCCTCATATGGGTTATGCACACTGTGATTTTTTCTAGAGACCAGGTGGTTTTCATACTTCTTGATGTGGTTCAAGGACCCTTAGATGGGTCATGAAATGTGAATGATGCCATCAGGGCATTCTCATGCCTTTATATTTTTCAAGACTTTATATTGTTTCGTCTAAAATGTTCCACATCATTTATTTCAGATGGACTCTAGGTCTCATCAATCATCCCAAAAGACATCAAAGAGGTATGAGAGATTATGATTTATTCCCTTGATTTTGTTGTTGTGAGCATGGATCCCACCTGCTGTTATTCAGCCGGGTCATATTAGCTGGCCTTATGAAATCTCATGGGATTGAAATTTGCAAGCTACCCCCTTCCAGACTAATTTCCACACTATGGTTTTAGGCATACCATTTACATCTCTATCCCTCTTCAAAATTCATCATTTATACTCCCTTCCAGACCCAAAGAGATCAGATAAAATTATGTGCTAATATATCACATAGGGGCCATTTTATCTCAAATGGGGACTGTGATGATGGTCGTCTTCTACGTTTATGATGTATGACATTGAAGAGAATGATCATATATCATATTGGTATATCCACATGTATTAATCAATAATATGACAACCAACCGCTGATCAAATATATGGATGGATCTTCAATTGAGACTTTCGATCGGGTGGATGTTTTAGATTGGAATGGGGGTGGCCCTTCTACTATACCTACTTTGTTAACTATAGAGGAACAGTCACATCATAGGCTGGTCTGGGAGAGTATCTAGGCCTTGGTTACTAAGACCCATATAGAGACATTCTATCATCAAGGGGAGAGGCTTTGGATAATTTTCTATGATATGGGGGTAGACGGTTTTGATCGACAACCTCTATTCAAAATTATAACAGATCATTCCATCCTAGAGAGACCTTGTTTCACATGGGAGGATCTTTGATGATTTGTTTAATGAGACCTACCTCTGCCAATAATTGAAAGAGACGAAAGAGGTACTATAGAAGGTTCATCATCTATCATTTAGATTTTGACACTATATGGACACTTGGAGTGTAAAAATATGGAGGCACGAAGAGATGATTGCTCAATTGATGTCTATTATATTAACATAATCAGCTTTCTTTTCTACTACTCAAAGGATAATTGAATATATGGCTACTCTAGTCGAAGCTATTCATCCTACGATAGAGGTGATGGAATTAGGGAGGTAGACACTTCAATTCTCGATTGATTCATCCCACCAAACCCTTTTTGATCTTTTTAGCGGTTCTGATCATTAATTTCTGTAACCAGTTTTTCTTGAACCAAAAAACATACATTTTGACTACACCCCATTTTTGTTAAGGTTTTTGGAGAGACTCTAAAATGTGGATATTCTTAGATTTTTTACATAAAATTAATGGACGATTTTAGTTTATTATAAAATATTCTTCTTCATATGATTCATTATAATTATGTTGCATTTGGAATTACTATGAGGACCCATCTCTTATATTGTGATATATAAGTGTGAATGTTTGATGTGAAGGTAAATCATTAGAGCATGAGATATTTCCTGGAGGATTACTTATTTTTATGTTTTAGGGAGCATCACATGCATGATAGGTATGTATAGTGGGCCACACAATAACAATCAAATGCTTTAGTTTAGGGTATTTTAGCTCGGAACTTCTGTTTCATTAGTTTAGGGTCTTTCAACTGCAACCTTCTATTTCTCTAGTTTATCAACATTTAGGTTAGACTCTCTAATGATTTAGTTTAGGTTTTTTTATCTTACACCATATTTTTCTTTTGTTGATAGTCTTTTAGCTTGGACCTTCGTGGAATATGGGGCTAACAAGCCAGAAATGACTCAAAACTCTATGGGGTACTGAGTTCTGCCATGGTACTGAAAGGGCTAATGAGGATAGGATTTACTTTTATGTAAAGGTGGAGATACTTTTATATTGAGTGTTAAATCCATTATTCTATAATATAATGGAAAATAAAAGATGATATCCAATGTTTTCCATGGACTATCTATGATTTTTTGGGGTGAATATAGTTGATGAAAAAAATACTAGGGTCGCTAGGTCCACAGAGATTGTTGGACTATGGGTGATATAAGTCATAAAAAAAGTATGATCCAGGTAATATGGAATGGGGTAGACATTCCTGGTATGTCCCTTGAAATAATGGGGGTGTCTTGTTCCGCCACAGTTTCATTGGGGCTCACATGGATTAGGATTCCCTTTACATCGGACAATGATGTTTCTGGTCAGTGGGACTAAGCCCTTGCATCAATAGCATGACTAAACATAGAGATATTTTTTCCTTTCTAGGGGAATTGAAATATTTATGAAGGCTCAAAAATCAATATGATGATGTTGGGTATGGAAGTAAATCTATCCAGTAAGGGTTCTAGCACCCTATAGAAACATAGCTCGTAATTGAAATGCTCAATCCCTATGCCTTGTGGATTAAAATTATTAGGTGTGACCATCAAAAGGATAAAGAATAAAGGGTCCCATTTTAGACATCTGAATGGGTAAAAAACATGGTGATGCAATGCTGAGGATAAATGATTCACTTTGATAGTTTTACATGGAGACTATAAATAATAGTACAAAGTGCTCAGGTCATAATGAATGTATGGGATAGTCACCTCGGAGAAAACCTATAACACAATGGGGTGTTGGGTTCCACCGTGATAATAGTAGGCTCATAAGAATCATAAATCCATTTAGACCAAGCCAATATATCTCTAGATGGTAGGTAGGATCCCTCACTTGAATAGCGCAACGAAGTGGAGAGATCTCTTTTCCTCTTTAGTGGAAATGAATGATTTGTGATAAACTCAGATGCTTTAGATCATGAGGTGGGATATATGTAAAATGAATGATCCAGAAGGGTTTGAGCACCCTAAAATTTATGCCACCACCAATCGAATATATTCTTGAGGTGAGGAGATGTGAAGAATCATTAATCAAATTATTACATGGACCCGAGATCCATCAAGTATAGCTTGGATTTTACATGGGATAAAAAATAGACCATATGTTATTTATGAATTATTTATTTGTTTCCTAATTTTTTCCTGAACTCTTATGGTGAAGAGTTTATCAATCTGAGAATTTAATTTTTCTCAGGATTTCCTTTTTGGGATTTCAACTTGAAAAGTATTGTGTTTCTTTCATTCGAATTTTATGGTCTTGTAACATGTAACATTATGTGATGGAGTTTAAGGATGTACATGATTGAACAAGGTGTGAGCTGTTTAAGGTCGTTCCAGTTGGACCTGGTATGGGGATGTCACACAAGAGGAATTAAGATACCCATGGTCAAGAGTAATCCAACATCCCTTTGAGAGGGAGATGGAGATGTCATAAATAATGGATCAAGGTTCTCAGGTCAGGAGTGATGACATGAAACAATCATTCTGGGGATAACCTACAACAGAATGGGGTTCTGGGTTCCACATTCATGATGGAAGGCTCACAAGAATCCGAAATCCATTTACACTAGGCCAAGATGCCTCTAGTTGGTGGGTCTGAGCCCTCACATCAATATCATACCCAAGTCGAAAGACCTAATTTCTTCTTCAAGGTAGTGAATGGTTTGATACAACCTAAGAAACATTGGACATGGAATGTGGAACATGGATTGCGGTTATTTTAAATATGATGAATACCCTCAATTCTATGGTTATCCAGGGTAAGGCTCTTGTGGTACTTTGATAATGATTGGTTATGGATGATTTCCAACCTATTTTATCATCATATAGTGGGGACATGATTCAATGTTGTTTAATGTAATTCTGTAAATAAGAACTTCAATGTTGTTTAACGACTTGTGGTGAGTAATCTTCCATGCAATTTAACATCACACAATAATGATGTGAGAACCGATTTGGAAGGTTGTAATGTTTTGGCTGGGCCCCAGGATGAGGACTTGGGAATCACTACATATCCAACAAGAATTAGAATCAATAAACACATAGTTATTGGATAATTCCATGTAGTTTAACGTCAGGCAGTAAGGACAAAGGTGACCCATCATGAATTGATGGGGACATTCATCCCGATGCAGTTTAACATCATGCTGTTAGGAAATGAGAACCAAAATGAATGATGGTAATGCTTCTATTGTTCCCAAGGATGAGAACATGGGTTCTACTATGTATCTCATGGTAGTGGGAATCTAGATACATTTAGTTGTTAAAGGATTGTGCAGTTTAATGTTATGCGCTAAGGAATTACTTCCATGCAATTTAACGTCATGTAGTAAGGATGATGCGGCAAAGATTAATTTAATTTTGTAGGGAAGTATGTGGATAGTTTAGGGTAATGTCATTCCGAATGTAAGATGGATTCCCGGATGGAGATGCCCAATGTGGTTACATGAAGAGACCCTATGTGAATGATGAATGATGAGGTCTCAGACACACCATTCATCTTTTGAATAGAAATCAAGAGAATGGGGACAAAGGAGGTTATACCCATGGATGGGCCCCAAGACAAAATTTCTGGGCATCACTACATATCTCATGAAGATGATAATCAATAAATATGTAGTTCTGAAATCTCTATATAGTTTAACGTCACGCAGTCAAGACATATTCCCATGCAGTTTAACGTCATGTGGTAAGGATGAAGGATCACCTGTCATGAAAGGAAGATAACACTATAGCTAGGCCCGTATGTAGGGGAATGGGTGTCACTATATATCCAATGATCATAGGAATCAAGACATATGTAGTTCTTAGAATTCTATGCTGTTAAACCTAATGTGGTACAGATGATGATATTCTATGCAGTTTAACATCATGTAGTGAGGATGAAGACATGCCGATGAGAAGATGATTGAATGGATAAGGTCCATGAAACATTGGGACAAAACCCCAGGGAGGTTTCTTACATATCCCAGTTGGTTAGGAATAAATGTCCAAATAGTTATTGGAAAAGGAGGTACTAAAAATTGGTCTGGCCCATACATAGATTTTGGAATTATCCCTGGTTGATAATTGCATCTTGGCCTAGGAGTAGAGATATATGTGTCACTATGTATCTCATGGGAGTGAGAATCAATATACACATAGTTCATAGAATTCCATGTCATTTAAAGTCATGTACAAAGGATGAAGGTGGGGGGGAATGAGGTCCTGAATGGGATATGCATGGCATGATAAAGAAAACTAGACATGAATGAAGAACAAAGAGTTCTACACCACACCATACATCCCTGAAAGGGGCCCATGCAAAGAGGCGGAAAAAGATGGAATGTTTTGTGATACCTGGGGATGGAGCTGAGGATTAAATGCCAGGGAATTCCTACATATCCCATAAGGTTGAGAATCAAGTCACACGTAATTTTATAAGCACCATGTAGTTTAACATAATTCAGAAAGGAAAATTTTACATGAATTTTAGAATTATTTAGTAAGGATTTGGGTCATCCAATATGAGTATAGATGGATTTCATTGGTCCGTTATGTTTTATGTCATGTGGTAAGGACATTGGCCATGCTATTTAATGTCTTTGAGAAAGGACATAGGATTAACCTACGTGAAAGGAAGAAAACCATATGTTACGTCCCATATGTAGGGGTTCAAGCATCACTAAATATCCATGCTAATTGGAATAAAGCCATACGTAGTTCTTGGGAAGATGGTGTGGTAGTAGACTAAAACTACCGATCATGTTCCTATAATATAGTTTCATGTTTTGTAGGGAACATTGACCATGTAGTTTAACATCTTGTGGTGTGGAATCATTTAATACCCTTTAACTCCTTATATTTAGGATGATAATGAACTCACATAGAGCCTTTATGCCATTTTTTGTGGGGAAACCCTTTCTAGAACTCCTAATATCGCATGAGCTATGCTCTGTGTGAGAAACAAGGACTGAAAATGGTCACTTACTATATTTAGAGGCATGGAACATCGGATATGAGAAATTATATTGTGTGGTGTTTGGGCCAATATATAGGATCAAGGAGTCGCTACGTATCTCATGGGAGTGAGAATCCAACCGCACTTAGTTCTAGATAGACCACATAGTTTAACGTAATGCGGTGAGGATGCACCTACACAATTTATTGTCGTGTTCAATAAATTCCATATAGAATAAAATCATTCCGAAATTATGATTATAAGACATAAACCATTTTGAATTCCATATTATTGGTGATTATGAAAAGTATTTATTGAGAAATTTCTCATTGGTGGGGGGTTCGATAGACTCCCCATCTATGGTGGCCAGCGAATAGGCTCCCTTATAATAGAATTTATGTATGACATAATCTACCTCCCAGTTGGGTACCAACATTAGGGGATTATTTAGTAGCATAATTTGGGTTCTGAGAGCTAGTACTAGTTATCCCAAGAGAAATTAACAGAGGTGACACTTTTAATTGATATCTCGTTCAATTCAGTTCTGTTGGATCTCATGGTTTTGAAGTCTGCACAACCTTTTCTCATATTTCTACTCCAACTCATCTAGTAGTTTTTATGCCTTTTCATTACCTGATAGTTTCCCTCAAAGCCTATTTAGAGTGAGGGTATCTAGACTTCTACGGGTAGCATGACCTCGTTTCCATACACCAATGGGTATAGCGTTTCTTGTGTAGTAGTACACATGGTGGTATGGTAGGCCCATAATCCATGGAAAATATTTTCCGGATAAGAAATCTTATCCTAGTTCACCATTTTCAAGAGTAAGTTTTATAGATTCTTATTAAAGGCCTCTATCGGTATACTTTCTACCACATGATAGTGATATGAGTGATTGGATTCAATGTTAAACTCCTGGTATAACAACTTCAAATCTGAAAAACATAAGTTGGTATTTTTTTCTGTCAATATCTCGTGACGGAATTTGGACTTGGTCATGATATGGGACTTGAAAAAGTTTATGATATTCATCATTCTTACTTCCTTGAATGGTATCACACAAGGCCATTTGGAGAAGAAGTTTGTAGCAGTAAGGGTGTAATTGAACTACATTGCGGTCGATAGGGGATATGGTCCCACAATATCCATCCCCCAAATAGAAAATAGCCAGGAATACCCAATCCCTTTGATCTGGTGAGAGATCATAGTTTCCGATTGGTGGGAACCACAGGAGCCTACATGGACCTCTTCCAAGATGGAATGGATTTCTAATTTTACTATGAACCTGAGGATAATTCCATCGAAACCCCGATTGAATAGGATTTTCTGATCATTTGGATTATCCTACAAGGTGAAGTTCTCTATCCAGTGCTGAATCTTTTACTTTATAGCTCAATCCGTCAGGAGGGTTCCTTCTTAAGGATAACTGATTATGGGCTCCATACAATATGAGGAGTTTGTTGGTTTGTCATGATCTAGGGTGGTGTTGACCAGATATGTCTCTTTCATATCACATACAATGATTGATGAGACCATTCTTTAATGTTTTATGTGGAAGGTTTTCCCCTCCTGATCAGGTTCTACCCAGACGACCGTTAAATTATCCAGTGCATCAACAAAATAATTCTACGATTGGGGGATATAATACAATGTGGGATCAAATGGGGATTCCTCCATTAGTACCCAGACATAGTAGTTGAGGGGGAAAGTTCTTCCTTCCTTGTGGAATATTCACTGTTGATCTACTTTATCAATAGTTCTGAATCCCCTTTGATGTTCAAGTAGGATGTGAGAAAAAGTAAAGAAAGTTACACCCAAGTGATGAGGACTTGGTATTTACCCTCATTGTTATGAAGTCTTTAGACAGTGAGACAGAGTATGCTAGAACTGTTTTTTTGGAGATAAAAATATAACCCCTAGGACAACCTGATTGAGCTTTGGGTTTTAAATTCTGGTGCCAGTAGGAATCTCATACGTGCCCTTAAAATACATCTCCCATGTCTGGGGAGTGTCTTGGGCATATAATTCCTCTACTTTTGAGTGTTCAGTGTCCTCCTATGTATTTTTTAGAGTAGAATGTGTTGTAAGGAAGTTATCTAGAGATTTCCATTTTACTGACTATTGGGATATGAACTGGATGTCATACTACTATAGAATGACCGCCAATCGATCCAATTTCCCAGTCAACATAGGGTGGACAAGTATATACATGAGAGGGTCAATATGAGAGACCAAGTGGACCTTGTGGTGCTACAATTAATGCCTCATCTTTTTGACTATGAAGATGAGTGCAACGCCATTCTTTTTTACATCAAAATATACAGTCATGGAACCCAACATTGTTTGGATGAGGTAATAAAGACTACTCTCACTCCCCACATCATTCTTCTATGTAATGTGGTCCCCTAGTGAGCATTCCATGGATGCCACATATAATATGACTGGCCTCCCTTCCACCAGAGGCATCAAAACTGGTGGGTGTAGCAGAAACTGCTTGATATTTTAAAATGATTTTTACACTCATCATCCCATTAGTTGGAGACTCACTTTTTAATTATCCTTGTAAAGGTGAGGTATTCTATGGTTTGGTTGGATATGAATCGTTGAATGTAGGTTAGGGGCCATTGAATCCCCCATAGTTATTTCAGATTATTGGGGGCTGACATTTCAATGATAGCACTGGTTTTCTACAGGTCCACCTCGATACCACATTGGAAAATCAAAAAACGAAGAAATTTACCTGAATTTACCCATAAAGTTCACTTTATTAGATTCATCTTTATAATATGTTGTTACTGTTTGTTGAATATTTCTTGGAGATTCTTGAAGTGATCACATTTTTGTGTTGATTTGATGACCATGTCGATGACATAACACTCGACTATCATCCACATGAATGGATTAATGATGTGATGCATGAAATGAAAATATGTATCACCTACATTCAATAATTCGAAGGTCATTTCATGGTAGCATAAGATCCCTTGAGGTGACCTGAAAGCAGTGGATTCATCATCCTTTGGGGATATTTTGATCTGATTGTACTCTGAGTACCCACCCATGACAGAAAGGTATTGGAATCCAGAATTTTCATCAATCAAGAGTTATATAATTGAAAATGGTAAGTCTCCCTTCTATAAATTTTGATTAAGGTCTTTGAAATCAATTTATACCATAATCTTCCAATTCATTTTCTTTATGGAGACAATGTTGGAAAGACATTTTGGGTATTTCACTTCTTGGAAAATGTTTAATTTGATCAACTTGTTGACTTCTGCCTCCACTATTGTAGAATGAGTGTGGTGGATTATCCTAGTTACTTTCTTGATGCCCAAATTCTCATTGGGTAGTATGAGATGGTCTGTAGCCACATATGGATTTAATTTGGGAATTTCTATATAGTTCTATGAAAACACATATTCGTGTTGCATTATGGATGTGATATACATATAATACTTTTCGGGAGACATGATGGCGCTAATAAAGTTAGGTCGTGGTTATTCTTTTCTCCCTAGGTTTATTTGATTAAGATCATATATGGTGGTGGAAACACCTTCCTCGAATACTAGAGGTTCATTTCTGATATCATCTGTATATTCTTTTATTTCTGAGTCCTATCTTTTCATCTAAGTTGTGACAGTGAGATGTTGAAGATTATTGTCACTGAGGATATGAGAGGCATGGTCCGATGGGTCCCTTTGTAATTTTTTACCATGTTTATAGAGATCACATCATCCTAATTGAGCATGCTCCTAGGATTTATAGGGGTTTTACCTAAACCATTGGTTTTGGATACCTATATAACATCATCCGCCATCGGCTACATACTTCCCTTATTATAAAAGTATTATTCAACATATATGGCTCTGAAAGTATCAATGGTGGCATTATGACCATGAATAATGCAGAACCTTCCATTGATGGGGTAATTCTAACATTGATGGACTGTTTATGGTTTCAACGAGTGTCTATGGAGCCAAGGCCTTCCAAGAAAGATATTATATGCGGTGTCTTGCTAGATATCCAAGAACTAGACATCAGATGTGAGCTCCCCAAATTGGGTCTCTAGCTTAATCGTCCTGAGGGGCCTTTGATTGCGCTAATTATATCCCTGGATATAATTTTTTTGGGGAAAATCCTCCTTCTCTATACCCCAAACATCGGAGGGTTCAGTCTGGGATGAGATTAATCATGGATCCATTTTGATCAAACCCCTTTGAATGTTGATGTTATTGTGTTTCTTTGAGATGTATAAGAGCCTCATGTGTCCCTGGATAGCCTCATCTTGATCTTTATTAGTGAATAATATGGCGACTCGACATCCTAAGGACATGGTATCCACTCGATAGACCTCAAGCACAATTAATTTTTCCTCAAATTCACATAGGATTCAAAGGGATTCAATAATATCCTCCTTGAGTTCTCATGAAAGATGAAGAAAATAAAGGATTGGGAGCTTGGCTGAGTTCATAGCTTGCTATTTTATAACATCATAATTTTGTGCTAAAGGTCACTGCTACCCGACATGGGGCTACTCTAGGGTGTGTGGATCAAAATATGTAGTATTTGTGGTTGATGGACTTGGGGGATTTCATATAGGCTTAGGGAGTACCCTCCTCTAGTGGAATAGGTTGTTCCGAGCTATCTCGTTTCTGGGGTTGATCAGTCTGAACCCCTGTTAAGCATTGATGCAAGATAATCAGGTCTAGGTGACTACTGGAGGGCTCTGAGGAACCACCCTACTTCATTTGAACCTGCTAGAGTGGTTTCCCATGGGTCTCGGCTTTATATGTGTCTTCTAGGGGGATACGACTAGAATAATGACTCCTTCCATATCTGTGATGCCCCGTGTATCCTCGTATTCAGATCATGAGGCCTTGCATTCCACTATTATATACTGGAAAACCGTATTCCGGGGAATACTCATCATTGAAGAAGGGGTTCTCCAATTGTATCAATTTGAAAAAACCTAATATGATCTCTTCACTTAACTAGGATTCCGTTTTTTGGGGGGGTGTTTATTCCACATATATTTTAGGGAAGAAATATTCCAGAGTTAGAGTCTAATTTGGATCAGAATATAAATCTCTCACATAGGTTTCTTTTTTCTTCCAATGGACCAGAATATAAGCTCTGTCAACTATTTTACATGTCATCCAGCTGGTGAACTTCTGTGATTGCATGGTAGGAACTTTCTGCCATCTTCACACATCCTCTGACTAGGAAATGGTTATGAAATCCACTTGTTATAGAGGACCGTCTAATGTCACCAATCCAGATTCGACCATTCCATGAAGGTAATCCATAAATAAAAAATAGTTCTGGTTATTATGACCCTACCTTCTGGGGAAAGGGAATTAATCAGCATGATCAATGATGTTGACTATATCGAGCTTCTTGGGATGCAGATGCATGATCTTGTTGTTTTCCATTAATAATAATATGTAGTATGCGACTAGCTCATTTTGGAAGGATTACACCTTATTCATTTATTCTTGAAATCCTAGATATTCTTGGTTTCATTGTGCTTCCAACTGAGGTAGATTCTATGGTTTTTATCGGTAAATAGAAGGTGTTGGGATGTTCAATGCTTTCCTGGGTTCTTGGAATGTTATAGACTTGAGTTTGGTAGCTGATACATTTTCTGTTCCCAGATTTTTTCCTTCTGTTATGGGTTTGGTATGAGACTTGGATCCGGGTTGTTGAATATCCTCTTCAAGGCACTTTTCTATTTCAGTGAAGTCTTTTAAATCACCTGGATATTTTATAGGGATTACGGGTATCTCTAGCATATTCGTGAGATTTTCATAATAGAGTTCCAGCAGTTTTTCCTACGAGTGATGGATGTTGAGAGAATATGTTAGACCCTTCCACCTTTCTATGAAGTTGGAGACCCCCTTTAATTATCTTGCTTCATATAGTTCATCGGGTCTATGATCTTTTTCTTCCTCACTGTTTGGATGAATTGGTAAATGAAATGACAATGAAGGTCTTCCCATCCTCAGATATATCCTATGGGAAGACTAATATACTAGAAAAATTCTAACCCTATCAATGTCTGTACAAAACACCTCATCTTGGTACCCTCCTAGTAATCTGGAGGGGCCATCATCAACCCTAACCAAGACACAATGTGCGTGAGATGATGTTTTAGACCACATCCACCATTGAAGGTGTAAAAGGTAGGATTGAAAATGTTTAGTCGAGGTGGGGTATCATCTTCCCATTCAGGATTTTTCTTCCTCTCAGGTTGTACTGGTAGGAGTCACCCTTCCATGGATTCCATATGAGTATCAAAGGAATCATTATCTATGTGAAATTATGGAGGCAATATTGTTTGAGCTTCCTCCCATTTATAGAGAGTTGGAGGGGGCTGATAAGGTGGTCCCAATTTCATCTCCCGATGATCCTCTATTTTTTACTATGACTGAGGAGTTACCCTGTGGAGGGAGAGGTTGTTGGCATAGTGGGGGGAAGTCATAATATTTCCTGGAATCCTCATATATGTGGATGGATTTTCTAGACCCGGATCCAATTTGATATTCAAACATTTCTCAGGTTGGAAGATCAACCATAAGAGGGAGAATATTCTCCTCTATATGGATATGTTACCCAACAAGAATATTTCCCCTAAGTAGCTCCTCATTGAGCTACCAGAGAGCTCATATTTCACTTTCATACTGTGGAAATTTCTCTTCTGAATATGGAAACCTAGGTTCAGTCGCTTTTTTCCCTTTATATTTAGATATATTTCATTAAGGATTTGGATACTCCTTATTTGGTGGAGCCAAATTATGGAACCTTTTTTGATTTCGTGTGAATGAATCCTTATTTAGTGCATTCAAATCACCCTCATCTGGGGGTATGTTTTACCTATTGTGGCCCTCTGCATCTGGAACATAATCCATTTCCACCATGATAATAGTGATGAAATTCATCGATGCATACAGAGAAATGTTGTTTGTGCCGTCTCTTTCAACATGGAAATCCGGTTTTATAAGGATTTCATTAGGGTCGGTATTCAAAAACATGGACTTATGTACCATTTTGGCTTGAGAACCTCAAAGGGCATGATTTCTTTCACTGTATGCTCAAATACTTTTGGTTTATGAATGGTGACCATGATGGAATTTCCAGTCAGGTTTTCCACTAACCAATAGCGGTTTGTCTTATGGTGGGAGGAACTTGTGGGATGTCGACCATTGATCTCTTCCTCCCAAACTAGAGAATATTGATTCTTTGTATGGTGTCAATGATGATAAAATTACCCCATCTCTTGAAGATTTGGATTATATGGGGATATCATGAGACATGAATATGTAGTTGACCCCAACCCATTGTGGTTGTGGTGATCATGAATTTATACTAATGTATCCTATCCCCTTTCAAAGGATAATGAATTTTCATATGGTGACTAAGATATAAATGTCCCCAGCCCTGTGGGATAGGGATTATCTTTGACTATTGTAATAACATCCTGAATTTTCTTGGGAACTGATGATCCAAGGGTGGAGGTAGTGGAAAAGTTCTCATAGTCCCAAGGGCTGAGTTCTTTCTTGGAAAACCACTATGGCATCTGCAACAGCGGTCTTCGTGATGAGACATAATTGTTCTTGTATGAGAGATGGGTGTGATTGAAGCCAATGATGAGGATATTTCCTTGCAAGTAGTTGTCTAGGTGATTGCAACTTCGATCTATGTGTTTTGGAAATCCTCATATTATCTCTAGGGGACCAGTTTGATGTATGGTTTACTATAATCTCTCCCCATATGTGATGTCTAGGTATTGATGAATTGGGGGTACTCTGTTGTAGTGAATTACTAATTTGAGAATTTCCTAGTCTACTGACCCCACTGAAGGCTATAACATTACATGATGCTATGTTTGAGGGGCTTTATTGATCCTACAGAGCACTGAAGTGTAACTCTTCATACTGTACTCATCCTTAAATTCAGATGCCTAACGTGGCTTTGGAGAACATATCTTGAAGTTTCATTATGAAATAAATGCATGCAAGTTGAAAATTTGAGATGTTCTTTCACGGTTTTGGATCTCGATCCATGGAGATAGCATCCAGGTCGAGCTGGAAATAGAGTATCCTAATGTTCTAAAGGTGACACTCATATTCTGGATAAGGGAGATGCTAATCCTTTAGTCACTGATGAGTAGAACACATATTATGGTGTTCATAGAGATTTAAATCCTTTTCTAATTCATCATAGATCTCATAGATGGAAGTAGTGGGGTTCCAGAACATGATGGAGATGTTTTTTCTAGCTAACTCCCTCCAAATGTTAATGTCATCCTCTTCTTATTCAGACATACATGCCTCAATATGCTCAGACCATAGAAAATGACTCTGATGGTTGCCTGTTGATGGGAGTGGAGTGTTGCAGGATGATGATGGGGAACTATATAATGTGGAACTTGGTATTTCGAGCACCTCTCTAAATGATGGTTTCATTGTTTGGATCACCTCTCTTTATAGAGGTGTCTAGTAAAAGGAAGGACTACCTTTCCCATGGGAGATATCACTGTGTTTAGTTTGACCATGGTGGATGTTAGGGGTAGTATCAGTCCATTCCATCTCCACCATTCCACGATGAGTACTATCATGGAAATGAACATCTATTTCTTCCTCTTTGATAGAAGAGTAGACATACCCTTTTTTGTTGAAATATCGTCTCATACAACCTCCAGGAAACTATCACAGAGTAGATTAGAAAAATTATTCAGGTTCTTTATCAATGTCAAAGTATGATGGCTTGACTTTCTTGGTTGTGCAGAGATATGGGCTTTCTGTATGGAGGTTATCGAGATTTCTATATAACCACATTATTTTGGGAGGTTATGAGAACACTACTGAGGAGATATATGAATATATTTATAAGCATACTGATTTTCAAAATTGATATGAGCATGTCCTGAGGTATATGCCACTATCACTTGGTGAGCCTCAGTCAAGACAGGGGTATGTGCCCGATCTTGAGCCTTTTGGATATGCAGCCATTATATGTTGAAAGGAGTAGATGCCTTCCTCAAGGCATGTTCTACTCTCACCTAGTATTCCCTAGTTAGATCAAGAATATTCCCCTGGTCCGAATATGAAATCCCTACAGGAATATGCTGACAGACCTCAAGAATGGGAAAAGGAATATGATCCTCCTCCTATATTTCCTTGGAATGATTCCAGCACTGTCTTTAATTTTTAGAAGTACGAATATACACCTAGCTTCATTGATATGATGGGTTATTCCAAGGTGATTCATTTATAGGAATATGAGCATGTCCAGAGGCTTGTGCCACTCTCACATGATGAGACTAATTCATGATGGGGGTATGTGCCCTATCACGAGCCTTCGATATATGCCACCAGTATTTTTTGGAAGGAGTATGAGTTGACCATGAGGTGTATGGCGATGTCACCTGGCCAGCCCTAGTGGGATCATGAATATTGGCCTAGTCTGAATATGCATTCCATACAAGAAAACACTGATTTTGCTCTAGAATGGAAGAGGGAATATGAGCTTCCTCATGTATTTCTTTAGAATAATGCCGGTGTTTTCATTCAATGGTGGAAGTTGGAATATATTCCTTGCTTTTATTGTCTAAAAGATTATTCCCAAAGGATTACCTGACAGGAATATGTGCCTGTCCTGAGGCTTGTGACACACTCACCTAGTTAGCCTCAACAAGAATGTTGATATGGGCCCGATCCCAGGCTTCCAGATTATTCCAGAAGACTTATTCGATAGGAATGTTCCCCTATACTATGTCATGTGCTGCTCTAACCAGGTTTTCCCTAGTTGGAGCAGGACTATGATCCCAGTCTGATGTCACTCCCTTCATCAGGATATGTTGATAATCTACCCTGGTTGGAGAAAGAATGTAAGCTTTCCCTGGTAAAACAACTTGTTCATTTTTATCATATCATTGAGTCATCCAATCTATAGAGTTATAATTATGTGCCTATCTCTAGATTTGATATAGTGCCAATATATGATGGCAGAGTTCTTCAGCTGTTCCTAGAATCTGTTGGCATTTTAGAAAAGTTTGTGTGGGGATATTTTCCCATACATTTTCCATATCCATGACCTACTGACATATATCTTTTATTGATTCATGGATATGCACCCACTTCTATCCACTATGTGCCATTGGGATATGCTAATGAGATTCATGCATAGGGGTAGGAGTAACATCCTCCTCCCATGTTTGCTATTGTAATATGCTCACTGACTTGACATGAGTGAGCAAGGATATGAGCCTTCCGGCTGGTCCATCCCAAAGTGTTATGGTGGGTGATTTTATCAGTAGTGGGGGTATTATCCCTTTTCTAGGTATCCAAGTTCTTCTTTCTTATATTAGTCTTCCCCAGTGGGGACCTTGCGTGGGTGACTGAGGTTGCTACATGTCAGGTGGTACCCATAGTAGGAAGCTAATAGGTACCAGTATGATGATGCTGGTGACAGTGATTTGTAGGATCCCTCCTTAGTGGTGCCTAAACTGTGGGGAAGCCTAATCTATCCCGTAATCCACCTTTATTATATACACAAAGTGTCGGTTTTCATGCTTTGGGGATAATCTCCCTATGTGATTGGTAAGGACGTTGGGGGCCACTGGTTTACCAGAAACCTTCATTGAGCGATGTGGACTCACTGGTGGATGCACTTTCCAAATATTGTGAGTGGATTTCATATTCGGGATTGTACCATATCGGTGGTACTCCTGAATCATAATGTTTTCTACCTTCTTCTAGAGACGTTTGGCAGGCGAGACCATTTTACGACCTATGGGGCTCACAGCGACAGATGGAGTATCAAAACATTTACTAGGAGATGAAGAAATTATACAGGATATAGAGTCTGAAATCATGAAGATAACATGTAAAATGCCACCAATCAGTTCCATATCATATGCACAATAATTATCAATCATATATTCATGGTCGATTTTTTTCCTCTATTCCCTTTCTGTCCATTCGGCTCGTGTGTACTTGCCAGCACGGGGTTAGACAGTTAGGAATACATGTTTATGATGGCCTTATTCCTTTTTCTTGTTCTTGATTTACAAATAAAAGTGGCCTAAGAGGTTCACATTGAGCTTATCTATGTTGTTTTCTTATAAGGGACAAGAAACACATATTGACGGATTATAACCCAATTTTCTTCTATTAGTGCTATTCTCATAGGATTGATTATTTTTGTTTGCATATGGGTAAAAATGAAATGGTTTTTTCATATTATAACCCGATCATTTTTTTATTTCAGAGTTTCAAATCAGGTTGAATATTTTTGTTTCATCATGATTTTGTGGCATGGAATGGGTTTTACTTATCATCATAAAATTTTTACTTATCCCTAAAACTCACAATGGTTCCCCCATCCATAGCTGGTCACATGAATTGTTTCTAATGGATGGATGTATTCTGGGTTTTCAGGCCCAGTGAATCTTGGGGAATCTCTTTGGCCAATAGGATGGGAGGTCGGTCTAATTGAACCCTTTTCGGTGGAATTATTCCCTACTCTAGAACTATCTTATAGATTTAAGACATGTTTGTGAATCTCTTCCTTTTCCTAATGTGGGACTGATTACCCAAAAAAATTGTTATGGGTTATCTCTCTTTTATATGTGACAAACTGGGATCTCGTTGGTGAATACATATGAATGTATCCTAGGTTCTTCATTATTTTCTAGTAATGTGCAGTTTCTTATATGCTAAAAACATATGACTAGGTGCCTCAATCCATTCTCCCATTTATGGAGGTGGTTGATGTTCCGAGGATGGTATTGAGCTGTTATGAAGCATCCCATGTATCCTGATTATTGTAAGAATCAAAAAACACATTGTTTTGATGATATTTGTAGTTTAAAATCATATATTATTGAATAATATGGGGGTGTTGAAACAAAAAATATTTGAGCTCATGTTTGGAAGAGACGTCCAACATTTCCTTGTTATGGAAGGAATCAGATTCATTCTAGTTCGGTTGATCCATTCAGTTTAACATCACGTGGTAAGGTATAATATGGTAGTGTTGAAACAAAAAATATTTTAGCTCGAGTTTGGAAGATATGTCCTATATATCCTGGATATGGAAGGAATTAGAGTCATCATAGTTCAATCGATGTTGGGTCTTACACACTGAGGTTGCCCAGGTGAATGAGTATTTGATGCCTAATGAGGTGTTCATTGCATCCCCCTAAGCTCACATGAGCCATTCTTGTTGTGAGAAACAAGGGGGAGTTCGTGATCATCCTCATGGTGTAAGGATATGGGATCTATATATTGGGGTAGCCCATGGAGTGTTTGATATGGTGCTTGGGCCATTAAGGAGCCGTACTATGTAACCCAGTTATGGTGGGGATCAGAGTCCACATAGTTCTTCTAGAGATGTCGTGGCTTACACACTGAGGCTTCCCTAGTGAATAATCTTTCTTATCTAGAAGGTGTTGCATGATTCTATTAGTATACCCTAGAGGTCATCGCATGACCTAGATCTACGCATGTTGATGTTGTCGTGAGAGTCATGGCAGCATGTTCTGAGGGGTCTCATGTGTCTCAGTCGATACCTCGGGAGGATATCAGGGGACCCATCCAACATGTCCAGAGGGTGTCTCATGCCTTTTATTACACTTCAGAGGGACATCGCAGGACCAGGCCGACATGTCCAGAGGGTACTCCATGAGAGTGGGATTTTCATTTGACATGCATGAGCCACGCATGTTTTTTGTTTATGAAAAGTCACATCATATTAGAAATTCATATGTGTCCAAAACTTTACTAACTAATAGGGAATGGTATAGTAGAAGTCTGGGGTTGATCCCATGAGGAGGACACTATTCTGTATGGAGAACAAATTTGGTCTTGAATCCTTTCCAGGATTCTTTACTAGTTGACTAATATTTGGGAGTTTTCTAACAATTCATGGGTTTTTCTTCATTTTATTAAAGAGGGGTCGAGATCAAGTTCGATTATCTAGAAAAAGGTGATCCTAATTATAATCATGGCAAGGTCCTAACTACTTATTCTACGAAGGAAGAGATAGTCCCAGGTTAACCTTGGTCTAATCTTATAGTTCTACCTACGATGTGACTATTCGATGGTCAGG
Organism: Viscum album; assembly: GCA_963277665.1. NCBI lineage: Eukaryota > Viridiplantae > Streptophyta > Magnoliopsida > Santalales > Viscaceae > Viscum > Viscum album. The sequence continues at coordinate 1,669,034,840 of OY728120.1, forward strand.
AGATTAGATAAAGTCCAAGATACATTATGTTCAGATTATTTTGAATAAAGTTCCCTAAGCTAATAGTCATAGTATTATTTCCCTCCAATTAAGATATGTTGATTTTTTTGACTGTCCGATAGTCATGGTATAGTCACACAAATGGGGTTTGACCATTGGTTTATATCTTAATTACTAATCCAATATGGTTTTCCATATTTTGAACTAGAGGGATAATAAAGCGTGTAGATACATAGAATCTTGATCCCTACTCATGATGTTTTTAACTACTCATGATGGTAATTAAAACAATTTCGAATACTTTAAATAAAACCTTACTTGAAAGGAATGAAATGGAAAAAGAAATGGCTTGGGAATTAAAGGCATTGAGGAAAATGAATCCAGGAATCATTGATTGAAAACACGATGGAATTAAAATAAACTAAATTGTTTTAAGAGGGAAAAGAGAAGGAAATTATGAAGGGAGTCTAAAAGGGATAGAGGGATAATCCTAGTTTTTCTAATGTGATGTCGATATGATTCTTATATAGGTTGAAATGGTCATGAAGTGTAATTAATTGTCACCTCGTGAACCCTTAATCTGTGTTACTTTAATCAGGATTTCTAGCGTGTCATGATGATCTTCCTCAGATTAATGATGTTTGACCATGGTCATGTCCTGTACTGGTGGTGCAAGACTTGTAACCCATGGCCATCTAACTTTTTTGCATTAAATCCTCACAGATTTTTTCGGCTTCCAGTTCGACTTGAATCATGACATGTTGGAGGGCTTTGCGACATGAACTTTATATTTCTCTAGCTTGATGCATACTGTGATAATCAAGTACACGACATAAACATGGCCATGACGTTGTACACTATGTCATTTTTTAAGCTTTTTTTCCATTCTTGTTTGGATTATTATAAAGCTATATTTCCTAAAATAATGGACATCTACCACATTAGTTATCTATTATATGAATGGAACATAATGGATAAGTGACAGAAAACTATACATAACATTTTGTCTTATCAAATCCCCCCACACTTGAATCATTTGTTGTCCTCAAGAAAAATATCTCAACCACGTTTTCAAAAAGGATAAGAAAAATCTAAAGCAAGAAATGTACGTTATGTACATGTAGTTAAATAAACTATAAGAAGAAAATTAGTCAAGTTTTAGTTTTACTCATTCCTAGTAAATTAGTCATGCCCCATAGTTCAGATTTTCAAAACAAATTATATTCTTTTAATCATAATTTTTTAACTTTTCCTTAAGCTATATGCCTAGTTCTATTTTACCTCACCATGATTTTCTCTCATCACTTAGGGTAAAATTTACGTATGGTATGATCAGATCCTAATTAAATGTTCCTAACCATAGGCTTGAGCTGGTTCTATCATCTCCACTGTGTAAAGACAAGTATAAAAATATTCTCGAGGAATTTTAACAATAATCAATTGATGACTCTCAGGCTGTAGATAGGTAGGTAAAATGTTAAAAATAAGGTTCAAAATGAGGTTAATCTCTAAAGTACAATGCAAATGTAATATGATAAGTGTGAAAAAATTCCTCTATTAGGTGAGTCAGTTCCATACTCTATCAGCTCAGGTTGGATCCATATGTATAGCAAGTAAGTAGATAAATAATTGACTATGTCCCTTTCCTTTTTCTTTTGCATTTTTATTTTCCAAAATTTATGCCTAGGATATATCTCACATCCATCACCTAACCACATATGATCCTTCAAGGGATTCATCGGTCTAGAAAATGGTTATTTTTTACCCTCATAGTACACAACCCTTATGAATTTTTTTCTTTTCTTTTGAATTTTTGAAAGGAACAGAATACGAATAAGATACAAAAAAAGGTATATGGATCACAACCTAGTAGTAAAGTGAGCACACCACACATATTTGAAAGGTAAATAATCCCATGCTATTTGAATCCCTCCCCCACACATGTTCAAAAATAATCTTCAAGCATTGTACAAAGAGTATGATAGGAAGGGGAATAGTTTTAAAATAGATTTTCTTATAACAATCCATTCATGGAAACTATGGAAAAAATGAAGGATATTTGTCAGGTGGGTATCTGGTAAAATGGTTATCGAAGGATTCCTCAATCATTTTAAAATTACACTTGTTCAATAATCGTTTTGATAAGATTTCAGTGCAAGTTTTAGTAGGTTTACTTATCCCAGGTATCTCTCAAGAAATATGCTCAGAAAAGAAAATGAGATTGATGGATTAAAATCCTCTTGGGTAATGTGAATATATTAATAACTAGAAATTAAAAAGGTCCTAAATCCTAAGTAGTGAGTTAATTAATCATAATATCAATTATTTTATATTTGAAATAAACTTTTAGACTTAACAATCATTCTAAAATTCTATGTAGGGGTGAAACATGGGTCATAACAGTTTTCTTTTAACTTTATCATTAGTTAACATGGGAATAATGGTTCTCAAATTTGTATCATGGTTAAAAATTTGAAAAATGCCTCATAGAAGAGTGAGAATAGGAAAGAAAATCATGTGTACCACAAGAACAATCAGGAGAAGCCCCCCCCCCACATAAAAGGAGACTATGTCCCCACTGGCTATGAAATAATGGTTGGGGGTGTTGTGGTAGTGACTTTTTACAAATAAATTGGCATAGAAGTGATTATTGAATTTAAAAAGAGGGAATATAGATATCTTTGAGATGAAGTGGTATGACATGGGGGTGTCCGAGCTCTCTGAAAATTTAATTTTTAAGAACCTGTAAAATATGTTAGTAGAAAAATTATGTACTATATAACAAATGTTAATTCATAGGTTTAAACATTTTAATACCTAAAAAATAGGTAGGTGAAAAAATAAGGGATAATGGTAGCCATTTTATTTATTGAATGAAATTTTGTAGAGAGTACTGCATTGAATAATAAAAGACTAAAAAAACTCAAATAAACAATGGGTTGTCTCCCATAAAGAGATAATTTATCTTCATCAGCCAAATGGGTGGACCAAAAATTCAAAGAGTGGACCGACTCGCTCAGTTTCCCCTTTTTAACTTGCAACTATTGGTCACCATTTCCTCGAGTTCGCGTGGTCACTTAACTAGGTTTACAACTTCTGGTGTAGCTCAAATTAATATTAAATGCTGTAGAAATCGAATCCTTTGTGGAGGTGATTGTTGTTGCTGGTGGATTTACAATGATAAAACCTGAAGTTGATTAGAGATGTTTGGGACACACTAGGTTACTTATAGTAGAAGAATTGATGGAGGAATTGGTCTGTCGATAACATAAAATGACTTCGAAGAGCTAGACATTTCTTTTGAAAAAGAAAAAAGTGGTAAAAATAAACACACATGAAAGAGTGAAAGTAACCAAGTTCTATATATAAAAATATCCATGTAAAGAATAAGAAAGCGAAAAACAGCTTTTCCCTACATAAGTGTCCCAAATCTCAAAAATTATGAATTTAAAAATCTATGATCCAGGCCAAAAATCTCATTCATGATCAGAACAACATTAGAAGATTGAATAAACTGGAAAGCTAAATCACTAGTGGTACTAGCAATAGTGGCAGGTGGGGCTGAGGTAGATGGTGTTGTGGTGGAGGTAGATGGTGGTGTGGTGGAGGTGGAAAGATGAGATGTGGTGGGTGTTGGGGAATCTATGATCCGTACAGTGGTCATGTGTCAAGAAACTCGATCAATGAAAGGGATTTCGGGAGGGGGTTGTGTGGCTGGTCCCTTGTCCTTCCAACCTGCTCCTTGAGAAAACTTGTTGAGAAGTTGGGGTCTTGATGTCAGGAGAGAGGTCGGAGGGTAGAGAGGGTGAGGGAGGAATGGTGGATGTGGAAGGTCCAGTGGCAGTAGTTTGTGGAGGGGTGAATGAGGAAGGATCAATGAAGGGAAGGTGGAGGTGGGCGTCGATCTGGAGATGATTCTCCAGGATGCACTGGAGGAGTAACCATATTTTAGAAGGACTAGACTAGTTAGGTGAAGGCAAGGTGGATGGGGTGGTGGTCGGGGATACCCGTGGTGATGTGTGGGAAGGAGAATGGTGGGTAGAGGGGTCTTCTACTGCTATCGGTGGCTGGTCCTATGGATCAGCCTCCTAAGACGCATCCAGATAGGGTACAAGCTCATGGACTCCATGCATCTAGATATGGATGTCTCCCTCCTTAACCAATATCCTTGTCCTATATGGGAGAACAAGATCAATCAGCTTGACATGGCCTACTAAGGTGAGGGGCTGCAAGGCATCGAAAAAGAGGAGGTATCTGGCCAACCTGGTGATGAACGATCCACCCATAAGTGTGACCCACCTCCTCTATGCCAACACTTTATAGTATGAGGAAAACTAGGAAGCCTTGTTGATATGAGTCCCACTCATGGTAGCAGCGAGGATAAGAACATCAATATAGCTGATGCTGCCATGGGACTCTCTTCGCATGAACTACCCGTGTGCCATAAACTCGTGTAGAATATGAAGAGATAGAGTCCTCATCTAGGTGTAATTTTCCATCATGGGGTCATGGTAGGATCGAGGGTCACGGATGACGAGAATCCAAAGGCTCGACACATCCTCCCAATAGAGCCTCATTTGTAATGTATGATACATGTCTGAGATAACGAACTCCTCAGTGTAGATATGGAGTCCTACACCAAACTCGGCCATGGTGAGCTGGTGTGGTATGCTGCCTATCATGAAGTGATATGATTCCACATATATGTCAACGGTGTCTAGGAACTCCAAGAACAACTCAATGTATGTCTCCTCCCAGACGTTATTGACGTTGTTGATGTGTAGTGTCTCTAATAAGCTCAGGATCCTCATCTGTGATGTTCAGCTTCGCAAGCCTTGCCATATCCAGAGTGTTGTTGGTCCTCATGAGTTTTTCCTTGAGTTTAATGAGATTGACCCAGTTCTAAGCGTTGGTAAAGAATAGAACCATGTGAAAATGAAGATTATCATCTATAGATGGGGAGGAACTCATGTCGTACGAGATAGATAGAGTGCACGTGCGCTTATCACCAAGCTATTGGCCCTCAGATGCAGATGATGCAGATGTAGAACACGATGAAGAATCGGGCTGAAGTCTCTTTGAGGGCTCCATGGAGAGGAGGAGGAGTGGGGGTGCATGTGGCTTGAATAAGGATAGGAGAAGGAGAGTAATTTATTTCTTTCATTGGGAGGGTTGAAGGGGAGGGTCCATCCACAGGATGGAGTGGGTACAGAGGAGAGAGGATCAGGTTTGAGGGTTTTCAAAGGGGCATGACCCTATGTTTTTTTTAAAACTGTCCTGAGCCGTGTCACAACGTGTACATGAGTGTCACGTTGTGATCCTTTATAAAAAACATATTTCATGGTGACAAGGGGTCACATCGGGACCTGTGGGTTCACGACGTGTACTTCATTTCTTCCAATATTTTGGACTCATTTCTTTCCTTGCATCTTTATTCAATCAAAAAGAAGACTCTAAAGAGAAATTTCTTATTATAACTTAACAAAATCCTATCTTGGGTTGCCTACTAGTCATTGATTCATTCAATGTCGTGCGCATGACTCAGTTAAGGATCATTTGATGACATAGTTCTAATGGAATGGTTCATGGAACATCTTCAATCCATGATCAAGTATTTTTGATAGTGATCTATCCATGTAAAATTCGGAGTAGGCAATAAGGGGTAAGGAGGAAGATTCCCCTAGAAATTATATTTTTAATGTAATGGGATGAATGATGGATGAGATCAATGAAGGTACAACTTCTCTAGTGGGTGGTTTAATAAAGTTTACTTCCTTGAAGTCACACCTCCTTCTTTTTCTGTAATGGAGTCGTCACATTCTTCTATGTTAGAAATGAAATATTCTTCATTCTGGGTAGTATATATGACGCTTATGTCCTTGTTGTCATTTTAGTGTTTCAAAACTCTTATCAGGTTGAACACAACTTGTTCTTCTCCCACTCTGAAGATGAGACTTCATTGGTTCACATTGATCTCTGCTTTTCCTATTTCTAGGAAAGGTATTTGAAGGATAATAGGAACGTCTCCATATTCTTCCATGTACAATACCATGAAATTTTTTGGGAATATAAAATTGTCTTCATTGATAATAACATCATCCAAAATGCCTCTAGGGTGCTTGAACAAAGGATCAGCTAATTGTAAAGCTACCATTGTCGCCTTGGGTTCTTTGAGACTGAGATTACAAAAGATACTCATTGGCACAAGGTTAATTATTTTTCTAAGATCAAAGAGTTTTACACTAAACTTTCACATTCCTATATGATAAGGGATTGAGAAGCTTCTAGGAACTCTCATTTTTGGTGGACTTTTGTATTGTACCATAGTAGAGAATTATTCATTATGGGAGATGACTCCTAGTTGTTCTATTTATTCTATTTGATAAAAAGTATTTTAGGAACATGTCATAAATATGAATCTGGGAAATACCTTCGACCAAAGGGATGTTGATAAATAATCTTTTGAACATTTTCATGAACTTATTGTATTGTGTACCAGGCCTAATTGGTCTCACTCATTCCAGTTAGGGAAGGGGTGGCTGGTATGGAGGTGGGGAAACAAAAATAGGCTCCTTTTGTTGCTCAGGTATATATTCCTTCTCAGATGGTACTTCTTCATGATGTAATGTGGGAGTGACTTCATCATATTTTGTGATAGGTACTAGTTGTTTTATCGGATCTTCTCCTTGAGGAATTAATTATTTGGGTTGTTGGATGTCTAGAATCATTCCTCTCCTCAACACTACTGCCTTAGATTACTCTCAAGGGTATGCCTCAGTGTTACCAGGTAGAGTACCTGGTAATCTATCAGATAATTTTTTTGAAATTAGACCCACTTTCACTTCAAGGTTCCTTAGATAATCTCTCATGTTTTAAATATTTATCTAATGGGTCATCATTCTTTGACCTTGTTTTTTCACAAACAATTCTAGGAGGTTTTCCATATTTATTTACATAGGTGCTTTCTGAGGTCTTGGGTGAGGTGGATGAAATTGTTGTTCTCTTTAAGGGAAGGGTTTTTTTTTTGTTCTTGTGGTCTTAGTAAAGGGTTCATAATAGGATAACCTAGTGGTATTTGAGATAAGAATAAGTTTTTTCCACCTCTCAGCTGAAAATAACCCTGATTGTTCTGAGGTTGCTGTTGAGAAGGACTCTGTTGATTGTACTGTTATAGCTAAAATGGCGGGTTCTACTGATTGTAAATGTCCTAATTGAAATATTTTTGTAGTTATTCATATCCATCTGTTCATCCTTGATATAGATGTGGGCCACCACACATCTCTCATTATTTCAATTCCCTTACAGGGAAGGAGGGGAATGAGTAGTTGGTATCTGAAATGCTTTTAACATTTAGTGAGTGCTTCCACTTGTGCTTCTAGCCTTGTGGTATTTTTAATCATGTATATTCCGTGATGTGGTGTTCCATGATCACTTGACCACTAACTCGAATTGTGAGATACGTTGTCAATAATGGATCTTCTAGATTTGGGAGTCTGGAAAACGAGACCTCCATCTGTGGCTGCATCGACAACATACCTGTCTTTGGCTGGAGTCCTTGATAGAATTTTTTGAGTTGTATCCACATATCAAGTCCATTATGTAGAAAATTCCTCATTAATTATTTAAACTGGTCCCATGCTTCCCAAGAATACTCTCCATAAATTTGGTTGAAATTTTGAATGTCCATCAGGGGATTCTAGGCGCAGATGGGTGGGAAGTACATGTCCGGAAACATCTTAACCACTTCGTCCCAAGTCATAACTGTCACAAGAGATTGACTCCTTAGCTAGTCCTTTCCTCTATCTCTTAAAGAGAATGGGAATACACAGATCCTTATGGCATTAGAAGAAACTCCCTGATTGTGAATGGTATCGTAGGCCTCCAAGAAGTTCTAAATATGTTCATGCTGATCTTCGCTTTGAAGACCGCTAAATTTCCCAATTTATGGATCATATGAATGAGTCCATGTTTTATTTCTAATTTATAATCTTGGATAGGGGGTAAAAAATTCATGAGATCATACCATGGATTGATGGAAATCTATAATCCCTGATCGTCTTATCTTGATTCATTATTGGGTGTTCTCCCGGACTGACATGATGTATGGGGTTTGGAAGGTTTGGTCCCATAGGGTGTAATTTATCTGCCATTTCTAACCGGCGAAAAGAGGAGATATGAGTTTCGATCTCAAGATCGAAGGACAAATGGGAATGTGCTTCAAGATTCTGTGAATGAGTCAAATTAGCTTTGTATACGCAGGGTAAAATGAGATGAGATGAAAGAGAAATACAAAAATGAAGGAAATGGGGAAAGGGAAAGGTAATCCTAGATCTAGATGAGGGTCCCGACACCATGAAAGAGTGCTAACTCCCTGACAACGATGGAAACATTTGATTCATGTGAGCTGCGTGGGTTGTTTTTTTTCACACGAGCATGTAAGATTAGAAATTCATGGGTCCCAAACATTACTAACTACTGGGGCGTAGTATAGTGGAAGTATAGGGTCGATCCGATGAGGAGAATGTTGTTTGGTATGGAATAGAAATCTAGTCTTGATTCCTTTGTATGAGTCCTTACTAGATGACTATTGTTTGAGAGTTTTCTAACTATTCTTGGGTTTTTATTCAGTTGATTAAAGAGGTATTGAGATCAAGTCCGAGTATCTTGAAAAATGCTATCTTAATTCTACCCTTAGAAAGGTCCTAAATAATTAGTCTATAAAGAAAGTGGTAGTAGATAGTAAACCATGGTCCAGTTTTCTAGATCTACCAAGGATGCAACTATTCCATGGTTAGAAGGATAGTTACAGTCCTAGATGCATTAAGTTTAGCTTCTATTACAGAAAGTTTCCTAAGCTAATTTTCATAGTCTTAGTTCCCTCCAGTTAGGATAGGGTTGTTTGTTTGACTGTCTGATGATCATGGTACAGTCGCACAAATGGGGATTGATCTATTGGTTTATATCCTAATTACTAATCAAATTAGTTATTCCATGTTTTGAAATAGAGGTATAATTATGCGTTTAGATACATCGAATCTTAATCCCTACCCCTAATTCGTTTAAGTACTCTTGATGGTAATTTAAAAAATAAAAACGATAAATGAAATCATGATAAAGAAGCTAATGAAATTAAATTGAGTAAACATGTCATGATATGAAATAAAAATGCACGGATATGTTAAGTAAAACCTTAGTTGAAAGGAATAAAATGTAAATGAAATGACGCGGGAAATAAAGGCATTGAGGTAAATAAATCCATGTCTCTTTTATTGAAAAGGTAAAGTAGTAAAAAAGAACTAAAGTGTTTTAAGAGAGAAAAAAGATGGAAATTATGAAGGGATCTAAAAAGGGGAGAGGGATAATCCCAGTGTATTTAATGTGCTATTGAGATACTCCTTATATAGGCAGAAATGGTCAAGACCTGTAATTAATAGTCACATCATGAACCCTTGATCTGCATTACTTTGACCTGGATTTTTAGCATAGCATCCAGATCTTCTGTGGATTAATGAGGGTTGACCATGGTCACATCATGTATAGGTGGTTCATGATGTGTACCCCATATCCAGCTGGATTTTCTCATCGAATCCTTGCACCTTTCTCAGATTCTGTTTTAACTTGAGTCACGATGTGTTAGAGGGATTCAGGATGGGAACTGGAAATTTCTCGTACTTGATGTATGCTATGATCATAAAGTACACGACAAGAAATTAGCCATCACGACATGTACTAGGTAATTTTTATCTTGTAATCCATTATTATTTGGAATCATTTAAATCACTATTTCCTAAAATATTGGACATCTAACACATGAATTATCGTGTAAATGAATGAAATAAAAATGAAAAGTGATAGAAAACTATATATAACATTTATGATTATCATCATGTCCAGATGTGTCGACGAGACTCGATTGACATGAGTGGGAACCATTATATGAGTCAGGAGGTTCATATTGAGGACGTTAGTAGTCCGAGGTAATGAACCCAGAGGGCTTGTAGGATCCAAGTGGTTTCCATGAAGTGTCTGTAAGACTTTTCCCAACACATCCAGAGTGTTTTGAATATCCTAGATAACATGTTTAATGGATTTCTTAAGGTTAGGGTGGTACAACTTGGTACCATCACGTATTCCAGACTGACAAAAGAGAAGAAGTTAGAGGAACATGATCATGTATTTTTCTTCAGTTTTCCTCTTTGAATCTTGGGTTTTTACCCTTGTGTTGCAAGTTCCTTGGTTCGGTTCTGTGCCTATTTGTTTGGGTCTCTCATGATCTGGAGGACATGAAATATGGTTTTTGAATGTATCACCAGAATTACATCTCATGATCTTTTATTGATCACACAGAGGTCTATATTCCTAGAGCATGACTGTTCTGGTGGTCCACTGGTGTATCACCTAGCATAATTATATCCAGTAGCATGATCTGATGTGTGCAGAAGCCCTGAGTCTCTGCGCCGACATGCGTAGTGGTGTTCTAGGTCCAAACATCTAGTGTTTGATCAACCAACAAATGAACCAACCAAAAAAATCCTTTTTCTGAGTTGGATTAAGGAATTTTTTGGTGTATCCATCTACATAATCATCAGTTTGTGTGATGCGTCTGGCGTGTGTCTAGGATGGTGTCGACGTGGGGTCTGGCATTATGTGGTTTCCTGAGTCTATATGGTGGACTATGTCAAGGTTGTTTCCATATTTTTTGTGACTAAAAGTCCATCCATCCTTTATTGGATTATTTCCAACTATTGAGTACTTTCACTTTGAAGGAATTCCATGTCGTCATGTAAAATTATCCAATGGTCTTTGCGAAATAAAAATGACTATTTGAAGGAATTCACGATTACTTCGATGGCATGTCTCAGGGTCTCACATGACCACACCAATGGTGCGCTGGACTGATCACATGCCCTTTGGCGACCTTGAACCAATCTCTCCTTCTCCATTCCGATCTCCTTCATTTTATGTGACAATGTTATGGAGTCCCTCAAGATTGTATATATGATATTGAGGGTATTTCTGAATTTTATGGAGGTTCATCATGTGACCAATATGGTTCGTATAGTGCATGATCATTTTGTAGAAAAGTCCTCGAGAAAAAGGGCTTCTATGAGGAGAGACGAGAAATTCACTGAGGGATCATGGTGCTTAATGGGTCTTCAAGGGCACGCAAAATTTATTTTAGTGATCGAGGACCCCAACCACCTCCTCTTTTTATGTCACCTTGTTTTATTTCACAATGGTCTGGGGTCATGCAAGATTTTATGATAAATGTTTCGGTTTTATGACTTATTTTGGGTGATTTTTCGATTTAACAAGATGGGGAATATGGAGATTGTGTGAGTTTATCGGGGATGAATATTTATGTCCTTCTTTAGAGCACTACAGAGTTGTATGGACACCGATGAGGGATTTCAAGTGATGAGGTTGACAAGCCAAAGGGATTTCATGAGGTGAGGCCGTCATGATAATGATGTCTCGTAGTGTCTCACAGATCTCTCAAGGTGTGTGTCGCATGTCCTTCAGTGAACTCATACACTACTCACCTCCTCCCTTTTGATCCCCTTAGTTTTATGTGACATGGGTTGGTAAGTTTACAATTTTTCATGAGTAATATCGATGCTTCTCACTTGATTTTTGAGTGTTGTCTCACACGAAAAATGTGTAATATATGCGAGTGTTCATGTTTTGTGAAAAAAACATGTATCTTTCCTCAGAGTTCCTTAGAATTGTCGGGAAGTTTCAATGTTTCACTATTTACTAGAGGAATGGGTTTTTCAGGACACATCAGACAGGTCGTGGGGCATCACATGTTTTCAGTGGTGAATTGTATGACCTTTTGTGACTGTGATCCCATCTCGCCTCCTCCAAGTAGTCTCTTTATTTCCTAGTGATTAAGTCTCAGAGGTCTTATGAGATTACATGGATATCATCTATGGATTTTGTTCTTCCTAATGATGATTTGGTGTATGATCTATGTGACCACTGGGGTCACTTCTTTGAAATGTCACTTCCCATGATTTTTGAATGATTTTAGATGGTTTATCAGGTAATTTCAATTGAATAATAATTAGTCCTAAGGGATTCTCCTCTAGCTGTAACCATTCGACCACATGTGAAAAGGGTGCTCATTTAGGAGTGATCCATGGGACTTTCCACAGGTTATGTGACTTGTGTGGAGACATCATGTGACCTTGTATTTGTCACACAATCAGGATTCTTTAATCTTTTTCTTCTTCTTTTCCCTAAAGGGGAAAATAATATCCACATTCAGATGTTTCTTCATTTTTTGTTTTTCTGATGCCTATTTGGAGAGCATCAACAACTGTCACACCCCATGGTGAAGCACAAATGTGTATGAAATCCCTATTTATATTTTCTTGTAACTACTTATTAATTTTTTAAAATTAAATGGTGTTCATTATATATGGAGTCATTGATATAAGAAAGATCCTAGAATAAGTTCAATTGAGAATTCATCTTCTCAGTTGAAACGAAGAACATACAATTCATTTGGGAACACAAAAGTGCAGTCCCTCACAATGGGCATGTATTCAAGAATAATTTTATAATTTCTTTCAATCATTTGAGATAGATATTCTTGGTCAGAAGTCCAAAATATATATGCATGGTATGATTATTTTGAAGGTGATTCATCATCATCCTTACACTTAAATAGAATTGTAGGATGTCTCGAGATGGAATAGTGATATTCCTTTCTAAAAAATTGATGTTTTATTTGTATAATGACGGCCAATACATTCCCAATAAACCATGAAACTCCATCAAAGGAGGTAATAAATTATTTTCTTGGAGGTTTATTCCACATACACTAACTAGGGAGGAGTTATATACATTGGATTCAATACTTCCCCCATTTTATGTTCTCACAAATAACTCAACCTCTATATTTTTGAGGTGGTGTTCAAATAGTAATTTGAAAATTGAACGATATGAAAGAATAGGTAGAACCACAATCCATTAGTACATTATCTATTCATGAATGAATAAGAAACACACCTATCACCACATCATTGTTGGGTACCACGTCCATAATGGTGATAGGATATTCCATTCCTTACCTCCTTGGAAGTTGTTTTTGATTTCCTCTGACAACCCTTATTTTATAGAATTGGATCACGTAAGGACCATGTTCCTTTGAATTGAAACAATTAATTATATTTATAGTGCCGATATAAACCTTCATTTATTCTTCCAAAATTTTGGCTTCTTTGTAACAAATCTGAAATTATTATCCTGATTCACCTCTCCACAATATTTGAATCATCTCCTGGGTCCCCTTATGCAATTTCCAGGATGCTTCTTCCCACACATTTGACATGTGAGATGTTGGGTATTATTTCCATCATGGTATTTATCTATTGATCCTCCCATATTAAAATCCATTTTCATTTTTTATCTAGAGGACCATGAAAGTAATGAGGGTATCCAATATCCATTTCAACATTAGGGGAACAACATAAATCTTCTTCATTGTTTTCAAAGTCACGAATCACAAATAAATTTCATAGATTCATCTTTAGTCTGATAAAGATGTGATCCATATTTCTTAAAGTTTTCATGATAATGAATGAGGTTTTTCATGAAGGATTTGTAATAGTTTCATCATACACCTTGATAGAATCTTATTCATTTTATATTTTGTTTGGGGAACTCCCTTTCTATATTATGTCTTTTTGTTTGGTAAAAATATTTATTGAAAAATATTTTCTTGAATGATTCCTATTACATGGAACCTATTTAATCCTTAGACATAATGTTATTGAATAGTTTCCACCACTTTTTAGCTTCCCCATGATACTGATAGGATTCTAGTTTAACTTTTTCTTCTTCTGAGCACTAGAGGATATATAATATCTTCTATAATGGAGTAAATCCATCTTTCTCTGATGAGGGGATATAAGAATATACTACAGACAGGAGGCATTTTTCACATAGAGGATTTTACCGCAAGTTTATATTAATTCGGATATGGTGGAATTCTACACCAAGTGATTAATCATATCAATAGCTAGTTGTGCAAGTACATTCCTGATTTTTTGAGCTCCCATTCCCATGACATTTGAAATTTCATTTGGGAAATTATTATATTTCTTATCACATTGATTATAAGAAAGAGTTCTTCTGTTTCCTACCATTAACTATTAAAAAGAAAAATAGAATTATAAGGGCATGAATACTTATCTAATAATCATAATAAAAGGAAAACTTGAACATATAAGGATAAAATTATAATTGAAAATTATATCATAACTTGGGATTAACTATGTTTCAATTTTGGTTATCCATGATAATAGAATTATACCTAGGGTTATTACAAATATTTTATAGTAATAATCTACAAATATAACTAAACTATTCTCTGATATCAACTATAGTTACCCTTGAATTTTCACATTTTATTACATGATTTTAACCATAATTAATCATATATTACAAACCATATATTGTACTGTCCAGTGCCTTTAGAAGATTAGGTACATAATTAGAAGGAATGAAACAAAAATAAATAAATATTTAATTTAAACTCTATAATTATATCCTTATATACATCGATCTATAACTTCTACATAGGAAAACCTGGAAAATAGATGAAAAATGTGATGAGTTAAAAATACTAGTAGGGGAAAAACATAAGATTAATTCATGGAATATGGGATAAAAGGCATAGCATGAAGGCATATAAAGGAGTGGAATATGAATAATAATATAGAATATTAACATGTAGAATATAGTATCCTATAAAAAGTGGAACCATGTAATTTGGATGTAAAATATTACATGACATAAACATGAGTCATGGATAACTACGAATACTATCAAACGGTGGAAAATTCTCATAAAGAAATTAGGTGGACTCTCAATACCAATATGATGTCTCCTGAGACTAAAAATTACCCAATGCATTGGAGTGATATCTAGGTGCACCCATTATAAAATGTTTATTCATATGTGTTCTATATGAATAATCAAACATAAGGAATAAAAAAGTTCTACCTAGGGAATGAAATGGGAATCATAGTCATGTCATAATACATAATAAATGAGCATATCCTAATGGTGCCCATGAAAGAACAAATTAAAATTATACATGGAAATTCATAAAGAAAAAAATTATTATTAGATAATTGTAAATTTTGTCCAAATGAGGTTAAAACATGTAAAAAAGCATTTAATAAACTTTAAATAAGGAGCCACTTCAGAGCGGTTTAAAAGAAAATATTAAAAATCCATTAATATGGAAAAAATAATTAATGTATTATATAAAACCATAAATGAATTAATATAGTTTATCATGATAAAAAGTGTTATTTTAGAAAAAAAATTCATTCTTAAAACATATTATGATGTGTAATTGAAAAATGGGATGCTCCATTTAATTGAGGTTGCTTATTAGGATGAATTAAAAAGTAAACCTTATAAAAAAAGTATTTCCCTATAAAATAATGAATAATTGAGCTGGGTATATATGTTTGTAACATAAAAACAAATTTTAGGAGGAGTACATAATAATAATTTATAATTACATTGGGGGTAAAGAGAAATAATATGTAACTCAAAGGAAAAATAGATGTTTAAAGAGAATCCTTTACCTTATGTATGGAAGTGTTTTGAACTTACACATAATGTCATGGATAATCAAATTAAATCCATTAATTAATTAACCAAGAACCTATTATAAAAATAATTGATTTATTAAAATTTTATTAAGTTCATTTATTGAAATTTCAACGATTTGTAGAGCAATATTCATTGTTCTGGGAGTGTTCGTTAAACTGTTTTATGATTAGTTCACTTTTGTATGATTATGTAAGTTCATGAAAAATTAGAATAAAAACTATAGAAGTGTAATAATATGATATTTATGAAACTCCATAGTTTTAAATTATCCCATATATAATTTTTTTAGATATGATAAGGATTCATTAGATATAATGTTATTGATGAATGTTAGTTTATTTTGGCGAATTTCGGATCACCATGAACTAGTTTTGTTTTATTATTTAATATTATGCATATATATTAGTCACATAACATAAAACAATTTTTAATATACATTTTAAAATATTTTTGACCATTATAATGGGTTTAAGACCAGCCATGAAGGTGGTAATAGAAAACTATAAATCATCGTCCGTGAAAGTGGTGAATAGACACATCATAGAAAATGTTTTAATTTTTCATTTATGATAATAAATTTTTATTGGGTTCTATATGTGATGTGTGAAAATTATACTACATGACATAATTATAAGAATGGAATTTCCATTGATAATATTATTGGTTTATATATATGTTTAGGTAATAAAATGTTTATAAAATCATAATAATGTTTACATAACAACATCATATTGGATAATGATATTTAGAAACATTTTATAGAATAAGGTTATTGATTGACATAAAAAAGAACTTATATGCTTACTTTATGGATTCACTCATACTAGACATGGGTTACATCAAAATGAAGGATTTAAGAAACATTAATTTAACCAAGTGCCACTAAAAGTCTTGAAAGGATTTATTAGAGGAAAAATGGGATGTTATTCAAGAGATATGTGAGTGGGTGAGTGGGTGAGTGAGTTGGGTGGGTTAGTTTAGTTTTCCTTTTACAAGTGATTTTTTAGTTTCATTTATGTAAATATTAATTCTATAATCTCTAAAGAAGTCATTTTAATAGTAATTTATAAAAAAGATGAAAAATAAGGTATTGGATCATGAATACCTTCACAAACACAATTTATTTATACAATTTCATGATATTTTATGTATTTATCACTTAGTTTTGGCCTTTTACAGAATTTTTTCTTTACCATGGTTACTTATTTATTACCTCGGTAACATCCCCTTATATCCAAAAAATGAAATTGAGTACAATATTTAATTTTAATGTGATCATTAAAAATATTTAATCTATTTATTACAATTATATTTTTAAATATGATAAATTAAAATTTTAAATTAAAACATAATATATAAATATATATACATGGAATGTAATTTATTTATTGAAAAAATAATTTTTATACATTAAGTATTATTAATATTCTTTAATATAATTTAATATTTATGTGAGTGTGAAACCATTTTTACACATTAATTTTTATTCATAATTTAAAATTGATCAATTTAATTTATAATGAAAAAATTCAAAACACGTAATGAAAACTGTTATATTAAATATACATTTTATAAAAATAAATATATTTATAACCACATATTTTTAATTAATATTATTAAATTTAATTTTATCAATCCATTGGTATCAAAATATTTCAATGAAATTTTTATATACATCAAACATCCCTAAATAGTTATTATAATAATTATAATATGTAATTCATGAGAAATATATTTTTATGATAACATATTGTAATTAGATATTATATTTTTTTCTTTCATTAATTTTTATTTATGAATTATGTTATCTTCAATTACATGAATTTCACATTGAATATACCAGACTACCACATATCCAACTTTAATATTTCCAGTGGCTAAATATCCAACTAGTATATTTCTAATGACCATTTTTATAACAATCATATATTATTCCTATATATAGTATTACATACATTACTAAAATAATTAATTCTATTGATTTACCTATCTCTCAAAATGAATATTATATATATAAATTGGGTACTTATTTTTATAGTATCAATTGGGGTTATTATATTCATGATAAACCACATGAATAATATTTCTTATTCATGGAATTCTTCTTTTTATGTACAATTATTCCACATGTACTTTTCTAAATTTTTATTCCTACTGTATTATTCTAATGAACTAATTTAAATATATGATTTTACTATTTTATTTTAGTAAAAAAATTCATGGTTTGTTTTATTTTAATGTCAGGTGTGGAACAATCTATTGAATAAATAATTTATTGAACGGGAAAATACCTATTAAAATAATAGGTCCTGACATTCAATTCCCAATAAATAATTTCATAATCAAAATATAGTTACTCCAATAAAACAATGAGTTTAATTATTTCTCATTATATATTTGGGATCCCTTGAAGCTTTCAAAAACTTATGATTCCTCTACATAACATTAACCAGGTGAGTGGTCATGTTTAGAATTAATTTATATCTCTGATCCAAGATTTCAATGAGTCATTATTTATAATTTAGGTAATGTTCCAATTATACTACATTTTATTTAAACACATGTGAAGGGTCAAGTATACACTTCATTAAAAGTGATACATGGAACACATCATGCCCATTAGAGGGTTTTAGTGGATGAAAAAGATGATAAGATTCCATTCCCACATGATAATGGATTGTGAAGGGATTAATGTATCTACGTCTCAACTACACATTCTTCTTGAATACCATAATCAACTTTAATGGAGGTCTTCAAAGGAATATTATTTATTAAACATAAAACTCTATATTTAACTGATTATTCCCATCATAGCACTTCTCTCAACACTGTATAGTTTCAATTTGTTTTCTAATGGTTTGAATCTTATTTAAAATCACTTAAGAAAGATATGGTCATAGAAGCTCGTGCTCTATAACTTCATCACAACATGTTGGAGTTATACAAAACTTCTTATATAGAAACTAATTTAGGTCCATTTAAATGACAGAATATAAATTATAATTATATTAATACTCTACTTGGTGTTGTTTTTGATTTCATCATCCCTTTAAATTTATTTAATTGTATTATAATATATCCATTTACTTTGAATTTTTTTATATTTTCCCTCAGTATGAGGAGGATACGAATTTATGAAGATCATGTATGTATCCAATTCTTATTGAATACTTATTTAGAGAATTAAAATATACATTAGATCTCAATAAAAACAATTGATTGCGGTACTTCATCTACCCTTACCACTTAACTTATGTATATATTATAATGTTGAACAATTGAGAAAGATTATTTAATAATAATAAATTGTATGATTTAGTAAAGAGATAAACCAAAAACACAATGGAATTATGAACATTAAAATTAAAGGGAATAGCCATAATGGAATCATGGAAGATATTATACTATTTCTATACTACTGTAGTAATTGATTGTATTATCTGCTTCAATTTCTGACATTAAAACTTTATTTACTTACATTCAAAGAATAAGGATACATACACTTCATTCTCTCCTTTGACATTATCCCTCCATAAACAATTAATGATATACCTATTTGTATTGTTGTTTCTATGATGTATTTATAATGAAGTGATATATGAATCATCCAATAGATCCATCAGTTCTAGTACTGATGGAAAAATTTTCAATTCCAAAATAATATATTTCCACCATTTTCAAAGTACATGTCATGAATATTCCCTATCTTTTTTCAAATCAATACACTTATTTGAATTATCATTTATATGTTCAAGTCTGTATGATTGATTATTCATTTGAGAAATATAGGTTTTATCCCCATAATTAATTATTTCAATGTATGTCCTTTAATAATCTCTTAGTATAGGGTATTATTAAATCCAATTAATGGAAATGGCAACATCACCTTTCATTCTCAAAGCATAAATTAACCCTTTTCCATCCTATTATTGTATTGTTTCAAGTAATCATAGACCTTGATCATGTCCAACTTTCTAATTTGGTTTACTTTTAACTATTTTTTATGAATATGTACTTTATTCTCTTATGATTAGTATATATTTCATACTTCTCACCATAGAGATAATTCCTCCATATATTAAATTAAAATATTATCAATACTATCTCTAAACCTTTAATTGGGTAAATTTGCAAATGAATATTTAATTTATGTGAATCATAAGAAACCACCATGAAATCTATTGTGAGGAAACAACTCAATTCTTTCTTTGATGCATAATTCTATATTATTAACCCTTATCCATTTTGTCATAGAATGAGTCTAAGTACAATGAAAAAAATTCTCTTGAGAACCATAAAATTTCATTCACATTAATCTATCCATAGAAACCTAGATCCCCTTAGAGTTATCATTGTTAGTGGATTAGAAATATAGTGACCCTCTATTTTCATACATTAACATTACATAGAAATTTCAAAATACTTAAAACAGTATAAAAATAGATGCCCAAAGACCATACTAGTCTAGTGTCTTTGGAAACATAGAAAACATAAAATTTTATACATAAGTGAGATACATTATCTCCCAATAGGTTATCCTTAACTATAACCCTTTTTAGACACATCAAAAATAATACATATCTTCATAAACTGGGGAAGGAATCAAAAAAGGGGTGATCTAAAATTCTAGGTAATGGTACATAAGTGGGATATTTAAAAATAATTCAAATAATAAGGGTATGAGAACATGTTCATGAAAATAGTATTACATACCCCGTATATCAAATTTCATATACATGAATCATGGCAAAATTCTTGGTAGATCGTAAGACGTGAATCATATGAAATTAAAGAACATATGACATGAAATCATAACATAGGAATAAATAATTGAACTTAGTAAAACCCATATGATTTCAATATGATTTTTATAGTATCCAAGTAATATTTGTTGAGACCATCTATGTGGGAAAATTCTTTTAATGAACTGGGTTCACACCCTATTACAACCCTTTATTACCGAACCTAGTTCACTCCCCGTTCCAACCCTGTAAAACTGAACTGAGTTCAATTCCTATTGTATCCATTTAATTCTTAACCGAGTTCATTTTCCATTTCAACCATGTCTATATAATCATATATAAATCTATATCTAATGCATTGGAGGGAGATATAGGTCCCACATATCTCATAATTCAATCATGAATACATGTTCCACATAACCATAAATAATTATATCATAAACTATGAAATGAAATGGTTATTATAAACAAGTAATCATATCATAACCTATGTAAAGACACTGGTTTCATAAAATTTTTATCATAAACATAACTTGTGAAAATAAGGGGTTTCAATATAATATAACCCGTGAAATAGAAATGTGTTTCACAAAATATCTTACAATAAAAACATAATCCATTTAAAGAAATAATATTAATAGAAACATTGAATAATTTTTCCATAAATTCATGAGTGACACAAATTGATTTTATCTTATATGCTAAATAATTTTAAAATATATTTTAAAAATATTTTATGTGGAAAATATGATTTCTTCATTGAAAAACGATTTTTAAAACATAAAACCTTTTGAAACCCTTTTTCATTTAATATTTCAATGAACACATATAAAGTAAGAATTTAAAACTATTTTACAATTTTAATATCCCTTTTCATTGAAAATGGGATTCACTGATCTTTTTTAATCATTTTGGAAATAATATTTTAAATCTTGATTTTTTAATACAGTAGATTTCCGACCAAAGAAAGAGAAAGTCAGATTAGACTTATAGAAATATATTAAACTCAAAAGAGTTGAAAAATGGTATTAAAACATTATTATATCATTAATAAACAATAGAAAAAAATTCATGAGTATTATTGATATTTTTATCATGAGATTTCATTAATTTATGCACAATCATAAACAGTCTCATAAAGTGATGAAATTATTTCAACAAACTCTTTTCACGTGGTAACTTGGGATCATACTCTGCATGAATGAAATGGAAATTAAATGAAGCTCCAAATATCATGAAAATAATTTGATTCATTATATAACATGTAAACTTTAATTATATACATCTTAAAAATTATTTAGGTTCATAATAAAACATGAGTATCAAGGATGGAAAATTGAGATAAAACCATTTTACTGATTTGGTAACCTTTGAAACATAAACACCATCAAATAAATATCATAAAATAGACATTTAAATACCCATATATTTAATTATTTTATACATTGAATACATTTATTGGTAGTATATACACCAGAAAAAAAATGAATTGTATTATGTCATGTATTAGTTGGAAATAAAAGTGAGACGGGATTCCCTTACCTTGTATATTGACTGTCATCGTACTCATTCAGAACACCTATACAGTGAATATAAATTTATTATAAATACTTTACTGAAAAAATTTTAATATATAATACCATATATGGTTTTATAATGATCTTATATTACTCTCTTGTTATCCATCCTATGTTATGGTTTCACTTCAGGTAATATTCACTTTGTTCTTCACATGTGCCTAAATGTTTTATATATTTGGTCCTTATAATTATATCATGTTTCAAAAATTTAAAATATGAAAAAATTTAATTTATATAAATTATATTTTTATTATAATAATCTATATAATATAGAAATATAAAATGGAATACACAATTCAATGAGACAGTATGTAGTACGTACACATGAACGTTGTTTCCGGTTTTTATTATCGTATTGAAAGAAATAAAGAAAATGATATATGTATATTTATAATATAATTAAATTTTAAGTATAATGATATATATATATATATATATAATTTCACTAAAACCATCCTTAATACAAACCATGATGTTTGTGAACGAATCACATCACTTTCTAGGGGCAGTAGTTCACACTTCCTCAAAAGAAATTATCATATTTACAACAAATGGAAAGTAAAAAAGATACGTGTTGAAAAAAATAAGATCAAATAAATAATAAATCTGATATATAAAATATATATACATAATTTCCATAAAAATTTATATCATGAGAGGTTGTGAAAGAAAAATGAACAATCATCATTTAGTGATGCTCTAGTTCGTCGTACTAGTAAAAAATATGTTCGTTTCCCATTATATGGAGGTTAGTTTACGTGAATCTCAAAAACTAATAATTGGATTGAACAAGTGTATTTAGAATACTATTTTTGTTATAAAATCATTTATTAATGATAGTGGAGGGGGTGGAGAAATAAAATAAATGAAAAGAGCACGGGAGAAGACGTTGCCTCTTAATTAGATAACTCATTTTGGTTTGTGCCAAAAGGCTTCCTTTGGTTAGTTTATGTCCAAGGGGAGGACTATATGAATAAGGGATGGGTTTTAGTATGTTTTTTATGAAGGTATTTTCTGAACCTAACTGGATTGATAGGAGTGAAGGAGAGGGTGAGTTGGTGGCCGTTTGTAGGGATGGGAAAAGAAACAGTTGGCATTTTTGAAATCATATTTGGTGTATCCACGTTTTTACCTAACAATAGTAATACCGAAGGAACCAAACTCAATAATGGAAGGTTAATGGGAGAATAATGGACATATGATGGGTTTTTGACAAGTTTATAAGTTATTTTGGGTCTTAAACTTATGGTTTAGTCCTTAGTTAAGCTTAATTTTACCATAATCAATGTAATTAATTTTAATTATTTTCACTAATATTTTTGGTAAAATACAAATTTTACCTAATTAGACATTAAAAATATTTATTATTCCATATATTGAATCTGTTTTTCCAAATTCCAGACATTGAAGTGGAATAAATTAATTTAATATTAATCTCGTAGTCGAGTTAATAATTCTTGTTTTTAAAGTAAAAATGATGAAAAGGTTACCATGTTTTTATATCCAATTTCAATGTGAAATTGGTTCCAATTATCTAAATTGGATTAATTGAATAAAATATAATATAATTTATCTTTTAAAACATATTAAAATATAATGGTACCTTATAAATACCTTAGATGAAAATGATTTTTGGAATTAAAATCAGTTATGTTTTTACTATTTATCAAAAAATGAAGTTTCTCAAAGAAATCGCAAAAATTATTACTAAGATAATTTCAATATTATAAATTCAAAAAAGAATATTTGTTTTATAAAATTAATTTTATAAATTTTCTAAAATTACTTTTACTATTTTTCACAAAAGGACATGAAATGTAGTTTGTTTGAGAAAATAGTATTTTTAAACATGTAAGGGATTTACCAAAAAGTATATCATTTATTGCCAATATTATTTATTATCAAAAAACTATTATAAAATTATTATAAAATTAGTTATTACTAATCATATTACATTATTTAACTCCTAGGTTATAATTATCTCAATTAAATAATTACAACTATAAATTGATGTTTCACAGAAGCATCAGTGTTTTGTGTAATGCACTCCAAGTCAATGTTACGTGTAACGTTCACCAAGTCAATGTTACTTGTAATGAAATCTATGTCAATGTTTCAGTTGAAAGTAAGTTTTCAATTAGTGCATTGAAATAAATAAATTAAAATATAATTTATTCTAAAAAATGTCCATCAAAACTAGGGTTGTTACATGATAGTTATGATAAATATCTCACATTGTGTCAATATTATCCATTCAATCTAAGAAAACTATTGAACTAATTATATTGTCTTGTATGGTTAATTATTAAATAATTTATTTTTCCTTTAAGGTTCCATAAATATACCCTCTCTTGTGATTACATAGACCATGAATGATACATTCTAAAACAAAAATTTATAGTTTAAAAATATGAAATATAATTTATCAATTCTCATGTTCATTAGAATAGAACACAATTTATCCAAATGCTCATAATTTTATCTTATAATACATGATAATTTCATATATGAATTCTAAAAATTTTGATTAAGTTAATATATAAAGACAATATTTGTTAGATCTAAGAATATAGTACAAATATTTATGTGTTGAAATGACATCATTATAAATTCTTTGGGCTTATATATTATATAAAATTTTATTTTGGGTTCAACCTATATTTTCACCCTTAATTTTTGATGTCAATATCAAAGGTCAATGTATGATATATATGGATCCCCTTATGGTTGATCTATCAATTCATCTATATTAGGTAGAGGATATATGTTCTTGATCATGATTTTTATAATTCCATGATAATCAATGTCAAGAGGCATTTATCCATCTTTATTGTCAACAAATATGACTAGTATACCCCATAGTGAAGTGTTTATGCATATATATAAATCGTTAAATATTCTATTGAAGTTTATTATTTAATCCCTCTAATTTAGTTAGGGTCATTTTATGAACAATCATTGATATAGGTATAACACCAGGTAGGAGTTTCGTAGAAAACTCATCCTCCCAATTTCGGGGGAATAAATATAAACTATTCTAGAAAAAACCCGACATATTCCTTCACAATTTTCATATCCTAAATATCGAGTTTCATCCATAACATTTGAGCTCAATGAACATCATGATTTTGTACATAGACCTATATAATGTATGTAATATAAATAAAGAGTTAATGGTCATCCTTTTATCAATATATGGTCATTGGTTGACTTGGGATTTTAAATGTGACATCACTATCCCAAAAATTATTATGGTATTGTTGTAGAGGTAGAAAATCCACTCAAAAAATACAATCAAATTCCACTAAAATGAGAATAATAATATTTTTGGAAACACATTCCCACAAACATATATTAAAGAAAATTTGTAGTCTTTGGATGAAATAATAATCATACATGGTGTTTTCATTGATAATTAAATATATAAACTTTGGAGATATCAATTAATATTCTAGGTGACATATAATTATATGAATGTACTTTTAAAAAAGGAATAAATAAAATGTTTTCAATAATGGGTATACCTGCCTCCAACAAAATTTCATGTTTCTATATTTTATTTGTTAATAAAACCAAATTTTTTTGTGTGAATATAATGAAATAATAATCTTTTTGTGTATTAATATAATAAATATAATAAATCTTAATATATGATAAATTATGGAACCATCATTTAATCCTAGAAAATTTCAGGTTCTTTCAATACAACTTCCGGTTCATCAAAGGTTTTCCTATATTGGGTTATTTTAAAAACATAACATGATCCTATAGAAATAATAAAACGCACATTGAAACCAACTGAGGTGATGGAGTCATGTCATACACAAATATTACTTCATTTCACATGAGTTTTATTAAAATATAAATTTAAATCATACCATAAAACCAATAGTTTTAGTTTATTTTTAAATTACATTCATAAACAACTTATTTTAAAACATTTCAACATCTCCAACATATAGCATTCCCACATTATCCCATTTTTGACACATCATACATAATAATCTTCTTCCAAACTTACGTAATTTGAATATAAGAAAATGTGAGCTAATATTCTAAGTAAGGGTAAACATAAGAACATCTAATTAATGACCATAATTTAAGAAAAGATGATCTTTTGTGTTTGAGAATATAATCAAGGTTCATTATCCTAACAAGGATAATCATACTCAATAATATATATATCATAACTCATTATTCATTAAATAAATATTTTTTTAAACATAAAACATGAGAAAAATAGTGTACAAACATAATTTTATTATCATGAGTTATAAAAACATAACATAGGAATACGAATTTGGCATAAAAAATGTAACACAACATGATTTTTAAATGTTTTTTGTTTCCAAAGAAAATGTATGTTATATTATATAATATTATACATATAAAAAATATGGAGGAACCAATAAAACCATATCTCATTAATAAGGATCATTTCATTAGTAAACTAAGAAGCCAAATAAAATTAATAAAACTATAAATGGAAAAAATTTAAAATAGAAAATAGAAAATGGAAAAATATTGATCACCCCAATCAGTTAGAGTCATCGACCCACATAAAATAATATATAAATAATAAAATATTGTTGAACCAATAAAAATATTTAAAAATTAAAATAGATCCTTTAGAGGAATTGTAGTGAATTTTGAGTGAATGAATAAAGTGATATTTATATAGAGCAATGTGACTATTGGAATAGTAATATGAAATTTGGTAAAATATTATCATTGGTCAATATAATTTTTGGCCTATTTTAACATTTTGAAATATACCATTTATTAATAATTATACCATTATAATTATTTTTTAGGATTATTAATGAAAAATGAAAATTGATTCCAAAAGGAGAAATAATGGCCTCAACTTGTAGAGCCATGTCGTCTGTAGCCCATTTGACAGACCTTGGGTGGTGGGTAGTGTACCTATGTTCCTCCCTTGACCAATTCAAAGTAGAGCTTCAACAAGTGAATCTTTAATGAATTCACCTATGGGATTAAAAAATGTTACTGTAGATTAAAAGATGGTAAATGTTAGTCAAACAACCCAATGAAACTACCCAAATAAGAAACTATACCCTTAGGGAGTATGCAAGTGTATTAAGGGGTTACTTTACTAGGATGTATGATTAGCCACTAAATGAGGACAATATTAATTGTTAATATACATAATTTTCATGTTCTTTGTTATTCATAAACACCATTTTAGTGCATTTTACACTTTGAACATCATTTCACATTATGATTGTAATACCTTCTTAAAATGCACTATTATGTGGTACATTTTTGAACATCATTTAAAGTACCCAATGATTCATCTGATTTTAAGGAATTTAATTTTACATATTTTAATTTGATATTTTTGGAAATTTATCTACACTTAAATATGAACATTTTTGATTCAGGGATCAGTGGAGAATTCATGGAGGATGATGGAGATTTTTGGCAATGAAAGGAAGCAATTCTGGAGAAGGCAGATTGGACACCAGCCCACTGATGAGACTGTGGGGCCCAAAATACAGGCCCAATTAATCCCAACATTCATTGGATGCTAGAAGACATGTATAGGAACAAATAACCCTTCATGAGTTAATGATAATTCGGCCTGTATGTTTGTCATTTAGTCGGACCAAGTTAGAGATAAAATTCTGGGCAAGATTCTGCGTCCTAGAAAAACAGTCCACTACTTTGATCATATCTCGGACTCCACAACTCCAAATGGGCCCAAATTTATAGGCGGTTAGACGAAATTCGGAGCTCCATTGTCTTCTTCTATGGCCCACCCTGATTCGGCCTTCTAGAAGGCCTTCCAGACGCGTCTGTTCGGTGGATGAAAACTGGCTGCCACCTCGGGTCAAACGTGGAAAAGTCCAAATTCCACAAGCTTTCCACCACCTATAGCCTACCAAAATTAATTAAGATGCTTTGTACTGTTGGTGTCTAGACCCAAGGCTCACAAAATTCCTATTTAAGGCAGTGGTGGTGAAGGAGTTGAGGATCTTGGATGCTTTGTTCAATTGTAATGTTATGCTGCATTTTTGTTGCCTCAATTTTGTCTTTCACATGTAAGTTGTTCAATTCACTTTAGTTTATTAATAAAAGTTTTTCTTCTACTCTTATTCTGTTGTTCTTAATATCACTTTGATACCGTTGGATTAAGGTGTGAATTTATTCACACCAACCCTTGTGAAATTATTCACACAACGGTGGAGTGATCATTTTATTTTTGTTGTTTTCTTTACTTCTCCATTTCCTCCCTCATGAGTCTACTTTCCGCTTCCATTGAAACCATGGGATAAATGGAGGGCTAACCCACTTATGGGTTGATCCAAGGGAGTAGCAAGGGGCTGGATTGGATGTTATTTATCACCTAATTAATGTATAATCACTTCTTTAATTGGGATTTTTATTTGATGATTTTTAAACTCCATCGTCCTTGTTGAATTTAAGGCCACACACTTTAAGTACTAATACGATCCATTACCTTGAAGTGCTCAAAACTTTGATCCTTCAAGTGTATAGGTGATTAGTATTCAAGGGTGTAGGAATTAAATCAGTAAGTGATGATGTTGTTTTATCTCCTTAAATGAACCCATCTCCAATTTAAGAAATTGAAATCATTAAAAAGAAAATACGTCCAATCCACCCCGAGCGATAACCTAGGATCAACTCATTATTTTAAATTGAATTCACTTAAATCTATTAGATATCTTTAAAACCCATCCAAAATCAATCCAAGTTGGCCACTTCATAGCCAAAAATCCATCTCTTAGGTTGTGTATCTTAGGTATTTTCTAAGGTCTCTGTGGAATCGACAACCCAAGATACACTACAAGGACCGTTCTACCCATCTACTCTTAGGTAAATTTGGGCGTGAACCAAATTTTGGCGCCGTTGCTGGGGACCAAGTAAGTACCTTAGATAAAAAAACCTTCTTTCCTCACCTCCATTCTTCTACTCTCACCCAAGATCTCTTATCTTGTCCCTTTCTCGCTTTTTTTTTGGCGCATGTCCGCCTACACCCGCGATTTCTCAAACAGACTAGTTAGGGTGGAAAGTCCTAGGATAGGGGAGTCAAGTGCACCTAAGGGATTGTTTAAATCAGATTCAAATATTCTTGAAACCCCAAAGTCAGAACTTGAAACAAGTCCAATGGAGGGTCATCCACAAAATCAAATTGTAAACCCTGGGGGGAATCAAATGGGAAACCAAAACCAAGAAGCTCCAAACTTAGGGAATGTAGTTGATCAAACCATGAACGACTACCTCACTCCAGCTTGGACCAATGCCCCCTCATGCATTAGACACAATTCCATTGGAGACACCAAATACATATTCAAACCCCATGTCCTAAACCACCTTCCAACCTTTCATGGGATGGAGTCAGAAATGCCATACCTTCATGTCAAAGAGTTCAACGACATTGTTGAAACCATGTGTCCCCCACATCAACTAGAATCCGCTAAGATGAGGCTATTTCCTTTTTCATTAAAAGATCGAGCTAAAATTTGGATAAACAACTTGAGACCTGCATCAATCCACTCTTGGGACCAACTGCAAAGAGAATTCTACAAAAAATACTTCCCTCATCACAAAACAATTGCACTTAAAAAGAGCATCCAAAACTTTTTTGAAAAAGAGGGAGAGTCATTCTATGAAACATGGGAGAGGTTCAAAGACACCCTAAACATGGTTCCACACCATGGGTTTTCCATACCTGAACAAGTGATAATTTTCTATGAAGGGTTTGGTCCGGGTAATAAACAATTCATTGACATGATGTGTAATGGAACTTTAAAAAACAAAGACTCAAATGATGCTTACGAGTATCTGGAAAGTCTGGCTGAACAAAACCAAACTTGGGGAACTTCACCTTATTCTGAAAAGCCACAAAGAACCACTGGAATTCATACACTTAGAGAAGAGGATAGCCTTAGGGCTAAACTCGTAGCACTCTCTTGGAAGGTTGAAGAGAAAGAACTTAGGAAAGTCCATGAAATCCAAAATGTAGACCTTGTTTGCACAATTTGTGACAAACATGACCATAAAACAGACAACTGCCCAACCATTCCATCCATCAAGGATGTTCTTCTAGGAGGACCCCCAGCGGAATTCAATGCCCTAAACTTTCAAAAGCCCCAATACCAAAACACTTTCAATCCAAGGTACAACGACCACCCAGGCTTCCGCTGGAAAGATAAC
This sequence comes from Viscum album, assembly GCA_963277665.1. Taxonomy (NCBI): domain Eukaryota; kingdom Viridiplantae; phylum Streptophyta; class Magnoliopsida; order Santalales; family Viscaceae; genus Viscum; species Viscum album. The sequence goes on from OY728120.1 coordinate 1,669,065,003, forward strand.
CAACAACCTAGCCAACCACAAGGACAAAATTCTTACCCCCATCAGAACTACCAAACCCATAACCAGTTCCAAACACAACCTATCCAATACCAACAACCACCAGTCCATTTTCAACAAACCATCCCACCTCCAAAATATCCCCCCCTGGGATAAACCAACCTACTCAAGCACCAACCCAAACTGTTCCACAAAGCCTACTAGAAAAACTGTGCAAACAAATGGAGAGGATGAACTCGGAAGTCTCTTCCCTAAAACAAGAACTTCAAACCATCAAAACAGGAAATGCACCCATGCCTACTCAGGAGGTGCCATCCTCAACATCAAGGGGAGAGTCAAGTTGTGCTCAAACAACTCATGAACAACTAAATGTTGTGACTGTTTTAAGAAGTGGGAAATCAATTGAGAAACCTGAACAACTAATTCAGAACCCACCTGAAGATTCAAACTTGGATGAAAATTTAAATGAACCACAAGATCAAACTGATGAAACTGATAACAATGTGAAAGAAACAACTCTTCAACAAACAACCCCACAACCTGCACCATTTCCTCAACGCATGAGGGGGAAACCCAATCCTGAACTGAGTGAAACGTTGAGAGAAATATTTTCACATGTCAAGTTGAACATACCCCTTCTCGATGCAATCCAAACCATACCTACCTACTCAAAGTACCTTAAGGACTTGTGCACTTTTAAAAGAAAATTTTCACATAAAAACCATGTCCTTTTGGCTGATAATGTGAGTACCACCATTCAAGGGACCATTCCTCCTAAGTTAAAAGACCCAGGTTACCCTTACATCAATGTTGAACTTGGAGAGATAAAAGTTGTCAAGGCCTTGTGTGACCAAGGTGCTAGTGTCAATCTCATCCCATATGCTGTGTACTTCCAGTTAGGCCTAGAAGAACTCCAACCCACATCTGTCACACTTCAACTTGCTGATCGTAGCATTAGGGTTCCAAAGGGGATTTTAAAGGACGTTTTGGTAAAGGTTGAAAACCTCATCTACCCTGCTGATTTCATTGTCCTTGACAACCATCCAAACTTAGGAAATAAGGAACAAACCCCAATCATCCTTGGTCTTCTTTTCCTTGCAACAATCAACTCTGTTATCCGAGTCCGAAATGGGAACATGACCATCACCTTTGGGAACATGAGTCTAGACCTGAACATCTATAATGCAAGCTCACAAATAGGGGATGACGAGGATATTCATGAATTAAACATGATAGGAAGCATTGATAATGAATCCATGGAACATCAAGGAATATTTGATGAATGTTTAAGTCAGAATGAGATTGATTTCCTTTGTTCATATGAAGGAAGTTTATCTCCTTGGCTTGAATCATTTTCAAATTTCTCTTATGATGAAGTCATAGGTCCAACAATCAGTGAAACCTTTCAAGAAACCAATTTCATAGAGACCCCTCTAAATTCCTTCCCTAAATATGATCAAGCCAATCTAGTATCTGAAACTTCTACATGTGAGGAATCAATCCTATCTGAACCTCTAAAAAAAGAAATTGATCTTGATCCAATGTCCCAATCTTCTGCTGAAATTTTGAACCAACCTGATCTTGAATTGAAGGAACTTCCTGATTCACTAAAGTATGCCTTCCTAGGGGAAAATCAAACACATCCTATTGTCATTTATTCTTCTCTTGAAGCCAATCATGAGTGGATGCTTCTAGATTTCCTTAAGAAGCATAAGAAAGCCATTGGTTGGACCCTTTCTGATATTCCTGGGATTAGCCCACTTATCGGGACTCATAGGATTGTTCTGGAATCTGATTCAAAGCCATGTCGTCAACCTCAACGGCGACTCAATCCTAATCTCATGAAGGTAGTATGGAAGGAACTTCTGAAATTGTTGAAAGCTGGTATCATATATCCCATAGCTGAGAGTGAATGGGTGAGCCCAATCCATGTGGTTCCAAAAAAGGCTGGAATCACAGTGATAACCAATGAGGATGGAGAGATTTTTCCAACAACGGTGAGTAGTGGATGGAGGGTCTGCATTGACTATAGGAAACTAAACTCATTCACCAAGAAGGACCATTTCCCCTTACCATTCATTGACCAAGTCCTTGAGAGAGTGGCAGGTCATGCCTTCTACTGTTTCTTAGATGGGTACTCGGGGTACAATCAAATTGAGGTCTCCCTAGAGGATCAAGGGAAGAATACATTCACATGTCCTTTCGGTACCTTTTCCTTCAAACGGATGCCCTTCGGGTTATGCAATGCCCCTGGAACCTTCCAGCGGTGCATGATGGGAATATTCTCAGACATGGTAGGGGATTTTCTTGAGGTCTTCATGGATGACTTCTCTGTGTTTGGGGATACTTTTGAGGGATGTCTTCAGAATGTGGAGAGAGTCTTGTCTAGATGTGAAGAAAAAAATCTGGTCCTAAACTGGTAAAAATGCCATTTCATGGTTAAAGAGGGACTTGTTCTAGGCCATCTGGTCTCGATTAGGGGGATTGAAGTTGATAAAGCAAAGGTTGACATCATTCGTCACCTTCCATCACCCAAAACTGTCAAGGAAGTGAGGTCTTTCTTAGGACATGCTGGTTTCTATAGAAGATTCATCAAGGACTTTAGTTCAATATCCCGTCCCCTTTCTGCTCTCTTAGTAAAGGATGCTCCATTTGTTTGGACAGAAAGCTGTGAGGGTTCATTCTCAACCCTCAAATCCTCTCTCACATCTCCACCCATTATGAAATCTCCAAATTGGAACCTTCCTTTTGAACTTATGTGTGATGCCAGTGACTTTGCTGTTGGATCTGTGTTAGGACAACGTTGTGATAAAACTCCTTATGTCATTGCTTATGCAAGAAAATCCCTAAATGATGCCCAAATCAACTACACCACCACTGAAAATGAGTTACTTTCTATTGTGTTTGCCTTAGAGAAGTTTAGGTCCTACCTCTTAGGATCACCCATCACTGTGTTCACTGACCATTCTGCACTAAAATACCTCTTCCAAAAACAAGATGCTAAGGCTAGACTAATTAGGTGGGTCCTTCTCTTACAAGAATTTGTCCTCACAATCAAGGATAAAAAGGGAGTTGAAAATGTTGTAGCTGATCACCTCCCTAGGATGGAATTCAAAGACAACTCAAATCACCTTCCTGTGTCTGATTCGTTTCCTGATGAACACTTTTACTCTGTGAGTGACTGCCCTTGGTATGCTGACATAGCAAATTTCTTAGTGATATGAGTCATTCCAAATTTCTTAGGGACTCAAGCTTGAAGGAAATTCCTTTCTAATGTTAGACACTATGTGTTTGATGATCCATACCTCTATAAGTTCTTCCCTGACCAAGTCATTAGGAGGTGTGTTCCAGAATCTGAACAAGAGTCCATCCTTAAATTCTGTCATAGTGAGGCATGTGGAGGTCACTTTTCCTCTAAGAAAACATCTGCTAAGATTCTTCAATGTGGTCTTTTCTGGCCCACCCTTTCAAGGGACTCATACACATTTTGTCAATGTTGTCCTAGGTGTCAACAAGTAGGGTCCATCACAAAAAGGAATCAAATGACACTCACTCCCATCTTAGTGGTTGACATCTTTGACTGTTGGGGAATTGATTTCATGGGTCCCTTCCCAAACACTCGGGGATACCTCTACATACTCTTAGCTGTTGATTATGTCTCAAAATGGGTTGAGGCCATTCCAACAAAATCCAATGATCATCAAACTGTGATTAGATTCCTAAAAGAAAACATATTCTCTAGATTTGGAATTCCTAGGGCTATCATAAGTGATCGTGGAACTCATTTTTGCAATCGTCCATTCTCATCACTCATGAAAAAATATGGAATTTCTCACAAAGTGTCCACTGCTTACCACCCACAGACCAATGGTCAAGCTGAGTTAGCCAATCGTGAAATTAAGCAAATTATTGAAAAAACTGTCAACCCCTCTAAAAAAGATTGGTCTGAGAAACTCTTAGATGCTCTTTGGGCCTATAGAACAGCATATAAAACCATTTTACGAATGTCCCCATATAGGTTGGTTTATGGTAAAGCATGCCATTTGCTAGTGTAGATTGAACATAAGGCCTTTTGGGCAATTAAGAAAATGGATTATGATCTCTCATTGGCCGGAACAAAAAGGAAATTATATCTCAATGAACTGGAGGAACTAAGGATGGAGGCTTATGAAAATTCAAGGATCAATAAAGCTAGAGTTCAAGCCTACCAATCTAGGAATATCAAGGTCAAACATTTTGAACCGGGAAAACTTGTGCTCTTGTATAGTTCAAAACTTCATTTACATCCGGGAAAGTTAAGGTCTCGATGGTCAGGACCTTTCATAGTGCATCATGTATTCCCCCATGGGGCAGTAGAGATTCAAGATCCCATAAGTGGTTATATTTTCAAGGTCAATGGTCAAAGGTTAAAACCATTCGTTGAATCATTTAATAAACAGGAAATAGATGTTGAGTTAATTGATCCAATCTATGAACCAGGAAAAAATTGATAAATTTGGGATCTATGTCGGGCTAACGACGTTAAACAAAGCACTGCACGGGAGGCAACCCATGGTTTTTATGTTTCTAATCTTTCTTAATCATCTTTATTTTTCAAATAAGATTACTTAATCATTTTTGTATTTAAAAATAAAAAAATAGACTTTTGAACTGTTCTTTTATTATGAGTATGGATGGGTATGAAAGAGGAGCACCATATTCATCCGTGTCACGTGGTGTGATCCATGAGTAATACCTTACCCAGAAATTTAAAAAGAAGACAATGTATCATCAGTTTATTTTGTTTTTATTATTCAATAGGTTAAGAAAAAAAATATAATAATACAAAAAAAGTCCACGCCATAGGCCGTGGGGGAAACCCCGTCACAACCGGCGAAGCCGAGGGGACTCGATCCCGGGACCGAAGGGAGATAGGGGCGCGCGCTTACCACTGACCTACGGCTTCTTGTGCTACCTTATTCTATAATTTTTATATATATTCTTATATTTTACTTCCTTTATTATATAAATATATATATATATATATATTGTTTGTTTTTGTTTGTTTTGTTTGTTTTGTTTTTTCCTTTTTGCACTAGGGAACTTTGCAAGCGACATGGATATCAAAGGAATAAATTCGAGCGGCAAGAACTTCAAACTTCAACCACCAGGTGACTTCATTCCATAATCCTCATTTTCAATTTCCTTTTTAAATTTTTATTCCCTGCCTCTACTCCTTCTAATTTTTCATTTCTTCAAACACTGGGGACAGTGTTGTTTTAAGTTGGGGGGGAGATAAAATTAAAAAAATGCTTTTGTGTCAAAAACAAAATTGAATGATTTGAAAAAAAAGTAAATGGAAGGAACAATTCCTTTAACTTTGAACATGGTAATACACATTGCACACTTTGAAACTGAATATCAAATAATTTAGCATGCCATGATTTTGATTTTAATCCTTGTATAATTTCACGAGCATAGATTTTGGAAAGTGTGGCTGTCCAATGTGATATTTCATCGTTTATATTTTCATCCAAATAAAAAAAATTCCACAATGCACGTCCTCTAGACTGTGGGGTACTAATTTTAATTTTTGGGGTCCCATAATAAAAAGCATAGGATGGTTTTATTTTTATGAATAATATGAGTATTCAAAAAAAATTTAAAAAATAAAAAATAAAAAATAAAAATAAAAATTTGCGTGTAGAGAAATGGATTGATAAAATGCGAGGCTTTCGGCACTTGGGGATCGTGACTCCAGAGTTGTCTAGCCCTGAGTTTTTCAATCTATCTCTATTTATGGTAATATGACTTTGTTTTTGATTAAGTTAACTCGAGACGATGCCCGAGTATGTGGGCTTCACTTGGTGCCCTAAGGCCTTTGAGTCTGGGAGTCATCGGCAAAGTCTTGCTACATGGGTTAATTTGATTAATTGCAATCTCAATTACTATAGCAATATTGCAAAAAAAAATCAAAAAAAAAGAGGGATGAAGAATACTCATATTAGGATTAAATGTGATTCCACCTAGCGCTTCCATGATTTCCCCCATGAATGAAAATGAACCCCCATATCTATTGTGATTCACAACACATCATTACACCTAATTGAGTTGGATGAAGTATGATGATGGATTTGATCAAAGGAATGGGCTTGGGATTGGGATCTGCTTATGAAACTATCTCGTATTAAAATATTTTGATGGGTTTCATGATTGTTTGGTATAAGGTTTTTTGGTGATCATTGTGTATTAAAATGTTTTTGGAAAAGGGAATTCGAATTTCATTTTTGATGAGATATATTTTGCTCGGGACTAGCAAAACTCAAGTTGGGGGGTGTGATTAGCCACTAAATGAGGAAAATATTCATTGTTAATATACATAATTTTCATGTTCTTTGTCATTCATAATCACCATTTTAGTGCATTTTACACTTTGAACATCATTTCACATTATGATTGTAATACCTTCTTAAAATGCACTATTATGTGGTACATTTTTGAACATCATTTAAAGTACCCAATGATTCATCTAATTTAAGGAATTTAATTTTACATATTTTAATTTGATATTTTTTTAAATTGATCTACACTTAAATATGAACATGTTTGATTCAGGGATCAGTGGAGAATTCATGGAGGATGATGGAGATTTTTGGCAATGAAAGGAAGCAATTCTGGAGAAGGCAGATTGGACACCATCCCACTGATGAGACTGTGGGGCCCAACATACAGGCCCCATTAATCCCAAATTTCATGGTATGCTAGCAGACATGTATAGGAACAAATAACCCTTCAGGAGTTAATTCTAATTCGGCCTCCATGTTGGTCATTTAGTCAGACCAAGTTAGAGATAAAATTCTGGACCAGATTCTGCGGCCCAGAAAAACAGTCCACTACTTTGATCATATCTCGGACTCGAGAACTCCAAATGGGCCCAACTTTTACAGGAGGTTATAAGAAATACGGAGCTCCATTTTCTTAGTCTATGGCCCACCCTGATTCGGCCTTCTAGAAGGCCTTCCAGATGCGTCTGTTCAGTGGATAAAAAATGGCTGCCACCTCGGGTCAAACGTGGAAAAGTCCAAATTCCACAAGCTTTCCACCACCTATAGCCTACCAAAATTAATTATGATGCTTTTTACTGTTGTTTTCTCGACCCAAGGCTCAAATAATTCCTATTTAAGGCAGTGGTGGTGAAGGAGTTGAATATCTTGGATGCTTTGTTCAATTGTAATGTTATGCTGCATTTTTGTTGCCTCAATTTTGTCTTTCACATGTAAGTTGTTCCATTCACTTTAGTTTATTAATAAAAGTTCTTCTTCTACTCTTATTCTGTTGTTCTTAATATAACTTTGATACCGTTGGATCAAGGTGTGAATTTATTCACACCAACCCTTGTGAAATTATTCACACAACGGTGGAGTGATCATTTTATTTTTGTTGTTTTCTTTACTTCTCCATTTCCTCCCTCATGAGTCTACTTTCCGCTTCCATTGAAACCATGGGATCAATGGAGGGCTAACCCACTTATGGGTTGATCCAAGGGAGTAGCAAGGGGCTGGATTGGAAGTTATTTATCACCAATTTAATGCATAATCACTTCTTTAATTGGGATTTTTATTTGATGATTTTTAAACTCCATCGTCCTTGTTGAATTTAAGGCCACACACTTAAAGTACTAATACGATACTTTACCTTGAAGTGCTCAAAACTTTGATCCTTCAAGTGTATAGGTTATTAGTATTCAAGGGTGTAGGAATTAAATCAGTAAGTGATGATGTTGTTTTATCTCCTTAAATGAACCCATCTCAAATTTAAGAAATTGAAATCATTAAAAAGAAAATACGTCCAATCCACCCCGAGCGATAACCTAGGATCAACTCATTATTTTAAATTGAATTCACTTAAATCTATTAGATATCTTTAAAACCCATAAAAAATAAATCCAAGTTGGAAACTTCATATCCAAAAATCCATCCCTTAGGTTGTGTATCTTAGGTATTTTCTTAGGTCTCTGTGGAATCGACAACCCAAGCTACACTACAAGGACCGTTCTACCCTTCTTCTCTTGGGTAAATTTGGGCGTGAACCAAATTTTGGCGCCGTTTTCGGGGACCATGTAAGTACCTTAGATCCAAAAAAAACCTTCTTTCCTCACCTCCATTCTTCTACTCTCACCCAAGATCTCTTATCTTGTCCCTTTCTCGCTTTTTTTGGCGCATGTCCGCCTACACCCGCGATTTCTCAAACAGACTAGTTAGGGTGGCAAGTCCTAGGATAGGGGAGTCAAGTGCACCTAAGGGATTGTTTAAATCAGATTAAAATATTCTTGAAACCAAAAAGTCATAACTTGAAACAAGTCCAATAGAGGATCATCCACAAAATCAAATTGTAAACCCTAGGGGGAATCAAATGGGAAACCAAAACCAAGAAGCTCCAAACTTAGGGAATGTAGTTGATCAAACCATGAACGAATACCTCACTCCAGCTTCGACCAATGCCCCCTCATGCATTAGACACAATTCCATAGGAGACACCAACAACATATTCAAACCCCATGTCCTAAACCACCTTCCAACCTTTCATGGGATGGAGTCAGAAATTCTATACCTTCATGTCAAAGAGTTCAACGACATGGTTGAAACCATGTGTCCCCCACATCAACTAGAATCCGCTAAGATGAGGCTATTTCCTTTTTCATTAAAGGATCGAGCTAAAAATTGGCTAAACAACTTGAGACCTGCATCAATCCACTCTTGGGACAAACTGCAAAGAGAATTCTACAAAAAATACTTCCCTCATCACAAAACAATTTCACTTAAAAAGAGAATCCAAAACTTTTTTGAAAAAGAGGGAGAGTCATTCTATAAAACATGGGAGAGGTTCAAAGACACCCTAAACATGGTTCCACACCATGGGTTTTCCATACCTGAACAAGTGAGAATTTTCTATGAAGGGTTGGGTCTGGGTAATAAAAAATTCATTGACATGATGTGTAATGGAACTTTTAAAAACAAAGACCCAAATGATGCTTACGAGTATCTGGAAAGTCTGGCTGAACAAAACCAAACTTGGGGAACTTAACCTTATTCTGAAAAGCCACAAAGAACCACTGGAATTCATACACTTAGAGAAGAGGAAAGCCTTAGGGCTAAACTCGCAGCACTCTCTAGGAAGGTTGAAGAGATAGACCTTAGGAAAGTCCATGAAATCCAAAATGTAGACCTTGTTTGCACAATTTGTGACAAACATGACCATAAAATAGACAACTTCCCAACCATTCCATCCATCAAGGATGTTCTTCTAGGAGGACTCCCAGCGGAAGTCAATGCCCTAAACTTTCAAAAGCCCCAATACCAAAACACTTTCAATCCAAGGTATAACGACCACCCAGGCTTCCGCTGGAAAGATAACCAACAACCTAGCCAACCACAAGGACAAAATTCTTACCCCCATCAGAACTACCAAACCCATAACCAGTTCCAAACCCAACCTATCGAATACCAAAAACCACCGGTCCATTTTCAACAAACCATTCCACCTCCAAAATATCCCCCTGGGATAAACCAACCTACTCAAGCACCAACCCAAACTGTTCCACAAAGCCTATTGGAACAACTGTGCAAACAAATGGAGAGGATGAACTCAGAAGTCTCTTCCCTAAAACAAGAACTTCAAACCATCAAAACAGGAAAGGCACCCATGCCTACTCAGGCGGTGCCATCCTCAACTTCAAGGGGAGAGTCAAGTTGTGCTCAAACAACTCATGAACAACTAAAGGTTGTGACTATTTTAAGAAGTGGGAAATCAATTGAGAAACCAGAACAACTAATTCAGAACCCACCTGAAGATTCAAACTTGGATGAAAATTTAAATGAACCACAAGATCAAACTGATGAAACTGATAACAATGTGAATGAAACAAATCTTCAAAAAACAACCCCACAACCTGCACCATTTCCTCAACGCATGAGGGGGAAACCCAATCCTGAACTGAGTGAAACGTTGAGAGAAATATTTTCACAAGTCAAGTTGAACATACCCCTTCTCGATGCAATCCAAACCATACCTGCCTACTCAAATTACCTTAAGGACTTGTGCACTTTTAAAAGAAAATTTTCACATAAAAACCAAGTCCTTTTGGCTGCTAATGTGAGTACCACCATTCAAGGGACCATTCCTCCTAAGTTAAAAGACCCAGGTTTCCCTTACATCAATATTGAACTTGGAGAGAGCAAAGTTGTCAAGGCCTTGTGTGACCTAGGTGCTAGTGTCAATCTCATCCCATATGCTGTGTACTGCCAGTTAGGCCTAGAAGAACTCCAACCCACATCTGTCACACTTCAACTTGCTGATCGTAGCATTAGGGTTCCAAAGGGGATTTTAAAGGACGTTCTGGTAATGGTTGAAAACTTAATCTACCCTGCTGATTTCATTGTCCTTGACAACCATCCAAACTTAGTAAATAAGGAACAAACCCCAATCAACCTTGGTCGTCCTTTCCTTGCAACAATCAACTCTATTATCCGAGTCCGAAATGGGAACATGACCATCACCATTGGGAACATGAGTCTAGACCCGAACATCTATAATGCAAGCTCACAAATAGGGGATGACGAGGATATTCATGAATTAAACATGATAGGAAGCATTGATAATGAATCCATGGAACATCAAGGAATATTTGATGAATGTTTAAGTCAGAATGAGATTGATTTCCTTTGTTCATATGAAAGAAGTTTATCTCCTTGGCTTGAATCATTTTCAAATTGCTCTTATGATGAAGTCTTAGGTCCAACAATCAGTGAAACCTTTCAGGAAACCAATTTCATAGAGACCCCTCTAAATTCCTTCCCTAAATCTGATCAAGCCAATCTAGTATCTAAAACTTCTACATGTGAGGAATCAATCCTATCTGAACCTCTAAAAAAAGAAATTGATCTTGATCCAATGTCCCAATCTTCTGCTGAAATTTTGAACCCACCTGATCTTGAATTGAAGGAACTTCCTGCTGCACTAAAGTATGCCTTCCTAGGGGAAAATCAAACACATCCTATTTTCATTTCTTCTTCTCTTGAAGCCAATCATGAGAGGATGCTTCTAGATGTCCTTAGGAAGCATAAGAAAGCCATTGGTTGGACCCTTTCTGATATTCCTGGGATTAGCCCACTTATCGGGACTCATAGGATTGTTCTGGAATCTGATTCAAAGCCATGTCGTCAACCTCAACGGCGACTCAATCCTAATCTCATGGAGGTAGTAAGGAAGGAACGTCTGAAAATTTTGAAAGCTGGTATCATATATCCCATAGCTGAGAGTGAATGGGTGAGCCCAATCCAAGTGGTTCCAAAAAAGGCTGGAATCACAGTGATAACCGATGAGGATGGAGAGATTTTTCCAACATGGGTGAGTAGTGGATGGGGGGTCTGCATTGACTATAGGAAACTAAACTCATTCACCAAGAAGGACCATTTCCCCTTACCATTAATTGACCAAGTCCTTGTGAGAGTGACAGGTCATGACTTCTATTGTTTCTTAAGTGGGTACTCGGGGTACAATCAAATTGAGGTCTCCCTAGAGGATCAAGGGAAGACTACATTCACATGTCCTTTCGGTACCTTTGCCTTCAAACGCATGCCCTTCGGGTTATGCAATTCCCTTGGAACCTTCCAGCGGTGCATGATGGGAATCTTCTCAGACATGGTAGGGGATTTTCTTGAGGTCTTCATGGATGACTTCTCTGTGTTTGGGGATACTTTTGAGGGATGTCTGCAGAATGTGGAGAGAGTCTTGTCAAGATGTGAAGAAAAAAATCTGGTCCTAAACTGGGAAAAATTCCATTTCATAGTTAAAGAGGGACTTGTTCTAGGCCATCTGGTCTCGAGTAGGGGGATTGAAGTTGAAAAAGCAAAGGTTGACATCATTCGTCACCTTCCATCACCCAAAACTGTCAAGGAAGTGAGGTCTTTATTAGGACATGCTGGTTTCTATAGAAGATTCATCATGGACTTTAGTTCAATATCCCGTCCCCTTTGTGCTCTCTTAGTAAAGGGTGCTCCATTTGTTTGGACAGAAAGCTGTGAGGGTTCATTCTCAACCCTCAAATCCTCTCTCACTCTCCTCCCATTATGAAATCTCCAAATTGGAACCTTCCTTTTGAACTTATGTGTGATGCCAGTGACTTTGCTGTTGGAGCTGTGTTAGGACAACGTTGTGATAAAACTCCTTATGTCATTGCTTATGCAAGAAAATCCTTAAATGATGCCCAAATCAACTACACCACCACTGAAAAGGAGTTACTTGCTATTGTGTTTGCCTTAGAGAAGTTTAGGTCCTTCCTCTTAGGATCACCCATCACTGTGTTCACTGACCATTCTGCACTAAAATACCTCTTCCAAAAAAAAGATGCTAAGGCTAGACTGATTAGGTGGGTCCTTCTCTTACAAGAATTTGACCTCACAATCAAGGATAAAAAGGGAGTTGAAAATGTTGTAGCTGATCACCTCTCTAGGATGGAATTCATAGACAACTCAAATCAATTTCCTGTGTCTGATTCGTTTCTTGATGAACACTTTTACTCTGTGAGTGACTTCCCTTGGTATGCTGAAATAGAAAATTTCTTAGTGACATGAGTCATTCCAAAATTCTTAGGGACAAAAGCTCGAAGGAAATTCCTTTCTGATGTTAGACACTATGTGTTTGATGATCCATACCTCTATATGTTCTGCCCTGACCAAGTCATTAGGAGGTGTGTTCCAGAATCTGAACAAGAGTCCATCCTTAAATTTTGTCATAGTGAGGCATGTGGAGGTCACTTTTCCTCTAAGAAAACATCTAATAAGATTCTTCAATGTGGTCTTTTCTGGCCCACCCTTTCAAGGGACTCCTACACATTTTGTCAAAGCTGTCCTATGTGTCAACAAGTAGGGTCCATCCCAAAAAGGAATCAAATGCCAATAACTCCCATCTTAATGGTTGAAATCTTGGACTGTTGGGGAATTTATTTCATGGGTCCCTTCCCAAACTCTCGGGGATACCTCTACATACTCTTAGCTGTTGATTATGTCTCAAAATGGGTTGAGGCCATTCCCACAAAATCCAATGATCATCAAACTGTGATTAGATTCCTAAAAGAAAACATATTCTCTAGATTTGGAATTCCTAGGGCTATCATAAGTGATCGTGGAACTCATTTTTGCAATCGTCCATTCTCATCACTCATGGAAAAATATGGAATTTCTCACAAAGTGTCCACTGCTTACCACCCACAGACCAATGGTCAAGCTGAGTTAGCCAATCATGAAATTAAGCAAATTCTTGAAAAAACTGTCAACCCCTCTAGGAAAGATTGGTCTGAGAAACTCTTAGATGCTCTTTGGGCCTAAAGAACTGCATATAAAACCATTTTAGGAATGTCCCCATATAGGTTGGTTTATGGTAAATCATGCCATTTGCCAGTGGAGATTGAACATAAGGCCTTTTGGGCAATTAAGAAAATGGATTATGATCTCTCATTGGCCGGAACAAAAAGGAAATTAGATCTCAATGAACTGGTGGAACTAAGGATGGAGGCTTATGAAAATTCAAGGATCAATAAAGCTAGAGTTCAAGCCTACCAATCTAGGAATATCAAGGTCAAACATTTTGAACCGGGAAAACTTGTTCTCTTGTATAGTTCAAAACTTCATTTACATCCGGGAAAGTTAAGGTCTCGATGGTCAGGACCTTTCATAGTGCATCATGTATTCCCCCATGGGGCAGTAGAGATTCAAGATCCCACAAGTGGTTATATTTTCAAGGTAAATGGTCAAAGGTTAAAACAATTCGTTGAATCATTCAATAAACAGGAAATAGATGTTGAGTTAATTGATCCAATCTATGAACCAGGAAAAAATTGATAAATTTGGGATATATGTCGGGCTAACGACGTTAAACAAAGCGCTGCACGGGAGGCAACCCGTGGTTTTTATGTTTCTAATCTTTCTGAATCATCTTTATTTTTCAAATAAGATTACTTAATCATTTTTATATTTAAAAATAAAAAAAATAGACTTTTGACCTGTTCTTTTATTATGAGTATGGATGGGTACGAAAGAGGAGCACCATATTCATCCGTGTCACGTGGTGTGATCCTTGAGTAATACCTTACCGAGAAATTTAAAAAGAAGAAAATGTATCATCAGTTTATTTTGTTTTTATTATTCAATAAGTTAAGAAAAAAAATATATAATAATAGAAAAAAAATTCCACGCCATAGGCCGTGGGGCAAACCCCGTCACAACCGGCGAAGCCGCGGGGACTCGAACCCGGGACTGAAGGGAGACACGGGCGCGCGCTTACCACTGACCTGCGGCTTCTTGTGCTACCTTATTCTATAATTTTTATATATATTCTAATATTTTACTTCCTTTATTATATAAATATATATATATATATTGTTTGTTTTTGTTTGTTTTGTTTGTTTTGTTTGTTTTGTTTTTTTCCTTTTTCCACTAGGGAACTTTGCAAGCGACATGGATATCAAAGGAATAAATTCGAGCGGCAAGAACTTCAAACTTCAACCACCAAGTGACTTCATTCCATAATCCTCATTTTCAATTTCCTTTTTAAATTTTTATTCCCTGCCTCTACTCCTTCTAATTTTTCATTTCTTCAAACACTGGGGACAGTGTTGTTTTAAGTTGGGGGGGAGATAAAATAAAAAAAAATGCTTTTGTGTCAAAAACAAAATTGAATGATTTGAAAAAAAAGTTAATGGAAGGAAAAATTCCTTTAACTTTGAACATGGTAATACACATTGCACACTTTGAAACTGAATATCAAATAATTTAGCATGCCCTGATTCTGATTTTAATCCTTGTATAATTTCATGAGCATAGATTTTGGAAAGTGTGGCTGTCCAATGTGATATTTCATCGTTTATATTTTCATCCAAATAAAAAAAATGCCACAATGCACGTCCTCTAGACTGTGGGGTACTAATTTGAATTTTTGGGGTCCCATAATAAACAGCATAGGATGGTTTTATTTTTATGAATAATATGAGTATTCAAAAAAAAAAATAAAAAAAAAAAAAAATAAAAAATAAAAATAAAAATTTGCGTGTAGAGCAATGGATTGATAAAATGCGAGGCTTTAGGCACTTGGGGATCGTGACTCCAGAGTTGTCTATCCCTGAGTTTTTCAATCTATCTCTATTTATGGTAATATGACTTTGTTTTTGATTAAGTTAACTCGAGACGATGCCCCAGTATGTGGCCTTCACTTGGTGCCCTAAGGCCTTTGAGTCTGAGAGTCATCGGCAAAGTCTTGCTACATGGGTTAATTTGATTAATTTCAATCTCAACTACTATAGCAATATTGCATTGAAAAATCAAAAAAAGAGGGATGAATAATACCTATATTAGGATTAAATGTGATTCCACCAAGCGCTTCCATGATTTCCCCCTTGAATGAAAATGAACCCCCATATCTATTGTGATTCACAACACATCATTACACCTAATTGAGTTGGATGAAGTATGATGATGGTTTTGATCAAAGGAATGGGCTTGGGATTGGGATCTTCTTATGAAACTATCACGTATTAAAATATTTTTATGGGTTTCATGATTGTTTGGTATTTTTTTGGTGATCATTGTGTATTAAAATGTTTTTGGAAAAGGGAAATCGAATTTCATTTTTGATGAGATATATTTTGCTCGGGACTAGAAAAACTCAAGTTGGGGGGTGTGATTAGCCACTAAATGAGGCTAATATTCATTGTTAATATACATAATTTTCATGTTCTTTGTTATTCATAAACAACATTTTAGTGCATTTTACACTTTGAACATCATTTCACATTATGATTGTAATACCTTCTTAAAATGCACTATTATGTGGTACATTTTTGAACATCATTTAAAGTACCCAATGATTCATCTGATTTTAAGGAATTTAATTTTACATATTTTAATTTGATATTTTTTGAAATTGATCTACAGTTAAATATGAACATGTTTTATTAAGGGATCAGTGGAGAATTCATGGAGGATGATGGAGATTTTTGGCAATGAAAGGAAGCAATTCTGGAGAAGGCAGATTGGACACCAGCCCACTGATGAGATTTTGGGGCCCAAAATACAGGCCCAATTAATCCCAACTTTCATGGGCTGATAGAAGACATGTATAGGAACAAATAACCCTTCATGAGGTAATGATAATTCGGCCTCCATGTTGGTCATTTAGTCGGACCAAGTTAGAGATAAAATTATGGGCCTGATTCTGCGGCCCAGAAAAACAGTCCACTACATTGATCATATCTCGGACTCCACAACTCCAAATGGGACCAAATTTCACAGGCGGTTAGACGAAATCCGGAGCTACATTGTCTTATTCTATGGCCCACCCTGATTCGGCCTTCTATAAGGCCTTCCAGACGCGTCTATTCGGTGGATGAAAACTGGCTGCCACCTCGGGTCAATCGTGGAAATTCCAAATTCCACAAGCTTTCCACCACCTATAGCCTACCAAAATTAATTAAGATTCTTTGTAATGTTGGTGGCTCGACCCAAGGCTCACAAAATGCCTATTTAAGGTAGTGGTGGTGAAGGAGTTGAGGATCTTGGATGCTTTGTTCAATTGTAATGTTATGCTGCATTTTTGTTGCCTCAATTTTGTCTTTCACATGTAAGTTGTTCAATTCACTTTAGTTTATTAATAAAAGTTCTTCTTCTACTCTTATTCTGTTGTTCTTAATATCACTTTGATACCGTTGGATCAAGGTGTGAATTTATTCACACCAACCCTTGTTAAATTATTTACACAACGGTGGAGTGATCATTTTATTTTTGTTGTTTTCTTTACTTCTCTATTTCCTCCCTCATGGGTCTACTTTCCGCTTCCATTGAAACCATGGGATCAATGGAGGGATAACCCACTTATGGGTTGATCCAAAGGAGTAGCAAGGGGCTTGATTGTATGTTATTTATCACCTAATTAATGTATAATCACTTTTTTAATTGAGATTTTTATTTGATGATTTTTAAACTCCATCGTCCTTGTTGAATTTAAGGCCACACACTTCAAGTACTAATACGATCCTTTACCTTGAAGTGCTCAAAAAATTGATCCTTAAAGTGTATAGGTGATTAGTATTCAAGGGTGTAGGAATTAAATCAGTAAGTGATGATGTTGTTTTATCTCCTTAAATGAACCCATCTCAAATTTAAGAAATTGAAATCATTAAAAAGAAAATACGTCCAATCCACCCCGAGAGATAACCTAGGATCAACTCATTATTTTAAATTGAATTCACTTAAATATATTAGATATCTTTAAAACCCATCCAAAATCAATCCAAGTTGGCCACTTCATAGCCAAAAATCCATCCCTTAGGTTGTGTATCTTAGGTATTTTCTTAGGTCTCTGTGGAATCGACAACCCAAGCTACACTACAAGGACCGTTCTACCCATCTTCTCTTGGGTAAATTTGGGCGTGAACCAATGTATTTACCTAATTTTCAATTCCCCTTGTTATAAATAAAGTATTTTTTCCATAAATCTATTTTAATGAATAATTTTGTATTAAAAAATATGTGTTTAAGTATGACTAATTTGATAAATTGATTGTTGGGAACCAATAAAACATAAATGTATTTTTTTGAAAATATATAAACTTTTCTAATGATCTCAGGTGTTATCAATACTTTTTTAGTGAAATATTCTTTTAAATTAGAATTATATAAATAGAATTGATAAAAAAATTATCATTTCAAAGGTAATTTTTTATATGCGTAATAAATTTGACAAGTTCTTAAAAACATTAACTTTTTAGTTTAAAAGTAAAAATCATCATATTTAAATATTATTTTTGTGAAAATAAATATTATATTTAAAATTATCACATTGAAATTATGTTCAGGTGAATTTTTCAGTATTTTCTAAAATACTTTACATTTCAGTGAATATTAAAAATGCAGTTTTGGGATTTTAGTTTGCTTTATGACAACATATTTATTTAATAATGATATAAAAATTAATTAACCACAACACATGACCTAAAATATTTTATTTTATTAATATTTAGTATTTTTTTATACTTTAATCAATTTCCAAACCAATTAGTGACTTTCCAAATGCTAAAATGGAAATGTTGATTTAAAAAAAATTACTTTGGGGAAATTTACTTTTCTATACAAAAATAACGATAAAAATTGTGTTTAGTTATAATGTATCACAAAATCATAATTTTTTTTCATAATTATAAATCTAAGGGAAAACCCCATGTGTAAGACAATGATATTTCATTTTTCCACTTCATAGTTATCTATGACAAATATAAATAAATTATTAAACAATTCCTCAAATTTTTCTATAAATACCCACCAATTTAACCATTCCCCTTCCCTTAAAATTCATCATCCAAAATGTTATTATACATTTTCTACCCCAATATCTCCCCCTAAGGTATCATTAAGCACCCAAGGTTTCATCCTCATGTTTTAGGTTTAGCTTTTAAAGGTGAGTGAATTCTCATTCCTTTATCTTCAATTCAATCATGTCTTTTTTTTATGTCTTCTAAATTTTATTTTACTAATTTTTATTACATTTTCTATCATACCCTTACTTAAAAACTATTTTTTACAATTGTATACCTTCATTCTCCCTCATATACCCTTTTCTATATACATATTTTTTACACATCATGTGTCCAAATTTACTTCTCAAATTTGTATATCTTAAATGAAAAAAATATAATATTGTTAATACCAAATCCATTTTCTATCAGTGGGTATTATCCTAGATATTAATATATTTTATTGATATAGGAATTCACATATATAAAACCCGTATTCCCTTTCCATGGGATTAAAACTATTTTATTGTGATGTATTTAAACACTTATGTACTCAATGATTTTATATGAAACCTAAAGACAATTCTTACTGAGTTATTGAAAAAATGATTTATTATGATCAATGTGGCTCACAAGAAAAAAATATATTAGGGGTCACCCTGATAGTTCTCCAAAACATTTTTTAAATAATTTAGTCTCTTTAGATGACATGTTTTATGATACTTGGTGAATAACCTTTGTAAATTTTATTTATGATCCCTTGGTGGTAAACCTTGGTGATTTTCATATGAATCTATCATTTAAATGTTTTATCCAAATGTTCATATTATGATTCTTGTTTTTTATCAGGATTTTACTCATTTTTTCTTTATATTTCTATATTCTTAAACTTCTATTTCTTATTGATATACCACCTGATCACATTCTAAATGTATCCCTTGCTTATTCCCTTATTGTTACCATGCATACCCCTTCCTTTGATATATGTACCCAGGATATGAGTTGTAGTAAAATTGACATAGGGTGAACCCATGAACAATCCTTTCAAATGGATTTTATGAATATTCTATGTTTTCTTGTATAATGTTCCTCATTTTAAAAAATGGAACATTAAAAGATCCTGCATTTTGTTGTATGTAATGAAATGGTTTTATAATAAATATTTTTTATTCAATATATTATATCAAATGAAAATTTATTTATTTATATGAATTACAATTACAATTCCCTAGAATCGTCCTTAGAAATTTTTTTTATATAGTAAAACATCCTGGTATTTTGGAGAGTAATAAGTATGTGGTTTCTACTAAAATACAACCATATTTGAATACTAAAATGGAATGTTTCTATGATATATATGTACTTAAGGATATCACCAAAAAACACTACATTGAGCTAGACTCAATGTAGAATAGGTGCACGAAAATGGACCTTGCTACACTACTTTATTGACTCACATGAGAGAAGTGTCGGGTTAATTACAAGATTTTTATGGTCATTTATGAAGGATATATAAAAAATAAAATTCTTATTAGAGGATAATGATAACAAATTTAAGCATTATGTTTTAATACATAAACTCTATAAAAGATTATCTGATTCCAAAATTTAACACGTTTATCAAAAAGGTTTTCTTTTCTTTGAAAAATAATGGGAAATAGGAGGAACCACATTAATGTTTAGTGCGATAGACAATGCACTAATGAACTTCTGATGGAAGATGGATTATAAAACTAGATGAGGATGATTAATCCACTAACTCAAGTTATGAATGATAACTTGAATAAAGTTGAGAGACCAAATTCATCACAAATGGGACAACTTGTTGATGAGTCCCTCACACATCAATGAACACAATCTTTTAATGGATCTATAGAACCATTTATCACTGAATAATGGATTAAACCCATTCAAAAAAATATTTTCTATAATTTATTGTTTATAGGATGAAAATTTCACCTGAGCATTATACCACTTAGAATGGGAAGTTGACCAGTGATGGAATCTAATTAATACATGAATCTAAGAACGAATTTTGATTCAATAGAGTGGGAAGATTTCAGTTGAATCCATTTTAATAATTATTTTACCCACTCAATGATAAAAAATGGAGAGATAATTTCTATATTTATAGAATAATGGAAATGAATCACAGGGAAGCTATGAAATTAACTTTACAAGGCATTGTTGATACACCATTATATTGTTTAAGGATCCTAATGGAAAGGTTGATATATTCATTGTTGAACTAAGCCCTCCTATATGAAGGTGTTTGGATAATAGATACTATGAGATATATGAAGATATATTTTGGAGTATTATGAAAGGTGAATTTTTGATTGGAGAGATGTAGTGGTCACATAGGTTAGATGAAGATAAAAGAGCTGTGGAGTTAAACTAATGGAAGAATTTCAATCAGGATAGACAAGGAATGAATATGAAACAATACACATTACAAAATGTTGGAAGATGCTTTTAGGGAAAAAATTTCATGGTAGTATAATGTGAAGAAGTTTCTAAGATATGGATATATATCTCTGAACTTTTGTTGTGAGGTGAAGATACAACTTATCAATGACAACATTAAAGAGAATATGGGGCAGGCCAAACATGGAGTTTAATTCAAAAAGTGTGGATATCTTGGTCACATTTTCAATGAATATCCAAAAAATAATATAATATAGGGAACCCACCCTTAAACTCATCATAGGAAAATATATTGAGGTTGGGAATTTTCAATCATGACAGATGAAGTAGAGGCTCCAAATGATGTGTTGTCAAGTACACTTGTTGTTTAAACAAATCTAGGTAGTAATTTAATTGATTTTGGTTCTACACATTATTTATTTCATCAATGTTTTAAAATAATATAGAATCAATACCTAAGATTCTATAAGTAGAGTTATCAATCCATATAAGGAGGTATTCAAGAATAAATAGTTTATATAAAATCCAGTATTAACTTTGGAGTGTTCAAACTAATCACTAATATATTTTTCATTCCCATGATGGAATTAAATTATATAATATGGCTGGATTTAATGTAAGAGTATAAGGATAAGATAAACTATAGGATCAAGTAAATTTCAGAAGTATTTAATGGAAAACCTAAATTTATTTTCAAAGGAGATATGTCTCAACCTAATATTTGTCTAGAAGAACCTCCCATTTACATCTTAATGGATATAATTGGTGAAGAGGTATAAGGAAATGAATTTACAATCACACAAAATGTGCCCATAATTTGGGAATACATTGAAATATTATTGGAAGAGTTATATAGACATCCCCTAAAAATTAAGGTAGGTTTTTCATTGAACTCATACCCAGATACATTGAGATATAGAAGAAACCATATATAATGAATGATGTGGAGTTATAGGAATTAAAAAACAACATCATGATCTTTTGGAGAAGGGATTTATTCAAAAACTTATGTCTCCTTAGGGATCACCTATTCTATTTTAAAAAAATATATATAGATAAATTCACCTATGAATTGATTATAGAGATCTTAATAGTATCATAGTGAAAAACAAGTACCCTCTCCCAAGGATTGATAATTTATTTTACCAACTTCACTGGGATCAATTATTCTCAAATATTGAGCTCTAGAATAGGTATAATCCATTAAGGGTAAAGAAAGAAAATATTAAAAAAATTTATTTCTGAACAAATATGTGGGAATTATGACATTATTATTAATCCATTCGGCTTAACTAATGATATTTATATATTTATGGATTTGATGAATAGAGTATTTATGGACTAACTTGAAAAATTCACAGTAGGTTTTACTGTTGATATTATGTTATTTTCCAAAAAATTTGAAGAAAATGTGGATTATCTATGTTTTATATTGAATAATATAAGGATGGATAAGCTATTTTAAAAATTCATAAAATGCTAATTCGGGTTATAACCATTTCCATTCTTCTGGAGTATTGCAACCAATGACTGAATCTCAGTTGATCTTGCTAAAAAAAGGCTCTAGAGGAGCAGTTACATCATATAATAGTAACTAAGATCGGTAGTTTCCTTGGTTTAATATGATATTATAGGATTTCAGTGAAAATCATTTCACATCCTTCTAATCAACTAACCAAGTTAACTTGAAAAGTAACTAAGATAATCTAGACAAAGGATTGTGAGGAAATTATCCGTGGATAGAATCAATGATTTGTTAGTATACATATATTAACTCTACCTTCCTTCATAGAGATATTTTTTAATTATAAACATGCATATCAGAAGGGGAATGGGTGTGTCCTTGGAAAAAGTTACAAGGTGATCACTTATGAATCTTGACAGTTAAATCCTCATGAAAAGAATTATCTTATGTATGACCTGGACTTTTCTGCAGTCATTTTTTTCTCTGAAGATGTGGAGGAATTATATTAATGGGGAGAAATATGATATAAACACAGACCACTATTGTTTGATGTATATATTCACAAAAAAGGAATTAAACAAGACACAAAGGATATGGTTGGATCTTTTTCAATATTATTATTGATCAATTCATTTTTACCCCAGAAGTGAAAACAAATTAACTGATTCATTAAGTATTAAAGACCATTTTGTGATGAAAATAATGAGGATTCAAGTAGATCCATTGATAAATTAAATTGTAAGGATGTACATGAGAATCATAAGGGAGGATATATCATCAACCCTATACCCAATTATTTCTCAAACTTTATTAGTAGATAAGATCAAGCGATCTGAAAGAGTAGATAATTTGATACCAAATAAGATAGAGGCTATGAAATGAAATGTTTCATGAGTTAAGTATTTATAATGAATAAGCATGAAATTTCATACACGGAATATATCATATAGATAGAGGAGCTGATGGATGAATCTCATATCTCTACATTCTCGTTACATAATGGAAGCACTAAAATATATATAGACCTTCAAGATATTTATTAATGGGATAATATTAAAATGTAGATTTCCAAGTACACTTCAAGGTTGTTGGTATTTCATTAGGTGAATGAGGAGTGAAATCTTTTTAAAGGTGTATTGAAACCACTACCCATACCAGCATGGAAGTGGGACAATATCACTATGTACTTCATCATTTCTCTCCAAAGGTAATCCAATGGAATAAATTAAATATGAGTTATAGTGGATCAACAAACAAGGACTTCCAAATTCATCGCTACCCAAGAATATTTGTCTCATAAACTACTATCTAATATATATGTAATGGAATTGGTGAGTCTTCATGGGAACTACTTTCAATATTTTTTTCATTTTCCAAGGTTCATATCTAATTCCTAGTGAAGTCTTAAAAATTCATTGAGTATTTAATTGGATATCAGTGTATCCTATCACCCCCAAATAAATGATAAATTTGAAAGGACTTTTTATAAATGCATGGAAAAGATGAGAACAAGATCAATTGAATATAAAGGTGTTTGATATAAACACCTCCCATTAGTTTAGCTCTCATACCACAACAACTCCCACTCAAGTATTCAAATGGAATCCTATATGTCTCTATATGGGAAGTGATGTAGAAATAATACTTTTTGAGATAAATTTGGTTGGATGGATATACATTGGATCTCTATTTTGCAAGGGATTATAGAAAAAATATTATTCCATACAAAAATATATAAAGGTTACTCATAATAAACATAAGATCTTGGATGAAAACCATCCAATGGACTTTGAGTTTTATGTAAAAGATAATTTTCTTCATTGGATATCACCATCGAAGATAGTCAGGTTATTTGGAAAAAAGGGACGCTTTTACCTAGGTACATTGGACCCTTTTGATTTCATAAGAGAAGTTCCTTATCAGATATAAATTCTACTAAAATTAAAACAACATCATTATTTGTTTCAAATATCTCTCTTGAGGAAGTACATACCAGATTCCACTCATATAATAAATCCATAGGTGATAAAACTAGAACCTGAACCCTGGCATCACATGAATCCGATGGAGATCGTAGACCCTAGAGGTAGTGTTCTACCCAAAAATAAAAATCTCTTTGTAAAAGTGTTATGGAGGAACCATAAGTATGAAGATGTTACATGAGAACTATGAGATACAATGAAACAAAAGTACCCTCATCTATTATCAACTGAGAACATGAGTTAAACTTTCTGGTATTAGATTTATAAATGGAGAAAGAATTCAATGACTGAGGATTTAAAAATGATTTTTTTTTCTTGAAAAAATGTTTGTTATATTGTATAATATTATAAATGTACAAAATATAGTGAAAAATAACCTTATCTCTTTAATAAATAACATTACATTATTAAATTATTAAAACAATTAAAATGAAAAACATTACAATTGGAGAAGAAATATAAAATGGAAAAGGTAAAATGAGAAAATATGGATCACCCCAATATACTAGAATCATAACTCTCAAAACATATCATATAGAAATATTTCAAACTAAAAATAAACTAATCAATATATTATAAGGATTAAAATACAAACTTGAGAGGAATTATAATGAATTTTGAGCGAAATAATGAAGTGGTATTTATAGGTAGCAATATGACCATTGTAATAGTAATATGAGAATTGGTAAAAAAACAATTGTTCAACATAACCATTATACTATTTTATCATTGATAATTATATCATTTTATAATATTTTAACCAATATAATTATTTTTTATAAGTAGAAATGATAACATAAAATTAATTAAAAATTGAGAAATAACAGGGTCAACCAGTTGTGTGATTTGGCTTTAATCCCATTTATTAAAACATGGGTGGGATGTAGAATCACCAGGGTTCACCATTAGAAAATATTATTCAGAGCATCAATAAGTGAAGAATGAATTATATCACTTATGGGATAAGTTCTTGTTCATTGATATTACAATTCGATCGATGTTAGCCAACTCAATCCATGAAACTACAAAAAATAAAAAACCATAACCTTAGGGTATACATTGGTGTAATAAGGGGTTACATGTTTAGAGAGTAGTAACATAAAGTGAAATTCCCTTTGTATAAATGAAATATTAATTCCATGAGTCCAATTTTGAGAATTATTTTGTTTAATAAAATATATGTTCTAGTATGAAAAATATGATAAATTTGTTATTAGACTAAAAAAATAAATGAATTTTATAGAAAATATATGTAAAATAATAATAAAATTATTTTAATTAATATCAGTTTTAATGAAATATTATTTAACAAAATAATTATTTAATGAGAAATGATAAAATAATTTTATAATGTCCAGGGATGTTTTTCTATAAGTGTAAGAAATGTGTCTGTCTTAAAAACAACTAATTTTATATAATTAAGAATTTTTACACATAAAATTTAAAATTATCATATTTAATTTTTTTTATAAAATAAATATTACACTTGATAACAAAACATCATAAATTTGGTTTGTGTGAATTTTTGAAAATTTTAAAAAATAATTTTTATTTCATTCAATTGTAAAAGTACAGTTCTTTGTTTTCGATATGTTTTTTAATATCATATTTATGTCCTAATTATTTAATAATTAATTAAACAAAACCAATATCATAAATTTTTTAATTTCATTATTATTATATCTTTTAATGAATTTCTAAACCTATATGCGATTTTCCAAAGTTAAAAATTTTAAATTTGAGATTAAAAACATTATGTTATGGATAATTTAATTTTTTATTAAAAAAGAAGATTTAAAAATTGTGTTGGGTTATGAAAGAATTAAAATATAATAAAATGTGACTAAAATTTCCAAATCCATGAGATGAAAACATGGGTAATCCAATGGTATTTCGATCTTCCACGCCCTATATTTCCTAAAGCTAAATTTGGGAATTATTAAACTATCCCACCAATTTAGCTATAAATACCATCTTGTTTCACCATTACCCATCACTAAACATTCATACTACAACAGGTTTTTTTCAATTTTACTTTATAAGAGTCCCTAAAGGTGTTTTGAAGCACCCAAACTTCCATCATCATGTTTTAGGAACAACTATTCAAGTAAATCGAATTATCCTTCCATTATCATCAATATACGATCATGTTTTTTATAAATTCATTAAAATATTATGATAACCAATTTTCATACAATTTTTATAACACCCATACTATGGAATTATGTTTTCTTAATGGGAGGCCTTTATTTTCTCCCATTTCACCCGTTTCAAAATCCATTTTCTATGCCAGTCATGCTGTCGAATTTACTTCTTGAATTTCTCTCTTTTAAAAGAAACTTTATTTTATTTTGAATACCCAAACAATTTATTAATACATTTTAATTAAAATTGTTGTGAAAATAATTTACTTATATGAGTATTTACATATAAAAAACCCAAATTCCCTTTCTATGGGTTTAAAAATATTTTTTGGTCAGGATTTAAACACTTATGTACTCAATGATTTTATTTTAAACTTTTTCCTTATTATCATAAAGTTATAGATAAAATGATTTTTTATAATCAATGTATCTCAAAAATAAATTAATACATATTTAAGTTTCAACCAAATATCCATTTAATTCAATGTGTAAAAAATTTATTCTCTAGAGATGACATTATTTTAATACCTTGGTGAATAGACTTGGTAATTTTGATTTGTCACACCTTGTTGATAAGCCATGGTGATATACATATGAATGTGTCTCTTAGATATTGTAGATAGGTTTCTGTGTTATCATTAAAGTTATTTTTATCATGATATTCCTTATGTTATCCTGATCAAGTTATATTGTAATACCTCTTGTTCTTATTGGTATTCCTCATGATCAGTTGTTCAATATCTCCATTTATTATTCCCTTACTGGGCTCATGATCACCCATTTACTTTGATGTATTTTCATAGGATATGATATCCAGTAATATAATCTTAGGATGAATCAATTGATGATTTTTTTCACATGTATTAGAATAATTATTTATTATTTCTTATATTATACTCGGAATTTATATGAAACTAAACGTTAATTTTTTTTTCTATTTAATGAAAATTTTATATAATAAAAAGGTTGGATGTAAAAAAATAAGAATATAAATCATAAAATATATCAATTATATCCACCAAGACATTCTTATGATAATATAATAGGCTAAAAAGCTCCCCATAACATCATAAAATAAAGTTAAAGAGATAAGTACAATAACCTTTTTAGACTTGGGCGGACCACCTATGTACAATCATGATCTCATGAGATATAAAAAATTAATAAATTTTTTATAGGGTTATAATTGGATCACCCATCATATAATGATAAACCATATTTTTTTATGAACATGAAAAAATTCTTAATTCCATCAAATTTTAATTAACTCATCGAAGAGAAACGAGATTCATGTAAACCACCATATGACATTATCATAAGTTATGTAGAGAAATAAAGTTTTTTGTAAAAATATATCATATAAGTATTTAAGTGTAATAAAAATTAAAGTATGGTGTCATAGATAAGAATTATTTTTATAAGAGTGTTAAAATGTTTCTTCAAAAGATAAGAACTAATCCCCTTTATTTTTTATAAATTTTATAATAAAAGAAAATAATTTATAATAAAATAGGGGCAGAATTTAGCTTGGAAAAATTTTAAAACATTTTGATGCATTTAATTTAAAACAACTAATCAAGACAATATTATAATTCATTTTTATATAAAATCAATAGAAAATATATTCCTCCAACACTTTTGTAAATATTGTCAAAGTCATTTCAAAATGACTCATATAGAAAACAAAAGTAGATTAATTTTAAAACATAAGTAATATAATTATATGGACTTACAAAGAGACCTTAATAAATTAATAATATTTGGATAATGATAATATTATGGAAATGTAAATAATTTTAACATTGAGATGAAATATTTCTGGTGAAAAAGAGAGTGTTATGGTTAGTCCTTAATTTTTAATAATACATTAGATGACTTGTGAACTAAGTAGAGGGAAATTGGTAAGAATACCTATAAAATCCATGAATAAAATGAGTGTAATAAAATTGGTTAGGATTGAGATTTAAAGAACAATAAATTTCATTAAATATTAATTTAAACATTGACACTCTAAATTTGAAATTTATATTGGAAACAAACCCTTACCTTTACTTTGAAATTCCATGAATGTTCCCTAAGATCCTGTATAATAAAAATTCTAGTCTTAATAATTTATTTTAGAACCTTATTAAAATATATTAACTTTTATAAACATCATTTATAATATTACATTATACATATGTTTGTTATGTATGTCTTATTTTAATCATCACATGGTATTAATATTGATTATTTCATACATGCTTAATAATCGTGATGTCAGTCCCATTATTTAAGAAACAGTTCATTATTTATAAATTGTTGAATCCATTTGAATCATTAATTTTCAATTATTTATTTATGACCATGTTTATTTTATTGAAGTTATGGGTATGGTTCTCAAGAATGGAATACTTTATGAACATTTTTTGGGTAATTTACCATTAAAAACAAGTTAATTTGTATTGGCCATTAATTATTAGGCCATCCTTAAATAAACAAATTCATGAAATATATTACTACTTAATTTTATATATTATCTTTATTTATCCTTTGATAAATATTCATGAAGTTGATGAAAATGTTGGTAGAACATATTTCATATAGGTTGTTCAACTGACCAAAGCAAGAATATGTTCTATTAATGAATGACCAACATATTGGAGTTATATAGTAATAATATAATTTTCATAGAAGGAAAATAATGTTAATATTACCTAATTACATTGGATAAATATATTTATAATGATTTTATATGAGAAGGAAGTTTAATATTATAGAGAAGAACCTAGATACTTATATTATAAATTTAGTCATCAACCCAAGTTTCTTAGGAAGGTATCGATTTTGGAGTCCCAATTATAACTATAAGGTACCTAATGATAATGAATGATTTGAAAGAGTAATTTTTTTATGGATTTAGGATATTACCTTTGGTTTATGGAAATTTGGGATGGATATAGAAGGATTCCTTTTATAAGTGAGTCCTGAGTGTCATTTATGTAAATATATATTTTTTAATGTATAAGGTTGTCATTTTATACAAAAATTTGATATAGAGCGGAAAAATACTTTACTTCAATTTTGAATAAACTAATAAATTTTTACTATAGATGGATTCTTTATATTTTAAGTGTTTATCAATTATTTACCCTTTTTAGTTCATTTTACCTTTATCCTGGTAACTCAATTATTTCCATGGTAAATTATTTTTATTCCATAAAATAAAATTGAAAATTAACTTATTATTGATATTATGATTAAAAATTTAGAGTCAATTTAATATAATGGAATTTTTTAATATTATAAATAATACTTTAAATGAAAAAAATATGTATGTAAAATTGTTTTCTTAAATGGAATTTTAAACATAAAGCATTCTTAGTCTAATTTTATATAAAATAAAAATTAAACGATTGTTAATAAATTTTTTATAAGTTAAATTATATTAATAATTTAAACTTGTATAATTTAAATTATAAATATATAAACACACATCACTTAAAAAACACTCTTTTAAAAATATCAATTTTTATGATTAAAAATAATTTTAACCACATCCTATTAATTATTCAAATACTAAATAATTTTATCAAGACATTAGTATTAAAATTATTATATGGATTTTATAATTAATTTAGACCACAATTTAATAATTCAATAATAATACCTAATGCATAAAAAATAATAATTAAATAATAATTTTTTATTTCATAATTTTTTATATGTGAATTATATTATTTTTAATTACACGAAAAACCCAATGTATATACCTAGAGTCCAAATATCTAAAAACCATATTTCAAATGGAAGAATAGTTTATGAACGTATTTCTAATGAACATATATATTACTATCATATTTTATTCCTATATGTAGGCTTACACGACTTAATAAAATCATTCATTGTATTTATATAAATATCACTCAACATGTTTATTAAATTTTAAATTATTTTTCTTATTTACAAAATTAAAATAGGGGTTATGATCTTCATTGTAATCCACCAGGATAAATATTTAATGTTAATGATCTTGTTATTTTCTTATAGATTTATTCTTCTCGTACTTATCATAATTGTGTTTCTATGCACTACTATAATTTCTACCTATATCCATGGATATATAATCACATTTTTTTAAACCACGAAATTAGAATCTACCATTATAAGTTTTTTTAACTATGATAATAGAATCACCAATATAATTTGTTTTTTAAACTGTGGCTATAGAGGTTCCCTCCCCACCATGGGAAATTAATTTCCCCTGGGAAGGGAAAATGAGGGGAATAGGAACCCTATAGTAGTTTTTTTTGTAAAATCCAGTCCATAGGACCAAACTATTGTTATGATTACCCAAAATTTTATAAATTGGTTCAACATATAGTTATGGTTTTATAAAACTGGAAATTTAACTTATGGTAGTGAGTCTATAGTAATGGTTTCCCAAAACCAGAATCTTTGGTCTAGCATACAGTTATGGTTTTGGAAATCCAAGTGTATACATCCATAACTCTGAGATACAATCATGGTTTTGGATAACATTAATGACAAGAAAAATGTATTTTCTTCTATTTTGGAAAACTGTAATTATAGTTCCGACCTATGGTCATAGTTATTTTCTCACCCTTCCCATGGTAAATTATATTCCCATAAAGGGGTGGGAACCCGAATAACCATTTTCTAACAAAACAGTTTCTATAGTTGAGTCTATTAATTCTTTTTTATATATAATAACAATAAATTTTATTATCATGAATTAAATAAATATGATGATAGATCTCTTATTATAGGTCCAAATTCAATTATTTAATAAAAACATCACTAAAAAATTTACATGTGAATGAAATATTCAATTAAAAAATGACACGGGCATGAAAACCTTGTCCTCATAGTTTTCAATTTAATTCATAACCACGAGTTCAAATATAGGTATAATGACAATAATTATAAATATAATAGATATACATGGAGAGAAGTGAATGAATAGATTGAATGATTACTGTAATACAAATAAGGATATATACAGTAATGAAATAATATAGTTATATATAGTGTCATTATAAATATGGTTGTTAGATATATGTTTATTTGAAATTTGGTTGTTCGAAATATGGTCAATTGGTATATCTTTTTGGTAAGTTATGTAATTGAAAATTACATAATTCACAAATAATAAAAAATTAACCAGATTGGTAATACTTAATCAAAATATTTTATTTTAAAAATATATCTTCAATATGTTACATACTATTATTATTTTTGTGGCTTCTATTGTTGTTAAATAATTATTTGATGTATTTATAAATGTAAAATAATTTTTTGATACAAACTTATTGATAAAATTTAATAGAAGATGAAAAGAATAGGAGCTAGTTAAAAAAAATCAATGTAAAAAATATGATATTTTTAAAAGAACTATTTTTTTGAGTGATGGGTATTTTTATATTAATCAATTAAATTTATCACTCATATATTTTGAAAATTGTGTATGGTATAAAAAATTTAGTAACACTCATTTAAGAGTGTGATAAACCCTATAGTCATGTTTTTCAGAAACTGTGACAATAAGTTCGCTCTATAGTTATGGTTATCCAAAAGGATAACCATGTGTTTGGACTATAGTTATAGTTTTTCAAAACCATGAATATATCTCAGGGTAGTGGATCCATAGTCAGTGTTTTAAAAAATTGTGACTTTTGGTTGGACCTATTTCCAGAGTTTTACAAAACCAAGCCTATAGGTGGCTATCACTATCTTATGGGAATAGTTATATATATGTTTATTTATTTTCCCATATATAAATATATATAACTAAAATATCCCTAGGGGTATTATTTAAGGGGTCACTCAAATTATGTGTGGTTCGATGGCTCAAAACTCGATAGTTGGGTTTTTATGGTTATTACGTTACCTATAATCATGATTTGGTATCCAAATATTCTTTAGGTCATGGATTTTGTTGTAGGAATCATATCAAGATGGACATGAAAAATAGAAACCCCATATATGGGAAATATTATATTATATTTGTGGAATTTGATATGACTAACACCCTTGTGGACAAAGTGGTTCTAACCACAATGGATTATTGCATCCACATGGTGATCCAATATGAAAGGAAGAACAAATTTCGTACGAGTTACATGTATTTTTTTCTTCTCATATATCAATTTAATAGGGATAAGGAATGTAATTTCTATAATATGAAGGGAAATGATTCTAATAATTGTAGGAGGAATGGAAAGGATAAAATACCATCTTCTAATCCAATTGGAAGCATTTCCTCTGGCCCCTCAAATGTAGACAAGACTGGGAAGGGGCTTATAATAAATAACTCTATAGTGGAAAACTGTGGGAAGTTGGGTAAAGTCCCCTATTCCTCTAATGACAGCCTCACTGGAATCATTGAGGTTGTCCAGGCTATGAATTCCCATCAAAACCAGCCTGCAAAAAAGTTTGTAACTAGTTATTTAGGGAACATCTCTATGGAGGGAACCTATGAACACTTTGGTAATATTCCTAATATGGAAGCTATGAATATTCATCTTATTCAACTTGAAGGGGAGTTATAAGATATATTAAATGAAAATTAATCTAGATCTGATGTGGAAATATGTTATTTACATTCCAATAATGATTGAGTTGTAGATAAAGGTACTCCACAGGGGAATACACAAACAAATGGAACTCATGGGAATCCAATTGTGAGAATATGTCCTGATAGAACTCATTGGGCAATGACAGTGGAGGGATAAAAATAATAGAATTTGTAAATTAGTGGACTTATTTCCAAACCAGATAATGTCGGTATAGCATAGGAATTCCCATTATCCACCTCTATTCCTAATTTGGAAACCACAAATGTGAATTCTAGCATAGAAGTACTTTCAAAGGTTAAATCCAAAGGAATGTTTGAAAAGAATTAATAGAAAATAAACTATTATAGAGATATGACATAATGGAATTATATGATTATGACAACATAAGGGATTAAATAGCACATGGAAACTAGTGGATGCACACCAGACATTGCTAGATATGTACATGAGTGTCCAGTAAATACACCACTTAGTTCTTGATATATTTTTGATGAAGGAAATAAATCCAATAAGAATGATGTTAATAATAATCACGGGGATTAATTTTCATAGGTTCCTTCCTCTAGGACCTCCAGAATATAATCATCCTTAAAAAAATAAATGATACTATGCATTCTAAAAACATGTTCACTAAATTGAGTGGTTGATTTTTGGATAATAGGGTTGAGGATCCACAGCCCCTATACAGAATGGGATTAATGAATAAAATAATGATAATTCCATAAAACTAATTACCAGAATGAAATTGAGGAAGCTCGGTGTATGGAAGGATCAAGAATTGAATTAAATACACAGGATGAAAAAGATGAATAGAAAAGGATGAAAGGTAAGTGACATGATAGCATGGAACATGAAGAAGGACATGTCATCAGGGGAAAATACCTCAATAAATTGAAAGTGATCAGTAATGATAATTGTATCACTAAGAGGGAAAGGGGGAGAATCAGTGCTAAATTTTATTTTATGTTTCCTTGAAACAATATTTGCTTCCTATTAAATATTTCAATTCTCACTTAAAACAGTTCAAACACAAATCCAAAAGAACTCAATAATTTACAAGGTTCACTATTTAATAAGAATAACTACATCCTTGGTATGGTTTGGAAATGATCCCATACCATACAATCCACTAGAAATTAATCCTAGGAATACAATTAGTGGGATATACCATTTACTCGTGTATCACATTGAAGACAATCCTTGTGTGTGCACCCACTTATCAAAAATAGGGTAAAACAATGTTTGTGTGAAAAATCATGTTACATGTTCTTATTTTCAGATTCCACAAATGTATTATTTGGGAAATAATTCTTCAATTTTTTACCCAGAATATGGTAATAACTTTAGGAATTTGATATGGAATTCAAATATGATTACCAAGTCCAATCTTCTCAAACTTAGTATCCAGATCTGATTTTCCAATCCGATCTTAAAATTCAATTTACCAATACCATATGTGTAGCTATACATGAATATGATCAAACAATTATAGAAATCATTCTTTCTTAGTTCAGAAATACCAATATGAACACCCCGATGTAATTATTCAGTTTGATATGATGACCATCCAAATACGATGAAAAATGGAATCTGATAGATAGATGAATACAATGAACCCTAAGTATGATGATCCAATGAATAAAACTTTTTGATATTATCTATTATCCATTTAATTATCTATGTTGAAACTTCTTAAACAAAGGATCAATATGATAACCATTCTATACCTTAATCTTTAGATCTTCTCTCTGTTCTCTAATATATAATACCTCCATTTCATACCATATTAAGTTCAATGTACTTTTAAAATTTTATAGGTGACCCATGAGTGGTTTTAGTGTGAATCCAAAAAACATTACCGCTTAATTCACCTGAATCTCGATTTCCCTTGAATTTCGAGTGCATTTATGACTTTATTAGTTCTTTTAGAAACCACTCGAAACTTCTTCAAACTTCATCTCTTCATCAGATTTTCTTTTTCAATCACAAGTTTGGATCTGATTTCAATTGTTGATTCTGATTGAAAAATATGATTTCTTAAATATGATTTCCCTTTACCAATAAAAAAATTCTTTTAATTTCAATATCCCCCTTGATAACACATCTATTTTTCTCATATCATATCTTGATTCACTTTAAAAAGTTCTTCTTCGTCTCCTTTAATGACCGACTTTAACATAAAATAAAGAAATTAAACCCCTTTTAAATTTTTTACTACATTTTTGAACATATTTTTTTCTTTTTTTTAATCAGACTCATGAAATTCATTCTCTGATTATGATGGCTCTTAAACAAATTGAAGAAACACCACATTTATTACAAACTCTCTCAGTATTTATGAATCTGATGATTCCATTACGATGGATTCTCCAACATTATTATTAAAATATCATTACTTTTAATACATTGATGATTGGATGCAATAATGAAAGTCTTTATTTTCACAACATCCTTCTTTCCAACCTAGCCTAAATACGATATAGGTGAATATGACATCTAACACACTTTTTTCTTTCTAATTCATATCCGATCATTCTGAACATGACTGGAAGCATCTCATTCAGTCCCTTTTCATTCATCCAGCATGAATCATAGGTTTTATAAAAAACACATCATTTATGAGAACCTCATGATCAAAAAGGAATCATCACATTTGTTTTATCGTAGTCATAAAGACTCTAATTCTACTGTTATGATCAAATCTTCCATACCATATTTAGTGTGAATACGATGACCATTCTTTCAGCTAGCTTATCCTAAATATTAAGGGCCTTTTTAAGCACTGTGAGTCCAAATATTTTTAATATGATTGTCAAACAAAAATTTACCAAAAATAAAAAAGTGAGGTGATTTCCCATTCTTCATAAACATTATTAACAAAAAAATACAATACATTGAATACGATCAGCTTGGTCCTAATAATCTCCCCATTGGATTTTGATTTCAACAAAGATTCATAAATCCCTAAACTTTGTATCCTCAAGAAATGGATCCCTTCTCAACAATTCTAATCCTACATGAGGTAACTCATTTTAGGAAACAAGAATCATTGACTGAAAAACCATGTTATCCAAATTAATTGATTATAAAAACGTCCTCATCATTTCATCCTTTCTTTCTCAGCTTCATCACGTTTCTTGGAAAACAAAATAATTTGTTTTCAACAAACTCTCCCAAATTTTTTTCAATTTGTTTACAAAAAAATAAAATATTGAATTCAAATATTATCCATAGATCCCCATTTTTAGATGACTTTTGAGGATAGATTTATAAAACAATTCAATTCTCCCCCTTGACAACACTTTCTAAATGAAAGACGAGAGAGGGGATATAAAAACATACCTCAATCCTGATGATAAATAAGTCAGATGCCCATGGTGAACCTCAATTTAGAAAATTACTCCTTTGGTAATGTTTTTGTGAATATATGAGAAACTTGTTTCGATGTTGGAACTACCATAGTTTCAATTCATTTTTCTATACATGGTCTTTGATAAAAATTTATTTTTTATCAATATGTTTTGAACAATAATGTTGAACTAGATTCTTGGTGAGATTTATTGTACTTTAATGTCACAAACCAAGTGAAAGGGAAACTTCACTTCAAAATGTAAGTATATTAATTGATTTTTCATCCTCATAAGTTGAGTAGTGGTTGAGTGGTAGCAACTTACTCATCCTCAACCATACTAAGAGTTACTGAATTATGTTTCTTTGAATTCAATCTATCAAAATTCATTCCAAAAAAGAATACTCCACCAGATATGGATCATCTATCGTAAATATTTTTTTACCAAATCAGCATCTGAATATTAAAATAAATCAATACAATATTATATTAGTATTTAATTTGGAATTATTTTGTGCCTTTGATGTATCCTAGATTTCTATTTTCCCATCAATTAAATGTGGATATTTTGAATCACTTTGAAATCCTACACATAAGGTAACAACATAAAAAATGTCCGATCATGAGGATGTAAAATACAACAAACTTCTAAAAAACATCTGAAATTCATTCCCATAAAATTATTTTCCATCTATATCCTTTTTCAACCTCATTCCAACTGAAAATTTTGTGGAAATATGTTTTGAGGTTAAAGTGTCGAACCTCTTCCGAAGTTCCTTATCATACATTCCTTGAAAATGAAAAACAAAAATCTTCTTTTGTTGCATTTGTAACCTAATAAATTATTTCATTTCCCTGAGCATGGACATTTCAATAACCTTTTTCATCTCTTTATAATATCCTTCCAAACATCCTTCATCATTCCTAGCAAATAAAATGTTATCAGCATAAACAATTATGATGAGGGAATACTCTAGACTTTATCTGGCATAAATATTGATATCAACTCTTCCCTTCTTGAAACTCATCTTCCTTAATTATGTATCCAATTTGGAATACCATTCAATAAGATGTTGTTTTATCCCATACAATTCCTTCTCCAATATTCATACACGACGTTAAACTTTTCAAACATTAATTCAACAAGGGTTTTCATTGTAAACACCCTCAACATGATCACCATTAAAGAATGTGGATTTCACATCTATTTGATAGAACTTGTAACCCCGTTGTGCATCAATTGTAACGTCCCGGTTCCGGAAGCCACCCACAGGTGCCCATTACCCGATTGGTCAAAGGGCTTCAAGAGCATTTTCCCAAACGCCAGAAGCTGTCGACTAGCAGCGACAGCCTTGGGTGTGATAGTGGGGAAATTATTCCCCTATTGGCAGAGTACACAGTGGAAGAGAAAACAAATAACAACAATGGTAGAAACAGTATACACCCATACAAGAGTAAAAAATGGAATACTGATAAATAAAAAAATGGAGATGAAATATATGTAAATGATGCATGATACATATGTGTCTAGGAAAACATCCAAACATGTCACAATTCTGAATATAATACTAAACCAAAGTGCAAAAAAAAAGATGAGAAACTCCTCAGCATCGCAAGCCTCAGCTCGTCCCATTCTCTACAGCTCCAAAGTAATCTAGATCCTGAAGTAGTATGGTGCTTTCCCTTATCTATACCTGCAACAATATAATCAGTTTGGCCCCAAAATCATGACCCAAATAGGTTGTGAGACAAAGTCCCAGATGGCAACCACCCAAAGATCTATGCCTAACAGTTAGTGAATATATGGCAGGTAAAGTATATTAAGTAGTGAACAGTAATCAGTAAATAATTTAATACATAGTAGTAACAATACACAGATTTTAGCATACATTATGAAACCAAGAAACAACTACTCAAGAAAGTAGAACAAAAAGGTAACCTATGGGTAGTTCTCACAGTCTAAACCCTATGGTTCAACCTACAATTACTAGAAACCCTCTTGGAGGCACACACGGTCTTACCCATCTGGTTAAGCTAAAAAATAGACCCTATGGGGAAGCACTCACCATCAATTCCCCCTATAGTCTCGTTACACACTAAAGTCTCTATGAGGAAGCACTCACCGTCAATTCCCCCTGTGGCCCACGTCGAGGAACTACAGACTCTCTGAGGAAGCACTCAACATCAATTCCCCCTATGGTCTCGCATCGTAATTAAAGACACTCAAGAGAAGCCCTTACATCCATTCTCCATATAGTCCACTACACTAGGTTCTCACAGCCTTGTGTAAAATAAACATGCATTGCACGTGTGTTTCGTCCAAGTAAACCTCAAGAACTACTTGGCTATCAATTTAAGGCTCAACAGCATAACAGTGCAACCGTCCACTATCCTACTACTAGGCATGGAAACTGAAAAGACTCCAAACAAGCATAACAAGCATGGAAAAACATCCAGAGTACATTAAAAACTACCCTATTCACAAGTAATTACCTCTACTCAAGAAATCAAGCAAATCAGGAAAACAACAAGGGATAAACGGGAACACGCAATACCCCGTTCAAGGGTATTGGTGGAATTTCCAAAAAAATATTCAAAGACATTCTACAAAAAGGCACAAACCACATACCTCAATCTTAGGAGATTGATATATGTGAACCACGATGACATATTCTCCTTAGAACGATGAAGATCTGAGAAAACGTAAAAAACACTCATCCCACGATAACTTGAGAAAAATGAGGAAATGGAAACCAAGGCTCAAGGAGAAGGGAGAACTCACTGATGCAATTCAAACGCAATCGACCATGATTGATTCAATGAACAGACGGAGGGACGGTGGCTCGTCGAAGATCTGCGGATTCTCGCCACTCTCGGATGAAGTAGCTGGAGAAGAAGACCATTCTGTCGATTAGGCGTGACCCCGGTCCGTTTAATGAAAAAAGAAAGAAAGTACACAACATGTACTTTTAGAGTACACAACGTGTACTAGGTTTTTTCGTACTCTACTTTAACCGGCTTCCACATCACCCCTACACACAGTGTGTGTTTCCCGAACACGACCAACACAAGACTTCAAGAAGGAAAAGAATACACAACATGTACTTCAAAAATTTCTAGAAACTCCATTTTTCTTAAAACCTCTAGAAAAAGGAATGACATACCAGAAACAATGATCCAGGTTCTTAAAAACTTCCCCCCTTAAATAAATTCTTCCCCGAATTTCCCTAACAAGGTGGAGAAGATGAAAACCCAAAATGCTCTGGCCACTACGATCGTACATCGACCTCCCTCTCCCAGGTCTCGTCTTGTACTCGACCATGCTGCCATAGCACCCATACCAAAGGAACAGACCGCCCATGGAGAACCTTTGTATAGCGATCGACAATCTGGATGGGATGCTCCTCAAACGATGCATCCGATTCGAGCTCAACTTCCTCAGGCTGAAAGACATGAGACGAGTCTAAAAAGTAACATCAGAGGTGAGAGACGTGGTAGACGTAGTGCATGGCTAGGTACCTTTGAGGTAACTACAACCCATAGGAAAATGGCCCAACTCTCTCCAATACCTCAAACGGCCCGATGTATTGTGGTGAAAGCTTACACTATCTCAGAATCCTATTGTGTCCCAACCTCGGTGCAACACGTAGGAAAACCTGATCCCCAACCTCGAACTCCAGAGGTCATCTCTGCTGATCAGCATTAGACTTCTCTCAAGACTGTACTGTATCCATTCTCTTCCGAATCAACTCTATCTACTCCGAAGTCTCCTAAACAAGAAGAGGTCCCAGTAAATATGCCTCTGATGCCTCTAGCCAGCATAAGGGTGATCGGTATGGTCTACCGTACAATTCCTCGTAAGGTTCCATCTATATAGTCACATAAAAACTGTTGTTGTATGAGAACTCCACCAGAGGAATATGCCTCTCCCAAGAACTGCCAAAGTCTAGAATGCAAGCTCGGAGAATATCCTCAAGCACCTGGATCATACGCTCGGACTGGCCATCTTTTAGGGGATGGTATGTCATACTCAAAAGTACCTGGGTACCCAAGGCCTTCTAAAGTCCCTGCCAGAACCTAGAAGAAAAGTTTGCGTCCCTGTTTGAAACAATGGAGTGTGGAACTCCATGTAAACGTACGATCTCTCGGATGTATAGTAATCCCAGATTCTGGAAACTGAAGGTATCCTTGATCGGAATGACGTGAGCGACCTTCGTAAGTCTTTAGACAACCACCCAAACAACATCATTCCCTTGAGGTGACTTCGGTAATCCTGTCACGAAGTCCATTACGACATCGTTCCATTTCCACTCCAGAATAGGTAACTGTTGTAGAAGGTCTGCTGGTCGCTGATGCACCTCCTTCATCTTATGACAAGTAGAACACCTCAAGAAAAAACCAGTAACATACCTCTTCATACCTGGCCACTAGTACTGGCGATGAAGATCCTGATACATTATGGTGACTCCAGGATGAACTGCCCAAACTGAGGAATGAAAGTCCCGCATCAGCTCCTCTCGTATGTCTACTGGAACCCATACGCGTCCTTGGAAGCAAAAGTTCTCATCCTTGCCCACTTTCTATCCAGGAAGAGAGTCCTCTCCTGACACACTCTCCCACAAGACTAATCCTTCTGAGTCAGATTGACGCGTCATCTGTACCCGATCAAGTAGTGTAGAGGTAACGTCTATAGAAGATAGGAATGTTTGTCACTGTCTGTCGTTCACCTCCAAATGCATCTCAGAGAATAGACCCATAAGCTTCCACTCACTGCTGGATTCCTAAACTGCCTGAATCTGAGTTCCCCTGCTCAACGCATCTGCTACTGCGTTGCCCTATCCTGGAGTATAGGCAAGCTAAAAATCAAAAGACTGATGATATTCGACCCACCTGCGCTGCCTTAGATTTAGATCATGCTTAGTTAAGATATACTTGAGACTCTTATGGTCGGTGAAGACCACAAATTTCTCTCCTAGGAGATAGTGTCTCCAACAGCGTAAGGCATGAACAAAAACCACCAACTCCAGATCATTCGTCGGGTAGTTCCTCTCATGTGGTATTAACTGTCGAGACCCGTACGCAACGACTCCATCTCCTTGCATAAGATCAACGCCCAACCCGATACCTAAAGCATCAAAATAGATTTTATGTCTCTTGCCTGGCTCTGGAAAGACTAGTATCGGTGCCAATGTAAACCTTTCCTTCAGCTCCTGAAAGGATTAATCATAAGAATCTGACCATAAGAACATAGCCCCCTTCTTGGTCAGACCTGTCAAAGGTGCTTCTAGGCATTAAAAGTCCTGAATGAAGCGTCTGTAGTATCCATCCATCCCTAAGAAACTCCGTACCGCTAAAATGTTCTTCGGTTGCTCCCAGGAGACTACAACTCTCACTTTCTCTAGGACCACAGATACTCTTGACTATGAGATTACCTGACCCATGAAGTAAAGTTATTCCATCCAAAAGTGGCACTTTGAGAGTTTAGCATAAATCTGATGCTCTCTTGGTTTACACAGAATGATCTCATGATGTGTGGCATGGTCGTGTCGAGTGTTAGAGTACACCGAGATATCATCCACAAAGACCACGATGAAGGAGTCCATGCATGGATGGAACACTCGGTTCATCAGTTCCATGAAAACTGCAGGCACGTTCGTGAGACCGAACATCATGACTGTATACTCGTATAGACCATACATACTCCCGAAGGCTGTCAGAGGTATATCTGATGGTCTAATGTGAAACTGATGATAACCAAACCTGAAGTCAATCATCGAGAATACCCGGGCTCCTCGAAGCTGATCAAAGAGGTCATCGATCCTCGGCAAGGGATATGGGTTCTTGATCGTCAACTGGATCAGCTTTCGATAATCCACAAAAAGTCAAAGGGTACCATCTGCCTTATTTGAAAACAGGACAAGAGAACCCCAAGGAGTAGTACCGGGTTGGATGAAACCCTTTGCCTGCAACTCCTCCAACTTCTTCTTGAGCTCCTGTAACTTATTTGTATCCATCCAGTAATGAAGAATGGACACATGTGCTGCTCCTGGAAAGAGCTCAATAGAAAATTCTACCTCACGCTCTCGAGGAAAATCCGAAAATTCCTCTCAAAAGACATCCCTGAAACGATCCACCACTGGTAAAAAGTCTATCTGTGATGTTCCCTGCTCATCCAAATAAAGACATGAAATATGGGTTGTCCCCCTTCCTTGCCCATGATGCTCGAGTCCTGCTCGATTCACTTGGACATCCCATTCACCTATATGAAGAAAATATTTACCCTCTGGTGAAATGAAACTCACTATGTGGTGAAAACATTCGACAACTACCTAGAAGGTAACCAACAAGTCCATCCCGAGGATGACATCATAGCATGTAATCTCTAGGACATAGAGATCCCATAATAAACGATACACTGCAACCTCAAGAGGGCACTCTCTACACTGGTGTACACTAGATGTCCTCATCCACAACGGTGTGTCTAGTCTCAATGAGTCAAGAGAAGAAAGGATACAGATCCCAAGGCTCTCCACAACAGCAACAGAGATAAATCTATGCATAGAACCATTATCGAAAAGAGGTGAAGATAAAATTGAGGATACTAAAATCATACCTCAAACTGTAGAAGGTTAGGGATCCTACTCCCGATAGGTCTGCTCTACCGCAAAAGTCTGGCCCTCCCCGCGGCCCGGTGACCCTGCATTACCACTATGAGATGAACCTCTCTGTTGGTATTGAGGGACTGGTGAATGAATTCCACGAGCTCAACCTCCACCTCGGCCTGAACGGCCGAAAGAACTCCAGTTACCCGACTGGTGTGAAACTGGTGGTGATGCTCCTGAACGAGGAGTCATGAAAGTACCCCCGTCACCAGCAACTAGTGAGAAAACCTGGTAGAAATGCTGAAGGTGACCCATATTGCCATAGGATCGACACTCCACTAGGTCTGGCATTGCAGCCTCATGTGTCCCGCCCTTCCACACTGGTAGCATATGACCTGGCTACCTGAAAATGTATCTCACCTCCTCAGATCACCCCGCACACGTCGGATCCCTACGACGTTTCCTGCTATCAATTGAAGGAACACTAGATC
Source organism: Viscum album (assembly GCA_963277665.1). Lineage (NCBI taxonomy): Eukaryota > Viridiplantae > Streptophyta > Magnoliopsida > Santalales > Viscaceae > Viscum > Viscum album. The sequence goes on from OY728120.1 coordinate 1,669,108,357, forward strand.
TGGAAGCACAACCGCCCTGGCTTTCAGCTCTTGAGTATCTCAGATTGGGCTCTGCAATCAGTGCCTCGTTGACGATGGAAGTGATTGAAGTCAACTAGAAGATATTCACCTGCGAGCAGATCTCCCGACTAAGACCATCCTCAAACTTCCATACTAAGAACACCCCACTTCAATCACTGATGGGTCTAAAACGCTACAACTCTGTGAAACGAGAGGAATACTCCATGATAGATAGAGTACCCTGCTCTAGACTCATGAACTCCTAGGCTCGATCAGACCTCAGGGTCTCCGGGTAGAAGTAGTTGTAGAACACATGATGGAACTCCTCCCAAGCCGCGACCAGCTAATGACCCGCCTGTGAGATCCCATCCCACCACCTCTTTGCGGAGTCTCGAAGCATGTAGGTAGCGAGCTTGACCCGCCTCTATGGTAGTGTCTCCAGATGCTCGAAGATAGTCAGCATGGATTCCACCCATGACACTGCAGCCTATGGTTCTCCTTCCCCCAAGAGAGTAGGAGGATGCTGCTGCTGGAAAACCCATGTCACGTCTGCCATAGACATGGAAGGAGGCGGTGCTTCTTAAAAATTCTGCATCATCCTCATAAAACCCTCCCTCAACTGTTCATCAGTGCCAGCAACTGGTATGACAGCGGGTGCCAAGGCTAGCCTGACTGGAGGATCGGCATGAAGTCCCTGATCAGCCATATTTGCCGTCTGATCACTGCCTGACAAATGACGTACAACCGGAGGACATCTCAGATGCATTGCTCTGAAAGATCAAAAGAATACCTTATATTTGGAAAACAAGGATAGATAACCACTGAGTACAAAACGAAAACAGGAGAAAGAAACACACAAGATTTACTAAACATGACTACACGACGTGTATAAACTCTACACGGTGTGTACATAACTCCACTCCTCTGCCCGTGTCTCCTTGAACTACTAACCCACATGGTCTTATTAAACTAAGACTACAGGCGCGTTCCCGGTGGAAACAACGCGTAGTAGACAAGGTGTAAACGACCTGTGTTGTTAGTTACACGGTCGACTACACGGCCGAGACTACACGGTGTGCTCCGAACAAACACAGTGTGTACATGAAGACTTTTCCTGACCTGTGTTGTTGGTGACACATCCAAGTACACGGCTGACCCTTACACAGTGTGTTCCGAAAAAATACGGCATGTATAAGAGAATAGAACATAGTCTTGTGTTGTTCATGACACGGCCAGTTATTGAGGACAAGGATACACGGGGTGTTCATACAAAACACGGGGGGTATGACATGAGCTCTCCCGACCCGTGTTGTTAGTTACATGGCTGGGTACACGCTCACTACTACCCGGCGTGTACCTACCATACACAAAGTGTTACTCGGGACATTTTTACAACAGTGTGTCCCTGCTCACACGGTCAGTGACACGATCTAAAAACTACACGACGTGTAGTCAAAAGTACATGCCGTGTATTCTTGGGTTTTCAAGGCAGTTGCTCAAAAACTACATAGAAGCCCAGAAAACACATAAAACATGGAAAAGAGGTGCTAATTTCCGATTCATGAGGGCCCATACTCCCTGAAAATCCAATCATGGCATCTCTTACAGTCATAGACATGAGAAAACAGGATTATGATCCAATAATTTCTGATTCAAGAGGGCCCATAACACCACATGAATAAAAATTTGGCGTTCATCTAAGCAAGGTATAATAAAAAAGATCCCCTAACAAGGCATCAAAGATTCTATCAAGCATATATCACCACATCATGCATAATCTACACAAAGTTTATCACAACAGCATGAAATCGCTAACACACCCTAGATGGCGTGAAAAGAATGGACGGCGTGTGATTTCTACAAGTTCTTATATGATGCATGAGATGGAATACCCTCATCTAATTGGGTTTCGACATAAATAGAACCGCAATATTCAAGAAAATAACAACACAAACAATGTGAATCACTCTAGGTGAAATCATATCAATAATAAAATCTCAAGGCCATAAAACTGAAATTAACGAGGTAGTATGGCTTTTCCTTTTACACAGGTTAGCTACTCTCGAGAACAGCTTAATACCAAGTACCAAATCCATCCTATCCCTGGATAAAGGCTCCAAATAGTAAATCAAGAGAAAAAACTCCTCTAATACCACTTTTTAACGTCCCGGTTCCAAAATCCACCTAGAGGTGCCCCGTACCATGTTGGTCACATGGCCTCAAGCACATTTTCCCAAATACCAAAGGTTGTCGACTAGAAGTGAGGGACTTGGGTGTAAAAGTGGGGAAACTCTGCCCTCATTGGAAGAGTACACAACGGAGGAGAAAACAAATAACAACAATAGTGTAAATAGTTGACATCCATACAAGAGTAAACAGCAGAAGACTGATAAATAAAAAACTGGAGATGAAATATATGTAAATGATGCATGATACATATGTGTATAGGAAAATATCCAAATAAGCCACAATGCTGAATACAATACTAAACCAAATTGCAAAAGAAAAACAGATGAGCAACACCTCAGCATCGCAAGCCTCGGCTCGGTCACATTCTCTCTAGCTCCGGAGAAATCAATAACCTAAAGTAGAATGGTGCTTGCCCTTATCTATACCTGCAACAATATAATCTATTTGGGCCCAAAAGCATGACCCAAATATGGTGTGAGACAAAGTCCCAGTAGGAAACCACCCAAAGATCTATGCATAATAGTCAGTGAATATATGGTAGGTAAAGTACAGTAAGTAGTGAACAGTAAGAAGTAAACAAGGTAATAAACAACAGTAACAATCCACATATTTTAGCATACATTCTACAAACAAGAAACACCTACTCAAGAAAGTAGAACAAAAAGGTAACCTCTGGGTAGTTCTCAAGTCTAACCCCGAAGGTTCAACCTACAATTACTAGAATCCCTCTAGGAGGCACATACAGTCTCACCACTCTGTTTAAGTTAAATAATAGACTCTCTAGGGAAGAACTCACCGTCAATTCCCCCTATAGTCTCGTATCATACTAAAGGCTCTCTAGGGAAGCACTCAGCGTCAATTCCCCCTATGGCCCACGTCGAGGAACTACGGACTCTATGAGGAAGCACTCAACGTCAATTCCCCCAATGGTCTCGCATCGTAATTAAAGGCACTCTGGAGAAGAACTTTCGTCCATTCTCCCTATGGTCCACTACACTAGGTTCTCACAGCCCTATGTAAAATAAGCATGCATAGCGCGCATGTGTCGTCCATGTAAACCTCAATAACTACTTGGATATCAATCTAAGGATCAACAGCATAACAGTTCAACAGTCCACTATCCTACTACTAGGCATGGGAACTGAAAAAATTCCAAACAAGAATAACAAGCATGGAAAAACATCCATTTTACAGAAAAAACTATCCTATTCAAAGTTAATTACCTCTACTCAAGCAATCAAGCAAAGAAGAAAAACAACAATGGAAAAAAGGAACACACAATACCCCGTTCAAGGATATTGGTGGAATTTGCAAAAAATATTCAAATAATTACTACAGAAAGGCACAAACCACCTACCTCGATCCTAGGAGATCGATATATGTGAACCATGATGACAGATTCCCTTTATAATGACGAAGATCTGAGAAAACGTCAAAAATTATTAACCCACGATAACTTGAGAAAAAGGAGGAATTGAAAAAAAAGGCTCAAGTAGAAAGGAGAACTCACCGCTGCGATTCCAATGCAATCGACGACGATCGATTCAGAGAATGGACGGAGGAACGGGGATCGTCGAAGGTCCGCAGATTACCGGTTCTCTCGGACAGAGAAGCTGGAGAAGAAGACCTTTCAGTCAATTAGGCATGACCCTAGTCCGTTTAATGAAAAAAATAAATTACACGGCATGTAATTTTAGAGTACACGGTGTGTACTAGGTATTTTCATACTCCGCTTTATCCGGCCTCCACATCACCCCTACACACCGTGTGTGTGGCCCGGACATGGGCAGCACACGGCTTCCAGCAGGAAAAGAATACATGGCATGTACTCAAAAAGTACACGGCGTGTACTTCAAAAATTTCCAGAAACCCAATTTTTCGTAAAAACTCCAGAAAAAGGAAAGACATACCCGAAATGAGGATCTGAGTTTTTATATCAATAGAAAGAAAAATTCTGATTTTTTAGAGCCATTCCGTCAGTGAAAATATTTCATCAAAATAAATACTATCAATTTGTGAATACCTTTTACACAATAATATTGTTTTCTTTATTATCTCTTAACCTTCTTCATTAAACATGTTCTAAAAAACACTTTGTACAAATTTTTTTTTATTTTATGTATTGGGTAGAATTTCCCATGAATCATTATTTTCAATTTTATCCAATTATTCCTTCATGTCTTGAACCCATTATGGATTTTCAAAATATTCTTTTACATCATTTGGATCCACTATTGAATACAAAGAATTATTTGTAATAGAATTTTATTTTCTTCTTTTTTGAAACATCTGATGTTAATACCCAATTATATTCTAATATTAGACTTGGTTCCTCATCCTAGGATGATATTTTTGAGTATCTTAATCATCACTAGAAGTATATGAGTCTAATTATTCTTCATGAGGAGTATAACAATTGTCAATATCCTTATCATAATTGGTTTCAAAACATCCCTTATCCTACTCAACATCTTTATCTTCCTGGATACACTTGTCTTCCACAAATCATTCAATTACTTTCACATTAACTAAATCAACAATTCTTCTGGTTTATTTATTTATACATCTATATCATATTACTTTGTAATCTTAGCCATGTAAGAATCCATATTCACCTTTCTGCTCTAACCTTCCATAGTTTTTACCATTATTCTTTATAATACATGGAATCCTGAAGACGTTAAAGTGTTTCAAGGTTAGAGTTTTCCCATACAAAATTCATACGGAGTCATATGTGAGTTTGGAATATAGAAAAATATATTTTGAATATAAATTGTATTACTCATGTCTTTCCCCAAATATAAATGAGAAAGACCATGTTCAAGTAACATAGTTCATCCCTTTTCCAGCAAACTTATCTTCATTATTTCATCAAATCCATTTTTTTAGGGAGTGTTTTGTGAACTATAAACATGTTTAATTCCATGCTTCTCTAGAAAAATATCAAACTCTTCACTTCTGTAATCACCTCTATTTTATGTTCTCAACATCTTCACTAAATTCACACATATATTATTATCTTTCCTTCTAAAACATTTAATAATTTTTGAGGTATCTAATTAATGGTTCATATAGGTAACAAAAGTAATGAGAGTAAAATCATTAATGGAAGTGATGTTGTACTTATCTCTATTTGTTCACTGACTTCTCATTGGCCCATAGATATCATAATGAATCGACTCCATGGGTTGTTTTGAAGAAATATCATCATTCAAATGAGATGAATTTGTAATATTTCCTTTCCCTAAAATTGTGAAACAACTATCAATTTTTCTTAGAAAATAAAAGATCTCTCAGACACTATGTCACATTGACAATTTTCTCATGTTTCTTTGACAAATGTGTCCTAGCCTTTTGTTTCAAAATTCATTATCTTTCACCATACTCATGTAACAATTGTTTTGTATTTGACCAACATGAAACAAGTATCATTTTTTTTGTTGGCCTCTTCAAGCTATCTTCCCATATTCTTCATTTTAAAAAAAATCCATATTTTCAAAAGATAAATTTGGTACCCTCAATTAAAAATTGTGAAAAACATAGAAAAAATTATTTCATCCCTTCAAGATTCAATGTTATCTTGGATTTCATCTTTTATTTCCCAATGATGGATGACACAAAACCATTGATTATCAAGTATTCATCATTGACAAATGTCATTGTTCATTCTATAAAGTTTTTAACATTATTCAACAATTTCAAATTTCCTATCATATGAGAATACACGCACTATCAAGAATCTAGGTTTGGTCTCCTTTTTCAGCATTCAGAGAGGTTTCTACAAAAATATATTTTTCTTATTTCTTTTCTTTCTTCACTTTCATATTTTGATTATTGTTACAAATATTTTGTTATTCTGATAACAGGGAATGAAATCCTTTTTCAAGGTGTCTAGATTGTTCAAATATTTCACAAATAGTTTCAAAAGGTTAGAACCTATTTTCAATCTTCACACCAAGCATCTCATATTTATTTCAAACATCCTTCTCAAATATATACTTTTTAGGGAATTGACTCCCCCTCAAACATTACCTATCATAACATATGGAGTAATATTAATGTTTTTAGTAAAACCAACAAATACTAGACATGTGTCCAAATCCACTTCAATACCAACAATATCCATAGAAATAGAATTTTCCTCTAAAACTTCCTTTCTGACCATAATGGTAATTTTGTTTCTCAGCAACTTTATCTTCTATCATTTTTGATCCACCAAACATTTTGTTTTAAAATGGAATCTTCCTTTTTATTTCTTCTTTATAAGAACCATAAGTATTGGAATGCTTTTTGGATTCATAGTTTTTAGTTCTAATATTATTTGAAACTTCTTAATTCTCAAGATTATTTATTTTGGCCTTATACATAAATTTCCCAGATTTCTTCTTTTTAGAAACATTTCCACCATTATTTTCCTTTGAAGGTAAATTTTAAGGAACCTTCTTATGTTTCTCATTATGAGAACTTTCAAAATCCACTGAGATAAAATTTGTGAATCTTGTAATACTTATCTTATTGAAACCAAGGTTGTTCATTAAAAGAAATAGAGTATGGTTTGTGTTTATTGTCAATCCAAATTGGGTTGATCAAGGAGATTTCAAAGAATATGATCTTATGATTGATGTTAAAATAAGTATTCAGGGTGGTGTAATTTCCCAATGTCTTCCAAATATTTATGCCTCAAAATTGAGAGTTTGTTTGTTTGGAAAGGGAAGAGTTTCGGTAAAGGAATCACATACTAAAAACCATGTTTTCAGAATAGTGTGCAGATCATGAATTTTGGTATGTTGAATGGTGAACCGTGAAACACAAAGCAGGAGCGGTATGAAGACTACATAATTGGAACAGTTTGCAGAGCGAGTGAGGTTTTTCGTGAAGACTTGTAGTTCATGGGTTGACGTTTTGTTTGAGAAATCATGGTAGAGTTTTGAGAAACTGAGAAGGGTGTAATTTTCGAAAGTGATATGGTGATTTTTTCCCTTAGGGAGAATGGAAATATGCATACGATGTAATGAAATTGGTTCATGAGAGATGTGTGGCACACAGTGAATGTGGTGCTACAATAACGATTTTCTAAATCTCAGTTTAGCAGATTACGTGGATCCATTTTCTTATATAAGGATCATGAATCCCATCATTAGGGTGTGGCTCTGAGATGAAAAATATGAGAGAAATTCAGCGAATTATAGAAGTAGTTTGTGGGATGAAAACCCCACAAATACCTTAATAAAAAATATATAAGGAATTTGGTGAAGTACAGTTTGTAGGAATACCTGTATACATTGGATAACTAGTACATTAAAGAAGAACTCAGTTAGTGTATTTCTAGACATACGGGAGAGGAAGCAGAGATAGTTCGTAGAGTGTAGATAGTTCATGGATTGGAGGTAGTACGTAGACCAGGGTATATTAATGAAAGACATTTTATGGAGGAAGAATGCGTAGGTGGATCGTATAGGTAGTTCATGAAGGTAGGATACTGAGATAATACAAGGGACACACATAGTATGCACTATAGTATATTACACAGTGGAAGAAGGCTAGTTCACGGATGAGTAGTTAGTGAACTATCAATACATGAAAAATTGAACTTCATCTATGGATAAAAATAAAACTTCAAAAGAGATTCCATCCATAGTTGAGGATGCATGATTTAATGAAAATATATTGAAGTGACCATAAATTTGATAAACTAGGTATAGATTCTTCCCAACGCAGTAAGAAGGGGGGATTCAATGAAGGTGATCTTAGGGGTATCGCGTGTTATCCCTAAATCCTTGTAAATGTAGTGTTCCTGTAACAAATTGACTATGCTAAAAAATTTTACTCCACAACTAGTGATTATTAGTGTTCTTTGGTGTGATAGAAAACTTGTCAGTGTATTCTCCTTGGATGTATCCCAACATGGTGAACCAAGTAAAATTACTATGTCCCTTCTTTACATGTGATTGTTTCTATTACTATGCTTTCTCATCAAATTGGTTTAACTGGTTCCAACCAACTTAGGAACAAGATCCTTTTGTTTAAAAGGAAAACATGACACCCTAATTCACGCATCCCCTCTCAGGGTATTCTTGGGTCCTTCAAGGGGTATCAGAGGGTAAAGTTTGTTGGGGTTATGTCACGAACCAGCCCAGGTCGACCCTGAACCGGTCACCCGAGACGGTCCGCGGCAAGTCCCGAGGGGCGTTCCCGATCCCCCAGGGATGGAAACTAGTGTTAGGCATCAAGTGTTAATCGTTGGGAACGACTTAGCTCAAACAAACCAGGATCTGTAAAAGAAAAACAAACAAACAAAACAGACAACACTAACAACAGAAATAAAACTACACAACAACTGTACCTCCACGTGACCTCGCGGTCACCACCCAACTAAACACCAGCGTCACTCCATCACCGAGTGAATCAAACTAGGAAAACCTGAACACAAGGAACCAGCAACTGAAATGGTCAAATATAGGCGTGAGCACAAAAAGTATTCAGTAGGTGAGCCCAACAACAAATCGCAAAGCACTGCCAGTAAATAAAGAATCTACAAATTCCAGGTTTGAACTAAAATGTATAAAAGTAATCTTTCATGATGTTTCACTTGAAAATAAAAACACGAAACATTAACCTTTTTCTTTTTCAAAAGTTGAATTCCATTCATTGGTTCCAAATTCAATTTAAAAGAGAAATAAGTGTTACATTTTCAAATTTTACACAAAGAGAATAACACATTTTTATTTGAAAAACATTTTCAAAATGTATAACAGTATAAGCTGTAAAGAACAACTGAAAGTAAACAAGAAAGGAAAATAAAGTAACCATGGGTGATCCTAAACATCCCTAGAAAACCCTTGGACATACTCGGGTTCAGACTCCCTGCCGGAAAGGTACTTCACAGTCAATAACCAACTGGATACCCTAACAACCAATTAGTGGCACGCCCCACAAGGCCTACCTACCATGGGGGGACAAACCCGTCTAATTGGGGTTAGCCAAAAACTGTCACTCGATTCTCTAAAAGATGCCCAGGAACCCATGGTGGTTTTAATAATACTCTGTATGTGGGAGGCACTCGCACGCGTGACTCACCTCACTGCACTTTCCATCCCCTTACACGGACACCGCAACACAAAAATCCTCGAAGGGAAGTCCCCCTGTAGAGATGCCCCATAAGTACCTATATATATATGTAGTCAGTTCACAATCAATAAAGCTCCAACTGGGCCGCCACATCATTTACATTTAAACCATTCAATATCAAATTATTTACAAAAGATATGACACACACCATCATGTTGAAAACTAGGAAAAACATACTTAGAAACCCACTTATGGAAAACCAAACCACCACTGAAAAATTCGAAAATCCAGTTTAAAGGCCAAACAACATTTCCTCTATCCATATTTTCAAGAAAACACCATTTTCCATAAATGATACAACCATCATTCTACACACACCAAAAAACATCTCAAAACTTCGTTCAGTATGACTTTCACATTTCATAAAGTACCCATATCACAATATCACAAGAAAACCACACAAATTTATCCAAGAAAGATATTTTCAATGCGATGCAAGAAGTAACCAGTTTACAAATTCAGAAAGTCCCCATTCTAGTATTAATTTTCTAATACTAGTTTAAATTTACTGAAAAATAATGAAATGACAAAGAATAAATAAATTTCTAAATTTAAAGGCGAGTGTAGTGGGAGACCTACCTCGATTCGCAACCTGAACACGATGACGCAAAACACCTCGCACAGGTGCATACACGCACACAATCTGAAGACCTCAGTGTTGCAGAATTATTCCTCCAACATGCTGCAACAACACCACAAAACCAAAATAGGCAAACACGATATAAAAAAACACACAAATAAAAAAGCGACACAAAACTTACCTTGGCGTAGAGACGCACTCGACACACGGGGTCGTGCGCCAGTCAAAATAGGTGGCTCACACTTGCAGGGAGATCATCGGGGGTCACGCACTGATTACTGGTTGCACCACTAGCCGGCGCAAGGCGGTGGCAGCTAGCCGGGCCATGGGAAGCCGGTATGCGTCCGAACGAAGGTGCGGTGGGGCCGACTGGAGTGCCAGAAAGGGTCATGGGATGACAACAGGGTGGTACCGGAGAAGAGCGGGGTGCCGATAGGGCTGGGGAACACCGAAGGGGAGGTCAGAGGCTGCTGGCCGGAGCGGGGGATCACCGTAGAATGCGGCCAACAGGTAGCGAGGTCGCTAGAGGTGCGGCCTGTTGGCAGCGGGGTCGCCAAAGGTGCGGCCAGCAGCATCGGGGTCGCCAAAGGTGCTGCTGGCGGCAGTGGAATGGTTGGAGGTGTGGCCGGCGGGCAGCGGGGTCTCTGGAGGTTCGGTCGGTGGCAGGAAGGTCGCTAGAGGTTGGGAGGCCGGAGTAGTGTTGGAGGGAGCCGTGGGTGGGCCGCGGGTGCCGGAGGTCGAGAGCGACAGTGGGTGGGAGTCACACGGAGGCTGGTGGTCGAGCGGCGGCATGCTTGGGCGGAGCGGGAGCCGAGCACCAGAAGGAGGTTGGGCAGAGGCCGGGTGCGACGACGGAGCGGGGCGAAGGCCGGGACGGTGCAGCGAGGTCCAGGAGGGGATGGGGAGAACCGCGCGGAGCAGGGGGAAAGGGGAGGAGTCGACTCGCACAAAAGGGGGGGGATGAGGTTTAGGGTTAGATATAATATATATATATATATACACATGTGATAATAATAACAATTGTAATAAAAATAATAATAATAATAATAATAACAACAAAAATATAATAATAATAATAATAAAAAAAGAGAGTAACGATTATAAAAATAATAAAAATAACTATATTAATGATAATGATAATACTATAAAAATAAAAAAAATAAAACACAGAAAGGGAAATTGCCCGACTCCTGGGCTGACTGCGCGATGTCCGCCAACTGCGTGGTGCCCGCTCACGGGTCTGAAACCCAGTAAGGTATTAAATGAGGGAAAAAAATTTAATCCGAGGCTCAGACCGGAACTCGAATCTGAGAAAAATAAAATAAAAATGAAATCAAATTTAAATAAAAAGGTGGATGTGACAATTCTCCCCACCACAAGCACTTTCTGCCCCCATAAAGTCACCCAAAAGAACGAAAGATGAAAATTGAATCAATGCCCGATTGAAAGAAAAAGGAAACACAACACGAGCGGATGGGAGAACATGGGAGGGTTCCCCCCACCACAAGAACTCAACTAGTGATGAATTTTAACACTCAACCATACCACCCCGAGAGGGGTTTGACGCGGGAACTCCCAACTGAACCCAGGTAACCTCTATAACATGAGCGAAACAGCTCCACTAAAACTTGGAACTCTCAACTTAGACCAAAACCTCGAACACTAGGGAAAAAGAAAACTCTAAGAAGACATAACACACGAAGTAAAATAGATCACAACTAAAATGTCAATTTTTCAAAGACACTTACATCTCCAAACGAACATAGTCAAACCGAGATCAACTCACGCAAGATCCAAACACACCTTAAAAAAACGCACAATCCAGGACACCATAATCAGGAAAAATAGACAGTTTGGATTACAAATGAACATACTCATCCTATCTTCACGACGACACATTAAACCTACGACAACGCAAAAACTTTAACAGTGGAAGAACGATAATGGAAGGACCTCTAATGCTTTGTTGCCAACACTGAACACAAAACCCGAACTAAGGCTTCACACCATCGTGAACTTCTGACTGTGCGTGAGCTTCACCTCGAGACTTGTGGCTGGGGCTCTGATGGATGAAGCATATTCTGCCTCATAGTCAGACACTGACTTTCTCCGATCACAACATCCTATTTAACTGACACTTCTTGAAAAACTTCTCTAGATGATCCTCACAACTGCAATGATGGCACATCTTCAGAGGGGTGTCACATGATGTCTTTGTATGCCCAAACGTTCATACTGACGGTACACCATTAGACGGTCCGAAGAACTGTAAGCCAGAGCCACTACATAGGACTCATTGGAAACAGATCCTTTTGACACACTCTGCTCATTAGATGGGAGACCTTCATGAGCAGCTGGATACAGTGGATTACCAACTGTCTGCGCTCCGGAGACCAACTCGGGCAAAAAAACCTCATGCACCAACTTCTCAAAAGATGGTCCCTAAAAGGGAGAACTCGCTCCTGGATCTCTGGACGAAGACACCCATTGAAGGGTGGAGTCTTCATCAGATCCTGCGATGCTCTCTCTGAAAAAGAGATACAAGATCCTTGAAATTATCAACACACTTTTTCACATCCGTTGGTCATGTAGAACACACATGAGATATTCCATCTTCTTCATCTTTCCCTTTTCAAGTATAAACTATCAGACAAAGATAGCTCCAGAGAAAACCCAACTTATCACAACTTATCGTGATGGCAGGGCGGACCACTCTCACTCGTCCAAAGCTGTACCTTCGAACAGACTCAAAACAACATGCACTCAAATAGCGTCGGGAGTTCCCAATACCCTAAAGACGTGCTAAACCTCTTAAAATCTCTCTACTCTCTCTAACAGACCCTGATCACCGTGAAAAACCATCAACGTCTGATACGGACCAAAAACTAGGCATGACTCATCAAAAACTCTGGGGTGCTTTCTGGGATGCATTTTCTGAACAACATATAAAACACAGAGTCAAGACCAACATCAAACCGAAGCAATATCAATAAAAGATCCTTCATAAAAAACAGTCAGCACAAAGACCAAAAAAATATAAACACAATCCAAAATAAAATCCACTTTTTAAAATCCCATTTTCATTTTAATTTTTAAAACCACCTTTTTCTAGACCACTTTCCAAATACCAATCCACTTTCAAACCAAAATCACTTTCCAAAACCATTTCCCCTATTTGAAGAAAAATTTAGAAAACAAGACCAAGCCGTTAATTTCAAAAAAAAACCCATGTAATCCCATGAACCATTGCACATGTCGTTATCCACATTCCATTCATACACGCACCAACACACACTTTCCATGCATTCTCACACATGTGCAAACATTCATAAAGAGGACCCAATATTTCATCCCAAACCATTCTCAACCAATTCCAAGAAAACAATGGATTTCCAAATCAAGATATTTATGTTATAAAACACATTTCATACATTTAAAGTCTTTTAAAAGAACCCAGTCCCATTTTCAAAAAACTTTTTTCATTTCCAACAATTCCCTTACACCAACCAGAATGAAAACAACACTAAAATTTCATCAAACACCGGAGTGAGGGACTAGTAGTAACGCTTAACCTGATGACATGGAAGTGGGCCATGTCCCACGTAAGCGTCAACCAATAGGAGGAATTCAATCCGTTTACCCGGACTCTACATGGGTCACTACTCCATGTGAAATCCGGATGTAACATCAGTTTCCCTCCGTTTTCACCCCTCAATTCAAAACAAACTAGGACGAGACAAATACCCAATTCCCGAACTACCCCGGGCGACTCAAGGTGTGGAACAGGTGAGGGTTCATGACGTCCTTCCCATAACTACCTCTCGAGTCCCAATATTCCTAATCTTCACCTACCAGACAACCCAAATAACAAGGGCCTCCTATGATACCATTTTGTCACGAACCAGCCCGGGTCGACCATGAACCGGTCACCCGAGCCGGTCCGTGGAAAGTCCTGAGGGGAATTCCCGATCCCCCCGGGATGGAAACTAGTGACGAGAATCATGTTTTAATCGTTGGGAATGATTTATCCCAAAAAAAACAGGATCTGTAAAAGAAAAAAAAACAAAAAAAAACAGACAACACTAACAACAGAAATAAAACTACACAACAACCATACCTCCACATGACCTCGTGGTCACCACCGAACTAAACACCAGCATCTCTCCATCACTGAGCGACTCAAACCAGGAAAACCAGAACACAAGGAACCTTCAACTGAAATGGTGAAATATAGGCGTGAGCACAAAAAGTACTTAGTAGGTGAGCCCAACAACAAATCCCAAAGCACTACCAATAAATAACGAATCTAAAAATTCCAGGTTTGAACTACAATGTAAAAAAAATAAGATTTTATAATGTTTCACTTGAAAATAAAAACATGATACATTACCCTTATTCTTTTTCAAAAGATGAATTCCTTTCATTGGTGCCAAATTCATTCTAAAAGATAAAGTTCTACATTTTCAAATTTTACACAAAGAGAATAACGCATTTTCATTTGAAAAACATTTTCACAAAGTATAATAGTATAAGCTGTAAATAACAACTAAAATTAAACAAGCAAGGAAAATCAAGAAACCATGGGTGATCCTAAACATCCCTAGAAAATCCCTAGATATACTCAGGATTAGACTACCTGCTGGCAAGGTACTCCATAGTCAATAACCACCTGGCCGCCCTAACAACCAACCAGTGGAATTCCTGACAAAGCCTACCTACCAAGGGGAGACTAACCCGTCTAATCGGGGTTAGCCAGCAACCGTCACTCGATTCTCTAAAAGACGCCCAGGAACCCACTGTGGTTTTAATAATACTGTGTAAGTGGGAGGCCCTCGCACACGTGACTCACCTCACCGCACTTTCCAACCCCTTACATGGACACCACTACACGACAATCCTCGAAGGGAAGTCCCCCTGTAGAGATTCCCCTTAAGTACGTATATATATATGTAGTCAGTTCACAGTCAATAAAGTGCCAACCGGGCAGCCAAATCATTTACATTTATACCATTCAATATCAAATCAATTCCAAAATATATGACACACACCATCATGTTGAAAACCAAAAAAAACATACTTAGAAAGACAATTATGGAAAACCAAACCAGCAGTGAAAAATTAAAAAATCCAGTTTGAAGGCCAAACAACATTTCCTCAATCCACGTTTACAAGAAACCACCATTTTCCATAAACGATACACCCGTCATTTTAGACACACCAAAAACCATCTCAATACATAGTTCAGTATGACTTTCACATTTCATAAAGTACCCGTATGACAATATCACAAGAAAACCACACAAATTTATCCAAGAAAGATATTTTCAAAGCGATGCAAGAAGTAACAAGTTTTCAAATTCAGTAAGTCACCATTCTAGTAATAATTTCCTAATACTAATTTAAATTTTCTAAAAAATAATGAAATGACAAGCAATAAATAAATTTCTAAATTTAAAGGCGAGTGTAGTGGGAGAACAACCTCGATTCACAACCTGAACTCGACTACAAAAAACACCTCGCACAGGCGCATATGTGCACACAACCTGAAGACCTCAGTGTTGCGGAATTATTCTTCCAATGCGCAGCAACAACACCACACAACCAAAACAGCCAAACACAATATAAAAAAAACAAATAAATCAAACGACACAAAACATACCTTGGCGCAGAGATGCGCTCGACACACAGGGTCACGCGGCAGTCAAAAGAGGCGGATCACACTTGCAGGGAGATCTTTGGGGGTTGCACACCGATTACTGGGTGCACTGTTGGCCGGTGCAAGGTGGTGGCGGCTAGCCAGGCCATGGAAAGCCGGTATGCTACTAGACGAATGTGCAGCGGAGCCAACCGGAGAACCAAAAAGGGTCTAGGGATGCCGACAGGGTGGTACCGGAGAGGGGAGGGGCGCTGGCAGGGCTGGGGAACACCGACGGGGCGGCTGGAGGCCGCTGGCCAGAGCGGGATCTCACTGGAGAATGTAGCCAGCGGGTAGCGGGGTCGCTGGAGGTGCGGCCAGTAGGTAGTGGGGTCACCATATGTGCGGCTGGGGGCAGAAGGGTCTCCAGAGGTGCGGCCGGCGGCAACGGCGTTGCTGGAGGTGCGGCCGGCAGCCAGCGGGGTCACGGGAGGTGCGGCCAGTGGCAGCGGGATTTCCAGAGGTCGGGAGGCCGGGGCAGGGCCGGAGGGAGTCGGGTGCAGGCCGCGGGCGCCGGAGGTCGAGAGCGATGGTGGATGGGAGTCACGTGGAGGCTGGTGGTCGAGAAGCGGCTTGCTTGGGAGGAGCGGGAGCCGAGCACCGGAAGGAGGTCGGGTAGAGGCCGGGTGCGACGGCGAAGCGGGGCGAAGGCCGGTGGAGGCCAGGATGGCGTAGCGGTGTCCAGAAGTGGAAGGGGAGAACTGTGCGGAGCAGGGGGAAAGGGGATGAGGTGGCTCGCATAAAAGGGGGGGGGGAAGGGATTAGGTTTAGGGTTAGATATAAAATATATATATATATATACATGTGATAATAATAATAATTGTATTAATAAAATTAATAATAATAATAATAATAAAAACAAAAAAAATATAATAACAATAATAATAATAAAACAAAGAATAATGATTATCAAAATAATAATAATAACTATATTAAAAATAATGATAATGCTATAAAAATAAAAATAATAAAACACGGAAAGGGAAATTGCCCGACACCTGGGCTAACTGTGCAGTGTCCACCAACTGCGCGGTGCCCACGCTTGGGTCTGAAACCTAGTAAGGTATTAAATGAAGAAAAAAAATTAATAGGGGGCTCAGCCCGGAACTCAAAACTAAGAAAAACAAAATAAAAATTAAAGTAAATTTAAATAAAAAGGTGGATGTGACATATTAAATCATCCCTTCAATTCCACAATGGATAATATAGTAAATGTCAGGGGAGTAACACTCTTTGATGTAAAAAACATTTAAGTATGTGTTAATAGGATGATATCACAACTATAATCTCTTATAATGGAGTTCATGTGTGAGAATGCACAAGCAATACATGTCACTGATCCAAGTGGGATGTCTAGGAATGATACAGACATGAAAAATGATTTATGTAGATTCCGGAGAACAAAATTCCTTCACTACAGCTCCTTCTGATCAGATAATTCTAAAATTGATAAGTTTTACCTCACAAAAATTTATGTTGGAAAAACTAGATAACATATATGAAGGAGACAATAATGTAAAGGAGGTGAAACTCCAATTTTTTCATAATTGGTTCGATGATCAGAAAATGAATCCAGATGAAAATGAAGATGTGTTTTTAATTGAATTCCTGATGTTGTTGGAGAAATATGGGGACTTGGTGATGAAATTAAATACATTGATATTGTAAAGAATATCTTTAGAATACTTCCACCAATTTAAAATGCAAAGGGGTTAGCACTTGAGGGAAGGGATATCTCTAATATTTCATTGGATGATCTGCTGAGTAGTCTGGTAGATTATTAAATGAGAGTCAAAACTAAAGATGAAATGACTCGTGTAATGAAGGAAATAGAATTAAAATCCATGGAAAAAATGGAAATTTTAGGAGATATCGTTGATAAAGATAAAGAGTAAATAGAAATTATTTATCTCATTTCCATGAAATTCAAGAAGAAAACATGGAAATTTTAATGGAAAGTTATCTCCCACTTGTTTCTGTTGTGGAAGAGTTGGGATAATTGCCACTTTGTGCCCAAGAATGTTAGATGATGAAGAAAGTGAAGTTGGAAACATTCAGAAGCCTCAGATAATGGTTTTCCAAAATGAGAGACTTCAAATATGGAATGAAATTACAATGAAATTGATTTTTCATTGAATATGAATACAATGACAAAGAATTTATTGAGGAAAGAGATGTATAATTTATGTCTGGAAACCATGCCTCCATGGTGGCAACAATTTAAAAAATAGAAATATATAAATATAATGATGGAGATAATTAGTTGACCACTAAATTATATCCCAAGATGAAACTTAAAGATTATTTTATTAACCTTAAGAAGAATTGTAATATATGAAATAATTTTAGAACAATATTGGAAGAATCATCGGAATATGTTGATCATTTTGAAGAAAAAATTGATCGACTGTAAATATTTGTGATTGTGAAGTTCTCAATATTTGAGATCACTAAAAATCTAGTGGAACTAAAACAAATAATTAAATAATTGGTAAATTTCATCAATGAGCTTACCTATAGATTGAAAGAGAATTCTAAGACTATTGAAGTTCTATTGGATGAAGTTATTACTCATAGGAGTAAACTTGAAAGTGAAATAATCTCAATAGAAACAAAGAAACGATATAGAATTCAAACAATTTTCAAATGCTGAGTTGCTGGAGAGAGATAGGCATGGTTCTAATGGAGTTGAAAATATTTTTAATGACTAATGACCTACAAGCATGGGTAATAGTGGAACCAATTGTGATGCCGAAACCTAGAATGATGGATATAAAATGATTCAAAATAAAAGCAAGCTGA
Organism: Viscum album; assembly: GCA_963277665.1. Classification (NCBI taxonomy): domain Eukaryota; kingdom Viridiplantae; phylum Streptophyta; class Magnoliopsida; order Santalales; family Viscaceae; genus Viscum; species Viscum album. Next base: position 1,669,126,752 of record OY728120.1, read on the forward strand.
AGGTTGGATAGGTTTAAATGTAACCCAATGTACTGAAGAAGAAAATCCTCAATTAAAACTGAAAGGGAAACTAACAACTATTATCATTAATCTAGAGATAATATTCAGTCAAACTACCATCCAATGGCAATTGACATGAGAAGGAACATAAGTGAAAAGACATTCCCACTTATGAAATTTCAATTCTGTGGAAATCTGGGAGACACCATGTCACATTGTGAAGAGGCATGGAAATACTTTAATGGGGAAGAGATAGGAATTAAACAAAGGATAATTATTCCATATCCCAATTCTTATAGAATAATTAGTTTTTATGTATATTCTTTTCAATGTTCTAAAATCAGCCATAAATCTGTTGATTGCATGTAGAGGAATGGCAACAACAATTCATACAGAACTCAGAGAAAATTAAATGCTCCCCAACTAGATGGTGTTTCTCTTAAAAACATGGGTTTTCTACTAGTAGAAGAATATAACTATAAATAACATATTCACCTAGAATATAGATTTGAAATCCTATCTTTTTTCCTTCACTCAATTTACCATTTCATGGATGTAAAAGAAGAAATTTTAAAAATACATCATTGTAGAAGTATCTATCAAAGCTACCAAGAACAAAATCCCATGGATTCTTGATATTGGATGATGATCCCATATGACGGGAAATGCATCCCTATTAATGAATATCAAGAAAAGGTCGATGGAACAATGAGATTTGGAAATGATTGTGATTTGAATATCAAAGGTAGTGGAAGTACTGTACTAGAAAATGGTGAGCTGAAGAAGACCAAAGTTTTTTTTGTGGGTGGGTTGCATCACAATCTCCTGTGTGTGATCTAACTCTGTGAAAAAAAGACTTATGGTGAAATTAAATCAAAAGGGGTGAACTATAAAAGTAATAACATGGAAATTTATGATGAAGGGATGTAGAACAGATTTCCACTTAAATCAGGTTGATAGTAAAGAGGAAACTTGTTTCATGATAGTTGAAGAAAAGAACAAATTATGGCACCCAAGGATGGGTCAAATCAATAAAAAAGTTATGGAAAAGATATCAAAACTTATGAGAGTCATGTTTATCCCAAATCCAAAGGGTGGATGAGAGAAGAATTATTATGTTTGCAAACAAAGAACGTTAATGTGTAGTTCATATTATCGAAAGAAGAAAAGGGAATAAAATCTTCCTGATCTCATTCATACATATGTATATCATCCAATAAATTTTTGCTGGAATATATGGAGAAAGGTACTTCATCCTTTTCATTTATTATTATAGTATAATGTCTTTTGTGATGGTTATACACTGGAAATGACAAGTGCTTGATTGCATAAAAACTTATTTCCGAATAGACAAGAATGATACTAGATGGACAATAAAAGTTCTATGATCTGACAAAGGAGTGGAGTAAACATCTGTTGCATATTAAAATTACCTATAGAAACATAGAATAAAACATTAGGTGGTTTCTATGAGAACCCCACATCAAAATGGATATTTTGAGAGCTGGAATCGATAGGTGAATAGTATGGACATAACTATGCAGATTGAAAATCGTATCTCATTCCAATACTAGAAAGATGTTTTTCATGATGTAGTTTATATTAAAAAATAAACAGGGCATTAGATAGGGGAAAACAAGAAATCCTATGACTTCTGTCAAGGAATGAAGCTATATTTGAAGTATTTTCATGTCTTCAGAAGTAAATCATTTATCTGAAACAAATATGGAAATCAAGGAAAGTATGGTGATGCTACAGATGAAGGAATATTCCTCATATATTCAATGAATATCAAAGACTTCAAATGTTTCAATAAAATTATTAGATAGATTATGGAAAGAATTTATGTGAATATCAATGATGATAAAACCATGAGTGTCTCAATAAATTCATCTGATGATGTGGTTGATGTTGAGTAAGAATATGGACATGGAAAATATTCAAACACATAAGTAGAGGAATGAATTCAAAACACTTAGTAATCACATTATGATGTTGACTCATAAGAAGAATCAGAAGTCGAATCCAAGACTAAAGAAAATTTTTCTGAACCCAAAAGGATAAAATGAAGAGCAGAAATTGATTGATCCAACATCATTGGGGATTGGACTGCACCCATGCAGATAGGGATAATGAGAAATAATGAGAAATATTAATTCCTATAAATTGTGGAACCATTGTCATTTGAAGAAGCTACAAAGGATGAATCATGTGATATAACCCTGAATATAGAATTGGATCAGATTGATAAGAACCAAATACGTGATCTAGTTAAGGGACCTAAAACCCACAACGTGATTTGTATGAAGTGGATTTTCCCAAAATAAATTTGATGTGCATGGAAATGTGTTCAAAATTAAGGCACAACTAGTTTGTAAAGTCTATTAACCTATTGAAGGTGTTGATGTTTGAGAAACATTTTCTCCAGTAGCTTGACTGGAGTCAATTAGGTTGTTTCCTTCCCTGTAAATTCATATAATATACAATTTGTATCAAATGTATGTCAAGACTTATTTCTTAAATCGTGTTCTTGAAAAAGAAGTCTATATTGAACAAAATGTGGTATTTTTTATTGGTAATGATGAAATCATTGATTTCAGATTACATAAGGCTCTATATGGATTGAAACAGGAACCACGATCATGATACTCTTAGCTGGATTCATATCCGAAAAAGATCGAATTTAAAATAGGAGGAGTGGATCACCATCTTTATATGCAGAATTCTTAGAAAGATCAGTTCATGGTTATGGTGTATGTAGAGGATATTATATTTGGAGGAAATAGAAAGGGATAATTTTATGAATTTTTTAATCATATTAAATCATAATTTGAAACTTCTATGATTGGTGAACTCACATACTTCATACGGATGCAAGTGATTTAGAGGAAAGACTACTCTTTAATTTCTTAGTAAAATTATGCAAGAGATTTGCTGAATAAATTCAAAATTCTTCATTCCAAACCAATGTCGACTTTGATTTTGGTTTTGAAAAAAATGGTAAATCATGAAGAAGGGACATCTGTAGATCCCACAATGAATAGGAGAATCATTGGAAGCTTATTTTACTTGTTTGAGACAAGACCAGATAGTGTCTTTTCAACAATCTTAGACGCTTGTATTCAATGTAATCTGAGGGAATAACATATGGTAGTAGTGAAAATAATCAGGAGTCACATTCAAGGAACTCACAATTAGGTTTTATACTTTTTTAGTTAATGATAATGTACTTTCATCATTTTTTGATGTCGACTGGTCTGTATATGTGGTGGATAAAAAATCTACAAGTGGTGGATCATTCTTCATTGGAATGAAATGTGAGGTTTATTTGAGTACAAAATAGGAAATCACCTCTCTCAATACTGCTAAATCTGAATATACATCTGCTTCAATGTCTTCCACTCATCTTCTTTGTATGAAGCAACAACTAACTGATATTGGAGATTAGGTGAAATAGCCAAAAAATGAGTCATTTTCATAACAAGAGTGTGATTGATCATATGAAGAATCATGTTCCTCATTCTTGTATGAAACACCTTGAAATAATATATAACTTAATCAAGGAAAAATTTTAACAAGGAATGATTTAAATGGATCATGTTGGAATTGATGATAAAGTGGATGACAAACTGACCAATCCATTGTTTTCACACGTGTTTGAGAAGAATCAATTGAAACTCGTTGTTCAACCACCTCTTCATGCATTATGAGTTTATGAACATCCCCTATCCCTAGTTGTTTTAAATGTATTAATCTTTTTTTGGAAGTGATGCATGTTTATAGGGAGTTATGATCTAGGGTGAGTGTCCTTTGAGCTATATAAGTCAAAATTTGGTTCATTAGGTTTACTTCCAATCGGGGAGAATGGATAAATTCAATAATAAATGGAATGGAGAATGGAAAAAACCAGTCTGGTGTTTTGAGAAAACTGTTTGAGCTAACATGGACACTTGTACATCTTTAAAATCATTCCAAGACATGAGAATCCAATTCATGCATATTGGGTTTCTATTATTACAGGCGATTCATCGAGATTATCTTTTGATTGAAAACAAACCCCAAGGGGGAGATTATTACAAATAGGGTTGTTATTTTCTAGGAATGGATTATTGTTTTTGTTTTTTGTCAATCCACATTGGGTTGATCAAGGAGTTTTCAAGGAATGTGTTCTTACGATTGAGGTGGAAATTAATATTTAATATGGCATAGTTTCCCAATGTCTGCCAAATGTTTAGTCCTCAAAATCAAGAGTTTGTTTTCTTGTAAAAGTAAGAGTTTTAGGAAAGGAATTTCGGTTTGTGAACCATGTTCTGGTAATAGTTTTCGGATCATGAATTTTGGTACGTGGAATTACTAGTCATTAACTATGTTGCAAGAATGATAAGATAAACTCATAGAAGGAATGGTTTGCAGAGTGAAGGAGGTTCGTGACAAAGACATACAGTTCGTAGGATGTCGTTTCATTTGTGAAATAGAGGAAGTGTTTTGAGAAACTGTGAAGGGTGTTGTTTGTGGAAATGATGTAGTGATTTTTGCTGCCGCATTGGGAGAATGGATGTACACAAAATGCGTGAGAAAAATGGTTCGTGGGAGATGTGGAGTATGGGATGAAGGCGGGGCTGCAATAAAGAATTGGTAAATATCTATTTAGTGGATTATGAAAAACTATTTTTCTACATAAGGAGCACGAATCCATTCATTAGTGTGTCTCTTGATGATTACAAATCCAAGATGAAATCAAAAAAATATTGAAGATGTTTTCGAGAAGAAAACCACACAATGACTTTATTCAATAATATAAATGGAATTTGGTGAAGGCTAGTTTGTAGGAATACATGTCTATGTAGGAGAGCCAATAAACAGAAGAAGAAATCAGTCCATGTATTTCTTTCCATATGTGAAGAGGAAATAGATATAGCTCGCAGAGTGTAGACCGTTCATGGAGTGAAGGCAATACACAAAGTAGGGGCTGTTCATGGTAGATGGTTTATAGAGTAAGAACGTGATGGTGGATCACAGAGGTGGTTTTTGAAGGTGGGATACTGAGATGGTATATAGTGCATGAATAGTACGCAATGTAGTGCAGTACATGGAGGATGATGGTTAGTTCATGGTGGAGCAATTCGTGAACTATCAATAAGTGGAAAAGTGAAAATCATCTATGGGTGAAAACATAACTTCAACAGAGCATCCATCTACATTTGAGGATGCATGATTTAATTCCAATCCATTGAAGCAACATTCAAGTTGATAATATGAGTATAGATTATTCCCAATGTTGTGAGCAAGTGTGAGTCAATGAAAGTGATCTGATGGATGTAGTGTGCTATCCCCAAAACTTATAATGGAATTTTTTCTAAAATAGAGTAACTGTGCTAAAATTTCATACTCCATAACTATTGAAGATTAGTGGACTTTGGTATGACCAAAAGCCTTTCATCATATCCTCCTTAGACATAGCCCTTCACGGTGAATCGATTAAAATTGATGTGTATTTACATTGCATGTGATTGTTTGATTTCTTGAAATTTCTCATTAGAACAGTTTAATAGGTTCGTACCATTGTGGGAACAAGATCGTTCCATTTAAAAGAAAAATTTGACACCCTAATTCACCCTGCCCCTCGCAGAGTGTTCTAGAGTCCTGCAAATATCATCTTGATATGAATTTTAATGGACAAGTTCCAACTCTTCATGTTTTTCTTTCAACTTCACCTTAGATTCTCATTATGATTGTTTTCTTCCTCTAGTGATTTATTCAAATCATTAGTTTCATTTACTAGTTTCACCTTCTAATTAGAAAATCATTCTTGATTTATTTTTGTGGAACATTCATCTTATAATTTTTTTTCTTCTCAAGCCATATGATCTTTCTCAGACATTTTTTCAATTGTTCTTTAAAATGAAATTCTTGTTTAGTTTTTTCTTCCTCAGAATATATACTTCCAAAATCTTCATCATTTAGTGTTTCAATAAAATTATTCTGAATACCATACTTAATTGATTTTTCAGATTTAGCATCACTGCCTTCTTCTTCTCAATCACTAGATACGAAACTTCTTCTTTTGGGTTTTCATAATTTTCAAGATTTCCTTAAGGAATACAATTTTATTTTATATCACTATTTATTCGTAGATCTTTTTTCCTTCTTTTTTCTTCATCAAACTCCTCTTATTTCATTCATTAAGGAAAATCAACCATAAAATACCCCATAACACCATATTCAATGCATTTCAAGGGATGCTTGTATTTCCCTATACCAATTCTCATATGTTTAGAAAAGAAGTATAAAATTTCATCAAAATTTTTATATAACTCATTTTCAAAATAAGATTCACCAGCATCATCTAAAATAATAATTTTCTTTGAATTTTTTTTCTTAAAATCCTTTAAAGACGTTTCTCTATCAACATTTTTCATTTTTATCATAGCTTTTTCCCTTATCATTTCATATGTAATAAGAGTGTTATGAAAATAATCTTGAGATATTTTTTCAAGATATCTATCTTCTAGTGAATATAATTGTCATCAAACTTGACAGGAAGGATTCTAAAAATATTTTCAACAAATATAGAATCATCTCTCTTTTCACCATGACATCTAATAGTGCTAATAATGTCATTTGTTGTGGTTAAGAAGTCTCCAATAGATTCTTATTCATCCATCTTTAGATCTTCATATTTAAATATCCAGATATGTAATTCTTCCTTATTTACTTTTTTATTGACATTGTATGTGTTTTTCAATTTATCCCATATACCTTTGGTTGTGGAAAATACTTTTACCCATGAAGTTCCCATTCAGGATCCAAGTATCACTGAGAGGGGGTGGGGGTGAATCAGTGATATCTCTTTCTTTTAAAGTTTTTTTTATTTTTGATACAACCTTCGCCTCCTGTTAAAGATTTTATTCCCTACTGAACCCACACAACCACATGAACACAATATTTACAATGTTCACTAGTCAACATGAGTAGCTACATCCTTGGTATGGTATAGAAACAATCCAGTACCACACAATCCCCTAGAAAACAATCCATTTATGTAGAATACAATGAGTAGGATATACCCTTACACTCGTGTAACACTTGGAAAACAATCAGAATGTTTGTGTGCACCCTCTTAGCACAAATATGGATTTATAGTATTTCAGTGCTTCTTTATAATTGAACAAGTGTATTCTTTGAAGTAAACATCTTCACTTTCTTACTTATAAGCCGGTAAGAACAATCTTACTCACAACAAAATACGTGCGAAGACCACAACTTTTTCGAAAAAACATTATGGTACCTTGTGCGTAATTTAAATGGTTTATGCGTAAATATTCCCTTTTGGTGTGAAAAACTTTTTCGTGCAACGTCCCTTTTTTTCTGCGTAACTTATCACTTTTCGCACAACTTCCCACTTTTTTGCATAGGTTTCCTATTTTCGCATAAACCACTCTCTTTTCGCAGAACTCCCTTTATTTTTTTGAAACTCACTTAGCATACAAATTTACGTGCTTTAGATCTGGGGATTTATCTATGTGCTGAGAATTTCCAAATAAGAGGGGATCTTCAGGTATTTATAGGCCTTTTTAACCTTACACGAAAAAAACTAATCCACGTGTAAAACCCTCTTCATGCATGTAAAAACTATTTCACACAACATCATATTTCATGCAATGCTCCAATTTTTCACGCACCTCATTCCTTTGGTAATTTTTGAGCTTCTGATCTTGAAACACCACTTGCACGAAAAACTTCATTCCTCTATTTCGCGCACCACGCTAATATTTTTCCCATCCTTCATTTTTTCGTGCACCACACAAATATTTTACGCACCTCTTTCCTTTTTTGAGCAACACCCAAATATTTTTCGCACCACTTTTCTTTTTGTGCCACCTCTAGATTTTCCATTCCTTTGTTATTTCTCTCTTCAATGCTTCCCATAACCATTCTTTAACTTTCATCATGAACTCCACTATCGTGATATATATTTTTTGATAGACCAGATTTAGCATCATCAAAGTTTCAGCAGAAAGTAGTGAAACTTCCATCTATTCCACTAGCATCCTTCCATCCAATCAAAACCGAATATGACTGGTAGCACCTTTACTCCCCCTTTCCATCATAAAGAATTCATCCCATGTTCTCCTAACATATTATATTTGTGAAATAAAAATCTGAAACTCATCATATGGTTTCCCATTTACTTATCAAAGTTATTTGATTTATATTCTTTGACAAAAAAGACAACACTCTGTAATATGAAAATCTTCTTAATTTCTTCTCCATCCAACTTGGTCCCAACAACCCTTATGAATTCAATTTTAAAAACTGATGATAATAAATAATTCATGTCCCATCCATTATTCTCAGTATTATTCTTATCAACAAATTTAAGATGAAATTTATAATCAATAAGAGGGAACCAAACTATTGTTTCTTCAATAACATCATATCAAATAGACATAAGTTAAGGAAACATTTTATCTTTCCATATATGATAATTCTTTCCATTAAAAACCAGAATACCTTTAATATTCATAGAATTCAAATTTTCCATCAGAAAACAATAAGTGATGAGAACCTACCCACCGATACCAGTTAAAATACCCAAGTCAAGATAATTTTAAAAAATAAGAGGGGGAGGGGTGAATCAATGATACCTTTTCTTTTATGATTCCTTGAAAAAACCTTCACCTATGCTTAAATATTTAAATTATACTTGAAAAAAATTCAAACACACATCCATAAGAACACAATAATTTATAGGGTTTACTATTAAATAAGAATAGAAATCTCCTTTTTATTGTTTGGAAATGATCCAATACAATAAAATTCACTAGAAACCAATCCTTGGAAGATAATGAGTAGGATATACCCTTTAACTCATGTAGCACATTGAAGAAAATCCAAAAATGTTTGTTCACATTTTTACCAAAAATAGGGTAAAAAATGTTATTGTAACAACTCATGTTAAATATTCCTCTCTTCAACATCGTCAAATGTATTCTTTGAAAAAAAATCTACAATTTCTTACCCAGAAGTTGGTTTGATATTTAGGAATTTGATATAGAATTCAAATCTGATTTTACATGTTTGAACTTCTCTCCCTGATTCTCCATATCCAATTGTCAAATATGATATTCCTACTCCAATATTCAAATAATATTTCCCTATATGATGGATATAAATCTTCCAAAATATGATCAAGAAAATCTAGAATGCCTTCTTCCTTTGTCTGGAAATCCCAATATAGAAATACCAATCCAATTATTTAGTCTGATATGATGACCAACCATATTGGATGACAAGTTTCATCTAAATGAAAGTTTACTATGATAATCACTAAATAATATGATAAAATAAATAAGATGATCATCTGAATACAATGTTGTGATCTTGTCCCTTCTTATTTCACTTGTCAATGCCGAAAATTCTTCAACAAAGTCTCAATAGGGAAACATTTTTCTCCCTTAAACATATGATCTTCTCTCTCTATAATTAGGAATAGTTCCTCTGTGTCCTGCCCTTTTATGTATAACATAATTTTATCATTTTATAGGATACCCATGAGGGGTTTTGGAAGGAATCCCAAAAACATTCCTACTCAAAACAATTTACCCCGTGCTCAATTTCCCTATAATTTTGAGGTCATTTATGACTTCATCAATTCTTCTCAAAACTTATCGAATATTATTCAAACTACATCCCTCAATCATATTTTAATTTTCAATCACCAGTCTAGATATTATTTCATAATCCAATTTCTATTATCGATTCCAATTGGCTCAATTTTATTTATTCAATACGATATCCCTATACTAATTTAAAAAAACATTATTTTATTTTTAATCTCCCCTCGACAACACATCTATTTTCTTTAACCCTTCTCTTGATTCACTTGAAAATATTCGTCTTCATATATTTTTTATCTAATTAAACATAAAACAAAGAAATTAAACCCCTTTTAAATGTTTTAAATTAGTGTTGATAATCTTATTTTATTTTCTTTCTATTCATCGGTCTAGAGAAATTATTTCTCAAATTATGATGGCCCTTGAACCTATTGAACAATTAACACATTTACCAAAAATGTTCTTGGAATTTATGAATCTAAATTTTCCATTATGATGAATTCAAAAAATTCCTTATTTAAAGGTCAAACCTCTAAATAAGTTGATGATCAGATTCTATAGTGCCAATCTTTATTTTAACAATATCCTTTTTTTCAACTCATCCAAAATACGATCTAGCTGAATAATATATCATGCACCCTTTTTCTTTCCCATTCAGATCTGATCAATCTAAATGTGATTGGAAGCATCTCTTTTAATCCCCCATTATTTCATTAAAATTCCATCACATGTTTTTCAACAAACTCATGATTTCTGAGAACTCAAAGATCATCAAAGCATCATCACATTTATTTTATCGTACTCATAGAGACACCAATTCGCCCATTATGATCAAATAATCCATGAAAGATTCAAAGTTAATCCGATGAACATTCATTCAGCCAGCTTCTCTTAACTAAAATAGACCTTTTCAAGATTTTTGATTTCGACTCTTTAAAATATGATGGTCAAACCGAAGTTCAAAAAAATAAAAATTGATGCGATTTTACTTTCATCTTAAGCATCTTGGTCAACAAAATACAATACCTTGAATACGATCAGCTTGGTCATAATAGGAATGAAGTTCATTTACAATAATCTCCAAGGGCATGGGAACCCCCTAATGGCCAAATCTCATCGGAACATAATTATGTAAAACAATTATTGGGTGAATAAAAGAACTAAAAATTCATTTTGATAGATGGAATACTTTCAAATGGATCTCTAATGGATACCATTATGTTTCTTAGAACCTTCACCATTGAAACATAGATCAACTATGTATTTTCATGCATAAAAAAAATTCAAATATTCATACGCAATCATAAAGATCATATCATCGATTTCTATTTAATATATCATTCATTGATATTTAGTTTTCTTTTGTGTGTGCATCTACATCATATATCAGGACATTAGATCTATGGAGGGATCTTGAGGAAACCTATAAGAATTTGGTTCACAAGTTGGTGATTAAAAGGGATTTTAACAACTATGTTAACACATGAATAAAAATTGGATCCAACAACAATAGGACATAAGATCATGAATTATCATCTTTCATTGATCAGTGAAATCTTTTCAAAGTTCCAATTGCTGGTGATGTCTTTACATAGAGGAGATACACATTAATTTGAGGTAGGAAAGGAACCCTGATAGATTCCTTGAACAATTGGATGACAATAAATTTCTAAATGGAATCCCATATTACAACCTTCCCATATATTAGTCAAACAACCACCCAATAATTATAGAGATTTAGAAAATATGAAGGTCATCCCCTCTCCCATTTCACTTCAATAATGGATGGGATTTTATTCCTAGATACATGGAAACTATTTTGAAGGCTTGGAATCTAGTTCCAAGGGGAATCCATCTTCAAAGACTTGTGGAGAAATTAATACACACCAAGGAAATCATAAGGTAATGAAGTAATAAGACCATTTAAAATAAGTAATTTGAATTAAAGGAAGATGAAAAACAACTTTGACATTTCCGTGTCAAAAATTAGAACCATAACATCCCCTCTAGGTAATAAATTAATGGTCATTCTAAGTTGGATGGCCTTTTGACCATCAAGTAAAGGCTGGACAAGAATAACTTGAATGTGAAATGGTTGTAGGATGGGGATATGAATTCAATATTCCTAAAAAAATTAAATATATATATATATAAGTGAGTAGAGTAAATAATTAATTCCATCTTGATTAATGTACAATTGTACACATATGAGAAAGATGTATCAAAGGTAGTGGTTGATTAATTTCATGGGATATTTGTAGATGATGGGTGGAAAAAACATCAATGATGATTATAAATATATTTCCCTAAATTTGCAGAGAATAATAACCAAAGACATATCATACCCCATGAAAAGGATGAAGTCATAAAATATCTATTCTCTCTCAATATCGAGAGTGTTTCTAGACCATATATATTTTCAAAAAAATTCATCTTGTTTTACTATGAAATTAGGTAGTATGAGTTATTATGTTTAGTAAGGGAATTCTTTACCCATGTACTAATTCCATACTGAATCAATTCAAGATTTATTGTCTTTATCCCCAAGAAATAAAATGATAATGATGGAAGGACATTAGACCAGTTACCCTTGGTAACACTATTCCTAAAGTCGTTAGTAAAAGTTTGATGAATATGATGTGGGAAATAATTAAAGAACCCATTACTTCAAATTAATTTATATTTTTTCCTGGATGATATATTAATGATTTCTTATTCATAGCCTCATAAAGTGTTAAAATATTGAAGAGAAAGGTGAAATAAGATACTTTTTCTCTCAATATTAAAATATCCAATTCATTTGACACCCAAAAATGGATTTTTCGGTTCAATATCCCTAGGATATATGGATTGTCAAATAGTTATATTATTTTATATATACCATTATCTCATATTAAATTAAATATATTCTTACAAATGGGTCCCCTATAGTATTTTTACACGACATGAGGGCTGTCAAGAAAGGGGTTCCACTCCCAGGGCTTCTCTTTGAAATCATTAAGGATTATCTAGGTAGATGTATTAATGATCTTGTTCAGGTTGGCCTATATATGAAAATAAATGTTGGAAGGAGATAATTTACTCCATAACATATGTTTTGTGTAGATGACATTATATTCATTGGGTAGGCCTCAAATAAGACTATATCTACTATCAATCCACTTTTCACACACCATTAGAAAGTGGATGGGCATGCTATTAGTTCAGGAAATTCATTTATTGTTTTTGGTTAGGGAATATCTATTCACAACCAAAATAGGATCACTTAATGACTTAGAGTGAAAATTGGATCCCTCACATTCAACTATCATGGAATTCCAATGTTTTGGGGAAAAGTAAATAGCCAATTACTTAGAGGAATATACTCTAGAGTCATCAATAAACCATATTTTCATAAATGGAAATCGATATACAGGTAGGGAGGGTGTTTCTTTTCAACTCAGTTATTATATCAAAATTTTTATACTCCTTCTCTATCTACGGGTGGCCAAGAAATCTCAACAAGGAGCATCAGTGTATGATAAAGAATTTTATTTGGGATGGGTTAATGGGAGAAAAGAAACTAATAACCATCTCATAGAAAGAGTGTATCAAACCTATTGAAATGGTGGATTTGGATTTACGGATCTCAATATCTTCAATGATCGTCTTATTGGTAAATTTACATGGAACCTGTTAACTAATAGTGATCGTTCCTATGATTTTTTAGAATATATGTTTAAAAGAATGTTTTTTGATGGGTATCCACACTACCTCGGGAAATATGTTTGGCCCTTAGTCAATCTTCTATTCAATGAAATCCTAAAAAATACCAAACAGATGGGTAGTAGGAAATTTTTTCTCAATTTTTGGAACACCTATTGGCATCACTGACCACTGTAATATAGCATGACTATCCTTCCTATCATATTATAGCTGAACATAAATGGTCTTTGGATAGAATAGAAACCCCTTGATTTTGTTTCCTTGCATTTTTTGTTGGAAATACAAAATTACGCATTCATGGACACTGATACTCCATTCTAGAATTATAGCAGTAATGGAAAATTCAATGAAAAGTAATATTAGATGATAGAAATTAAAAACTCCACTATGATACCAACATGGATTTCTAAATTTAAGTAATATTTAAAAAAACCCTGGATATTTATTATTCTTTAGAAAATCTAGAAGAAGAGGCTTAAAACACATGATCAGTTGATTGGGGTTGGAAAAAAAATTATACCAGCATTCACATATTCTTAAAAATATTAAGAAAATGAAAAACATTTATTTTTAACTATGAATATTTCTGGGATATAGGTTAATATGTAGATAACTTGTTTTTTCATGATATTGATTCATGAAGGAAACTAGATTAGGGAATAGTCATCATCATCAGCACTGAACAAAGTGAACAAGTCCGATATCTTCATTGGGGAACAATGACCTCAAATTTTACCTTGATCTAGAGGGAATTAAATAGAATATTATTTGATGATCAAGAACCCTCTAATAATTATGGAACATTGTCAATGCATAGGGAGATTCTTTCCGCTGCACTGGTGAAATTTGGAATGATGCATAACATCATTTCTGATCTGAAAATTCTAATGATGATGGGGATGTAGGTAGGATTAATAAAACTATGGTACTGAAATATATAACTTTATTCCTGTAATTAATCCTTGTATAATAGAATATTTTAATGGTTTGGCCTCCAACATTTCAGGTCCTTCGATTTGTGGATGTATTTTCGATTCACATAATAGATTTGGAAAAGTTTTTTACCATCATTATATACGAATTGGAATAACATATCATGCCATGATATGAGTGATGGTTTATGATGTCAATAATTATTTCCAACATAAGTGTAATTCCTCATAGATAAAATATAACTCTGAAACTACTATCAAGGCTCTAATAGTGAGAACCAGGAATGTCACATGGAAACTTGTAACTCATTGTATTGATTATATTAACCACAACAATAAAATCAATATTATTGTTTCAAATTAATATAGAGAAGCTAATCAGGTGTAATATTTTTTTTCAATCATGGAGATTATGGAAATGTGATCAATTTGGAATTTTAGTTATCCTTACTATTATGCATCATTGGTGGATAATGACATGTGAGGTAAAGTTCACTCCCTTTGTTGTAAAGCCCCTTAGAATGTATGATCACGCATGTTTATATTTTATTATGTAATTTTTAGGATCTATTTTTCTCAGATCCGGGATATTTTTTGTAAGAGGAGGATGATAAATTTTTCATCAAGGAATATGGAACCAAATCAAAATAGGATTTTAAAAGATATAGTTATTGTAATGGATGAGAAATATCAAAAAGAAACTAAGGAAGAGAATATAATTTATTGAATGGTTGATCTTAATGTGTATCTTTTGGGTGATCTTAGGGATAATTGTACATAATAAATGAACAAACATGTATATTTATAGAATTTTGAAAGAACCATAAAAATACAATGAACAAAAGAGTTATGAAATCACTAGACTTGAGAAGGTTATATATTAATATGGTAATACTCAAGAATCAACCATAAGAGTTGATGAATTCAAAATAAAAATTTATGAACAATATAAGGTGAATACTGACCTAAATACATCTATCATTGAATGAATAATATTTATTAAGATTCAATAAAATGATGGCTCACACTGATAAATAAACACAAATCTTAAAAGAAATCAATAGGTTCAAAGAAGAATCCATTTTTTGGAATATTTTATAATGAAGAGGTAAAAGAGAGTGCTAAATGAGTTATATATAGTTTATTAATAGAGTTGAATGATCACAATCAAACTCCATGGGTAATAAAGTAATTAGATTTGAGGTTGAATCATCTAAAACCAATTTATCTACCTAAAGTTATAAATTCAATCCCACGGTTGGAGAGAAAATTCAAATATCAAGAGCTTTTAAAAATATGATAGGATACTTAGAGGATATGTATTTATGGAATGATGATGAGTAGATGATTCCATTTATAAGGTATCAATTTATTGTCCATATTACACACACTGAGACCTATTGTGATGAGTTAAGAAATTACATACAAGGTAAAACACTATGATTTCAACAAAGTAGTGTGGAAACATATGATACACTTCAAAGAAGAAAATATTTTTAGGGGTATTATTTTTTCTATAAATTTACTCAAAAAGAATTGAGTTTTAACAAATGAACGGGGAAAATATATTATATGGAGTAAAAATGAGAATTGGTGAAACGATCGTAAATTCTATTCCCATGATATAACATTTCCCCACAAGAAAAAAATAATATTATTACACCGCTTATACTACAGATATTGAGGAGTGAGAATCCTAGGTTTCAAAATAGATATAAATTTCATGTATGGAGAATATATTGGGGAAATTATATGTCATAAGGATTAATCAAAAATAAAAAAATAATAGAAACACATGTTTCTTTATAATTTTTACACATACCACATGAATGAGAACATTAATTTTTTAAATAATGTGAAGTGTATAGTTTATGAAATGTTTCGATTGGAAATGATGCAGCTTTAAAAATAAAATGATGTTGAAAAAAATGACGAATTGGTATTGATTTGAAAAATAAATGAGTGATTTATATGTATACACTTTAACATAATATCTTGATCATGATATGTCAATGTGACTTATTATTCAAGTCACATTCATCTAAAATGGGTGAATTATCATAGGAATGGCTAGAAATTAATTTATGAAGGTTTGGAGAACATATAGTAACCTATATCAAGTGGAAAGTTTGTAGAAAACATTTAACCTCATTGTGGAGGAGTATAATTTTTTATATAATCTGAGGATTAGTCATATACATCAACAAAGAAAAGATAATTTAAAATAGGTGAAGGATATAATAGAAATTCCAAATTCAATTTCTGATCAAGCTAAGTCATATGATTATCATATAAGAGAGAATATATTGAGAAAACATTATCAGTTAATGAAATGGATGGAATCAAATTTCTTTTAATTAATGCATGGTCATGCATTATGTCCAATGACACATCCTAGAATACGATTTGATATAGACATTATCTTTATTTATGACGATTGTAGTAGGATTGGTAATATAATATTTATTCAAAAAAAAAACTTATGTAGTTCATCAAATAATTCTAGAGAGAAAAAATAAAACTAAAATATTTATGAAAATTCTATGATCATATAATGGGATAAAGTAAACATTCTTTGAGGTGGAACAATATGTCAAGAATAATTGAATCAAAAATAAACTTCCAATAATGATAATACCATAGAATTTTTTTTGATAAAATGAAAAATAAAATTATAAAAATAATGGAAAAGGTATTCAATATTGATGGTGAAATTTCTTGATATTTCTGGAAATAATTTAATGTGGTTGTTTGATCACAAAACTAGGAATTGTTAAGATCCACTATGGAAAAGGAACAGTATAAAATGTTGGATAAAAGGAAGTTAAAAATTAAACACTATAGAGTATTTAGATGAAAATGATATGTCTAGAATATGTAAGGATGTATGAGAATGTATGAATATGTGACTGATGAAGGAATTTTCTTATGATACTCTAACAAGAGTAAAGAATAAAATTAATTTAATACTATAATGAACAAAATTATGGAGTGAAATTAAATCAATGTGATTAATGTGATTGTTGGGTGAAAAGTTGGAAATTATACTTTTGAATAATTTCATAATGAAGAAGAATATATTCACTTGTAATCCAGGGTTCTTCAAAGTCCAAATAATATTGAATATTATGAAGATGATTTAGGGAAAAAAGAGCTAGTTGATTATAGTAAACCATTTACTAAAAGATAAAATAAATTATCTAGGGTCTATGAATAAAATAAAATTCTAGAAAAAACTACCCCAATACAAATTCATAGGATAATTACTGTAGTGTACACTTCTCAATTATCACTATTATAAACAATATCATTTGAGGAAATATAAATTGATGATTTAAGGGTCAAATATATGAATTATAATTTATAAATAATTTAGAAAATAATACCTTGGTGCTTTTGAATAGGATGTAAGATCATATAATCATTTGAACAATTTGTATCTCTATGAATAAGTTTGATTGAACATTGGAAATTGGTTTTTAAATAATGTGATATTGACGTATAACAGATATGCGAAAATAAAAACATAGATGTGCAAGAGATTTTTTCATTGGTGAAAATACTTTAGTTGATTATATTTTTCTTATAAATTTAAATTATATGAGACTTTAATGTGTATCAACTGGATATCTAGAAAAAATTATTCTTTGTGATGCTACGGGAGGAAGAATTTGTTAAACAACCCGTGGGATTGCAAATAGTCAATGATGAAGAAAAGGCACTTCAATTAAATTACTCATTTCATGGATTGAAAAAAAAACAAAAGCTTTGAATTATAAAATATAAACTAACATTAAGAATATGGAATTCAAGAGTAGTGGTATTGATCACAACATCATTGTGAAATTATCAAATTAAGATTATTTCGTGGTAATTATATTTATTGATGATATCCATTTTTTGTGAAATATAAAAGTAATTAGGTGAGTAGTTCTCTACTTTAATGTTTCTAAAATTTAATATTTCCAGGATTGGTGATATTATATATCTTATTGGTATAAAATTTAATAAAAAGGAGGGAGATATATTTATATCTCGATAAAATTTTGTATGGGATTTGGTAAAGAAGTTTGAGATACATGAAAGAGAATTGGTATTGAAAACAATCTTATTTAGAACAGTACATTTAATGAAAGAATATGGAAAATATAATGATCCTTTTTTAAATAAGAAAATGATTAGAATTTTTTTCCCCTTATGGAAACTAGATTGAGAATTATTTATGGAAATTATAGAGTGGCTCAGTTTGAGTGTAATATAATGTAAAAAAATCTCAACACTATTTAAAGAATCATGTGTTAAATTAGAGGAACAGGTGACTATTGTTTACTGTTTTGTGCAAGAAATCATTGTTACTTATTATAATTTTCATATATAGACTAAGATAATGATTTTATGTATATAAAATAAACTATTTAATGACATCTTATATTTAAACTGAGCGAAATGGTTTGATATTTATGAGGAAAGAGATCACATATCTTGGAATGGATAATGTAGATTCCATTTTATATATTAAGGAATGTAATTAGATATTGTTTATTATTTAATAATAGTATCATTATGGTTAATATGTGATAGTATATAGTGTAGTATAATTTAACCATAAGAGTTACATTGAATTAATAATGAATATTGTACATTGAACTCATATAAAGAACAACAAAATTTTGTACATTATATTCATGTAAAAAGGGGATAATGGATTTACCAAGATAAATTTTTTTAGATAAATAAACAAATAGAATATATTCATACAAAATCATTAGCCACATTATCATTTGAAAATAATCGATCAATCTTTGAAGGTCAAAATCCTCCGGTAGCGTGATTTCATTTAGAAAATCCCCTACATCCATATGTTTTTATTATTTATCATTAATTTTCTAGTTTGAAAGGAACTCATCCTCTAAGTTTATTATCAACAAAATTTAAATTAGGGATTTGAATCTTTGAAAAATTAGTGAGGTTCCATAAATCTGGGGAACATTGTATTTTTCAATGTGAAGATTAAGGAGTTTAATAAGCATAGTAAAACAAATTCAAATATCAAAGGAAATTCTAACTCTGTGTGTGGGGGGGGGGGGTTAAATATAAGAGATATAGGAGATATGATTCATGGGGATAAGCTATAAAGAGTTTTATTTTGAATAAATATGGGAGGATTTATATGAAGGTTTAGATTCCAGAAAAAACATACCCATACACAATAATATAAGAGGTATGAAATTCAATATTCACATATTTTTTGCAACATTGATCATTAATGATGTATACTTAGATTTATGGAATTTTAATGATACAAAAATTATTCATTGAGGGATATTTAGTTGTCCATAATTTCATTGGGAATAATTAGGATTCAATACAATGTTACAACCCTAACTCTAGATACCTAGAGTTGAAGATTAATTATTATATTGGAGGCATCTATCATTGAATGATTATTAGTCTTAGGAGACTAGATATAGATTTTATCGTTACATTATAATGGAACTAAATATATATCATAAAAAATATAAAAAATTATTATTTCTATATTTCTTATCCATAGATCACTTGTATAATTATTCATTATTTTAGGAAAAAATGCGGAAACAAAATAAATGGGTGTTCCAAAAAACTCAATAATGGAAAAAATACAGTAGAATCCAACTTGGAATAAACATGATATTCATAATGTAGAAGAAATAAATAAACATAAAAAGTGTCATATAAATAAAAAATATATTGTATAAATTTCAATGGAAATAGATAATCTAATGGGTAACAATAATAATCACATACAGATGTAATCATAATTTCAGACACCATTACCATTATATAAAGGCCTTGGATAAGATATCCCACATAAATGGGTAGAAATACACCAAATAACCAATATATTTTGTTTCATGAGACCCAAAAATGGATCGATGGGTTATATAACATCGACACTAACCTATCAACAAATAATTCCAATGCATTAGTCATATGGGAATAATGGATTCATAAAAAAACAATAGATAATTTTCCTTGATTAACCTTTACATCAAAATGAAAATTTAATCAATATATATCAATTTTGAAATCATGGATTCATGGATTTTCAATATTTCCCTAGTGAAACGAATTATAAAAATTTATAGTCAAACACCCTTTAATATAATTTATATAATATAAGATATTCACACCATATAGAAAAATGAAAATACAATCAATCAACAATTAGGCTAAAAAAACATATATATTGTAAATGATAAAAAATACACCCCTGATACTAAAACTATGAATGGAATGGAGAAACATAAATTAAATAGAGAGATAGATAGTGATAGAAAATTTAAATTAACAGCATGATCATTGATTTTAGGTACGTTCTTTTGTTCTTGATGTTTTTTTAATGTTATTTGGACATTCTATTCTCTTTAGATACATATTTTAAGTTATTTAAAATTCTTTTAAAAGGGAATTATATAAATGTAAAGTTATTTTTTCCCTTTCATGGAGCATGGGGTCTACATAATTACAGGAAACTTTCATCCATATGAAGGGGGTGTTGGGTAAGGGTATCCCAAAAATTATAACGGTTATATAAAGATAATTCACCCCTTTCATATGGGTATGGTGAAAATTGTAAGAAACCGTGTTTTTCCAGACTTTCGTTTTGGGCATAAATTTCATTTTTTTGCTATTGGATGCTCATGAGGGGTAAAATGGTCATTTTACCCTACCATTTATCTTCTATAATTTTTCTGAAAACCCCGTTGGTCCCAAAATAGGTTGTTTACCATAGGATATGAGTTTGGGGGGAATCTGAGATGTTCAAATTTTAGCAAAATATGTAATATTTAATATTATTAAATTAAATATTATATTATTTTCATAGGTTCATTTGGACATATTTTTTAAATGGAGCATAAAATTGAGATTCCATCTGCACCGTTGAGTCCGGAATGGAGATTTTAGCCTAGGGAAGGCATAAACTCATGTCTGGTGCCGGGGATGGCTCGGGGCCCTTTTTCTTCTTTTTCTTCTCTTATTTTCTTTTCTTTTCTTCTCTATTCCTTCCTCATAATTATTTTTCATGCTCCATATAAGTTCCTATGTGGACATGTATTTTTTGGGGGATTTTATATTGAGAAAGATAGTGAGTTGGGAGGCAAGAGGGGTACCGATTCGAAGCTCTCGACACGCTGAGTCGGCATGCGGCAACAAGGAGCCATGAAATCAACCGAATCTTCGGTCGTTTCCACCCAAAGGTAGGGAAGTTTTTGATTTTTCCATATATCTGCTTTAAACATGTTTTTTTAAGTTTTTAAAGGCTTATATTTCTTTCTTGTAAGCCCATGGGTCTCGATCTATTGGTTCCGGGGCGAAAACGGGCGTTCCGGGCGTATTCTGCAATTTCCCGTCGAAAAACCCAGAATACACAGCATGTGTTCCAGGGGTACATGCCATGTGTTCTTCCCATTTGGGGAAGATTATTTTTTCTTAAGTACACATCATGTACTTGAGTACAGGCTGTGTAGTGAGTGGCCGTGTGAAATAGAACACAGAATTGTGGTTTTTAAGGAGTACACACCGTGTACAGTAAAGTACACACCGTGTAGTGGTACATGTGAATATGTTTGGGTGAAAATGCACACATTTTAACTTGTTTTTGAACATTACATGCCATGTACTCTTACAAAATCAAACCCCATGGGTATGGCCATGTGTTCTGTCCATGTACTACTTCATTTTAGTAGTTTTTGGGATATCTTGGGCCCTGGAAGTCAGAATTGGGCGTGTGAGTAGTCAATTCGGAGATTTTTTCCATGTAGATCAAAATGGTGGAATCTGTTTGACATTTAGAGGTAATTTAATCGATTTTTGTGGTTTTCTATATAAATAGAGAGGTTCTTCCTCCAGTTATCGAGATCTTTTGTCACCTGAGAGTGAGACTTGGCATGGATGATAGGTTGGGTATTAATACCAACCTAGTTGAGACTTTTGAGATGATATGAGCTATGAGATATCTTCTGTAACATATGATTTTGATCTTTTTTCCTCTTTTGAGATATTCCCTTCTGGCCTATGAGGTCGGGAGACCAAATGCTTCCAAGGATCCACTAAGGGGTGCCTTTACTTGTCTGCTGACCTAGGTAGTCCATTTTCAGACCACTCTCTTGTTATTCATTGATAGGACCGATGTTATGGAATTCCAATGTTTTCCTTAATTTGAGGATTCCATGTATGATACCTCCCTTACTCTTCTCTAAGGATCCCGTGTAGGATCCCTTCGCTCGTGTTTACCTCAAGGATCAGAGTATGATGCATCCTCGGTATTTGACTTGAGGGACCCATGGGGTACCCATTGTTGACCGACCCTGAGTTGTTACATCTGGTTTGGGTAGATATGGTGATCGGGTTTCACCTAGAAATCGTGCCAAACTGGTGATCCCTTTGGGATTTGGATGTATTGTTGGGTTGGGTGATCGGGTCACCCGTAGTCGTTGTATATATCTGACATGGTTTGCTGATGTTGTAGTGGTTACCAGAGGTGCTTCCTGGTTGGTGGCTGTTGATTCTGATGTGAGGTGTCCTCTTGTTTGTTGGGATGCCTAGTTTTCCATGCGTGCCTGATTATAGGATGTCTGTTTGTGAATAGGGTTATTTACCTGGTTGTGGATGTGTTTTCCATGTTTCTTGATATTGAATGTTTGTTCTAATTTTTCCTGTTAGGATGCTTTGTTAACTATGCCTAGTATTGTTAGGATGTTGTGATTTTATCTAACATGCTTGATATGCTGTAGATGGTTTAGCCAAGTAAATATTTGAGGTTTACTTGGCCGTGTTGAATTGCTATGCTCGTTTGACAAACATAGGGCCATTAGAACCTCGTGTAGTAGACTATAAGGGGAATTGGCCGTGTGATCTTCCTCAAAGAGTGTTTAACCACTTTTGACTATAAGGGGAATTGATTGTGAGTGCTTCCTCAGAGAGTCTTTGTTTTCATGAAACCAGAGGGGTTAGACTGTGAGAGCTGCCCAGGTGTTCATATACTGTGTTGGACCCAGGGGGTATTGACTTTGAGAGCTACCCGGAGGTCGTTCATAATTAATTTGATGGATATGTTGTTGGTATGAACAGAGGTGATCCCTGGTATCTGGATGTTGATCCTTGCTTTATTGTTTCCAAATGAATGTGAGAGCCATAGACTAGGAAGACTATGGGAGCTTCTAGAGTGCCTACACAGGACTGTGAGATCCTTGGTGTAGTTGACTGATCAAAAGGGTTCAGACTGTGAGACCTGCCCAAGTGGTCGTATGCTATGGTAGACCCATAGGGTTTAGACTGTGAGAGCTGGCCAGGTGGTCGTATGCTATGTTAAACCCATAGGGTTCAGACTGTGAGAGCTTCCCAGGTGGTCATTTGTATTTGATTGATGGTTTGTTGAACCAGAGGGGTTATACTGTGAGTACTTCCCAGAGGGTTACTTTTTTTGTTTAGCTCGTTCAAAGACATATTTCAAGCATTGGTCGAAAAAGGTACATGTGGATGGGATTACAAACCCATATATTGACTTAATGATACATGGATTGAGTGGAACGACGTCCAATTCAATTCCCTTGCACAAGATGTCCAGGAGATCGGGATTATGGTCCCAAGGATTGATTGCTGATGTTGTACTTGTTATTTGAATCACTTAATCATGAATATTCATATTTTTGTATATATGTATAGGTATGAGACTATACATGTGTACATATATAGATATGGACAAACATGATGGAACTTTCCCCATTGACAGGGATTACATAACCTAGGTTCGATTGTGGTTTCACATTTGGTTTACTTCCTTTTGTTGTGTTCCAGCTAGGCTGAGCACGTTGTAGTTTCATACACTTAGCAGCACAGTTATAGGTTTCTTGTCGGGGTGCCCAAATTATATTATTTCTCAACCCTGCACATACACCTCGGTGTATGTGTATACCCTATGTCATCTTTTCAGTTTGAGAATGTGTTGCATGGTGGATAGGGATGAGGCCCAGTGTTGTATGATCAGACAGAGCTTCACAAGTGGTTTTACTGATCGGGCTACAGCAGTTCGGTAGTTTCTGGAGATTGGGTACGTGGATTGGCTCATCGTTTTTAGTTGAGCCCTTTACTTTTAATTTCAGTTTATTTTCTACTTATATCTGTATGGTCAGCCTAGTGGGTGACCGGTGTTGTGTTGTATTGAAATGTTGTTTGGGATTTTACAACATTTTACTATTACAAATTGTTCTATTTCAGTTGTTTACTACTTTCAAACTCTGTTTACTTTCCGCTGTGTAAGATACTTATTTATTTCCACTGTTTTCTTACTCTGGTATAATGACATAGTTTCCCCACTATCACACCCTAGGCCCTCGTTGCTAGTCGGTAGCCTCTGGCATACGAGGAGGCGCGCTTTAGGCATTGTGGATGTGTTTTCCATGTTTCCTGATATTGACCATTTGGTCTAGCTTTTCTTGTTAGGCTGATTTGTTTTCCATGCCTAGTATTGTTGGGATGGAGTGATTGTATTTGACATTCTTGATATGTTATAGATGGTTTAGTCAAGTAGTTCTTGAGGTTTACTTGACCGTGTTGCATTTCTATGCTCGTTGGACTTACACAGGGCCGTGAGAACCTGGTGTAGTAGACTATAAGTGGAATTGACCATTTGAGCCTCCTCAGAGGGTCTTTGTTTGCATGAAACCAGAGGGGTTAGACTATGAGAGCTACCCAGGTGGTCGTATACTATGTTAGAGCTAGGGGTATTTACTGTGAGAGCTACCCGGAGGTTTTTCATAATTCATTTGATGGATATTTTGTTGGGATGACCAGAGGTTATCCCTAGTATCTAGATGTTGGGCCTTGCGTTATTGTTTCCAAAGGACCGTGAGAGACATGGACCAGGAAGACTGTGGGAGCTTCCAGAGTTTCCACATAGGACCGTGAGAGACTTGGTGTAGTTGACTGACCAGAAGGGTTTAGACTGTGAGAGCTTCCCAGGTGGTCGTATTCTATGTTATACCCATAGGGTTCAGACTATGAGAGCTGCCCAGGTGGTCGTATGGTATGTTAGACCAATAGTATTTAGACTGTGAGAGCTGCCCAGGGGGTCATGTGTATTTGATTGATGTTTTGTTGAACCAGATGGGTTAGACTATGAGTACTTCCCAGAGGGTTACTTGTTTTTGTTTATCATGTTCAGAGACATATTTATGGCATTGGCCAAAGCAGGTACATTTTGTTGGGATTACAGACCCATAGAACGATTTAATGATACACAACTTGAGTGGCATGACGTCCAGCTCAATTCCCTGGCACATGATGTCCAGTAGATCAGTATTATGGTCCCAAGGAATGACTATTGATGTTGTTCTTGTTATTTCAATCACTTAATCATGAATATTCATATTGATGTATATGTGTGTATGTATGGGACTATAAATGTGTACGTATATAGATATGGACATCCATGATGGAGTTTACCAAGTTGATATGGATTACATACCCTAGGTTCTACTGTGGTATCATGTTTGGTTTACTTCCTTTTGTTTTGTTCAAGATAGGCTAGTCACGTTGTTGTTTCATACACTTAGCAGCACTGTTATAGTTTGCTTGTCGGGGTGCCCTACTAAGATTATTTCTCACCCCTACATGTGTTCCTCGGTGTACGTGTCGACCTTATGTTTGCTTTTCAGGTTGAGCATGAGTTGCATGGTGGATAGAGCTGAGCCTCAGTGTTGCATGATCGAGAAGAGCTTCTCGAGTGGTTCTACTAATCGGGATACTGCAATTCGACAGTGTCTAGAGATTGGGTATGTGGATTGGCTCGGAGTTAGTAGTTGATTTATTTAATTTTACTTTCGATTTCTTTTGTACTCTTATCTGTATGGTCGGCCCGGTGGGTGTCCATTGTAGAATTGTATTGTGTAGATGTTTGGGATTTTACATCATTTTACTATTACAGCTTGTTCTATTTCAGTTTTTTACTGCTTCCACACTCTGTTTACTTTATTTTGTGTATGATACTTTGTTACTTCTATTGTTTTCTTACTTGGGTATGAGGTCATAGTCTCCCCAATATCACACCCTATGCTCTCGCTACTAGTCGGTAGCCTCTGGCGTATAGGGAGGCACGCTTGAAGCCTTGTGGTGAACTGGCTCGGAGCACTGGTTTAGTGGCTTACAGGTTTGGTCGTTACAAAGTGGTATCAAAGGAGTTTATTTTCTTGGTCATTACTATTTGTGATATGGTAGATAGGAGTATTAGGAATGTTTTGTAACCTGTGATAGATATCAGACATGTGCGCTGAGAACACTTGTTCCGGTAAGATGTCCTGTTTACCAGGGTTTGGGATTGCTGTTCTGATTTTGTGATGTTATAGTTCTATATGATTTTCTCCTTGAGCAACACACATGTTGTGTGGTGTTCTGATTTACTATGGATCTCTGGCTCTTGGCCATTGGTATGTTTCCAGTGATGGATTTTGACTCTTGGATGGCAATGTAAAGAGGAATCTCATGCATCATATTAGGCACACAGGATTCACAGCATACATGCCTGCTAGTGTGTGTTTTTACTGACGAATGAGACCTTTTGGTCTGCTTACACATACTTTTTACTCTGATGATAGATTATGTAGATCCACATTGAGGCAGTTTTGTTGAGGATGATGACTCTATCCTCAGGCACAGGTGGTGAAGTGACCCCAGTTGGTCTATTTAGCATGTGATGCAATTCTTGTTTAACCCCTTATTGTGTGTTGTTTCTCAGGTCTATGGTTATCTAGTCGGATTGTTGAGAACGATGTTGATTTATACCATTGATTTTCCTGAGAACTGGACCTCCATGGGGTATTTCCGTATATGTATACCTGATGAGTGTCTGTTCAGTTTCTCTTCTTCTTAGGTTGTGACCTCTAGGGAGTAGTTCCTTCTGAAGATGCTCAGAGATTACTAGGGCCATTGTAGGCCATGTTTTGGGTTTGAATTTTTTTGGCTGTTGTGATCTTTTCCATCATCTAAGAGATTTTGGATCTTTTGGGATAGGTGGTTAGACATTGTGACCCAGTTGTGAGGCTTTTTTTACAGGGATAGGTGGAAGACCTAGTGATTTTTGGTGTTGACTCGAACCCTTGGAGGTCGATGTATGTTCCGTTCTAGGGAAACCTATGTGAGAGTGGTTAGACTTTGTTTTCCAATTCCTTTTAGAGGTGCTTGTTTTTTTTGCAACTGGCATCGACGGGAAGGACTGTTTGGGTGCCTGGCCCTTTCAACCAGTGTATCTTATGTTTCTATCACAGGTTGAATCGTTTGAATCTAAATCGGTGAGTGGCTAGGTGCAAGCTGGGGACCGATGTTTCAAGACTATCTATGGACTCAAATCCTTGATGTTTTGTTTCAATGTCCTTATGTTGTAGAGTTTACATTGGGAAATTTTGTTTTACTCTGAAATTGTTGACCCGTTCTTGAATCATGGTCAGGTTATGGAAGTATGTGGGCATGGCTCAGAGGAAGTTGTACACTCCTTCTGTTAAATCGTAGTGTACTCCTATAAGAGATGATCAAGTACTATCTTGATTCTTCTTGAGTATTCTGAGAGAGCTTCGAACCTACATAAATAACCTTTTTCTTTCATAATGTTCATCCTTGTTGAGGATGGAACTTGTTCAGGTTGTGCTCTCAGAGCAATTTAAGGAAATCCATATGGTGGGGAGTGCACCGTTGGCCGTTTGAGGGTGGCTAACCTCGTTCTAGTTAAACTTCTATTTTTTCCAGGATCATTTTAGATCAGATTTTTCTTTTAAGATGAATACAAGGGTATTCCTATGGTGGGGAGTACCAGT
Organism: Viscum album; assembly: GCA_963277665.1. NCBI lineage: Eukaryota > Viridiplantae > Streptophyta > Magnoliopsida > Santalales > Viscaceae > Viscum > Viscum album. The sequence continues at coordinate 1,669,154,856 of OY728120.1, forward strand.
TTGGTCATAGATGAACATCTTCTATGTAGAAGGTGGTTGTTAACGCTTTAAGGATAGTCGTTCGATGGTCCAGATAGATTGGTTGTGTAGATTCTCGGGTTGGGAACATGGTTCCTAGTCCTTTCACTGGGATTCTTGGGGATGAGAAGGTTTATGGTGGGGAGTGTGTAAGAAACTGTGTTTTTCCAGACTGCCGTTTTGAGCAGAAACTTGATTTTTTTGCTATTAGATGCTCATGAGGGGTAAAATTGTCATTTTCCTCTACCATATTATCTCAGATAATTTTTCGGACAACTCTGTTGGTCCTGAAATAGGGTGTTTACCCTAGGATAGGAGTTTGGTGGAATTTTGAGCTGTTCGAATTTTAGGAGAATATTTAATATTTAATATTATTAAATTAAATATTAAATTATTCTCATAGGTTCGTTTGGAAATAACTTTTAAATTCAGAATAGTATTGAGATTCTGTCTGCTTCATTGAGTTCGGAATGGGGATTCTAGCCTAGGGAAGGCTTAAACTCATGTTGGGCGCCGAGGCCGGCCCGTACCCATTTTTCTTCCTATTATTTTATTCTTTCCTTTTATTTTCATCTCTCTTCCTTCCTCCTCCTTCATGCACACTCTCCATATGCGCTCCTCCATGGCTGTGTCTTTTGTGGTGTATTTGGATATTGAGAATGAGAGAGAGTTGGGAGGCTAGAGGGGTACCGATTCAATGCTCTCGACGAGCTGAGTCAGCGTGCAACAACCAGGAGCCGTGAAATCAACTGAATCTTCGGCGGTTTCCGCCCAATGGTAGGGCCATTTATGTTTTTTCCATATATCTTCTTTAAAAATGTTGTTTTATGTATTTAAAGCCTTATATTTCTTTCTTGTAAGCCTGTGGGGCTCGATCTGTTGGTTCGGGGGCGAAAACGGCGTTTTGGGCGTATTCCGGGATTTCCTGTCGAAAAACCCAGAATACACGACATGTGTTCCAGGGGTTCATGATGTGTGTTCTTCCCATTTGTGGAAGATTAGTTTTTATTAAGTACCTGTCGTGTACTTGAGTACATGCCCTGTAGTGGGTGGCCGTGTGAGTGGCCGTGTGAAATAGAACACGGAATAGTGGTTTTAAGGAGTACACACCGTGTACAGAAATGTAAATGATGTTTAGTGGTGCATGGGCATGTGTTCGGGTGAAAACGAACACGTTTTAACTTTTTTTGAATATTACACGCCGTGTACTATTACACAGGAAGACCCCATGGGTCTGGCCATGTGTTCTAGCCACGTATTACTTCAGTTTAGTAGTTTTGGGGACATCTTGGGCCCTGGAAGTCAGAATTGGGCATTTGAGCTGTCAATTCTGAGCATTTGTTCCACATAGATCACTATGGTGGAATTAATTTTAAATATATAAATCATATAAATGACTATTTGTGGGTTTCCATATAAATGGAGAGGTTCCTCCTCCAGTTATCGAGCTCTTTTTCCACATGAGATTGAGACTTGGCATGGATGATAGGTTGGGTGTTCGGACCAGCCTAGATGAGACTCTTTAGATGATATGAGCTATGATATATCTCCTATGACATATTATTTTGATCTTTGTTCCTATTGTGAGATAATCCCTTCTGGCCTATGAGGCCACGGGACCGGATGCTTCCAAAGATCCCCTAAGGGATGCCTTTACTTGTGTGCTGACCTAGGGGGTCCCTTGTAGGATCTCCCTCTTGTTCTTCCTTGATAGGACCCATGTTATGGAATTTCTATGTTGTCCTTAATTTTAGGATTCTGTGTATGATTCCTCCCTTACTCGTCTCTAAGGATCCCATGTAGGATTCCTTCACTCGTGTTTACTTGGAGGATTCGAGAATAATTCCTCCTTAGTGTTTGACCTGAGGGACTGAGGGGGTACCTGTTGTTGACCAACCCTGATTTGTTACATCAGGTTTGGGTAGAGATGGTTATCGGGTGTCACCTAGAAGCCGTGCCAAACTGGTGATCCTTTTGGGCTTTGGATGTATTTTTAGGTTGGGAATTCGGGCCACCCACACTCGTTGTTCATATTTGAATTGGTTTGCTGATGCTGTAGTGGTTGCCATAGGTGATTCCTGGTTAGTGGCTGTTGAGCCTAACACGAGGCATTCTCTTGTATTTTGGGATGCCAAATTTTCCTTGTGTGCCTGAGTAGAGGTTCTTTTTTTTTTGTGAATAGGGTTATTTACCTTGTTTTGGATGTGTTTTCCATGTTCTTGATATTGACCTCTTGGTCTAGATTTTCCTTTTAGGGTACTCTGTTTTCCATGCCTAGTATTGTTAGGATAGAGTGATTGTATCTGACATGATTGATATGATGTAGGCGATTTAGCAAAGTAGTTCATGAGGTTTACTTGGCCATGTTGCATTGCAATGCTTATATGACTTACACAGGGCCATGCGAACATGATGTAGTAGACTATAAGGGGAATTGACCATGTGAGCTTCCTCAGAGAGTCTTTAACAACTTTTGAGTATAAGGGGAATCGACTATGAGTGCTTCCTAATAGAGTCTTTGTTTTCATGAAACTAGAGGGGATAGACTGTGAGAGCTTCCCACATGGTCATATTCTATGTTGGACCCAGGGGGTATTGACCATGAGAGATACCTAGAGGTTGTTCAATATTCATTTGATGGATACGTTGTTGGGATGCCCAAAGGAGATCCATGGTATCTGGCTGTTGATCCTTGCTTGATTGTTTCCAAAGGATCGTGAGAGCCTTAGACCAGGAAGACTGTGGGAGCTTCCCGAGTGCCTACACAACATCGTGAGATCCTTGGTGTAGTTGACTGACCAGAAGGGTTCAGACTGTGAGAGCTTCCCAGGTGGTCTTATGCTAGGTTAGACCCATAAGGTTCGTGTTGTGAGAGCTTCCCAGGTGGTCGTATTCTATTTTAGACCCATAAGCTTCAGACCGTGAGAGATGCCCAGGTGGTCATGTGTATTTTATTGATGGTTTTTTGAACCAGAGGGGTTAGAATTTGAGTACTTCCTAGAGGGTTAATTTTGGTTGTTTAGCTCGTTCAGAGACATATTTCGAATGTTGGACAAATCAGGTACATGTCGATGGGATTACAGAACCATAGATCAATTTAATGACACAAGACTTGAGTGGCACAATGTCCAACTCAATGCCCTTGCACAGGATGTCCAGGAGATCGAGATTATGGTCCCATGGATCGACTGCTGATGTTGTTCTTGTTATTTGAATAACTTAATCCTAAATATTCATATTTATGTATATGTTTATAGGTATGGGACTATACATGTGTATGTATATAGATATGGACATCCATGATGTCACTTTCCCAGTTGACAGTGATTACATAACCTAGGTTCGACTGTGGTAGCACATTTGGTTTACTTCCTTTTGTTGTGTTCCAGCTAGGCTGAGCACGTTGTTGTTGCATACACATAGCAACACAGTTATAGGTTGCCTGTCAGGGTTCTCTATTGAGATTTTTTCTCACCCCTGCACGTGCACCTCAGTGGACGTGTAGACCTTATGTCTAATTTTCAGGTTGAGCACGAGTTGCATGGTGGATAGGGATGAGGCCCAGTATTTCATGATAGAGCGGAGCTGCTCGAGTGGTTCTACTGATCGGGATGCTGTAGTTAGACAGTGTCTGGAGATCAAGTACGGGGATTGGCTTAAAGTTAGTAGTTGAGCCCTTTACTTTTACTTTCAATTTCATTTGTACTAATATTTGTATGGTCAGCCCAATGGGTGACCAGTGTTGTATTTTATTGCATAGCTGTTTGGGCTTTTACAACATTTTACTATTACAGCTTGTTCTATTTCAGTTGTATACTACTTTCTCACTCTGTTTACATTCTGTTGTGTATGATACTTATTTTTTAACGCTATTTTCTTACTCTGGTATGAGGGAATAGTATCCCCACTATCACACCCTAGGCCATTGCTACTAGTTGACAGCCTCTGGCATACAGGGATGCGCGCTTGAGGCATTGTGGCGAACTATCTCGGAGCACTAGTTTAGTGGCTTCTGGGTCAGGTCGTTACCAAAATACTACAAACTATGTAAGGGTATTTATGGGTCTTATTTATGGGTAGGCTTCACTACGTAAGCATAAACCATTCTTGTGTAATGGTAAGTAGGGGAAAAACTATGCTTAGATAAGGCTAAATACATCCTACGTAAAGGTAACAATGGAACTGTGTAAGAGTAAACAAAAGTTAAATAAATGTAACCCCAGGTCGTTGAAGGTTTTATAAAGGGTCCTAAACCACTATGTAAGCATAATAAATTACATTTAATGTCTATTTATGGTATTCCTAGAGTCGTGTATGGTTAATAATTTTATTATTAAGGCTATGTCAGGGTAGCCTAGTGATGTATAAGGATAAACCCATAATTATAAAGGATTTGTATGGGTAGCCTAGAGTTTCATAATGGTTATTATGGGTGTAATATATATATGTTGAAAAAAACCCTTTACCCATACATTGAAGCTATGAGATACATAAATATCAACCATATAACCCTCAGGTAGAAATTTTCTTTTGAAAAAAAAAATTTAATCCCTGATTTTTTCCTCCACTTTCAGAAAGTCCGATAACACAATTATTATGATTTGAAAACATTCAAATCCCAGATATTGAATTATTTTATTGTGTTGAATCTTGTAACTCTTATTTGAAATGGTTTTTAACCTTATGAACTAAAGATGAATTTGAAAATGGATAATTATATTACATTTTAATTTGTGATTTTATTCGGTGAACCATGACACATATGTTATTTTTTAAAACACATGATCCTATGTTACTTTGATTTTGATGAACCACTTGAGTGGACTTTAGGGAATCCATCATTTATGTGATCGACTGAATAGTTTTTTTTTCTTTCCATTAATGGTGGGGCATGAACCCTCCCCTTTTGCTACTTGATGATCCCTATATGGGTGTTTTCCATATTATTATTAAGGTAAGTTATTTCCAAATGAAATTTTTATCTCTTTAAACCCTTGTTTTATACATTGTTTTTAAATGGATTTCTTATTTATTTTCATGTATGGATTTGAGCCTGTGATAATTTATTTTAAAATAGAAACATGTCTGTGATATGGAATTCATTTTAAAATCTATTTTGAATTAAAGTGTGATTCTTTGAAAAATGATATTAAAATGAAATGATATATTTATTACTCGATGAGAAAGCATGGAATGTTCTATGATTTGAAATGAGTTTATGATATACCCCATTTGTGTCGGTATTTGAAATCAAATCCAAGTTTTTGAAACTTGATACATAGCTTCAATTTGAAATGAATGATTTGATTATTTTTTAATAATTAAATTGATCAATAGCCCCAAGTTTATTTGATTTATCCAATTCATATGAGAGACTGGATCATTAGGAAGATGTTATGAATTCTATGAATAATTGATGTGGACTAAAAAATAGAAATCCCTAATGGGGAGAGGGTAGGAAGTCATTTATTGAGGATTTAATCATATTCCCCAAAGGCCTGAACAAAGGGGATTTTGTGCACACATGGGGATATAAATCATCTACCCTATGTTATCCTCATATCTTGAATTTACTAACAAAACCCTAAGGCACATATCTATAATGACCTGAAAATTTATAAATAAAATTCCCCTTGAGATTCAATTAAATACACTATTTTAAAATGTGATTATATAAAACACTTGCAATTATTTGGTTATATCCTATTGGATATTAAATTAAATTATGAATCATTAACATTAATAATATATAAATTAAATATTTAATATATGATTAGTATATTTTAATGGTTATGATATTTCCAATTAACACAAATAAACCAAGTTATAGACTTGACCAGTATGATTGTACGCTATAAATCCTATTTAAAGAATCATCCAATGGAGAAAGACTATCTACAATTTTATTATGAAAAATCCCAATAAAATCTTCTAAAATTAAATCATGATAAAAACCATTTATTAAATCATTTCATGGTTATCAAGATCACAATTCAAAGCTTGTTCACTGAACCACCCAAAGACAATCTCTCTATTAGAAACCATACCCTTAGAGAATTAATTCCCTACTGTAATAAAGGGGTTTTTATCTTGACCTTAACAATGTGAATATGTATATTTTATTTTCAATGAAATAGTTATTATACTTATTCAATATTATTTTAAATTTATAAATGATAAACTAACGAGTTTGAAAAATGTAGTTTTTTTATATTATAAAATTCAAATTGTTTTTTTATATGATATGAAATTTTAATTAAGAAATTTCTTTTAAAGAATTTATGATTATTTTAATTATATAATTTTCTAATAAAATATTATTATTAAATAATATATAAATAATATTTTATTTTTATGAAATGAAAATGTGATTTTTATAAGGGTCATCGAACGATTGTTATAAAAAACCATCATTTTTCAATAAATAGGGATTTTATTTAAGGTTTATTTCCTAATATTTAGAAAATTATATTTATTTAATATATAGTATTTTTGAAATCACCATGTTGAACCTATCTAATTAATAATTTTTCCAAATATTCTGAGACAATTGAATTTTTAGATAAAATTTAAGTATGGTATAAATATATGATATGTGTTACAACATCATGATGAAAAAAGTGATTTAATATGCACCATAGAATGTATCCATGAAAAATAGTATATTTACAATTTAATATTATCTGTTTTAAGGTTATTTTATTAATTTTATAAGCACTTTATGAATCCTCCAAAACATATATTATATTTTAAGGTTTCAATATCAATTTATTATAAAAATGGCAAACTTACACGACACCAAGGTTATTATTTTACTGTTATAGGCTCATTGACATATAAACAAATGAAAAAACACCCTTTGTTAGAAACTGTGGGAATAAAAAATGAATATGTATGTGGTTTTGTTTACATTATTTTATATGTTCCAAAACCTAATATTGTCAAATAATAAAGAACTCACCTATCTTTTCCAATATGAACCCACCCAAGATCCCATTTCTATTCACTCAAAATCCTTACAACATGCCTATGATATTACCTTTCCTCAATATATCCATCCATTGTTTCCCCCAATCACTAAAGATTATACTCACAATATTTTGAAAACACCCTCTCAATATATGGGATCCTCTTCTTCTTCTCTTTATCCTAGCACCTTCTTTTTGTTGTTCCATTTGTTTACCAATTTTTTTATTTTTGGAATATTCACACACAACCCTATTACTACTATTATTGTTTACAATTTTGAGATTCCACACCAAATCTCGTTAATACTTCCCATTATTAAATATGTAACCCCATTATATTTTTCAAATTATATTGTGATTTTTCCAAGTAAAACATTTATTGAAGAAAAATTTCTTTCTTATGCCTTTTAATTCTACATTTTTCATGCTGAAATAGTATCTTTTGTATACCTATTACTTAAATAATGATCTCCAAGTGATTATATACCCTATTAACTATAATTAATCAGTCCCATTATTCATCATGTACCCCCATTATTCCATCCTAATTGTCCAATGAATTTTCCATTACAGACCATTATATTATTAATATCATCAATCATTCCACTCAAGGGTATTCAATAATACATACATAGAATTATTTTATTGGTTAATAAAAATAATTTATTAGACAATCCATAATCATGAATTTAAATGTGATGAAATATGATACTATTTTGAATGATCTATTTGGCTCTCTTATGCATGTACATGATATGAAAGTGACGGGTGTAGCCAGAATTGTATATCCCTCCAATGAATTGGGTAATGTTTTAGCCTCATGATACACAATGTATAGTATTTGGGATTAAAAAAAATCCATTATGATAATTTTTCTTCCTTGTTATGATGTCTTGGTGGTTATCCTTGACCTGTGTTTATGATTTCTTGTTTTATGTTGTTTCCACAATATCTTATTTCCCTTTCATTATCATCATATATCGTGTTTAAATGTTCATTTTCTGTTTATTACCCCTATTATGTTTTATTGAAATTTCAATCGACTAACATGTAATAATTTCATCATGTTATTCAATATTACTTCCTTTACAGTGCTTTTATAAATATCACATTTCTTATGTATGACTGTAGGTGAACTCGTGAAGTATTAAATGAGAAAGAGACTTTTCGAAGAATGTAATGGAAATTTTCAATAATATTTTCTTATCCAAGTATCAAGTTGATTTTCTATGTACCTGATCACCCAAATACACTATGATTATTGATATTTTGGTGTTTACTAATTGTTCTTTTATGAATTTAATCATAAAATAATGTGTATCAAAGTTATGATTTTCCATAGTTATTATCAAAGGAAATTTTAGTTATTTTTTGGATTAGGATAAGAAAACTCTGGTGACATAATTATAGAGAAGACGAAAAATTATAAAACATCCCTAAATTTTGGTAAAGTATATAGTAATTTGTTTCCAAGAAAATATATCCTTGTCTGGACACTATAATTAGATGTTTATCTGACACATATATATCTAGGTGTAACAATCCTAATTTTTTTATTGTCCTATAATTGATCGTGAGTTGGTGGTCGATGATGGGCCTTTCTACACACCTAGTTTGAAACTCCCAAGGTATATTATTTTCTGAATTAAAAATCTCATTATGAACCATTATTAAGGGAAAAAAATTAAAATAGGATTTTATATTATGAAATAGATCCTTGGTAACTTAGAATGAAGGAAAAAAATTCATTAATTAAGGACAATAAGTTATTTATGTGTTATGCTAAAAATATTAATAGTTTCTCATTTATGTATTTAATGATATAAAATCTATCATCCCACATATTACCATTATTCTATTCTATATATGTAAAAAAGAGTAACTGAGTCAAAATGTAATGTGAGGGGAAATATGATGACTTCCAAAATGAGATTCCCAACCCGATGAGAGTACGAATTGAAAACTTCATAATTATACATTCTAAATTGATAGAAGTTTTGAACCCAAAGACGAACCATGATGAATTCCCAAACCCACACAAGAAAGATAATGTTTCAATTGATACATTTATACAAAAATGTCATCAGACTTTAAGGAAATCTTCTGATCCCTCTATTTTGAAATAATGTATCCGATCAATTAAAAAGATCTTCACCAATCTTCAATTCTATGCGAATGAGATGGTCGTGCTGGATATTTATCATATAGATGGATAATATGACCAATGGTAGAAATTGGTGAAATAAATGTTTCCTGAGGTAGAGTTTGAAGAAGTGGATTGAAAGGAATCATGGAAAACGTTTTTTGATTAATATTTTCATTTCACTCTCTGATAGAAAATGGAGAGGGAATTCCTTAGCCTCAAGAAAAAGGACAATGAATCTATTATGTAATATGAGGAAAACATCATAATACATTGATGATAAATATATGGATTTGTTTTTAACTAATAATATAATTTTTACCACGACACTGGTGGACTGAATTTGAGTATATGAAAATCATTAGCAATTCGAGACAGTGATAGTTATGACTAAATTGTCGGATGTTCCATCAAAGTCAAAATGTGGATTATGAAAATTCAAGAAACTTATTGGGATAAGAAGTGAAATATGGAGCTTAATTATTGTAGTATGGTGGATAAATATAAAAGTTGTAATAAATATAAACATCCCACTTGTAAAATATTTGGCAAGTAGTGCAATGAAATTTCCCTAAAGGGGATGTGAAATGTATTAGGTGTGTGAAGGAAGGGAAACTAGATTGTTATTTCCAATGGGGGAAACCAATGAATGTGATTATGAAAAGAAATTCTATGATGAAACCTCAACTCATGGTGAAATGTATGAACATATAGGGACACCGAAACTATGCGAGCTAATTCACAATGCTAAGGGTTATCAATGAAAAATCACAATAGCAACCCAAAGAACTTGTGATAATGGTTTAGAGTATTCTATCAAAACTATAGAAGTGGATATCGATAATGAAGTAGTGAAAGGTAGTATGGTTATTAATTCAATAATAGAAAAAATACTTTTTGATTCTGGTATTATGCATTATTTTTTATCTCACATGTTTAGTAGAACTATTGGAACATAACTGAAAATCATAGAAGTCAAGTTATTATTGAAAATAATAAATGGGTAAAATATTTAATCCATTGTATATAAATTCCCTCTAGTCAATATTTGTGCAATTAAATTCCTTTAAAACCTTTGGATACTCGCTTTAGAAAAATTTTATGTCATTATGGGTATTTATTATCTTTACTTTTATAAATCCCATAGAAATTGATGAGAGAATACACTAATTTGTTTCCTATAAAATTATCCATTCCTCCTCCTAGTCGAGGGGTTAAATATTCAATCAAGCTTATACCTGGAAAATTTCTAATTCCAAAACACCATATAGAGTGGTTATTGTTGAACTTAAGGAGATAAATAACAATAGTATAATTTATATAATGGTATTATACACCTACATGCTTCACTATGGGGTTTAATGGTCTTCTTCATCAAGATGAAAGATGGGTCAACGTGCATCTGCATTTATTATCATGATATCAACATGATAATAATAAATAATATGTATCCTCTTACATTTAATGATGACTTGTTTGATCTACTATGGGGAACCCAAATGGTTTCTAAGATACATCATTAGTTGGGATATTATAAAGTAAATGGGGAAAGGCAGAAATCCCCAAGGCTAATTTTCATACATGGTGTGGAATTAAAAGTGCATAATTATTACATTTGGACTCACAAATGATTTACAAATATTCATGGATTTGATTAAAACTGTCTTTAGTGATTACTTGGACAATGTTTTCTTAGTCTTCGTTGATGATATTTTTATTTACTATAAAAGAAAGAAGACCATGAGGAGAATTTTAATATTGTATTGAGGAACATGTGAAAGTAAATGATGAATGAAATGTACAATAAATGAGAGTTATGCTTAGATAATGTACGCTTAATGGGTCATGTCATCCCCAAATAAGGTATTTATGTAGACCGTTCAAAAATGATTGAAATTGAAGGATTTCCCAAACCAACATACTATGAATGATATCCATTGTTTTCATGCCCTATTTGGGTACTATCATCGATTTATGAGGAACATACCTTGTTTTTCAAGTCCACTAACTAAGAAAAATACAAAGGTAGTCATCGTTTTTTGGAATTATGAATGTGAGGAATGATTTAAGGATTTGAGGAAGAGGCTAATCACTGAACATATACTGACCTTACCAACCAGTGGGGAAGGATTTGTGATCTATAGTGAATAATCCAAAAATGGTTTGGATTGTGTACTCATGACATATGATAATGTGATAGCCTATTCCTTTCACGAACAAAATATCCATGATAAAAAATACCAAACTCATGATCTATAATTATCTAGAGTGATGAACACATTGAATATTTGGATAAATTATCTCTATGGGGAGAATAATGACATATATATAGATGATAAATTCCTATAGTGTAAATTAACCCAAAACAAAATTAATATGTGCCAATAGAGGTTGTAAGATCTGATCAATTATTATGATTTCTCAATACATTACCATCCACGGAAGCAAAACAAGATTATATATTCCCTAATTAGAAATGATATCACAACTCTCCCCATGATAAGGATTACAAGGGATCCAATCTTCATGAAAATGAAAATGGATGGATATTGGAATAAAAAAGGACATTCATCCTATCATTATCCAATAACTTCTCAACATCTATTCTTGAGATACTTACGTAGGTTCAAAGGATGATGTGTTTCTATGGAAGAATTTAGAAATTATTATGGAGTCCAACATTGATGAAAATGGGGTTATAAGGATTCTAACCTAGATATGTGTCCTAATGGAGCTCAAATTGAAGATGTATCAAATGGATGATACACATTGATCATACATCTTGATTCATTCTGGAATCACTTAGATGTTTATAGATTATATGAAAAATTATATTGGGATAACTTGATAAAAGAGATTGTGGAGTTTATATAATGATGACTTATATGAAAAGAAGTCAAGGAGTAATAACTAATATCTAAGTGTATAATGAAACCATTTCCCATAAAATTATGGAGATAGAAGATCATACAAGTATATTTATTCATTGGAAACCTTAGGACCCCTAATAGAAATAACACCACATGTATGGTAGTTGATCAACCTAGAAAGTCATTGTTCTTCATTTCGATCAAGGAAGAATTATCACTTGACCAAATCACCGTGATATACATAAGAGAAGTGGTAATACTTCAGGGAGTGCCACTATTCATTTTATTTGATCAGGATTTGAGGTTTACCTCATAGACATGGAGAATCCTTCAGTAAGTGATTAATACATGACTGTGCTTCAACAAAACATATCACCATTAGATTGATAATCAGTTTAAAGGGACCATTAATACTATGTAAGATATGTTGAGATCATGTTCAATGGATTTCTATAGAAGTTTGGATCAACACCTCTGCATGGTAGAGTTTTAATAAACAAATATTTCTTGTTATAGCATACAAATGAAATCTTAATAGGCTTTATATGGGAAGAAATTTTTAACTCTAATATATTGGGATAATGTTGGAGAGAAAAAGATGATGGGACTTGATTTATCCAAGGTATGACATATATGGTTCATCCCATTCATTATCACATGAAATCTGTAAAAAGTCAGCACAAAATCTATAAAGACAATCATCTATGAGACCTGAATTTTATGGTCACTGATAATGTGTTTCTTAATATATCTCATTGGAATAAATTTATTAGGTTTATAAATAAGTAAAATCGTATTCTTGAATACATTGTCTCCTTTAAGATCATTGGACACATATGAGTAGTGGCATATCAACGTGAACTACAAACTAACATATCTTAAGTATATGATGGGTTGCATGTATCACTCTAAAGAATTTAAATACCAGGACCCTCAGATGTACTAAATCCAGGGTGGTACCGCTATAGAATGACCTATCATAGGAGGAGTAGTCACTGAAGATCATAGATCATAGACACAATGTTCTACAAAACAATACAACCCACCTGGTAGTAGTCATGTGGTGGAACCAAATGTTTTTGGAAGAGGCATGAGAACTAGAAGAGGCGATGAAACAGAATTACCCTCATATTTTTTAGTGTATGAAATAAAAATTTTTAGGGAGAGATTTTAGAAGGTTAGAATAATGTAGTGGCCCAAATATTTATAAATAAACTTCATTTTGGGATTTTATTAAGTTTCCAATTATGTAATTTTGTTATAGATAAAACATTAAATTATATTTTTATATCCTATTGGATTTAAAATATTGTTAATAATCCATACCATTGATAATAATATCATCAAACAATGATCATATTATTAGTATATATTAAGGGTTATGATAATTATAATTGACACAGAAAAAAGAAGTGAAGGCCTCAACCAGTGGGATCATACCCTATTAATCTTATTTATCAGAGAATCCAAAGGATAAATCATCACTGGTATTTTACCTTAACTAATCCCAATAAAATATTTTACAAATAATAATCATGAAAAACAATTTATGGTTGATGTTAAAGCTCACCGAGATCACGACCTATACCACGTTCTTCAAACCACCCCAAGAAATTATCACTATTTCACACCTTATGCTTATGGAATTTATTAGTTTAATAATTGGATATGTATATCGATCATAAGAGTTATAATATATATATATATATATTTATATATATTAATTTCTATAAAATAATTATTATGATTATTCCTTGTTTTTTTACTTTATTAATTATTTAGTTATGATTTTAATAAAAATTATATTTAAATACGAAAAAACTAAAATTCTTTTTTGGGTAATACAAATTTCAAATTAGGACAATAAATTTTATGAATTATTAAATTTTTTAAATAAATCGTATTTTAGTAAAAAATTAATATTAAATATTATATAAAGATAATACAATTTTATGAATTAAAAATGTAATTTTTATAAGGTTGATAAAACTGTTATGGTAAAAAAAACTAGTACTTCTCAATAAATATAAATTTTAAGATAAAATTATATTTCTCATATTTATAGGATTGTTTTGATAAACTAAATATTATTAATGTAATTTGAAATTAAAAACTATCCAATGGTGATTTTTTAATAATTTTCTAAGACAACCATCTTTTTGGGTGAATGATAAATACGGTATAAATATACAGTGTGTATCATAACATCATAATGACCCAAAAATGATATAATATGTTCCAAAAAATGTACCCATGAACAAATAGATATTTTAACTTAAAAAATTGTGTTTTTAGGTTATTTTTTAAATTTTATAAACCCTTTATGAGTCCTCCGAAACCTATATTATATTTTAAGGTTTTAGAATAAATTATTTGTAAATATGACTCACCTCCACATCACCAAATGCATTATTTTAATTTTATTGTTTCATGTCATTATAAAATTATTAAATCCACTCTCATTGTTTATAAATCATGGGATGAAACCATTGTATTTTTTGTTATTTTATTTATTTATTTTATAGGGTTAATTTTTTTTGAAATTAATAAAGAACTCACCTCCCTTTTCCGACATAAAACAACACAAGAACCCATTTTTCTTCACTAATAATCCTTATATCACCAATATACACATATATGTCATCTCTATATCCCAATAATGGTTATACAAGAAGTCTATAAGCTCCTTACACGATTTTAGAAACACCCTCTCAATGTATGGGATCCTCTACATCTCCTCTTTATTCAAGAACCTCCTTTGTGCTATGCCTGTTGTCTTCCATTTGTTCATGTTAGGGAATGTTCTTACACAACCCAATTACATGCAGTTTGTTTTAAAAGTTAAGAAATACATCTTTAAACTCCATTAATCTTTTCAATTATTCCTTTTTACCCCTATTATGCAGCCAAAATTATCATACAATTTTTCCATACCAAAATTTTATCAAGAACCCTTTTGTCTTATTAATTTAAATTATGAATTTACAATGTTTTATTATGTTATAACATATAAATACTACTATTCGGATGATTTAAAATTTATGGGATACCCATTTCACTCTCATTAATCTATATCATGATATATTGTATACCCTCATTACGTCGTCAAAATTATCCTCCTATTTTTCCAGGAAAACCCTTTATAATGTGAATACCATCACCTTTTACACTCAATGGTATTCACATAGACTTACCAATCCTTCATTGATTTGGGACATACATGTATTTATTTTAAACTACATAATCATGGAATTAAATTTTATGAAATATGATCCTATTTTAATTGACCAATGTGACACACTTATGCATGTTCATGATATGAACCAATGGGTGTGCCCAAAATTATATAGTTTTATAATGAATCAGGTAATGTATTAGTCTCATGAGAGGTCATCAATGGGGTTAGAGAGAAAATATAATCCTTTAAAGGACCATATCTACCTTTTTTTTATGTCTTAGTAGTTATCTTTGTCTTATATTTATGATGTCATTTTTAATGTTGATTACACATTTTCATGTTTCCATTTTATTATCATTTTATATCACACTTTGATATTAATATTATGATTATAAACCCTTTTATTTACCATATAAATTCCTTTAGACTAACATGTATTAATTCAGTCATGTTATGATTTTTTTATTTGTTTACTATGATTTATATTTTTTCTCTTTTATATGTATGTCCACATGTTATCCCATGTGGTCTTAAATGATGAAATATATCTTAGAAGAAAATTAATGTATTTTTAAATAATTCCCTCTCTATGCATGTATAAATTTGACATTCTATGTACCAAATCTCCCAAATAAACTTTGATTCTTGATCCTCTAGGTTGTACTAAGTGTCATTTTGTGTATTAAACCAGAAAAAATGTGTATTAATGATATGGATTATAATTATATCTATAGTGTAAGGATTTAAAAATTAATACATTATAATAAAAGAAAGAAATTTTTTTCTACATGATAAAGATGATTACATTATATTGTATTAATAAATATGTTTATATATTCTTGACATGATGGAAATGAACTTTTGAAGCATGATTATTATTTTGAATTATTTTTTTTAATAAAAAATTATTTAATATGAATTGTGAGAATGTTTCCATTATGTGTTTTATTTAAAACTCAACATCATTTGTTTATTTCATATATAATTGGTTTTAAAATTACCTGGTGAATTATTACTAGGGTTTTTTAATCACACCCAACCTCTACCTTTGAGAAATTTTATATTTTCTTATACTTGGTACTTGTAATGGGAATACACCACTTGGTAGTGGGGGGGGGGGTGTATGTAACTTATTGGATCATGGGAGTTCATAGAATCATATGGTGATCATGAAAGTTTTAACATACCACTTTTCAAACTTATGTGTCAGAGTTTATGGAACCTTTTACCCTAGAGAGTATTTGTTTTTTGACTAACTTATTGATTCATATATAATGTTTCATTATATAACTAATATGGTGAAATTATTCCCTCTTTCTTGTTAGTGGTGTCATTGTTCTTGTATTAGGGGATTAGGAATTCACTTCAGGTCATGTTTGGATCAGTCCAAGTGTTGTTTAAGTGGGTAATATGGTTTTGTTAATGAAAAATTGGTAGAAAATGTACTTGATCCTTTTATTTGATGTTAGAATTAATTTGTGATATCTTGGGAATAGGGTACTCAGTTGTAAGAACATAATTTTTAGGTTGTGAGTAAGTATATGCCCAAATCTAATCATAAGGATCCTTTAGTTACCATGGTTTGTAGGTGAAAGGCGACTTTGAGAAATTTTGACGATATGATTATTGAATTTTCCTAAACTTGATTTGCGTTTTGTGTATCCCTAAGTAATTCTTATTGATAGTTTTAATGATATCATGTATCTTGATGGATATTGTCTTTATTTTTAGTAAATATTGTGTATTAGCAAGGAACCATAAAGATGTCTGAATAGGCCTTATTATAGATCTATAGATGAACAACAAAAAGTGGATCCTATAGTTAATTAGAACTTTTTATAGGTTTTTGTGTGTGTAGTCTAATATCTGGGCTTGGTAGATACATTTTCTCCTACTCAGGATACAATGGTTTGACCCCTGAGGTATGATATTATAGATCCTACCTAGGACTTTATTCACCTAAAGAGGCCATCTATCTAGAGTATAAATGATCCCTATGAGGTGGAGGATTGGTAGAAGAATTTTGAAAATTTATTTTTGTTATTCGAGACACCTGAATCTATTAATATGAAATGTGTTACCTTCAAACAAGAAGTGCCTAGCTAAAGGTAGTAGGACTCAATAGTTTATATGGAGAAGAATGTGGAATTAGAGTGGAAAGACTACATGGATCATTTAATGGTGGAATTCTATCTAGAATCATTGGTATTTGATAAATTGATACAGTTACTTATACACAATCATGGTGACCGACAATTTCTTAGTATTATAACCATTCTGTAGGGCTACTTCACTTCCTAGTAGATGTGTTATTAAATTAGAATCAGTAATCTTGGATATTTTAGATGGGTATTCAACCAAATATTTGATCTTAGGTTTTCCTGTTTAACATCACCTCTTATGTGAATGTCTTGTACATAGAGTTATTGTTAAAACATGGTGATGTAAAGAATTCAGGGTTGAAACGAGTTCTCTCTACCCATTTTTTTTCCAGTTTTAGTGGTTCTTTTAAAGGGAAGATTATGAGGGAGGAGTTTCTTGGTAGAAGCGGTAGCAGTGGATCTCACTAGAGGACCTATAATAAATTAAATATAGTTTCCAACCAATTCACACTAATTTTTTTGCAGTGTGGACAGAATGGTCACTTGACATGTTCATTACTAGAGGAACTAATGAAATATATATATTTTGAATGATCCATATATTTTCAAATGTTTTTCAAATTTTTAACACAATTTTTGTGGTATGGTCTCTTTATTATTGAGAGGCTCTGTGGAAAAAGAGGATGATTCATAAACAAAGGGTTTACAGCCACAACCATTCGGAATGAATATTCTTCATGTAGTGGATGACTATATATTTGAAACTGATGTGGGTTCTACAAATGTGAGAGGAACCATTACCATCACTTCACATTTAGTGGCTTATTTATTTTATAATGGTACCTTTAATTCCATTATATCCATCTTTATTTCAAAATTTTTTAATCTTCCTTTGGGGAACATTCCTTATGTCCATGAGATTATTGCACCAATCAGGATGAAGAGTAGGATATGTCTTTTATTACCTTAATATACATTCTATTTGTTGAATGGTGTGACATATTTTTAATTCCTTATTATAGGTATGAAACCCCCAGATATCATTCTCATAATGGATTGGTTAATGGCCAATAAATCATACATTCAATGTTTTCTTTGATATATTTCCTTTACTGGACATGATGGTGTGTGTTTTGTATTTCATAGAGAATGAGACCCAATTTGGGGTAAGTCTAGGCCTCGTCTTCCATATATGGTTAAAATGATATCCATGTTTTCATTTTAACTAGAGTAAGAACCATAAAATAGTTTGTTTCCTACATTGTTCTTTGGGTTTCCTGAAATGTTTCAATCTAGCATTTTTTGTTTTCCACTACTGAGGGAAGTATAATTTTTTATGAATTTGTTAATTGGTACCCAATATATATTTGTCACTACATTCTATATAGAACTAATTATGTTTCTTACAAGGTTATTTTGATATAAATTAGTGTTCATGGAAGGGGAAAACCCATTAGTGCTTATGTTGATACAGTGGATATTGTCGATTTTAGCTTAGTTAAATGTCAATGTTGATGGGGCAGGTTCAGGTGAACAGGGGATAGCTGGTTGTGGTGGAATTTTTCGTAATAATCAGGGGTTTGTTAAGGGATGATTCTTTCATTTCATTGGAAATAGTTTTTCAATCAAATCTATTCTATAGGCCATGATAAAGAAGATAATGCATGTTGTTCATTATGGTTGGGATTATATTCCTCTATTTCATTGCAAATTCTTATAAATAGATCAAGGAATGTTCCATGGAAAATGATTCTATCCTTGACTAACTGTATCTCTCTTGTGGATTAAGTCTCTCTATATGTTACCCATGTCTACATAGAGGACAATCAAGTTTCTGATTCTCTTTATAAGAGGGCTATTTTGGTGCTTAGTTCTAGTTGGTCCTTTGTTTTACCATATTATTTATGTAGTCTGGTTCGACAGATTGTCATGGTAGTTTTCATACTCATCTTTGTATATCATATTTGTAGTTTCTTTCTTAATACATTAATTTTATAATATAATTTCATAGGAGTTGGGTTTCGTGTCTCCTAGACCTTTTGGCTAATAGAACTAATGTTTTATAAAAAAATTCTTATGATTAATTACTCAAGGAATTTATTCAACCTAAGGTGTTTCCTTGAGAAATGATAGTCCTTTTCCTATAAAGGAATGTGAAAACATTTTGAATTTTTTTGAATATATAAATATCATTCATATCATATTCGATAACAAGTATCTATTTCCTCAAATTGATAATATATTTGACTATCTGAAAGGGGTAAATTATTTCTCAATGATTGGTTTCTGCTCAACTTATCTCCAACATATGATATATAATTTGATATCCCTAATATTTACTTGAATATCATGTATTTCCACTATGAGTATCTTATAATTCCTTTTCGTCCAAATAATTCACCCATAGTTTTCATATCATTTATTAATAGTATTTTCCCTGCGTACCACATTTAATTTTTAGTAAAAAATGTGGACGTCCTCTTGGTTATCTTTATGACTGATAAGGACCATCAACGTCATCTGAAAAAAAAATCATGACATCTTAGTAGATCACTAACTTTATTACAAGGATTATAAATGAAACTTATAAATATTATATGTAAAATTTTAGGTATATATAGTCTTTAAACATGGTATTTTAGTTAATCCATATAAGGTGAAAGATATTATGAACTGGTAGGATCCATATAATGTCCTTGTTATTTTACGATTCTTGGTTTTTTTCGGGTAATATCACTATTTATTGTTCTATTTTACTATGTGTGATTCTTTTATTGCCTCACTTACTCCGAAGGGAGTAAATTTTTTATGGTATTCAAAATGAAAATATTCCTTTGATGTATTGAAAAATAGGTTGAATATAGTACATGTTTTGACATTTCTAGAAGCCAATAAAGTCTATTTAGTCTCCATATATGCTTTAGATTTAGGTTTGTGATGTGTTTTTATGAAAGGTGATGTGGTTAAGGAATATGGTTATCCCCGTATAAAGCCTCATGGGAAGAACTATCCCGCACATGGTCTGAAACCTACAGTTGTTATGCATGTTTGATGAATTGGTGGAATTAATTTTCAGTGATTTTTTTAGGATTACATTCAATAATAAAATATTGAATCATGTCTTTTATCAAATATATTTGAATCTTCAGTGGAGGTCTGGGGTGGAGTTCATACAGTCCTTTGAATTTAAAAATGAAAACAATATTAGTAAGGGTAATGTCATTACTGATTCTTTGAAGCATACACGTCTATCTCAGGGAATGAATGAATCTTATGAAGAGTGGAATTTAATTTCCATCATTTCTCATAAACTTTTGTGAGTCTTAGAAGATTAGGATAAGGTTTGATTTTTGAGTTTTCAATTCACATCCTCACTTATCAAGATGATTCTTGAGGAACAATAGCTTGATGATGAGTTCTAGGGAAATTGAAATTCTTTATACGGTGGGGATAACATTGATGAGTGGTCTCTATCTATAGAGTGTATAATATGCTTCCAAAATAATATTTTTTCCTATAACATTGATGATGTTTTTGATGGGGGGTTCTTATCATTCCTAGTGGATGGTACACATTACGGGCCCAGAGGTTGTTTTTTGATATGAGCCAAAATTTCTAGTTTTCATGTATGAAATGTGACATTTCTAATTTTTTCCAATTATTATACTTTTCATTAGGACATGTATTAGCAATTAAATACTCCAAGTATACTTTAATCCCTTGTAGTGCTAGCATGTAAGGGGATAAAATATCAATAGAATTCATGGTTTGGCTTCCTAGTACCCATGGAGGAAAATTTTGATATTGGTAGTGACTGATTGATTTACTAAATAAGATCACATTATACAGATTTGTGATACCAAAAAAGTTAGAGATGTTAGAAACCTCTATGTAAGATAGATCATCAGGTTTCATGGAATTCTGTATAATATAATTTATGATAGGGATCATTGGTTCACATTTAAATTTTTAGAGGGTCTCCATGAGATGATATGATCCTTGGTAAATTTTTTCATGGCTTTACCTCCTTAGAAAATGGTCAGATGAAATGAGTTATTCATATTCTTTAGGACATTTTTCGTGTTTTCATCCATGATAATGGAGAAACATATGAAAACCAACTAGGGATTTTTTATGTTTTCTATAATAATAGTTACCAGTTTTCCATTAAGATGGAACCCTTAGAGACCTTTTATGGCTGACCAAGTAAGTCTATAATTTTTTAGAGGTTGTGGAAGCTTTCATAGAGGGATATAGTTTGTTCAATTAAATGATGATGAAGATTTATTTGATTCATCATATTATGATAATGAAACAGAGAGAGTTTAAATTATATGTTGATCATCATCGATGACCGTTATAGTTTATTGATAATGACCTGATGTTTTTGAGAGTTTCACCTCAGTTAGTTCATCGAAACCCTAGAAAACATGGAATATTGTCATTGAGATACATGGGACCATTTTTGACTCTTGAGAAGATTGTCAATATTTATTTCCATTTTTATTTTCTAGAAAATAAGACATCGATCCACAATGTTTTCCACATGTCATGGCTATAACGTTTCTCTCTGATCCATCTCATGTCTTGAGTTGGAAAGATCTTGATGGAAAACCTAATTTATCTATGTCTGAGAAGATATTTCATATAATTTATTCTATGATAATATTTCTTCATGTGAAATCATTACACTAGGTGTGAGTGAAACATAGTTTTGATTCACATGAGACACTACGAGGAGAACTAATCCCTCATCGTTTTGATATGGTGTTTTCTTTATTGTCTTTATTGAGGAAGAAATCAGTTATGGTTATGAGAATTATAACAAATAAATATTTTATTTTAGGTATGTTCAACGATTTCTGAACTTTTATTTCTGTTTTGAATGTGACAAGGACTTTATATTCTCCTTAAATAATTTTATGGATTTATTTTACAGAGTCCTTTAAAATAAAATTCAAAAAATAATTTTATTTTTTACACTTATGTATGGAATGTGGTCTATGTAATGGTAAGAACCTTTTACCCATACTTATGTGGTGTGTGTAAGGGTAGCACATATATTATAAGGGTTACATAAGGGTAATTCACTTGCTGTATAAGGGCTAGGTAAAAATTATATGTGCTATTTAAGGGATGTGTGTATGGTATAGATGGGTAGGAAAGGCTATGTAATGGTAAGTCTAGCTTACGAAGAGGAAAATATGAGAAACCCTGTTTATGATTAAGGGTACAGTCTACATACATAAAGGTAACTATGGACCTATTTTAGGGTAACCATGAGTTACATAAAGGAAACCCTAGGTTTTCAATGGTTGTGAAAAGGAACCTCATCCACTATCTAAGGGTAAAATTGTAATTATCAAGGTATAAATAATGGTATCTTATAGTTTTGTAAGGGAAAAATCGTACAACTTAAGACTACATTAGATTAGAATATAGTTTTATAAGGGTAAAACCTTACTTATAATGCCTACAAATGGTCTCTTAGAGTTATGCATGGGTAATTTTTGGTGTGAGATCAGTTTAAGGGAAAAACACTATACCCTTATGTGGAAGTTATGTGATGTATAAGAGTTTACCATTTTACCCACAAACAGTTCCCTGGTTTATGTGAAAAACTATTTAAAAACTTGATATGTGATATTACTCTTCTATAACGCCGTGTAAGATAATTTTTTTATTATAAAAGTTGTAAATCATGGATATTGAATTTCCAGATCCCATTGAATGTTGTAACTACTATTTCAAATGTTTTTTAAAAATTACAAATTCAATATTCAGTTTAAATTTTATCTTCAAACATGCTTTGATATGAATTTTTTTAATGTTTCCCAGTCAATTTTTACATAATCTAAATCCTAATAGATTTAGTTGTTATAGAGTTTCTTATATACTGACATAGTGAAATCCCACTGGGGTTCCATTCTCAAACTCTAACATTTTCTTGGGGTGATAGTAGATTTTATTATGCTAGGTGTAGGGAATGTGAAGGCACAACTTGGAGTTTTTTTTTGTGTAACTAGAATGAGAGATCTTGGTAGTTTGAATAAACTGATGGTGCTACTGTAATGTATGAATTACAAATTTTGAGACTTCTACCTGGGTGATTGCGGAACCCTTCCTCCTACAGTATGTTTGTAATTTTGACTATTTTATTGATTATTATATGCTATTTTATTATGTATTTATGTTTGATAAATAATTCCATATTCAATTTTATTCATTATACAATGATATTCTCCTACCCATGGGGATCAGGAATTCCCATCAGGTTACATAAGGATCGATTAGGTTCTCATTTATATGGAATATCTTGGCCGGTCTATGACATATATTCACAATAATGATAAAATGGATGGAATCCCTTAATAATAAACATAGGTTGTAAACTATAAATCCATAAGGGAGTATATGGGACAATAAAATTATCAAAAATGAGTTTAAAATAAAAAGGTAAACATTAAAGACCTTGGATATGATATATGTAAGAGAATATGGGGACTAAATAAACAATACTTTAAAATAATTAATACCTGGAAATAAACCCTTACCTTGAGTAAAATAATATTTTTTAACACACATATATCCTCGATAATAATAAAAATATATTTCTCAATTTCTTAATTTAGACACCTTTTCATTCTTATTTCATTTTTACTATTCCATTAAATTCATTTATTATTGTGTATTTTTCATTAATTTATTTTATTTTTCATGCACCGATCATTTTATTGTCATTTGTTTTATAGTTCTAAATCTTCTTGGATATAATATTAATGGTTGAAGGTCACTCTGTAATGGTTACACAACATCTATAAGCTTTTAGTATATAGTGCTCATATAATTCTATGAGTGAATGAGTTTAATTGTTTATTATATATTAATAGTTCATATAACCTTCCTTTGTATGATTATTTTTAATGTTTATTAATGATTTATTTTTACAAGATCAATATCATGTTTATTTTATCATTAATGAATTATAAAAAAACTATTTTATAATTTATGATATATCAAATTATTAAAACAATTTTTAAAATATATATATTCAATTAATTTGGGATAATAAACCATCATCATTCATTTACGATGCATAAAAAAATCTGAGGAATGATTTTTTCATAATAGAGTTATAATGAAGTGAAAAAATAATAAATTTTCAATGTTTTATAATGAAATAATATTATAATTAAAATAATTATTTGAAGTCAATTTTAATGAATTTTTATATTATTAAATGGTTAATATGGGAATAAATAGAATAATATATATATTTATATTTTAAAATATTTATTTAATTTTAGTAATGTCATAGGAAAAAGGATTTTAAGAGAGGTAATGGGTGATCTCTCGTAAATAATAGATAAAAATATTTTTAATAGAATCGGAATAAAGTAAGGGAAGAAAAATAAATTGGGGTTTAAAAGAGTTTCAAGATATAAGAAACTAAAATATGAAATGAAGGAGAGACTTGGGAGCCCTTATATTTCCCTTTCACACCATCTCTGGGCTGAGTCTAAGATCATCAATTGAAGAGATTTTGGTGTCAAAAAAACATTATATTGGTTGATAGGGATTTCAGAGAGGTATTAGGGTAGAACATTAGTAAAGGAATGCATCTTGGAAATGAGTATAAAAGGGTTAATAAGGGTTTTTTATATATCCTCGAGGGACCAGTTTTCAACAATAACATAATGATTATTTTATTATATATGAAAAAGATTATGAATAGAGTTGATTCATATGATTTTTATTACATTATGATTTTAAAATGGTCATTTTTTTAAAATTCAATCACAACCAAACATAAATTAATCTTACAAAATATTTTACACCATCTAAAGAATAAAAACAGTTTTTTCATTGAATAAATTATAATTTTGGATTTAAAATATCAATTATAGGTTTACATATTCAACATATTATTTTTAAATAAATAAATTGAATTATGAAATTTTGTTTAATTTTGTAAATAAATATAAAAATTTTATTTATATTTATATAATTAAATTTTCATAAAACATATGGTATCCATAGACACTATATGTTTAATTATTCACTAAAAATCATAATTTATAAAAAATATATAAAACTCACCATAAGAAAATTTTTACACTCATTAAAAATGATGTCCATTTTATCATATTAAAATTCAAAATATTATAAATTTAACTTCAAAATATATCTATATAATACATAAAAATCCATTTTATAAAAAATAAATATTTTTATTTTGTTATCATTGATTACATTTCTATTTGATATATTACAAAAATATTAAATGTTATATAGTTAATTTTTTAAACAATAAATGAAATATTTCCATTATATAGTATAAATTTTAATCAATACAAATTTCTATATTAGAATGTTCTTATATTTACATTTATTTACGAATGATGTTTTATTATATATGTTAAAAATACATTATTAAAAACTTATAATTATATTTTATTTATTTATATAACTTATGATATCATTTTATGATATTATAGTAATTATTTTTACTTATCTTATTCCCTGAAAATTTTTCTTAGTAGACACTTTATTATTCATAATGGATAGGTACTATTCTAAAGGTCAGTTACTCTTTCAATGATCAAATAATTTTTTTATTTAAAAATAAATACCTTTTATTTATTATAGATTTCCTCAAATTATTTTACTCTAAAGATTTATTATATAAAATCACAATCATAATTCTATTTAATTTTTTTATTTTCACAATATTATTTTTAGATTTGATAAAACTAGGTGACCATGAAAGACCGAAATTTCAAATCCATATTATGTTATTTCCATTCCTTAACATCCGATTGTACTATTCTCAAATTTTTGTAGTGCATTTATCCTTCATTTTTTAATGTTTAAAATTAATAAATAAAATAATGGTTGCATCTTTTTTGACATCTTCTACTTTTTTATGGTATTCAATTACACAAGAAATAATATTTTGTTTTGACACATGTATTTAGTGATGGAATATAATTAAATGATATATTTTTATATATTATATATTCATATAATCATCAATAAAATAAGTTAAATTATTTTTAAATTTATGTATATATTTATTTGTGTGTGTTAATAAAAAATATTTATCAAAATACACAATAAATTTCAAGGGTATTATATTCCACCGCCCAATAATCTATTTCCTCTCAATTTTAAATTACATTCCCCAATTAAAAAATTTAAATGGTGTGATTAAAATATACATGACTCCATATATGAATTTCATTGATAAAAAATACACTGTTTGTAGGTTTAGTCCAATGAACTCATTATTTCCCATAAAATTTGAATATGTTGTGTTTTTATTAGTATCATCATTTTAATGCAATAAATATTCCTTATAAATGGCTAAGAGTTCCTTTATAAATAACCTTTAATAGATTATTTTCATGATATTACTATGAAATCATTTTTCCTTCAACTTTTTTCATTATAATTTCATAAGCTTAACTGTGCTCCCTTTGTCGTTTTGAGGTATATCCCATTATCTTTTTTGGAATTAATTATAATAGTGTACCATATATACGAAATTGAATTATTTTAAATTAATAAAATATAAATTTTTATTTCAATTTTGAGTTTGAAAGACTTTATCTCTACAGTAGAAACAAACACCTAGGCACTGTAAGAAAATCCCTAGAAGTTTATTACCATAATTATTTCATGATGGAAATTCTACCCTTCCATTGTTCTCATTTTCCGAAGTTCATTATATATTTTCTTAAGTAGTCCTCTTCATCTAATTTTTTTATTTAAAAATTAAAGAGTGATTTTAATCCTCGGTCTTGATGGAGCCTGACAATATCTCTTTATAAAATGAATTTTTTAGAGTAAAATGAAATTTCACAGCTTTCCATTATTCTATAAAATAAGTACTCAATATATTTTTTGGATTTAATAAATAAGCTATAACATGACTTTATAACCTTTTAATCTTATACTCATAATTAAAATTAATTTCCTCTTTATTTTGTAATAAATTTTGTAATATTATTTCCATATAAGCATATTTTTCTGAAGGAAAATTCTTTTTAATATATATGTCAACATAATGAATTTTAATACATGTTTTTATATCTTATTTCATTGTCGTATTTTCAATCAATGGAATCCATTCATTTATATCCCCCTTTAGATGATATAAATCTGTAATAACATATTCCTATTAATTATATCCAACACTACTAAATATAATCTCCAAATATCTAATCCATTTCTGAACCACCAATGGTTTAGGAGATTCATTGAAATATGCTGATTCATTAGACATGAAATGATCAAATGTTGTTACACCTCATGGATGGAAAACATGTTTATCTATATGGGAATAGTTTTTTAAATACCCAAGTCAATAACCCTAATATAATGATTCATTTCTCAGTTCTAACACCTTATTCATTGGTATTATCAATTGGGTAATCCCTACATTGACTATCGATGTATTCATAGTTTCTGATCCTTCTAAATAAATTCCATTTCTAAATAACGAAATATACTAATTAGATTAGGAATAAAACCATGGATCATTAATCTTAGTATATAATTACAATTAATATATTTATAATGTATATCAAATACTGTATTTTTCTATAAATTTATAAAGAATTTATAATAAGTCTATCAAAAAAATTCATCTAATTATGTCCTTACAAATCTAGTTCTTGAGTTTTGTACTACAAATTTTCCAATACCCCGATCCAGTGGTCATTTATTACATTAGCAGCTTCCAAAATTGAAATTTAAGTACTATTACTATATATATAATTACATTATAATAGAAAAAAATTGAATCACTAAAACAAATAAAATTTTATTATTCCTTAATTTCTTATTCATAGATTCCATGTTAAACCCTTTATTATTTCCATAGGAAAAGGAGAAACAAATAAAGGATTGATCTTAGACACTAAATAAGGGGTAGAATACAACATAATACAATATTTATTAATAATTAAAATCATAATATAAAAGAAATAATTACAAAAATAAGTTCCATATAACTGAGTAAAAAACATACCATATCTAGAAGATTGTAAATAAATAATCACATAAGCAAAATTAATAATATCATAACAATTGAATGTATAACAATAAACAACAAAAATATATCATCAGTCCCTGATCCGTGAAATTTTATATAAATGTTCAATGATACAGCAAATACCCAATCTAGCGCGTTTCATGATATAAACTAATGAATATAAAAGATATATAATTCTGAGTCCCACCTGTCACTGAATAAGTTCAATACATTCATCGTATGAAAGTAATATATAGTTTAAAACATAATAAATAATGTTTCATAGAAAAAACATACTTAAACACAAATAAATAATCAATAAATAATCACATTTAAAATAGGGGTACATGAATTGTTAATATTTCTCCAATCAAAGGAATGAGAAAAAATTATATGTAAAAACCCTTTAAAATTATATATATAACAGGGTATTCAGACCGCAAAGGGTAACATATATATGTTCAATAAATTTTTTTAAAATAAAACATATAAATAGTGTACATGATATATAATACATTAAAATCATTAAATAATATAGAAATTGAAGGGAAAAATGAAATCCAGAGAGATAAAGGGTGATTGAGAACATATTCACGAGAAAGAAAAAGTGAAAAGGGATGAATCCCTTATGGGTTAGCATATGGTATTATATATAAATTTACAAGGGAGGATAAAATACCAATAATTCATCAAAAATAAAGTTAAAATATAATTTTTTTCATTAATGCCCATAGATATAAAACATAGATTTGAATATAGAGAATATATGAACAATATTTGAGAACAATATATATTTAAAAATAAAAACTTATCTTGAGTCTTAGATTATTTCAGAATATCATATAAAAATTTATATTTATTAATTACATTCCTAAAATCCCTTTTTATGTATATTTTGTTATCATTTTCCTTTTAATTCATCTATTAATGTGTATTTCCTATTTTATAAAAAATAATTTTTATTACATCAGTCATTTTAATGTTTTTTAGTTCATAGTTATAAATCTACATCGAGGTAATCATAACAGTATAAGGTCAATATCCAATATTTCAACAAGTAACATAAGTTAAAATTTATATTTCTCATTTTATTCTATAAGTGAGGATTATAATTGTTCTATAGATTGTTATAATTCATACAAATTTCCTTGCTAAGCTTGCTTTTTAAAACTATAATTATTTATATATAATATCATAAATACTTTTTTTTCCTTTAAAAATAATAAATATGATATTATTTGACTGTTAATATTATATTAAACCATAAAATATTTTTTTGTATATTTATTAAATTAATAACTAATAATAAATCATCATCATTCACGTAGGTAGCACAAAACCACTAAGGTGAATGACAATTTTTAAAAATATTTTAAAGGAAATAATAATAAAATATTAAGTTTTAAAAATATATAGAGAATAAATAAACAAACATATTCAAGTTAAATTTAAGGATTATTTATATTATTGAATGGGTAAGGTTAGAATTGAAAGAAGATGATATATGTTTTAAAACTTTTATTTCGATATAGTATTGTCTTGTGGAAAACACTTGGAAATGAGGTAATTGGAAATTTATCATCAATAATAGTTCCAAATAATATCAATAACATGGAAATAAAACCATGGAATAAAAATAAGTGGATATTTAAATTAGTTTCATTATATAATAATCTCATATAAGATAGTAAACATTTACTTGGGAACCCTTTCCTTTCTCTTTATGCCACTTTCTTTGGATTATTTATACGACCTTTGAAAAAAGGCCTTTTATAAATACCAAAGCTTTATGAACATAGCTGGGGAAGTATATTTAAATAATTTGGGTAGATATTTGGGAATGGAATGTGTATTGAAAGTGTATAGAAAGGGGTGGAGGGGGTGTTTATATGGACAAGGGGGGTGGGGTATTTTAGAATAAATTTTTTACTATTTTATTTTGGAAAAATATTTTGGATTGTGCTAATTAATATGACTTTCAATAGTTTATAGATTAAAATTGATGTTTTTTTGAAGTTTTAATACAACAGAATCTAATATGAATTGTAGAAATATTTTGTAAAATATAAAGAAAAATAGTTTCTTTTTAGAATAAAATACAATTTAGGGATTGAAATATCAAATATTTGTGTAAGTATTACAAATATTAATTTTAAATGAATTATAATACCCATTGAAAAAAGTTAATTAATCAGAAAAAATTTATATGTTTTGTAACAATATTTATATCAGGAAGATGACATAAAACTTACTTTATTCATAAAATCTATATTTTTGACAATTCACAAAAATTTTAACTTTTTCAACAAATTTATGAAAAATCCACTTTAAGATAATTTTTACATGATGAATAGAAAAATAATATACATTTTGAAAAATTCAGATTCTAGTTGTTATAAAATTATCTATCATATAAATTTATATTGTAACGTCCCTCCCCTTCCTTATTGTCTTGAGAAGGTAGTGAGGTGTTACTAGGCCTTAAGAGACATTTTCAAGGTGCCAATGTCTGAAAATAAATGCCGAGGGATTCAAAAATGAATTGGGAATTTTTTCCCCTTGAGATAAATAGACCAACCAAACAATCCATTGCCAACAAAACTACAGGATGCATGTTAGCATAACAATCTGAATCATTTAGTACATGAACACAACAAAACTAATCCATAACAGTTCCCAAAAACCAATACAACCAAACCATACCAAACTAAAACCATAGCACTAAGCAGAAGACTAAACAAGATACCCAAATTAACCCAAGGCACCCTCCAATGCTCTACAACAATCTCTATTCTCTAAGCACCACCAAACCACCCAAGCATCACGAAAAACCGCTAGAAAAATGAGATTCCTTACACTCAACTGTGCTCTAGAATTAAATGTATACAAAAGATCCAAAGTTACAAACCATGGGTTAGTAATAATACTCAACATGATTTCCCTAAATGACTTATCGACACATTTCACTATGATAAAACTGTATTAAAATTATATAAAACAATTTATATAAAAACGAATTGTTCAACAATTCTCGATAATCCAAACCCACCCTTACCAAGACACCTTACCCAAACTATGAAACCCATGGGAAAGAGAAAAAACCACTCCATAATTCATTTCACCATTTAATATTATCACATAAATTTACATCTTTCATAGAAACAAACAATAATGAAAACAACCATGGTGGAACTTCTCGTCCAATCCTGTTTACTAATTTTCCAAAATACTGGTACTTCCCGACCACTTATCCATAATGGTGTCCCTTACATCCACTATCCATTGCCTTTTATAGTGATACTTATCTCCCACTTCATCACAATCAACAGAATCCATAACACTTCACCAACTAAAACCATAAAACATCGAGGATACACATTATATACACAACCATTTCCAACACATTCCAATCACCTTAATAAATCACCCATTGATTGAAAAAAACATTTAAACATTTTCCATGCAAAAATAAAATTTCAACAAACCACATTCCTATTGAAAACCATTTTCCCAAACCATTTTCACAGACCATATGAAGCAACCAATTTTAAAATCTACATTTTAAAATCACACAATAAGACCTTTTTTTCAACAATATCCCATTCCCCCCAAATTATGCAAATCATCGCCCAATGGGTTTCCACAATGATTTTAACATAATATTCACCATTAGTTTCAAGAAAAAAAAATTACAAACAATGCCTCAAGCTCTAGAAAAGTGTATTCGAGAGAGAATCCACCAACCTTCAGGGTTCTAGGAAAATCAACCGACATGAAACCGCACCACCAATATGGACAAACACTCTACAAAAACAAATCTAGATCTCATTCACTATCATTACAAAGACTTAAAAACACCTCCTAGGGAAACAAAAACCATATATCTACAAGAAATGAAAGTCAATCTAGAAATCCAAGAGTGGGAAGAGAGATGATCTAGAGGAAACCATAAAAAAAACCAAAAGAGAAGACTTACCTAAGATGAACCTCCTTCAATACACCTTGAAAGAATTCTAAAACCTTTCTAAAATTAGTGGGAGAGCACCCAAATACCGTGATAATAATAAATACCAAGTAGGGTTCATATGGGAGAGGAAATGGGCAAGTTAGGAAAAATCCCGACAAAACCCATTTAAAAAAACCATTTTTAATGTGCCGCATTGTTTGCTTGCTCAGTTTGACAAACCATACTCTAACCATGTTGATGATACTATATAAATAGTGGCATATCACACAGTTACCTAGGATTTTCTCATGATTTCCCAAAACCATGCTCAAACCATGCATCCTTAAAAGTCCTCCAGACGTTTCCAAAACCATTCGATACTCTCCAAAACACTCCCAAACCTTTCCCAACCACCTCATTTTGATAAAAACGTATAAAAATGGTCACATATCACAAACCGGGGTTGCTAAATTATTGAAACCATTGGAATTTATGTCCCTAGAAATTAAGGAACCATCAGTTTGGAGAAAGAGCTTCGACCATTTCTCAGCCATCTCTTTCTCCAGCTCCCAAGTATCCTCCTGAATCTGTCCATGCTTCCACAAAACCTAAACTAAAATAACTCTATTCCCATATAATAATTTAACTTGCATGTCCATAATCCATATAGGTATGTACACCAAATAATAATATGGCTCTATCTCAACATGATCCAATTGAATCACATAGACATGATCCCACTGATACTTTTTCAACTACAAGACATGAAACACATTGTGCATCGCACTAACCCATGGTCTCAAAGACAACCGATAAACCACATATCCAATCCAATGAAGTATCTCAAAAGTCACAATATAGCTCAGTGATAAATTACCATGATTTCCAAACTGATGATGTCCAATCCTAGGAGAGATTCTCAAAAATACATGATCACCCACCTCAAATGACAACGGTCATCGACGATGGTCCGCATATGATTTTTGATGACTCTAGTCCGTCCCCATCCTTTTTCTAATCAAATTGATCTTCCCCATAGTCTCTTAGAAAATTCTTGGTAAAATCATCAACTGATCACCTGTTTCCACCCAACATAGTGGAGAACAACACTGACGCCCATAAAATGCCTCAAACGTTGCCATATGTATTAAAACTTGATAATTTTTATTAAATGAGAATTCCACCAATGGTACGGGATCCCCCCATGAACAAAAAATGTCCATCACAAAATCTGTTAGCACATCCTCTCGAGTTTGTATTGTCCTCTCAGATTGGCCATCCATCTATGTATGATACCCCATGTTGTCACACCCCGACCGTGGATGCCCTTATTTTTAATATTTTCTTGGTCCCGGTTTGAATTTTTCTAAGTTTAATTGTGTTGGCTGGTCTCATGTCGGTGCATGGTCACTGCATCACTAGCGGTGACGGTGCGTTCGGCCCGAGTGACCTCGTGTTCGCCCGACGTTTAAATATTAAATTTTCTAATGTTCACAATTGATATAATTAGTAGTATTAAATTTTTATAAATATTATTATTATTATTTTATTATTAAGATTGTTAAAGTATTAAAATTATTATAGTTGCGATATTATTATTATTATTATTATTATTATAAAGTTTTATTATCATTATAAAGTTTTATTAAAATTATCAGGATTTTATTTTTGTTTATTTACTTATTCTATAATAATAATAATAATTATTATATTATTACTATTATTATTATTGTGTTAATAAAAAAAATAAAACCCTAAATTCCCCCCCACATTCTCATGTGCGGCGCCCGAACCCCCCCTTGCCCTCCTGCGTGCGCTGGTCTCCCAGCCTCTTCGTCGCCGGCATCCTGGTGTCCTTGCTCCCTATCGTCGACGTGTCGGCCCCCGCATCACCTTCACCATGCCTCCGTCCCCTGCGTGGCTCCCTCGGCGGTCCCGGCTCCCTCCGCCGTCCCTGCTCCCTCCACCGTCCCGGCCTCCCCCGTTCTCCCTTTCTCCCGCTCGGTCACCCCCTTCACCGGCAAGCCCCGCTCGAACCCCGACCTCCCCCATTTTCCCTTCCTCCTGCTCGGCCGCCTCTACTCCGGCCAGACCTCCTCTCCGGTGCGGCCTCGTACGACAGTTCCCTTCTCTACCGACACACCCCCATCTGGCGACCCCCCTTTCCCTCCGGCAGTGAATCCCCCCTTGCGGTAGTTTTTTTATCTCCCTCTATTTTTTTATGTTCTTATGCTACTGAGGATTTCTTTTTTTGGGGCGATCCCATTTTTTTGGGATTAATCTTACTTATTAGTGTTGTTTTAACAGTCTTTGGGGTGCTAATGATGTGCACTTGATGTTCGCACCTGAATTTCGAAATCTTATTTATTCCTGAAGTTGGATTCCATTTCTTATGCCACTTTAAATTATATTTTTCTTGTTTACCAGATGCTCACTTCTCTTAGGTTGTTGGTTATGTGTTTTTTTGTTAAATTTATTATATCATGTGGAAATTGTTGGTTCTTCTTTTTTTGGATAATTGTTTCACCATGTTATTTGAGTTGATGTGTTTTGTGACTGGTTAACTTGGTGCAAATTTAGTTTTTTAAAAACATAAGTGAGGTTGTGTTTGATTTTGCATGTGTGTGTCAGGTATATGTGAGGTAGCGCGTGTTTCGTGGGAAAACCAGCTTTTGTGATGTATAATATCTTTTCGTGGGAATGTGTATTTAGTTTGTTTCATCTATGTGTGTCTTGCGTCTTCTATTTTAGTATGTTGGGGTTTTTCTTTGATCAAATATGTGTTCTTTAATGAGTTTTGGGTGTTTAATGCTCTGGGTGTCTCTTTGTTTTTTATATAAATTTTATAGTGGGGTAGTAAATAATGTCGAAGGTGTGAGTTGTGTTTTGAAAACGTTTCAAGGAGGTTCTTTCACGTTGTTTGCTTGTTTGATTTGTTTTAAGTTTGTGTTTGTGTGATTTTAGTTGTTGTGTGTTGTTGCAGCATGTTTTCTAGGTATCCTCGCGATACTGTGGTCATTGACTTGCGTGCACTTGGTCACTGGTGCGAGGTGCATCGTGTGGTGATGTCTGAGTTGTGTCTTGATGTAGGTCTCCCACTACACTTGCTTTTAAATTTAGAAATTTATTTATTCCTTGTCATTTCTTTTTTTTCAATAAATCTATAGTAGCACTGGATAGCTATTACTAGAGGAATGACTTTTTTAAATTGAAAACTCTTTTCTCCTTGCACCGCACTGAAAATATTTTCATGGATTTAATTGTGTGACTTTCTTGTGATGTCGCTAAATGAGTACTTTATGAAATGTGCAAGTCTTGTTGAATAGTGTTTGGAAATGGTCAGTGTGTGTGAAATGGAGAGTGTATCATTTATGGAAAGTAGTGATTTATTGAAAACGGGGATAGAAGAAATGCCCATTTGGCCTTTAAATTGGATTTCTGGAACTTTTCAGTGGTGGTTTAGTTTTCCTTAAATGAGTTTCAAAGTATATATTTTTTTTCTGGTTTTCAACGTGATGGTGTGTGTCATATCTTTTGGCAACCCTTTGGTACTAAATGGTCTAAATGTAATTGATGTGGCGGCCCAGTTGGCACTTTATTTATTGTATTACATATATATATATACGTACTTAAGGGGCACCTCTACAGGGGGAATTCCCGTCGAGGATTGTCGTGTAGCGGTGTCTGTGTAAGGGGATGGAAAGTGCGGTGAGGTGAGTCACACGTGCGAGGGCCTCCCACTTACATAGTATTTTTAAAACCACCATCGGTTCCTGGGCGTCTTTTAGAGAATCGAGTGACAGTTGCTGGCTAACCCTGATTAGACGGGTTAGTCCCCCCTTGGTAGGTAGGCCTTGTGGGGCATGCCACTAGTTGACTGTTTGGGAGGCCAATTGGTTATTGACTGTGGAGTACCATGCAAGTAGGTAGTTTGAACCCGAGTACATCTAGGGGTTTTCTAGGGATGTTTCAGATCAACCATGGTTAATTGATGTTCCTTTCTTGTTTACTTTCTGTTGTTCTTTACAGCTTACACTGTTATACATTGTGAAAAATGGTTTTCAAATGAAGATGCATTATTCTCTTTGTGTAAAATTTGAAAATTTAACACTCCTTTCTCTTTTAGAATGAATTTTGAACCACTGAAAGGAATTAAACATTTGAAAAAGAATAAGGTTAATGTCTCGTGTTTTGATCTTCAATAGAAACATTATGAAAGATTACTTTCATACCTTATAGTTCAAACCTGGAATTTATAGATTCATCATTTACTGGAAGTGCTTGGGGATTTGTTGTTGTTCTCACCTACTGAGTATTTTTCTTACTCACACCTATCTTTATCATTTTAGTTGCAGGTTTTCATTGATCAAGTTTCCCTCGGTTGAGTTGCTCATTGTTAGAGAAATTTTAGCTTTTGGTTGGGAGGTGACTTGGATGGTCACATGTAGGTATTTTGATTAGTTCTTTTCCTTTTCTTGTTGCGCTGCTCGAGTTCCATTTATTCTTGGTTTTCTATGTTTATTTTATGGGACAAATCATTCCCAATGATTAAAACTAGATGCTCGACACTAGTTGCCATCCCGGGGGGATCGGGAACGCCCCTCGAGACTTACCGCGGACCGGCTCGGGTGACCGGTTCAGGGTCGACCTGGGTTGGTTTGTGAAACATGCTCATTGCCAACTATTTCCCAAGGGCTTGCTGTAAGGATTTTCAAAAACAAGATGTGAATGATGAATCTCTATCTAATAAAATTGAAAATGGAACCCCATGCCTCTTTACAACTTCCCGAATATATTTTTTATAAATTCTCCACAAGTTCAAATTTCCCATGTGGCCCTATTGTGAAAAATCCACCATGTTTTAAAAATTGACGCACTTTCAAAACACCATAACCATTCACATTTCAAATCTACACATTTGAATTAATTTCCAATATTATCCACACATCCAGATATTCATATCATAAAATAATTTATTATACGAAATGAAATATGCATCCTAGAGGGAAGTCATTTCTACCATGCATGCCATGCTCATCTCTTTGGGTAAACCCATGACAATGAGTTATCCAATGCCTTTAAGTGTCTCCAAAAAAATTATGTACCCCACTGCATTGTAACTCGAATTTTAGTATAAAAGGGTCAACTAAATATATTTATTCTATAAATTCTATGTTCCCACATACCTACTCCTTTTTACCATCCTAAATCAGTGAATGGACCAAGAATAGATGTAAACACCCGGACCAACAATTAATGCCAAAGGACCAAACAATATAATACCACTTGTAACACCCCACAACTTCCTCATTAGATTGAGAAGGTGGTGAGGTATTGTTAGACCTTAATAGACATCCCTAAGGTGCCAATGAATGGAAATATATGCTGAAGGCTTCAAGAATAAATTGGGGAACAATTTTTCCTTGAGAAAAATAAACCATCCAAACATTCCATTACAAAAAATACTACATGATGCATGTTAACATAGAAACCTGAATCATATAGTACCAAAATACAACGAAAACATTCCATAACAATCCCAAAAAACCAATACAATCACACCATACCAAACCAAAAATAGAGAACTAAGAGGAAGGCTATATGAGAGACCTAAATTTAATCAAGTGCCTCTCCACTACTCAACAACAAGCCCCATGCTCCAAGAACCACCAAACCACTCAAGCATCATGAATAACCTCTTGAAAAATGAGATTCCATACTCTTACCTGTGTTTTAGAAATCAAAATATGCAAAAGCACTATTTATCCATTTCATATTAGCACAAAAATTAACAAGCCACATTAAAAACCCACATTAGAAAATCAATTACCAAGACACATTACTAAAACCATTATCAAAATTATATAAAACAATTTATATAAAAAATAGTTCAATAATTTATAATAATCCAAACACACAGTTACCAAGCCACCTACTCAAACCCTGAAACACAATAGAAATCCAATCAACCTTTCCATAATACATTTCACCACTTAACATTATCACAAAAACATCCATATTTTATTGAAATACACAAAAAGGAAAAAAAACATGGTGGAACTTCCCATCCAAACTCGTTTACTACTTGTCCAAACTAGTGGTACTTCCAGACCAGTTATCTATAATGGTGGCCCCTCCATCCACTATCCGTCACCTTTTTATAGGGAGACTGCACACCCACATCAACACAGTCATCACAAGACATAATAATTCACTATCCAAAAGCATAAAACACTAAGGCCACACATTATACACACAACCATTTCCAATACATTCCAATCACTTCAATAAAACACCAATTTCTTGCAAAAACACTTTAACCATTTTCTATTCCAAACTACAATTCCAAAAAACTACATTCTTATTGAAAACCATTTTCCTAAACCATTTTCATAAAACTATCCAATAAACAAATTTTAAAATCTACATTTTAAAATCACACAACAACCCCTTTTTGCAACAATATCCAATTTCCCCCAAAATTCCCAAATCATCACCCAATGGGTTTCCACCAAGATTTTCACATAAAATTCATAATTAATTTCAAGAAAATGAAATAAATTGAAAACATGGCCTCAAGCTCTAGAAAATTGTATTCAAGTGAAAATCCACATTCCTTTAGGGTTCTGGAGATATCTACCTACAATAAACAACACCACGAATCCAGACAAACTCTCCTCCAAAACAACTCAAGATATCATTAACTATCAATACAAATCCCTAAAAACATCATGTAATAAAACAGAAAACCTAGATTTACATGAAATGAAGGTAGACGTAATGTCCCCAACCCGGATTTCACTAAACGGTGCTCCGAGCTGGGTGGTTACATGACCTTAAGCGCGCCTCCCCGTATGCCAAAGGATGCCGACTAGTAACAGGGGTTTATGGAGTCAAGTGGGGAGAATATACCCCCTTTTTATCAGAGTAATCCCCAACATAAATAAACCAAATAGAAAAGACAATAAAGAATAAACAAGGAACATGTATAACAACCATTTCCAACAATAAATATGTCATGTCATACTATAAGTGAAAAAGTCAACAAAACCCAAAATAAAGACAACGGACGACATAACCAAAATGGAACTGACATCCATGTTAGGATCCTCCACCACGTGCTACCCAGGTCCACTCAACTATCTAGAAAGTAAACCTGCCCTTCTCTTGACCTACAAACATGATGTCTGGTCGAGTACCCAAAAGCGGCCCGAGAAGGGTGTGAGTACAACTCAATAGGCCACCACCAACAGTGTCTACAAAATATCTGTTATAAGCAGGTAGTGCATGCAAAAGGAAAATGAATGATAATTTACAAGTAATTATTTAAGGTGCCATTCAGCAGTTCAGGGCTCAATCCATTACCACTTCCATTACCATTCATTTCACTCCAATTATCATCACTTACCATTTCATCACATTCCCATGGGTTAATCACATACATTATGTTACATGGGTCTAAGGCCAAAAATCACATTCAAAAAGGTAAACACATTGTTATCCTATCTCACTAGGACTAACCCCCTCAAATAAACCATATCCTCACCTCGAAGCCTCAGTCCGGGTGGATGCAATCTTTAGGAGAATAGACCCTCGGTCCCCTTTCCCAACCCATGTATTTAGGGGGGAGTTTAGAACCTCAGTCTTCACTCGACCCATGGGCGTAGATCCCCAAGTCATACCCCACTCTACGAAGCCATCTACACATGATTATATATATATGTAACCATAAACCATCCAAGCCATTTCCCTTTGGCAAACACTATTCACAACAACCCACATGGGATTCCACATCATGCCTTAACCCATTAACACATCACCATTTCAAGTCATTTAGCCATTTAACCAATTACCATGTGTTATGCCTATCTCACTAAGACATAAACACTATACCCATAACTTATCCCATTATGGTCATTAATCATTTTACACAATATCCTATTTAATAGGTTCTTCATTCTGTGTATTAGTCGTTTAACCCATTCCAACGAGGATGTTACCAAGTCTATGTTAACCACCTAACTTCTATCCCCAAATTCACCCAATCATGAAAACATGTTTATCCAGGGATCTACAATTTATTACAACAAGATCCCTTATTCAATATCAATCCCCAAGTCCGGGAAAGCTGGCGCATCCCAAGGATGGCACTAATTTAGGTCAAGTCAGTCTCAACACATCGCATGGTTATCTTGAGGGTTCCCATTTTCCATTTTAAACACCATTATTACCAAACATGACAAGGTTATTCAAAACATAACTAATAGGAAACAAGAACACAACTAAACATGCACAAATACCCAAATAACCATGGGATATCACCTGTATACCACCTACCTCGAAACCGCAGTTGAACACACACTCAATAAAGTCCTTAGACCTCGATCAGAACAAACTTCAGATCTTCAACCTAAAACTCACACAAAAGATAGGGTTTTAGAGCTTCGGAATAAGAGGGGGAGAAGATACAAACCCTAAAACGAAAAAAGAATTGAGGATGAGATTAGCCTTAAAAGGATCTTCGATCCGCAACCAATGACACCAAAAATGCCTTAGGAATGAAGTAGATCGACCTCTTGGAGCTCTTGGGAGATTTGGTTCATTCCTAGGGTGAAGAGGGAGAAATTGAGGGGAAATCCCGAGTGGGTTCTTAAAATATCGGAGTGGAAAACATGTAATATTTCCAAACTTTAAGAGGCCGAACGGTTTGGCCTAATGGTTTGACGAACCGTGCGTAAACCTTGTGCATGCTACTATCCAGAGGACGAGGGGTCGCACGTTTACCTGGGCCGGATGCACGGTTTACCTAGGCCTTGCGCAAGCCGAGCGCCCAGCCCTGTGTTGCCCAGATTTCTTTTCATTCATGCCCCGAGCCCCCGAAACACCCCCAAGGCCTCTCATACCTTTAAGAAACATTTTAAAACCAAGAAACAAGGGATTCAAAAAAACACAAAAAAACATACCTTTCCAGAAACCTGGGATCCTAAAACCTCACCACCTTATAACAGCTCATCCTTGAGACAAGTTTCCAAACCTCGTTGATCCACTGAAGAGAAGAGTTCGCGCCACTGAGC
Source organism: Viscum album (assembly GCA_963277665.1). Lineage (NCBI taxonomy): Eukaryota > Viridiplantae > Streptophyta > Magnoliopsida > Santalales > Viscaceae > Viscum > Viscum album. The sequence goes on from OY728120.1 coordinate 1,669,196,193, forward strand.
CTGCATATCCGATTCCATCTCCCAAGTTTCTTCTTGAACTTTCCCATGCTTCCATAGTACTTGCACTAATGGCAATACCGTTCCTCGTGAGACCTTTTCACTACGATCCACCACACGAACTGGATGACTCTCCAAGGACACATCAGCCTCAAGATCCACATCCTCATCATCAACCACGTGAGATGGGTCAGGGTGATACTGTCAAAGCTGTGAAATGTGAAACACATAAAGAATCCCACCATACTACTGTGGAAGAGCCAACAGGTAAGCCACTGGTCCGATCCTCTCCATAACTTCAAAAGGTACCACATATCTGGGTGCCAACTTACCCTCTTTCCGAATCTGATGGTGAACCAACCTTGGAGACACCTGGAGGAACACATTAACACCTACCCCAAACTCATGTGGTCTATGACTCCGATCTTCATATGACTTTTTCCTACTCTGAGCCATAGCCATTCTCTTCATGATCAACTCAATTTTCTAGGAAGTCTCCTGTACGAGACTTGGCCCCAATTACTCAGATTCACCGACCTCTAACCAACACAAATGAGATCTACATGGTCTCCCATAAAGTGCCTCCAACAGTGCCAACTGAATTGTAGCCTGAAAACTGTTGTTGTAGGAAAACTCAACCAGTGATCGATGCCTTTCCCAAGAACCAATGAGGGCCACGACAGAAGCTCTTAACAAATATTATAAGACTTGGATTGTACGCTCTGGATGCCCGTCCGTCTACGGGTGGAAGGCCGTACTCAAAAACACCGGCGTACCAATCGCCTTCTGCAACCCTTGCCAGAAACATGATGTGAAACATGGATCTTGGTCCGAAACTATGGGCCATGACACACCATGAAACCAAACTATTTCTCAAAAATATAGCTCACCCAACTGGTCGACTGTATAAATCTTCTGAATCGGTATGAAATGAGCCACTTTCATTATCCGGTCCACAACCACCCAGATTGCATCATTCTTCCATAGTGTCCATAGAAGACCCATGAAAAAATCCATCATTACATCATCCCACTTCCACTTCGGAATGAGAAATGGATGAAAAAAATCACCTGGGAATTGGTTCTCGGCTTTCACCTACTGATAGGTAAGGCACCGTGACACAAACCCCGCAACTTCCTTCCTCATCCCAGGCCACTAAAACATCCCTCGGAGATCACTGTACATCTTAGTCGAACCAGGATGCACTGCCCACTTTGATGCATGGAAATCACGCATAAACTCTTGCCGCACTCAATTTGGCACAAACATACGATCATGAACACGCAAAACACCTTCCACGCTGACGGCCCACTCAGAAGGTAGCTCCCCACCTTTAAGATTTTCATTCATGATCAGACACTCAGGATCATCAAGATGACCTTCCTTAACTTGACTCAAAAGAGTCAACTCCATCGTTAAGAATGTAAGAGTGACCTGACCACTCTCCTCCTGCACCTCCAGGTGCATCTCTTCAAACAAAGCCATCACATTCCACTCATTACTGGACTCCTGAACCGCTTGATTCTGAACCATCCTGCTCAGAGCATCAGCAAAATAGTTTCCCTTTCCTGGTGTGTACACTAACTGAATGTCAAAATACTAGAGATATTCAACCCATATTCACTGCCAGAGATTCAAATCCCATTGTGAGAAGATATACTTTAAACTCTTATGGTCAGTAAACACGGTAAATCGTTCTCCCAACAGATAGTGCCTCCAGCACTTCAAGGCGAACACTGCTACAACCAACTCCAGATCATGAGTTGGATATTTCTTATCATGGGGTCTAAACTTCCTTGAACCATAATCCACAACCCACTCATCCTACATCAACACTGCCCCAAGTCCGATTCTGAACGCATCACGAAACACGATATACTTCTTACCTGGCTCAGGTATGATCAAGATTAGTGCGGTCGTCAAATTCTTCTTCAACTCTTGAAAGGAATTATCACAAGACTCATACCACTCAAACTTGATTCCTTTATTGGTCAAGCCCGAGAGTGGTGCTGCAATGCGAGACAATTCCTGAATGAACCTTCGGTAATACCCAGTCAAACCCAGAAAACTCTGAACATCTAAAACACTCTTGGGCCACTCCCAAGATACATCTGCCTGAACTTTCTCTAGATCCACAGAGACACCTTCCTCCGAGATCATGTGACACATAAAATGCACCTCACCTATACAGAATTGACACTTTGATAGCTTAGAGTATACATGATGCTCTCTTAGCATACACAAGATGATGTCATGATGTTGGGAATGATCATCGTGAGATTTCGAGTACACTAAGATATAGTCAACAAAGACAACCACAAACAGATCAATATAGGGATGAAAGATCTGGTTTATCAAATCCATAAACACCGTTGGTTCATTAGTCAATCCAAAAGGCATTACCACGAACTCAAACAACCCATACCGACTCCCGAAAGCTGTCTGCGGTATGTCAGAAGACATCACCCTCATCTGGTGATAGCCTGACCTCAGATCAGTCTTAGAGAACAACGATGCAACCCTCAACTGATCAAACATGTCATCAATTATTGGAATATGGTACCTATTTTTCACCATCATCTAATTCAACTTTGATAGTAAACACGCAGCCTCAATGACCCATCAGCCTTTTTTGAAAAAAGTATGGGAGATCCCCAATGAGACGTACTAGGACTGATAAACCTCTTACGATCCAACTCCTTAAGCTGAACCTTTAGTTCATGGAGTTATACCGGTGCTATTCGGTATGGAGGAATAGAAACTGGATCCACTCCTGGCAGCAACTCAATTGTGAACTCAACATCCCTCTCGGGGGTAACCCTGAGAAATCCTCAGGAAACACATCCTGAAACTAATACACCACAAGAGGAAAAATAGATTGTTCCCCTCTTTCATTATCATCAAGCATGAGACATTCCACTAGATCCATGAGTCCACTCAACCGCTGGCCAAACGGTCCTGTACAACCCGCTCGAATGTCCCATTCTCCATGTTGGACATAAGCTTCACCCTTAAGCAACCTAAACTATACTCTGCGATGATAATAGTCTATGCGCGCCCGATACAACACCAACCAATCCATTCCCAAGAATAGGTCAAAACCTGACATCTCGAGATCAAACAAGTCCCACAGAAAACGATACCCACCAATTTCCAAGGAACATCCCTTTCACTGTTTGATATCCTCAACCCGCACCCCCAAAGGAGTGTCAATTGACATAAATCCAGACACCCTCTCCACAGGTAAACCCAGCGCTACCACAATTTGAGTAGAAAAAAAAGAGTGTGTGGAACCTGTGTCAAAAAACTCACTAGAAAATGTTGAAGCTACAAGGATCGTACCTCGAATAGTCGATGGTCTGACATCACCATCACCAGGCGCAAACTGAACTACCTGATGCTAACCTACCCCTCTACCCTGGGCACCTATCTGAGTACCCTATGCTACACTGCCCTGCTGGAATGAGAGATCATGCCTTGGAGTTCCACGTCCCCCCTGCCAGTACGGCCCGTGGAGCTCCAACTTGCTGCCTGACACAGGGAAACTAATCCCCTTCTCATACCCGACACCTACTTTTCACCTTCATACTCGCCTACCTTCCATGGTTTCCTGCAGAACCTCTGCACATGCCCCATCCTGCCATAGGAACGACACTCAATTGGAGGTCAGGGACACTAACCACACTTATACCCAGTCCTACCGTACTTATAGTAGAACACCTGATTCCCACAATGAGAGGTTGACCCTCCCTTCCAGCCACTTTTCACACATCCTCCATACTATGAGCTCTCACGGCATACCTTCCGACCCTCGATAGGCACACCTCTCATCTGCCCCACTGGCACCACAAGCCCACTACCAGCAAATATATTCAGGTTTCTTTCTGAGATTAGTTCCTGAACTACTAACTCTGTTAACCTATTCAATCGGAAGATGTTTACTTGAGACCTGATCTCATGTCCTAGCCCATCTTGGAAATGCCTTGCTACCGCTGCCTCATCCCCTGCTAACACTTGGACAATGCATCTCAAATCAGTGAAGCGGCTATCATAGTCCATCACTGATAGCGATCCCTGAGTCTGGATCATAAACTCTGTAGCGCGCTCCTTCCTCAAAGTCTCTAGGTAGAAATTCTCCAGAAATGTTTCCTGAAAAACCTTCCAAGACAATCCCTCAGCCAGCTCGATTTGAGCTAGAATGTTCCACCAACGCCTAGCCTGGCCCCACAACATATAAGCAGCTAACATCACTCACTTTTCGACAGTGGTCTCTAGATGATACAGAATCCTCTGAACAGACTCTAACTAGAACTCCGCTGCCTCTGGCCCACCCTCTCTGTTGAAGGTCGGAGGGTGATGCAGTTGGAACTCCCTGGTCAGCTCAAACATACTCGGTGTAACCCGCCCCGGGCCCCGATCCAGCGTCTGCAAAAGGCGGGCCATGTTCTCCTTGAACTGGTCTTCTCTACCTTCATGGATCACCACATTTTCTTTCTCCTTTACTGGAGGAGTGTTCTCAACAACAACCTCATATTGCCCAACTAGTTACCGATGTCGTGGTGGAATTTCTCTACAATGCCAAGTACCAGATTTAGAACGCATACCATAAAACAATCACGACTCAATGACAAGAGACTCCTTACTTGCCACAACAAACCACTATTCATACACTAACCCAACAAAATTTTTCAATTTGTTTCAAACCCCATTATTCCATTAAACATCATCTACCGTTCTTTCATCCTTACCCAATTGTGTATTTTCATTCATCTCATCATTTCTTGATTTCATGAAATGAACGATGCATCCTACTTTTCCCGCCTCACACACCCACCCATGCGTGTTCCTAATACAATGCATGTCACCTATCTCCCTAGGTGCCTACAATGATGCATGAGTGCAATTCCTCAAGCCTTTAAGGCCACGAGCCGATATCATAAAACCATCACATCAAACCACAAGTGCATCACCCAATGGTGAAATATCATAAATTTTAACGACATACAACCCAGAACAACAATTACCACCCTAGGTGACTTGGGTTTCCCCCATACCTGGGTTAGCTACTCCCAAGCGCGATCTCATTACCAAGGCCTGGCACGTCTTAAACAATTTCTACCAATACCAAATAACAAGACCTCAGAGAAGGAGAAGAAAGACATACTCTAATACCACATTGTAACGTCCCCGAACTAGAAGACACTAAACGGTGCTCCGAGTTGGGTGGTTACATGACCTTAAGTTCACCTCGCCGTACGCCAAAGGCTGCCGACTAGAAGCAGGGGTTTATAGAGTCAAGTGGGGAGACTATACCCCCGTTTTATCAGAGTAAGCCACAACAGAAATAAAAAAAATAGGAAAAACAATAAACAATGAAAAAGGAACATGTATAACAACCATTTCCAACAATAAATATGCCATGTCATACTAAAAGTGAAAATGTGAACAAAACCCAAAATAAAGACAATGGCTGAAATCCCCAAAATGGTTTCGACTTCCATGTCTGGATCCTCCACCACATGCTAGCCATGTCCACTAAACTATCTAGCAAGGACCCTTACCATTCTCCTGACCTACAAACATGAAGTCTTCTTGGGTACCCAACGGAGGCCCAAGCAGGGTGTGAGTATAACATTGTAGGCTACCACCAATGGTGTCTACAAAATATTCAGTATAAACAACTAGTGCATGAAAAAGGAAAATGAATGATTATTTACAAGTAATTATTTAAGGTACCAATAACCAGTTCATGGATCAAGCCATTACCACTTCCATTACCATTCATTTCACACCAATTATCATCAGTTACTATTTCATCACATTCCCGTGGGTTAATCACATACATTATGTTACATGGGTCTAAGGCCAACAATCACATGCAAGAAGCTAAACACATTTTTATCCTATCTCACTTTGACTAACCCACTCATAGCAACCATATCCTCACCTCGAACCCTCTGTCCGGGTGGATGCAATCGTTAGGATAATATACTCTCAGTCCCCTTTCCTAACTCGTGCATTTAGGGTGGAGTTTAGAACATCAGTCTTCACTCGACCCATGGGCATAGATCCTCAAGTCATACCCCACTCTATGAAGCCATTTCCACATGCTTATATATATAAGTAACCATAAACCATACAAACCATTTCCCTTTGGCAAAAACTATTCAAAACAACCCATATAGGATTACACATCATGCCTTAACCCATTAACACATCACCATTTCACATCATTTAGCCATTTACCCAATTCCAATGTGTTATGCCTATCTCACTAAGCCTTCAACACTAGACCCATAACCTATACCATTATTGTCTTTAATCATTTTACTCATTAAACCATTTAACCCGTACATCATTCTGCGTATCAGCCGTTTAACCCATTCCAACGACCCTTAGGTTGTTACCATGTCAAGGTGTACCACCTAACTTCTATCCCCGAATTAACCCAATCATGCCAACATGTTTATCAAGGGCTCTATAATTTATTACAACAAGATTCGTTGTTCAATATCAATCCCCAAGTCCGGGAAAGTCGGCGCATCCCAAGGATGACCCTAAGTTAGGTCAAGTCAGTCTCAATGCATCCCACGGGGATCGCGAGGGTTCCCATTTTCTATTTTAAACACCATTATTACCAAAAATTACAATGTTATTCAAAACATAAAAAATAGGAAACAAGAACACAACAAAACATGCACAAATACCCAAATAACCATGGGATATCAGTTGTAGACCACCTACCTCAAAACTGCAGTTGAACATACACTCAGTCGTGTCCTTAGACCTCGATCTGACCGACCTTCGAAGCTTAAACCTCAAACTCACCCAAAAGATAGGGTTTTAGAGCATCGACACAAGAGGGGGAGAAGATACAAACACGAAATTAGAAAAATAAACAAGGATGATATTATCCTTACCCGGAGCTTCGAACCGCAACAAACAGCACCAAAAATGGATTAGGAACAAAGGAGATCGACCTCTTAGAGCTCTTGGGTGATTTGGTTCATTCCTAGAGTGAAGAGGGAGGAATGGAGAGGAAATCCCGAGTGGGTTCTTAAAATCATGTAGTGGAAAACTTATAATTTTTCCCAAATTTAAGAGGTCGCACGGTTTGTCAAACCGTGCGCATGCTACTATTCGGGGGAGGAGGGGGCGCACGTTTACCAGGGTCGGCCGTATGGTTTACCTAGGCCATGCGCAAGCCGTGCGCCCAGCCCTGTCTTGCCCATATTTCCTTAATTTCATTCCCCGAGCCCTCGAAACACCCCCAAGGCATCTCATACCTTCAATAAATATTTTTAAACCCAAAACAAGGGATTAAACCAAAACACAACAAAAAAAAACCATTCCAAAAACCCAGGATATTACAGTAGATCTAGAAAACCTATTGAGGAGAGAGAGAAGTTCTAGTGGAAACCACAAAGAAACCAAAATAGAATACTTAACTGAGATGAACCACCTTCATACCACCTTGAAAACCCATCAAATACCTTCCAAAATGATAGTGAGAGCACCCCATGTTGTTGATAAAAATAAATACTGTCTAGGGTTTTTATGGGTGAAGAAATGGTTGAGTTAAGGAAAATCCTGACTAACCCCATTTAAAAACCCAATTCTAGTCGTCCACATAGTTAGCTCACATGGTTTGACATATTGAGCGATAAATGTACAGATTATACTATATGAATAGTGGAATATTCCATGGTTACCTGAGATTCTCACCTGGTTTCCCCTTACCGTGCTCGAATTTTTCATCCTTAAAAAGGCCTCCAGACATTTCCACAACCTTTCCAAACTCTCCCAAACTCTCCCAAACCATTCCCAAACACATCATATGAATAAAAAGGTATAGAAAATGGTCACATACCTCAAACGAGAGGTGCTACATATATAATACAGAAGAAATCAATGTTATCTAGAATAAATATTATTAATTTTAATATTTTTTTATTAAAATTCTATTTTTATTATTCCAAAACTATTATATTATTTGTAATTTATTTTTTTATATTATAAATATAATTTTTACAAAATATAACTTATATTTTGATCAAAATAAATATCAATATTATGTAATTCTGGTATTTTTATTTAATTAAAAATTATTTTTTTAGTCACTCTCAAGATAATATTTTAAAATTATAAGAAAGATTATGGGTATGTGGAAACTAGTTATATAATCAATTAAAAAGAAAAATCCACAAAAACATTTAAAACCAACAAAAATATCATGATTTTTACTTAATTTAAAAGATAGTGGAAACAAGAAACTTTTTTCATGATAAATATTTGACTTATAGATTGTAAATTGTGGTGATTTTTTAATTAAGGATAGAGGATATGAAATTAAAATTTTTTTTTTATCCATCATGGTTAAAGAATTTCAGTTTCATTTTCTCAAAAATATATTCATCTTCAAAATAAAAAAATTCTAAATGTTCCTCATTAAGGACATGGGGAATACTCTCTTTAATTTCATCACTAGTAGATAACTTTACGAATCATTTTATTATAGTAAAATAGTTATGATTAATTATTTTATTAATTCTAAATAATTATTATTATATATTTTCCTATTCCAAATAGACAGTTAATATTCCAATGACGAGTTTCAATTTCAGCCATCAAATAAAACATATATTTTCTATAAATTCCTCTCATTTAACACACTTTTCATTCAATTATTTTCCTATCAAGATTCTCTAATGAAATTTACATTCATATCCATATTATTTTATATTCCTTGTTAACGTATTATTTATTAATGTGATAATGTTTTGATACTATGATATATGAGAATTTTTAATTTAGTCACATTATTTTGATATGTTTATTTTCCCACTTTACTATTTTAAATTTCATAGCATGTATTTATACTTCATATATAATTTTTATAATGAATAAATAAAATAATTATTTTCTTTTTATGTTATTTATACCTCTTTTATACAATATTACAATACAAATGACATATAATTTTATAGACACATAATTATTTAATATTGAGAAATAATTATGTGATATATATTTATAAATTACAAAATTAATATAATCAAAAATAAAATAATGAATATTAAATAAATAAATATATATATTTTCTTTGTGGATTTTTTATGAAAATAGACATTTAATTTATAGGATGTTGAAAATAAACCTAAAATGGGATAATGTTTAAATTTAATATTTTTTCTATCATAAAATGTTGGAAAAAGTATTAAAATGGGGGGTGGAATGAATAATTTTAGTTTTAAAAGTATTAAATAGTTTTTTTTGTTTGTCTTCAATCAAAATTAGAAAATTAAGGTGTTGTATATTAGTTTATCATAGATATAAGGAAAATTGGAGTTTATTTCCTAAAAGAGGTACAACTCATATTCTTATAAGAAAGGTCTAACCATGTATTGCGTTATATATGAGTAAATTGAATATATGATAATGATATTACACTTAAATGATGATATTGAACCGTAATAGGTGGTGTTTCACCTTTAAGGATACCCAGTGAAAATATTATACTAGGTTTGATGATTTAGATGAAGTATTCATGTTGAAATAATGGCATCATACCATAATATATATGGATTATGAAGGTTATAAAGTCAAAATCATTCCATAATTTTAGGATATGAAAACATGGTGAAAATTAAATTAGTTGGGGCTAAGGAATATCATGATTAAATTCATAGGGTCATGTAATGGTTTTAATGATTACAAAATATTTTAAATTTTTGTGTTTTCTTAAGAGTAGGAAAAATTGGATTTTTTCCTTGGTTTTTTTAAGTAATTTTATATGATTTTTTAGTGGATCATAAGAAAGTGACCCAAGTATAATTTGAAGAGAATGAATTTGAAAGTTAATATTAAGAGTTAATATGTTCTTATGGATGTAAATATAATATATAGAGGAGAATGGATAAATTTTAATTTCTTTTGGAGAGAAACTATTTCTAGATGTTCATCCTAAAGATCTAGATTTTTTATAGTATATTTATGCCCAATGATAACACATTTATTGTTTATTTTCATTAATTTCATATAGAAATTAGTATGAAAGACTTTTATATTAGCATCCTTTTATGTTCATTATATTGAGGAAATTTATAAAGAGATAAGTTATGGGAGAAACCCTAGTATTGGTAGTGATTAGATCTTAAACCATGAAATCACATATAGTGTGTAGAGATATCCATGGGTAAAATGAAACATGAATGGTATATACTCATTAGAGTAACCCATATTAATAAAAAAAATTAAAATAACATTTATTAAATCATTTAATTTTTTAACATGGATGTGTTTTATGTTTTGTTTTTCTGATTGGTTCATAATATTGATTTTAAAGTAAGAAAAATCTCTACAAGAATTTGAGAAGAAATTCACACCATAATACATCACCCCCTCTGGATTTTTATGGGATGTTGTGGTCACAATAAAAATCATTCATAGAGAATAAATAAGAGATCACATTACCTGATAACAAACCTTTAATTTGATGATTTTTCATATTAGAATATTTTTTTCCTATAACCATTAAGAATGAATCACATTTTGATACACATTCATGTAAATAATATTGGTTATGAACGTAAACTAGAGAGGTAAATTCAATTTCATAGACCTTCTATCTTCTTATTTAGCACAATATCTTATAAAGAAAGAGATGTATATCATGGATACCACTACGTTTATGAATATGAATTTGAAATTGATAATCAATTTTTTTTAAAAAATATAAGTTTGAAAGATGTGTTGCATTTTTTAATAAATAAAATTTAAAATCCTTTAAAAACACTCAATATAGTCTTAAGAAATTATGGTTTTTAGTTTTATTTAGTTTTTATTATCTTGGGGAAGTTTTCATTAGGAAATCTAAAATCACTCCAAAATGCTCTATTTATTAATCCATGATATAATTCATATAGGGATGGTTATTTTGGATTAATAATTATTTTATTATTATTATGAGAATAAAATGGTTATATATTGTAGTAATTTAAGTGTAAAATAAAATTAAATTTCACATTAAAATTAAATGTGTTCACCATGATCTTTTTAAGGATTAAGAATGGTTCCAACACTTTGGATCATAAGAAAATTCTTTCACCACAACGGGCCCAGTGATTTCTTGATGAATATTATTACTAATAAGATTGGGTATGTTTTTTTATTTTGTACTATGAATTATGAAATAAATTAAGGATCTGAAATGGGGATTTAACAATAATTATTATAGTTATGCGATAATTTTATTCATCGATGTATTTTTAGAGTTTGATCTTGATATAAATTTCAGAGGTCAGATATATATTTACCTATGATTTTCATAGGGATATATATTGAATGAATTATATTTTAAGACAAATTATTTAAATATTTAATGGTCAAGGTAGTTTTTTTATTAATTCAATATCATTATATGTTGAAGGATTTATTTGAGATATAATGGTATCTTTTAGCACTATATGGTATTTATAACTATCTAATATAAATTAGGGATAGGTTTCATGATCATTGAGTTTTTTTTAAAGATATTATGACATCCTTGTAATGGTATATTTTCAAGAGATAAATATAAATTATGGGAGATATATATAAAATAATAGTTCAAATAAAAATGGTTAATTTTATAAAGATCGTACAGGATGAACAGAATTAGAATTTTTTTATCATTAAAATATGAAGATAATTAAGAATAATAGGAAGGATTATAAATCGTTACAAACATAAATAATATTCATACTGTAATAGAGGTGTAGTTATTTAGTTTTGGATTTTAGATATCATGGTTTTACTCTTATTGGGTAATTAATCTTTCTAGATTTTGATAGAAATGAGTTCTTTGTTTTTAGAGGATGTAATCCAACAGGGATAGTGGGTATTCTTTAAAAATTGTATTAAAATTTTTCTTTTGACAATGTTAGTATACAGGTGAATCACTATGTATAAAATCCATTAAAAAACAGAGTTTTGTCGAACTAATTAAAATCACATGTTTATTTTTTTATATCAATTTTATATTCAGTGAGAAAGATTGGTGTATTATTACATGGCATAGAACAAGATAATTACAAGAGTATTTTTTTAATTAACATACCTACAATCACCCATCATAAGGTATTATTCCATTTTGGGACCGAAAATTGTAATCATAGTGGAAGGTTAAATATTGTTTATGATTTTGTAGCTTAAATAACATTTAAAATGTATTTTTATCTCTTTATATTTTAGTGTAAAATGTTTTAATCATAAGGTAATTTTGATCATAAATGGAAATAACAACGAATTATGGAATAATTGTACAAATAACTATTTTTTATCACATTGAATAGATATGCACACATTTTTCATTCATGTAATTTTTATTAATATAAAAAGTGGATAGATAAATGAATGTTATCATAAGGAGTTAGATGTAAATGGTAGAGGAATAAATGATCAAGGGATATATTTTTCAAACACAATAACAAAAATTAATGTATTTTAAATCTTAAATTTATATATGGGATATTTTTTAAAATGTATATAAAGGTGGAAAAAATTAACAGTTGAAAGTTTTTTAATTATTTTATAAAATGTATAAATAATTTTTTTGCATCGAAAAAAATTTCATGATGCATTAATTGAATATGTGAAAGTGATTATGAAATATATTTGTGGAAATTGTTTAATAATTTAATATGTTTATAGTTTACGTTGATATTGAAAATATATCCAACTCACTTGAATCCAAAGATTTTTTGTTTGAGTAAAATGAACTAAAAACCATTTCATTGAATGATTTCATAGTAATATTATTATTTTTTATAAAATAACTAATGAACATGATCTTATGGTAATGGAATTTATTATAGAATTCACATTAAATGTGATTATGAATATCACCATTGAAGAGGATAAAAAGGAGAAAGAATATGATGAAGTGATTATTTTAAATTTTGTAAATTTATACCAATGAAAAAGATAATTCAAAGGAAATATTAAATATACATTCTAAAGATTAAAATTTATGAAACATTACTGCTATGTTTCACAAGAACTTATAAGATAAGAAGGTAGATGATCCACCATTCAAAGGAAATCACAATGGGGAGTTTATTAATTAAAAATATTTCTTCTATTAAAATTTTAAAACATAATGGAATGAGAAGCATGGGATATTACGGACTGAAAATATCTCAATAATTAATTTCTTTAGGTAATTATAGAAAAAATTCAAATTGATGTGAATAGTGAATGTAAACAATATAAATTTGAGGGTGTTTTTGAACTCGATGTGAAATTAGATATTTCACTTGATTAAATAGATGTTTATTGGGATAAAATAATGAAGGAAGATGTTTTGGTATATGATAGAAATATATATATATATATATATATTAGAAATAAGAGGAGATATATTTGTTATATATTGAGATTGAAAGAATAAAATATAAGAATCAAGATAACTTAGATATGTTTATTCATGTCAATAACAATGTTAAGGACATAACCCAAAATATTTATTATTTAACTAAAATTATAAATAATGGGGTTATCATTGTATTTTATTGAATAATAAGTCATAGAAATGAGATAAATTATTGAGTATTAATAAATTATTCCCAATACATGAATATAATTGGAAAGATTTATCAATTTTGATATTGAAAATATAAATTATTATCATAGATACAAATAAATAATATTGATAATGTCCTATAAGAACAATAGTTTACTAATGAAAGAAAACTATGTGTGTGGAATGATCACTAAAAAACTTTCATAATGATTTATTTTAAGCCATATGAAATTACTCCAAAAAAGGATACCTACATGGAATATACTAAAAAACCATGAGAGCTTCAATAAGGACACACATGAATGCACATAAAATTTAGTTCTTTTATTTTTTATATATTGGGAATATACGAAACATGTGTTCCATGTCAAAGAGGTTCTCCAAATCCTAATAAAAATGGAGGGAAGTGGGAATAAATAAATATTATTGCTATAATATTTATAGAAATAATATTTAGGGTGAATATTATAGATAAAATTAATGTATTTCTCAGTTAGGATGTAATGTAATACAAAAAATGAACATGTGAATAAGTTCATGATAATAATAAAAGGAGGAATCAAGAATGATAAAAATACTAAATAGATTTTCATATTATTAAGATAAGGATGATCTATCATATCTAGGGAAAGAACTTATATATCAACCATCAAATTATGTGAGTAAAAAATAATTGGTCAACAATAAAATGGTGAAAAAGGAAAATGTACTAAAAATAGTATAAAATTAATGAATAGAGAAAATGATTGGAAAATTTCTAGTGAATACATTTCTCAAATTCTAATAAATAAGAACATAATTATGTGTATAAAATATGAAAATTAATGACTTGTAATGTTTTCGAATGATGAAATCATGAATATCATTAGCTCTAGAAATGAAAAAATTAGTGGAAAATATAATTTGGAAAATGAATTTCATTGTCATTAAAGGCCTTCAAATGAATATATTAATTGTAAGTTACATATATGACTTTATAAATGATTTTTTAACCAATAATCCATGTATTGTAAAATTAAATAATAGTGAAATTTTTAAACAAGGGAGAAACAAAATGCGGAATCGATTCCTCATTAGAAGAGTATAAGATATGTGATTTATATCAAAGAAAGAAGAAAAAAAAATATGGAATAAAAACTATGACCATTTTATTTAAAAATTCATGGATATTTTGAGTGAACCAAAATATTAATTTGAAATATACAATACTGTATTTTATTATACTCCAACAAGTAATATTTTTTAAAAGGAAAATAAAATTTTAAATCCATATAAGTTGAAAGAAAAAAATGATGTGGTTGACAGAAGTATTTATATTAATTTTGTTGTGATGACATAATCATGTGATACTAATTTAAAGTGGTACTATATACTCTTTATTGATTACTATAGGAAGTTAATATGGTTGATGATGATATATCAAATATCAGAGGGATGTAATTACTTTTGAAAATACCGATGATTGTAGGGTAAGACTCATTTTGAAAAAAATATTGAAATTATAAATAAATATTATTTTGAAGTTAAATAATATCTAATTGGAGGATAACCTCCAATAAATTCATGATAAAGAATTAATTATAAGTTTTGATAACTCCTAAAAAAGTTATTATAATTTTGAGGATATAGAAAATTATCAATAACATGGGTGAAATGATTCTCATTGAGAATGATGTTTAAAAAATGTTTTGTAAATTAATACTTTTGAAATAAATATATATTTCCTATAGAGCCTCATTAGGTTCTAGAGTGGATAAAATTACATACAAGATATGGAATGTTTAGATGAATGTATTGAAATATATATCTAGTTTTATAATTAAATGATTAAATCCCAACAAGGTAAAGTGATTTCAAATGTTTTAATGTCATTAGAAATAAGTATTATTTCATAGATACACATTGATGAAAAATGGGAAAATTTATTTCTATAAACAAATTTGAAATTTTTTAAAACTTAAGAAGTCTGTTTTGTGTAGAATGAGATTACTTAAAAAAAATAAAAGACCAATTTACTGAAAAAATAATTTGTGATTTTATTACCTAGGGAGAGTAAACTATAATGTTGTTGACTTCGATGAGAGAATGTAATAGGAATATATTAGATCACATTTATTAATAGAATAAAATTAATGATATTGTCTAAGATTCATGAATATAATAATATTATAGATAAGATATCCCCTGTGTAAACAATAAGGAAGAAATATCTATAATTTAAAATTTTATATTCATGTAGAGGCTAGAAGATTTTGTGGAGTAGTATAGGTTTAACTTTAGATATATACTATGAATGAAGTGTTTGATCATAACAATAAGAATAAATCATGGTATATATTTTCTATTAATAAAAAAAATATTATCAAAACCAAATTGGTATTCCATAACACATTAAATAAAGAAGGTGTTGTTATCATAAATAAAGAATGAATAGAGTTATCAATATACACATAAACTAAATTTATTGATGAATATCATACATTACCTACTATAGAAATATTATAAATTACTGTATTTTCCTAATATATAACATTTAAATGGATATTAAAATTATTATAAATGGATATTAAATCAGTTTTCCCACTAGAGTCCTTAAGGTAGAACTATAAATTTATAATACAAAATATTTTTCTATACATGAAGATAAGAATGAAGTATATCCAATAAATATGGAACTCTATGGGTTAAATGTAGAAATAAGAGCTTGGTCTTTTAGGATTGATCAATCCATGAAAAATAATGGATTTTTACATAGCGGAGTTGATTGTGAGCCTTATTTATATAAGGATTATTTTCAAAGGATGATGTGTCTGATTTATATGGGTATGATAATATTTTAAGGATAAAATGTGGCTTAATGAAATATTTTATATAATTTAATAAATAAAAATTAAAAATTCTATTATTAGTGAGTTTATATTTTTTTGGGTTTTAGGTAGTATAAATAAAGCTTGTCACTTTTCTATATCTATAAAAATATATTAAATGAGTAATTTAATTATTTTTAATAGCATATTGAAAGGAAATGAAAAAATCGTTTCTAATAGAATAACAATTTCAATGAATAATGATGGAAGCACTGTTGAAATTACTAAGTATTGGAAAATCATAAGTATCCTATTATAGCTAGCAGTATCAAGATGAAAATTTTTATTTACTCCATGTCAAGGAATGGGATATAAAAGTTATCCCAAGGAAGGATATATTCTTGAGGTAAAAAAATATTATTGGTATCAAACTAATGGTGTATTTTGGGATATTCAAAAATATCACAATAATGAAAGGGTTATTGGGATGAATTTGTTGTTATTGGGTTGGTTTAGAGCATAATAGTAAGTCTAATTTCTATAGAGTATTTTATCAGTTAAACTTATATATTTCATAGATAATAAATAATAAATATTACATATCAATGATCATAACATAATATGAATATTTATTCACTAATCAATAGTACCCATAACATTGATAGATGAAACAATAGGATAAAGACTATTGTTTTGAGGAAGATCATCCTATATTGATTAAATTTGATAACTCATGTCTAATAAACATTTGAAAAATATATTTCATTATTTAGTGAAATATAAAATTGAGATAAAGTATCATTTTATCAATGAAAAAGCAATGAAATGGTTTCTAAAATTATAAAGTGTGTTTATCATAGAGAAAATTAGGGATATAATTATAATGGTTCTATCCAAGTAATTTTTTAAGAATAATTTATTGGATCATGGTGTTTAACCATATTTATTAACAAAATTTATTGTAAAAGATACCCCCTCCCATTTTTGGGGGTAGTCACCCATGATTATGGTTAAATAACTAAAAAATCTAATTGATAATTTGGACAAGTGTTACTATTATGAATAAATAGTTTATAGAAATGTTTGTTTTCCATTAGATATTGAATAATTAAGTTATTAATTACTCATTATATCCCTCAAATACATTCTCTTTGGGGTTATAAAGAAAGGGGAGTGGGGTTATTTATAAAAATCATAAGGGGAGAAATATTTAAGTGTTTTATATAGAATTCAAAAAGATAATGAATTTATCAGATGATTGTTCATGTGAGAGTATATTATTTGAGTGTATGTGATTGTTTTATCTTTGGTAAAATGTGGATATATAATGTGAACATTATTTTAATGAATATAAATAGGTGAAATAATTAATTAAATAATGGGTAAAAAATAATTTGATTAATAAAGTGGTTTATTGATAAAAATTTCATTTAACACATGTTTCTTACGATTAGAATGCATAATTTGGTATTAGAGTGAATGATTTATGAGTCTAGGAATGTGTTATAAATAATATGATTTTTTAGAGAGAAGTTTTTTTAAAGAAGAGTATTGTGTTTTCATCAAACCAAATGTGGGGTACTATATGAAAAATTCTATGTGTGATTTTTGGGTTATAATTTTTAACAAATATAAATTCAAATACACATAAAAGACTCCAAATGTTCTTAGGAATTCATTTTTTCGGAGTTTTATGAAGTTTAACTGATTTTTGGGATGATTTTATCATAGAATAAAAAGTCAAAATATAATACCTTATTCATTAAACAGTATAATATTTCAATGATTGATGGATATTATGAATTAATGATTATTTAATTATTTTAAATAGAATTGTATGATTATTCCATGGAGGAATGTACATGGAAATGAAAAGGTAAATATCACACAATAAATGGAGGGTATTTAATCATTGTTTACAAATGGATGAAGAATGATTTCTCTACAGTGGAATTCAAGAAACTTATTACCCAAAAATGAACCCTATGATTTTTTAATGATGGTTTTTTATTGATAGTTTATAGACAAGTGAATTGAGATTTGTGAATCATTATAGAAATGATGGTCCAAAAAAGGGGGTGGTGTTTTTATAATCACAATTATTTCATAGTGGTATACAGATATTTTTTTTCATATGGTGAATCTATAAATTTTAAAGTAAATTCATGGATTATGTCGTGGTTTTGAAATGGATATATATTATGAATTCATTACATTGTAATGTATAAATTTTTTTATAATTAGTTCAATTAATTAGTTTTAAAAATTTTAAAATCTATAAATTATTGAGGTCAGTAGAAGATATATAACAACATATTTAAAAATTATTGGAATTATGTGACATGAAATAAATACAATGTTATGAATAATGATCATAGAGGATTTGGAAGACATGATTTCTATGATGAATACTCCATATTGGCCACCTAAACTGGCACCCGACCAAATATTCCATGAACCGAAGTGGTATTCACAATCCACATGGGTTGGAGAAAACTACTGGGGATTCAAAATAAATTGTTTGGATTCAGGTTTTCATTAAATTAGTGGTATATTAAATCATTAATTTCACCAAATAAAAATCATTCAGAAATCTTTTATAATTCAGATTCCCATGGAAAATCAGAAAGACAGAAACATGAATGTTGATAAAAACAATTTATTATTTTTTCAACCCTTAGATCACACTCCAAAACCAACCATAGAAACATCCACTTATATTATACATTATAACTCTATTTATATAATTCATTACCATAAATTTAATGATATAAATAAACAATTATTTGAATAAGGCCACATATAAACTAAATAAAATAGTATAAGACCCTGACCTCCATATGACCTCAAAAGTCATTGTATGGTCCCAACATTATCATTATCTAATGAGTAATTTATGGTTTACTGAAAATGAAAACTAAAATTTAATATATTTATGATGTTAAATTCTCAATGGGCCACCACCCTCCTATCAACATTCCTAACAAAAAATAAAAGTACCATTTTAAGCTAGTGTAAAAAAAAGTTGGTTTTTGAAAAATAAATTTGTAAAAAAATATATCAAGTACAATATCATTTTATAAACTATAATTTAATTTTTACTAAATAAAATCAATTAATATAAATATTTTTTCATAGATTTGATTTTTTTTGAAACTCTACTTTTAGAAACCACTTTACAAACCCAAAATGGAAAAAAATAGTTAAAACAAATTAACTACACTTATTTTAAAAACCATTTAAAAAAAATAAATCGAAAAGGAAAGGAAAAAATAACACCATAGAGTATACGCCATAAGTTAGTGGACAATAATATATCTGAGTAGAATACAATTACCTCAAAAAATATAAGAAAATGAGAAATACAATCAATTTCCAAAGTTTAATCTCTAACCAAAACCAAAAATTTAGCAGTAACTGTCCTGTGATATATCCATAGGGCTCTAGATAGTATGAAACTAGACTTAGTAACATCTTAATAAAATATATCTTGTGTTCCCCAAGTGAAACTAGGACCATCATCATCCGGAACCCTCTCAATGGTCATCGGGTTGGCATAAATATTTTGTTTTATCAAATATCCAAGGGGACTAGCAATTGAGAACCACCAAACGAGGGTAGTATGCACACATGAATACCATTAACTACTATAGACCCCTAGACCATATAAAATAAATGTTTTTTAAACATACAATAATCAATATAGAAGTAAAATTATAATAATAACTCACCTCATCTCTGATACCCTCATATAGAAATAGCCATAATATATCTATCACCTATCATAACCTATAATGCACCACCCATAAATGGGAAACATGCTTGGTGTAAATTAAGGAGGGTTCTACACACTAATACCTTTTGAAAAAATATGAAATTTATAAGTAAGACATCCAAAAATTCACTTAATATTCCATGTATTTTTATTAACACTTAAAGGCCATTTATAAAAATTAATCTATGAATACCCCACATTAAAAACACACACATAAATCCATTTATGAATAAACTACTATTTTAATTAAAACTATTTAATTTTATAAATGGCCTATATTAGGCCATATCACATTTCTAATCCCCAATATTTACTAAAATAATTCTTAGAACCGTTTTTGAAATACATGAAATTTAAATAATGATTTGAAATTCTATGAAAATCCCTGGAAAAATCCATTTGGTAACCTGAATCATTTTCATAAATCATAATATGCCATTTAATGATTATTTTAGAAAATTAAGTAAATTATGGGAATGCATGTTTTAAATTAAATGATATTTGAACAATTCTTAAATTAAAAAAACAAATCATTTGTTTTTTGAAATAATATGAAATTTAATTTTATATTTTAAAAAATAATTAATATAGTTAATAAATTAATTAGAATGATTAAAATAATAATTTATAAGGATATAAATCTATAATTATAAAAATAATGTTTGTGCAAAGAGAAAACCTACATAGATTCCATTGAAAATTGTTTGACAATTAATATCTGGGATGAGTGTAGTCCAAAAGATGAATCATACGAAATAAATACAAGAAACAAAAATATTGACAGGTAAAATTTTTCCTATGTTTATGACAAGAAGCGTTTAGTGATAAGGGAAGAATAAAAATCAAGAAAACGGGGAATAGGGAAGAGGAGTCCCTACCATGGAGTTCCATCCAAGAATCACAAAGGAATCATGTGGGGTCACCATATGAGACCAGAGATTACATGGTTGAGGATTGAAAGAAAGGATCCAAGTTAGGGGTTTCATGTGTGCTTAGTGATATTTATAATGGGTTTGGGGGTTTTTAAATGTGTAGTAAATAATTCAAATTTTGAAAAACAATTGTCTACTAAAACTCACACGGTTAAGACATACATGGTTACTAAATATTTCTAAAACCCTAAAACACACAATAGACACCCTAAAACCCTTTTTATGGTTTTTCATAATACCATTAATAGTGAAAACAAAAATGTACTAATCAATCTTATTAAACAGTCCAATATTATAGAACTATTCCATGGTTAGATGACTATTTACCTAACTAGGAAGGCTAAATATGCAGCCCTTAAAACCATTTAAAATTTAGAAATTTCCATCCCAAAATTATAGAAACATAAAATAACCCATGAAAATATAAAATAATATATATTATGAATCAAAAATAACATAATGTGTTAAAATTCCCCCTCTATGATTATTTTACCCTTGTAAATCCATCGACAATGGATAGAAGACAACAAGACACCTAAAACATCATTGCCCCGAGAATGAGGTTAGAGGTATGTGGGACTAGAAATGATCATAGATATAAGACAAAACAAGTAAAAAATAATCCATATGTCTATAGAGAGCATCTTAATAGTCATCTAACATATCCATGTAGTATCCATCAAATAAAAAAAAGACACATGGGTTCATGACCACTAAGGCCTTTTATGATCCACCATCCTTTAGACATTATCTAAAATATAGGGACAAAAAAACACACACTATCACAAAAACAAAAAACACAAAAAAATGTCACTTCCCCAAAACACCCAATGGAGATCCCAATTCCTCTATCAATCATACAGACTAAAAAAATTATAAATATGAAAACAAATATCAGTTTGGGGAAATATATATAAATGAATCAAAAACAAGGTACTAATACTAACGAAATAAATAAGGACCTATATTGATCCAAAAATACATTAGAATGAAACAACATTGGCTTAACCTTCCATAAAATGAATGAATAGAAATGCACCCTAAAACCATACTAGTAGAATGTCTCCCATAGTGCATCTAATAATATCCACTCTATCCCCAACTAGGGAATAACCAATCCTTATTAGATATGGACTCCCAATCACCAACCCATAGATTTCCATATTCAATCTATCAAGTCTAGAAATACATAAAAACCTACTTCTTAATAGAAAACACAAGAAACATGAATTTCTACCATTCATAATAAACAAAAAATCAACCAAAATACCATAAGAATATATATAGAATCCCCTAAAGCATAATCAAATCAGGGATACCTAAAAAGGTTTTACTAACTTCAAACCCTCCAAAACGGAAACTAAAAAAAAGATAATCATCATACAACAATTATAGAAGCTACAAAAATAAGTAGTTAGGTTATTCCCAAAAAAATATATGATTACACTAGATCATAGGATATAAGAATAAAAACATGAGAAACATTGAACCAGGTCCAATATCAATAAATATTATAGCCTTACCAATCCATTTTGGGTCTGGTTAGGTCTTCCTGCAAGAGGAAAAAACACATAATAAAGAAGGGAATCACCTAAGGGGTTTTCCCTTGAAATACACTATCTATTACTTTCCATGTATTTTACAAAATTAATTGGTTTAATAGAATAAAACATGATGTTTAAAAGTTTGTTCCACACACAAAAAACCAAATAGTACCACTATAAATATGAAAAAATAAAAATATTAAATCCATCAAAACATGAAACATCAATGAAATATCAAATAATTTCAATTTTCATTAAATTAGACCCCAATTTATTTTTTAAACCATAATGAAATCACTTCATGCTTGTTTGAAAAATTTTAAAAAATAATCTATAAAAAAATACTTTTTTATAAATTGGAAACAAAAAATTAAAATTGAAACCCAACTTCTTTTTTTAAAATTTATTTCAACAATATCTTCCAAAGAATAATCTACTTTGAAAACATGTCACAACCATTTATAAACATTTGAAGAAGTAATGATATTTTTTGAGTAAAACTAAAATTCATTCCTTTCCATTCAAAAAACATTCAAATATAAACCAAAATTTTAAAAATAAACTCACATAGGGAAAAAAATACTTAATTCTAATAAAAATATATAATCCAATATTTTAAACATATCATAAGGCCCAATTGAATCTTTTCCCATTACCAAGATCTAATAATCAAAGTGTATACATAATAAAATAAAGTGTAATGTTAAAAAAAGATCAATGTGGACACATGGTTTAATAAAAAATGGCCTATCCATGTAACAATTCATAATATGTTCCGGATTGAGCATTTGGTCACCACTTGATTTATCAGTTCATGAAAACCAACCTCACTCTATCGATCATTCTTCTATTTTCAATTCAAAATCTGACCAAATCTACAAGGAAATATATATAATTAAAATTAATATCAAGTACACCAATATTAATAGTTAAAACAGTATCCTTAATTCACAATTCAAATCTCATGTCCGATGGAAACTTTAGGCTTGGGGATGTAATGAGACATCTAGACTCTCCCCACACGTTCCTACTGTGTTCTGACCACCCTATCACAATTAATCCAGAAATCCCAAATTTTATAAAATGTAACATTGATACCTAGGCCCTTATAAGATCCTAGTTTCAATTCCATTTATAATTTATCATCCCAGGCTTCCAGAATATGTGACACCCGACACGACACACCAATGAACCGAGTTGCATTTCTGATCCACATGGGATGGAAGAAACACCATGGAATCCTAATCATGAAAGGTTACTGGTTTCATCCATATGTTTTAGTTAAATTCAATGATACTTTCAACAAAAAATTTGTAATGACCTATTTATATGTCAAACATAGATTCTTAATTAGATAAATATAAATAAGAAAGTAGATATATGTAATTTAAAAAATTTAAGGTAAGTGAAATCGCTCAACTCATGCTGTAACTCTTACCACATAAAAAATTTATTATATTTTTTCCTCCAAAATACTAATATATATTTCACCGGGATTAATATAAAGAATGAATTAAAGGACTATTTTTTGGATATACAAAAGAAAATTAATAAAATAATATAAACCACTAACCTCTTAGTAACCTCATAAGTTACTATCCAATCACCACATAGTTAATTATCCATGAGCATTCAAAAATTGATCGAAGCATAAAACTAAAATTTAATATAGTCATGATAATATATTCATCAGTTGTACACCACCCACATTTCCTTATGAATAAATATTAATTAATGACCCATTTTAAGATAGTTTGGAATATAATAGAAAGAAGTCTTCTTAAACCTAAATTTATAAAAAACCCAAACCAAGTCCAATATAATTTTAGAAACTATCCTTTCCATTTTTTTTAAATAAAGACAATAAATTTAAATAGATTTTCTAATACCATGATGTTTTTAATGAAGAAAACCTTTTTAAAATCACTTTATAAACCCAAAATAATTTCAATTAGTTCAAATATGTTTTCAAAAATATATTTTTAAAACCATCAAAAAATAGAAATCCAAACACCATGGAACAAACCATGATATAGAGTTTCCACCATAATCCATTGGCTAATAATGGATGTAATTAGATTAATGATAACTCAATCAATATATTCCAAATAGAAAAAAATATAGAACTAAAGGAGAATATCCAACCAAAACCAATGATGATGAAGTTAGTTTCATGGGATCTACCCCTATTTCTCTAAATACGACAACATTAGACCTAGTATAATTGGAAAACACTGTATATAGTATACCCTAGTGAAAGTGGGATAATTACCATCTAGAATCATCAAGAGGTTCTTTGGGTATAGCATAAACCCATAAGAGTGGGAAACTCTCATAGAACACTATATATTGATATCAAACACACTAGTGTAATATGAAACCAATAAAACCATTACCTACCTTGGTCTACATTAAAAATAAATAACTAAAGGTGAGAAAACATACAATGATCAAGAAGGAATAAAATATAATAATAACTCACCATCATTTATAATGTTATTTCATAGAAATATCCCCAAACCATCAATCATTTTTCACCACATAAAATTTAGTAGTCATAAGTTTGAGATATTAATGTGGGAGATTAATGAGGGTTCCAAACACTCTTAAATTTTGAAACCACATGAATGCACCAAATGCACTTTTCAAAAAATTTACTTGGTATCCGAAGTGTTTTTTATAAAAAATAAAATTCCATTTATAAAACCAATCTTATAATAAAACACCAAAAATCTTCCCACTACAATCTATTTAATAATTAACGTCATTTTTATAAAAACTATTTAATTCCAAAAATTTCCCAAATAGGATCAAAACACCTTTATAAACCCCATGATTTATTTCAATTATTCATGAGTTATTTTAATAGATGTAATATCATGTGTCACATAACATGCCAAGTACAAATATTGAAGGCCTCATTTCATAGAACAAAATATTTAATATATCTCAATGTAATTTGTAAAGACCCATTTTGTATATTTATTATGTGATTGGTCTTCTTGTTTTAAATAAATCATATTTCAATAATTATTTAATTAATAAAACCCTTCACATAATAGGGGAATCAAGATGAAATAAAATTTTATCTTGGAAATTATCCATAAAAAATATAATACCATAATTATAGATAAAAAACAATAATTTAAATTATTAACAATTTACTATAATAAAATTAAAGGCCATGATATGGGAAAAAATACATAGAATCAATGGAAAATGGTTTAGATCATTAAAGATGAGATGATCAGATCTCAAAAAATGAATTACAAACCTAACAAAAAGAACTAGAACCAAATAAAAAATAATACACAAACTAGGGTATCCTCAAGAAAGGAAGAATAATTTAGAAAGAAAAAAATGTGAAGATGGGGAAAATAGGGAA
Organism: Viscum album; assembly: GCA_963277665.1. NCBI lineage: Eukaryota > Viridiplantae > Streptophyta > Magnoliopsida > Santalales > Viscaceae > Viscum > Viscum album. The sequence goes on from OY728120.1 coordinate 1,669,222,194, forward strand.
CATGAGTACCTACCTTTGATTTCTAGACATAAATCATCGAGGAATCTTATAAAATTTCTAATAGAGAGGGGAGATCGTAAAAAGGGATGCATGTGAGAAAGGTTCCATGTGAGCCAAGAGAGAGGGATAATAGGTTCTTTTATTAAACTGGGGATTATAAAACTATAATTTCCAAAAAACAAACATCGGGGATAAATTATACTATTAACCGGAATGCTTTAACTATTTGTTTGGTAACCATGAAACATAAACTAGACACCCAAAAAACACTCAACCCATGTTTCCCTACGACTCCAAATGTTTAAACTAATCTGTTTTTAACAATTCCAATTAGAACATTCCCTTGTTGTAGCATTACCATGGGGTCCAAATGTGTGACCCTTAAAAACATTTTAAATTAAATAATTTTCAGCATAAAATTTATCAAAACATATAATAACATGATATAACATATAATTATATTAATTTATATAAATTAACCATCAATAGTAACATTTGGTGTAAAAATGTGTTACTATCTGATGATTAATTCCTTTAAAACAGAGAAATATTCTATGAGATAGTCGGATTACAATGTTTTAGAGAGGAAAGGAGAATCATAGAGATATATTACAATAATATCTGTATAATAATTTATATATCATTGATACAAAAAATACAATGATGAAGAATAGGAGTAATAAATCACTAATCTTGGAGAACATATAACATATTTCTATACTAATAGAGGGTTCAATATTCTATTTTTTTTTATTTCAACCCCAAAATTTATACACTTTTAGCATGGTAAGTTTTTATTGAGTGAGATAGTAGTGAGTTCTCAATTTTTGAGTGGTTCCAAAGCAATAGGAATAGTGATATTTCTCTAGATATTTTCCATACAGTGATCTTTAGTGATATTGTTACAATGCCACATCTCTATGAATATGCTCCTTGAACAATACCTAGTGCATGTGAGCTAAGAAAATAACTTTTGTCTGGGGATTTATTAATTTTATATTTTTCAAGGAAGAGAGGAAAGTTCTAACTAATCATGTGATGATTAGTCTGGTAAATTGTTAATTATCATGCCTTTATTTATCCCTAGGTATTTATTACTCTGTGGATCAAGCATATTTCAATTTTTTAAAGTATCAAGGGGTTATACATAATAATATTCAAATGAAATTTTATTTGAGTATATATTTTTTATGAAAACATGATAGAGTTTATATGATGTTATTTCTAAAAGTGTTTGGATATTTTTTTTTAAAAATTTAACATATGATATGGAATTATATGAATCATTCATATGTGTAATTATTATTTTGTACAAATGGGATACACAGATAAATTTACCTAAAATAATCACATAAAACTATAAAATATTTTGTACATTATGATTATTTAACAAAAAGAAATGGGTCAATTATTGCCCTAATACCTGATTAGTACCTAATCATATCCACATGGGAAATAATTCAATTTATGATATAATTTATTTATTTAAATATATATAAATGAAGAAATATTTTTATTTTAAATATGAAAAATGATATGTGTGAAAATAATAAATAATTAAACTATTAATATAAGGGTTATCATTGATAAATGGATTATAATCCAATTGAGTAAGTCCCTTTTTCATGGGAATTATTAATTCAAATGCAAATCTAAACATGTCAACTAAAAATATTTCATATGTTTTCTAAATACCACTAATTGTATATCACAATACTAAGGTATTTAAAAATTTCTCATGAGATAATGATTCCTAGTAATTCTAAATAAGACATAGGTAAATTAAGGTCTATGATTCATGATTTATTTTCTATACCGTTGATAATTACCTTTCCTTGGTAAACATGAATCTAATTCTTAGTACATGGTACGAGCCCCCCACTTTCACTATATCCTCAATCTTATATGAAATATCATTTATACTTCAATAAAACAGAGTGTTAACATCAAATAAAAAGATAAAAAAATATATGATATCGTAAAATTAAAAGTTAAATATTAGTTTATTTTAATTATAAAACCATGATGTAAAAGGAGAGTTTGATCATGATTATAAATATATTTAGAAATAAAAATCTAGTTAAAATTAACCATAATATATTATTTTGGATCCACTAAAAGTACTTACATTAATTATCATTGATGTTCCCATAAATTATCCTATCTCTTAACCTCATTCCACAGATTATATTTGGTTCTTTGATTCATCCCTCATATCCTCTCCCTAATTATCATTTTATAGATAATTTTTTATTATCTAGTCCGTCCCTCATATCCTATTTATTTTCCTGATACGATCCTCTCTTACTAATTCAAATTTTTTCTATTTCCTTCCTCCCTCTATACATCATATATGTTAGTTAGATTGGTCACCATCTATACGATTAATAATACCCTAAAATATTTATATGTCAACATCAATCTAGGTGTTCCCTCTAGTTATCAATAATTATAATAGAATCAATCATAGTTACATGAATCATTATCAAACAATGATATTTAAATTCCCTTTATACCCCTATAATCCAAAAAACATTCTACAAAAAACAATTTTCATATAATCCTAAATATTTATAAAAATTATTTTTGATGAGTTGTGTAGCCTATGAAATTATATTGTTAACACACTGCATGGAGTATATTTGTATAGTAGTGTTTCCTTTTATACCTCATAGTGGGTTTGATGAAGTAGTTTATGTGTTTTATGAAATAACTCTTAATTTTAATGATAATTCATTGGGAATTGTCCCCTTTATATCATACTATTACATAATTGTTTTGATTATCATTACATGAGTAATTTGGAGAGACCATGGTTGAATTGATGATTTTTTGCGTGATAACAATTGAGAATCATTATGTGTTTGAATAAACTATCGTGTATCTATTAAATGAAATGAGTTTTGTAACATATCTCTGGAAATTTATTGAATTTTACTGTGAATTGGAAAATTATGTACCGAATTTTCCACAGGTGTACGATAAATCCCTTTTCCCAACAACTTGTATGAGATAGAATAAACCCTTTCATTAATATAAAATTTCCATATATAAATCTAAAAATTCTAAAAACACATTAAAATATTCTCAATATTATAAAAATACCAAATTATATAAAAAAATTTGTTTTATATTTTTTCCGAATAAAAAATCGAAATATAACAAAAAATTGAAAAATACCATATTTATTTCATAATCATATACTGCCACACTTAACTCCTACTTTCCCTCTATAAATTTCCTTAAAAATCATTAAGGAAAAAAATGAGAAAAATTAATACTTAATTTTAATTAATCTATATTAAATTTTTAGTATGCATATGTTTTTATGAAATTCGTTGATTACACACTTTTATGCTACCACTTCACAAAAAACATTATATTATAAATGAATGTTCACATCTTCACAAATTCTATAATAAAATAATTACATGATATAATTATTTATTATTGTTGATTTTATATATTTAAATTATTCTTTTTTTATTTTCTCATATAAATACATACACAAACAAAAAAAGTAATCAATTTTATTTATGTACATTTTTATATGGAATAGGTTCTAACCTATCACAATCCATAATTCCTCATATCGATTAACCCATATCTATAAGACTATGTGTTATAACAAAAGATTAAATTATAAGGTTTCAATAAAATATGTTCATTTTATATTATAAGTTTTAATCAACTAGTGCCAAATAGTCTAAGCAGAAAAACCCCTCGAGACTATGTGCTATAGAAATGCATGAAAAAAATATGGAATTATTTCACCTTTTTCAAGAATGAATTTTTATGTGTAAACATTTTATACACACATTTACCCAAATAGTATTTTAAATATTCAAATCTATATCATCTTATATTAAAACTATTATGATTAATTATAAAATTAATTTAATATTTATAATTGAATTTTTTAACTGAATTCACTTAAAAAAATGATAAGATAAATCAATTCATGGTAGTTTTTTTAAATTTATGAAGACATAAATATATTTTATTATTATTAATTTCAAATAAATATGATAGTTAATTCAAGGAGTCATATCAATATTATGTAATCTTTTTTACAATGACACAATGTTGAAAAACCATAGAGTGTTTCTCCAGATCGTTCATTATAATTATCTGAAACACAATCCTTATTTTTTTACAAAATTAAAAGAATATTAACTATTAATTTTTTTTATAATAATGAATGGAGGGTGTCAATGAAAAAATAAAAAATAAAAAATAATTTTTTATGTGACTCCTTCAAAAATTGTGTATAATCAGTCTCTTTTGACTCTAAGGATTGTCTTATAATGTAATATATTATAACAAATTATATAGTAAAGTTATTTAAAAAGTCATATTTGATAATAAATTATATCTAGTGAATATACAAATCAAAATTTAATGAAAATATAATTGAGAAAGAATACTTACTTAATTTCAATTTCCTCCCATCGGTGAGGAATCTATCATCTTCGACTAGGATTTTCCTAAAAAAATCCAAAATATATTGGGGGATGTGGTTTCATTTATTTAAATAATCACATGCATTTATTCATATATACTTGTTAAGAAAAAACACTTTATGTGTTTATAATATTTTCTAATAGAAACTAAACCCTCAAATATCAAAAATATAACTTTTAAGTTCCTATTTTATAGTAACCAACAATATTTTTTCCTCCTCTATTATTATATTGTAAATTCATTATATAAATTTCATCCTATTCCAAAATATAATTTACGATTAATCATTTGGTTTTGGAAATTATTCATAGAAAACTACCAAGTTATATTCATCTTTTAGAACAAGTGAAAATTTCTCTATATACTACACATTGATTAGGAAAATTTAAAGTTCATAACATCATTTTAATAAATTATCTTATTTTTATATTTGAATGAAAACATATCATGAAAATATAGTCTAAAAATGGTCCATTAGTCACTTTCATCAAATTTTAATGCCAATCATGGAAACATTTCCCCCATACAATTAAATTAATTTTGAAAAATATGGGAATAATATTCTCCTAGTAACTTTTCATGCAAAAAAATTGTCCGACCCACATGAAAAATTTATCTATATATTTTAAATATTATTCTTATTGACCTACCATATTCTAATATTATTCTATTTTATATAAAATAGTAAACCTATAACAAAAATGAATTTTGGATGAGTATTACTACACTAATAAGATGGTAAAAAATTAATCAAATAATTCAACAATGGTAACATAATCACACAATATTTATATTGATTTAAAAAATATATGATTTTTACAAATTTCAATTTTTTAGTTTTTATATATTTTAGTGTTTGTTAAATTTTATTTTATTTTTCACTAAAAATTGTTGTATTATCGAAACATAATCCATTGAAGTGATTATAAAAGGTTTTTTTTATCATAAATCACCAAAATTATTGTTTTCATTATAATTTTTAAATAATATTATATTAAATTTGTCAATAACATCAATTGAAAATAAAATTTCTTATATCTGGAAACCATTCAAAGAAGTTATTAAATGTTCTATAAGAAAATTATGTCAGTTATAGAAAAAATAATCAATTAGTATTAGGTCATCTTTAAAGGTATAAAGATTTAGAAAAAAATGGATATTTTTTCATAATATAAAAAATAAAAAGGATAATGTCATTTTTGACATCATGGAGGATGAATATGAAAATAATGAAGATGTTAAATACTAAACACAAGGAAACTAAAAACCAATGTAGAAGGATCCACTAGTTTTTGTATATTTTTTGTAGGATTTGTGAAATCAAACAATAAAACAAAACAATTTAACTAGTCCTTTTATGGATATTAAGTATATAGTTCCATAATTATTGAACACTATATTGAGTTACTTAGAACATAATCCTGAAAACATATTTCCCTCTAGGTTTTCAGGTATTTATCACTCATAGTAATTAAGTCCTATGGGTTTTTTTATAATACTAATTTTTTATCAATAATTTTTTCCACTGGTGAACTATGTTCTACTTCATAATGTATAATATAGTAATTATACATCCCTATATCAACCATCATATATGAAATTATATTCAATATTAAATCAAATATTACATTATGATAAATAAAATGGAAAAATCAAGAAATTACTTTACTAATTAACAGATAAATTTTAACATTTTTTAATCATTAATCTGTATGGTAAATTTAATCTATGTTCTAACAAGAATTACAATCTGATTTCTAAATAAAAATGGGGAAATAAATTCAATAAATATATACATGTTTTTATAAAGAAAATAAATATCAATCATGATGATGTTCCTCTTTATACACATGTCCCTTGGATTCATCTTCCAAATAATATTTGGTTCTCCGGTTCTTCCCCTATATGCTCTCTATTATTCAGGCGTGAGGCTCTGTTCCTGAGAAAAGTTTTTTATATTTTCATTATTTCCTTTTTAAAACTCCTCCTTTGTTTTTATATCGTTGTATATCAATCTAATCAATTTTTATAAAATTTCTTCTTTTACCATTATTAGCATATGTTTTCTCTCTCAAATTCATTAGATTCAATAGTGTCACAAATGGTTACACATTCCAGTATCATCTTACGAACCCTAGATTTATTATAGATATCAATAATCCATTATTCTTTCACTGAATGGTGTTTTCCAAGGCCCCGTCAATATTTATAAAAAAATATTTTCAATGAATTGACTAAGTTGTTCTATTTATTACACATTATGAAGAGTATATATGTGTAGTAGTGTATCCTTTCTATCCATTGTAATGAATTATATGGATTTTGTAATATGTTTCCTAAAATAACTTTCGGTTTTTATTTAATATGAATTTTTTTAAGGAGTATGGCTTCCTTTACTCTATCTGTGGTATATTTGTGTCGACTATCACATATTGAGTAATTAAATGTAATTATATTTGAATTAATGATGCATGAGATATCCTTGTAGCACTTGTGATTTTGTGAAGTAAATAAATATGTTTTTTAATGTGGCATATTTTGTAAAATAACTCTTGAGGGGTATTAAGAATAATTGAGGCTCTAGCCTTTGTGATAATAAAATTTCACTTATATAAGATAAATTTCATTGATAGGCTATCTATGTTTATTACATATTATTTTGATCAAACATAAAAATTAAAAAACACTTCAACATATATTTAGAAATCCAAAAATACTTGAAAACATAAAATTATTCATAAAATAACAATAATGAACCCCTCGAGTCACTTCTTAGGCTATCAGAAAATCAATAGTGTGACCCCAAGCCCTTCTCCAATATTCCTAGGGTTGGTGACTATCACCATGTAGAAATAACTCAAAAATGGGACATATTATCCAATAATGATATGTAATAGATACAACACCAATGAATAAGATAAATAAAAACACTAATAGGATACATAAATAATAAAATGAATTTTATGAAATAAAGACATATGAAGTCAGGTACAAATACATAAACTTATATGAAAATACAAAGGATCTTTACATCTAAAAAGTCATTGAATATGACAGAAAAAAGTTATTTGATATTCCACACTCCAATTACTCCATAATCACTCACTAGTTGAAAAGGACACTAATATTATAATGAAAAAACATATTCTATTAAGGGCAAGAATGAATTATCTGGTTTCATCTCTAAACAAGCTATGCTAACTCCACGTCCACCCAGACTACCTCTAACCTTTTCATTATCAACACAAATATAACCTATGTGGGAACAAACCACATATAGTGGAACTTAAAAACCTACCAAATAAAATTATATATAATAAAAAATAAGTTACCATAATCCCCTGATATTAGTATCTCACTTGGAGGAATACAATAGAATGAAATTATTGGTATGATCTAAAAAATAAATTCTACGTAACATAGATTAATCCTAATCGACAAAGTTACAACCCATAAAGGATTGAATTCCATAAAAAACTATTAATAATCAAGTTTCTAAAAAGTAATTAAAGTCTGAATTCAATAACCAGTCTATAAATAATATCATGATACAAACAAAGTGGTGCCTTTTCGAAAACATTTACAAAAGTATTCAATCCTCTCTATTAATCATACATCCATTTTTTAATTTTGAAAAACTATCCAAGGTAACCCCACATAGTAGGCACCTTCTCTAGTAAATTTAAATGAACAAAGTGAATTCATGATCCCCATGGGTAGGAAACTATATTCTATGCATTGATAAATTACATTTGGAAACATTTTCATAATTAATTTATTAAAAAAAATATAAATAATAATTAAAAATAGACCTTGACTATATCACTGGAAAGTAGAAATACAAAAGCTACAAAATATAGTCAATATTTATATAAAACATTAACAATATGGGAAGCTAAAATATTATATAGAGTAGATAAAAATTTATCTATAAAACACTAAATAAATAAAATAACAGATACCCAATTCAGTGTTACATTAACCACAATCTCCCACCATGTCATCTCTATCACCCAAACAACACTAATGTGAGTACCTTCCTGCTACAAGTGACACCATTATATTAACTATTTCTAATAAAACAATGTCCATATACCCCCAGTTGGTGTACATATGGTGTGATCATATCTATACCAATACGATATCATAACATTTTTCATTATTAAACATTTCTAGTGGAAAACAATATCAAGATAGTTTGAAAATTTGTTTAAAAACATGATTTTTAAATTTAAAATAAACTAAGGTTGTTCAAAAAGTATGAAAATCAAATAACAATGGGATATTCCAAGGTAAAAAATTTGGGGCCCTATTATTTGGATCTTCACAATCTAGGTTATCAGTCCAAAAATAATCCATGCATGCATGGAATTGAGGGAGAGCATCCTCATGTCCGTTATAGAATGGTGGCACTCAACCATGAAACCATAATAAAATTAAATATTTATTTTTAATGTTTTATTGTAGGCTCAAAGAAAATGGATGTATTAATTTTCTATGGGGTACCTATATTAGTCAGACCATTATGGTATCCAAATAGTCTATGTGATATCCACTTCTATTTAATTCAAACTCTTACTTTTCAATTCATTCCATCAACAAAGAATGAAACTGTAACCAAATTATAACTCATTAAAAAAATAAAACATTTTTTAATCATCCAAACACATAAAATTTATTATCTAAAAACTATTTTATAAATCAAAAACAATTAAAAATTTTAATATAACACATTTAGATCCTTTGAAAATTTAACTTCCTGGGATCACCAACCTTAATCAAATAAAATCACTAATAACCTGTTATAATACAAAAGACTATATGATATATGACAAAATGGAAGAAAGGGTGTTGATGCCGAAAAATTCTCAAGGGATCTAGAATGTTTTGGCGGGACAAAGTGAAGCCATATTTTGACCTGGGGAACCAATTCGGGGAGTCCGGAGGGGGCGCGCTAAATAAATTCTGAAGTGTGATAAAAAAGACACCCCTGGTGAAAACCTCTAGGATTCACAAGACATGTCCTCCTGAGCGTGGAAAATTCCGCACCCACGCCCCGCATGGTTGACTATTTCACACTGGCGACATGAGCACGCAATTATTAGGCGCCGACCTATATTTCAACACTGCACACCACCCCCAAGCACCTAAAAATACAAGTGCACCACCCTTTATCAAGAGGGGCCTAGGAGGTCGGCCACCACTCTGATGCGCATAAGTCCACATTTTACACGCCCACGCGTAAAACCCCTCTTTCTACGTGAAAAATAGCCCCTTTTGCGCGTAAAAGGTCCAACATTGCCAATTTTATACGCAAGACATAATTTTTTGCATGCAACAGGGCCACGGTGTCCGAATATTTAGCGCACCAATGTTGTACCCATATTATGCACAATTACTTCCCTATTGCGCGCACGCCCCCCTTTACGCACTGAATCTCCCTGATTTCGCACCGACCTGGTGCTTTCCACGCAACTTCCTCAATTGGGTGCATGCCTGACCTATTGTGCATAGGCCTTCCTTATTTTGTGCAACCCATCCTTTTTTGCGCATAACCCATCCTGCATGCCCCTCCTATTATGCTACCGTCACTGACCACCATGAAAAATGGAGAGTCGCACTGTGAACTTTTCGGTCCGGGACATCGGGAGTTTCCATTTTGCCCTTATGCGTGTCCACCTACCACCTATGGAATACCATGACTTGAGATACTCCTCCGCACACCATGAAACACCTTGAGTCGACATATTCCACTTGGTTCATTTCTCATGTAGTGATTTGAGATTCTCATAATCAATTTACCAAGTACCTTGAGTCGAACCATTCCTAAAGAAACTCCTCCAAACCCTATCACTTGGCTCCTAAGCTAGGTTGAACCCAAAAGGGCCACCTCTACATAAGTCCCAACACCATCCATTATTCGATGCCTTATGCCAAACAGTCCTCTCTACATGACTATAAACTATAGGACACCCTATGTTACAAATATAAGATGCCTCTTACTCAATATAAGAGATGCCTAGTGTGCCAAACATAAGATTCCAACAGTCCTATCTATATGACTATAAACTGAAGTATGGCCTATGTTCCAAATATAGGATGTCTCTTTCTCCAAACAAGATATTCTTTATGCTCAAAGAATAAGATGCCAACAATCCTATCTATATGACTATACACTGTCAGAAACCATATGTTCCCAAAAAATGATTCCTCTGGCTTAATATTAGAGATGCCTTGTGCGCCAAGCATAAGATGCCAACAGTCCTCTCTACATGACTATAACCTGTAGTATGCCCTATCATTCAATAATAGGATGCATCTTATTCCAAATAAGATATGCCTTATGTGACATGTATAAATGTCTTATGCCATGATTATAGTGGCATAACTTCAATAGCGTTGGAATCCATTCAAAAATTCCACCACTCCACCCCTTCCTTTGTGTGTCCTTCATTCAGATCTTAACCATATTTCATGTATAAAGGGAACCCCTAACGGCCTGGTCCCATGCCAAATCGGCTCCCATAACTTCCTACGCCAATGCCCTGGAAGACTTTGGACGAAAATTCGAGTCAGGTCGTGTGTTTCCAACACGGTCAGGAGTCGACCCTCGTTTGTTTGTCCCCATATCAGGCTAACCCGATACAGATGTTGTGTTTCAAAAATGGTCAGCAGTTATCCTCCATCACCACGCCACCCTCATTATGTTCTGAATGTCGGGCATGTGATTCACACTTTTCATCTCACTTTGTTTAGACTCATTCCAATGCCCTTGGCATTATCCCGCTTGTGCACTTGGGCATAGGCGTTGGCCCCAATAATATGCCTAGACCCACCAGCATGTCAAGATGCCCTCATGGCTAGACATGGGGAAGACATTATAGGCAACATCCTTGAATTATCCTCATTCACCATTTCCCCTCCATAGAGGCACCTGGGCAGCTTCCTTGCGTAAGCCCCATTCACCATTGCCACTCCATAGCGACACCCGGTCAACTTCCTTGTGTAAGACCCATCCACCATTTTCGTTCCATTGTGGTACCCGAGAAACATCCTTGCGTAAGCCCCATTCACCATATCCGCTCCATATCGGAACCCAGGAAGCTTCCTATCGTATTCCCCATCCACCATTTCCACTCCACAGCGGCTCCCGGGCAGCTACCTTACATAAGCCCCATCCACCATTGTCGCTCCATAGCGGCACCCGGGCAGCTTCCTTGCGTAAGCCCCATCCACCATTGTCGCTCCATAGCAGAACCTGGGAATCATCCTTGCCTAACCCCCATCCACCATTTCCGCTTCATAGCAGCACCTGGGCAGCTTCCTTTCCTAATCCCCATCCACCTTTGTTGCTCTATAGTGTCACTCGGGCAACACCCTTTTGTAATCCCCATTCACCATTGCCGCTCCATAGCAGCACCCGGGAAGATTCCTTGCGTATGCCTCATCCACCATTGCTGCTCCATAGCATCAACCGGGTATCATCCTTGTGTAATCCCTATCTACCATTACCGCTCCATAGCAGCACCCGGGAGCTTCCTTGCGTAATCCCCATCCACAATTGCTACTCCATAGCGGCACCCAGTAAGCTTCCTTGTGTATGCCCCATCCACCATTGCCACTTCATAGTGGCACCCGGGCAGCTTCCTTGCGCAAGCCCCATCCACCATTTCTGCTCTATTTCGGCACCCGGCCAGCTTCATTGCGTAAGTCCCATCCACCATTGCCGCTCCATAGCGGCACCCAGACAACATCCTTATGTAATCCCCATTCACCATTGCCGCTCCATAACAGCACCCGAGCAGCTTCCCTGTGTAAGACCAATCCACCATTGCCGCTCCATAGCGGCACCTAGGAATCTTCCTTGTGTAACCCCCATTCACCATTACCTCTCCATAGCAGCACCCGGGTAGCTTCCATGAATAAGCCCTGTCCACCATTGTCACTCCATAGCGGCACCCGGGCCGCCTAGAGTGTAATCCCCATGCCATCTTCCATGAACTATGAGGACTTTGATCAATGTCAAGGCATGGTACATAGGAAGCCTTCCCGAGGTTCAAGACCAACAACCATTTTCCCCATCCTTGTCCATTCCGAACTACGTGGACTACGATCCCTACCTCCTAGGCATGGTACGTAGGAAGCCTTCCCGAGGTTTAAGCCCAACACCCAGTTGTTCTGACCCCCTTCACATCGGTTCACCCCCATCCTGCATGACATTAAACTGAAACCCCGATTCCAATGTACATGGACTTTGATCCATGCCTCCTAGGCATGGTACATAGGACACCTCCCTGAGGTTCTAGCCTAACATCCATTAGTCCTAACCATCTTCACGTTGGTGTACCAATCCCCATCCTGAAATACGTGGACTTTTATCCATTCCAAGGAATGGTATACAGGAAGCCTTCCTGAGGTTCAAGACTAACACCCCATTGGATCCGACCACCTTCACATCGGTTCCCACCTCACCGAACTACACCGAATTTGATTCCCCGCCACGAGGATATGTAGGAAGTCTATTCATGGATCAATCCCAACATCACCTTCATCCTCACATTGGTTCCATCTCATTCCCCCTTCACTTCATTCAACTATCCATCATCCACTTGATTCTTACCCAGGCCTCCACATCCCAGTGGGATCATTTCTTCCTCCTCCTCGCTGCTCCTATAAGTACTTGGGCCACAATTCATAGTAATCCACATCATGTCTCCGGGTCATTGTCCTTTATGTACACCCCGGTTCATCACTCATTCGAACTACGTGGGTTTTGATCCCTGTCGTCTACACAAGGTACATAGGAAAACTCCCTGAGTTTTAATCCCAGCCAATGGTAAACCTTGGTGTTCCCCATTATGGGGTGCACCACCTCGGATCCGTCCTCATTGGGCATTCTGATCCATCCATCTTCCAGGTGTTCCCTCCTTGGGATGTACCAATATGATTCGTCTCTATGGGATGTTATGATCACTCTCATTCCGTATCCACAAGAGGTTAAACTCGTGGCCTACCTCATGATAAACATGAGATGCCTGAGGAAAACCTCAAATGAAATGCCTTTGGTGTAATCGTCTCTAAAAGACGTTAAACTCACGGCCTGCCTCGTGATAAACATGAGATGCCTGAGGAAAACCTCGGAAGACATGCCATTGGTGTAACCGTCTCCACTGGACGTTAAAATTGCAGCATACCCTGTATTAAACATTAGAAGCTGAGGAAAACCTCAGAATCATGCCCATGGAATATTATTCCCTGCATTCGACGTGGGATGCCACGGGTTCTGTGCCCTTGAGATTCCCTCTTATGAGGAAGAATACAGGTTCCCTAATGTCCACGCGCCCATAGATTCGCCGATATGATTGATGTTGTCATCTACTCCGACCAATGGTTTCTACCATGTCAAGACCCCATGGAATGTCCTGAATGAAGTAGTGTAATTAACAGGCGTCCACAGAGATATGGCACCAGGAATGTGATTCACGAACCATGACTTAATATATAAGGGAGACCCAAATTTAGGGACGAGTTCGGAGGAGGAATCCATGTAAGGAAGAACCGACATCCCATCATCTTGTTTCTATCAAGGATAAAACGTCCCTGAACATGGAACGAATGCCGCCTTTCTTTGGAAAGTGGGAATATAGGGCAATAGCTGTGCGTCCTCCACAGACGGATGCGCGCGCCCCAGTGAAAGCGTTGGAAACCAAGGGACACCATAAATATAAATGAGTATACAATTAGGATTTGATTTATCTATATCTAGGACCCTATACCCATTTGGAAAAAAATTAAGGATGGGAGGAAGATGCAAGATTATGATGTTTAAGGTCTTATATTAGGAAATCTTAATGAAATTGAGATAATTCAAATTGAAATGCACCATAGTAGGGGAGAATAATGGGAGATTGTGCACCTAAGTAAGTTGTAATTGAGAGTGGAAAGAAATGTGGGAAATTGGTTCGATAATTTATGTGTAGTTTTATAAGGTCATTTTTTTATATGATGGTCACACCACATGGTTTGGATACACTGTTTGGCAAACTATGCACCAACCAAGAAAATCAGCACTATAAAAATAAAAAAACTATTACATGGTTTCCATAAAATTTCTCTTAACATTTTCTAACATTCCAGTATCCCATTTCTTCAAATATTTAAAATATTAAGAGTAAAAGAAGCTAAGAAGGAATGATATAAATGAAATACAATAAATAGATAATCCATAACTAAAAATTTTATCATGGGTGTGATAATTCTCCACACCATATCACTTTACCCCAGAAAGTAAACTTGAAGAATGATCAAGAAACATAAGAGGCTATTAGTCCTTTATTAACATGTGTAAATATCATTTATCATGATTTTAACTCTCATTTGTCCACAATACATATATTAATAGAATAAATATCGCATATAACAATTTTTTATAGGGGTAAATTTTTTGAAATGGTTTCCCATTAATTGATACATGTTGATCTAATTTAAATTCATCCTAATTAAAAAAATTAGTGGCCTATATATTCGACTTTTTTAGTTGATAAAATTGGAAGACAACGTGAGTTGTAATTATTTGATGAGGAGATTCCAAGCGATATTCCATTTTCCAATGATCCTAATTATATCAAAAGGCATGACATTCCTAAAAAAATAAACCCTTTCTTCCACAACCAATAATGACCCAATTGAGAAGAATTTTATTAATAAACATGGTCACCAGCCGATTATTCCAATGGTTGGAGATAAATATTAGAATAAAACATATGTTGTCTCTGTGTGGTTTCGATTCATTTTCAGATTTTGAAAATCAATCTGGTCATCACTTTCACAAAACTCATTCCTACCTGAGAGGTCACATCCACATTGATTTAATAGATAAGAGATCAACATGATCAATGTTATGTTGCACCAAAAATATAGATCTTAATTAAATTCTAGTAGGTATTATCATAGGTAAATTAAACCAAATCTATATGGGAATCTGATGACCCTTCAAAGTCCAAGATTCATAAAAATATCATATCCTCCATGATTTGGATCATTTGTTCCATCTAGTTATCTATTTATGTTATAAGGCTATACAGAAACTTATATATGACCCCATCACCACATAGAATCCTTTCAAAAATTAGAATGTAAACAGGTTATCTCGATAGTATGTAATTGTAGATGGAATCTCATGAATCCTAAAAATATAATGATTGTTCTTTTTACCATGATATTCCACCATAGTGTTATCCTCGATAAGGATAAAATGAGTGGGCCTTGATCATCGATCTACCATGACCCATATAGTGTCATTTAATTGTGGTGTATGAGGAATCCTAGGGATGAATTCCATGGAAATGTCAACCCATTTTCATATTGTTTTGGTAAGTGTGTGTAGTAGGCCCAAAAAAAATTATATACTTGGCCTTTACTTGTTGAAAATTATAACACTAAGATATTAAATCATTTTTGTCTCACCTCATTCTTGCCCAAAAATAACAAAGATTTATATAATAGTACATCCTGGTGGTTCTAGGATAAACTGGAAACTAAGATATATGAAAATGCTCCTTGATGGTCCCTCTCATCATTTGAAGAAGTACATAAAATCATTTTATATAAATAATTTTCTTAGGAGGTCAGGAACAGTCACTGGGAATCTCCCAACCATTTAAAATTCTCCAAATAATTGAATTCCTCATCACATATCTACCCTCAATGGATAAGATAAAAAGGAGAATGATTAAAGTGGATACTAGTATGAAATATTACCTCTATTTAATTCTATTAATACAAATTAATTTTTGTAAAGAGTTTCATTAAATTGAATTCATCACCAGAATCCTTGTGTTCTTGAGAGGAAAAATGATAACTGGGGGAAATTGTAACCACATTCACATTTCGTAGGGTGCAAGAAATTTTGAAGTCATATACCTAAAGTTATTCCACCTATCATCAAGGGATAATATTTCGGTCCATTTATGATAAATAATATATCATAATTTTATTATCATAATACATAGTGAATATTTCCCCCAATGGTATATTGGTTCCGACACTTAAGATTATGCATCGGAGATGCATGTTCGAGGTTCTCGGTTAGGTAGATCCTTACATGGGGTTGGATATACTTTGATCAATTAACCCAACATGATAAACATACATATGAACACACCCATTATAGTACATAATCCATCATAGAAAACCACATATCCTTTTCTAGACAAAGGAAAAATCAGAATGATTGATGGAGTTAAGAACTAATTCAAATCCTGAAAAGATGTCTCACACCGAAGACTCTACAATAACTTCATAACATTTTGGGTGATATATTTAAGGGAAAATAAATTATATGAGAATTATTTCATGATATTATTTTATTATCCTACCTTCCATAAGAATCTATTATTCTCAAATAAATTATTGGGTTCCTCCCAAAACATCATAGAATAACATGTTCAGGATTTACCAAGATAACCAGTTCTGAAACCAATTTCACAAGAATCAAGATCTCTTGGATCTAGAAAAATAAACATGGATAGTTTATCAAAGTGGAGATTATCATTAAAGATTCTAAAAAAATTAAAATTACTAGAATACTCCTTCGTTTTTATAGAGTAAACTGTAATTTTATCCCCAAATACCATGATGGAGTTGTTAATCCACTAATGAAATATCTCGTTCATGATTTCCATCAATACCATATGAAAATTGGTCTTCTTGATTGAAATCACTAGGTGATTGGAATAGAAATAACTACTTAAAAGATGTGTACTATAAACCTAGGTCTCTCTCACCAATAGTTGGTGATAGTCCAACCAAGAAAAATATTATAAAACCACATTTCTCCCTTTATTTGGCCAATAAGGACATATATATTGGGAAAGGAGTATTTATTCCTAACCCTGATCAAATTCAAATTTTGGAAATCAATACAAAATCATTAGTTTCCATCCTTATTTTTATAAAAAAAATAACTAAGGAATTGGATGGGAACATAATAGTGAAAAAGAAAAAATTATCATCCAAGTAGGCGAGCTAAATCTTCATTTATTTCAACTCTACATGAGTCATATGATTTTAAGGATGATATATAAGCTGAGTCTCTATAATCAGATCAATAGTAAACTGAAATTCACTCTATAGGGGTAATAGTGAGAGGTAATTCAGTAAAACTTCAGAGAATTACATAACCACAACATGTAATTCACTTTTATTACCATCCACATCATCTTCCAAATGAAAAGTAAGCACTTGAGAGATGACAATTCCTAGTTCTATAATTGAAGGTCACACCCATCCAGACCACTAGTCCCCCTATCCTTGAAATACATTATTTCAACTATAGGGGATATTACAAGTCACTTTATTATGTTTATAGTTGATATAATATTTATATTCGATCATCTAAACCATCATGAAAATTACATCGAAAATGTCAACTTCATGGATGAGAATTTCCCTTGAAAACCTGACTTCTAACATAGATATAACACACAAAGGGTTCTAGAATCCTTACATGTTATTTCTCCAAGAGGGATAATAATCTACATAATGTTAGCAATGATCCTGGTATGTATTTTAAGAAATTACACAATATTGGAAGATATAAAAGTGTGCAAAAAAATAGTATAAAATAATGTATTATTTATATATAAAGAAATAATAATAGTTCCTATTACTATCAATGATGTTGCCTAAAATTACCCTGGCATCTAATCCCCTACAAGAAACTTCTTAACATTTGAATAATTATTGTATCTACCACTTTCATGGGATTCCACCAAAATATAACTCTATATATATGAAAAACCATTTATAACCACATAATAATAAGGATGGGATATTGTTTCTCGGTAGGCATCATATTTTATAATTGATCCCTTAATGAATAAATAACCTACACCACCCTACAATGGGATGGTGTATTAGAAAAATATATTTAGGTCTCCAAAAATTCTACATAAATGACGTTACCTGAGTTTCGTCATACATGAAGACCCCATATTACTCATTTTACGACAATGTTGGACAACAACATACCTACCACCTATAATGGATGTCATTTAATAATAAGGTGGATGTCTATATCTAATTCCATTTCCATTCAATGTTTATTATTTATTTAAATTCATCTCTAAGGAACCATTACCACCTTCTCTAATCATCAAATGATCTCCAATTATCTCATACATCGATGACTGGTCGATATCCACCATTAAGGCTCAAACAGAATCCTCAATATTGTTCTTGAGATTCCAAAGAAGACCTGAGACTAAATATTTGGTTAAATTCCAATATCAATATATTTGGACTACATATCTTCATTATAGACGATTTAAAGATAAAATATGAAAAATTCCTTAAACTTGTTTTTTATCCACCATGTTTGAAATAATTCATTACTAGAGGAACATCAATTCAAAATATTTTTTCAATGCCAATATGTTGGGGTAAAACTAATGAGGTAATATCACCTTAAAATGCTGATAATAAATATTTCCATGAACCAGTTCCTAAAAAACTAAAACCCAAAACTTGGGGATAGGTCCTTCATGAATAAAGGATTAACACTTCACGTTCATGTAGTCTAGAGTTCCATGAAATTTGAATATTCAATTATTCTACTCTAACCAATCTATGACTCTAGGGCATCGTTGTTTATCTAAAAATATTGAGGCTTATGATTGGGGGTATAACATCCCTGATTTTTATTACACACCTAAACATGATTTATTACCTAAACTCTTCACATAATACAACATAGAAGATTGAGAGGTCTAGTGTATTTTGGGATTAGGATCATTACATAATGACTTAAAACATGAAACACGTCATCTTTATTGAAAATGTCCTTTATATGACCACTACATTCCCTCGTACTTGGCATGGCATGGGATAACCTGAGGACATGCATAAGAAAATGGTGAGCTATAAAGCCCAGTAAGGGAGTAAACAAGGTATAAACTGAGGATTACAATACATGTTAATAAATAGGAATATCAAAAGAGTTTAATTGAATCATGAACATAAAGGCATGATAATGCGTGATTATCATAACATGGAAATGTGGCAACAACACTTAACAGGGAATTAGCATGATCTAATGATCATTACACATGGAGAATGAGTAAACCCTCATTACACATGAAGAATGAGTAACCTCTCGTTGCACATTAATTATCATGAGTCAAAACCCATTTCACATGACGTATCATGATACTATACATTACCCAATTCATTGGAGCGCTATCTGGGCACACCCTTCTTAAACATTTCATTTCATGCATAAGTGTGCCACATGGATCATAAAACATAGATTCATAAAACATCATAATTTATTACATGATAAAGAAATGTGGAATTCATACACGAGTCTTTATAATCAATAAGTAAATGTTCATAATGGTGAAAAACCTTGATAGAGAAATGGGCATGGTATTCACTACACAATGACATTGGCTTGGAAAATCGGTGCAATTTCGGCAGCTTAACGGCGTGATGTAAAAATTCATAAAAGTGGTTGATGTGAGAGAAAGGGGTGTATCATCATATGTACATGAAATGGACAGTAAGGGGGGTTATATAGATTCATGTCCTAACAATTTTATTGGAATTTAGATTCATGATACAAAAGAATTTCTTGAATGTAAATGAGGAGAGATAAATTCCATTCCGAATTTCGGCATAGTAATGGGTGTATTTGGGAGGAGTTTATTGAGAGAGAAAGGGGTCTCTCATAATTCAAACATAAAGAGGGAAACATGGGGGAGGTGAGAAACCATACCCCAACAATTATAATTGAAATTAAAAGGACATAACAACTTAAAGAAAATTAGACAAAAATGAGAAAGGACGAAAAACCCTTACTTGGATGTGTGCTTCTAAAGTCTTGGGAGAGACTTCAGAGAGGCTTCTTGGGAGCTTGGGGTGCCTTGGGAGGATTCTAGAGAGAGGATGTTAGAGTATGGATGAACTCCAAAGGCTTTGAGTGAAGAGGAAGTGGGATCTTGTGTGTGTTTATATATGAAAGGAGAGGGAATTCGTTATTATTTAGGTTTGGGGCACCTCACATTAAACTAATCAAAACCACAAACCAGAGCCTAGTTTTTGCCTATGGTTTTTCCAAAAGGGAGTGTAATAAAATATTTTATAAGGCCAATGCCAGAACTTCTTAAAATAATAGGGTGGCTTATGTGGAGGTGAGTCACACTCTCAAGGAAAACAATTTAAAAAGAAAAAATGTTTTATAAGTCTTGAAGGGTCCACTAAAGATTTGTAAAATAAATAAAAATAACCCAAAATCAAATTACATTAATGGTAAAACATATATTGGAAGAAAATGTTTTTTACATTATTTAATTATACCACTATTGGGTCATTATGATGTTATAAAACACATTATATATTTAAACGGTATTTAATTTTTGCCCAAAAATTCGACTGTCTCAGAAAATTATGAATAATTCACCGTTGGATAATTTTGACATATTGATTCCCGAAATAATATATATTTTATCTAAACAATTTTTTAAATATGTTAATTTTTACTTTTAAAATAAAAACTGTCATTTATAGAAAATTCATGGGTTTTGACAAAAATGTCTTTCAAACCATAACAAAAATTACAATTGCATTCATAAAAGTATACGATCATTTTAAAATGTAATTTAATAATAATAATATATTATTAAAAATATTATTTGATTAAAAAATTAATTAATTCATCAAAATATATTTCTTAGTTGAATATTAACAAAAAATACTTTTTGTGCTTTAAAAATAATTTTCAATGTTACAATAATAAAATGAAAGTATATTATTTATTATATACAAAAGTAATGTACATAATCATAGTATTAGGGTCTTGTTACATATCCTCACATAACACCCATATAAGGTCAAAGGGTAAGGTGTGCGATGGTGAAAGTCTCATGGGGTGGCTTGGATTAGATCCCTTTGGTGCTAATCTATATGAACTTACATTCTTCCCATAGTTAGTTCCTCTCAAGCTTAACGTGTTCATGCTCGGCTTGGGAATGGTCAAGAGAGAAGCCCAATGATGCCACCTCCTTTCCGAGCTCCAAAAAATGGGCTTCATATGGGGATAGTATTCTGCATGAGGCCATCCGTTCCTTTTTCTGAGTAAATTGGATTTTTAAAGCCCTATATTTGTACTAATCAAGTGATCACTGTTCAACAGTTATATTTGTAATGGTCATAATTCATAACGGTATTTTAAAATCCCAAAACATAAAACCAAAGCAGTGAATATGTTGTATAACCACTTCATATATTAAGATATTTAATTGGATCAAGAGGTATTTTCATTAACAAATGTTTGAGCCATTACAATCTTCCCCCCTTAATAAATTTTGCCCTCGAAATTTCCTTTTCCCACACTAAAAAATATGAGGGCAACTCTGGTTCATCACTTCCTCTGATTCCCACGTTGCTTCTTAAAACTTGTGGTTTTCCACAACACCTTGATGAGGGGAATTGTCATACTTCATAGAACGTTTTCTCAATGATCTATGATTTTCACTAGTTTCTCCTCATATGAAAGATCATCCTATAGCTGTATCACCTCTGAAGAGAGTACATGTGATGGGTTTGGTATGTACATCCTTAAGAGGGATAAATGAAAGACATCGTGTATATTGTCCATGGTAGGTGGAAGTGCTAGTTGATAGGCCACAACCCTGACACGATCAAGAATCTCGAAGGGGACAATGTACATAGGACTTAACTTTCCTTTATTTCCAAACCAAATGACCTTCTTCCATGGAGATATGCGTAGAAATACCATGTATCCAACTTTAAACTCAAGTTCTCATCGACAGTTAACTGCATAACTCTTCTGTTGACTCTGGGCTTCCTTGATATGCTACTGAATGGTTTTCACCTTCTCTACCATTTCATCGACCATTTATGGTCCTAGCAGTTTACGCTCACCAAATTCATCCCAACATTCCAGTGTTCTACACCTCTTCCCATATAGTGCTTCATATGGTTCTATTAGGATGCTGAAGTTGAAACTGTTATTGTAAAAAAACTAAACAAGAGGAATAGGTTGATTCAATCCTCCTTTTATGTCTACTGAGCATGCTCTCAACATGTTCTCAAGCATTTGGATAGTCCGCTCGGATTGGCCATTAGTTTGAGGATGATAAGCTGTACTGAAGTTCAGCTCAGTATCTAGAGAATGTTGAAGAATCTTCCAAATCATAGAGGCTATTATTGGATATCTATCAGATACAATAGATAGTGGTACACCATGAGACCTTACCACATCCCTGATATGTATATGTTCCAGTTGATCCAATGATAAATCCTCTCGAAATGCAATGAAGTGTGCATGACTTTGTAAGGAGATCCACAACAACCCAGATTACATTTTTTTTCTTTGGATGTCTTCTAAAGTACGATGAAAAAGTCCTTGGTGATGTTATCCCATTTCCATACTAGTATATGTAATGGTTTCATCATCCCCTTAGACATCTGTCCCTTAGCCTTCACTTTCTGACACACCAGGATCATTGATGTATATTCAATGATCTCCTCCTTCTTGTACTCCCACCAATAATGCTTTCGGAGATCTCAATACATCTTTGTATTTCCTCGATGAATAAATAAATTTGAACTCTGTGCATCATCCAAAAGTTCCTTCTTCATCTTTGAACTTGATGGATCACGTAGTGTTTTCCCAAATCTCAAAATTTCTTCTTCATTCATATTGAACTATGAGGATTTCCCTTTTCCGATAGCTTCCACTTTCATTTTAATTCACACTTCAACCTTTTGATCATCCTTTAACCTTTCTAAAAGAAACAGTTGAGAAATAATTTGTGAAAGGATTGATGATGTTCCCTTCTTTATAATTCTCATGTCCATCTTCATCAAATCTATGAAGATTGGATCCTTTTCAATTCTCATCAAGAATAGAATTGATGGGTCCTTTCTACACAGAGCATCTTCCAACTTGTTCGCTTTCCAAGGGTGGTAATGGATTGAGTAGTCATAGTATTTGATATGTTAAAACCATATTCATTGGTTCTGGTTCAACTCTTTATTTGTGAATATATACTTTTTGCTTTTGTGGTCCATATATATATATCCCACTTATCGCCAAAGAGATAATGCCGCCAAATTTTCAATGTGAAGATCACTGCAGCCAACTCAAGGACATGTTTTGGATTGTTCTTCTCATGAAAATTCAATTTCCTTGAAGCATAGGCAATGAATTGGTTATTTTTCATCAACACACATCCCATGGCCTTCATCGATGAATCACTGAATACCAAAAATGGTTCTCCACTTGTGGGGAAAGTGAGCACGAGCATAATGATAAGCCTCCTTTTTTAACTCCTTGATGATTTCTTCGCATTCATCACTCTATGAAAACATTACTCCATTCTGAGTTAGCTTGGTAAGAGGGTTGGACAATCGTGATAAATTTCTCACAAATTGTCGATAATATTCAGATAATCCCAAGAAGCTATGTATATCCGTTACTGATGTTGGCCTCATCTCTCCCTCAATTGAAGATGTCTTTGAGGGATCCATAGATATCCCATTGCTTGTGATGATATGGCCAAGAATGATAACTCCTTCAACAAGAACTCACACTTGTTGTACTTTTCATAGAGCTTCTCATCTCGCAAGGTCTCTTGTATAGTTCTTAGATGCTCCTCATGATCCTCCTTTGTTTGGGAGTATATTAAAATATCATCTATAAAGACTACCACATATTTGTCGACATAATCTCTAAAGACTCTATTCATCATTTCCATGAAGATTTCTAGGGCATTAGTGAGTCCAAAAGGCATTAATATGGATTCATAGTGCCCATCTCTTGTACGAAAAGCAGTCTTGGGGATATCTTCCTTCTTCACCAATACATGATAATATCACGACCGCAAATATACCTTGGATATGTATTGTGCTCCATGAAGTTGATCAAACAAGTCATAAATTCATGGGAGGGGATACATGTTCTTTATCGTGATTTTGTTAAGCTCACAATAATCGATGCAAAGGCACATTGACCCATCCTTCTTCTTGATGAAGAGGACTAGTGAGCCCCATTGTGAAGCACATGGGAATATAAACCCCTTATCTATATTCTCCTGTAGTTGTATCTTCAGCTCCTCAATCTCCACAACTACCATTCAATAAAATATCTTGGATATTGGAAACATCCCAGTAATTAGATCAATTGAGAATTCAACATCTCTTCTAGGAGGAAGACCCACCTATTCCTTGGGAAACACTTCAGAAAATTCCCTCACAATAGGAATGTATTCAAGGATGGTTGCTTCCTGGGACTCAATCATCTCAGCCAGATATTCATGCTCATAGGGCAGTAATATCCACACTTGAGATGATGGAGCTAAATAAGATTCATCCTCCTCATTGCACTTGTACAGAATCAGAGGTCGATTCTCCATATGGAGTGTGATTCACCTCTCACGGAAATTTATGTTGTCTCTATATAAGGAAATCCAATCCATGCCAAGAATTGCATCAAATTCCACCATAGGGAGTATGATGAGGTTTTCTGGAAAGATCAATCCATAGATTATGACAGGGGAGGATTTATATACATGGGATGAAATGATCTCCCCATTTTACATACTCATCGAAATCTTTATATATATGATTTTTGGTGGTGTTGGGATTGTTATACTAAACTTTCAAAATATAAAATAATGCATAGATATTGAATAAAAAAGTATGTTTTCTATTCATGAATGAATAACTAGCGTACCTATCACCACTATGTTGTATTGGTTCACTTCGGCGGTAGTGATGGAAAAATTTCTCCCTTACTGCCTTGGAGGTTGTTGGTTGCCTCCAAAAAGACTTGGATTAGGGAACTTATTAGCAATGTGGCCTGGGTCATTGTTGTTGTAGAAATGAACAATGTGTTGAGGTTTGAATAGAGCATTCCTCTCCTTGGTTTCCACCGTTTGTTTTCTTGTCAATATTAAATAGATAGGCTCCCTTCTCTTCCACACCTAAAGAATTTCCTCATCCCCTTTAGGAAATTTATGAGGTGTTTCTTTCGGAAGCATTGGCAGGTGGGGTGATGGATCTTCTTAAAACCACTGAATTTATCCATCAGACCGCTAGAATTGAAGTCCACATTACGCTTCTTATCCCCATGATACCCCTGAGATTATCTGATCTTCATTTCATCCTTGAGGGCTCATCAGACAATTTCTTCATAGCTGTTGAAGTCACGGATCACCAGTGCTTTCTGCAGGCTTAGTTTCATCCCACGAAAGATGCAGTCAACCTTGAATTCGGGGGTTACGACAACTCCGAAAGCGTTTCATGCAATCCTTGTGAAGTTCTCGTCATACACTCCAACAGATTCTTCATCTTTTTTCATGATGGTAGGGAAGTCCATTTCCATCTTAAGCCAGAGGGTGCACGGAATATATTTATCAAAAAACATTTTCTAGAAGTCCTTCATTTCCAACACCTTGATCTACTCCTCAGGCTTTGTATTTTTGATCAACTTCCACCATTGATCAGCTTCACCCTCCATAGGATAAGCAGGAAAGAGAAACTTCTTTTTTCCAGAAAATTTAAGGATGGATAAGATCTATTCAATGGAGTTGATCCATTGTTCATCGATTGAGGGATCAAATGATCCGTTAAAAGCAGGAGGCCTTTGTATCATGAAGCTCTCGATAGTGACTTTTTATTTCTGGGGGGGGGGGTTTTAACATCTTCTTGACCCATGTTTCTATTCAAATCTTGAGATATCTAAGAGATAAGCGTGAAAATGTTCGTGACTACCTCTCCCATCGGATTGGACATCTCATTAGTACAATCATCACATTGATCTTCCCATCGGTTGTTAGCCAGAGTCCTCCTATCACCGAACTTTGGCTGGAATAAAAGGAATGTTAGGGGTAACACATAAAGGGTAATACAAATACAAAAATTGGTGAATTATAAATAGATTTTATTTCCTTAACTTATGAATCTATTGGATTAATTCTATGTTATCCATTATCTAATTTCTAACATATATTCTTATGGAATTTTTTAAGTCCATTAATAGTGGTTCATACTAAGTTTGTGATTTTAACAAAGAATATCCCCCTGGAGTGTCGTAACCAAGAGTGCACCAAGTCCCATTGTTGTGCACCGGTTCCCATTCGAGTATAGCTCAAAGAGGAGTTTTCAGGTTTACCCCAAGGATACATCTGTGCCAGAGCCTCATATACCTGCTCGTATCCAGACAGGGATGTATTTTCATGATAATCCACTTACTGAATACTCACCAAAAAATAAAGATGTTTTTATTATACTTATTCTTGTCCCTAAGGCTTCACTAGGGTTTTCTAATCCTAGTCCCAAAAATAACTAAACCTATCCTTTGATACCAACTATAACAACCCTGCTTTTTATTACACACTTAAACATGATTTATTACATAAACTCTTCACCTGATACAACATGGAAGATTGAAAGGTATAGTTTATTTGTGGATTAGGATCATTAAATAATGACTTAAAATATGAAACACAACATCTTTATTGAAAACTTCCTTTACATGACCACTACATTTCCTTGTACTTGGCATTGCATGGGATAACCTGAGGGCATGCAAAAGAAAATGGTGAGCAATAAATCCCAGTAAGGGATTAAAAAAGGTATAACATGAGGATTACAATACATGTTAGTAAATAGGAATATAAATAGATTGTAAGAGAAATATGTACATAAAGGCATGATAAAGCGTGATAATCATAAAATGGAAAATATAGCAACAACACTTAACATGGTATTAGCATGAGCCAAGGATCATTACACATAGAGCATGAGTATACCCTCATTGCACATGAAGCACGAGTAACCCCTCATTGAAAATGAATTAGCACGAGTCAACACCCATTTCAGATGACATATCATGATACTATACTTATCCAATGTATTGGAGCGCTATCAGGGTGCACCCTTCTTAAACATTTCATTTCATGCGTAAGTGTGCCACATGGTTCATAAAACATTGATTAATAAAACATCATCATTTATTCGAAGATAAAGGAATGTGAAATTAATACATTAAAAATTATAATAAATAAGTAAATGTGCATAATGGTGAATACCCTTGATAGAGAAATGGGCAAGGTATTCTCTACACAATGACATTGGCTTGGAAAATCGAGGCAATTTCGGCACTGTAACGGCGTGACGTAAGAATTCATAAAAATGGTTGATGACAGAGAAATGGGTGTAGCATAATATGTACATGAAATTTAGATTAATTTTGTCATATAGATACATGTACCAACAATTTTAATGGAATTTATATTCATTATACAAAAGAATTTCATGAATGTACGTGAGGAGAGATAAATTTGTTTCGGAATTTTGGTATAGTAACTGTGTATATGGGAGGCATTTATTGAGATAAAAAGGGATATATAATAATTAACACATAAATAGGGAGTCATGGGGGAGGTGAGAAACCATATCCCAACATTTATAATTGAAACTAAAATGGCATAACAACTTAATGAAAATTGGACAAAAATGAGAAAGGAAGAAAAACCATTACATGGAATTGTCCTTCCAAAGGCTTGGAAGAGGCTTAAGAGAGGATTCTTGGGAGCTTGGGGCACCTTGGGAGGATTATAGAGAGAGGAGGGAAGAGGTTGTATGAACTAAAAAGGCTTTGAGTGAAGAGGAAGTGGGATCTTGGGTGTGTTTATATAGGAAGGACGAGGGAATGCTTTATTATTTAGGTTTGAGACACCTCACATTAAACTAATCAAAACCACAAACCATCCACTAGTTTTTTCCCATGGTTTTTTCCCAAAGTGGAGTGTAAAAAATATTTTATAAGTCCAATGACCTAACTTCTTAAAATAATCGGGTGGCTTATGTGGTGGTGAGTCACACTATAAAGGAAAACAATTTAAAAAGACAAAATGTTTTATAAGTCATGAAGGGTCCACTAAAGATTTCTAAAATAAATAAAAATATCTGAAAATCACATTATTTTAATGGAAAAAAAAATATTGGACGAACTTAATTTTTATAGTATTTTATAACATCACTATTGAGTCATTATGATGTCATAAAACACATTATATATTTAAATGGTATTAATGTTTTACCCAAAAATTCGACTCTCTCAAAAAATTGTAAAAATTTCACCGTTGGATAACTTCGACGTTATGATTTTATAAATAATATTCATTTTATATATATAATTTTATAAATATGTTAATTTTCACTTTTAAAATAAAAACATATATTTATCAAATATTCATGGGATTTTGATAAAATTGGCTTTCAAACCTTAACAAAAACTAAAATTGAATTCATAAAATTATACCATCATTTTAAAAAGAAATTTAAAATTAATATTTTATTAAAAATATTAATTAATTCAAAAATACATTAATTCATCAAAATATATTTATTAGTTGAATATTAACTAGAAATACTATTTTTACTTTAAAAACCATTTACAATGTATCAATAATAAAATGAAAGTATATTATTTATTATATAAAAATTTAATGTACATAATAATAGTATTAGGGTCTTGTTACATATCCCCTTATAACACCCACATAAGACCTAAGGGTAATGTGTGTGATGGTGACAGACTCTTGGGGTGGCTCGGATAGCATCGCTCAGGTGGTAATCTCTATCAACTTCCATTTCTCCCGTAGTAAGTTCCTCTCAAGCTTAATGTGTTCATGCTCTGCATGGGCTAGGTCAAGAGCGAAGCCCAATGATGTTACCTACTTTCCAAGCTCTAATAAATGGGGTTCGTACGGAGAAAGTCTTATGGATGAGGCCATCAGTTCATTTGTCTGAGAAAATTGGATTTGTTAAAGACTTATATTTATAATAATCATGTGATCACTGTTCAATGGCTATATTAACAACAGTCACATTTATTAACGGAATATTAAAATATAGACACATAAAACAAAATAAGTGCATATGCTGTATAACCCTTTCACATATTAAGACATTTAATTGGATCAAGATGGATTTTCATTAACAAAATTTTGGGTCATTACAGAGGTATTATTAAGCTCAATCCTACATTGGAACTAAATAATCTCACCTAACTAGTACTGGGAACGAACCCATCCCTTGGTCTATAGCTCAAGCATCGCAGACCAATGACTCAATGACGTCCAGATTAATCAATTGATCATTACTGGGGAATTTATCTAAAACACCCTTTGTAGGATAGACATGTTGTATTTTATGGTGCATGGAACTACAAAAATCAGATAGAGAGATGAAAACCCCTCATAACAACAGATCCAAGACGAATCAAACCAATTACAGTTATAAGAAATGTTTTAAAAATCGTACATAAATAACAAAAATTAAGAAATTTCCATAACACTCAGATTGAATTCATATTATACTTCTTATTCACCTTTCCAACTAGAAAATTAAAAATCTATTTCTATAATATAAAAAAAAACCTAAACATCCCCTAGAGGCTAAAGGCTCCTCATCATGAGTGTTGCCCAGAAACTCCCACAAAACCTACCCCACATGTTTGGAAAACCTTATATCTGGTAATACCTATATTAAAAATATTATATAAATATATACCTAGATCTGATACATTTTTTCATGAATAGACCATGGTCACACCATAGTCAGAAATTTGATCCAGTCCCTGGAAACGATCAATGGGCATTCATGATCCCCATGTTCAAGAAACAAGGTCTTCACATCACCAATTTCATTTATTAATAGTTTACCCAATAAATCCATCCATAATATTTAAAAAATAATTTAAATAAACCATGGAAATTCAAATAAAAATTTGAAATTACAATCATAGAAAAATAAAGTCAATATCCATGTACAAAATGAATAGAATGGGAGTTACAACACTATACAATAAAGATAAAAATATACGAACATGACAAAAAATTAATAAATGTAAAGATAGCTATGTTTGTCTGAAATAAGTTTCACACAACTAATATGTCACCTCCATCATCCAATATCCACTAACGTGAGTATCTTACACCTCCCAGTGATGCATTACTTCTATATGTGTTTGAAAAAATAATGTTTAAATACACTCATTGGGTGTATATAGAATGTGATCACATCTATCCTAGTAGGATCCCACCAAGTGTTTCAAGAAAACCATTATTAGACCATATAAAATATTCTATTTTGAAAATATACTTAATAAAAAATGTTTTCTTCATTTAAAATAAACAGAGCGATATCAATAAGTTAGAAAACCCATGCACCATGGGATATCCTTATGTAAGTAAATTGTTGCATTATCCTTGGATCCCCTTACTCTTAATAAACAATCCAAACACAATCCCTTTTCATGAAAATACTTAGAATAGAATTTTCATGTTCCTATTAGTGTGTTAACTAATATAGATACCATTTCATTATTTCTCAATTTAATTTTTAATGTAGTAACTCCCACTATATTAATTATTTATGGGAAATGATTATATATTTGATATAATGGAATTATTTTTGTTTAATTATCTAAATGGACTAATGATTTATTTTCAATTTTTTTATTCATTTTTGATAATAATTAGAAAATAATTCTATTTTACATTTGTATTTTATAGGACATTATAATTTTAAAATCTATTTGAAATCATCCTTCAATTTATTAATTTTCACTTTCAACAGCACATTAGTATTTTTTTAATAATGTTTTATATTTTATCGAAATTTCATTTTCATTTTTTTCAAATAATTATAAACATGTTAGAATTCAAATTTCATTTTAAGACCCTGAGATGGGTCAATATTACTCATACATAAATAATTCATTGAAATAGAGTATCCTCAGTTTCAATCCTTATGATTGTCAAATATATAACACAATATTTCCAATTTTCTTTAGCTCGACTTTGACTATCATTTTTATAACATTTTGAACCCTATATTCTCCTTCACTCTGTAAATAATTATTATTGTCCATTAGATGAGGCGATTCACTGATTGAGGGTTTGAAAAAAATTATTCTTTTATATTAGTTTTGATATTTGTTTTATTTTATTTCTTTAGTAATTATACATTGTATATTTTTAATCATTTTCACATGTTTTTTTTAACTTTTTCTATATTTCTTTTAACACTCCATGATTGTTTTAATTAATTTTTTGAAAAATTTTAATCTTTTTGATATTTTTATTTTCATGAATCATAAAATATAGCTTGTATTATATGAAATAACTATGGTTGGCTTCTGTTTCAGGAAACACTAGGCTATTCATTCACTACATCCAATATATATATTATCTTAACGTACACAAAACACTATTTTTTTATTACGTTACAAACAATTCTG
Organism: Viscum album; assembly: GCA_963277665.1. Taxonomy (NCBI): domain Eukaryota; kingdom Viridiplantae; phylum Streptophyta; class Magnoliopsida; order Santalales; family Viscaceae; genus Viscum; species Viscum album. Next base: position 1,669,253,995 of record OY728120.1, read on the forward strand.
AGTTCCTTGGATAGCATGTTTTACACAAAAGGATGAGTTATACTGAACTACAATATACATTTAATAATATATTTAAAATATATGTTATAGCTACCACCTAGATGATGGAATGGAAGTTACAAATAATATTAACTAAATCATTAAAATATTAGTAACAAATGTATATAAAATTAATCATTTTTCTTATCAATTAGTACAATTGCGTGGAAGAACTATTTGAAAATAGAGAAATTACTTTTATATGAAAACTATTTATATATAAAAACACAATTTTCTCTCAATAAATTTAAAAAACTAATTTTGATTAATTTTTTCAATAAAAATTATACGTTATATATTTAATCAATATTTTTGGGACTTATACGATATATTTTATTGGTATAGGATAAGAATAAATCCAATTTCATGAATAAAAATATGTATTTTTTTTAAAGGTATTTTACTACCATTTAATGGAGAAATCATTTTAAGCCCTTTTTTGAAACTTTAATAATTTATATTTGTAAAAATAATCAACATTTTTGAAATATTAATTCAAAATATACATTGGGTAATTTTTTGTAATTTTATTTAAATAAATGGATTTCATATTTTAAATGTGACTAATTTATAATTCATAATAAGGATAAATTAGTTTTTGACCAAAAATAGTAGGGAAAGTTATTAATATTAATTATAGAGATGGAGAGAATAATTACCTTATCAAAAGGCAAAAACTTAAGGTTAAGGCCCAAAATGACCTAGAAACCTATCCAAAATACATTGTATGTTAATAAATAAACCTTATACTCTATTGGATTGTATTGGGATAATTATTGGGGGAGCATTCCATGAAAGAAATGTGGGAGGAATTCCCTTTTAAATAATTTGAAATATTTACACTCGTCCTCCACTATAATAGGGAAATCACCTCTCCCTGTTATTAACAATTATAAAGCCATTTTACTTAGCTAAAATCTGAAAAATCTCCTACAAATATACCAAAATTCATCCTAGAATCCTCACATTGTTTATAAATCTAATGAAGGAATCCATTTAGTGAAAACCAATAAAAGTTACCCAAATAAGAGGTAACATAATTCCAGTAGACCTTTTGTTTTATTTTAATAATCCTACACCTTAATTATTCATATTCAATGATTATATAAAACATTAGTATCCTAAATATTATTATATTTACTTCTTCTAGGGGTTATAACTTCACATAGATAGACATACATATAATGGGTAATGAACACACCATTCATGTGTACAGTGGACTACCACCTCATGAAATGATGTTTTTTGTTTTTTATTACCTCCTATAATGGGTAGAAATTATTACAGAAACTCAATTTTATAAGAGGTTTCAATGTGTATGAAGAAATTCAAGACTTATGGTAAGGTTGTTCTCATATCACATTTATTTTATATGAGATAGAATCCATGATCACCAACTATTTCTTATATATGGTATGTATACATCCGATCGATATATAATTTGATTGTCATACATAAATTTATTTGTATTTACATATCCATTTTATGGCCTTTTTTTCAATGGGTTTATGTTTCAAAATTTACCAAATTGTTATTGTAATTTTTTCTCAATTTTCCTTCATTGAGACACATGCCATGTTATGCACATATATTCATCTACAAGGTATATACGGTTCCATTTGACCAATTATTTCAAGAATATACTTCTTTCCATGATATTTTATACTTCATGTAATTTCATTTTATTACATGGGTATTATGATTTACTATTTCCAAGTGTAAAGAGTTTATTCTAAAAAATCTCATCATATATCAGGATTTTATTATGATTATGCTTTCAATGATGAAACCTTATGACCCATATTTCGAGGAACTAATGAATTTAATTCTCCAGTGATTATTCATGATATATTCAAGTATTAGAATCATTCTCCAATCAATTCTACTTATGATTATTAATAATTTTATTTTAAGAAAATCAGACTTTACCTCCCTCTTCGGTCAGAAATTTTTGTTTCCTCATAAACAAATTACAAAAAAAAATTAAAAAAATGTTATAAAATTATCTTATGATCACAAAAAAATACCCATGTTATAACTACAAAAACATAAATTTTTTTAAAGGAAATTTTATAGTCATTTTTTGATCGAGGAACATTTATATTTTTTTGTGGGGAAAAGGAATGTTTGGACTATATAGATTTGTCTGAAATCATGACTCTTATTCCATTGAAGCTTTATTTTCAATATTATAAGATTTTATTTTAAGAAAAAACAATTTCTTAATATTCATGAAATTCTTTTTCTAAATTTTATTTTTGAAGAAAAAATATTTCAAATAATAATTATGTTTTAAAAAGTGTTTTAACTGATTTTTAAAGATCCCTTATATGTTTTCAAAATGTTGTTTTAAATGAAAATAACTTCAACGATTTAAAATATTATTTTATATGTTTTCAAATTAGTTGAAAATAAAATGGTTTTGAAAATAAATTCATCATTCCTTTATAATTTTTCAAGGATAAGGGTTTTCCAAATGTTTTAAATATTATTTAATAGGTTTTCAAGGAAATGGGTTTTCAATATACTTTCAAGATTCTATATAAGATTCAAGACTTTTTTTAATGAAATAATTTTCATTATTTTTTATGATTTAAAAATAAATTTTAATTTTTAAAGTATATTTTACTCCAAAAATGTTTTAAATTATTTTTCAATATTCCATTACATGTTTTCAAAGGGGTTTTAATGAAAAAGATTTTGAAAATGTTTTATGTTTTAAAATATCAATATCAATGTAATGTTTTGTTCCAAATGTTCATTCCAAATCTGTATCCTTCAAAGATTACAACCATGGTTATAATTTATGATTTTCTATGGAAATGTTCCATGTATACCACTCCTATTTATTAATGGTTTAGGTTTTGATAGATTTATTTTTATGAAACTAGTTTATCTTAAACGAGTTATACCATGATAAATGATTATGAATATATCTTCCTTTCAAGGGTTATTGTAGTATTAAATATTATTGAAACATATCTATTTACTATAGGTTATGATATGATTAAATATTTATGATTCCAATTTCATTTCTTGGGTTATGATATGATGTTTTTGAAACCCATATCTATTTATGGGTAGTGATAAGATGAATGTTTTATGGCCAAAATCATTATGATTTCATTATAAGATGGTTGTGACCTATATATCCCTCTAATGAATTGGTTAATGATTTATATCTCATGAGATAATGATAGAAATAATATTGAAAGGATTGATCCATAACGTGTTGTGGGTGTGTCCTGATTGATAATGGGAAATAATTGTGTCTTGATCCAAAATGGGAAATAGGTGTATCAAGATCCACAATGGGAAATCAGTGTATCCTGATCCATAATGCGAAATAGGTGAGTCTGGATCCACTATGGGAAAGAGGTGTGTCTTGATCCATTAGGTTGATGGTCTTGGAAATTGACCTTGACACAAGGAATGATATTCTATATTTATTATGGTGACACAATTATATGAAATAAAATGGTGTTTCCAGATTAATGTGTTATGATTTAAACCCTAATGATTCATTTATTCTAAACTAAAAAACATTATGTAATGAATCTTGATTATGATCCTTGATATGCATGGTATGATATTTTAATTGTCTAATCATGTTCTCAAACCCTCATGATCATTATTATTCCTATATATCCCTACATTTACCCTTAATGAGAATTTGAGCTTACTAATTTGTAATGGTTATTTTCCCCATGTTATGAAAAAGGGTTTATGTAGGAGTAATAAAGTAGAATATATTTACATGATATGTTGATGATATTTTCCCAAACTAGATGAATGGGTTCCAATTTTCCAAAGACACTAAACTATTATAGTCATCTCAAATTAACTTTTTTAATGTACTTATTATTCATCTAAAATGATGTAATATCCATATATGTCCATCCTAGGTCACCACAGTTGGTATTAAGGAAACAGTTCAGTTAAAAATTGGAAATTAGGAAGTGAAAACTTTAGTGAGACCCTTAAGGATATTTCTATAGATTTTTTAATGGATGTATGTAATGATAATGAAAAAGTGTTGTTGATTAAAGGATTGTGTTTTATTTTTTGGACATTATATAAGTAATTTTTCATGATTATATATTTTTCTCTTATGGTAGGTGATTCTCATTCTATAATGCTCTCTTTTAGAAAAATACTGGGTCCTAAAGGAACCATTTCAATATTGAATGTTATGGAAAATGTGGTGATTTTCCTTATAAGCAACCAAATGATATGGTAGATAAAAGTAAAATTATTAATAATATTTTGCAACTATTTTACCAGGATATGAATCAATTTGAACATTAAAATGAGAAAATGAGGGAACAATGTTCTATTGAGCCCATCATGATGAAACGACCATCATCTTTTAGTGGATCAAATAATTCTACAGAGATGAGAAATGTATTAGTACCCCTGATAAGATATTTTCCATTCTTCTATGCTTAGAGCCTAAAATAGTCATTTTGGATTCCTATCACCATGAAGGTGAATTAGATTCTCAAATTACCCTTATTATGAAAACTAGGTAAAAAGAATATATTTAATATATTGAATATGAAGTGTTTCATGGGATATTTTTATGTTTGTACATCCCTCGTATTCTATGAAAAAATATGGGGAAGGTATTCCAAGAGTTAAATCAAAATGGAGATGAATATATTTTTACCTATGAAGATAATTTTACAAGACATGGAATGTATGATTTTTGTTTAATCATCTACCCTGAATGAATAATTGATCGATTCTAAAGTTTCTTGAAACTAAGTATTCGAAAGGCCTTGGCTATAAAATAATTTTTAGTTATGAAGAATTCGATCAATGTACACTAAAGGTAAAAATGGAAGTTGGATACTCCCAGCATTCATTTTTATAATGAAATGAAGGTCGAGTCTCATGAAAACCCAAATGGTTGAAAAAACATCCAGACATCAATGTTCCTGGAATGGTGGATGAAGAATCAAGGTAATTTTTTGATTGCAACTGGTAGGTGCTTTAAATGTGGTGAAAAAAGTTATAAAATATTTGAATATTGAAATCTGATTAATGGTATAGTTAATGTAATATAAGAGGAGATAATTACAACTAATTAACCCCCCACACTCTACTATTTCAACTACATGGAGTTTGGGAATTATATAATTCAATCCCCAAATACAAGGTATAATATGGAAAATAAGCCAAAAAAACCTCAGAGGAGAAAGAAAAAAATAAGATATTGTGAAATCAGAATGTATGAAGTGAATCATTGTAATTAAGGAACACTTATCCCCCCTATATGTTAGGATTTTCTTGTTTTATTTTTAATGAACAAGACATTTGAAAATCATATTATTAATTCTATTGTGAAATTTAATATGATTTTCTCCCTCTAAATGGGTTTTGGAATAATAAAACGAAATTTAATGTTATATTATTTCATGGATGAACCCATGTTTCAAATTAATATGTTTTTGGTTTAAGATAAGAGATTATTTATGGAATAAAGGGTGAATTATAATTTTAATGGGTCATAAAGAAAATATATTATGGAATGGTTCACATGAAACATCATATTATTTATTAGAATTGAATGTATTTTCATTACATATGAGGATATATACATGTTTTATAATTTCTGACAACCTTTTTTTATGTTAAAGTGAGATCAAATGACCAATCATTCAATTTATGGATCTTGTGATCTGTTAATGCCTTTGGAATGACAAATTCACATATTTTAATAAAAAAATTAATAATTTTATTAAATAAAAAGATAGAGAAGGTTAAAAAACTACCATGGGGACCTAAAGAAGTGGATACCCAGGGTGTCACTAATAACAATGTAAACCACTCCCATGGGAAGAGAAACTCTATAATTAAATTCCATGAGGGGAAGGTCCTCAGTAGCCTTGGATACTAAAACGTTAGAAACATAATTTCTGTCATGCCAGGTATATTTCAGCTCAGTTACATTTTAGAGAAGGTCTATTCAATTATTAATGAAATATATAATTTCCAAATGGGTAGAAAAATCACCTTTGAGGGAGCACCATATGATTTTAGAGTCTATCTCTACATAATCTAGGTTGATACTTCTTCAGTGGAATAACATTAGGCCTTGAATCATGGTTATAACCTCTACACACAAGGAATAGATGACCCTATAATAGGTTCTAAAAGAGGATAGAACAAAACATGTCGAGTCACTCACAACCCCCCCCACATGAACCCCTGGTTTCATGGTCCTTCAGTGATGAGTTTTAGAAAATTTACTTTCATTTCATCGTATACAAGATGAATTAGAAATTGGTCGAGGAAAAAAGGGTAAGGTTATACTAAAATAATGTAAGCATGTCTTCATAGGTAAATTCTTTAACATCAGGAAAATAGTTCTTGAAATAAAATTTTTCCATGTTATCAATATTTTTGATAATATCAATGACCTTTCTCAAGACTCTTTGGGTTATAACATTGATATTGTTTACTTTCTCTAAACCATGTTCCATATCACTCTACTTGATAAGTTAATATTTGTAATTATCTTCCTTGTCCATGTTTTCACATTCCACCTATGTTCTTCTATGTATAATCCTAGCTATGATTTACTTTAGGTAATCTTTATGTTTCCAACTTCCCTTTTTTAAAGGATGTTTTATTATTCATTTTTAAGATGTGGGTTTCTATGAAAGAAACATTCATGTATTAAAACATTTGATATCCTAAATTAATTTTCATTGAAAATTCATTTTAAGGGTGGTAGAATGTAACACTGTAAGATTTTCTAATTTTTTTTGAATTAATTTAATATATTTGATATTTTTCATTTCATGAAAAAATAAATATATCATGTGATATATGATAGAAACAAGTCTGGCTTGTGTTTCACAAAACCGAACGTTAATCTTGTACTACATGAAACAATTAGATTAGATTTTGGTATATAAAACACTATTTTTGGCGTCTGATAGGCACAATTCTGAGTTCATTTGATATCTTTGGGTACATAGAAGGCTGAGTTTTAACAAATTACAATATACTAGGAATAATATTATTACAATGTTATTATAACTAACAACTATCCACTGGAATGGAAGTTATGAGTAAGATTAACTAAATTTTGAAGATATTATTTACATATGTATATAAAATTAATCATTTTGTTATTAATTAGTATAATTGAATTTATGAACTATTTTAAAAAAAAGGAATTTATTTTTAAAGAAAACAATTTTTTTGTACAAAAATAATTTTATCTCAAAAAATTATAAAAAACAACTTTTGATTAATGTTTTCAATAAAATATAAAAATTTTACATTCAATAAATATATTTGATACTCATCTAATATATTTTATAGGTATAAGTTAAGAATAAATCCAATGTTCTAAATAAAAAAAATGTATTTTTCTAAAAGGTAATTTTACCTTCTTTTAAAAGAGAACCCATTTTAAATATGATTTGGGAAATTTTATATCTTTCATTTTAAAAAGTCATTTCTAAAATTTTAATATCAAAATTTACATTGGGTAATTTTTTGGAATTTTTATGAGAAAAATCATTTTTCGATGAATATTGAAAATGATTGAATTTTAATATTAAATTGAATTTTATCTAATTTATTTATATAGTTAAATTATGTTTTAATTTTGTTATAAAATATATTTAGATCAATTTTAACTCAATTAGTCCTATTTAGTTTATTTTAATCAATTTCTCAATGAAATTGGGTGTAAAAAAATTTCATACTTTTTAAACATTTTTTACATTAAAAAATCACTTGGTCCTCCCGTCTTTGGGATTAAATTTAAATTCATTTGTTCCACTTATGTATTTGAAATTTTTAAGAATGGAATAAATATTTATAGTATTAATAGTATATAATATTTAATATCTTCAAATATTATTAATCAAAAATATTATTGAAAGTGGTTAATATTAATTAGAGGGATTAAGATAACAAATAAATTAACAAAGGACTACACCTTAAACATAAGGCCCAAAATGACCTAAAACATTATCCAAAATCCAGTTTATTTTTATTTTTTTACCATATGATCATTTTTATTGTAATTGTAAATTATATTATCCATGTAAAATGGGAATAACGTGAGTGGAAATCGATTTGAAATAATTTATAGTAATGCTAATCCTCCTTTACTATAAAAATCCACTCACCCATCCCACTTATTCAAATATATCATGACCTTTGTCTTGAAAAATCTTACAAAATATGTTAAAACAGTCCATAAATTCATCTTATAGTCCTCTTTATTTCATAAATGCAATAAATTAGTCCCTTTGGTGAAATCCAAGAGAAGTAACCCAAAAAAGGTAACATCCTTCCGCAAGATATTTTGTTTTATTTTAAATCTCCCCCACATAAATTATTAATATTTACTTATTATATAATAACCAAATTATCATAACTATTCCAAGATGTTTTTACAATAATTGTTCTACCTAAACTTACACACACATTGATCTTAATGGTAACAATCTTACTGTTCGTTTAAAAAGCAGATTGTCGTCTCGTGAAAAGATGTTGCAGTTTTTAATTTACAGCCTCTCATGGGTGGAAATTATGATGAACACTATTCATTATATGATATATAAGATATATATGATTTATTTATTATTATATAATTATTATATTAATCATCACTTCATTCTTTCCATTTTGTATAAATATGATAACTTCGTTTGTGGACGTGTGGACTATCACCTCCTCACAGTGAGGGATTCATTCACACATTACATGGAAATGTATTAAGGATAGGTTTAGTGGAATTAAATGATATATATTAAATAATAATTCTAACATAATGATATATATATATATATGTAATTTAATTCCATTCATCGAATATAAAAATAAAATGGAAACATCGCTAATGTGTACATACATCCTACCATCTCCATGAACTGTGTATTCCATTTCATATATATATATTTTATACATTATTTTAAATATGTATATACTGAGTATATATGATATTTATTTCATTATTTACATACTTGAAATAATTAAATCATGATATAAGTAAGAGTATCAATAATTAAAACCAAAAATATATACGGGAAAAAGCGGATATTACCTGAAATGTAACATGAACAAGAAGTTGTTAATAAATAGGTAATATATAGTCCTAAAAAATCATCTATGGTATTATATATAAAAATATTTTTATTTGGCATATTTATAATAAACTTATATTTATTATACATGTGGTTTTTACATGTATTAATAAAGTCAATAATTAAGGTAAGGGTTTGCTAGTCTCACTTTTATTTTTCGTGAGACACAATCCTTGTTCACCTTATGATTCTTATATGTGGAACGTATAATACCCATAAATGTATTCTATTATTATTATAATCAAATTTAAGTGTATTTTCATATACATAATATTATATTTCTTTCAAGTGGTTTTTGTTTCAAAAGTTATCAAATTTTTAAAATAATTTTTTCTTAATGTGCTTTCTTCGACACACATGCCATGTTATAAATTGTATTCTCCTATAAGGGGTATACATTGAACAATGAAATGTTATATCATGAATATAATTCTGACCATTATATTTTATGCTTCATGTATTGTCATCTGCATACATGTGTAGTATGATTCAAAGTTACCTAGTGGAAAGAGTTTTTTTTAAAATATCATCGTTTATTAGAGCTATTTAAGATTGTGGTTTCATTAATGAGACCTTTTGATCCATATTTTAATAAAAATAATTAATTTTATTCTCCTATAGTTATTCATTATATATTAATGTATTATTACCCTTTTTTTAACTCATTGGTAGTTAATATAATTTAGAATGATATTTTATAAAATCCAACTTTCTCTCAGTCTTTGGTCAAAAATTTGTGTTCCTTGATGACCATTTTTTCTAGAAATGTTTTCCAAATTGTTAAAATATTCTCCTATGAAACCCAAAATACTCTTTTACACAAGTTATACCTTTTAATTTTTGTTTTAAAATTAGTTTTATTTTTTCTTTAGATCATCGAACTTTTATAAACTTTTTATAGTAAAAAATAAATGTTCAACATATATTGAATTTACTTCCCTCATGATCATCCTTACGTTGAAGATTAATTTCCATGTTTAAATTCTTATTTTATATGATTTTTTTTCCTAACATTCATGACATTAATTGATCTTAAAGGTATTTTCAAAGAAAAATTCTTTCAAAAAAATTGTTTATGGTTAAAAAAAGTGTTTTAAATGATTTTCAAATCTCCCTTTATATGTTATGAAATGGTTGTTGTCAATGAAAATGATTTCAATGATTTCCAAGATTCTTTCAACTTTTTAGAATTAATTTCCAAGAAATTTTTTTTCAAAATTTTTTAAAGATTACTTTATATTATTGCAAGGAAAAAGTTTTCAAAAAAGTTTTCAAGAATCTTTATTAGTTTCCATGGTTATTTCCCAAAAAAATAGTTTTAAAAAAGTATTTCGTTTTAATTTTTTTTCAAAGAGTAAAGGATATTTTCCTCAAGAAATGTTTGAAATGATTTTTCATGATTCCTCTATATGATTTGAAATTGGTTTTATGGAAAATTATTTTAAAAAGGTTATATGTTTTAAAAAGTTATTTTAAATGAAAATTTTTGTTTTAAGGGATCTTTCAAAATAATTATCCAAATAAGATGATATCCTTGATTACAGTTTATTATTTACTAGGGATTTGATCCATGGATTTCATTATTTTTATTTCTAATGATTGTTTATGTTTTTATGTCTTGATATTAATGAAAACTTTTTCTCTTAAATGAGTTATACCATGATAAATGCTCATGAAACCTGCATCCTTTCACGGGTTATCCTAGAATGAAATGATTATTTAACCTATCTATTTTCCATAGGTTATGATATTGTTAATTTTTTATAATACCCATTTCATTTCATGGGTTATGATATGATGTTCATAAAACCCATCTCTTTTTAAGGGTTAAGATATGATGAATTGTTTATGTAATATCTACGTATGATTTCATTACGGGATGGATGTGACATATTTCTCCCTCCAGTGCACTGGATAAAGATTTATATCTCATAAGATAATGATGGTAAACAAGTTGAATGAATTCATCCACAAACGAAAAAAGGTTTGTCATGATCCATAATTGGAAACATGCATTTATTAATCCACAATGGGAAAGATGGGAGTCCAAATCCATAGTGGGAAATAGGTGTGTCCCGATCCACAAGGGAAAACAGGTGAATCTTAATCCACAATAAGAAATAAGAGTGTCCTAGTACACTATGTCAATGTTACTTTGTAGTTACCCTTGACACATTAAATAGTTTTCAATATTTATGATATCTCCACACTTATATTACATGAGTTTATTATTTATGATTTATGTATGATAATTTAAACCCTAATGATTCATGTTTTGTAAACAATAAATAATTATTCCATGACTATTGATTATGATATTTTATATGCCAGTTAAATATTATAAAGATATGATAAAATTTTTATACCCTTATGCTCTTGATTATTCTCATATATCTCCTCGTTTATATATACAGGGAATTTGTTATCACCCTTTTCTTATGTTTCCTTTCCCTTGGTTATGGATAATGCATTTATGATTTATTACTAATGGGGAAGATCATTATAAGAGATGTTGAAGATATTTCACCAAACCAGAATAATGGGTTCTAAGTTTCCAAAGGAAGTAAATTATTATAGTCCTCTGTAATTTATTTTTGTAATGTATTGAATATTCATTGAAAATGATGTAATATCCATGTATGGTAGACCATAGTAGACATATTTATCTCTCTCTTTCACCACTCTGATCATCTATACCCATAATAAGGAGTAACTAACCAACTAAATCTTAGGGAGGATAATCCCATTTTCAAAGAAATTTCTTTCAACATTAATTTTTAATTAACTTTATACCATTGGTTGTATAATGGGTGACTAGTTGTGGGTTCCCGCTATAATTATATTTTCTGTAAGTTTTTCAAAAATTATATTTTCCCACAATGGAGGAGGAGGATATATAATCTACTTGGAAATAGTTGGGTACACTATATAGTAATAGCTGGGTTAGAAGAAGAAGTTGAAACATGCAATTGAGTGTGATAATATGTTGATTCGAGGTTGTCCATGATACAATGAAGGTTCACTTTGGATGATTCACTTGGGTGTAGTTCCTTTATTTATAACTGTATTCCTTATATCTGCAACTCATCTTCATGTTTAATTTCTAGTTATGCATTCCAAAATTTCATATTCTATATTTTCACTTCTTCAATAAAACAGAAAATGTGAATATAAATATAATATGTTAATTGTGAATAGTTAGTAACTAATTATGAAATCTCCTCAGGTTATTCGACCCCAGTCATCCACTATAAAGTACTAAGAAAATAAATTATATGTTTATTTATACCCCATGATAGTTTTGAATGAAAACATTATGTTTTATTCATCGATCCAAGAGATCTATAACATATTTTTCTATTTTCATATTTTGTAAATAATTTTTCATCCTTTTAATATTTTAAAATAATAATAAAAACTAAATAAAAAATATCAGTTTCCATGATAAACTAAAATATCAACTATTATATATGAACTCACTACTCTCATCTGAAAAAACATGAACAATTAGAATAAATTCAATTAAAATACAAATATAATGGAATTAGAGTCTAAATAAAAACATGGGTATCCAAGTAGAATAGATAATATATTTTATCTATGATTCTCTAGAGTAGTAGGTAGAGTAATTGGAATTAGAACCAATTGATGAAAAATAACCCATATTAATTTTTCATGTTGATGAACCTCATCATGTGAATAAGGAACTTATTAATGATTTGGTACTATACCTCACTCAAAAATTGATAAAGGAGGCTCACTAAAAAAATATTCATGGTGATTCACTTTTGGGTGATCAACAATATTTAGATGAATTTTTTAATTAATTTTGTAAGAATTTACATAAAATGTTATCTTCCCATATTTGAAGAATACAAATAATCTCTATTCTAGTTATCCCTATTATTGAAAGAAGAATCCACCCAAGTGGTGTAATTTATGAGAAGATAGGGGATCCTAAATAAAATCCATTTACACTAAATCTAAACACTATGAGGAACATTCTAATGCAAAAAAAATTGAAGTTGAGTAAACACAAGGAGATATTATTTTAATTAACACAATTATCATTAATTATGATGAAACTAAATTGAGAATAAACACCTCAATTTATGTTTTTTAGACATAGAAAACACTTTTTTGGCCCTATAAAATGAATATGAAGATAATTCACCTGATGGGGAACATAGGGAATCCCTATAACCTATTGAAAAATTATTAAATGGTGTACATGTGGAGATACCAGTGTTTATATTGGGAGAAAAAATTGTAAAGTATTATTTCAATGATGGAAACCCCGGATTTAAATTTATAAAGATTTATTTTCAAACAAATAAACTAATTCTATAAGTTTCCCATTAACGAATCTATTGAATTAACACATTTTACGAAATACTTAGAAGTGAAGGAAGAGTCTTAATAAATAGAATCTAAAAATATCAAGGGCCAATTATTTATTATACCCCCTTCTTATAAGAAATATTTTATTTTTATGGTGCTGGAACCAATGCACTCTATCCCTTGGGATCCCCTACAAATAGTATTAACGAATGAATTATAGAAGGAAGATTTTTTTTCATTAAAATCAAGGGAACTCCACCAAACATTAAATTATGGATAACAATTGATGATTATTGGCATGGGGTAGAGATATTACATAACCCACTTTCAGGTTAAACTAGGATTTATCCCCTTCCCTTTCTATTTATTTCATATTTCTTTTCTTTTTTTATTCCAAAAAATTTTTCATGTTCTTTTTTTTCTTGTATGTTTTTAGTGGATTTCATTTAGGATATTAAAATAAAGCTGATACTACCAAGAAGTCATATTATATCCCTACTTTTCATTATTTTATTTAATTACCAATATAATTCTACATTAAATTATAAAAAAGTCATTTTTAATGAAAAATTGGTAATAATTGATTAATTGTGTCGTATTTTTATTAATTAGTTTAGAATTTTTGTGTTTATCTTTTTATTCTTCAGCATAATTAATAGAGTTTTATTTTGTGGTGAATTTTAACATCAAATGTTGATCTTCCTTGTGAATAATGTCATAATAGTCTTAAGGGTTTCACTAATTTTGAATAGTTTGAATTTATATAATTTCTAAGAGATTTATTTCACGTCTTTATTAAAATCTATTTCTTTTGAACTAGGAAAAGATGTTGAATAAAAAATAATTATATGGAATTTTAATTATAAAATGATAAAAGTGAATCTTTTAACTTCTTATTAGGTAACTTATCTATTATGAAAAACAACACCTATGAGAGTCAACCAAAAATAAATTTATATAAGTCCTTTGAAAATGGATTAAAATGAGAAACATTTTCACCACATGATGTTATAAGTTATTGGGTATTGAAAAAATATAAAAATACTAAAAAAGATAAAATATAAAACACAATTTCAATTATCAAGAAGTAATGGATTTAGTTGAGAATAATATTTACCACTTGTTGCATAAGGGTAAATAGTCTTATAAGAATGAAATTTGAGATGTATCAAGGAAATTGGAAATATTTATTTAGTATATGAAACTTGGGAAAGTGGAACATATGATTGTTTGACATGTTAAAATATAAATTCCACTAATTTCAAATTTATTTACTAATTGGAAAATGAATTTTTGTTTAAATTGACATTGGTTAGATTATAAGACTTATAAATGTGGAATGATATTTTCAATGATGAATAAATCCTTATTTCTATTATGTTCTTGGGGGTTAGTTTGACCTTATATAGAATAAATATTTTTAACACTAAAATTTAGTGAATTTCTCCAGAGTTATAATTTTATGTGTGGGGGAATTTAAAGAGTAAATATTTATATAAATTTCTATTCATTATTTATTTTCATAAATACTTTCATGTTGTTGATTTGTGGGAAACTTTCAGATCTTGATATAAAATAATTACCTGCGTTGAATTGTGAAAGTGGTTTAACAATTGATTGTTAAGCATTTTTTATTTATATTTGAAATTAAACAGTAAATACATTATTTTTAGGTGATGATTCGATAGGAATTTACAATTTGATCATGATTTGGGAAACTCAATTGAGATTCATGTTTTTTCAACTACACTTTAGAATTTTTGTCAGAAAAAATTATATGTATTAATTTTAATTTTAAAATTTAAGTAATAATTTTTAACATGAGGGGATATATATTTATTGGTTTGGTATGAGTGATGTTTTTTGGGTCAACTGATTGGAATATAATAAAGATAGACTTTATAAGTTACACATGAGAATCCAAATGGAGTCATTTCACCGACACTATCACATGTCATGTACCAATCCAGCAGAAGGAAATTCATAAAAATGAGTTGAATGGATGGATTTTAGATGATGTGGAATGTATTAATTGGAGTTCACTAGAATTAGTTCATTAAAAATAATTCTTGTGTTTCAATTTCTAGAATAACATTCGAGAAGGATCCTTGAAGTAAATATCAGTTAAATGAGGATTAATGGAAGTGGTATGGGGAAGCATAATTGTGTACATGTAACTGAAGTGCAATATTCTAGATTCAACATCATGGTATAGATAATATTCCTGTGTAATTAATTTAGTCTTAATGAAGGGTATAATCGAATATTTGAACATATGTTCCAAATGTTTTTTGATGAGTTTTTGAACAGAACGGACTCGAACGAGAAGACACGGAAGATGAAGCACTGTAAGTAATTCGTACAAAACATTAAAGGATACGTTGTTGAGAAATATTTGTGAGTATATCTAATGATTAAATGAACTATCTAGAAAATTTTAATGGGTGAGGAGGTGTTTTCCACTAGAAATCACAAGTCACTCACATAAATGGAAGGATTCAGGTGAAATTCTGGTGGTGATGGTGATTTGATTACTAGTACAAGCCCTTTTTATAAAGACAAATGAACCACCTTCAATTATTATGATGAATAAACACTAAAAATGATATACAATGTTTGAGTTGTTTCCCCCTTTGGAGAAGAAAACCTGGGAAAGAACACATGGCCCGAGGTTTAAAACCCTAAAGATAAGGTTGAGTTTCTAGATTTTAGATGACTCAAAGAAGGGTAGTAGAAGTAGAAATGGTATCAGATGTTAGTGTGATTTGATTAGATATTTTTTAGGGTAATAGAAATGTATGGGTTTCCTTACGACCCTTAATGCTCCTTGAATTAAATAAGTGTTTTCATTTCCCCCAGTGATGTTTGATTTTAGTATAAACCACATTAATACTTGTTATGAATTTTTTTGGTTATTTGTACAGGCATATATCTATATTTTTAATTTAACTGTTCATTATATATAATAAGTACCATAGGAGGATCCGAACAATCGGGTGTCAAAACATTACATGGTGTTTGAGGTGTCTTGATGTTAATGTTCTGGAAGGAGAAGTCATAGGGTAATGCTCCAAATCGTTATTATGTATTTTTACATTTAGTGGCGTCAAGGATACCTTCGATGGAATGTTCAATAGAATTACCTTACATTTTATCCACAAGAACTGATATCAAATTTTGTGTTTCATCAACATTATAATAGTAACAACTGATATTATATCCTAGATTACTTTTTTTGGTGGAAGTGCATAGTGGTATAGTTTTCTGGAAAGTATTGTATTTAAGTATTAGAGGAAGTCACTATGAAGCGGTAATGACACCAAAAACAGAAACTAAGAGCCCGTGTCTTACTTTATTACATTTTTAATACATAAGGAATAAAATTTTAATGTTTTTAATAGTTTAGTATTATTTCAATACTAGATAAATACATGATTCCCATATAACATTTAGAATCAAATAGTACAACATATATTTTTATAATATCATTATTCCATCAAGAATTTCGTTTCAGATAATTGATATAATACTTCATGGATTACAAGTAAATGATAAAATATAAGGGTGATATCAAATTATCAGTAAGTTTTAACTACTGCAGAAGATATCAGGAATCAATGAGCATAATCATGGAATACTAGATAACTGAACACACATTCTATTTAAATATTTCACTAGAATAATAAATATAGAAAGGTAAATAACTATAAGCACATTAAATTTAATCAATTACATGACTATCATAATTGGATATGGAATAATCAATATTGATAGTTAAATAAATTTAAACACACGCCATATAATTAGTAAAATATGGGTCAAATACATCCATTGATATTATCCTTATGAAAATATCATGGATAATAATAATTGAACTATCATTGAATTAAATGCTTATTTTTTTGGACAACATGATCCTATCCATAATAAAAACAACTACTCTCAAGACCATCCTCAATTGAGTTTAAATTTGATTTCTAGGTATACAATAGAAACCCATTTAACTAATGATATCCAACGGAGTTATGTCATGCTACTATCATTTCATCAATGGGATATAAATAACTATACCCCACCTATATATTTAGGTCGAAATAATGATTCATATTATTAATAATTGATTTTATTCATGATCAATATTCATTGTCATCAAATATCTCTATTGAGTGAAGGATACAAATTTATCTATTTTCCACTTTTCAATTAAATAATTATCAATATAAAAACTATATGTATAAATGATACATGGTTTAGTAATTAATTACTCCCATGATTAATAATATGGATATTTAGGGGAAATTTAACGTCCTATGATCATAAAAATGTGGATATTTCATGCGAGATTTAAGGACTACAAAAAATAATTCCAGGAAGTGAGTGTCAATATTATCCTCGGTAAAACTAATCATAATCCATATCTATATAGAATAAAGATGGTATAAATAGGATATATCCCAAGTGTATTACATGTAAAATGATGTTTTTGTTGTTGATGATGAATATAAATACCATAAAAACATCCTTAAAATCATTTATGAGGAAAATATCCATTTAATTTCAGAAAGTATCATTTATGAAAAAAAAGATAGTATATTGAATTTTCTTTGAATATAACCTTTGAAATTTAAAAAATAATATTTAAAACATTTAGTGGTCGTGGAGGATATAAATTTTGTCCATATCATACGCGTGAAACCAAAAATTCCTTTCACTTTTTCTATAAAATCCAAACAATTAGTTTTTGAAAAAAAAATTGAGGATTTCATTAAAAACATTTTATAAAAAATCATATATGGAAAAAAATTATTAATAAATTATTTGTATAAGGTTAAAAATATTTTTGATAATATTTTAGAAAACCTGGTTTTGGAGGAAAATGTATTTTCGACCAAAGAGGGAAATTTTCCGTATTTTATATAAAAAAATTTCCCATTAATTTTTAGTAAAAAAGACCGGGAAATGGGTACTAAATATATGTAAAAATCATGAAAACCCCATTTAGATAAAAATTGATGGATTTTATTATACAATGTTCAAATAATTTCCTTTAATGGATATTCACGTATAAGAAATTAAAAAAAAACTATAATGTGAAATAAATCCTTAAAAAGATCATAAAGTACATGTGATATTTAAGAAATGAGTCAATTTTGTGTATCAAATATAGATCCACATATAATCATTGCAAATTAAAATATATACTCAAATTTAATTACACATATAATGAAAAAAATATTAAATACCCTGAGGAAGTAATAAAACCTAACGAAAATAAATTGACTTATGAAATTATTTAACACTAGGTTACTTTCTTGTAAAAATCCATTTGAATTAAATAATTAAAATTAAAAATCAAGATATAATTAATTAACATGTAATAATACTTCATGGATTACAAGTAAATGATAAAATATAAGGGTGATATCAAATTATCAGTAAGTTTTAACTACTGCAGAAGATAT
Source organism: Viscum album (assembly GCA_963277665.1). Taxonomy (NCBI): domain Eukaryota; kingdom Viridiplantae; phylum Streptophyta; class Magnoliopsida; order Santalales; family Viscaceae; genus Viscum; species Viscum album. The sequence continues at coordinate 1,669,272,953 of OY728120.1, forward strand.
CAGGAATCAATGAGCATAATCATGGAATACTAGATAACTGAACACACATTCTATTTAAATATTTCACTAGAATAATAAATATATAAAGGTAAATAACTATAAGAACATTAAATTTAATCAATTACATGACTATCATAATTGGATATGGAATAATCAATATTGATAGTTAAATAAATTTAAACACACGCCATATAATTAGTAAAATATGGGTCAAATACATCCATTGATATTATCCTTATGAAAATATCATGGATAGTAATAATTGAACTATCATTGAATTAAATGCTTATTTTTTTGGACAACATGATCCTATCCATAATAAAAACAACTACTCTCAAGACCATCCTCAATTGAGTTTAAATTTGATTTCTAGGTATACAATAGAAACCCATTTAACTAATGATATCCAACGGAGTTATGTCATGATACTATCATTTCATCAATGGGATATAAATAACTATACCCCACCTATATATTTAGGTCAAAATAATGATTTATATTATTAATAATTGATTTTATTCATGATCAATATTCATTGTCATCAAATATCTCTATTGAGTGAAGGATACAAATTTATCTATTTTCCAATTTTCAATTAAATAATTATCAATATAAAAACTATATTTATAAATGATACATGGTTTAGTAATTAATTACTCCCATGATTAATAATATTGATATTTAGGGGAAATTTAACGTCCTATGATCATAAAAATGTGGATATTTCATGCGAGATTTAAGGACTACAAAAAATAATTCCAGGAAGTGAGTGTCAATATTATCCTCGGTAAAACTAATCATAATCCATATCTATATAGAATAAATATGGTATAAATAGGATATATCCCAAGTGTATTACATGTAAAATGATGTTTTTGTTGTTGACGATGAATATAAATACCATAAAAACATCCTTAAAAACATTTATGAGGAAAATATCCATTTAATTTCAGAAAGTATCATTTATAAAAAAAAGATAGTATATTGAATTTTCTTTGAATATAACCTTTGAAATTTAAAAAATAATATTTAAAACATTTAGTGGTCGTGGAGGATATAAATTTTGTCCATATCATACGCGTGAAACCAAAAATTCCTTTCACTTTTTCTATAAAATCCAAACAATTAGTTTTTGAAAAAAAAATTGAGGATTTCATTAAAAACATTTTATAAAAAATCATATATGGAAAAAAATTATTAATAAATTATTTGTATAAGGTTAAAAATATTTTTGATAATATTTTAGAAAACCTGGTTTTGGAGGAAAATGTATTTTCGACCAAAGAGGGAAATTTTCCGTATTTTATATAAAAACATTTCCCATTAATTTTTAGTAAAAAAGACCGGGAAATGGGTACTAAATATATGTAAAAATCATGAAAACCCCATTTAGATAAAAATTGATGGATTTTATTATACAATGTTCAAATAATTTCCTTTAATGGATATTCACGTATAAGAAATTCAAAAAAAACTATAATGTGAAATAAATCCTTAAAAAGATCATAAAGTACATGTGATATTTAAGAAATGAGTCAATTTTGTGTATCAAATATAGATCCACATATAATCATTGTAAATTAAAATATATACTCAAATTTAATTACACATATAATGAAAAAAATATTAAATACCCTGAGGAAGTAATAAAACCTAATGAAAATAAATTGACTTATGAAATTATTTAACACTAGGTTACTTTCTTGTAAAAATCCATTTGAATTAAATAATTCAAATTAAAAATCAAGATATAATTAATTAACATGTAATAATGATATTATTTACCAAAGGTGTAGTATGTACACCATATAATGGAAATTGGGTGCATAATATTACAATATGTCTCAGTGAAATGAAATTGAGATGAAATCCTTTACCTTGAGTCAGACTCATATTGTATATTTTTTATCATCCTAAACAATAAGTTTATGTTAAATATTTATTTTCTTAATAAAATATTACTTGTTTATTATTTATTTTATTTTACTAATTCCACTTTTATAATCAATTACTTAATCAATTATTATTAAGCTGGCTGTTTCGATGATATTTGACTTATGTGTAAAAAATTACTTCGGTAGGATGACTATTTGTCTAAGAGTTCATTATTTATATATCTCTAGAATATTAATCATGAAATAATTTTCATATTTATACATCAATTATACTTTTTATACCAATCCGAAATGTTTTTATTGATAAATGATTCATTTTAAAATCATAGATATGGTAGGGCATACATATAATTGAGTAATGTTTAAATTTTCAAAGGATAATTATGGAAAGGAGGTAAGTAATATTTTGTAATTAAAGGATGATGATAAAGTAATACATGATATATTATTTTTTTAAATATAGTTATTTATATCTTCCATATTGTGCAGTGATGAATAGATAGTCACATCTCTTTGTGAAGGTGACAGTCCACATGTACACGAATCACATTATCATCATTCAGTGAGAGAAAAAGTAATAAATAAAATGATATATTACCATTTAGAATGATAAATGTGTTATAAATTTAATTATAATTTTATTTATATAACAGATATTCATTATCATTAACCTTATTATCTTCCATATAAATTGTTAGTGAAAAATGAATCACATCACTACGTGAGAAAGTAGTCTTCCGTACACAAGGGAGACATTATTGTACCCCCTATGAAATGGAAAGTAGAAAGTTATATGTTTTATAATGACCCCAAAGGTGTAATGTTATTTTAAATACTGTATATAAACTATATCTATAATCATAACCAATTGTGAGAAGTGATTATTGAAAAGTTTCACATCGGTTCCTACGGAAGTAGTCTCCCATACACAGGAGTGATGTTATCGTTTTAGGATTTAGGGAATAAGAGACAAATATAGATCATGGACATAAAAACATTGAAATAATATTTTATTTAAGATACTATTTTTATTATATTATCATAAATGATGATGATTATATTTATGTGGAAGAATAAATGAAATAAAAACACTTAATTAATAATTTTATCTCATCTCTGACCACCTCTTCAAGATTATACCAAAAGTATTCATAGAATGTATTTATTATGAGACTAAGGCTTATACAATTAGTGGATGGAATATTTTAAGTGATTTGGTCATATATTTTTAGAAACAAATCTTTTGGAAAGTGTTAATAAGATAGGAGAGTGGTGGATTTTATAAGTGAGCTAAGTGGCATAATTTTAATTTTTTAACATAAAAACGTGAAACCACGTTTTTCACAATATAATGGGGTGAAAACTGGACTGTTTTCGAGCCTTATAAATTATGAGGTCTATATATGTTCATAAATTATATTTTATACAGGTTTTTATTTCATTTTAACCCTAATTATTTTAGTTTAACCCCTCATTAAACTCATTTTTACCTTAATCGTGGTGTCTATCTATTATAGTTTTCATTATTCATCATTGGAAAAAACTTATATTTTAAATAATATAAAATATACTTCATTTTGATTCCAAATATGAAATCTATTTTACCAAAATCAATTAACGTAAGTGATGAAATTAAATTTAAAACCAAACCTACATATGTGATGAAAAAGAGGGGTTTAATGGAAAAATCTGCATGAGTATGGAAGGTTTTAGTATAAAAATTAAATATGAAATTGATTGTAATGAACTAAATTAGTTAAACTATAATATAATTTATTTATTTTTTCATGAAATTAATTTTAAAATATAATTTACCTTTAAAAATAATTTAAATGAAAAGGTCAAGGTCAATGGTATGACTTTTGAAAATATCTTTATTAACACCCCACATCGTGATACGGTTTGATAAAACATCCTATTGATAGGAGAGAAAGGGGCGTAAGAAGGTCATATGTAATAATTACATAACTATGTTTAAAATTAGGATAACATAGGTGGGATGTGAATATTTGGAGATGTAAGAAAATTGTAAATAAATATATATAATTACATAGGCAATTGATAATAAGAAATTGACTGATCAATGGAAAGTTATGGACCATAAAACCCTAAATATATAATGGGTGAAAGGACTATATGTTCAATAGAAATGAATTTATTAGTAAACAACTATAGTTTCAAGGTATTTTTCTTATAGATAATGAATTATTTTATAATCTAAGAAGATATGAGAATATACTTACTTGATATGCTTCTATTTAGTAAGTATAATTTCATCATTTGGTGATAAATTAATAAGTTTACACTTCATTTATTACCTAATAAATTGAATATAAAAGATTATTTTTTAATTAATGAAGTGGTATAATTAACATTTAATGGATCGTAAGATCTGTACAAGAGTGAAAATTCTTTTTTGTATACATTGAACTATAAACATCAGTAGTAATACCAAAATATTAACTTTTATCCATTCAATAAGTATTTATCCATCGAATATATTAAGAAAAATATAAAGTTTTATTAACTAAAAACCACATAGCATAGTGGTAGATTCTTCACCTTTATATCCCATTAATTATGGGATTAGGACCCATGGTCGTTTCGGATGTGACAAGTTGTCACTCGGCATGTGGATTATACTTTTTTTCAAAAACAATATTTTTATAATTAAAATAACATTACCAAACTATAATAACCCATAATTACTACAAAATAAAATGTATGATACACCATAAAGGATACCAATACCTTAACACTTATTCCCACAAAATTCAATGTCTTTCATCCTTAAATAAATTTTTTATTAAAACATATTCTAAACCAATGGGTGTATTTCAATAATTTTTTTCAAAAAAAATACCATTAATCATTTCACATTCTTATAATAATTTTTTTAAAAGTGCGTGTTCAAAACAATTAATGTACAATCAAAAATAAAGTCAGAAAAATTATGGTATTCTTAACTCTTATGTTCATAAATATACATACGCTTATAAAATTTAACACAATCTGTAGATATTTTAAAATTACTATCAGCAAAATAAAATTTATAAAAATACATGTAATTTTTTTAATCATAATACATAAATATCCATTAACTTTATTTCAATATATATCTATCTTTGTTCTATGGTTTATCATTTAGAAGATTTAATTGACTCGGATAATGCCTAGTTTCCCCATATTTAAGAGAATAAATTATAATTTGATCCCTATGATGAAATTTATTTCATTCCATCTTACTCAACATTTTTTCACTGCGGTTTATTACTGTATTCCCTTCTTTAACAAACTGAAACCATTTTCCCTTTCCTTCTTGGATTTTTTGTGGGTCTCTTTCAACATTTTAGACGTAAAAGAAAATAATCCTTTTTTCCTCCATGGTCTCCATCAATCAAACTCTTAGAAAACTCCATCCTTATCTTATTTGGTGATTCCTTGAGTTTTTTAAGTTATAAGTTGTTAATATTATTTTGGGATAATTTATTAGGTATAATAATGACATATTTCACCTACTTCATCATCCCATTTGGTTTCTCATAGTCAACATATATTCCTTCATATTCAATGTCAACACCATTTATTCAGTTTCTATCCATTTAATAATACCATAAATAGTAGTGTAGGCGACGATAATAATATTGGGAAAACCATATAATCATTTATAGGATTTTAAATAAAGAAAACCATATTTTTAATATAAGACACCTTATGTTAAACCTAGTCAAATCATTGTAATATTATATTCAAATCTAACATAATAGTTTGTAAAGAAAATGTGATGTACCTTAATAATATCCTTTAAGAGTGTTCAAAATGGTGTATAGTAATGCATTTTGTTGTGCACCAGGTGATTATAGGGTCAATTCCATTATTCCATTTTCATTACCAAAGATTTAGGATGTTATTCTTTAATTATCATCCGTGTTTATCGTAAATTTGTGTTCCCTAACATATAATTTTCTTAATCAATTTCAAAATGTTTATAAAAAGATTCATTGAATATACTATATATTGAAACTAACTCAAGTAACCCATATCTGATGTCTTACATTATTACATTGGCATAAGCAACAATGTATCACATCCTAAAGGACCAAATAGTTTAATAGTTTTTGTAATAAAAATACATACATGATTCCAATATTACATTTGAAGAAACCAATTAATTTTTTATAATATCATTATTTTCTCTATAATATCCTTCCATATCATCCATATTATACTTCTTTGATTCTTGGGGATGGAAACAGAATAATGGTGAGATAAAATTCATAGTAAGGGAAAGGTGTAGCAGAACATGTCATGAATCAATAACCATTACCATGGTAAGTAAAATAACTAGAAACAATTATGTTTAAATATTTTGAAAATAATAATCAATATGTTATGTTAAGTTATTGAGAAAACATTCCATTTAATCATTAATGTGGCTATCATAATGGGATCAAGTATAATCAATATGTAATGGAAATTAATTTAAATCACATGCCATTTATCAAATAAACTGACTATAGAATACATCCAGAAAAAATATCATTTTTAAAATTTCATGGATAATAATAAATAAATTCTCAATGATAGAAATGATTAATTTTTTAGATTTCCTAATCTCAGATATCATGAAAACCTCAACTGTCAAGACCATCCTCAAGAGATTTTAAAACTTATAGGAATCTATAAACCCAAAACCGAAATAGCTAAGGCTATCCAACAGATTCTTCTCATAAGACTATATATACATCTAAGGGATATCTATATCTTTGAACCACCTATATGTTTTAGTCCAAATAATTCCACTTATCGAATAATCTATTTAATTCTTGAACAATATGTCTCATAGTAAAATTTCTATATTGAATGAAGTATTCAAATTAATCAATAATTTCCCCGTCAATTAAATTACATTAAATATAAAAATTAATATGTAGAAATGATATAAGTTTAATAAACAATAATATCCATGATAATTATTATGGATATTTATTATAAATTTAATGTCAAACGGTCGTAATAAAGTGAATAGTTCAAGGGAAAGTAAATGAATACAAAAACAAATCAAGGAAGTGAGTTTCAATACTATCCTTGGTGAAAATAATCACATACCATCCAATGGATGAGTAAATATGGTATCAATTAAAAATTACCTTATTGAAGTATATGTAAAATGAAGTGTTTTTATAATTGATGAAAGGAAAAACCAAAACAATTATCTAAAAAAACATTCATGAGAAAAATATCATTTTCATTTTGAAAATAACCATTAAAAAGTACAATATAAAAAAATATTTATATTAATTTTATATAAATATAACCTTAGAACCATATAATATAATATTTAAAACATATTATGTTCATGAAGTATAGATATTCCATTCAATTAGTATACATTAAAATAAATATTCCTTTCAATTTTTTGGTAAAATTAAAATTTACATTTTTTTGGAAAAAAATAACGATTAATTTATAAATATTTATTAAAAATACAATCATGTTTAAAATGTATGAATAAATCTTCTTAACAATGCTGAAATAATTTTTTAAAACAATTTTACAAAATCTGGTTTTGGAAGGAAAAAATATTTTCGACCAAAGAGAGAAATAATGTTTAAATTTATTGATAAAAATAATATTTTTAATAACAAAAGAGTGTAAAAAATGGTACTTATTATTTTAAAGAAACATAAATAACCTCAGGTGAAAAAATATAAGGTGGGTTTTTAGAAGATAATCAAATAATTTCCTTTGATATAAATTCACGTATAAACAATCTTGATCAAAATGATATTGTAAAATAAACCATTAAAAAGATCATAATTTTGAATTGAGAATTAACCAATGAATAAATTATTTGTATCAAATTTAAATCCACAGAATACATGTGGAAATAAAAAAATTATATTCAAAATCCATTACCCACATAATCATAAAATTTTAAATATAATTAAGATGTAATACAACCCATTGAATATAAATTGAGTTATGAAATTATTTTCCAAATTTTTATATTTCAATTAAAAATAAATTTGGAAGAAATAATTAAAATTAAAATTTAAAATACCATGAAATATTAATGAATCATGATATTTAATGAAAAATGGCCAGTATATACACTAAATAATTGAAATTAGGTTCATGATAATACAACATGACTCAATGAAATGAAATTGAGAAGAAATCCCTTTCCTTCATTCCAAATCATCACGTACATTATTTATCTTCAATAATAATTAATTACATTATTATGAACAATTTACATTTTTATTATTCCTTTTATTTCACTTATTACCATGTTATAAATTGTTACTTAATCAAATAAGTTGACGCTGAATGTTTCGATGATATTTGACTTATGTTTCAAAAATGACTTTGTTGGGTTGAAATTTTTTCTAAGAGATCATTGTTTCAAAATCCCCAAAATTATAATCGGGATATAATTTTCATATTGATTTTTGATTTAATTACCATTCATGAATTATGGTTTTTTGAAATTAAGTACATTGTGATCATGCAGACCATAGGTCGTACACACACATCAGTAATGTTTCCATTTACAATGGTCACTAAAAAAAGTTGGTAACTAATGTGTTACCATAATAGAATGAAAATAATTTCATAAATACCATATATTTTTTATGTATATTTATATTATTCATCAATGTGGTGTGAGGATTAAGAGGGAGTCACATCTCATTATTATGGAAATAGTATAAATGTACACGAACAACATTATTATCTTTCAGTGAGTGAAATGGTAAAAAAGATAACGATATATTATCTTTTTATAAAGTTAAATATGTGTTGAATATCCTTATTATTTCATTTATATAACATATATTCTTTTATGTTATCTTCTTACGTTCCATGTAAAGCGTTATTGAAAAAAGAATCACATCACTTCAAGAGGGGGTAGCCCTTCGTACTCACGAGTGACGATATCATACCACCTATGGAATAGGAATTAAAAATTTATATATGATATAATGACTTAAAGAGTATAATTATGTTATAAATATAATATATATACAATATATCCAACATCATAACCAATCATGAGAGGTGTTGTTGAAAAGAAGTCACATCAGTTTGGGAAGAGATAGTCTGTCGTACACAGAAGTGACTCTATCATTTCCCATTTAAGGGAAGAGGAGATGATTATAGTTCAAGAACATAACATGATAACATAAATACTTAATTAAAATAATAGTGTTATTATTAAATCATAAAAGGATAACATTTGATAGATGTGGGATAATAAATATATAAAAAATTAATAGCTATGATTTTTACATCTTCTCAGACAACCTCTTTAGGATTATAAATAAAGTATTTCTAAAATGGATTTCTTACAAAAATAGGATTCTAGGATGAGGGTATTGAAGTTAGGGACCGATTTGGGTGGGAATTTTCAAATAAAAATGGTTTAATGGTTTGAATAAGAGAAGATAGGGGGTGGCCTTTTATAAGTGAGGTTTGTTGCCCACTACCGTGTTTTGAAAAAAAAGGTGTAGCCATATTTTTAAAATTATAAAAGGGACCAAAATGGTTTATTCTATAATCGTAGAAATTATAATGTCAAAATGTTTCTAGAAAATATATTTTAGACAATTTGTTTGTTTATTTTAATCCTTATCTTTATTGTTTAACCCGAGGTAAACCCATTTTAACCTTATTCATGGTAATTAATTTTTAATGTTTTAACTATTCATTATGGTAAAAAAATTAATTTTTAATTATTAGAAAATATATATTATGGTTTTTCCAAATATTTAATAAATTTTACCAAATTTAATATATATAATTTTTAATAATATAATTAAAAATAAATATATATTAATTTCATACGGTGTTATATTCTCTTATAAGCATGAGGTTGTGTATCATGTACACTATTGGATATTATATTCTAATTTTGAAATATTATGTTGTTACATAAGAAGTGGTGGTACCTAATGCTTTATGGTTATAAAATATTATACATAACCAGATAGAGTCTTTATGTGTGTTCCATTGTTGAGATGGGTTTTCAATCTTGGATCGAAGATGTTGAGGTTATTTAGGATAGGTGTCCAATCGGGTTTTTTTTAAATGATGTCACCTTAATATGGTGGTGGCACCTATTGTGATGTTGTATATCAAAATTCTTATAGGAATAGGGATCATGTAAAGTTTTGTATTTGTTTTTTTCATTCAATAAGCTAGTGAATGATTACAAAAGTTATAATGGAATACAATATTAATTCAATGGTATAGAATATTGGTATTAGTGAATGATGATGATATAGCACAAGGTGGTTTCAAATGTTTTGTTGGATGGGGATATCAGTCAAAAGCAAGGGAGAAAATAGGAGGATGTAAAATTAGTACAAGGACTGTCCAAAATTTGTAATCAAAGGTTGATGGATGTTCCCTTATGGATGTTTCAAATTAAGTAATCAGTTATTAGTCAACGGAAAGTTTGGTGTGTTCTCACCATTCCTCAAGTTTATGTGGATGAAAAAAGAAGATTATAGTAGTATTTATAGATATTAGAACATCATTTTTTGGAAGGATACAATCCATAAGTTCCATAATCAATGGATGGAGATATAGAATGATATATTACCATGTTTTTTCATGATCCAGTCTTGGATGAAGGTCTGGGAAAACATGGTTTCCTTTCTCAATTGAATAAATTTATTGGGGTAAAGAGGAATTGTAGGGTCGTGGGATTCATATTGGGGGATTCATGCTTATGGTGAATTGTGTACAGTTTTCAAACTATAGAAGGAGTTTTATACAAGGACTGTTGTCATTTAATGGATCAGATGATTGTAAGATTTAATATGAGGCATGCTATTCAAGAGAAAACTGTAGTATGAGATATGGAAGGATGAGAATTATTTTTCAATTTAAGTGTTACTAGAACATAGTTTTAGTGAGATAAATATTTTATATCCATAGCATCAATTAATAATTCTAATGATTTATCTTTAGAAATACTTTATACTTAACATTACCTTATATCAGAAGAATTATGATGTAGGTGGACTCGATGTTTGTCTAAAATATGAGAGTGTATAATTCATGTATGTCTTAATGCTTATTGGATTTTGTTTCTCTTATCAATAATGTCTTCAAAATTATTCAACTACATCCATGTTAACACCCAATAAAATATAATTCCACATCTAGGGTGCATGTTTTCATTATAATATTTCAATGAAGGACATTTCCATCTTTAAAATTCAAGGAAATGATATTTCTAAAGGTCATTAGAGTAACAAAATGGACTGTGGAATGGAGTTCTGATTGTTTATAAGATTAGGACCTTGCTACAATAGTGTAGGAAAGTCAATTATTACCTTGGTTATAATGGAAGACGTTTTAGTTGGAGTACACCATGCCAATGACATCACGATTCCCTAATGGATAATTTATAGATATAGGTCACTAAAATGAAATTTTTAAATGTCACTCTACTGAAAAGATTTTAGTTTATATTAGATAATGGAATTAGAGTTTCATAATTATGCATCTAGTAGATTGAAGACATTATGGTGGTTTCTAGTAAATCATGTTGATTAGAAGTTCAAAAAAGAAAAATGGTGGAAAATTAGTTTCTATTTTATTTCAAATAATTACATGGAAGAATTTAGTTGAGTTTCACGATTTTAGTGGAATGTAAGATCATATGTCCACATGTTAAAGAAGGATTTTATTTATAGGGAGACTAAATGATGATGATGGAGCATGAGATGTATAATCATAAATATTATGCAATGGATGGAAAGGTGAATGAAAGATGGTCCAGTGGGATTTTGGTGTGAGCATGAGAATAGTCTCCAAGTGGGAGATAATTGAACATGAACTGGGAAAAAATTCCCAACTAGGAGATTATTGGTTTTTCTGTGAGAAATTTTTTATATGTATAGTGTTGGAAATATCTAAAAGCAATAATCCTAGAAGTATGTATTAGGGCTCCCTATGGATATATTTCACCAACATCATGGAATTTATAAAGTCATTCTAGTGGATGGTCCTTCATCTGAAGGATCCAGATAGAAGGATTTTGATGAATGTAATGTGGTTGAATGAAATTTCACCATATGGCTACCATTTCTATAATATTTTATGTTGGACATTTTAGAATAAAATTATAGATGTATCATTTATGTTAGGATTATAATATTGTCGATGGGTGATGATAATATGAAATAAGCCTAGTGTTTTTCAATTATTGGAAAGGAATCGTTCAAAAGGATCATATAAGAATTTGTTAGGTTTTGTAAAAATGTAGTAAAGAAAGTAGAAGGAGAATATTCTAAAAGTAAAATGGATGTTCTGGAGGTTTTCATGGAAGTATTTCTTGGACTTAACTCTTATGAGAAGTCATTAAACCTAATGCACTAGAAGCACTCCTTGAAGATTTTTGGAAGGATATATTGTAATTAGTATTTGGTAATCTTATTTTTTTGGTGATGTGCATTGTTTATATGATTTTCTAGATTAATATGGTGATTACTTCTGATGATTAGATGTTTCTAAAATTAATGGGGAATTATCCATTAAACTCGTATAGAAATTCATAATGGATGACCAAATCAGTATCTCTATAAGAAGACCACCAGAACCCATTCGATGACTATAAATGGAAAGCGCTAATGATTCAATACAAAGGACAGGGTCGATCCTCCTCTATAGAAGCTAACCTGGGCACACAGAAGTGTCTTATGTTTTACAACCTAAGGGATGAGTAAGTGTTCGGGAAGGATAATGATCGAAATGAGTGTATCTGAAGGACCATGGGGTGGTTAACTTAGCGAGACATCAACTTATTGCTTTAATATTATGAATAGAAATTATTAAATTCATTGTAACACAAACATATCCTTAAATGAAATAAGTTTTATCATTATCCCATTGATGTAGGACTCTAGTTCGTCCCAAATAAATCAAAGTTTGGAAGTATTCTAATTATTTTTACTTGCATGTTTATATATTTATCATGTTATTTTTCATTATTTGAAGGGAAAACAAGAGCTTGATCAGAACAATATGTTGTGAGGAATTTGTATATTGGATGTGATTCATAGAATGCCCAATTATAAAAGCCAATGTCATGGTGGAATGAACTAAAATAAAGTTCTGTAATTATTCTTTTTGTGGTGTCATGACAACTTGTGATAGATTTTTCGAAATAATTCCCTTAATTTTTAACCTCCAATAAATATTTAATTTGATTAAAATAACCTATATAAAAATATTTTGGAGATATAATTGTCCCCAATGTCAATTTTGTACTAAGTTCATGAATTTGGTTATTACTTCAATAATTGAGTCAAAAAAATTCATCAAATATTATGTTTTACTAAAATTTTAACAATGGTTAATGAAGTAAAAAATATTATTTAATTAAATAGCAGAATGGTCTAGTTTAGTCTTTATAATTTTTATCTTCATGACCCAAAATTACAATTTCCGTTTGACTTGATATTTATATTCCTTTTTACAATATTTATTACCCTAGTATCCATTCCATTCAATAAATTACTTTCATTCGCCTCTTTAGAGTTGGATTATCTTGTGCAGATTCTGGTCAAAGGTCTACTTATTTAATATTACCTTTGTTATATGTTTTATTTTCTATTTTCTTTTATCTAAATATGAATATTTTTAATAAATGTTTCTCACTTATTTATCTATTTTCTCTATTTCTTTATTCCACTCTTCACTATGATATTATATACTGATAATAATGACTATCTAACCTAAGTAATCTCTCAGGTGACGAATCCATAATTGATCCCAAGTCTCTATGGATTCATATTTATTGTTTTTATCTTCATTCAGTTGTGTTTTGGGAGATTATAAGTGAGTTCCCAATGTAATTTTCTCTGATAAAACTTCTTCAACTCCTATATTTTCCGACCATAGAGGATGTGGGTGTCTAGTCTACTTATAAATTATTGATCACACTATATATTCATAAACAGTGTAAAAGAGGTTTTTTAATGTACTATTAAGTGTGTTCAATAAGTATATTCAAGGATTTATATATGATAATGGAGATTCACTTAGGATGGCTCTCTTGGGTGTATTTCCATTATTTCTAGAAGAATTTAGTTTGCATTGAATCTATATGTTTAATTTATATTTCTTTATTCCATATTATAAACCACAATATTTTCATTATTTTAATAAAATATATAGTAATAAATAAATAATGTAAGTGAATTAAAAAGAGTTAGTGATTGAGTAAAAAATATCTTTATGTGAGACAACCCAGGTAATCCATAATTCTATATTTGGAAAATAAATAACATTATTTTCCACACCCTATGACTGGTGTCCAATAGTGACTCCTAACCCTGGAACCAAAAAAAATTTCCATAGGTTTCATTAGATTTGTTTTGTAGTTACATGTTCTAGTATGTTCATACCATTCCTAGTGGTACTTTTCTTATAATATCCACTTAGGTACCAAAGGCTCCAATGTATTTTCACCTTCTATTAAATTCAATATCCCACTTTTCTATTCATTCTAGCAATAAATAATGAAAAATGAGTCAAATTACAAATCAATAGAAAAGTGAAAAATTTAATCAACAAAATTAAGATAGGTAGTTATCAAAACACCATTTTATGAACCAAAAAATTAGAAAATTATTTATATATTAGGAAAGAAATATTTGATCATAATGTAATGGAACATAATGAAACCACCCAAATTAATCACTTGAAATAACCAGTAATTGATTGGAATCCACATCCTAAATGGAGGGAAGAAACTATAGAAAAAATAGGAGGCTATACACATCAAGAATCAAACAACTAGATTTGGACTTATCTAGTCCAAGATTATTATTTCTATGGGGAAGATAAAACACTAAAAGGGGAAGGGATGAAGATCCAAGAGATGTAAGAGGGAATTATTACATGAATAAATCATAAATAACATGAGATTATCACACTTGAAATGCACCTAAGGATGAGAGATTGAGGGGATCTCATACACCTAGGGATGGGTAAATTGAGAGAGGGAGTAAGTTGTGGAGATAAAAGTTAAATTTTGTAAAGGTAGTTTAATATAAAGCTATTAATAAAAAATAATCCATTGTAATGTTTTTTAAATGGTTTTCTAAACATTCTTCCACCCATGGGTATCTCCACTACATCACCTAGGAACCAGCATAGTTGGGATGCACAGTTTGGAAAACTATACACTATTAGTGAAAATTGGAACTATAAAAAACTATATAATTTATACCTGTTTTTTACTTGTTTTCTCCTAACTATTCCCTAATCGTAAAATAATAATGTTATTCCAAAATTTTATGTTTTCAAAGAGAACCCAAATGAGCATGAGTGAGAAGAAATGAAATCTAATAAAAAGACGATCCATAGTTAAAAATGACATCATGGATATGACGGTCTCTTAAAACCATAATTGAGTATCCACACCTCACAGAAATAAACATGTCTGTCAAGGAATTATAGAACCATTTCATCCATACCTACCAAAATTGTGTCTTCATTCTAGGGACCCATAGGGGAACTCATTAATTTAGCATGAATTGATCTCAGACAAGGGGGTATTGGGCCCGATAATCATAACCACCGAGTAATGATTTAATAAAGCCGAAGTATCAAGGAATAAATTAATTACTACTCCATAGAGCTGATCCATATGAGAATCAGTACACTATATGATAATTCAAAACACTTAACTATAATCATTTTCACCTATATAGAGTTATAAAGTAGAACATAATCCTTATATAATGGAACACCACTAAGAAGAGTGGCTCATATAAATTCGGGAAATTATGTAGTTAGTTATCACATAAAAAAATAGACAAGAGAGAGTTGTTGGACCCCATTGAACTCAGATCTTCACACTCAAACCCCATACATGTTCATACAAGGATAATTCAAAACATTGCATATCGTTCCTCCAAAATGGGGTTGGATGGTCGATTATACCACACCACAATGATCTATACATACAAATACATTGTATTTTTTACTTCCCCATAATGGATACAAGATGAGGAAGTAATGAATACATAATTGAAGAGAATTCCAACCCATATGGTGACCCTTGGGGTATACCACATGGTGTGAAATTGTTAGGATGCGTCAACCAACACAATCTGTAACATCCTGAGTTTTTTTAAAAAGTGACACTATGTTCAATAGCATACATAATACGCCACATCAAACATAAAAGAACAACTAAATTCTATTATTTAAATATTAACTTATAACATAGCTGTTAAAATAGAGTTAATTAATAGTATTAATTTATTTATGAAAAGATGGTTTAAAAATGTGTATAATTAATTCTTTTGTGTGCAAGTAATTATAAATGAAAATAAAACCCTTGTCAAATATAAGGGAATGTTTTTATAAAAAAACTATTTAAATGAAAATAAGTTAGTTTATAGAATTATAAAATATCTATTGATAGATTTTATTAATGAAATATATATGTACCATATTCAATTTAATTATTAAAATTCATCTTATATATTTTCTAGACATGATATAAAAAAATTCAATTTTTTGTATAAATGATAGATTTCAAAAAAAGGTAATTTTACCACCTTTTGATGGGAATTTTTTTTAAATATAGTTCTTTTTTAACTTTTATATTTTCTATTTTACAAAATAATATTTTTTTAGAATAGGGACATAAAAATTCACTTTAGTTCATTTTTTTATATTTTTCTGATAAAATTCATTTTTTATGTATTGTGAAAAAAATATGCATTTTAATTCAAAACTGAATTTTAATCGAATTTAATTATGTAGTAAGATTATACATTTAATTGTTTTCAATTATAATTAAATAAAGTTTTTATTATTTAATAAAATTGTGTTCAGGGGATGTAATTTCAAATTGAAAATACAAACAAACACATGTCAATCTTTTGATGATTTTTTACTTTAAAAAACATGTTTTCTCGTTTTAACAATGGGGATTAATATGGACTTAATTACTAAATCTTCTGTGTTTTAAAAATGAAAAAAATGCATTCCATATTTTTAATCAAAAGGTCCAAATTATGTAAATAGGTTTTTTGGATATCATGAATAGTAACTTTAGTAATTATTTTTATTAACTAAGTTAAGGGTAAATCTGGTAATTAAAGGTAAACATAATATTATAATAATAAAAAAATACCATAACACTTGTACTAATTTAATTGTATGAGTGTATTATAACCATGAGGATCCTTGGGGTAATTTTAGGACCACTTTGATCAACTTGGATTTGATTGTGACACTTATAAACATTTTATTTAAAATAATGACCAAGATCTCATAATCATATCTCTCCTAACTAAAACTATTTTAATATGGGGGTATAAAAGTGATATATTAGACTATAAATAGTCATTAGAAATATAAAAATAGTATCTACATCACGGAAATTTGTTTATATGTTTTAGGAAATTAATAATAAAATTAAATTTTCACACAATGACGATTTAATAATTTCTTAATTAATGAAATAATAAAATAATTGATTTTATAAAAATTGAAATAAATATTATATGACATATTTTATGCCATCCATGAATTTTTAAAAAATTTACATTTTTTTATGATTTAAAGGATTTGGTTTGAACTTCTCTTCCTATTATGATATTTTTTAAAAGTCAAATAATGAATAGTGTCAAAATTAACACTATAAGTATTTAAAAATATAAAATATTTTGTCAAATGATATTAAATTCCAAAAAATCTAATATTCAGTCAAATAGTTATGATATGTCCAAATATTTCAAAAATATCACTTTTTTGGGTCATCTGACATGTTATGGTAATTACTTTGACCCATATATTGTGAATAACAGAATATCACAGTGAGATTAAAAAGGGTAAAATAATGGTTAATCCAAAATGATAGGGATTAAAAAATATTAAAAACATGTCTATTTTTAATTGGATAATTGGAATTCGATCAAAATTCATATTACCTTAGAATTAAATTTTTGGGGACCATTTGGAACCGATAAAAAATTTATATTAATTTAATATTTTATGACTTTACAAGGGTGCCCCCTCTTATAAAAGTTACCGAGTCTTCTCTAATAATAACACTTACAGAGCCTTTTGAATTATCCATAGTCTACCAAAAAATACTTCTAGAATCTCTTCTGACGTTCTGGATTCCTTAGTTTGGGAATAATAACCTTCTTAGAGGTGTTGAGGTGTTCTTCAAAGGTGATCAACTGAAGAAGAGGTATCGGTTTTTAGGTACTTATATTTTATTTTGTCTTCCACTTCTTCTAAATATTCTTCTTATAAGATGAAATAATAACTCTAGTATCTTTAATATTCTGAGTTTTTATTATGGTAATATAATCACCTAAATCAATCTCCAATTTCATCCAATGAGAAATGGGCATTTTGTTCGTGTGTAAGACAGAGTACCGCCTCATTAACGGATATAGTTCATTTTTCATTATCGTCAATAAATTCTGGTTATAGTGATGGAATTAATATTTATATAGTATATTCATGAAATAATTATCAGTTTAAAGAATAATATTTCAGGTATGTTTTTACATTCCATGCACATAAAGACTATAACGTCGTTCGTGTATACGTGTGAACTATCACCTCCAAGAATCCATGTGAATAATTTTTATTCACCACATCACTTGTATGATATATAAAAAAATATGTATATGATTATTATAGTGTTAATAATATTATCATCATTATGGAAGGATAAAATAATATTTATCTTATTTCCATAATGATCAATGAAAAATGGAAAACATTACTCATGCATACATACGACCTACCATCTCCATGATTATAACATTATTCATTTTTAATAACCATAATTAATTGTTTGATTTAAATGTAATGATTAATGTATAAAAGTAACGATTATTTCATGAATGCTATAATATAGGTAATGAAATTATAACCACATGAACTTGTTACATGAAAACCATTATCATTTTCAACTCAAGTACTGAATATCAACAAAACATTTGATATAAATTAAAATAATTATTTAATCTGTATTACAAGAAAATAATTCATATAAAGAAAATAATAAAGTTAAAAAATGTTATCAAGGAAGTATAAATTATGCTATGTTTATTATTCAGGAATATAAATATTGTATATGACAAGTTGGACTCATAGTAACAGACTTCGTCTCAATCTCCTTTCATTTAGGAATATTTTGAAAATATACACTACATTATTCAATATGGTGTTTAATAAAACCCTGTGACTTTTACATTCATTAAAATGTTTTCAAAATGAAAATTTTTCTATGAAGTGTTTAACTAAACAAGAAAAATGAATGTTTTTTAATGTACTTGGACCAATAAAATTTCCACCTCCATGACCATTATTTTATATTTCCCTTCCTCTACAAGCTGTTATTTTTTTAAAATAAAAAAAATCCATATTATATTTTCAAGTGTTTTGGTATTGAAAATGGATGGAGGAGGTATTTATTATATCAATATCTTGAAAAAATATCTAGTTAATTTAATTTGGAAATTCTATTTTTCCTTGATTCTTGTGAATGTTTTATGATAATGGTTCTCGGGAATTTCATATGTATAAGGGTGGTCCCATGATAAGAAGAGGGTGGGTGAAACCATTAGTTCTCTCGAATGCATTGGGTAATGAGAAAGAGTGAAATGATAAGGTTTATCCTAATAGATTTATGGAATTTACTTTGATTGTATTCCAAACATAACCATTAAGGTTACTCTAAATGAAGCTTTGAAATCTACAATTTATGTATGATATGGATGACATAAGTTACCTTTATGATTTATGATTTGTATAATTCATTTCAGGATTTTTATGATTTCATTGGTTTAACAATATTCTTGGACTAACATTTTATTTCCTTATTTTATATCCATTACTGAGTTTTTTCTACCCATCCCATGTTTTTAAAAAGTTTTCACAAGGTATAACGATGGGTAAGTAAAACAAATAAGTTAAGAAGAATTTTGTTTTAATTTTAAATGTTTTATATTAATGAATAAATGTATACTATTAGTTATATACACTTTGTATGTAACATTTGTTGCCTATTTCTCTAAAACATTAAACATGAAATGATTCTTAATGTAAATTAAAAACCTAAATAAAAATTATAAAAATTTAGGGGCCTTATATATTGTATTATAAGTCAGTTTATAAAAATTTAGGGATTATGAGTTTTTGTTAAACATATGGTAACATAATATGTCTATTAATTTGGTTAAATCATTGTTCTATAACTTTTTCAAATCAAGTAATGTTGGTAACAAATGAAAGGAGGATGATCTCATACAATATTCTTATCACATCCTAATTACTTGATGGTAATAATTATTTCTGAGTCATGTATGGATGATTCTGAAACTTTTTCTAACATTCAACTAACATGAAATCAGTTTTTTGAGATATCAAACACCACGACTATGCCTCAATACCATCCTGGATCATGGTCCATTTTTAACCAAATCTTATTTTCTCAATATCCTAATATTTTCAAAAGAAGTTAAATATTATCAAGTAAATTTTAGATATTTTACCTTATAATAATATTATGAAGAATATTATGATTTTTAATAACCATATCAAGAATGATACCCATTCCCTACTTATTTATATTTGATTTTAAAATATAGCCTTTCAACACATACTTATGGTACATTAAAAGGATCATTGATTGAATGTTTCAACTCAATCTTGATTCAAAGGTTTTATAAAAATAAATTATTATATGACGTATTAAAATTCTATGTCATATAATATTTTTATTTTTCCAAAACTAATTCTCTAAAAACAACCATAGGACCCATGTTGTACAAGGTTTATTTGGGAAGTTGTGGCAAGTAATTTTGAAGAATCTCTAAATCATTATTGCAATGCATGGATATTCGATTTACATGAACGAAATGAAAATGAAACATAGTGGACACCATGATCAAGTTACAATCTTAAATTCTTTTGGTAATAGTTTTATTTTTTCATTTGGGGGTGAAAATAAAATAAAATAAAAAATATGTCAATGTATATAATATATCATGAATTAAGATGTTGAGGTCATTATGGGTTGGTATGAAAATTATAGGTTTAAGATAAACTTAATGAGCAATTATGTTATGGGTATTCTTGAGTATTTTATCTCATACTACGAGTATTTTATAATAATGATATTGTTTTAGAAAAAGGAAAACTCATAGGATGAGTGACAACACTTTGCATCCGGAAAGGTCATGGGATTAAACCTACAACTGAAGGGCGACAAGGGTGCATCACCTCCCACTGGAATATGTGAATTTTCTTATTAGTATTAATTTTTTAGATGAAAGTGTTATTGTAATAATAAAACATTGATTCTGGTAACAATTGTTTTATCCAATGGATATCCTTGGTATTGGAAAATGATTTGGGGATTTAGTGATAAATTTTATTTTATAAGACATTCACTATTTTGGGAACCCTATATTCCTAAGGAAAACATAATAATATGAGATTTTATTTGAGGAGTAATGGTTGAATAATATTATGGAAGAATCTATGATTTTAATTTTGTGCTTATGGTAATCATGTTATTTATGTAAATGATTAACCTATCATGGAGAATATGTGATTATAAAATTACTTATTGATATGAGAAATTAATAATGAATTATGTTAAAACTTATCATGGAAGACTATGGGATAAAATTATTCAGAATACTATGTGTCAATATTAGTTTGGATTATTTGACGAATTTTATGGAATGGTGTTTGTCGAATGGAATTTGTTGAACATTAGATATTACTATTACATTTGGAGAGTGAAAGTAGTTCTTCTTCATAAAATAGTTTATTATTTTTGGGGAATTTTATGATCTTTTACTAACTATTTGTTGTTTTGGTTAATGTTTTAAGTTAGGATAAATATGGTTTTAAAAGTATAAAATTAATTCATTTGTGAGAAATTATTTATAAATGAAAATAAAACCCTTTTAAAAAAAGCAAATGTTTTTCTGAAAAACTATTTAAATAAAAATAAGTGAGTTTATAAAATTATAAAATAAATGTTGATGGATTTAATTAATAAAATATAATTTTTATGTATAAAATTTAATTTCTAAAATTTATCTTATATGTTTTCTATTCATGATATAAAAATTAATTCAATTTTTCAGATAAAAGAAGTATTTTTCAAAATAGGTAGTTCTACCACCTATTAATGGAGAACTATTTTTAAATATATTTTTTGTCACTTTTATATTTTATATTTGATAAATGAACATATTATTTAGAAGTGGGATATCAAAATTCACTTTGGTTAAGTTTTTGGTATTTTCTAATGAAATTCATTTTTAATAAATAGTGAAAGAATATGGCATTTTAATTCAAAAATAAGTGTTCGTCTCATTTAATTAAGTAGCTAGATTATCATTTTTATTGGGTTTAATGTAGAATTAAATAAATTTTATATCATTTAATCGAATTTTGGCAATTTTAAGTAATTTTACATTCATATTAGATACAAACGCATGTTAAACTTTTGATGATTTATTAGTTTTATAAAAACCCATTTTTTCGGTTTGACAATGGGGATTAATTTTAACTTAATTAGTGAAACTTCTTTGTTTTGAATTTGGAAAAATTAATTCCATATTTTTAATCAAAATTTCCAAATTATGTAAATAGGTTGTTTATATATTTTTTACATTATGAATAGTGACTTTTTAATTATTTTATTACCACTGGTAAGGGTAAATCAGGTAAATAAAATAAAAATAATATTATAATAATATTAAACTACCCTAACACTTGTTATAATTTAATTGGATGACTCTAATATGACCATGATCATACTTGGTCTATTTTAGGACCACTTTTAGTCACTTGGATGTGATTATGACACTTATAAATATTTTAATCACAATAAATACCAAGATGCAATAATCTTATCTCTCACAAGTTAAACTATTTTAATAAGGGATAAAAAATGTTATCTATCTGAATATAAATATTCACTAGAAATATAAAATACATACCTAAATCAGGGTAATTTATTTATAATTTTAATGAAAAAAATAATTAAATTAAATGGTGACACAAATATGATGTTGAAATTTCCTAATTAATGAAAGAATCAAATAAATGATAATATAAATGTTAAAATAATTATTATCTGAAATAATTTATGTCATAGACAAATTTTCTAGATAATTTGGATATGTATTTTATTATTTAATGTAGTTCTTTCTAACTTCACATCCTGTTATGATATTTTTTAAAAGTCAACTATTGAATACTGTAAAAATTGACAATATTGAAATTTTAAGATATAAAATATTTTATTAAATGATATTAAATTACTAATAATCTAAGAGAAATCAAAATTGTTATTATAGGTCCATATATATCATAAATGGAACTTTTTTGGGTTGTTTTTCATTTTATGGTAATTACTTTAACCAACAAAGTGTAAATAACATTATATCTTGGTAAGATTAAAAAGGGTAAAATAAGGGTTAAACCAAAAAGATAAGGATTATAAAATACTAATAAATTGAATATTTTTAATTCTAAAGACTATGATTTTACCCAAAATCATATAATATTCTAAATAAATTATTTTTTGTTACTTTGTAACCTAAATAAAATTTATATTAATTTAGCATTTTAAGTGTTTACAAGGGTCCCCCTCTCCTCTCTTATAAAAATGTTCCCAATATTCTCTAATAATCATAATTACAAAGCCTTTAATTTGGGCCACTCTTTGGCCAATCCTCTTCCTATTATCTATCCCTATGTTTTTTAGACCTTAGTTTAGGCATAAAACCCGTCTTATTGGTGTTAAGGTGCTTTTCAAAGGTGATCAACTGAAGAAGATGTAGAATTTTTAAGTGTTTCTATTTTATTTCTACTTCAAATTCCCCTAAACATTATTATTCTAAGATGAAATAATAAATATATTATCCTTTATATAGTGATATGTTATTATGTTAATATCATCGCATAAATCCATCTCAAATTTCATCAAATGAGAATTGAACATTTCGTTCGTGTATACGACAGACTACCGCCTCGCGAACCGATATAGTTCGTTTTTCATTAGAGTCAGTCAAGACTACTTATAATGATGTAATAAATGCTTATAAATGATATTAATGACATATTTATCATTTTAAAATAATAATATTTCAATTATTTTCTTACCTTCCATGCACATAAAAACAATAACGTCGTTCATGCATACGTGTGAACTAACGCCTCCATGAAGAGATGTAAATCGTTTTTATTCACCACATCACTTATATGATATATATATATATATATATATATTTATATGAATAATATTATTTTAATTATATTATAAACAATATTTAAAGATAAAATAATAATTT
Organism: Viscum album; assembly: GCA_963277665.1. Taxonomy (NCBI): domain Eukaryota; kingdom Viridiplantae; phylum Streptophyta; class Magnoliopsida; order Santalales; family Viscaceae; genus Viscum; species Viscum album. The sequence continues at coordinate 1,669,297,230 of OY728120.1, forward strand.
CCTTATTTTGATAATTAACAATGAAAAATGGAAAACTTTACCCATGCATATGTATGACCTACCTTCTCTATGATTATTACGTTATTCATTTATCATAAACATTATTTATAGTTTGATTTTAAAGGTATCATTATTCTATAAAAGTGATTATAATTTCATGAATACTATTCTATTGAACTTATGACCACATGGACTAGTGACATCAAAACCATGTACATTTTCGACTCAAGTACCAAATATCGACAAAAAATTCTATATGAACTTAAATAATTATTTAATTTTTAGATCATGTTAAAAGGTTATATGAAATAAAAAATAAACTTGAAATAGTTTTTGAAGAAAGTATAAATTAATCTTTTTTATTATTTTGGAATATAAATATTGTACGTGACAAGTAAGACTCACTGTGAGGAACTTCGTCTTAATCTTTTTTTATTGAGGCCTATTTGGGTAATATACACCACTTATTCTACATAGTGTATAATTAAACCCTGTGAAATTTAATTTCATTATTTTTTTTCAAAAGAATTCATTTTCTATGAAGTTCTTGAATATATGACAAAAGGATTGAGTTTTTAACATGCACAACAACAATTACATTTCCTCCACTTTGACCTTTATTGGATATTTGGCTTCCACTAGAGGATATAATATTTTAGTGAAAATTAAATACCATATTTCCATTTCAGTTATTTTTTTATTGAAAATGTTTTGATAAGGTATTTATTATGTCAATGTTTTGAAATAATATCTTGTGATTGCAATGTGTAAAATCTATTTTTTTCTTGTCAATGTGTTATGATTATAGATCTTAGGAATTTATTATGTTTACGTGTGGTTCCATGATAAACCAAGGGAGGGTGATCCCATAATAGATCTCCAATTAATTGAGTAATGATATGTAGTTAAATGATAAGGTTTTTCCTAAGATATTATTGTAATATACTGTGATTGGTATTCCAAACATATCCATGTAGGTTACTTCGTATATAGCTTTGAGAGATACAATGTAAGTATGATATGGATGGCACAAGTTACCCTTATGATTTATGATTTCTATTATGTTTTTTAGGATTCTTAGGATTTCATGGGTTTATAAATATTCATCGACTAACATTTTATTTTCTTATCTTATATCCCTTAATGATATTTTTGCTCTCATCCAATGTTTTATAAATGTTTTAACAGGATACAAGGATGGGTAAGTGAAGGGATAAAGTCCAGAATATTTTTTTTACAATTAAATTTTTTATATTATCAAATAAATGGATACTATTTTTGGTGTATCCACATTTTATGTAATATTTATAGCCTAATTCTCTAAAACTCTAAATCTTAAAAGACCCACCATGTGAATTCTTTACATAAATCAACATTATGCAATGTTTATTTCTTGGGGCCTAATATGATCCCAAATCTATAAACAACCATGATATTTTAGGTGGACCTAAATCTCCCCCACACCGTAGTCACTATCCCTAGATGGTTTCCTCACACACTACACCAGCTATATTGGTGGTCAGCTCTTATGGTCTCCTGTTACTTCTACGATGATCTGCATATAGTGTCCCAAGCATTTCATACATAGATATTACATAATAATAGTTTAATATTAATTAAATATCATTTCAAATTACCATATATTATTTTATGACTAATGTCTTTCGAAACATGGAAATGTAAAAAATTAGTTCATAAATTATATACATCATTTTTCACTTATTTCATACTAACTAGAACCTATCTTATACATGTCATTCCTAAAACATTTTTTCAAATCTTGGGGAAAAGAAACATCAGAAAGGGTAATTTTTATGCTTATTAATTGTAAAAAAAGAGATATATCAATAATAGTATGCGAATAACATAAGATAAAGTGTATGGGAATGTGGGAATAACATTTGAAAATCAAACCCTCCATATCATATATCCTATTCTCGAGTCATGGAATATATAATAGAACTTCATAAGACATGATCTGTAAGGTAGTAAAACAACATGAACCATGAAAGAATAATATTCGAATAATAAATGGAATTGTGGCACACATAATCAAAGAACCTCATTTCCTTAGTAGTCATGGATCATTTCCAATACTAACATAGTAGAATTTGTTCACTCCCAAAACCATCATATTAGTCATGGTTCACTCCTAATACTATCATACAAGGAAAAGTACATTACTAAAATAGGTTCACTCATTATTCCAGTCCTGCCTATCTCATGATATATCAAATGATAACCAAGGCATTAAATGGAGATATAGGTTCCACCAATCTCATAATAAAATCATATTTGTTTGGTCCACAATAATAGAATATATTCATCATATAAAACTCCATTAACGGAAATGGGTTTCATAAACTTTTCATCGTAGAAATTACTGTGTAAATGAATTGAGTTTTATAAACATTTCATCATTTCATCATAACATACCCAATGGAAATTAAATGTTGTTTTCATTCAACTTGTCATCATAAACATAAACCATCAATAAAGATAATAATTATGGTATCATTGGGCCATATCCCCCATTGAAACATAAGTAAAATTAGGGTCTGTTGTGTTTGATGTATAGAAATACTATTAAATTTTTTTAAAAAAAATTTTGAGGAAAAAAATTATATTTGAAAAAACATCTAAAAAACTGTCTAAATATAAATAAAAATATATTTATTGAATATTTAACTCTAATAATATAATATAATAACCAAATAAAAAATTATTCTTAATGACATGATAATCTGATCATGTCATATATGTTAAAAAAAACATTACATTCATATTTTCATCACAAATATCACTACGTACCTCATTTATAGAATGAAATTTTTTCCCTTTAAACATTTTAATAAAAAGTATAACATGCATAAAAATGAATTTAAAAAAATATAGGATAACATTAAAAAGTGTATTTAAAACCATTGTATAATAGATGGATATTAAAGAAAAATGTTTTTCAACCGAAGGGATAAATGATGTCAATTATCATTAAAAACATATTTTTTGTCTGTTGAGTACATAAAATCTGGGCAATTAAAGGAAAATATTAATTTTCAAGAAATAAGATGTGGACAATAAAATTCATGTAAATATTGATAGGTTGATCATAATATTTAATCATCGTAAATTAATTATAAAAAATCCTGATAAATAGTATTATTGTAACATAAAATCATTATCTAGAGTTTCTCATACATAAAAATAACTTATCCCCATTTTTAAAAAATATAAATTTATTATAATTATATATAAAATTAATTTTCATATGTATATTATCATATATTTTCCCATTAAAACATTTTAATTCCCCATTTTATTAATAATTTGTTATTAAAATCATCATTTCTTAGTGTTAACTGTTTCATTTAACATAAGTAATTTATGTTAGTAATTCTTTTACGTTTATGTTTATCATAGTTCAACCATCTCAAAAATAGTAATCATGATATAAATATCATATATATTAATATATACATATTTATATTCACCCATAAAATTTGGATATAGAAAAATGAATTACTCCATTCATTGAGACGGTAAGACATATGTATGCATGAACGCTATTTTCATTTTTCAGTGGATTAAATTAAATAATGTTATATAATAATTATCCTTTCATGATTAATTATATTGTTAAATGTATTATATATTAATTAAATATATCCCTATTACCATCCATGAAAAATTGAAATGGAAAACTAATTGCATCGCTTTATGGAGGTGGTAGTCTGCACGTACACAAAAGGGACATTATCATTTTCCAATAGATTGAAAGGTATGTTGGTATTTGTGATATTATAATTTATTAAGTATAATTATTTCATAAATATCATATATAATCAATAAACCCTAAGAATAATAATCCATAAAATATGATGATAAAAAATTTATTCTATCACTATGTGGAGACGGTAAGTCGTACACACACACTAGTGATAACATCAATTTTATATTCATGGGAAAGAGGGTGTATATATTTTTCGATAATCATTATAAAATTATAAAATATTTATGTTACTAAATTTATTATTTTATGATAAATACAATAGATTAATAGGATGTAACTAAGAGTATAAAATATAGTGATCTGTTACGGTGATTACCACTTCTTTGAAATGACTCTGTTAGATCTATGCTAATGGGATCTAGGTTTGGTCTATAATAAAACCATCAACTATAGAATTTATAATGTATAATTTATTAAATAAATTGGTATATTTTTTGAGATATAAGGATTTGTATGATGTGACTCTCAACAGGTAGATAAATTTATTAATGATTTTATTAATTAAATCCTGTAATATAGTAGGGGAATTATTAAAACCAAATGGAATCACAATAAATTCATTGTTCTGATTCCTTTTATGGAATTATGTATTGGGTTTATCCTCCTTAATGACCATTAATTGATGATAAATATAGTAAATATAAATCAAGAAAATATAATTTAGCACCACGTAGTTGATCAAACACGTCATCAGTTAGGGGTAGAGGGTATGTTTTCTTGAAAGTGGTATTCTTATGTTCTTAATAATCATTTCAGAATCACATTGATCAATCTTTATTCTTAATAATTAAAAGGTTCACCCTACGGTAACTAACATGACTGAATTAATTCCTTGTGAATATTCTCATGGATTTTCTTGTTCAATTGAAACAACTCAATCAGTTCCATACAATATAAAGTCTTTGAAATTAGCGTAGAACCACATATGAGTTTTATGGAAAAATAAAATTCAAGATTAGGTGGAAGACATGTAATCTCTTCTATATGTACATAATTATACTATATTAAAATATGAATATAATTTATTTCTAGTTTCTCTCCACCTATATGAGATATATGACCCTTTCTAATATAAATCATTATTGATATGATTGATGTAATTTATATTAGAAGTTCATTTTTGATCAAAAAAATAAGAAATCATAGGTTGATTCATAAATTCCCTTCCATAGAAACTTATGTGGTAGTTATGTAAATAAATTAAATCCATGAACAAAATTACCATGAATTATACTATAAGAAGGAGGAAAATATTTTCATGAAACACATACCGATAATCTTCAATAAGAGATGAATCATTGGCTTGGGATGTGATTATCGTACAATTAGGTTTTTTTACTACTATGTTATCATCTAATTATGGAAGTGGTACTATGATACCCATATTAATGTATTTAGAAATAAAAGAGTGGGTATATCCATAGTCAAATAATATGTTATCTATTCAAGAGTGGATGGATTGTGTACATTTCACCATGTAATTATCATTTTGCTCATCATAAATAGTGATTGAATTAGATTTCCTATTGTCTCTAGGATTAAGGTATTTTTTAAGTCAATATTCATCATTATACTTCATATTTGGGCACTTTATTTCATAATTACCAAACTCATTTCATCTAAAACACTAGAGTAAGTGTGGCATGTTATATGGAGTTGTATCTATATTTCCATCCTTATCTAACTTCTTCCCATAATTTCATAATTCAATTGCTTTATGACCATCATTTTGACACTTGAAATATTTACCAATTCCCTTAATAAAATTTCCCCCATGCTTCCAAACTTATTTTGAGCAGAACAAAATGCTCATTTTCTTCTATATATGTATTATAGAATTTCCTGTGAATTTAATTTTATTTTATTATCAATACCATGATATTGATGGGTAATTACAATATCCATCTCCACCTTAACAGAATATCCAACGATTTATTAATTTATATTCAAGTCCATTATGGATAACTCACTTTGGAGACTTTTTTTAGCAAATAAATAATCAATCAACATTGCATTCAAGATTAATGACAATACCAAAAGTGTACTTCATATATCTTTGGAAATATGACTAATATGTAACAACATATTCATCATCCTTCTACTTTAATTCATTAAATTATTTTTCAATTTTTATATGAATAATTAGTGGAATTTAGTTGTTGAAAAATAATTTTATAAATTCAACCAAATCCAAATATTCAATTTCATATATATATATATATATATATAAATTTCTTGATTAGAGTCCACCATTGATATTATTCTCCTTCCAAATGGAAAACATCCATAATAACGTTCTCATGTAATGAAAACTGAATAATGGATAATATATTTTCAATGGTTTTGATCCATTGACATGTGAATAGTATATCAGTAGAACCACTTATAAAAGGTGGAAGTTTCCTCATGACGAACATAATAGATCATTGTTACTATATTTTTCACATTTTTAATATCATCCGAATTCATATCCTGATAATTTTTTGGGATATTAGAGATAAATTGTTTCATTCTAACTCCCACAACATTCGGTTTCTCAGGAGGAAAATTGGTTCATTTTCCATCACCATCCATGTTAACATGATTCCTTTTGGTTCAAGAAATTAAATAAAATATAAACTCTTAGCGTGAGAAAAAAAATTCATGGTGGGGAACCACATAAGTAAGAAAAATAATTTATGGGATATCTAAAATCTGAAACCTTCTTCTATGATGCCTTAGATTTAACCTAGTTTATTCGTTATCATTACCAAAACATTGGGATTTTATCCTATACTTATACGTATCCATATGGTTCTTAAAAAATATATATCATACTAATTTAAAAAGGAAAACTAAACCTTTCTACCATACCTACAATAATGACCTAATGTTTTCAATAAATAAATATTACTTCGTAATATATGAATAGTCTTTTCATAACATTTCAATCCAGACCATAATAATTTAGGTCTCATATCTTAGGAAACATGGAAACAAAACAAACAATTTCATTAAATATCTACAACGTCTCCCACTTATTTCATAATAACTAGAAACCATCTTAGACATATCATACTTAATACCATTCTCTGTTTCCAGGGGAAATGACACATAAGAAATTGGGATCACTTATTACAATTAATGGTAAATAATAGAGATATTAATGATAAACTAATAATAACATGGGAGAAGGGGTAAAATAACATGATAAAAACATTTGAAAACCATATCCCACTTATCATACATCATAATCGTGATTTATGATATAAATAAAATCATTGCATAAGATATTATTCATAAATGAATTAATGGACATGAACCATGAGAGCATCACATTAGAAAAAGGCATGGAATGGTGAAATACACAAATGTATAAAAAATAATTTCCTTTATATTAAACGATATTTTTAAAGTCAATTATATTATAATGGTCACACTACCCAAACCATCATAGTTTTCAAGGTTCACTCCAAATACTATCATACTAGACAATGTCCCATAATAAACTACATTCACTCTGCATTCCAAACATATTTATCTCTAGAGATAACAATATTTACCCAATTCATTGCAGGGACTTATAGGTCCCACCCATAAAGTAAGTAATATAATAAATATGTGATCTATAAGATCATAAATAATTTACTGTATCAGAAATCGTGACAATAAATGGGTTTCATAAACATTTAATTATAGAATAACCTATATAAAATAAAATGGTTTCATAAATATTTCATCACTTTATCATAGCATAACATGTGGTAAAAACCGTTTTTATAATAATTTTTTAATTTTACCCATTAACCAAATATATAATGAATATTAATTTTATCATAGGATCATTTCCTTAGTAATATTTTAGTTAATTAAAAGGACATTTTATTTTGTGAATATTAATACCATTAAATGATCATTAGAAGATTTTTTAGGAAAATAACCTTTACATTTAAAACCAAAAATAAAAAAACTCTACAAAAATTAATGAAAAAATAATTTATTTGAATATATAAGTTTAAACCTGAAAATTAAAAATCTAATAAAAAATTAGTCATGATATAAGGAAAATAAATTCATTTTTATAAGTTAAAAATCATTCCTTCCATACTTTTTTCTAAAAATTCCCAAGGTACAACGTTTGGAAAAAAAGACATTATTCCCATAAAAAGGTTGTGTAAAAATTTAGACATGGGTAAAAATTAATTTTAAAAAATCATATAATAATAGTAAAAACATTCTATATAATTTTTTGTAGAATACATGGATATTGATGAAAATGGTTTTTGACTGAACAGATAAATGAAGTCGATTTTACATAAAATACAATTTCAGCCTATTTTATAAAAATGGTGAGGAAAATTAAAATAAAACATGTATTTTAAAAAATATTAATATATAATTAATTTTAATATTGAGAGTTTTATCTTAATATTTCATCATTAGAACCTAATATTTTACAGTCCTAATAAATAATGATATTCTAACATAAAACTATTACCTCGAGTTCATCTTGCTTCCATGGAACTATAACCTCATATATAATAAATCTAATTTTGATATACTTATATAATAGAGTCATTTTTATTATTATAATATCATATATGATCCATTTATAAAATTTAAAAAAACCCATTTATCATTAATTCCTTATTAAAATCATAATTTTTGGGTTTAAAATCTATTGTTTATCATGAGTATTTCAGCTCATTAGTTCTGATATTTGAACATTTATATTGATTAAATCATGTCAAGAATATTAATAATTATATAAATGTCATATATATTCATTATATGAAATACATATTCATTAAAACTATCCTTATTACCTTCCTTGTAAAATGGAAATGAAAAGCGAATCATATCGTGTTGTGGAGGTGGTATTGCACACGTAAGGATGACTAACGTTATCATTTTCCAATAGAGTGGAACATATGTAGGTAGATATGATATTTGAATTCAAAAAATTTAATAATTTTTTAAATATAATATAAAAAAATATAAACCATTATAATACATATCCATACAATATAGTGAAGATAAATAAAATGTATCAATACGTGGATATGGTAAGCCATACATATGCGTGGGTGATACTTTCACTTCACATTTGATGGGAAATATGGTTAATAACAATGTTTTCATAAAAAAATATTAATAATATTTGGGATAAATAATTTATTATATTATTATTAATACCATATATTTATAGGAGGTAAATGAGAGTATAAAATGAATTGATCGGTTGATGTGATTCTATCATCTTTAAAATGACTCATTTAGGTCTTCTCTAAAAGACTCTTAGGATGGCCTTTTTTGGAATACCAAAACCTATAAAATGTGTATAGTGAATTTATAAGAGGAAATGGAAGACTTTGGGTGAACTAAACTTCTTAATGTGGTGTAAATAAGTGGGAGATGTGGTTATAATTTATAATTTAGGTGAAGGGATGTTTTGGAATTTATCAAAATATTTTAATTACAATAAATCAAATTTCAAAAAAGATGAATCAAAATGAAAATTTATTAGAATATAAAGTTGTTTAGGATTTTAATACCATCAAAAATAGAATTTAGATATATTTTTGTGTCATTTAAAACATTATCATTTTTATTAATGCATAATCAACCAATTCTAATTTTTACTACGATAAAACATTTTTTCAATGTTTATGATTTTAATTATTAAATATAAGGTGAAAATTAAATAATAAATGAAAAAATTATCGAAAAGTATAATATATAAAAATAAAATTTCCTTATTTAGTATTTTTTTTAAAATATCTAATGTAATATTATTTAGATAAAATATCATTATTGTCAATTTGAAAAATAATCATTTAATTTTACTTAGTATACATAAATACAAAGTTAGAGTACTAATATAATCATTTAATGTACCACTAATATGTAATATAAACCAATAAAATACATGTAATAGTATAAATTACTCTAGTTTTTTCTATGTTGAAAATTTTGAAAATCATATATTTTTTATTTTTCCATTAATTGAATAAATTTTCTTTTGGTGTCGTGTAAGCATTTAATGTAAAAATATAATGCCTACAAATTATAAAAAAATTAACATCATGGATATAATTTAATTATAAATAATATTACAAGAAATATATATTCATAATAGGTTTTTTCCCTATGTAAACCCGTAAAAGATATTTAAAACTAAGAGAGTGACATTTTGTAACATTATTTAACTTAAAAAATATATAAATCATTTTCATTGAAAATTTCCTTTTAAAATAATCAAATTAGTTTCTAATGTGGTAATGTTATAATTACATTAATAAAATATGATTTGGGATCAAATATATTATTTCCATATAACATATTTTTAAACCAGATTAACCATATTTATGCTTTACTAAGATGATAAATTTTACCATAGTTTCTATTCTTATTGACAAAAAATAAAGGGACTAATTTTCCAAATTTCGAACTCGTGATTGTAAATATTTAATTATTTTCATATAATTCAATAATTACTAATGGATGAAATTAAATTTAATAAATTTTTGTCAAATGGAAAAAAATTATTTTTTGAAAAAAATATTTAGCAGAAAACTGTATTTTTTATTATCCTATGCTCAGGAAAATATTCATTCTATGTTTAAATTTTTTTATCTTTTTAAATAATAAATAAATTTATTTAAAAACATTCATTAATAGTGATTAATTTAATTTAGTAACACAAAAATACATTACGTGCATAAAATCAATTTTTTAGAAAAAAAAGTAACATTTATTACAACAATAATTTTTTAAAATTCTAATAATTTAGACTAATAATGAAATAATTTTATCAAAATATAGAACATCTATTTTTTATAAATTTATTTTTTATTATTCATACTCATCATTATAATTAATATGTGGTAAAAGGAACATAATATTCTAATAATTTTATGTGGTATGTTTAAACCCGATGTAGCTTGTAATGTAAGATATTGTATAAATAAAATTATTTAAAGAGAAATATTTCACCAAAATACCATTATGTTATAGGCCCAACCTGCACAAAATATTAAATGTGATGGCATCCAACACTCCCCACAAGAGACTATTTCCATATCAATGGTCATCCCTCCTCATGTGTACCATTGGTAATGTCAACCTCCAACCCTCACCATTATCATAAAATCATCTAGACTCGCTATCACCATACTGAAATAGTCATCCCCAGCCAGTCCTTATTGAAACTTCCCTCACTGAGCCACTACACCACCCTACCACTGACTAATTCCAGGACTACTATTTTATGTCCACATATGAAAAAAAGGAATGTGGACAAGTAATAATAGAGAAGAATAATCCTTTCTTTTATCAATTTATCCCCTCTAAAAAAATAAAAATGATAGAGTTTCCAAAAAAATAAAAAAATAGTCAAATGATTCCCATCCTTTTAAAACACAGAAAGGGTTTAAACTGTAGATGAAATAAATGTATCATGAAAAATAGATAATAAATATACTCTAAAAAATAATGTACAAAAAATTTTATATTTCAAATCTTTATAAATGATTATAATGAGTTAACCATGAATAATAAAGAATAAGAAAATAATGCAGCCTTACGTCAGAAAATATCACACATTATTAATGGATTTGAATACTATATTTTCATTCATCTCAAGGAATAATTCATTTATTTCTCTCCAAAATATCCCCAATGTTGTATCTCTATATTAATAGGGTTCATGTGGCCACCTTATGTATTGAGATAAATAATATTTTTAGATACAATATCCAGGTTTTATAAAATCAATCCCCTACAATGAATAATTAATATTATAAAATATTTTTCTTTTTAAAAAACATTATTTAATCCATTCATAATAGCCAAATCTGGGGGTACCCAATGTGAACAAATTTTGTACCACCCTAAGGGGAGAACCACTATATGAGACAAAGTGTGGGGGTCGTGATTCCCAACAAAGGCATTGTATTGAAATAAAAACATTATTTCCATGAATGAGTGTATGTGGTTTAAAATAATGTTTTTATAATTAATATATGTTTATTGAGGAACTTTTATGCTCATAATTCCTTGTTGGCCCATACCAACACTAAAAACCACACCCCAAAATCAATGAGGAAATGTACTAATTTATTGAAGGGAATCTATGAGGGTAAATTTAATATTTTAAACCTTTTGATGTCTGAGGATTTTGAAAATAAAAACTATGCAATGTCCTATCTGGGAAACATTTGGCTCACTGAAAACCGTGATTAATTTTAAAGGTAATTTCCAAAATAATCATTTATATATATAATGAAATATAAATGAAAAATAAAATATTCAATACGCAATAATTAATTATAACAAACAATTAATCTAATCATGGTGTATTATATAATATTCATGTAGTTTTATATGATATATAAATATCACACAATTTTAAAATGTTTTAAAATATCTAATGTTTTATCTTTAATATAGTTAAAAAATAATATGATGTTTGACAACCTAGACAAGGATACCTAATGAATTCGACAATTATACCACTAATAACCCCATTGGTGTTACAATATCCAAGGGGCTAGAAAATAGAGCCAATTGACTTGCTTTATTATTTTGGAATGATTTATATACATTGGTTAAATGATATTTCATGATTAGAATTATTCAAGGAACTTGACTAACCCACCCATACATTGCGCAGTTCTAAGAGAAATAAACCAAATGTCATGCTATAATTAATCAATAGTTTAAAAGGAATAATTTCATCACTATATTAATGAAATCAGATTCATTACTTGATATATACATACTAGTCAAATTTAAGGTACCAAAAAAATCTTGACATCATTTAAAAATATAAGCAATTTCCAAACATCCGTCCTAAAAAAATATAGATTTCTACTTAATAAAACTAATCCAGACCAAATTAGTGAACATATACCCATATCCACCTACTAAAAAATTCATTGAATACCACATATATAGTAGAAATATATAAAATATTGATCTATTTCCACTAGATCATCCTTGAAGGGTGTGGGAATATACATGCTTGGTAGGGAACCTCTAATATGTATCAACACACTAGGGAACAAATAGGTACATACCTGACCAGATATACTGATTTATATAGATACAATAAAACAATTTTAAAAACTATTATCAAGAAATAATGTCCTTAATAACTAAAAATATTTATTCTTGTACTCACTTTCTTCAGGTCTATCCCTGTGTCAACAAGACAATTAGGTATAAGGAAATATTATAACCCCACAAATCTATTTTATACTATATTGAGGGTATAATATCATCTCAGGGAAATGGGAAGGTGTATACTATTTTAGGTAACTACTGGACCATCTAGTGTGATAGGTGATGTGGTGTACTAGGTTCATGTCATTTTAGTCATATATCATTCATCATTGTGGATATAATTTGTACATACATAAAACATTATATAATATGTAATATACACCAATTATAATTCTCATTAGTAATTAAAAAATGATTATATACATGTAATTTATAAATTAAATAAATCAATATACTAGATACAATAAAAATATAAAAAAAATTAATTAAAAAATTCACATTATACCAACAAAATTTAAATGTAAGAGAAAATTATTTTAAACTGATTCATACAAAAACCATAACATGATCAAAACTAATCATATCAATGACTATAAAATATGGACATAATTAATGATTTATCATCTACTTCAAGGAATTGTAATATTAATACATATTAATTAGAGTATAACATAAAACTAATTCATGACAAATAAATATGGACTAAAAAATGGACAAGGTATTGAATTTGCAGGAACTGATTGACAATTAATGAAGGTTATTTTCTAGGATATATCTATATATTTGAAACTAATATTTAAATAATAATAATTTAAAGTAATATTTTATTTAAAAAAATTATAATAATTTTTTTACCCATAACCCCTTTAAAAGTTATAAATAAGTTTAAGAAAACAATTTATAGTTAATAGAAATTGTTCTTTTTTCAGGTGATATCCTAGTTTTAGGAAGTAATCATGATTAAGAATCACACCATATTTTTAATCCTAAATTAACCCACCTATTATCACTCTAATGATACTATATATAAAGCATGGATTTGTATGGATATCTAACTTATAACTCATAATAGTATAAGTGGAAATAAAATTTTTTGTTACTAATAATAATAGTTTTTTGAATAGATTTTTTTATTAAAAAACAATCATGCAATGCAAGAGTTTCATTTCAAAATTTACCACATTTACACCAAAAGTACATAATATAATCATCCATGAACTCATATGAAGGTTCATGGGTCAATCACTATAAAAAATTTTGAATTTACATAAGTCATGAAACCTTAAAACATTAGAAATTTAAAATTATTTATTAAATTGATAGGTGGTTTTAGAAATTAAATACAAATTGAGTAGATATAGATTAAATGAACATACATCCATTAATTTTTTATACAATATTTCTAAACGTATAATGATATATAAATAAATCAATAAAAAACAAAAAATATGCTTGACATATCTTACATAATATAACTAATAAATTTTAAATAGAGAGTCTTATTAAAATATCAATTTACTCAATACATAGAACATGATTTAATAAATAAGGGATAGATAAATAAAAATTCATAAATAATTCATGAAAAAACACTCTTAAAACATTTTTACTCAGTATATAAAAATTTTATGAAGAACTATTTATGAATATTTCTAAAAATAATATATTATATTATTATTTTATCAAATCATAATTTGTAGGTAGGACTTAGTAAGAGACTATAAATTAAATTAAAGAGTTGAGGCCCCCTACCATATGTATTTGTGATATTTACTAATATAATAATCTTTGAGTGTCCCCTAAAAACCATTTAATAAATTCCATCTCCAAATAATTCTAATTAAGAATTACAATATATCAATGACTACTAACATCAATGAATATCTTGTCAAAACAATCCGATAACACACCAAAAACTATCATAACCCAAATCCTTATACAATACCACTAATAATATCCATAAATCCATCCCATATCAGGATAAACCTATAAAAAATTACACCCTTAAATTTATTGAGTCCAAAAAAAAGTTACAGGACAAAACCTATAGGATCATTCAATAGATAAGAAAATGGGAATTGAAAATTCAAGATTTCATTTCACAATGTTTTTGTAAATTATAAATACCAAATCTACATCTTAGATAAAATAAAGTAAAGGATAATCAATAATAATATAAGAAGAGATTGGATGGGGTAATTGATATGAATTTATAAAGAATTAATACCCATTAAACCCACTTTATCCATGGAACTAGAGGAGAAGATTAAAGGGACATAGAGTATCCCTATGAGCCTTATAATATAGCTTAGAGAAGAATATCTAGAAGGAGAGTCCAAATGGGGATTACAATAATATGTTAAATGAAAAATTACACAACTTTTAATTGAAAAATTCATGTTGGGACTATCAAGTACCCATTACTGAAACACCTAGTTCTTGGTGGAATCCCCAAAATACCCCCTCTCGGAATAGCTCATTGCTTACCCAGAACCACTCACCAAGAACCCAGTTTCACTTGTCATTTTAAACTATATGTGATATAACCGGTTCACCAAACCAAAATCCATTGAAAATCATTAAATTTCCTAATAAACATCAACGAACTACCAAAACCACTTATATTTCCATCCTCAAAAATCAAAATTCATTAATGGTTCCTATAATGAAAAAGAACATCTATCTTGACCAAAAAATATCTAACAAGTCCATGATCTTATTGATATATTTCCATTAATTAAAAAGATTACACCTTAATTAGATCCACTAAGACAAAGGACTATATAACCTCTATACTATAAAACTTCTCATCTTAAAAAATACAAATATACCATTTATCCAAAATTCACCATCTCCCAACACCAAAAATCCCTTGAAAATATTAATAAATGTCTAAAAATACACACCAAGAATTACATGAGAGACAATGAAATGAAAATAAAATCAATAAAAACCATGCAATCCTATTACCTATGAGGAATACCAATCACAAGTACACCGAAACATATCCAAAATAATTTTGAAATCTCAAATTCACAATTACCCAATATAATTCAGACCACCAAATAGATGATGTTTATACTATTTGAAAATAATATTTCCAATAATACACACCTATAAATTTTGAGTATATCTCCAGTAATCTAACAAAAACCATCAAAACTCATTACAAACATTTATGTACAATAATATTCTGATATAATATGGGCAAAAAATATTCCCAAAATCACCAAAACATCACTAACTCAAATACTCCCACTATTATAATTCTCCTCAACATAAGAATTATATAATATTGATAGATCATTATCCTTCAAAAAAAAATTAGTTTATTAATATGTTCATATGTTTAAAAGTTTATATCTAAAAAATTAATTTCATTGACAAATGTTATATCCATTTTTCAAAAACACAAAAGTATTCAAACTAATTCCTTATACTAATTTAATTTAGTAAAATAAATTCCATAGTTTCACATTTCAAAAAGAATCTATTTGTAAAACTAGTATTTTCCATATAAATCATATACTTTATGTTTAATTTAAGAAAACACATTCCAAAATCAAGTTACCCAAAATATAACCATTTAAAAATAACAACTAATTTTCCAAAACTACTTCTTATTTAAAATACACGACCAAAAAAATAAAATTTTATTAGAGAATCTACCTGGTAACATATAACTACCCAATATTAATAATAAGAACGTAAGGGACAATGTATAACCTGCAAATAATAAATATTCAAAAAAATTAATTAATAAATTTCTATTCATTTAAATAATAGTATACTCACAAATAAAACAAAAATCATATAATATGAAGGAATGTAAATAATTTTATTCAATGGAAAAATCTACAGTACATTACCTAAATTCAGAATGAATAATCAGTCATAACACAAGAATCTACGTGTGTTACATTGTTTATTTAAAATTTAACTAATAAGGTATTCAAGATATATTTTTTACTTCATTTTTAGTTATTTAATTAATTAAATCCATTCACATATTGTTTTGTAACAATATAAATGAAATTAATATATCCTATTATTCCGCAAATCCACACGATGAATGAAATGATTTATAGAGTATCTCCTCGTCAATCTTTAAAACAAATACACCATGTTTTTTCAATTCAATCTTAAGATGCTTAAGAAAACATCCCACTCATAATTTTAGTTCTTCGAACAAATACTATGAAATCCCATGTAACTCTTGTTTCCACCAAATCCTTGTTAGAATGACATAAAGATAGTGCACCCCCTAAATTATGACATTGAATATTTTGTTTAAAAAAATAAGAAAATAAAATATTACAAAATGGTTCTTTGATAAAATTTAGTAAGAAAGTAGACCCAAAAAACTAAATATTAACCAATCCAAATTGGCACCAACCCCAAGGGAATTCCTCAATAATTGAAGGTGGAAGTCTTAAAACTTTGTTATTATCCTATTATTGGGAAATGATTTAATGTATTATAAAATAATAACTCATTTCCACATTTCTCAAAGGAATTGGAATAACACACCCATGAATTGGAAAATCCAAAGACTAAGAGACAAGATTTTGTACTACAACTAGAAAATTTTATATATGGAATAATGAAATCATTATTTGAATTTTATTAAATACTTAAACTATACAAGATAAAAACACACGAGAAAATATCATGTTCTAAATACTAACTCTACATCAGTAACTAGAATCGTTTATTTTCCAAAACTGATATGACACTCTCTAGGTCATTGGTATGTATAATTTTGAGTTTTATTTATTTAATTAATATTTGAGTTTCAAAGAGTTAGAGGCTAAGAAACATGGTTTTTGAGGAAAAACCCATAGAGCATGGGTACCACATGGTTAAAGGAGACTATGAAGCTAACTATCTGATGAGGATGTTTAAGGGATATTTGGGTTTCTTAGGGCTTATACATCATTTTTCTAAACATTTTCTTTCTGAAAAACATTAAATCCTTCTTTTGTGTGGGAAAATTAATCTCATATGATTGAATAATAATTTTTTTAAATGTGTGTTGAAATCATTTGGGTTTCTAATCTCATTATATTTTGTTGGAAATTCAATTTTTTCATTATCAATTTTACCTTCCCTTGGCCCTATTATTTCCTCTACATATGGGATGCCTAATCCCTTTTGATAGATCTCTCAACATTTTTATTTTATCAGATTGTCCTTTTTTCAGAGAATAAGGACATTCTCTACAGGATACGACACCATTATTAAATGAAATTAAAATTATTAGAGTCTAAAGTGTGACATTAAAAAATTCCATAAAAAAAGAAGATTATCAGTAACATCATCACACCAAGTCAACTCAGTGGTTGTCACTCTTTTTTTGGGAATAATATCAGAAAAAAATATTTTCCTCACAAAAAACATGTGTAATAACAGAATTCATGGTCTCAATGGCTTCCATGAAATGAATCTACATGGAAGTAAGATTCTTGGGAATGTGAATTGTGACATCAGTTAACACCTTAACTATAGTGGTTAAGTCACATTTAAACCATAATTTTGAACATCCAATAAATTGAGAATGTTCAACCGCATTGATGATCCCATGAATATAAGAATAAAGAGTTGTAGTGATACCTCAGGGGCTATAGAGACATCCCCTAGAATTTCTTATATGATCTATAAAAATAGAACCATGCCTAAAAGGGCCCAGATTACCTTTTAATAAACCATTTGTTTTATATTTAATCAAACACATAAATTTAGAGACCCATAAGACATCCAAGGTTACATAGGGAGGGAGATAATTACCTATCATTCCAAAGCATCTATGAATAGTAAAATCATGCAAAGAGTTGTCACAATAACATGACAGAGAAATTTTACCCTTTTACAATAGAAAAAATATGTTCAAGTGTAGTCTTAAGGAAAAAAGATTACCTTCATGAATAATCATGTTGTTTCTACTCCTTTGATATTTGATTTTATAGCATCAAGTACGATTGATTTATTAATTATTTCTCTGTATTTCTGAATTATATAACCTTTTTTATTCCTTTTTAATGGAAGTATTAAAATTTAAAAAAAATGTCCAAAAGTATGGATTTTATGGAAATTTTCAATCTCTACATTGTGTTTTTGGTGTTTGAGTTCATCTCCTATATTATTATTATTGTTTTCATAAAATGAGACAATTTTTGGGCTAGGTATTAAGTTTGTTGTCACCATTTATAGGTTTGTTTCCATTGATTTCCATTTTATTATTGATTTACTTTATCATTTCTTAATTAAATTTCCTTTAAGTTGAGTTATAAGTGATGGTTTTCCATTCTTGTTTTTATTCTTCTAATATGTTGGAAATTTGAAGGTTTAATGTATCTTTTAAAAGGTATTTTACTTTAATTCATTCCATGTATTTGTTAAAATTTATCAAATAGGTTTTATACTATTAAATAGTGTTTTAAAGTTGTTTTAAAGAGGTCTTTAATTGTGTTAAATGTTTGACTTGTTATGTTCATGGTGGGATTATGAAATTGTATCATAAATGGATTGTGTTGTTATAATATGTTGAGGTTTATGTTTTTTCCATTGTGTAACAAATAGGAGTCTATGGGAGTGTGCATGTGTGTGTATGACCTCGATAAATGGAACCTTAAAATATTTATAAGACTCTCTAGAGAGTGTTATGAAAAGGACCGGGAGAGCCATTGGAAGGAATATAATGGGATATTCCCAAATGTGGTTATGTCAATCAATATTTTACATGGAATTATTATTAGTCCTAAGGAAGTATAAGAGGGAAAAAAACTAGTTATACCTTAATTATCCTAATAAATAGACATTATGTAAAACTATGTCTCATTATACCCTAATAGTTAGATCTTGTTGTTCATATAGCCTATTCCTGGTTAGTTTTTTATTTTATTTTCACATTATCTTTTTTGGTTACCTTTTTACTTCATATGAATATAACATTTCTGTTATTTGGTTATATAATATAGTTTGTGCTAATTCCTATGTATATTCCATGTTTTGGATCATTGTGTAGATTTATATACAGTTTCTTAACTACATTATTCGAGCCACATTTTCCATGTTTGAAAATATTTTTCATATTATAAAATAAAAATGGATTTATCATGTTTTTTTGAGGGAAAATATATTTCAAAAGAAAAATTGGATTCAAAAATGAGTTCAATAATAAATTAATAGTTTCCATATGTAATGTCCTTATATATATACATGGTGGTATCCTATTATGAAATATTATTCAAACCCTACATATGTCTCTATGGGTTTGTAAACCTTATTTTAGAGGAAATATATCTGGGATAGTGAACCATAAAGTTCAATGTCCCTTATTAATTATTAATGATTATGGTCATTCGGGGATGGTGGAGATGTGGTCTCATGGAATTTATTTATTATGTAGTCATTTTGAATATTTTTTTCAATGAGATAACTTGTATTTGACATTTTTGTCTAACTCCTTATTTTACGTTATGATTATGAATATTATATGTGTATGTATTTCTTATTAATAGTAATATAGTGATGTTAGAATATATTCTTTCAGTCATTTATATATTTACTCTTTTGTATGTTTAATTTTCATAGATTTTTTTCTTATTGGGATGGATTTTTAATTCAGGGATGGGTCATGATGGTTTTTTAAGGGATATTCTATTTCAAAATGGTTATATGTGGGTCTACAGAACTTTCCAACAACTTGTAGTGATTATAAAAATGCATTATGTAATGTTATAATAGTTCATACCTTAATTAACAAATATGTATGAGTTTAATAAAATGGGTTGAATATTACTATATTTTGAGGATATTTTATGTTTTTAATTTTATATATTTAATAAATAAAATACATTACCAAGGTACCAATGAAACATAGTGTCCATTTTTCAAAACAAAACACGACTCTAAAATTTAAACTACTATTTCATTCAAAATACATCTTCATATTTGAAAATGATACACCACAGTGGAATTATTGATCATGATATTGGTTCTAAACATCTATATAAATAGTGAAAAACATTTTGAAACATTAGATGAGAAAATTATACTAAATAAGGGATATAAAAATAATTAAATCATGTCAGTTTAATGAAAAACGTGAAAACCCATGATACCGTTTTATTTTTTGACAATAAAACCTTGAGTATAAAAAAAAAATATATCGACATGAGAAAATAAATATTTGATCAAATAAAACCTTTGAAACCCACATTAAATAAAAGGAAAACCTCGAATTCATCATGAAAACATTTCATTGTAAAAATAACTTCACCTTTAAATGTTTAAAAGCATTCAATACCTTATGATATCAAACTGTTCCTATAATAACCATTAGAAATCATAAAACCAGTTCCTTAGAGTATCATATTCAAAACAATTATTCACCTATTTTTTACCCTTTTTTGGAATAAGTTATTTCCACTTAATTCCATAGGAATAACCTACCTGGTTATCACCCTTAATTTTTACCTTCGAAGATAAATCATTTCCTAATGCATTGTAGTGCTATATTGGGCTCACTATTTATTATGGACTATATCTGGCTAAAACATCATTATCTATAATTATTAATTACCATATAATGAAAAAAACTATCTTACCCTTTTTCATCATAAAACACACTTAATACTCCTTTTATCCAACCACCAAAGATCTTTTCATTTTCAAAAAAAATATAGAGAAATATACCGTTACTTTTTAAAAATAAATAAATAGAAAAATTCCCCAATATGAAGAGAAATTAATTTACATTATAAACCAATGAAAATATTATTAATAATAATTATAATGAATAATGTAAATGGAATTAAATTCATCCCATGTTGTGTGTGTTAAAAAAAATTTCTCTTCGGTAAAAACTGTCAAAAGCGACCCATAAAAAATGATAAGACATTATTTTTGAATCCTTTATATAAATTAAATATTACATAAATTTTTTTGGAGGAAATTTAATTATAAATAATAACATACCTGAAAATTTTTATGGAAGATGTACTCATAAGAAAAATATTTGAAAGGAACACATTAAAATTTCGTTTTAAAGAAAAATCACTTCTATCTTTCATAAATTTTGAAAGAAAACGATGTTGAATAAGATAGTATGAAATGGATTTTTAAACTAGACTATATTATGTAAATTAATTATAAAACATATATTTAATGTTTTTTGAATAAAAAAAATAAAACGTTATGTGAAAATAGAATAAGACTCAATGAATGGAAATTGAGGAAAGAAATCTCATAACTCGTGTTTGACTAACCATGTAAATTCTATAATTCCAATAAGATAAATTGTTATTAATTATTTACATATTTTAAAAAAATTATAAATATTATTCCTGTATAATTATTCGTTTCATTTCATTTATTTCAATGAATTATTTACTAACAAAATCTACTATGATATCATTATTCATTTTGAGGATGTTCAGTTTATAATCCCAAAACAACTTCGATAGGTTTAACATGGTGAAATAGGTAAATATTTTATAATATATTTAATATTATTAACAAAATATTTATAAATTTTATTAATTATATATAGTTGTAACACAATCCATGAAAATGAAACATGAATAATGAATTTCATCGCCTTGTGAATGTGGTAGTCCGAACAAATAGATTAGGGACATTTACATTTTCACAAGAATGGAACGGTAAGAATTTAACTAATATTTTATCTTTTAGAAATAATAATTATATTATAAATATAATATATAAACATTAAATATATCATAATTACCATCAATGAAAGGAATTTATGGAAAATGAAATACATCGCTTCGTAGAGACTCTTTTCTGTACATACGTACATGTGATCCTTTCATTTGGCATTGAAAGAAAAAAAGATGAATAAGGGTAGTTTCATTGATATAAGAAAATTAAAAAAATTAATTAAAATTAATTAATTATATCATATGGTTTATATAATATTTTAATTTGTTGGGATAATAACTTAAATGAAGGGAATCTGATTATAGTTATATCTACTTATTGAAAACCCACTAATGGATTACAATGTACATCATATGGGATTGGTTATCATGAGAAAAGGAAATATATGGCATTGGTAGGATGGTTTGGAATGTTTTTTGAAATATATTCTTCAAGATATATAGGTCAATATTTGTGAGTACATAAGGATAAGAGTTTCCATTTTATTATATGGGTGGGTGTGAAGCTTGTAAATACTTGAAATATTAATATGTAATACGATTATAACACATGAAAAATGGTCCCAAGCAACATTATATTAGAAGATGAGGATAAAAAGGATTAAATATATTCAAATTATTAATTTTATATAGGGTTTTATTCCAAGATAATCCCTACCATTTTTTAACTACCTCGTTAACGATATTTAACCTTAACTGAAGTAACATATTTTTAACTCATTAAAGTCCTTGAATGTCATATTAAAGATTAAAAGTGACACATAAATTAATATAAATAATATTATCTAAAATTTACTATTAAATTTATTCAATTTAGTACTTTTATAATTTTCTATTGATTTAAAAATAATTTTTAAACATTACATACCATTTAAGGCCTATTTTAAGTATATCAGCATATCTTTAATTGAAAGAAATAAAGAAAATAATTTAATTAAAATATATTAAATTTGAACGCAATTTATAACTTATAATTATTCATTAATTTATTATGTTACTATAATTCATCCAAAATATATTATTTTGTTTTTGTTTTTAAAATCATTTATTTTATTTTTCACCCTCGTTCACAAAAGCTACATTGGTGGTGCATAGGAATTTAAGGAAATTATACAACATATAAAAATTAAAAAACAATTCTATAATAAAAATAATTAATTAATATTTAAAATTTAAATTTATATCTATCCATATCTTCCTTTTTTCATATCAAAACATATTAGAGATATCAGAAGTGAGAGAGTATCATTTCATAACATTTATTAACATAAAATAATATAAAATTCATAATAAAAGTCACATTGGAAAATAAAATTTATTAAAATTTAGATTTTTTATGGTCTAATTAAACCTATAAAATGAAATAAATTCAAGTTTTGGGTTGATTTTAAGACTTTATCCCACAGTTATAACCCTAATAAACTTGTTTTACTCATTACAATGCTAATAAAATGTTACCTAGTTTAAAATTAATTATTAATAAGAATAAAATTGTCGTTTTGATAAAATTGAACCTCATTATTCCAAATAGGAAAATAATTTTCCAATATTTTTTTTAATTTCTAGAAATAAATTTTAATATAGGGTCATATAAGGAACAATAATTGATTTTATAAAAATATGTTTATAAGAATAAGATTTATTTTATACCAAATAAATAATTATGATTATTCTAATGAAATTATTTTTATTACTTTTAATGAAAAATATATAATTTTAATTTAAAAAAACAATAAAATAAAAAATAACTGCTAAATTAATTTATATAAATAAAATAAATATAGTATTGAAAAAATAGTATTTTTCACTATTCAATCAAAATTCATTTTTTTCAAAATAAATATGAAAAAATAATCCTAAGACTAAAATGAAATTTTGATTTGATAAAATATTTACATTTAAAAAAAAATATCCAAAATTTGTTGATATTAATAACAATATTCATCTTTGAAATGAAATAAAACTCATTTTTGAATAAAAAGTATTTTTCAAGCATAAAATGAATTTATTCTCAATATTTACTAAATAAGAATAATTAAATGAATATTAATACCTTAAATTGGACATATAATCTAATTATTTCATTAGAATCAATTTTATATAATGGTTAATTTGTTTAATTACGATAAAAATTCATTGCATACATAAATTTTGTTTAGGAAATATATTTCTTTTCCCTTGAGAAGATGTTTTCTTCGTTTCCAAAAAACAGATAATCAATGTATTATTGATAGATTATATTTTATAAAAAAAATTCTATATATATTTCATAATATAGTTCTTCCTATTCATTCCCACCAATCAAACAACTATTTAATAAAAACCATATTTATAGAGTAATATTGTAATATTATATCACAATTCATTTTAAGATAAATATTTCATACACCGCACAATTAAAAATATATTTATTAAAGAAAATATTTCCATAAAGCATGGTTGTTACACCTGTGTCATTTCATCTCAGGATATAAGTCAAATAGACATGATCTGGTTCTTTATAAAATTGTATCAGATACCTATTGTTATTTAGGGTTTAGTGGTATACATGAGATTGGAATTTTGAGACTCAAAAGGTAGTCACAAATGAGTCACTTTATTGCTCATGCTCATGACAGACCTCAAGTTTAAATGGGTGGTTTGGAATTGATTATGATATTAATCTAGAATTTTGTAATTTTGTTGAAATATTTTGTATTTAATCATTTTCTATGGGTTTGAGGAGGAACTGATGAGTGGTTATGAGAAATATTATGTTTTCCGGAAAATAAGTAGTGGAAAAAAAGAGGAATTCCTTTTATGTTTATGATTATTAGAAACCATTTTGAAACCATGTGGCTAGCTCTAAAATAATTCAGTACCATTTATCATGAATGGGGCACAGTTTTTTTGAAACTGTTTCCAAACTGTTCACATTATAGAAATGGTCATCATTTCGATGTTTTCACCCATATATCATTTTAAATTGTTTTTTATTATTTTGATTCTTTTCTGAGACCTATTATAAATGTTTTTTGTGGTTTTTCTTTATGTTTTTTATATTTAATTATCTGTCAATTGACATATCTATTGTGTTTTGTAGAAAATTCCTCCCAGAATTACAGTTTGTAGTAATGGAGAGGGAGGTGAAGAGCTTACCCTATAGTTTACCCCTCATTTTGATCCTTCTTTCGTGGAATCAGTAATCTATAAAATTCAATCCTCAATCTAATATGGGGAAATATAGAAGTCAGAAGAAGTGGACTATGATTTGAAGTTTACTAATAAGAATCCATTTTATTTCTCTGGTTAGAGTGATACCCAAGATTATCCGGAATGGATCAATCATAAATATATTATATTATATTTTCTAAATTCCCAGAATTCATCTAATGTAGGATTTTCCACTTAGTTGTCCGAATTAAGATGTTTTAAATAGTGATAATCCTTGGATCATGAAAATTAGCATGATGATATTTTGTACACTACCTTAAAAAAGGATTTTAATCATTATTTTTACCCTAACAAACTATAGTGGGTGAAGGCCTGTGAGTTCTTGAAATTGGAGCAAGGAGACCATTTATTGATATAGAATTCAACGCGGGGTTTAAAGTTAGTTAATTTTTTTAGCTCCTCATGTCTGATTATCCCACAGGGAGATGTTTTGAAATGGTCCTAAAGGTTGAGATCATTTTGATGCATATTATCTTTTTTCAATAAACTTTTGTTGATGTGGTGGATAATGTGGATTTGAATGAGGAGGTCTTATCTTGAATGAAAAGACTCAATGGGTTTTCTTCTATAGTTTTAGGTAACAAGAGTTTTCATCATGTCAAAAGAGGAAGACAGTTAACCTTATTTGGGTAGTGTAAAGGGAGGTCAATAGTCATCATATCCAGGGACTATGGATTCATATAAGATTAATCTAGATACTTTCAAGTAGTTTGGTTTGTATGATCAAACTAAAACTGATTACCTATAGGATCCATGGACGATCTATTAGACTAAGAATCTAGGTTATATTCAATGATTTTGTAGGACCACCTTTTAATTGAGTAGATTTTTTTCTTCTTCCAAGGGTTATATAATGTGATGATATGATTCTAATGTTGTCGGATATTTTCTTAAATCATTAGTGTATTCTATTTTATCTAATAAGGATCTGGGTGACTCTTTGAAGTAGATACAACACATGATGTATATGAATATGGTATTGACACTATGAGTGGTATCATCTTTATTTACTATTCTATAGATTTATACTTTTTTATTGTGGGTGATTCTCATTCATTTATATAATTAATTTATATTTATCTTTTGTGTATTTTAGCGGATTTGATTCCATTTTTGAAGGATCTACTTATGCCATCGGGGAGGGAGAATGATCAATGTTTTATTTTCCTAAAGTGTAATTTTTTAGTATTTGAAATGTTGGGGGTGTGGTACATACTCATTTTATAAGTATATATTTTCAATATCATCTTTAGTATGAATTAGATGATTTTTTTAAATGATATGAATGACCGTTATCATAACATGTTCTCGTTCTTATATTATGACAGGAACACTCATGTTTTCCTAGATCAATTCTATTTGAGTTCAAAGAGAGAAGGGCCCAATTATATGGATATGGGATCAATTTCATGATATATATCCCAATTTTTCTTTTATTATATTTATCTAGGTTTAGATTGTCATATTTCAATGGACATAGTCTAGTACCCTGAGGTGTTTGTAGAATAATTTTCTTGGTTTCCATCCCAGTGAGAGTTCATGTTCACTACCAATATTCTCCTCATGATAAGACCCATCTCCATTCCATCATACCATATGTATCATGCTAAGCTGAAAAAATTAAAGGTTCAGTTTGAAGACTGTGAAATAAATGGGTTTAATCATCCAACTAATTCACCATTGGTGTATCTAGTTCTATTTTTTATGAAGGATATGGGGTCTCTAAATTTTCTATAACTATCATATGTTAAAAAATATGAGTATTAAGAACAAATAACCATTTCCTAGAATTGAAATTATTTCTAATCAACTCAGTGGATCTGTTTTGTTTGAAAAAAATTAACATAAATTTAGTGTTCCATTAGATGTGGGTGAGGGAAGTGTATATTCTTAAGACTGTTATTAAGAACCGGTATAAGAACATTTTGTATCTACTTGTGATGTTTGGCCTTACCAATGATTATATAGTCTAAATAGATTTTATGAACTATATCCTTATCTAATTTTTAGAATCCTTTTTATTAATGATTTTAGATGATATTTGTGTGTACTACAGGATATAGGAGAACCATGGAGGGAATATGACTGTTTTTTTGGAATACTAATAATTTATTTCCTATATTAATAGCTTTCCAAATTTTAGTTGTGGATTCCATCAGTAAAGATTCATGGATATGTGATATCAATAGAAATGTATTTTAGTGAATCTTATTAAGATTCAAGTTGTTAGGTCCTAGGAGAATCCTAGAATATGTTTGAGATCATGATATTTTTAATCTTCTTCAGATATTATAGTTTCTTGGATTAGGATATCTCTGGACTATATTCTTCCTTGATAGTGTTGACTTGGGAAGTGGTAAATTTTGCGTTATTTGAGATGTGTTAGTGTTCTATGGAGGAGTTTTAGGTTCATTTCATATCAGTTCTAAGTTTGATACCAATTAATCTTGGGATGCAATATGTATTGGTTTATGATTCATCGTGTGTGGGATTGGGGTGTGTTTTAATGTAGGCTGATTATTTTTTATTAGTACATTCTAAATAGCTACACCCACATCAATGGAATACCCCCAACCATTACCAAGAGTTGGTGTCTGTGACGAATGTGTTGAATACATGGATCCATAAACTCTTGGGTGTGGTTTATAGTTTTCCTTGATTATAATATCAAGACGTACATCATCACTGAGAGGGACTTGAACCTTAGATAGAGACATAAGGATGAGTATCCTGTGACCATTTATTATGATATTACTTATACCCCTATTATGGGAATATGGTCATTGATTCCTTGAGGAAAAAATTATTGATCTTGGTAGGTAATTTAACAATGGATGATTAGAGTTTTATTGGTTTTTTTCTTAATCTTAGTATGGAGGTGTTTGAGGATAGACATTGGGTGTCCTAGACTAGTGTTCAGGTCATTCCATCTATTTTTTTCTAGTTCTGGTTCATCTAGAATCTAACCATGACTACCAATAGATTATAATAGTTTTAAATAGTGGGGAGCCCTTAGGTAATTGTTCATTGTTTCCTAGTGATACCCATTTATTTTGGATGTGGAAGGTGGTTCATTTGGCCTTATGGGAAGAGGTGATACATGAGGGACATTTTTCTAGTTGGTTCCATCACCCATGGGCTACCAATATTATTTATACTCTCAATGGACTTTATGATCATTCTACCTCATTGACCTATTTGGAATGAATATATTTGGGTGATTATAGATTATTCGAGCTAGTCATACCACTTTATTCCCAATAGAGAGTTGATAATGGTAGAGGAGACCAGGTTCCACGATATCAAATAGGTCACTAAGAATTAGTTTTTGATGTCTATGATAGTCTCAAGCAAGGATACTAATTTTACTTCTTGGTTTTAGATGTATCTAAGATTATATGCGAACCCAGTTGAATTTGAGCTTGCATTATCACCTACAGTTGGATGGTCAGACTGAGTGGGTCATCCATATTATTGAGAATATTCTTTTTTCATGTATTATTAACTTTATGGGTATAACAAACCTGTCTTGACAGACATATAAATTACATTACATTAATAGAATAAATAAAACTATATACAAACAAACTCCCAAATCCTTTACTGGTCTAGTGCCTTTGGAAACAATGAAACATAAACATTGGTACATAAGTGAGTTACATTATCTCCCACTAGGTTCTTATTGACTATCACACATCTTAGACACATCAATCATAATATTTATATTGATTAATTGGGGTAAAAGAAAATATAAAATGGGGTGATCTCAGATGCTCGGTATGGGTAATAAAAAGAAACATGTAAGCATAAATAGAAGCATATAGGCATCGGAATATGATCATAACATTAACATATTATACCCTACATATCAAATATCATAAAAAGTAATCATGGAATAAATATTCTAAATCCACAAAACATTAATTATAAGGAAATATAATACATAATCCATAAAATAATAAAATAGGAATAAAGATTGAATTTGTGGAAAACACCTAAGCACGTAATATGATTTACCATAGTAGCCAAGACATCCTTTCCAAGACCATCTTAGTGGAAAAAGGCCATTACTGAAATGGGTAATCCCCAATTCTATCCCTATATTACAAAACCAGGTAAACCCCAATTCCATCCATATATTATTAAACCAGGTAAACCCCCATTCCAACCTAGTATTACCGATCCATGTGAATTTTCCATTCCATCAATCTCTATCTCATGAGATATTAATCTTTACCCAATTCATTGAAGGTAGATATAGGTCCCACCAACCTCATATTGAAATCGTACATACATGTGCCACCAGATCATAAATAACTAAATAATAACCTATGAAATTAAATGGGTGTCATAAAAATGTAATCATATCTTAAATCGTGGAAAATATTTATGTTTCCTAATCATTTAATAAAATCATAACCTATGAATGAGAAACGTATTTCATATACATATAACCCATGGAAAGAAAATAGGTCTCATAAATACAATAAAATTAGCCATAACCCATTCATAGAGTGGCTATGAATAGAACCTTTAGATTATATCATATAAGGGTATGAGTAAAATCAACTGAATTCATGTTAAATGGAGACCAATTTGAAATATCTTTAAAAAAATTTCTTGAAGAACATATCATATCTTCCTAGAAAATGCCTTTTTGATACAAGAAACCATTTAAAAACCATTTTCTTATAAAATATCATGAAAATTTAACTATGGTGTGAAATAATTTTAAAAACATTATTCCCTAAAACATATAATATAACCCTCAAAATGTTTATGGAAAAACATTTTTCTTGGAAAAAACATTGAAAACATATAAATAATGCTTAAAAACACTTTGAAACCCATTTATTTGAAAATATTTTGAAAACTTTTAAATAATGATTGAAAAAAATTTCAAAACCATTTTCCAAAAAAATTATAAAATAATATTGATCATTTTTGAAAACTATTATCCTTCAAAATAACTTTCAAAAACATTTTTTAAAAAGTTACCATTAAAAATAAAAATAAATCTTCAATTTAATGATGTTGGAAATATCTACCCATGTCGTACAAGGTAAAAATAACATTCCTTTTTTATGGTAAATGTTAGAAAATGCCTCGTTTGGAAATAAACAGGAAGATTACATTGTAAAAAAATGGTAAAATAGAAAATAGGGGAATATATTTTTAAATATTAAAGTATTATGGTATAATATTTTTGTAAAAACATTTTAGAAAAAATATTTTTTACGAACATATATTTTTGGAATGAAGAGAGGGTAAATTCGGGCATTCTTAAAAAACAATTTCTTAACTATATTATGTAACAAGGAGTGGAAGAAATGGTAACAATATATGAATAAATTATTAATAACCATAAGATAATAAAAATTCATGAACTTTCTTGAGATATGGGTGATAATATTTCATCAAAGGAAGCATCAATATTATCAATCTCAAAAAAAGCGATGAGATTGTTTCAACAAACTCTTATAACTTGGTATCTTGGGATAATACCCTCCATGCAAGAAATTTAGATTACTTGAAACATAAAATATCACTAATATATGAAAATTCATGATAAAAAATTAAAATTTTATGTATATACACCTCTGCAAATAATTTAGGTTTATAACAAAAACATGAGTATCAAAGAAGAAAATTTGAGACAAAACTATTCCTCTGATTTGGTAGCTTTTGAAACATAATACCCATGAATTAAGGATCATAAGATTGATATGTTAATAACCATATATTTTATTATAATATAATCATAATTATTTCATGGGTAGTATGTACACCACATAAAATGAAAGAGTAGTGAACATAGAGTGTATCTCATAGAAATAAAAATTGAGGTAAAAACCCCTTACCATGTGTCATTAATCATATTATACTCATTAAAACCACCTATATAAAAAACATTAATTTAAATATTTTATAGAAGCATATTATTATAATTAACACCATATATTTCTTGATTGCGGCCTTATATTTCCCTCTTTTTAACCATCCTGTGTTAAGGTCTCACATCAGATAACATTCACTTTGTTCTTCGCATGTGTCTTAATTTGTTATATCGATGGTACTTATACCAATAATGATTCCATAATTTAATACATGATATAAATATCACGTATATAAATCATATATTTATTATAATTATCCACATAATATATAATT
The DNA here is from genome assembly GCA_963277665.1 of Viscum album. Classification (NCBI taxonomy): domain Eukaryota; kingdom Viridiplantae; phylum Streptophyta; class Magnoliopsida; order Santalales; family Viscaceae; genus Viscum; species Viscum album. The sequence goes on from OY728120.1 coordinate 1,669,329,132, forward strand.
ATAAATCTGAATACACCATTCATGGATACGATATGCCGTACGTACGCATAGATGCAATTTTTGTTTAATTATCATGTTTAAAGAAAAAATGTAAAATAAATATATATCTATAATTATGTGTTATTATTATAGTAGATATATTAAATCATATATATCATATATATTTAGAACATCCATCCATAATACATTCCATTATTTTATAAATGAGTCACATCGCATTAGGGGGGTTGTAGTTCTCACTTCCTCAAACGAAATTATTGTATTAACACAAAATGGATAGTACAAATTTGTGTGTTGTAAAATAATTTATGAAGCTAAAATAAATAATAAATATTATATATAACAAATATAAATATATGTTTCTTTCTAATTTCCCCCATGAGAGGTGGTAAAGTAAAATTGAACAATCATCATTTAGGGAGGCGGTAGTCTGCCAACATGTAAACAATTTGTTCGTTACCCATTAGATGGATGTGTGTGTAATTTAAGGTTAAAATATTAACATAACAACATCCTATTATATTCAGGATACTGATGATATTATAGTATCATGTAACAATATTATTTTAGTTAGTGGATAATGGAAATGAGAGAATGGTGTTTGAGGGAAAGTGTTACCTCTTGATCAGGTAATTCCATTTGGTTTGATCCAAAAGGCTTCCTTGGATTTATTTCTTCTCAAGGGGAGGATTTAGGGTAGACAGAAGGGATTTTGAGGATTTAATTAATTGGATTTTTCCAAACCTAAGGGTCCTGATACATGTGAGGAAGTATAAGTGAAGTCGGCCTTTTTAACAGAGGAGGAGTGAAATCTCTTGTAATATTTTAAAAGAATGGAACCCCACCCACAATTGTTTATTGAATGTTCTCAAATAATGGTTAAAAGTTATGAAAAGTGAGTATAGGGTCGAAATAATTCTATAAAATTATTTTATCATAATCTTATAGGACATTTTTGGACATAAGGTTATGGTTTTGTCCCTCATTATGTTTAATTTAACCTTATTCATTGTAATTAATTTTTATTACTTCACTAAAATTTTTGGTAAAAACCTAATTTCACCATATGAGGAACAATAAATTATTATGATTCCCAATATGGAATCCTTATTTCTTAATTCTAAACACATAAGTAAGGGAAATTAATTTAAATATTATCCCGCAGTCGGGTCGACAATGTGTGTTTTTAAAGTAAAATGTTTCAAAATTTTACTTTGTTTTTATATTAAATATCAAAGTGAAATTTATTATAATGAGATTAATTTGATTAATTGATAAAAATATAAACAAATTAAACACTTAAATCAATTTAAAACATATCTTAATCTTATAATTATATTATATGATAAATAAGTTTTGAAATGAAATCTAGTATTTATAACTATTCATTAAAAAATAAAACCATAGAGAAAAATAATAGAAATTTATCCTTATGTAATTTTATGTTTTGTTTCATAATATGAGGGTTTTTTATCATATTAAATATATAAATATTACACAACTTTTATTTAAATTGGTTCTTCATTAAAAGGTGGTAAAACTACCTTTATAAAAAATATAGGTTTTAATAATAAAATTGGGCCTGTTCTTATATTATGTCTATCAAATATGTTGTATGATTATAAAAAATATTTGATTTAATATATATATATTACTATAATATCACTTAATAATTTTAATTAATTTAATTTATTTGGATTAAAACAACATAGTGTGTGTAATAAAAGTTTTCTATAAAAATTATCCCTTTGTTCTTATATTCATATCTAAATAATTAATTGATTTTATATATTGTAAAAACCATATATTTAAATAATATATTCATTAATATTATTAAAATATAATTTAATAGTTGTTTTATATATTTTTATTGTTATTATATATATTTAATAATATATTATTGTTCGGTAAAACTTAGTCATGTGTGTTATGAAAACCATCGAGGAAACTCTTTACTGCTTGTAACGCAAGATAACATCAGTGTTCCTTGTAGAGAAATATAACCAATATATTGTGTGTACTGAATGCTATCTGAACATAGTGATTTAATACAATAAAGACTATTTTCTGTATTTTTTGAAATAAAAACTATAAAAAAGATTAAATTAATGAGAAAATAATCCAAAAAATCTCATGTTGTTACATTCTACCCCCCATAAAATGAATTTCACCCACAATGTCCATTTGGGTTATGAATGGTTTAATACATGAATGTTTCAATCATATAAACTATCATTATACAAATAAATTCTAAAACATCCCATAAAATGGAATTTTGGAACCATAATTGTTTCCCGAAGTAACACATAATAGGGTTTCAACATGAGAGAACATAAGAGGAAAGTGAAAATAGGGACATGGAAGAGAAATATAACCATAATTTTCTGGTGGAGAGTGATAGAGACCATGTTCAGGGGAATGCTTACAATCACAAATCCCTAAATTAGCGAAAAAATCAGGGGCCATCTAATTCATTAGAATAACAGATACCATGATAAACATTTTTGTTTTCATGATCATTTTTTCTAAATATAAATTTTTTAAGAAAATATACACTTGCATGATTTTAGGGAATCCTCACCCTTTGTTGTTACTTGATCCACTTAACCATTTTCTCAAAAAAAGATGGTGCTTTGTTTTTATTTTGAAATCACTAATATATCATGAGATCTATGATATTCTATCCCACTTTTCATTAGTTATGTTCAAAATAATTTTTGTATAATAATTTATCCAATATGTATAAATCCACATGTGGTAAGATAATACATTATTCTAAAACACATCATCCAATGTTGAACATAATATTTCTATAAATTTTTGGTTATATAACCCATAATAAAATTTGAAAATCCAAAAAAATGTCACAACATCTCATGTACATTAATCCCCCATATATCACAAAGTAACTCTGGGTTGTCACATTCTAAAAATGTCAATACCCTCATCATACATTCTCTTGAAACATGGTAATAACCTAAATTACCATAAATAATTTTGGAAAACATGCATGATTACTTATTCCAATGTTTACAAGATATATTCCATGAATCTAAGTTGTCATAAACTTCATCCAAGAGGACATAGACAACCCTTTTATCCAATAAATAATTAGATCCAAGGTAATCAGTTCTATCCATGTATCTTTATTTGAATCAATCATCCCATTATCCCGGTGAAACACAATTTTCTCAATATCTTGATCACATTAAGTGTTACCATCCCTTAATCTAGAAATCAAATTAATAAGTCCTTATCACAATTAAAAATATCCTTCGCTATTCTTAATGAAAACTTATACTGAATGTATTTATATATTTCATGATTCATATAAAAAATATTTGAGCTTCAAAACATAATTACTTCATTAAACCATATTTATTCATAAAACACTACTGAGGATTCACCAACATATTACATTAAACATAATTCCTAGATTATTAAATATGAATCATGTCTCCATGTTCATAAACCTCAATTTGATAATGATTCTTATGATTATTTTAAATAGTACTATAAGAACATCCCATACTATTCACATGTTTTTTTGTTATCTTTATCTTAATATTTATAATCAATACTCATACCACGTTCCTCGTTCTCTTTATGAGATTTCCACTTTTGAAATTAATTTCTATAATTCCCATACTTTCTATATCTGAAACATTAAATTTCAACCATGTTTCTTATAATTGTCTCCATTAACTAAACAAAGAAAGCATAGTGTGAGAAACATTTATCATAATGGGATACCATATAGTCATGAAGAAGTACTTATAAAATGCCTAGATAATTGATCGAAATTATCTAATATATGACAACTTAATTTTATCCTTTTTATGCTCAACCAAAATTTATTTAAATCCTTCTTTATGGTTAGTGAAGATTTAGTGAATTCATAAAGAATATCCCCCAGGATTGTCAAACCTTGTATGCAGTAAGGACTATTGTCATGTACCCGATTACCCAGAGTCAGGACAAGAACATCTTGTTAGAGTTGTTACCTCTTGGTAAATAAATTTTAGAGACACATCCACATGCATAATCTAGATAGACATGTATTTCATGGAAGCTACTCACTCTAATTATTACCAAAATTCTAGGATATTCTCCTAAACATTTACTCATCCTTAGACTTATCCTAAGATACATCTAAAGAAATATCTTTAGAATTATTCCCAGGGATCTCTCAAATGTTTTCTAATCCTATTTTATAATGGTTAACGAATCCTTCGCTCAGATACCAACTATAAAGAATCAGTCCTGAAATAAATAGATATTACATTTCATTAGCAGAATACTTAAAAAACATTATATAAAGAAACACCCAAACACCGTACTAGTCCACTTCAATTGGAAACATGTAAAAATAAACATTAGTACATAAGTGAGCTACATTAGCTTAAACAAGGTTCCTATTGACTAACACCCTTATAAGAGACATCAAACATAATATTTATCTTCATAAAATGTGGGAAAGGAAAAAAATGGGTGAGCTTAGATTCTCAGTAAGTGTAAATAATGAAAACATTTAAACATAAACATGATCATACAGATATGAGAATGTGATCATAACTTTAGAATATCATACCCTGTACATCGAATATTACAAACTAGAGTCATTTCATAAGGATTGGATGTTCATAAGATATTAATAATAATGAAATGAAGGAAATAATCCATGAAATTATAACATGGTAATAATGTATGGACGTATAGAAAACACAAAAGAATATAATATGATTTACTATAGTAGACAACGCATTGCTACCAACAAAATATCATTGGAAATTTCCTTTTAACGAGTCATTTACAACCAAATTACATCCCTGTATTAGTGAACCAATATCATTTCTCATTCCATGTATGTCAATGTCATGAGATATAAATCTTTACCTAATGCATTATAGAGATATATAGGCCCCACCCATATCAAAGTGAAATCATACATACATGTTCCATAAGATCATAAATAATCATATCATAACCCATGAAATGAAATGGGTTCCATAACCATGTAATCATATCTAAACCTATGGAAATGATATTGGATTCATCATCATTTCATCAAATCATACCATGGGAAGGAGAATTTAGGTTTCATAAAGACCATGACATTAAAAATAACCCATTCATAGAAAGGATATGAATGGAACCTTTAGATCATTTCCTATAAGGGAATGAGAAACATCAACATATGTCATTTTATATGGAAAATAATTTTGAAATATATTTCAATAACAGTTATTTTGAATGTATACTCTCCTCCTTGAAAATGATTTTTAATATATAAATCCATTTAAAAATAATTTTTTTAGAAAATGTCATGAAAACATATAAAGAATACATGAAATCATTTTGGAAACCTTTTTCCTTGAAACAAATAATATAAACATCAAAATAATTAAAAAAAATATTTCTTTTTGAAAACACATTAAAACATTATAAAGAATGCTTGAAAATATTTTGAAAACCATTTAATTTTAAATAAATTTAAAACTTATAAATAAGTCTTGAAACATTATGAAAACCCATTCCTATCAAATCTTATAAAATAATATTGATATTTTAAAAAACCATTGTCCTAGAAAATATATTTTAAAAACAATCTTTTAAAAATAAATCATCAAACATGAAAATGAATCATTAATGGATTGATAATGGATAAATCTCTACATGTCGTACAAGGTAAAAAAGTACATTCCTTTTCCATGCTAAAGGTTTGAAAATTCCTCATTCGGAAAGTGATAATAATATTTCATTAAAAGAAATTATAAAAGAAAAAATGGCTACAAATTTATCTTAATCATTAATGGATAATGGTATAATATTCATGGAAACCCTTTTTAGAAAACATAGTTTTGAATGAATATAGATTTTTAACTAGAGAGTGGGTCAATTCGGGATTTCGTAAAAAACTTATTAACTATATTATATACCATAGAGTTGATTAAATTGTAAAAATATTTGAATAAATCATTAATAACTTGAGGAGAATAAAATTCTTGAATTGTTTTGAGATATGGTTTATAGTATTTAATCAAAGCTAGCATAAACAAAATCAATCTAAAAAAATCAATGAGATTGTTTCAATTAACTCTTATAACTTGGTAATGTGTGATCATACTCTCAATGTTAGAAAATTAGATTTATTGAAAGATAAAATATCATTAAAACAAGTAAATTAATGATATAAGATAAAAAATGGATATATATACACCTCAAAATATAATTTAGGTGCATAACAAAACACGAGTCTTGAAGAAGGAAAATTTAGACAAAACAATTTCAATGATTTGGTAACTATTGAAACATAATCCCCATAAAGAAAATATTGAAAAATGTTAATTTTAATATCCCTAAATTCGGTTATAAGATACAAATAATACAATCATGGTTAGTACACACAGCACAAAAAATTAAATAGTTTTGAACATACTATGTATCTCAAGGAAATAAAAAGTGAGGTGAAATACCCATACCTTCAGTCTTGACACTCATTATACTCATTCAAATCAGCTGTATAATGATTATAAATTTATTATCAATATTTTACAGAATCATATTATTATATATAATACCATATATGGAATGATTATTACCTTATATTAACCACTTTTTAACCATCTTCTTTTATGGTTTCTTTTCAGAAAACATTCGATTTGTTCTTCACATTGGTCTTCATTTATTATATCATTGGTACTTATACATATATTACGATTAAATAATGTAAAAAATGAAATAAATATCATTTTCATCCCTTATATTTTTATTATAGTAATCCATATAATATATAATTATCAATTTTTAATACACCATTCATGTATATGGAAAGTTGTTTGTATGCATGAACGTTACTTCTGTTTAATTGTCATGTTGAAAGAAAGAAAGTAATATATATATATATATATGTGTGTGTATGTGTGTGTTAAATTGTCTTTATTATATCATATATATCATATAAATTTGTTAAAACCATCCATAATACATTCCATTTAGTGTTTGAATAAATAACATCGCTTTAAGTGGGTAGTAGTTTGCACTACCAGAAACGAAATTATCATATTAACAAATAATGGATAGTATAAAAATGTGTATTATAAAAAAAATCATATTAAAGACACAATAAATATTAAATGTAACATACATAAATTGTTTTTTCATAATAAATACCACCATGAGGGGTGGTAAATGAAAATTGAACAATCATCATTCAGCGAGGCGATAGTCTGCCTACAGGTAAACAAAAAATTTGTTACCCATTAGATGGATGTGTGAGAATGCTCAGGTTGAAGTATAAAATTAAAAACATCCTAGTATATCGAGTATTTTTTTTCATATTTCATGTAAAAATACTATTTTAGGGAGTGGATAAAGGAAAAAAATAATGATGTTTGAGGGACGGTGTTACCTCTTCATCATGTAACTCATTTTGTTTCGAGACAAAAGGCTTACATGGATTTCTTTATGCCCAATTATAGACTTCATGGTAGATGTTATTTGTTATTAGGATTTTATTGGGAATACTTTTGTAGAACCTAAGTGGAAATATATGTTCGAGGAAGTGGAATTTAATGAGGCATATTATAATGGAGGAGTGGAATATCATGTAATATTTTAAATAAAAAGAACCCCACACAAGGTTTTAATTGAATTTGATTAAATATTGGTCAAAAGTAGATATATATTACTATAGTGTCAATATATGGACATAAAGTGGATGTAAGACAAGTTTATAGGTAGTTTTGGGCCATAAGGTTATGGTTTAGTCCCTTATTAAGCTTAATTTAAGCTTAATCGTTGTAATCAATTTTAACTACATAACTAATATTTTTTCTCAAAAACTAGGTTCAAATTATTATAAATTATAAATTATGATCATTATAAATATTTATTTAATTTTTTATAAATCAAAATATAGAATTGGAAGAAATTAATTTAATATTATCCTACGGCCAGGTCGACAATATAGGTTTTTAAATTAAAAACATTCAATAGTTTATTATGTTTTATATTCAATTTCAATGTGAAATTGATTCCAATGAATTAAATTGGATTTATTAATAAAAATATTATCTAATTAATCTTTTAAACTAATTTAAAATATAATATAACCTTATAAATAAATTAAATGAAAAGCTTTTTGGAATTGAAATCTAGTATTTTTAACTATTCATTAAAAAATAATACCATACAGAAGACTACCAAAAATTTATCATAACGTAGTATTTATGTTTTTAATCAAAATATGATGTTTATTTTGATATATTATATATAATAAAGTTCCAAAATTTGGGTTTCAAATGGGTTTACCATTAAAATGCGGTAAAATTACCTTTATAAAAAAATTACGTTTTTAAGCCTGAAATTGGATTTTTTCTTTTATCATGTCTATGAAATTTGTTGGCTGATTATCAAAAATAATTTATTGGATATATATATATATATTACATTAATATCACTTAATAATTGAAATTAATTAATTTTATTCAGGCTAAAATAACTTTGTGAGCATAATAATAGTTTTCTATAATAATAATCCCTTGGTTCTTATATTCACATATATATAATTAAATCATTTTATATTTTGTGAAAATAGTATATTTACATAAGTTAGATTATAATATTCATAATATATAATTTTATATATTGGTTATATTATATAAATATATTTATATATATTCAATAATATGTTATTGTTCGGTAACACTCGTTCATGCATGTAATGCAAGCCATCGAGGAAAGTCTTTATTGCGTGTAACGCAAGCTATCCATAGTGTTACATGTAGATAAAGATAAAATTTATAATTTTTAATTCATGTTTTCCCAACATAGTTCTTTAATATAATATAGACTACTTTCAGAGTTGTGTGAAATGAAAAAAATTCAAAAATATTAAATTAATTCAAAAAAATAATTCACAAAATCTCGGTGTATTGCAAGGGGTTTGTGGTATGATTTATTCTCATTGGTTGAATTTTTATAAATAAAAGATACCACTACATGATCAATATGACCCCTTTGGAGACATTATATGGTTGGTCAGGTAGATCCCCGTCATGTTGGGACGAGGTGCATGAGAGTTCGTTGTTAAGGTCATGCCTTATAAAAGAGACGACAAGGAAAGTAATGATGATCCAAAAGATGCAAGTGATAGCTCAAATTCACCATAAATAAATTTTTTATCATCATAATCAGTCACTAATGTTTTAAGTTAGCGACAAGATGTTCCTCTAGCTACTTGTTGTACTAGGACATCAATTCTTGGGAAAACAGGGGATGTTGGTACCATATTATGTTGAACCATTTCATATAATGGAGTGTATTGTGTATGTGGACTATTGGTTGGAATTTAGACCATATATATCATTGATCCATGATGTTTTCCATGTTTCCCCATTGAATATGAGTATTATAAAACCATCTCACATGATGTAGTGGGAATACATGGAGTTAGATCCTAATAGAAATCATTGTGTAGAAGTATATTCATATCCTGTTTATTCATAATAAATATCTCTATGGTAAATCATTAATATTGGTCCATGTTATTTGGAAATATATTATATGTGTCCTTGACACTTGTGGAAATGAGGTTTTATTGTGGAGAAGTTTCCTCGAATGTTTTCTTTAGATAATCCTTGATGACTTTCTTAAGGAAGAAAATGGAATGGTGGGGGAATTATAAAAACTATTATCATAATATTATAATTTTTTTTTGTGTTTTAGTAATTTATTGGGATTTTCGTGGATTTTAAATGTGTATGAGGTTGAGGAACATTATTTTTTATGAATTATTCCCCGACATATGGATAGTGAATGATTTGGCGAAACCATGTGGCTAACCATACAATAGGGTTATTTGTGGGGAAATAGGGGTTTTCATAGATTGAGCATGGTTTTTCTATCTCTGTGTGTGTTTATAGAAAAAATCATCCTTTCTTTGAAGAGGGAGTGTATCCTTTTTTCTTGGAATGTGGTTTTCATAATCATGTATCCAAATCATGTGGACTATCCATCACATTAAAATCATTTTAAAAACCCAATTTTCACTTCTCAGTTTTATGTGAAATATGGATCATTTCATCTCATATGCATGTGAATATATCTCCATTGTCCTTGGATCTATCCTAATTTATATTTTGGGAGATTATACTTCGTTATATGGTTATCTATCTTACAAAAAACTATATTTGTTAACAATTTCATCATATTTCCACCTTATCTCGCCTTGTTCTTCCTTTTCCATGGAACATGAAATCCCTAAATTATATTTTTGTTTAATATAGGGTTATCAATAATGTTTTTATATTATTTTATTTTTTATTATATTTTTTAGGGCCCCTCTAAAATTAATCTGATGTTTTTCATCAATGGAAATAATATTTGGCATGGTATCGAGGTATGTGTCGCTTTGAGGATATTTTCCCTTGGCTTTCAATTGATTAATGATTTACCATGGGTTTTTATTAAATTTTCTACTAACTTGAGTTATTATTTATTGTTTTTTATGATTATTATGATTCTTATATTAGGTTGGAAATTTGATTATTTTATGAGGTTTTTAAAAGGGAGTGGGATTTGATGCAATCTATGTGTTTTTTATGATGTATTAAGGAGGTTCTATGCTTTTAATTGTAGTTTTATGTGTTTTTAAATATTTCATGCATTTTGTTAAATGTTTGACTTGTTAAGGTCATGTATGTTTTATAAAATTGGATTTAAAATTTCTTGTTTTATTTGAATATATTGATGTTTATGTGCATAGTAGTGTCTATGACATTGGAGACTTTGGCTATGTTTTTATGGCTAACATAGACAAATGTAAATTTATACAATGATTTAGAATAGATAGGGAGTGTTATCAAAGAAAATGATGGATCCATTATGATGATTATTGTGGGAGATTTTAAAATGTGGTCATGCATACCGACAATGGCTATAAAATAATTGTTAAGCCTAGGTAAAACCAAAAGTGAGCCAAAATTATTATACCTTTCTTAGCCTATTAAAAAAAATTGTCTTATACTAAGTCATGCTAGACCCTATTTGTTAGAGGTCATGGTGTTTAAAAAAATTTACTCGTCAGTTTTTTATATGCTTTTTCTATGATACTAGTTCCTTGTTTGGTTGTGACATCTTATGTATATTCCATTCCAATAATTTGGCCATATAATCATGTTTATTCTTAATCCCATGTAAATTACATTTTTGGAAGTGCAGATAATGTTTATGTTAGGTGGATTTATTTCATTATTTGATATTTCCTTTTCATTTTATGATATGATATTTAATTTGAGAAAAAAAGGGTTTTATAAAAAAAATTCATTTGGAAACATGATTTTGAAAGGGGGGAATTGGATTTGGAAACATTTTTTCAAACTAGAATTAATGGTTTTCATGGGAAAAGGATGAAAAACCCCCAAATCCAATAACCTATAGTTTCTATCTACATTATTATATTGGTATATGATAAATTGATATAATCATGAAGGACTAATTAGTTTTTTAGTCTTAAAGAACCAGATACATATATAATTCTCATATTAAATTAAAAATATAAAATACACAGCATAAATAAATTTTTTATCGTTGATATTATTTATAATATATTTTTTTATATCCTGGGGAAAATAAAAAATAAATCTTGAGATCAAGATATTAGTTAGTGTTATGTACAAGAATTTTTATCTTGTTTTATTAAGGAATAATCAACATAGAATAGTGAATAGCTGAAGAACAATCCATTTAATTAATAATTTGAGAAAAAATCATAAATTGACAAAATAAAATAAAATAGTCTCATTAATAATAAAAATTCAATAATATATGATGAAAATTCAAAATATTATAAATCCTGATCTCATACATCATGATATCTTTTTTATCAAGACCATGTACCAAGATAGTTTAAATTATTGGTAGGTATACACCAAGAATTTATTTAAATTAGTCTATAAAATAGGTTTTAATCATGAGGAATGATGATTGATCTAGGGGATACCAATAAACATGATCCACCCATTACTAAATGTCTAATGAATTACACATTTATTGAATGACCAATTCAATTCATAAACTCTTTTTGTTATCAACAAAAATCTATAAAGAGTAAATAATATGGATTTATCAAGGATTTCCATAGGGAATTCAAAAACGTTAATAGAAAATTATTTTACATCGAAATGATATATTGTTTAATAAATAATCATATCCATGATATAAAAATATATATATTTATGATAAATGTATTTTTATATGAAAAATAATCATAAGAAATTAAATGATTCAAGAAAAAACTAATTACATCAAAATTAATGATGAGATGAGATATGTCTATGAGATTAGAATATTTTATAATAAAATAAACTATTTGAAATAATAGAATAAAATTGAATTAGAACATTTAAAATAATATTTCATTAAATATTTTTTCATGTAAAACAATAAAAAATTAGAATAAGATGAATGTCATGAAATAGTTGTGGTGGAAGGATCTTTTGTTAATGGTGTAAATGTTAAAAGAAAACATTCATTTTGACTTTTAATAAAGATAGATGAAAATAAAACTTTCAGGAAAACATTATAAATATTCCTTTCATACCATTTAAAAATTAAATTTTTACATAAAATTTCCTTAATAAATCATTTGAGTAATAAGAAGTACTTTTGAGAAATAATTTTGAAAAGTATGGACATGGATGAAAAATATACCTAAAAAAATAATATAATATTTTTAAACCATCAATTTTGAATGCATAACATGAATTGAATCATTAATAATCATTAATATATATATATATATAATATTGTTAAATACCTAAAAGTTGCATTATATATACAACATAGAAATAAATAGGTGTATAATAACAAAAATGTCTAAATATAGTAGAAACTAAGATGAGACCCATTACATCAAGTAAAACTCATCATTTAAGTTTTTATCATCATGAATAATAAAATAATGTTAATTATTTACATACTTAGTAACATTTTTCATGTTTTTTATTCGTTTTATTTTATTTATTATCGTGTTATAATTAATTAATTATTTAATTATTTTCATATCAAACGTTTCTATGATATTCAATTCATATGTCTAAAATGAATTTGATAGGTCTACTATGGTAAGAGAGTTATTTGTTCCACCATATCCAAATTAATCATGGAATAATTATAATTTTTATATACAAATTATACTTCTAAAACGAATCAATAAATATGGTTTTTAAAAATTAACGATGTTACAGTCATGGATATGGTAAGCCATACATACCTATGAATAATTTTTCCATTTTACAGCAATCATGATGGATGGAAGGTAATTTTTTTAAAATTTCGATAATTATATTTATGACATAAATAATATATTATTTCATTAAACAATCTTATACATACCATCTATTTTATTAGGTGGTGAAAATGAGTCACATCACATCATGGATGTGGTAGTCCACACATACGTGCAGACAATGTTAATAGTTTTAAATGAATATAAAGGTAATAAAATATGAGATATATAATTTTATATATTTAAAAATATTTATTTAGTATCATATATATATATATATAATTTAAATCCATCATTATAATGAACTGTGAGAATCTGTGTTGGAAAAAGAATAACATCAGTTTGCGAGGTGGTAGTCCCGCGTACACATGAACAACCGTTTCATTTCCTAAATGATGGATGAAGATATGGGTATTGGTTTTGAAATTAAACAAATAATATCCAAGTATTTTAATTATACTTTTTTATTATTTCAACATGGTTTCAGAATATTATAAGGTGGTGTACGAATAAAAAAAATTAAAACGCATGGTTAATAACTATATTACTTCTTTATATATCCACTTTATGTTTCTAGCTAAATCCAACCTAGGATAGTTATGTGATTAATCATTTGATTTTAGGTTATAGTGAGGGAATTGTGTAAGTAATTTTGGAACATATTGGATGAAACAAAGTTCTTTTGATGTGTGGAGTGGAGAGGAGAGTGGGTGTCCTTTTATAGGTTGGGGAAAAATGCACACATTGAATTTTTAAAAAGAATAAAATATATAAATATATTGTTCAAGAAATATTTATATAAAATGGATAATTTATAAATATTAGACGATATAGTGTGTAACTTTGGACATAAAATATAAATTAGATAAGTTTTAGGTATTTTAAACCCTGATCTCATTAGTTTAACCCCTGGTAAATCGGTAATATCATTAAATGTGGAAACCAATATTTACTACTATTATAATTCAATATTACCAGAAAATATTAACATACAAACTAATTTTAATTATGCTAATTCAAAATATGGAATCCACTTTATCAAATTCAAGTCACATAATTTATATAATTTTATTTAAAATTATACCTATAAATAAGTTGAAACATGATTTTATGGAAAATATTTTTAAATTAAAAAATTGTTTTTATTCCAATGTCAAGTTAAAATTTAAATATAGAGACCATTGTTGAAATAATAATAATATTATTGATTTTTTTTATTTTAATCTATTTTAAATAAAAATTGAAAATTTTAAATTCATAAAATAAGAAGAAAATATTTTAATAAAAATTAGAGTTATTCACTATTAATTGAAAAAAACAATTTAGAAAATTCTAATAATTTCTATGTAAGACAATTTTGACATTATGATTTAAAAAATGAAGTAATGTTTTTGAAATGACAAATTAATAATTTGGAAATAAATTTTGAAAATAATATCATATAATACATGAAAATCCAATTTGGTTATAAATAAAGATTTTTATTTGGACTGAAAAATTATGTTATATTCGTAATACAATGTAAAGTATAATTAATGAATATCAATAATCCATTAATATTATTTATTCTAACTTTACTTGTGTTTTTATATTCGTCCATCCTTTAAAAATAAAATCCTTTAAATTTTTATGGGTATTTCATTTTTGAAAAAACAAGGTTGTTCTTTTTCACAAAATCCACAGGATCCCAGATTTATTCTTCTACTTTGTGACTTATAAAAATAAACTTTACTAGTTTATTAATTTTATTCCCCATAACTTCCTCTTCAGTTCCATTATTTTGGATAGGCTCTTGATAATATGATATATCATGTTCTATTTTTTTTTCTTATAGTTGAAAACATGTGTTGGATCAAGCATATACTTCCTTGATGGAGATATATGGAACACATCATGTACATTAGTGAGGTATGGATATATTTACAATTAGTAAAACAGAAATCAAATTACTTATATAATTTTAATAGGCCTGATGTACCTAGGTCTTAGTTTTCCCTTCTTATTAAAACCTATAACAGCCATCTATGAAGATATGTGCAAGAAAACTTTATCTCAAAGATGAAATTCAATGCCCCTCCATTGGTTATCAGCATCACTATTATTCATACTCTAAGCTAATTTAGTATTACTACTAATATTATTCACATTTTTTATTGTATTTGTAACACCCTGAGATTTCGTGAAATAGTTTTTTCGAATTAATTTAATTTTTTGATATTTTCCATTTCCTGCAACACTGAAAATTGTTTTTCAGTAATTCCAACATTACATTAAAAAGGAATCATCATGGTTCATGTTACATGAATCAATATATTGGAATACATTAAATATAAAAAATACATTAGTGTACATTAGCCACAAAATTGATCATCCTTGATTGCTTGTGTAACAAGCAAGACCAGGTGTCACCTAACTATAATATTTTATTAAAAATATTTTTATAATGGGATAAGAATTATCCAATAAGTATATGGATATAAATCGTATTAACTAATGTATGAAAATATGTGGTTTACACAAATATAAGATGAATTCATAGGTTACCAATTAGTTAGAAATGAATATGAAAATTGATTGAATAAAATGGAAAATATTATTATCGTCAAAAAACTATTTTGACATAGTAAATTAAGTTAATTTCCGTTTTTATGTAATATTAATTTAATAAAAATTTAATTTTTTCAATCAATTATTTTTTATATTCATCTAATATATTTGATACGGTCAAGGTAAGACAAAATCATTTTTTTGTATAAAAAACTATTTTTTATAAAGGTAGTTTTAGTGCCTTTTAATGGAAGAGAATGTTTAAAAACTTTTTTTGGGCTTTTATAGACTCAATATGTCAAACTAATCTTCATATTTTATGTAAGATATTAAAATAAGGATAGGGTACATTGTTGGTATGGTTTCTTTTTTCATTGATTAGATAAGAATGATGGATTTTAATTGAAAACTGCATTTTCATCTAATCTGTTTATAAGGTTAAATTATGATTTAAATTGGTTAAATAGTTTATTTAGATACTATTTTTATAAATTAATCCAATTAAGGTCATTGGAACCATTTTAACATTTAAATTTGATATAAAATGTTAGAATGTTTTTGTGGTTTTTACGTTAAAAACTCGCAGTGTAATCCGGTCACCAGGATTAATTTTAAATTAATTTATTCCCATAATGTGATTAGATATTTTAAAAATGTATTACATATTTTAAATAATCCTAATTTATTAAGTCTAATAACACCAATTTTTTTGACCAAAATTATTAGTGAGTGCGATTAAAATTAATTACATCAGTTTAGAGAAAAATAAAGTTAATGATGTACTAAAAAATACATATATGACCCAAAAAACATAGAAACTTCTCAAAAAAAAATTTATGGCCATAATTCAACAATAATAATTCTATTTTTATGTTTCTCGGGTTTGTAATGACGTTGTTTTGGTAAAAACACGGGTAAACCTAACTTGTTTTCAAAAATACCAAGTGTGTCATTTCCCATCCCTATAAAAGGCCACCAACTCTAACCACTTCCAAACACCTCTCAAGCCCCTTGGATCACTAATAATATATTCAAAAAATCTCCTTCCTTCCCTCCCTTCCTCCTATAAGACTTACCTTGGTAATAAGAAAACTCAAGGAAGCCTTTTGGAACAAACTAAAAGGAGTTACCCGATTAATATGTTACATATTCTCTCAAGATCCTTTCAATAATTTCTATATCCACCTCCTCCACTCTCATTATTACATTCACATATTAAAATAATATTATCATTAATTTTATAGGTTTCTTTAATACCAAATTTTATTCCTAAACATTCACACACCTCCACTTAATGGATTTTGAATATATTGTTTCTATGTACTATGAACTACTGCCTCACGAAATGATGATTTTTCATTTTACCTTTACCACTAATCATGGTGGTAATTTTTATGGGAAAAATATTTACATATGTTATATAATATTTATTAATTCATTAACCTTGTATATCCATGTTGATGCCAAAATTGGGGAAGGAGAAGTACAAATGAATGCCTCAAGGAGGCTGCCTCGAGAAGAACGTTCGCAGAGCCACCGTTGCCCCACATCCACCGCGAAGAAAAGAGGTGGGAGGCTCCACGAGCCGATTTGATATTCTCAAAACCACCGAAAATTAAGGAGACAGGAGGCTCTATGATATTATTTGACATTCGCGAACCCGCTACGATGCAAGGAGGAGGGAGGCTCTGCGACCAAATTTGACGTTTGTGAACCCGCCACGATGCCAGGAGGCAGGATGCTCTGCAAACGCATTTGATGTTTGTGAGCCCACCATGGAGCATGCTTCGCACCGAATGAGCCCTAAATCACGGTGCCTCTTTCCTAAAAATACTAGGCTCCCCCTAAGCCCAAAGGATAGATCATCCTACCATTCACATTTTGATCTCCCAAATCGCAGAGCACCCTCTTCTCTGCGAACCATGGGCTCTTCAAGGTACTTCTTCATCACGATGTTCCTTCTTTTTTGTATGGATTTCACCCCTCTTTAAAGGGGGATGCCCTTCATGAAGCTTACGAGCCTACACTAAGGAAGGAAATCACCAAGGGGACTCGGGCCTTCACGATGCATTTAGGCTCCGCAAAGCACCCTTCGTGAATACATGGCCCACTTGTTATGTCAGGGTCACTATGCTTCGCGAATCACATTGCTTCATAATAACACACTTTACGAGGCAGACATGCATCATGAGGCATTGCTCTGCGAAGACCTTTCCACTTCACGAAGAACCTACTATATGCACTTATACCCTATGCCTAGGCTAGGTCACTTTACTTCGAGAAGCCCACCCCTTCACGAAGCCCCTTAATTGCATGTAGCACCAGATCTCTACGAGGCCTCTACATATGAAATCCTTTTATCTGCAACTCCATATCCTGTGCGACCATCTAGGTTTTCACTGAGTGATTAAAAATTCCCTTGGGTGGTGCTTGTCGTTGCATTGCTTCGTGTCATGCATCTTTTCATAGGAATGCCAACGGCTATTGCTTCATCGCATAGCCACGCTAAGGTGGACCCCCAATGGGATCAACTCATGACACCCTCGAACCACGACATTGTTGGACTCTTCCCCTCACCAAGGTGTAGTGCGTATATATTATTTATGTCCTAGGGGTGCGGATTGAACCCACCTCATCTGACATGCAATATGTTAAACTGTCAAGCGCCATCATCCTCAACACATGAAGTTAAACGGTGACCTTCCCCCCATGCATCCTACGCAGGGTCCCCCAACTCAGACATTCTCCATGCTGACTATTCTCTATGGGAGTGAGATCATTCCTCACATGGAATTACATTCTCCTTATGGGAGTGGTGTTTGTCTATAGGGAATGAGAATCCATCATGGTGTAAGCCCATAGCCTTTCATGCAGGAGGTGGCATATCTTCCCCTCCTTTCTTCAGTGCCAAATCCCTCTCCCTCTGGGATTTGTCACCACCTGGGCCTCCATCCTAGGGTAAGTCCCAATATTTCTCTCATGGGGCCGCCTATAGCCTAAGATCCATTCCCATTCCCGCAGACGCACCTTTCGCGACGTGATCGTCAGGTCTTTGCCGTCTCTTGATTGTCACACCGAGCATGACTCACGGGGGCTTAGAGCAAGAATTTACCATGGCATCAAACCCTAGCCAGCCTAGATTGTAATGACTTCCCCTATTCCTAACTATGAGTAATTTGATCCTTTCCATGGCAGGGTACATAGGAATCCTCCCTGAGGTTCAATCCCACCACCCAGTTATCCTGACAATCTTCACATCGGTTCACCATACCAAACCTAGGTAGTCTAGAGTGTAATCCCCACCCCCATCCCGAACTACGGGGACATTGATCCTTGCCATGGCAAGGTACATAGGAAACATCCTTGAGGTTAAAGAACAAAAATAATTGTTCCTGACCCACATTCACATTGGTGAACCAAGCCCCCCTTCTGAACCATGTGGACTTTGATCCTTTCCAAGGTAAGGTACGTAGGAAGCCTCCCAATGGTTCAAGCTCAACAACCATTTGTTCCTACCCCCTTTCATGTCGGTCCACCTTCATCCCGCATGATGTCAAACTGTATGCCCCATTTTCATCTTGAATGATGTTAAAAAATACCTATTCGAACTATGTAAGTTTGATCCCTGTCTCCTATATAGGGTATGTAGGAAGCCTCTATGAGTTTCAACCCAATCCAACGGTAAGACGCTGTGACCCTATCCAACGGAAAGCCTTTATGTCCCAATCCAGTGGTTAGCCTTTGTGATCCCACCCAGGGGTAAGCCTTTGTGACCCCTCCATTCGATGGTAAGATGTCACGCCCCTATTCGACAGTAAGTTTTTGAAGTCTAACCGATAGTAAGCCATTATTATATGAGATACATAGGTTTGATCCCCGTCTCGTAGACTGGGTATGTAGGAAGCCTCATCATGATCAAAACCCAGACACATCTAAATGTTGGTGTCCCTCCCTATTGGGACCAGCATCTCTGGTCTTCCCCCCGAGCATTAGACTAACCCGGCCTGCTAATCAAGTATAATCCCCACAGGTTATCAGGTCGTTGTCCCCCATGAACATCCTGATTTTGTGCCCCAACCCGAAGGTTCCACTTCCAACAGGTCCCATCAACTCATTGATGTCCCCATGTCGGTTCCATATCATTCTCCCTCCACTTCATTCAATTCACCATCATTCACCCTAATTCTCACCCGGGCCACCAAATCCCAGTAGGATCATGCCACCCCATTTCATCGCTTCTCCTGGTAGTAAATGGGTAGCTGACCAAGTGTTATCTCCAGCATTAGTGTTCCCTCAAAGGGGCTACACCTATCTGATCCACTCTCATTAGTGTTCTGATCTGTCTGATCCGTCTCAGCTAAACGTTAAACTCACGGCATACCCTGTGTTAAAGATGGGAAGCTGAGGAAAACCTCATAGAAATGCCTATGGCATATAATTCTCCGCATTCAATGTGGGGTTTGTCAGGCTTCTATGCCATCGAGAAGACCTGTAGTAAGGGGAAGAAACCCAGACGTGCCAGTGTTCTAACATCCTGACACGCCAGTGATGTCTCAACCTGACTATTACCCCAACCGAAGGTTTCTGCTAAGGCTGGACCCTTTGGAATTTCCTGACAGACGTAGTGTAATTAACTGGTGTCCATGAAGATATGGCACTGGGAAGAGTTTCACGAACAACGTCTTAAGTCTATAATGGAGACCCAGACAAGGTAACAAGTTCCGAGGAAGAATCCACGGAAGGAAGAACCAACATCCCATCATCCTGTTTCTATTATGGATAAAATGTCCCTGAACAAGGAACAGATGCCGCCCACCATTGGAGAGCGGGAATGTGGGGCAACAGACAGTGCTGTCGTCCCCGAATCAGAAAGATGCATGTGCCTCAGCGAAACTTTCAAGAACAGAAATGGTAAACCCGACTTGAAATCTTCTCCTCAATGTGGGGATTACTATCATTCGATACATCAGTAGACTAACGTTTCATCGGGTCCAGATATATAGATCCAGATATCCGGCACCAGGTCCCGCCAAAAAAATAGTGACCCTGGCATGAAACTCACTATATGTTGGGGCAGTCAGAACATTGGGAAACCCATTCTGCGACTTTATCAGTGTGGATCCCTCTTACCGACCATGGAATAAAGAATGGATCTGGGGAACTAGACATCAATTTATTTGTTACAACGCTAATGGTACAATCTTCCTACATTTCATGAACCCAGCTGCTGCACTAGGAACCTGATCACCACTCTCCCACCGACGTAGTGGCATGAGCAATAATGACCCGACCACTCTGCATGGCTCCGCCACTTCTACAATGACTTCTGCAACTGCAAGTTCTGGTCACCCACGCCCCATCTCCCCCTATAAAGTCATTCAACAGAGGGTGATCAACGACCTATTATGCCAGTTCGAGGAGGAGGGAATTGTCCGAACAAGTTATATGGCCCGCTGGGATCGAGAGGCTCATGCGCCTCATCACTACCAACTCCCCCAAGGGCCGCACAGGGAGCCACTGATCCCCACCCCAACGTACAATCGTTTCAGGAGCCTCTCCTCAGAATTCCTCGACGACTCTCTCCCCTACGCCAATGAGGAAGGGGATGTCCAGGTCACCCGAATCGGGATCCCGTTCCCGGGGCCTCCAAGGAGGGCACCCACCAGCCAGCACCAGCACTGCCACCTTGTTCCCCAAATTGAAGAGTAGGTGATCCACCTACCCGCACCACCAGCACCAGTCCGACTAACCCGACGCCAGTTTCAGGAACAGACTAAGGAGGATGCCCTCCAAGGGTCGTCGACGTTAGCGACTACTGTGGCCCGGGCCACCGCTGATATGTATCATCAACCTTCTACGTACAATGAGAAGGGGATCTCATATGTCTGACCCCAGATTGAGGCCCCAACTATCCTATGGGAAGGCTGGGTTGACTCTCTTAGCCTCCGGCGCAGGGAGCACTTGCTGTGGACCAAACCGCGGCAACAACGCCCTGTAATAAGGTCCTCACCGTACCACCACCAAGGAAAATGCAGATCCTCCCCACTTCTAGAATCGACATGGAGGAACGCCTCATTCTAGATTCAACCCGAATGAGGGTCCTCTCCATGGTAGCGACACCCCATATGGGAGCCTCTCCCGCGCTCACTACAAAAATTACGGAGTCATTCCATCTACCATAGACTGTTGGGGAGGGGATGTTGCACATCTGCTAACTCTCTGACATGGGGACCCTACTCATGTTCTCGTAGCTACTGGAGAAGGTCTTACTCGCCCTCGAAACCAGAGGGGTGGAGGTCAAATTCACTTTTCCATCACCCAGCACGGAGGTCCTACCCACGTCCGGTCCGAAAAGTATGGGGACCAGCCTTACACTGACATCACCAAGGAAACTGATCATGGATGTTCTACCCATGATCATATCAGCTCTAGCGGAGGCCTTACCCACTCCAACACTTCCCACGGAGGTCCTCCCCATGTCCCCTTTGACATCTTCCCTGATGATCCTTGCTCCCCGTCTCACTCAGGCTGAATCCCTCCCCGCCCCAACACCAGTACAGATAAATGTCCTCCTCATGTCGGAAACATTCCCTTCCCCAAAGAGCCATCATGGGGCATGAATGCAGGTCATCGCTGCCACAAGAAGAACATATATATGATTCAGACTGAGATCTAACCAGTCTGTTTCTCAGATTCTGTAGTAGAGTGCGACTTAGCGATGGAACCATCCCCTCGGTCCTCTATTTAAAGGGCCAGGGCAGGAAGAAGGTGTTTCAGACTCATCCTTCTGAAGATTGATTTCCAACAGTTTCCCACCTCCCTTTACAGGTACATGCAGGAGGAGGGAAACATAGAAATCCCATAGGTTACGATCATACAATCACCACAATCATCACCAGAGGCACTATCTACCACAAATAGAGGTCACAAAGAGCTATTCTGGGGGCTAATGGTGGACGATCAGCAGCATGGTCCATCACTAGTAGACCTGGTCCCTACACCAGGATCTGCAGTTGTTAGTCCGTCCAACCGAAATGTGGTGGATAAGTTTCTACACTCTTCGGAGGACAACCCGAGATGTGGCGGTTTTTCATCTCACTCGCCACATTCTCCACTGGCCATCATACAGGTCCAGTGGTCTATCTTAGTACCATTACTAGTTCCCCAGCTACCTCTCGTTGACGAGTGGGGAAACGAAGGCCCATACCCTGAATCTGAGATGAGGATCTTATGGAATATCCTCGCGATAGACCACTTTCCCGAAATGTTCTTGCCCGTTGCTGCACCAAATTTCAAGGCACCAGAAGCCCTCACCCCAAAGGAGGTCAAGTGTTTCTGTCAAACCCTCTGGGGGACTCACGTATGCCTTCTCCACCAGTGAGTGTCTTATCCGAATATCCAAGTGCATTATGAAGACATTGGTGACCAATTCCGCCTGGTTGATCTGGCCGCACTCCCTGTGGGCTAGCACCCTGAGTCACCAGGTCACCATAAGGCCCTCCAGCAAATATTCATTTAGAGTTTCACGGTACTCCGCAAGATTATCAAAGAGGCTTCCCCCCACGTGCAGATCCGTGGTTGGTGGTGGTATGCTACCCTCTTCTTCAACTGTATTCGGCGTCTGCCAGATTTGTCGGGCGACATAGAGAATATGACTATGGGAAGGGTCGCGGTTAACATGGACAACCAATCGGAAAAAGAGGATGACCTAGAGATAATCGAAGATGAACTTCCTCCCGTGGGAGTATCACATTTATTGGATCCATTGTGAAGGATTACCCATCAAAAGGGAAATATGCTGGGTATACCCACACCAAATGAGGCATTAGTCCTCATCCGGAATCTTGGTAAGGGTAAGAATATCCTCAGAGCCACCAAACACGTCGACCAGTCCGCCTTAGTGAAGAAGATGGAGAAAGACTCTGAAAAGGCCGCATTGCATGAGAAACCTGCCAAATAGAAAAAGTTGGTCGACAACCTTCTGGATGAATGTGATGTAGATCGACAACAAGACTATGGTGATCCTCAGCCAGGACAGTAGGGGCAGGCACAACTTCCCCTTGGGGAAATACCCCCTGGTAATCGTGATCATCCTACCCATGTAGATAGGGTTGAGGCCGGAGCGCATGGAAAGAGGGTGCGGTATGTCTCACCAAATCCTCCTGAACAGTGAAACAATCCCCAGGGCCCAGCTCAGGTTCACCCAGCAGCCCCGCAGGTCATTCTGCCAGCCACTCCAAAAGCCTTTGGTCCTGCTTACCATGTTTAAGAGCCCAAAAATGCACTGGTGGTCAGGGACCGTCATCAAGACAGGGACCCCCGCCCAGATGATCCAATGGTGGCACTCATTGCCAGCCTTGATGAATTGGAGACTCAACAGGTGGCCATCCCACCACATGGAAAGCTATATCTGGCATCGGTGGATGATATGTCAGCACCCCCGAGTTTCAGAAATCCCACCTTTCCTCCTTCAAAGAAACATGGGACCCACCACATCACTTAGCCCACTTCATCTCAAGGTGTGGGCCTATGTTGGGAACCCTAGCGCTGTAGGAGGCTTCCAAGATCTGATTTTTTGGGGAGACATTAAAAGGGAAAGCGTTCGTTTGATACATCCAGATACCCAACAGGATAGTGGATGGCTAGGAGGATCTTTGTAGATAATTTCTCTTCTAGTTCAGTTCTACCACTCAGAAGACGAGTATCAAAGACATCTTCAAATGCAAATAGAGGCCTGATGAGCATGTCACAGACATATCACCCCCTGGAAGGGTCTCACGTATTCCCTTGACATGTCACTAACCTAAGAGAAATTACTAATGATGTGTGTGGGGAATGTCAAGACGGAACTGTTCCCCTCATTTATCACCCAGAACTACCCTGGGGGGTTCTGAGAATTCTCTTATAAAGACTAGTTCCTAGAAGAATCCCTCAAAAAGGCAAGCCATACATACCCATTTCCTCCTGCAATTCCAGTGATAAGGGCCATCAGCGATGATCCCACCGTGGTAGACCAGGTAGGGGCCCCCAAACAACTATACTTATTTCCATTAGAGCTGGTTCTGCAGCCCCGTAGAGGCCCTCTACCTCAGGAGCAGCCTCCAGCCCAGCAACGTCCACTTTAGAATCGTCAGGCGCCCCCATGCAATGCGGCACCACTGCCTAGGTGAGATAACCAGGTCCCACCTCCTCGTCAGGCTCCTCCAGACCCTCTTCAGGGCAACGCTCAAAGATCCACCTTTCCGAATAGAAGGAATCAGGACTACTCATTCAACGAGGCTCAGGTCCCCGGTTACATCCACAGTGCCATGGATCAGGGGATTATACGACTTCCTGAATGCAGGAGGTCAGAAGAGGCGAACCTCATTGACCCCCTTAACAACTACCTTTATCACTGAATCTTGGGGAACACCCTCAAATAGTGCAATGTGTTTAAAGACTGGATCCAAGACTAAGTCGACAACAGATAGTCAGGTTGGCCCCAGCCCCGGCATAGGTGGCCTATGTCTTTGTAAGGCCAAACAGCAGTAGTGACAGCGAGGGTGAGTGGAAGTAGGTTTCTACCCGTGGGTTTGAGAAATATGATGATTGGATGGTTCAAAAGACGTTCTCCCGCACCCATTGTGTTATCCGTACATGCCTGAATCGCCCATATCATTCAGAAGCTACAGAAAAGTCTTCTGATTCATCTTCTCAGTCATCCCCTTCCCAGAAGAGAAAACATCAATGGCGTAAGGTAAGATAAATTCCCCCACCTGTGTCATCGTCATACTGTACACTCGGTGATTTTATGCCCCTAGAAATGTCAATTCCTCCAAGGATTCGTCCGGTAGCGAATGACTCTTCCAGTGATAGTAATGGGTACGCCTTGGTTAATACTGTAGGGATGGTAAACCCTTATATGACTCCTGAGGATGAGGAATTCCAGAAGGATCTTCCCAACAACCTCAGTCACCGCTAACGTCGTCGGAGCCGTGGTTACCTAGGTTGTCAGATCACCTCGGCTAGTACTTTCAACCAGGCCATGCATGCTACCGAGACCAGACAGCTGGCCCAGCGCAGAGCTCAACATACACAACCTCCTCATCTAGTGTCCTCAGATTTACCTATGCCACCATTTGTGATTCTTGACTGGGAAGAGTAACCTCTACTGCCCCGCGACTAGCTGCGCCCTATTGTAACACCCCAAGCTTCTACGGTACGTTTCCCTTCGAATAATGCGATAACATGTGTTGTACGAAACCTCGAGTTCTAACACACACCACAACTAATTAAACTAGCCGTTGTGAATAGTAATACCTACTTTTTGAAATCATATATATTTTATATTTCAAAATGGACTTCATTTTTGGATTCGGAATATTGAAATTAGCCTAGGGTGAAATTTTGGTACTTTTCGGATAACTTTTATATTCTGATGAATAGTGAAAATTACTAAATTTTAATTAAAAACAACTTTTTTAATCAAAATAATTAATAGTGATAAATTGTGAATTTGAGTGGTTTTAAAGTATATTTAGAATATATTTTTACCATTTAATATAATGTTGTTCATTGGACATAATTTTACAATTAAACCGGACATAAACAAATGTCAATCTTTTGATAGTTATTACCTCTTAAAAACACGCCTTTTGTTTTGACAGCGGGAATTAATTTTAAATTAATTTCTGCCACTTCTGTGTTTTGAATTTAAGAAAATGGATTCCATATTTGGAATCAGGATGTTCAAATTGTGTAAATAGGTAACTTTTGTTTTTAGACATTTTGAATAATTACTGCGGTAAATATTTTATTTACCATGATTAAGGGTAAATCCGGTAAATAATGGTTAAAAAATAATATTATAATAATACTAAATTACCCTAAAACGTGTCTTAACCCTATTGGTTGACACATACCCGACCATGAGCATCCTTGGGTCAATTTGGGGACCCCTTGGAGCCACTTGTATGTGGTAGGGACACTTTATATTAATAAAGTTAAAATAAAAATAAAAATGGCATAAGCTTACATCTTTTAGAAGAACAATTTTTACATAGGGTTATACATGTTGGATTTTCGATTATAAATATTCATTAGAAAGCTAAAAAGATTGCCTACATAATTATATTTTATTTATAATTTTTAGACATCAAATAAGTTAAATTATTAATGACACAATAATGATGCAATGTTTACCTCATTAATAAATCATTTAAATAAATAAGATTATAATGATTAAAATATTATCTAAAACCTGTCCAATTCTTATTGGTTGATGTTATTTAGAATATGAGTCATCTTATCTTCGACCTCAATGATTTTTGGACCATTATAAACCGAATATAATTATATTATAAAGTAATACTTTCACTCTTTCCTAAAGAGCCCCTCCTCTCCCTTATAAAAGGAGACCACTTCTACTCATTCCTCACACCTCTCAAGCCACTTGGCTCGTCCAAACTCTGCCCAACTAAGCTCCCCACATCCCTCTCCTCCTCCTTGAAGCTTCCCCTTAGGCAGAAAGCATTTCAAGAAGTCATTTGGTTCCAACCAAAGTGAGTTACCTAAATTAAAGGTAACGATTTCTCTTAAATTATTTTCATTTATTTTGCTTCTCCAACCCCCAAACTCTTTTTATTTCCTTTCTTTTGTAACAACACCAGTATCCTAAATATACTAGGATGTTGTTATAAAAAGTATTCAAACTACACATACACAAAACTCCATCTAATGGATGATGAACATAATGTTTCTGTGGATGGCAAACTAACGCCTCACGAAACGATGATTGTTCAAATACATCTTACCGCCTCTCATGGTGGCCATTATGAGGGAACTGTAATTAAATATGATATTAATGATATATATTTTATATA
This sequence comes from Viscum album, assembly GCA_963277665.1. NCBI lineage: Eukaryota > Viridiplantae > Streptophyta > Magnoliopsida > Santalales > Viscaceae > Viscum > Viscum album. The sequence goes on from OY728120.1 coordinate 1,669,356,831, forward strand.
TAAGCTTCTGTAATTACATTTTATTTCATACCATTATTCGTTTCATGTTGTATATACATACGATAATTTCATTTGAGGAAGTGCGGACTACCGCCTCCTTAAAATGATATGACTCGTTCATACCACACATGGAACGTATAAAGGATGGTGTTAACGAACTTAAGTAACATATATAAAATATTATATTATAATGGAATAGTAATATACCTATGTATCATTTGGATTCAATTCTTTTAAAATAAAAATTAAATGGAAGTAGCGTTCGTGCGTACGTACGGACTACCGTCTCCACGAACGCGGTGAGATCCATCCACCATCGTATCCATTCAAGTCTTATTCTCATTTTAGGGTTAAAAATAATGTTAATATCATTCTGATTATGAATAAGATTTAATCTATCCATTAAGAACATGTATTACGTAACCAAACATTTAAGAAGAACGAATCGATTATCACCTGAAACGACGATAATACTAAGATATTATTAATAAAGCAATGTTAAAAGATCATATATGATATCATATTAATGTATATGATTCTTGTATAATTTAATAACAATTATTTCACCATTATACAGGAGGGTAACCGACCCCAAAAAAGGAAAAGTACAAGGTAAGGGTTATTTCACAACCTCTTCATTATCCAAGGTTGTTTATACGTAATAATCTACTGGGATCTCTTTATCATCCACATCCATGTTTCTTAAAAATGTATTTCAAAACATTTTTACTATTTACTAGAATATGAGTTAAAGTCATTTATACCCTTTTTGACTTTTATAAGTGGTTTATAAAGGAATCTTTCGGTCGTTTTCAAAACAAGGTCCTTTTTAACCTTTTCGACAAAATTAAGGTAAGAATGTTTTTTTTAACTTATACGGCGGGTGCGGCTATTTTCCGCCGTTATAAAATCTTCAAAGCTTCCCTTACAAGCTTATAAGAATATTTTCAAAGAAAATGTTTTATTTTATATGGATCTTAAATGATTTCAAAATAAAAGGAGATATTTCTTTAAAAAGAATTTTGATTTCATCTATGTCAACATCCTTTGATGGATTTTAAGATTATTTATGGTTGATTTATTATGATACAAAACTTCTATATTGTATTGAAGGTTTTGTGATATGTTTGACTGTGGATGTGCTATTTTTATACCATTCATAGTTTATGGTGAAAGTATTGACATTTCGTATGCTAGTTTTAATACGAATGTTTATGTTATGTTTAAACCTTTTCATATGGGAATGCATTGGACTTAATATGTGACGGGTGGAGCCCGCTATAGCTCCTCGATGCATCGGTAGGTATCATGAGAGAAACTAGTGTCTTGGCACAAGGCCTTGACAAAAATCCTATTTGTAGTCTTGGCACGAGGCCTTGGCTATGTGGTTATGATAGTCTGGCATTATGCATTCCAACATTATGAAAGTGGTTATTGATTTTTGCATGTGATTATTCGATTAGTAGAATATCCATGTGAATAAGTAAATGGCATTATTTCATTTTATTTATGCCATACCATGTTGAAAGTTAATATTTAAAAGGCTTTTGTTTTAGTTATTCATTTACTTAAATGTTTATTCTTATTTATGAAAGTTTCTGCTATATTGTTATCCTTACTGGGCATTTGAGCTCACCCCTTTTCTATGTTTTATTTTTCCCAGGATGTGAAGAAGTAAGTTATGAATGACCTGCAGGGATTTTATGAGGGGTTAATAGTGTGGATTGTGGAAACATTATGTTGTTGTATTAGTTTTTCATTTTATGATGTAATGTAAAACTTATGAATATATCTAGTGTTTCCAAGGCTACTAAACCAATCGGTCTTTCGAGATTTGATCTTTCTTGTGATCATGCCAATGTTATGTAATAATGCACCGACTCTGGGTAACTGGGGTCGGGGCGTTACAGTTGGTATCAGAGGAAGTTTAGTACAAACCTTGGAAGCTAGATTTAGATAAACTCTGATTAGAGCACGTAGACCTAAGATGAACTTTGAGGATTATTATAGAAGAACTTCCTAGAATTTTGGTATTGTAGAGATTTTGTGAGTTTTCCAAGCAATACATCCCTGTCTGGATACGAGCAGGTAGAGGCGGCTCTGGCACAGATGTACCTAGGGGTAAAACCCGAAAACACCGCTTTGAGCTAGACTCGAACGGGAACTGGTGCACGACAACGGGCCTTGCTGCACTCTTGGTTACGACACTCCTGGGGGATATGCTTAGGATAACTCTCATTTTCTTTACAAATCATTTTGAAGGGATTATGAGTATATACTTCCTCAAAGAAAACATTCTTATGATTATGGATTATATCCATAAATAGTTCAATTTATGTTATGTGTTTTATAAGTATGGGATTATGTATTTTGATTCATAAACTGATCTAGTTTATGCCATTGTTTAGAAATGGAGCCTAGTGGAAGAAATGGAAACCGTATCAATGCACGCACTCCATGTAGGGATTGCCCTCCTGCTCAAGATAATTATAGTGGGGCTGGTGATGCAACTGGCACTGATCAGCTAATCACCATACTGGGACAACTTACTCAGGTTATGAATAATAACCTTACCCGTATGGAGCACCCTGATCTGCAACGTGGAGGATCAATTTTAGATCGATTCATGAGGCAACAACCACCAACGTTCAATGGGAATACAAATCCCTTAGTAGCTGAGCAATGGATATTTTCCCTAGAAAAAATATTTCAGGCTTTGGGGAGCAGTGAAAGGGAAAAATTTATCATGGCAGTTTACCGCCTCACTGGAGATGCTGATCAATGGTGGTCATTGATTCAAAATACGAAGGAAGATGATGAAGTATCAAATATGGAATGGAGGGAGTTCAAAGATCTGTTTTTAGAAAAATACTTCCCTCGCGACCATCGAGCAGATATGGAAAGGCAATTTCTGAGTCTGAGACAAAAGGAGGATGAGAATGTCACAATGTATGAGGCTAACTTTACAAGGTTAGCGAGGTACGCTGGTGATTATATTCGTAACCCAAGAAGTAAGATTGATCGTTTCTTTGATGGTTTAAAACCATTTCTCTGTCGAGCGTTAGTCTCACAATCCTTTTCATCGTACGAAGACATTGTCTCATGTGCTATGAAGACCGAAAAGGAATTCTCTAAGTCTTATGACTTTAAAGCAAAGAAAGAGAAGAAGAGACCTGCTGATCAATCTGGGAATGGAAATAAGGGGAAGAAGGGAAAGGTTGAATATCCATCTTGTGGTAAATGCGGGAAGAAACATCCTGGTACTTGCTTGAAGGGAATGGGAGTCTATTACAAGTGTGGTGAAAAAGGCCACCAAGCTCATGATTGCAAGGAGAAGAAGGAAGCTACCAACATTCAGTGCTACAATTGCAGGGAGATGGGGCATTATGCAAATGCATGTCCTAAGCGTCAGGAGAACTTACCTCAGAAAAGGGAAAGGGATCAAGGCCAGGCTTATTCTATCACTACTGCTGAGGTAGAAGCTCCGAAAGACGTGGTGGCAGGTAATTTAATGGTTTCCTCAAGTTTAGAAAATGCATTATTTGATTCTGGATCATCTCATTGTTTCATATCTTCCTAGTTTGCTAAGAAAATTAGATATTTCCAATTTGATATAATAAGGGAGTTGTCAGTTAAAACTCCTAAGGGAAGTATCGTTGCAACAATGTTTTGTGAATCAGTCCCCATTAGAGCACATAAATTTTCTTTATCTGCTGATTTCATCGTCATACGTATGATTGAGTTTGATATAATCCTCGGTATGGACTGGCTTTCGGACTATGATGTGAAGATTTATTGTAAGAAGAAAGAGGTTATGATTCTTGATGATAATGATAAGGAGCACCTTATTTTTAGAGCAGAATCGTCACCACCTAATTCTTATTTATATCCACCCCCAGTAGCTCAACTTAATTCAATTATTGTGGAGGAAGAGAATGAAATAACTGTCGGTGAGGAAAGGAATGTTCAAATAAAGGATGTACCTGTTGTGAATGAATTTGTAGATGTATTTCCGGAAGATTTACCTGGACATCCTCCAGAACGAGAAGTTGAGTTTTCCATTGATTTGATTCCTAGATCAAGACTTATATCGAAGACCCCTTATAGAATGGCCACTGTAGAGTTAGTCGAACTAAAGAAACAACTAGAGGAATTGAGTAATAAGGGATTTATTCTCCCTAGTGTTTCTCCATGGGGAGCCCCTGTTCTTTTTGTTAAAAAGAAAGATGGATCTATGAGGTTATGTATCGACTACAGGGAGATCAATGCTATAACGATAAAGAACAAGTATCCCCTACCTCGTATTGATGATTTATTTGACCAACTGCATGGAGCTCATTACTTTTCAAAGATTGACCTTCAATCTGGATACCATAAGTTGTGTGTGAAGAAGGAAGACATTCCGAAAACAGCATTTCGAACCAGTTACGGGCATTACGAATTTACAGTAATGCCGTTTGGATTGACTAATGCACCCTCTGTATTCATGGATCTAATGAATAGAGTTTTCAAGGAGTATCTCGATGAATTTGTGGTGGTATTTATTGATGATATCTTGGTATACTCCAAAACCTACGAAGATCATGAAAATCACTTGCGCATTATCTTGAAGACTCTGAGGAGGCATGAATTATATGGGAAGTTTAGCAAGTGTGAATTCTGGCTTCAGGAGATTTCTTTTCATGGCCATATTATCTCTAAAGATGGAATCTCTGTTGATCCTTCTAAGACCAAGGCAATCCAAGAATGGCCAGCACCTACGAGTATAACTGAGGTACGTAGTTTTATTGGTTTGGCAGGTTATTATCGACATTTCATCCAGAATTTTGCCCGATTGGCTAACCCATTAACGAAGCTCACACGTAAAGGGGTTAAATTTGTTTGGACAAAAGAGTGTGAAGAATGTTTCGACGAACTGAAGAGAAGATTAGTCAATGCTCCTATATTGACTCTACCATCGGGGAATGATGGGTTTGTTATTTATAGTGATGCATCAAAGAAAGGACTTGGTTGTGTCCTTATGCAGAATGATAGAGTTATTGCCTATTCATCATGACAGTTGAAAATTCATGAACAAAACTATCCTACTCATGATCTCGAGTTAGCAGCTGTAATCTTTGCTATAAAGATATGGAGGCACTACCTCTATGGTGAAAAATGTGAGATTTATACAGATCACAAGAGTTTGAAGTATATTTTCTCACAAAAAGAACTCAACATGAGGCAAAGGAGATGGCTTGAATTACTCAAGGATTATGATTGCACGATACACTACCACCCGGGGAAAGCAAACAAGGTGGCAGATGCTTTGAGCAGAAAAGACCATGGTGTTTTGAATATGATGAGAATTGAAAGGGATCCAATTTTCATGGATCTAGTGAAGATGGACATGGGAATAACCAGGGAAGGTGAAACATCAATGCTTTTTCAAATGGTTGCCAAACCATCTTTACTAGAAAGGATTAAGAGTTCTCAGACCGATGATGAAGAATTTCAGAAGAAGATTAAAGCTGTGAATGATGGGAGATTGAGAGACTTTGTGTATGAAGATGGAATTTTGAAATTCGGGAAGAGACTTTGTGTTCCCAATATACCTGATCTAAAAAGGGAATTGCTGGATGATGCTCATAGTTCCAATTTCTCTATACACTCTGGGAGCACCAAAATGTATAGAGATTTGAAGGAACATTTTTGGTGGGACAACATGAAGAGGGAGATTTCTGATTTTGTGTCAAGATGTATGGTTTGTCAACAAGTGAAAGCTGGAAGGCAACAGCCTGGAGGAGTCATGCAACCTCTTCCCATACCGGAGTGGAAATGGGACAATATTACAATGGACTTTGTCATGGGGCTACCAAAGACTCATATAAGGAACGATGCAATATGGGTTATTGTTGATCGTCTTACCAAATCAGCACATTTTCCTTCTATAAGAGAAGATCTACCCCTGGAACGTCTAGCAAGACTATATATTAATGAAGTTGTGAGACTTCATGGAGTACCCCTATCGATTGTTTCTGATCGTGATCCCCGTTTTACTTCAAGATTCTGGAAAAGTCTTCAGAAATCCCTGGATATTGAACTTCATTTGAGCACTGCTTACCACCCTCAAATAGACGGAAAATCAGAACGGACTATTCAAACCTTAGAATACATGTTGAGATCTTGCTCACATGACTTTCAGTGTATGTGGGATCAATATTTACCACTGGTAGAATTTTCCTATAACAATAGCTTCCATTCGAGTATTCAAATGGCACCATATGAAGCGTTATACGGAAAGAGATGTCGTACACCAACTTGTTGGGATGATGTTGGTGAAAGAAAACTTGTAGGCCCAGAACTAGTGGAGGAAACAGTGGAAAAGGTGAAGGTAATCCAAAATCACATCAAAGCAGCTCAAAGTAGGCAGAAGAGCTATGCCGATAATCGAAGGAAGGATTTGGAATTTCAAGTCGGTGATCATGTTTTCCTAAAGGTATCTCCGTGGAAGGGAGTCATACGTTTTTGTAAGAAAGGTAAATTGAGTCTCAGGTACATCGGACCTTTCGAAATTCTAGAACGAATTGGGGCTGTAGCTTACCGATTGGCAATGCCGCCAAGTCTCTCCAAAGTTCACGATGTGTTCCACGTATCTCTGTTGAGAAAATACATGCCGGACCCAACGCATGTACTCACCTATGAGGAATTAGAACGGGAACCCGATCTGTCTTATTGCGAAGAGCCCGTCAGGATTCTTGATACAAGAGAACAAGTACTGAGAAACCGGACGACGCGTCTGGTAAAAGTTTTGTGGAGAAACCATAAGATGGAAGAGGCAACGTGGGAACCCGAGGAACTTATGATGAAGAACCACCCGAGTCTTTTCATGTGATAAGTATTCTAGAAATTTCGAGGACGAAATTATTTGAAGGAGGGGAGAATGTAACACCCCAAGCTTCTACGGTACGTTTCCCTTCGAATAATGCGATAGGGTGTGTTGTACGAAACCTCGAGTTCTAACACACACCACAACTAATTAAACTAGCCGTTGTGAATAGTAATACCTACTTTTTGAAATCATATATATTTTATATTTCAAAATGGACTTCATTTTTGGATTCGGAATATTGAAATTAGCCTAGGGTGAAATTTTGGTACTTTTCGGATAACTTTTATATTTTGATGAATAGTGAAAATTACTAAATTTTAGTTAAAAACAACTTTTTTAATCAAAATAATTAATAGTGATAAATTGTGAATTTGAGTGGTTTTAAAGTATATTTAGAATATATTTTTACCATTTAATATAATGTTGGTCATTGGACATAATTTTACAATTAAACCGGACATAAACAAGTGTCAATCTTTTGATAGTTATTACCTCTTAAAAACACGCTTTTTGTTTTGACAGCGGGAATTAATTTTAAATTAATTTCTTCCACTTCTGTGTTTTGAATTTAGGAAAATGGATTCCATATATGGAATCAGGATGTTCAAATTGTGTAAATAGGTAACTTTTGTTTTTAGACATTTTGAATAATTACTGCGGTAAATATTTTATTTACCATGGTTAAGGGTAAATCCGGTAAATAAGGGTTAAAAAATAATATTATAATAATACTAAATTACCCTAAAACGTGTCTTAACCCTATTGGTTGACACATAACCGACCATTAGAATCCTTGGATCAATTTGGGGACCCCTTGGAGCCACTTGTATGTGGTAGGGACACTTTATATTAATAAAGTTAAAATAAAAATAAAAATGGCATAAGCTTACATCTTTTAGAAGAACAATTATTACATAGGGTTATACATGTTGTATTTTCGATTATAAATTTTAATTAGAAAGCTAAAAAGATTTCCTACATAATGATATTTTATTTATAATTTTTAGACATCAAATAAGTTAAATTATTAATGACACAATAATGATGCAATGTTCACCTCATTAATAAATCATTTAAATAAATAAGATTATAATGATTAAAATATTATCTAAAACCTGTCCAATTATTATTGGTTGATTTTATTTAGAATAAGAGTAATCTTATATTCGACCTCAATGATTTTTGGACCATTATAAACCGAATATAATTATATTATAAAGTAATACTTTCACTCATTCCTAAAGAGCCCCTCCTCTCCCTTATAAAAGGAGACCACTTCTACTTATTCCTCACACCTCTCAAACCACTTGGCTCGTCCAAACTCTGCCCAAATAAGCTCCCCACATCCCTCTCCTCCTCCTTGAAGCTTCCCCTTAGGCAGAAAGCATTTCAAGAAGTCCTTTGGTTCCAACCAAAGTGAGTTACCTAAATTAAAGGTAAAGATTTCTCTTAAATTATTTTCATTTATTTTGCTTCTCCAACCCCCAAAATCTTTTTATTTCCTTTCTTTTGTAACAACACCAGTATCCTCAATATACTAGGATGTTTTTATAAGAAGGATTAAAACTACACATACACACAACTCCATCTAATGGATGATGAACATAATGTTTCTGTGGATGGCAAACTAACGCCTCACGAAACGATGATTGTTCAAATACATCTTACCGCCTCTCATGGTGGCCATTATGATGGCACTGTAATTAAATATGATATTAATGATATATATTTTATATATAAGCTTCTGTAATTCCATTTTATTTCATACCATTATTCGTTTCATGTTGTATATACATACGATAATTTCATTTGAGGAAGTGCGGACTACCGCCTCCTTAAAATGATATGACTCGTTCATACCACACATGGAACGTATAAAGGATGGTGTTAACGAACTTAAGTAACATATATAAAATATTATATTATAATGGAATAGTAATATACCTATGTATCATTTGGATTCAATTCTTTTAAAATAAAAATTAAATGGAAGTAGCGTTCGTGCGTACGTACGGACTACCGTCTCCACGAACGCGGTGAGATCCATCCTCCATCGTATCCATTCAAGTATTATTCTCATTTTAGGGTTAAAAATAATGTTAATATCATTCTGATTATGAATAAGATTTAATCTATCCATTATGAACATGTCTTACATAACCAAACATTTAAGAAGAACGAATCGATTATCACCTGAAACGACGATAACACTAAGATATTATTAATAAAGCAATGTTAAAAGATCATATATGATATCATATTAATGTATATGATTCTTGTATAATTTAATAACAATTATTTCACCATTATACAGGAGGTTAACCGACCCCAAAAAAGGAAAAGTACAAGGTAAGGGTTATTTCACAACCTCTTCATTATCCAAGGTTGTTTATACGTAATAATCTACTGGGATCTCTTTATCATCCACATCCATGTTTCTTAAAAATGTATTTCAAAACATTTTTACTATTTACTAGAATATGAGTTAAAGTCATTTATACCCTTTTTGACTTTTATAAGTGGTTTATAATGGAATCTTTCGGTCATTTTCAAAACAAGGTCCTTTTTAACCTTTTCGACAAAATTAAGGTAAGAATGTTTTTTTAACTTATACGGCGGGTGCGGCGATTTTCCGCCGTTATAAATTATTCATAGCTTCCCTTACAAGCTTATAAGAATATTTTCAAAGAAAATGTTTTATTTTATATGGATCATAAATTATTTCAAAATAAAAGGAGATATTTCTTTAAAAATAATTTTGATTTCATCTATGTCAACATCCTTTGATGGATTTTAAGATTATTTATGGTTGATTTATTATGATACAAAACTTCTATATTGTATTGAAGGTTTTGTGATATGTTTGACTGTGGATGTGCTATTTTTATACCATTCATAGTTTATGGTGAAAGTATTGACATTTCGTATGCTAGTTTTAATACGAATTTTTATGTTAGGTTTAAACCTTTTCATATGGGAATGCATTGGACTTAATATGTGACGGGTGGAGCCCGCTATAGCTCCTCGATGCATCGGTAGGTCTCATGAGACAAACTAGTGTCTTGGCACAAGGCCTTGACAAAAATCCTATTTGTAGTCTTGGCACGAGGCCTTGGCTAGGTGGTTATGATAGTCTGGCATTATGCATTCCAACATTATGAAAGTGGTTATTGATTTTTGCATGTGATTATTCGATTAGTAGAATATCCATGTGAATAAGTAAATGACATTATTTCATTTTATTTATGCCATACCATGTTGAAAGTTAATATTTAAAAGGCTTTTGTTTTAGTTATACATTGCCTTAAATGTTTATTCTTATTTATGAATGTTTCCGCTATATTGTTATCCTTACTGGGCATTTCAGCTCACCCCTTTTCTATGTTTTATTTTTCCCAGGATGTGAAGAAGTAAGTTATGAATGACCTGCAGGGATTGTATGAGGGGTTAATAGTGTGGATTGTGGAAACATTATGTTGTTGTATTAGTTTTTCATTTTATGATGTAATGTAAAACTTATGAATATATCTAGTGTTTCCAAGGCTACTAAACCAATCGGTATTTCGAGATTTGATCTTTCTTGTGATCATGCCAATGTTATGTAATAATGCACCGACTCTGGGTAACTGGGGTTGGGGCGTTACACCTATAATGGTCAATCTTGGTCCTTTGACCTCCCTCCAGTGGTTACCCCAAGGGCTTCCACAATTGGGCAGCAGGATACTCCTAGCACCAGCAATCCGCCAGTCCAGCCAGCAGGGCCCTCCATACCTCATGTCATAGAGAGACCTATTATAAGAAAAATTTCATTCCTGGCATAGAAGAATGATGTTATCAAACACGTTTCCATAATTCTAGAAAGTTTTCTATCCTTGAGGATCTTCCCTTGTCGTCAGACATCTGTGAGGCCCTTGCCGAGGCTTTAAGAATCCCCATCCTATATGAGACAGAAGTAGTAGTAGTGGAGGATATCCACACTAAGGTGGTCGAGAATGCTGAATGTCAGGCCATTATCCTATTCTCTGGAGAAGATTAAGGCTCTCCCATATAGGGGCACATTCACCCATTGTACGTCATTATCCAGTTCAATGGCATGGAGGTCCTCCATTGTCTTGTTGAAACAAGCCCTAGGATTAACCAAATCCCGAATCAGACACTGTGGAAAATCAGCTTGTCAGAGGATGATTTAACTCCCTCCGAACTATGAATACATGGATACGACAGAACGGAACAGACACCGGTCGGTAAGATCCTCTTGAAGACCGAGTTCAGTGGCCTAGTTTCCAGTACTAAATTTATGGTTGTCTCCCAGGACACCACCTACAATGAGTTTATGGGCAGTCTGTGGCTCCACCTGCACACGGAAGTTCCCACATCATACCATCAGTGCCTCAAGTACTCTCTTAACAATCGAGTGGGCGTGATACAAGGTGAAACATCTCCCTTTGCCTCTTGTGAAGCCTGCTATTTGGATTTAGACTACTACAAGAGAAAGGAAAAGAAGATTCAGGCCAATGATGTTGATCATGCTACGGCTACGACCAACCCATGGACAGACCTAAATGACACTTAAATCTTTCTGATCCACCGATTAGAGGCCACAACCCCGGACATGGGGCAATGATTCTTTGTTTCTGAAACATGGGGGGAACACAGTCCCAATTCAAAGAGACACTGAAAGATTACTTCATACTTCTATACGGATGATGCACATGTGATCCTAGATCCTCCAACCCCTATAAGGTATCGGGATGTCTACCCCATGGAAACAACAATACATTATACTTTCTTGTTCTTATGGGCCGACATAAACTGAATCAAGCCGACGCACCATTACTGGTTCGATATCATCAGCTATGGCACATTGAGCTGAAGGCCATCTGGGATCAGATCAACAACCTTCGTTTCTATGGTGGAAGCAACACAACAGTCCTCTGATACAGTATCCATTCCCGGTATGGCTGGTACCAGCCTCCCATCAGGGTCTTCCAACTCAGAAGCAACTCCCTCCATAGAGGATCCCTCCTCCATAAATTGAGAAGATGATTTGGAGGATGTTCCTCCCGCCTTTAAAGGTAGCATCTCTGCCATAGTCAATGAATTGTTACAGGTGAACCTCCATAGCGAGGTGGACCCAAGACCTACGTTGATCAGTGCCGCCATGCCCCCCGAGGAGCAATAGTAGTATGTAAACTTTCTCAAGAAGCACCATGATGTATTTTCCTAGAGTTATGATGAGAATCCAGGATTGGATCCTCAAGTAGTCTACCATCACATTGGTCTTCCCGAAAATCACCACTGGTTCATGAAGCCTCCCAGAAAGATTCACCCTTTTCATGGTGCCATGCTCAAGGAAGAAGTTGACAAGTGCATCAGAGCCAATTTCGTTAACGAGGTCTAGTAACCCCAATGGCTGGCCAACATCATTCCAATCAGAAAGAAGAACGGACAAATCAGAGTCTCCATCGACTTCCGGGATCTCAACAGTCACTGCTTGAAGGATGATTTTCCCCTTCCTTTGATGGAACTCTTGATCGATGCTATGACTGTGTTCTAAGCCCTTTCCTTCATGGATGGGTACTCCAGGTATAACCAGATCTGCATGGCCCCCGAGGATGAGGAATCTATTTCCATCAGGGTACCACAAGAAAGTTTCTGTTACCCAATCATGCCCTTAGGCTTAAAGAATGCAGGAGCCACCTATCATCAGGCCAGTCATCGTATATTAAAGCCACTCCTAGGGACATTTGATTAATTATATGTGGATGATCTGGTGGTCAAATCTCGCCAGCTCCCGAACCATCTCAAGGACCTTGAGAAAGTTTTCATCTTCATATGTTCCCACCACTTGAAGATGAACCCACTGAAATGTTCCTTCGGGGTCACCTCCGGCAAGTTTATCATCTTCTTCATTAGATACCGGGAAATCGAGATCGACCCCGAGAAGATCAAGGCCATTATCCAGATGCCTCTCCTGAGCAATATATGGGAGCATCGAGGTTTTCATGGCCCCTTAGCCTGTATACACTGATTCATTTCATATCTGGCCAGAAAGTGCATGACCTTTTCTCAGCTCATGAAGAAAGGAATGCTCTACAAATGGGATGAAGTGTTCCAGACTAGTTCCGAGGAAATCCAGTAGTATCTTCTCCAGCCTCCGGTCTGAATGTCACTCGTCTGTGAAAAGCCGATGGTCTGTTATGTGACTACGCCGGAGCGATCTCTCGGTGCCCTGCTCACCCAGAAGAACAATGAGGGGACAGAGAACATCATCTACTACCTAAGCTACATGTTCTGTGATATGGAGACCTTATAATTCCCTATCGAGAAGAGATGCCTTGCGCTGGTATTCATAGTCCAAAAATTGACGCATTATCACCAACATGATGAGGTAAAACTTTTGTCTTGGGTAGATCCGCTGAAGTATATCATGAACCTCCCCATGATGATAGGCCATCAAGATAGGTGGGTAGTGATTATCCAGCAGTTCAACTTCGGATTCTTCCCTTAGAAGGCCATTCTGGGACATGCGCTGGAAGACCTCCTTGCTGCCCATCCTGCTCCTGCTGACCAGTCCCTGGACCTCGATTTCCTCGATGCGTTGATACTCTCGGTGGACCAAGCCATACCATACTGGGATATGCATTTTGATGGTGCTTCACATAGCCCCACTGGTAGGAGGATCAATTATCACAAACTCAACTGAGTAGGCATGGGTATTGTCTTCATTTCCGCAACACAAGCTATTCTTCCGTACTCATTCCTGTTGTTAGAGGGCTACACCAACAAGGAAGAGGAGTATCAAGCTCTCATCACTGGCCTCAAGCTGGACCTTGAGATTGATGTTCCCCACTTACATGTGAAAGGGGATTCTAAACTAGTCATCAAGAAGATCAATGGGGACGATGTCTTCAGAAGGCTAGAGCTCGTACTATTGTTGGAATGCACTATCCAGACAATGGCCTAGTTCCCCTCTCGGCCGGACGTTACTCATGTCCATCGGTCACAAAACGGTCAATCTAACTCCCTATCTGGATTAGCCACATCATATGCATATCCCGAACTGGATGATTTGATTATTCACATGGCGCACCGATGAGTCATTTCTCCAATCACACCAGATAACGATGAAAGCCCATAGGTAAGCTTCCATACCACTAGTGCCTCTATGTCATGACCCCCATCTCCCCCAGACGTAACGACCGATGTTACACCCGACTAGAGAACCTCCTTTGTTGAGTATCTCCAAAATAGGGATCTCCCATCAGAGAGGGCCAAGCACGAGTGTATCCAACACCGTAAGTTATAGTTTACCCTCCTGGATGGTCCTCGTCGTGAGCAAATTGTCTACAAGAACGGTTTCGATGGTGTTCTTCTCCGCTGTATCCTAGGAGTTGATATTTCCCAGGTCATGCAAGAGGTTCAAGACTGTTCTTGTGGGGATCATTAGACTGGGAAAAGCTATGTCATCAGATCCAGACACTAGGTTACTTTTGGACCTCCAGGATCCATGACTGTATTGAGTTTTCCAAGAGGTGTCATGCGTTCCAAATTCATGCTAACTTCATGCATCAGCCTCTAGATCCTCTACACTCCACCAAGTACTCTTGTCCATTTTTGGTATGAGGACCAGATGTCATGGGCCCATACCCACCGGCAACGGCTCGCTAGTGCAGGTTTATCCTGACTGCTACAGATTTAATCTCCAAGTGGGAAGAGGAAGTTCCTCTCATGGAGGTCAAGGCCCGTTCCATCGTTTACTTTGGGAGCTCCAACATCATCTACCGATTTTGAGTCCATCACGCCATCATCACTGATAACGGGATGAACATCCGGGTAGCTGAGATGATGAAATTGTATGACAAGTACAATATTCGTTCTATCCATACCTCCTGCTACCATGCGCAAGAAAAATGATAGATCGAGGTGTTCAACATGGACCTCTCTAACATTTTCCAGAAAATGGTTGGTTATAATAATAAGAGTTGGCGGGACAAGCTCCCCAACACCCTCTGGGCTTATAGGACAGTGAATCATAATTTCACCCAGGTGACTCCATATTCCTTGGTGTATAGAACTGAGGATGTCCTGCCCATCGAGATTCAGTTGCCTTCATTACGCACAGCAGTCTATGACCAGCAGGAACCATATAAGGTAGCTGAAATCCATCATGATAAATTGGATGTACTTGACAAGAATAGGCTTCGTGCCCTGCATAATATAGAAAGGCAGCAAAACAAGATATCTATAGATTTCAACAAAAATATTTCCTCCTCTCCTTCATGAAAAGTGACTTGGTATTAGCCCTCAGGATGCCAATGATACCCGGCATGAAACCACCCATGTTAGAACCCAAATGATAATGACATTACATTGTTCACAAGGTTTAGTCCAATGGAGAATACTCCCTGGTTACCATGGATGGTGATAGGATAACTCCTCCCACTAATGCCATGTTCCTCAAGCAATACCTTTCTTGATTCTGAGAGTCCAGCATGACATTAAACTGTATAGTCCAACATGACTTTAAACTATATGATCCCACATGAACCTAAACTGCATTACGGTCCTTCCTGAACCTAAACTGCATTACATTCCTGCGTGACCCTAAACTGTTAGGTCCTACATAAACTTAAACTGTGAAACATCCTGTATGAAATTAAATTGTATGTCATCTTGTGAGATGTTAAACGGAATTTTAGGAACTTTGTATGGATTAATTCCCATAATAATGGGATACGTAGGAATGATCAGACACCTCGTCCTGAGTCTAGCCCCATGATCTTCTCACTTGGCTACCCCTCCAGGTTGTTTCTCCCTCAGAGGATCCCCTACGAGGTGACCTATGCTTCTTCATCCCCATTGGATGTAAAGTTATGAAGGTCTCACCATGTTACCCTCCTCGTTCATCTAATCCTCCCACATCCTCACCGCATGATGTTAAACTGCATGGCCGTTTTAGATCTATGTGTGGCTTGATTCCCATCCTCATGGGATACATAGGACTGCTCGAACATCTTGTCTGTTGGCCCATCCCCAAGCTCTACGGCTCCCCTTTGAGTCTTGTCTCGCACAAGATACACGATATGGGTGTTGTGTCTCAAACCCAATGCTTCCATCCTTTATCGTCGCCCCCACAGCCACATGTCCCAGACATGGTATGTAATGGTTCCCCTTGGCTGTAGTCCTCATTTGGGAGGTATGTAGTTAGGTGAGGATTCATGTACTCATTCACATCGGACTACTTTTCCATGACCTACATGTCCCCATGAGATATTCCTCTCACCATTTATCACCCCTTCCGCAGAAATAGGCCCCGCCATGTTTCGCGAACCCCATCATTTGGGTTTCCATTATCTTTCATATCCAAAAGGACCCCAGAATGACATCGATTCTTTGCCTAAGGTCTCTCCTACCATCATGGGCCCACGTCCCTGAGGATCTTGAGAAATGAATTGATACAAGCCCCATGGTGGAAATGCGGTCAATAGTCAATGCTCAATTACATGCCCCTGAATCCTGGTCATGTAGAGGTGGACACTGTGTTGTGAATCTGGTCAACAGTAGTCCCCTATCACCGTTGCTGCTTTTTGGTCTCCCATAAGAACAATGATCCTCCATCTCCACTCAGTTGTCCCATGCATATGACATTAAACTGGGCATTCATGGTCAAATCTCTAGGACCCTATACTAAGATTGCTATCGTCATCACTGTAAGACACTAAACTGCAAGATGGATGTGACATCGTGTCCATAGACCCAAGTTCCAGGTCCCCCGACCTTCTTATTCCCCTGGAATAGGCTCCCATTTAGGATTGTACGTTGCAGTATGGACCTATGTCTTCATTCACGTCCGGTTAGTCAGCATGCCATACACATCCCTTGTCGGGGTATCTTGCCATCAATCTGTGTCCTTTTCACTATTCAGAACTATGTATGGCTTGATTCCCATCCTCATGGGATTTGTAGGACCACCTTAACAATTTGACTGTTGGACCAACCCCATCTCTCAGAAATCACCATATTATCTAGACCCCTTGGCCTTCATTCATCCATGAGAGGGATATATGATTTGTTATGGGTTTATTTACTCATTCACATTGGGTTTGTAACAACCATGACATGTACGTCTTTCCTCTAAGAGTCCTCTGTCTCTTTATTCTTTACTCATCTTTCTGGATGAGCCCCTCGACCCTCTATGGTGATTCACCAATGTGCCGAAGAGTACTCTGGTTCAACACCTGCAATGTCAGACATTACCTGTACATGATTCCACCCACCTTCCAGGCTTCGTTCTCCCCTTTATTTGGGATTCCATCATATTTCAGACCCGAAAGGACCCCCAAACGGCATTGATGCTCAGCACAAGGGACCTCATACCATCCCGGGCCATCGTCCCCAAGTGTTATAAATAAAAAATTGATACAAGTTCCATGATGCGAATATGGTTGGTGGCTGACACTCGTTTGTTGTTCCCATTCCAGGACACACGATTTGGATACTGTGTTTTGAACATGGTCAATAGTTATCCTCCATCGTCACTCCAACCCCATCAAACCATAAATATTTATTTCACGATTCACATAATTTCCACCCCATCACGTTCTAGTGGAATTCTGACACTCTTGGGGATGTCCCTCAGTTCAAATTAGCATGTTTGGAGGAAAAAACCTTAGTAAGGTGTCATTCGGGGCCCCTCACCGACTCCCCCTTTCACGTGTCTCCCATGTGTAGAAAAGACCTCTTCCATCCCTTTTTCCCACACCGAGTTTGACTCATGTGGGATTAGGAACTGGATAGTGGTCTGAGCCTACTTGGGAGAAGTTCTCTTATCCCTAGTCCGAGCTCTAGGACCATAAACTAAGATCACCCAGTGTCCTTGTCGCAAGACTTTAAACTGCACGACAGCCTTTTCAGAACTTTGTAAGGCTTGATTCCCATCCTCATGAGATACATAGGAACTCCTAGACATCTCCTCTATGAGCCCAGCGCAATTGATAGATATCCTCTCTTTTTCTCTAACCTTTACTGGATCCTCGGCCCGAGGCCCCTTTCCCAAAATTGTGCATGGTGTGATGTGGACCTCGTCCTCATTCACTTCGGGTATACTTTATCATATCATGAACATTCCTTCACATCCAAGTCATACGGATTTAAACTAAGATGCCTGGTCCCACGTGACTTTAAATTATTGCATCATTACCACATGATGTTAAAATACATGACCGTTCCTATCACATGACCTTAAACTATGACATTATCATCGTGGATGCCCGATGAAAAACGGAACTACATTGTGATGACCTCACCATAGGGGAAATCATGTGGGGTATTGTTCATCCACCGTACCATTTATCAATGCTAGCATCCATCTTTATTCCTTAGGCGACACCGGGATCCCCATGTCCTCGTTTTATCACATCGAAAAAAACACATCTACTCTAAAAGAAAAACAAGATCTATCAAATGCCACTTCTTTTGTTGTGAGGGATAGACCCACATTACCTTATTATCCCAAGCACTTGTACCTAACCGTGTCATTCCTAGAAGTATGTGTGGCTTGATTCCCATCTTCATGGGATACGTAGGAACGCTCATGCGGCTCGCCACAGGCCCAACCTAACTTTCATTTTTGGTCCTTCGACCTAAAACCTCCCGAAGGAAAACATAATGATGTGGAACTCATCCTCTTTCCCGTAGGATCATACAATTACATCACTGTGTGTCTCCTGCATTACATGTCGTCCATGGCCCAAGCTCTATGACCATAAACTATGATCACCTTGCGTCCTTTCCGCAAGACATTGAACAACACGAAATCACTGCAGAAATACATATGGATTGATTCCCATCCTCATGGGATACATAGGAACGCCTAGGTATCATGACTTCGGGTCTATCCCCAGTAACCATAATTCCTATTCTCCTTCTTCTTTAGGCCCCCTGGTCTGAATTCTCTAAGGGGACCTTGTAACTGTAACTTTACCCAAAACAAGTTTGGGATGCCCCATGACTATGATGGGACGTGTCAGTTCCCTTTCCAGGGAGATCCTATCCAGAAGAAAGAATGATCCCTGATTAGACCAATATAGTAACCTAATGTGTTTCCACTATGGTGGTGTATTGTCAAGAATGTTGGACTTTATCCGAACAACCCTTCATGCCACACTCCACGCTTTAAGGTACCTTTATACGGACACTCATCCTATTCCACATCTGAAGGAACCCACTAATAGTATGGATGCTCGACCTATTGCTCGCCTACTATCCTGGGCCAATGTTCCAGAAGATAAATGGATGTCGTTTTGAGTCAGGCCTTGTGTTTTGAACATGGTCTGTAGTTAGCCCTCGTATGTTATCCCCATTTCGGGATAACATGATAAGGATGATGTGTTTCTGACACGGTCAATAGTCATCCTTCATTGTCACGCCACCCTTACAGGGTTCCGAAATTTGGGTATGATGATTTACACTTTCCATCCCCTTATATTCAGATTAAGTCAAACGACCATGACGTTACCCCACTTGTGCACTAGAGAACATTGAGAGGATGACACGTCGATTTTTATGAGGCCCACATCCTCCATTCGGGCCTCTCAAATTTATCCCTCGAAATCCTAATTGGTTGTTCAGACCCCGGATTCCCAAAGCTTGGTCGACACTCTGATGTTCAGATGGAATAGAATGGTGATCATCTATTGTTTCTCACATTGGACTCGAACTGCATGAGATTGTGGATTGATCATTGGGAATTTCACAAATATAATAGGTGTGTGTAAAACGAACACCAATAATGGAACTGATGCATGAATATCCCATCAAACAAATAAGGGATGAAAGTATGTTCAAGGGTTAGGAATTATTACCTCACCCAACTGTCCATCCATCCCATGGATGGGTTAATCCTGTCAAAAGGAAGTTGTAGCTCTGCCACCCTCTAGCTTGCTGCATCCAAGAGGTGTTGCCGCCGGCTCCGCTCCCGCTCTTCCTCAACAGCGATGTGGTGCAGATCATTAGCCGAAGCCTAGGCCCGCTCTACAATAGCCTAGATGACAGTCATTTCCTCAGAAGATTTCCAAATTCTCTCTTCGGCCTCAGACTATTGGGCCATCATCCACGATATGAGCTCTGATTGCGCATCAAGGGATGCAGAATGCTCATCCACCTGGGGCTGCAGCCGTTCAACCTATTTTTCAGTCACCCGAAGCCTCTTGATGTTCACCGCCTTCCCCCGATGCCAGCCCACACTGATTCCATGGTCATAGTCCCAAATATTTTCCACCTTAATATCTCGGATGGCCATGTGAGGGTGCTGGGTATCCACTCTCCCAGCACACAGTTCACGCAGTCCAAAGCGATGTCTATCCATCTCATCCATCCATAGTTCTTGGTGGGTGTTATTGATAAAGTGTGTGATCAGATTCCATGATCGGCGATGGACTATTTTGTTTTCCTCTTCATCAAAGGCTATCCCATCCCATCCAGCATGGTAGGTAGGATCATATGCTAGGTACGCCCTTGGGAACTCATCAGCAGGGTCCACGTCTAGAGTTTGATCATGCGTATCAGGACTTGGGCTGTCCATTCGATCCTCATCATCATATCCCATCTCAATAAATTTTCGCATGGCCTCACTGAATTTCCCATCAGTGATTCGGAGCGCTGCAGTTCGGTCAGGCTAGATATCTGCCTCCACGATCACTAACATGTCCCTTGGAAGGGTGCCTCCAGAAACCCTGACCAACATCGCTACAACATCCCTATCAAGTAAAATAACTGTACATATCAGAAAGGGGCATGGACGTCAATTGTCAGAATCAATGGGTGGAAGTCATGATCTTCGTAGAGGGTACTTAAAGAGATCAAATTCCTAGTCTCACTCTTGGGTTAATGTCATCGGGACCCCAAGGCGTGTCCCTCCATATATTGTCAGAAGGTCTTGAGATTCTAGAGGATCCACCTTGGGTGTCGGAGCCCTGCTAGACAAGGAAGTTGATGCCACTATAGAAGTGGGGCTTAAGGGCCCTGCACCATCATCCACTGAGGGACGAGAACGGGTTCTATGTATGAGACCCTACTGCATGGTTCATATATTGGAAAAGAGACCAGAATGATGTCAATGAAATCTCTGAAGAAGGGGATTCATATTTTTACCTCAAGGGCCTTTGTGAACTCTTAATGATCCGAATCTTGATCCCCAAATTTTCCCTCCTACAATGGGAACCCTCTTCCGGCCTCTTCCCCCAATGAAGACTAGTCTGAATATTCTGGTAGAGGGAAGCACTCTCTTAGTTCGGTTGCCGAAAATTATGGAGGGATAGTACGATCCAGCATCACCTTGACATAGTCTATCATTAGACGCGGTGCACCCTCAGAATGCATGAAGTCCCTTAGATCTTCCATGTATTTCTCCGCCTCTGACTAGTACACCGCAAAGCCAACCTGGATAGGGCCTATCCCCGGTAAGTGCATCCCAAGACAGTTTAGGTGTTTCCACATCTCAGACGGGCTGCGTAATTGCTGGTTGACTTCCTAGATGTCCCAGTCCTCTAAGAAGACATCATTATCCAGAATTTCTATATGGCACAACTGCTTCCTCAGAGCCTGGGTGGGTATCCTACAGAATCCTCTCGGTGGACTACCCTATAGATCGCTCTGTCCTTCTAGAATTGCTGGATCTGCTACCACTGTTGGTTCTACCACTGCTGCCTCACCCGCAACTGGTGCGGGTCTCGCCGCCATGGAAACCCTGCCCTCGTAAGATGTCCTTGCCGCCTTCTGGCCCCGACCCCAAGGTCGGGAAGGCTCACCATCACCGACCAGAACTGTTGGTTGCTTCAGCATCTCCCCTAGATAACCCACCTCCCAGCATTGGGAATACACTTTCACTAGCCCGAAGATAGTAGTAGGTGGAGGAAGCTCATTCCAGATCTTCCCATCTTCCTGTGTGAACATGATCAACATCTACCTCATCACACATGGGTGTTCTTTGTGGAACACCTCCAGATAGACTCGCGGGGTCAATCACTGCATACATCTAAATTTTCAGGCAAATAGATGTGGGGTGTACGGCTCGTAGAAGGGCTTACGGTCCACCCTAGCCTCCAAGACTCCACATCGAAAGGCCAGTTGATAGGCCCGATGCTCTTTTGTTCCCTGGACATCATCAGTGAATACCCCCTTTGGCAACGGAAACAGGTGAAAATTGGACTCATCCACCTTCCACAACCGATTCAGTACCAATGGTGTAAACATCTTGGAATGAAAGCTTCCCACGACATTCATAATAGATGGGAGGAAGTTCGAATATAGAGGAGAAATGGGGTTCGGGTACTCGTAAACCCCCCGAATATGCGCTGATATCCACCCATACAGGAGGTGGAATGGACCGCATAAACTCTTTGGCCACTTCCCCTCACTAATGTTCCATAACATCATGTATTACTTGGTGTGCAACGGAATACCGAGGTTGAATCACCCCCCAGTCTCAAACATGGACACCATAATGAACATTCTTGGTCATACGACCATGTTTGTATCCCTCACCGGTAAGATCCAACCACAAATAAGAGCTGCGATGAATGTTGCCATCCTGACTATCGGATGCTGCTTAGTACTGAGGCTAAATCCCCAGGTCATCCCCTAGATATCCTCTAGGAGTCACCAGTATGAGTACTACTTGCCCCGTTGATCCCCATTTGAGCAAGTTCGAGGCCTCACAGGAAACTGTCTCTCTATTGGGAAGTTCAGAAACTGCTTGAACCACCGTCTGAAGTGGACATCTCTCACTGCTTCCTTGTCCTCTCTGGGAACTGGCCTCATCAACACCATCAACAGTGGCGGCATATACTCTGGATCCTCCCACTCACCCATAACAGGGAGGAATTAGTCATACATAGCCCCTAGATTCGGGACACCCGAGGTCTGGTGGAAATCCCACAAGCTGATACAGACCTCCCTGTGGTGTAGGTGGAAGGTATTGGTCCTCGACGAACATATCCTCAATAACTCTAGAATCAGTTATTTAGGATGATAGATCTGAAATTGGGAGTCCCAGGCCACCTCATACAAACCCATTCTCCTTAGCTCTGCCCCAAACATCTCACTGGAGGAACCAACCCAGTTGGCCCATGCCCAATCATCTGTGATGTTTCCGACCTGGGGAAGATCCCACTCCTCAGACCATCCCTTCCTCGGGCTCCTCAAAGCTGCATTCAATGTGGTATGGTATAGAGGAGGAGACTTCTCTGGCTGCAATGCCTTCCTGTCCACATTATTCAGGTTATTGTATATCCAGTCAACAATGACGGGTGTGAATTCCTCCTGGGCCTAGCTGTCAGCCACCCAAAACCATTGGCACTGGCATGTCGTACTCCTAAACCAGTAAGCTAGTTTGTCCCTACTTTCTTCAGGAATGAGGACGTCATCCCTCTACCCAAATCCATAAAAAAGTAGCCTCTTTCACAGTGGATAGTCCTTCTGGAACTTCGATATTAGCTCCACCAATGAACTATGGGCAGAGTGGTTCCGAATGAACTCCCCTAAGCCCAATCTATTTTCCATCTCCTCCCTTCAGGAAGCATCTTCATGGACCCCCTTGGTAGCCTCCTGATGATCCATTCAGTTTGATGTTTGGGTGTTTTCAATGGTCGGTTCGTGAATCCCTTTTGTGGAGATCTTTCGAGGAGCTTGTTCGCAGAAAACATGCATGGACCCCTGCCTGGCCTTCAAGCATAATATCGCAAAGCGCTGGCTCGGAGTCAAAGACTAGCTGTGCGTCACAAAGCAGAAGACCAGGTTCACAGAGAGAAATCATGGAGTACACGGAGCTTCGCGAATCGAGATCGCAAGATGCCAAAATCTCAAAGAAGATAAAAGACAAAAGAGAAGTCATCTCCCAGATTTATAGGTGAGGGCCCTTGGGGCTTTGCGGCGCATCTCGACCGCAGTTAGCTCCACGGTGCACACGGCTGGACCATCACCCCACATCGCAAACCTCCTTCTTGAGACAGCATTGTTACTGACTGAGGGATTTTGGTGATTTAACCACATACTTTGTCCCTTCATTTCCCCTCAGTTCAAAGTCGGGGGGGGGGGGGCATTTGTTGACGCCAAAATTGGGGACATAAAATTAAAAATGAAAGCCTCATGGAGGCTGCCTCGCGAAGACCGTTCGTGGAGCCCCCATGGCCCCACATCCACCACGAAGAAAGAAGGAGGGAGTATCCTCGAGCTGATTTGACGTTCGTGAACCCTCCATGAAGTAAGGAGGCGGGAGGCTCTGCGACCGAATTTGACGTTCACGAACCCACCGCGGAGCCAGGAGTTGGGATGCTCTACGAAGGCATTTGAAATTTGTGAGCCCACCGTGGAGCAAGCTTCGTGTCGAATGAGACCTGCATCGTAGTGCCTCTTGCATATAAATACCGGGCTCCCATGATCCCAAAGGACAGATCCTCTGACCATTCACCTTCCCAGTTCCCAAATCGCAAAGCACCTTCTGCTCTGCGAACTATGGGCTCTTCAAGGTACTTCTGCATCATGAAGTGCCTTCCCTTTTGTATGGATTTCACCCCTCTTCAATGGGGGATTCCCTTCGCGGAGCCTACGAGCCTCTGCGAAGGATGGGGATCCCAAGGGGACTCAGGCTGTCGCGAAGCATTTATGCTTCGCGAAGGACCCTTCATGCATACGTGGCCCACATGTTAAGGCTGTGTCACTATGATTCGCGAAGCATATTGCTTCACAATAACACTCATCACGAGGCACCCTTGTTTCGTGAGGAATTGCTCTGTGAAGACCTTTCCACTTCACAAAGCGCCTACTATATTCACCTATGCCCTTTGCATAGTCTAGGTCACATTACTTCATGAATCCCACCCGTTCACGAAGCCCCTCCATTGCATGGAGCACCATAGATCTACGAGACCTCTACCTATGAACTCCTTTGCTATGAAACTCCTTGTCCTGTTTGACATTCTAGGATTGCATGGAATGATTTAAATGTCCCTTGGGCGGTGCTTCATGTTGTGTTACTTCTCCTCATGCCTTTTTTCATAGTCATGCTAATGGCTATTTCTTCTTCACATAGCCAGGCTAACATGGACCCCCAATTGGATCCCCTCACGACACACCCAAACCACGGCATTGTCGGTCCCCTCCCTTCACCAAGGTGTAGTGGATACCGGTTATGTAAGTCCTAGGGGTGAGAATTGAACCTACCTCGTCCGATCTATAGGACGTTAAACTACCAAGTGCCATCATCCTCAACACATTATGTTAAACAATGACCTTCCCCCCATGCATCCTACATGGGGTCCCCTGGATCAGACATTCTCCACGCCCACTGGTCTCCACAGGAGTGAGATAATTCCTCACAGGGAATGAAATCCTCCTTATGGGAGTGTCATTTGTCCGTGGGGAATGGGAAACCATCTTGGTGTAATCCCCTAGCCTTTCTTGTAGGAGGTGGCATTACTGCCCCTCCTTTATTCGGTGAAAAATCCCTCTCACTCTAGTCATTATCATCACCTGGGCCTCCATCCTCAGGTAAGTCCCAATAATTCTCTCCCTAGGCCACCTAGAGCCTAAGCCACATTCCCATTCCCAAGGAAGCACCTTTCACGACATGATAGTCAGGTCTTTTCCACCTCTTTTTTCTCACACCGAGCATCATTGGCATGGGATTAGAGTAAGCATTAACCATGGTATCCAACCCTAGGCAACCTAGAGTGTAAGCACCACCCACATTCCAAACGATGAGGACTTTGATCCTTGCCAAGGCAGGGTACGTAGGATTCCTCCCTCAGGTTCAAGCCTGACACCCAGTGGTCCCGACCATCTTCACGTCTGTCCACCACACCAACCCTGGGCAGCCTAGAGTGTAAGCCCCGCCTCAATCCCGAACAACGTGGACTTTGATCCTTGCCAAGGAAAGGTACATAGGAATCCTCCCTGAGGTTCAAGCCCAACAATCATTGCTCCTAACCCCCTTTCACGTCGGTGCACCAATCCCCCCTTCCGGACAATGTGGACTTTGATCCTTGCCAAGGTAAGGTATTTGGGAAGCCTCCCAAAGGTTCAATCCCAACAACCATTAGTTCCAACCCACTTTCACGTAGGTCCACCTTCATCCTACATGAAATTAAACTGCATGCCCCTTTTTTTGTCCCGCATGGCATTAAAATGTACCTATTTGAACTACATAGGCTTGATCCCTATATCCCAAACAGGTTACGTAGGAAGCCTCCATAAGGTTTAACCCCATCCAGCGGTAAGCCGTTGTGACTCTATCCAAAGGTAAGCCGTTATGACCCTATACAGCGGTAATCCATTGTGATCCCACCCAGTGGTAAGCCATTGTGACCACTCTATTTGATGGTAAGACGTCACACCCCTATTCGAAGGTATGTCATTGAAGTCTAACTAACGGTAAGGCGTTGTAAGATGAACTACAAAGGTTTGATCCCTCTTTCCTAGATAGGGTATGTAGGAAGCCTCCTCGAGGTCCAAAACCAAACATTTTTAAACGTTGGAGTCCCTACCGGTGGGGACCAGCATCTCTGGCCATCCCCTCGAGCATCAGACCAACTTGGGCTACTAATCACGTATAAGACCAACTGGTTATCAGGCCATTGTCCCCTGTGCACACCCCTATTTCTTGCCCTAACCCAGAGGTTCCACTTTCATTGGGTCCCATCAACTCACTGATGTCCCCATGTCGGTTCCATATCATTCTCCATCCACTTCATTCAATTCTCCACCATCCACCCAGATTCTCACCTGAGCTACCGGATCTCGGTAGGATCATGACAACCCATTTCCACGCTGCTCCTGTCAGTAACCAGGTAGCTGACCAAGCATTAGACCCAACATCATTGTTCCCTCAAGGGGCTACACATATCTGATACACTCTCGTTAGTGTTCTGATCAGTCCAATCCATCTCTTCTGGATGTCAAACTCGCGACATACCCTGTGTCAAACATGGGAAGCTGAGGAAAACCTCAAAGACATTCCTATGGAATATAATTCCCTGCATTCGACGTGGGACATCTCGGGCTTCTGCTCCTTAGAGAAGCCCTATAGTATGGGGAAGAAACACAGACGCACCAGTGTTCTGGAATCCTAACATGCTAGTGATGTCTCAACGTGACAACTCCCCCAACCGAAGGTTGCTGTCCTAGACGGACCCTTTAGAATGTCTTGATAGAAGAAGTGTAGTTAACTGATGTCCATGAATAAATGGAACTGGGAAGAGTTTCAAGAACAACTTCTTTAGTCCATAAGGGAGACCCGGAATAGGTAACGAGTTCCTAGGATGAATCCATGGAAGGATGAACTAACATCCCATCATCCCTTTTCGATCAAGGAGATAACGTCCATGAACAAGGAAATGATGCTGCTCGCCTTTGCAAAGTGGGAATGCGGGGCAACAGACAGCACCATCTTCCCCGAATCAAATGAACACACACTCCCCAGAGAAATCGTTGGAAATAATCCCTTTTTAAAAATCATATCTTTTTTACATTCCAATTGGTGTAAATATGATAATCTCGTTTGAGTAAGTGTGGACTACCACCCTTTCAAAGAGATGGGATTCAATCACACACCACATGAAATGTATTAAGGATGGGTGTAGTGAAATTATATGATACAATATTTATACTGTAATAATGATATATATATATATATAATCACATGTCATTTACATACTTTCTTTAAATATGACAGTAAAAATGGAAACAAAATTCTTGTGTACATACAATATACCATCTCCATGAACGGTGTATTCCACTTCAAACGTATTTATGAAATATATTATTATAATAAAAATATACTAGATATACATGATATTTAAATCATTATTTACATTCTGGAATCATGATATATGTATAAGTACCAATGATATAACTAATTAAGACACATTCAATGAACAAAGAGAATATTACCCGAAATGAAACCTTAACATAGGATAATCAACAAGAGAAAACATAAGGTCATAATCAAACCATATATGGTATTAGTATAAGAATATTCTTTTGTAAAATATTTATAATAAAATTATAATTATTATAAAGGAATCATTAATGAGTGCAAAGAGCGTCAGGACACAAGGAAAGGGGATTTCATCTCACTTTTAATTTCTGTGAGATATATGATATGTTCACAAGTATTTCATTTTGTGTGGTGTATGTACATACAGGGATATTATTCTATGTATCTTATACATTAATTAATTGATATTAACATATCTATTTTATGATCTTTATGTCATTGGTTTTATGTTTCAAATGTTACCAAATTGGTAAAAATGTTTTGTCTCTATCTTCCTTCTTTATGACTCGTGTTTTATTATGCACATACACATTTTTTCGAGGTGTATATATTTCCATTTTATATGTTATAAAATGAATATATTTATTTTAATGATATTTTGAGCTTCATTTTATTTGAATTTATTACATGGAGAGTATGATCCCAATTTACCAAGTGATAAGTGTTTATTTAAACAATCTCATCACTGTTGGAGATTGTCTGTTGTTATCCTCCATTTGTTGAAATCATATGATTAATATCACATGAAAATTCATGAATCTTCCCTATATTATGGTTATTCATAAAATATTCATGTATTGGTACCAATTTCCCATTATATAGTTCATATTATATTTAGGAATTATTTTTTAAAGAAGAATGACTTTACCCCCTCTTCAGTTGGAAATATGTATTCCTTCAAAAAAATGATTCCACAAATGGTGTTTATGAATATTATACTACTATAATATGATCAATAAAAGGATTTTTTTCCCATTTTTTCTTTTACCATTTTTTACAAAATAATATTCTTTTCACTTTCAAAATGAGGCATTTTTAAACCTTTTAACTGAGAAAAAATAATTCTATTTTCACCTCGTATGACATGTACGAATTTACACGCATTAATTCCCTTGGAGATTTGGGTAAAAGATTAGAAAAATATTATTTTTAAAACAAAATTTTCTCGTAATATTTTTGATAGTAAATATTTTTTTATGTTTTTTTAAGGGAAAAATAATTTCAATTTTTTTATATCATAAAATGTTTTCATAATGTTTTTAAACTTCTTTTATAAGCATTCAAGGAAAATGGTTTCCAAAAAATTTTCAAAATTATTTATTATGTTTTCATGGAAAATGGTTTTCAAAATTAGTTCAATATTATATTATATGTTTTCATGGAAAATGGATTTCATAATGTTTTTTATCTTTATTTATTTGTTTTTAATGTATTTTCAAAGAAAATGTTTTTAAAATTATTTTCAAGTATTATTTATAAGTGTTCTAAGTAAATTCAAGGGAAATAGTTTTAAAAAATTTCTAATTTATATTTATATGTTTTCAATGTATATTCAATGATATTTTTTCAAAAAAAAATTCAAACATTTTTTATATGTTTTCCAATTGTTTTTGAAGAAAAAGGTTTTTAAAATGTTTTAATGATTATATTATATATTTTCAATCAAAAAGGTATTGAAATTATTTTATTCATTCTTAATAAGTTTTAACTGTATTATCAGTAAAAATGATTATCAAATGATTTTATTTATTAAAAATAATTTTTCAATGAAGAAAGTATATTTTCTTCAAGGAATGATTTTGAATAATAGTTCAAAATTATTTTCCATCTGAGATGAAATCTATTGATGTTACGCATTCACTTTTAGAAAATAATCTAAATGTTGAATTAATATTATTTATATTAGTGGGTTACGATTAATGTAATGGTGTTTATGAAACCCAATTTTATTTCATGGGATGTATTCTTTTAAAACCCACTTCCATTCATGGGTTATGATATGAATATTTATGATAATGTGGGACATGTATGTATGATTTAATATGAGATGGGTGGGAGATATATATCCTCTAATGCATTGGTTAAATATTTACATCTCATGGGATATAATAAGATGGTTATGGGAATAATCCTTGACAAATAAGATGGCCAAGGGAGTGAACTGTGACTACCAATACTATAGGAGGAATGAACTCATGATACTAAGATGGACTTGGGAGTAAATCATGGCTGCCAAGTTGGTATGGGGAGTGAACCCATACTACAAAATTTTTTTTAGCAGTGATGTCTTGGATACTATTGAAATAATAATTTATTTATTATGTGTCTACCCCAATTCCATGTTTTATTCGTATGTTATTCTTTCATGGATTACATTATTTATTTCCTTATAATTAATGTATTATAAACTAATATGATTTATTACATCATTCATGTTTGTGATTTTTTAAATGTAGTGTATGATCTTATATTTTCATGATAAGGTCCCCATACCATTATTCTCAAGATTATGCTAACATGTATCCCTTGTTAACCATTATTGAGTATTTGAGCTCACACCATTTTATTTTTCCTTACCCAGGTTAGGAAGAAATATTTTTAATATGATATGACTAAGATGTGTGATAGTCTTGGAGAACCTAGTGGGAGATAATGTAGCTCACTCATATACAAGTTTTTACATTTCAATGTTTCCAAAGGCACTAGAAAAAATACGGTCTTTTGGAGATTTTTTTTATAAGGATTAAGTATTCCAAAAAAGTTATGTAACGTTAATGTTTTAAAAAGTGAGGTTCTATATAGTCGGTATTAGAGAAAAGATATATTTAACCTTTCAATGCTCTAATGAGAATATTTTAGTGAGATCCCTAGGTATATTTATATGTATATTTATAAGGGATATCTATAAGGATAAGTATAAGGATATTTTATGGTTTAGAAAACATTCCTAGAATTTTGGTAATGGATTGAGTGAGTAATTTCCTAGAAAAAATCCATATCAGGATACTACAAGTGGATGTGGATTTGGAACAAATGTACATGGGGTAAAAAATAGATAAGATGTTCCATGCCTAACTCAAGGTAATTAGGTACATGATAATGAGTCGTGCTGCACTCTTGGTTTAGCGCTCCTAGTGGATATGCAGGGGAGGAATTCTTGAGTACTATAGTAGCACTATAGGAGTACTGTAGCAACAGTGATACTATAGAAGTGGAAGAATTGTTTCACTGGTGACACTATAGCGGTGGAGGGTACTGTAGATGGAACTGTAGTGGTCGCACTATTTTAGTAGATATTGTAGCATCCCTGGTACAGAAGCAGTACTATTCAATGAAGGGCCATTTGGGTTAAAAAATGGGATTTCAGTCCTTGAATTACACCAATTGGTCTTAGGCCTTTAGGATATGTAATGGTTCTCCCTCTAACTAGTCAGAAAGAAGTATTTTCATTAATAATAAAAATGATGCTTCTACCTCATCCTTTTCAAAAAACTATAGTTCAAGATGTCAGAACTGGGCAGGTACATCTTTCATGGAAATTGACAAAAATATGGGCCAATTTTCTTGATCATCACTCCTCTATTACCTATATAATTACATATTTCTATCATAAAGACAATAAATTAGCGTATGTTCTGGAAAACAAGGGAGATAATGAGGAGGGTTTTCATTGAAATTCACCCTCCCTAAGGATTTGTTGCTTTTAATACACAAGGACCAATGTAAAATCCCTACATAAAGACTGTTTTAATCTTTATTTTAATCTTATACAAGGTCCTTGATGCCCAATATTCTGAAAAAATTCTTTTTGATTTTTAAATGGAGGGAATGGGAAATAATTCGATTAATGATGAATGTAATGGAAGATTTTCTAGTGAATATTCATGTGGAATGATCATTGGAGTGAAAGATGTTTTGATCATACCAAATTAGATTTCAAATAATAGTATTAACAATGTTTACCTAAACCAACTCTCAGAATCACTAATGAAGAGAGATAATGAGTCACTAAGAGTGCTGGTAATGGATACCATGGAAGAAGGAAGAATCAGATTCTATTATTCTAGGTATGGGGAAAGAATCACTAAAGTGAATGTCTTAGAGTAACAAGAAGATGTTTTGACTATGGAAAACAATGACATAAAGCATGTGATTTCAAGTGAAAAATAAATTCTCTAGGTAATGAAATGGATGAGAATATTGGCCTCCCTAAAGAATCATCCAAGATTATGTGTTTTAAGTGTGTAGTAAATGGTCATTATGAAACTCAATGTCCCATGAGGAATGTTACTCAAGAGAATCAACAAGGTGGT
The DNA here is from genome assembly GCA_963277665.1 of Viscum album. NCBI lineage: Eukaryota > Viridiplantae > Streptophyta > Magnoliopsida > Santalales > Viscaceae > Viscum > Viscum album. Next base: position 1,669,388,851 of record OY728120.1, read on the forward strand.
GCATGTAATGGTAAAATTGTGGAGGATGATGAGACTATAGATGAAATGTGACAGTATAGAGGTATTATATAATAGGATTACGTAGCATTATTAATAGATTGAGGATGATGTAATTGATGATTTTATGTTTTTCGGATTCAAAAGTAATGAATGACGAAATATCCAAGGATTGTTCTACATATATTTTGTTTCTCCATATTTACATGTTTATGTCGAATGATTTTGATGGTCTGGTAATCTAATTTAATGATAAGGTGGAATTTTGACTAAGGGAAGGTAATAAATATTATGTTCTTTATGTTAATATAATATTTTTTGCATAATTTTATGTGGATATGGATAAGTAAATTGGATGGTACTCGTTACATTAGAACTAAGTAAGGACTTGTTGATAGGTGGTTTATTCTATCACTAATGAAGTTTACAGTATTATTTAGATTTAAGGAATAGATATAATATACATTTAAATAAGTAAGTATCCATGTTATCAAAAATGATTTATGGTATTTCTCATGTTTTGAATGTGACAACAAAATGATACTTTTTGATATATGGGGGAAATCAATTTTAAGATAATTTTATTACTTTTTTATAAATAATTGGATTTACATATTTAGAAAGGGTTATAAGGTTAACCATTCATGAAATGTTTTATTTAAACTTGAGAGGAAATATTTTTTTCACTGCAATTATATTGAAAACCTTGGTTAAAAGGTTGTTTTGTGATTAACCTTATTTCAGGTATGTCCATATTATAAATGTTGGGAATAATGTTAGTAGTGATTTATAAAATGACATCACGTATATTGGGTGACAACGTATCATGTCTGGCTAGGCCGCTGGTCTTGAACCAATGAGTAAAGTACGATAAGGGTTTTATGATTACCATTATCCTTTGTGATGTCCTAGTAAATGTATATTTATTTTTTATGAATTAATATGAATAATTAATTATTATTTTTCCATTTTATGTTTATATATTAATTCATATTTATTTTGAAGAAACAAATAGTTATACTTTTCAATTTTTCTGGGCCTTTAGATCCATTAAATGCTTATTTTAATTCTTTATGCATCAATGCTAATTTCTTTATATTCCTTCCTTGAGGAAATGTATTTATTTGAAATTAATAAATTAAAAACCAAAGAATGGAATTTTTTTATAGAAATATATAAAGAGTTACTCAACATTCTGAATGTGATTAAAAAATAATATTTTCCTAATACCATGAATTTTGATGAACCGATGGATTTTGAAATCATCAAAGATTCATGAATTTTAGTACATCAAAAATTATTTAATAATTCACTTGTTTGTGATTGATGATCTCAGTAAATCCCTAGTAATATTTATTATTTTCCTTTATGTCAAATCTTCAATCCCAAACTATGTTATCCTATGTGGAAACATTGTTATATGTTACTTTGGGTAACCATTATGGTTCAACATTCCCATTTTAGGGTTGTTTTAGTATTCATTATTATAATGTGGGTTTTTATGAATAAACCATTAAAGTATTAAACCATTGATAAACCAGAATAATTTCGTGAGAAATCTTAATTTTAAACGGGGTAGAATGTAACACCCCTTGATTTTGTGAAATATTTTTTTAATTAAATTAATATTTTGATATTGTTCATTTCACGTAACACTGAAAATAGTTTTTCTCTATGTCCAAAATTCCATTCACATAGAACTGTATTGACATATGTTACATGAAACATTAACTTGGCGTGTATCACATTGAACATCACAGTTTTTATACATTGCATGTATGATTGATCGTCCTCGATGGCTTCCGTAACACGTATGACCGAGTGTTACCTAAATATAATATATTATTAAAAATATTATTATAATGGGATATGAATCATACATTAATTTTATCAATATGAATAGTGTTAAATAAATTATAAAAATCCTTGGTTTACAAAAATATAAGTTGAATTCATAGGTTACTAATTAATTTTAGATGAATATGAAAACCGATCGAAAATAATGGAAATTTTTATTATATCCAAAATTTGATTCTAAACAAGTAAATAAAATTAATTAAAATTGTAATGTGATATGAATATAATAAATAATTTATAAATTCAATAATCTATTTTTCATATTCATCTGAAAGATTCGAGAGAAGTAAGATAAGAAAAAAACCAAAATTTAAGCATAAAAACCTTTTTTATAAAGGTAGATTTATCACCATTTAATGGGGAACCCTTTTTAAATCCAATATTTGGTACTTTAAAAGATTTAATATTTCAAAATAATCTTCATATTTTGAATCAGGACATAAAAATTATGATTGGATAAATTTTTTTAAAAGTTTCATTTTTTAATAAATAGTTAAAAATACTAGATTTTAATTGAAATTTTCTTTTTCCATATAATTTCTCTACAAGGTTAAATTATATTTTACATTTTGTTGAATATTTTAGTTATATAATATTTTTATCATCAATATTTTTTTTTTCATTTGAACCAATTTCAAATTGAAATGTTATATAGAAACATAGGAAATGTTTGGACATTTTTATGTTAAAACCCCGTAGTGTCGTCCCGTTAGTGGGATTAATTTTTAATTAATTTATTCAACTTTTGTGATTAGAATTTGGAAAAATGGATTCCAAAATTGGAATCAGAATAATTTATAATGTCTAATATGTTCAACATTATTATTGAAAAAAATATTAGTGAAAGTGATGAATGTTATTTACATTGGTTAAGAGGAAAATAAGGTTAATAAAGTACTACACCATATATATAGGACCCAAAACGTCCTAGAAACTTATACAAAACAAAATTTCTTGCCATTATTCACCCATTAACCTTCCATTATTGAGTTTTTTTTTCATTTTTATGACTTTTTTAAGTAAAAACGTGGGTACATCTAACCTGTTTTCAAAAATGCCAAGTGTGTCATTTCCCTTCCCAATAAATAGTGACAACCTCTACCAACTTACTAACACCTATAGATCACCTTATATCACCAAAAATATTCTCAATTAAGCTTAAAAATTCACCCCCTTCCTTCTAGAATCCTTACTTTGGGAAGAAGGCAACTCAAGGTAGTCTTGTGGCACAAACCAAAAGGAGTTACCCGATTGAGAGGTAACATCTTCTCTCAAGCTCCTTTAGTTTATTTTCCATCTCCAACACCTCCATTATCATTATTCCATTGATGTAAGAAAAAAATTATCGAAAATATACTATAATTTTTTTACACTAACAGATCTACCTACACTAACACATACCTTAATTTAATGGATTTTGAACATACTATTTCTTTTTATGGGAACTACTACCTCAAGAATCGATGATTGTTCGTTTTTCCTTCACCACAAATCATGGTGCCCATTATGAAGGAAAATATTTTTTATATGTTATATAATATTTATTATTCAATTAAGATCCTTTATTCCTTTATAAAACTCATACATTTTTTACTTTCTATTTTGTTTTAAAACCATAATATAATTTGAGGAAGTGTGGACTATTGCACCCTCAAATCAACATGATTCATTCACACACCATATGGAGTGTATTAATGATGTGTTTAGTGAAATTATATTATATTATATTGATAATATAATAATGATATATATATATACATATATATATATATACTTTTCATTTACATACTTTCTTTCAATACGACAATAAAAACGGAAGGAACATTTATGTGTACGTACGACTTACCACTTCCATGAACTGTGTATTAACTTTGTAATTAATTATACTATAGATTATTATAATATTAATATAATTGATATCCATGATATTTATATCATTACTTATGTTATATAATCATGATATAAGAATAATGACCAACGATATAACAAATTAAGACACGTGTGAAGAAAAAAGTGAATATTACTCGAAGCGAAACCATAACATAGGATTGTTAACGTGTGGGTAATATATGGACATAATGAAAAATTATATGGTATTATGTATCAAAATATTCTTATTTAAATTATTTATAATAAAATTATATTTTTTATATAGGAATATTGTATGAGTTCGAAGGGATTCAAGACACATGGTAAGGGGATTTCATCTCACTATTAATTTTCATGAGATGACTGATATGTTTACAAATTTTTCCTCTTGTGTGGGGTATATAATACCCAGGATATTATTTTATATATATTTTAATTAATTTCATGGATATTAACATATCCCTTTTATGATCTTTATTTCATGAGTTTTATGTTTCAAAATTTACAAAATCGGTAAAAATGTTTTGTCACAATTTTCCTTTTTTGAGACTCATTTTTTGTTATACACCTATTTGTTTTATCTATATATATTTCCATTATAAATTTTATAACATTATTCTTCTTATTTTTAGGATATTTCAAGATTTATGTAATTTCCTTCTCGTTTATGGAGAAAATGATGTCATGTTACCAAGTGAAAAGAGTTTATTGATACAATGTCATTGCTTATCAAGATTGTCTATATTTATGCTTCTTTTGATGAAATAATATAATCCATATCTCAATAAAATCCATGAAATTATATATTTTATGGTTATTTATATTATATTCATGTATTGGTACCATTTTCCATTATTTTAAACATGTAATATTTAATAAAGATTTTGTAAGGAAGCATGAAATTACCATCTCTTCGTTCGGAATACTGTGTTCCCTCAAAACCAAGATTGATAAAAAGGGTTTTCTAGAATATTATACAAATAAAATATACTCATTTGAAGAAATTTTTAAAATTTTTATATTTTACCAATTTTACCAAAGAATCTATTGGTTGTTTTTTGAATGACGCACTTTTCTTACCTTTTCAACGTGCAATGGAAATTTTCTTTTCACCTCATACGACATGTATGAATTTACCCGTGGTAATTCCCCTGAAGATTTTATTACATGATTAAAAAGTTTTTCTATATAAAATATAATTTTATCTTACTATTATAGATATTAATTATTTTTAATTTGGTTTTTATAGAAATCTTTATTCAAAAAGGTATTATATTTTAAAAAGTATTCATAATTTTTTCAATCTAATTTTTTAATTTTTCAAGAATATTGGTTTTGAAAAAATTTCCAATAATATTTTATAAGTTCTATATGAAAATGGTTTTTAAAACAGATTCAATATTCTATTATAAAATTTCAAGGAAAAAGGTTTTCAAAATGTTTTCAATATTAATTTATATGTTTTCAAAGTATTTTAGAGGGAAGTGGTTTTCCAAACGTTTTCATCAATTAATTATATATATTAAAGGAAAATTGTTTTCAAAAAAAAATCATGATCAATTTATAAGTTTTCATTTTATTTTCAAGGAAACTATTTTCAAAAAAAATTCCACCATTCAATAAATGTTTTCAATGTGATTTTGATGAAATTGGTTTTTAAAATGTTTGGAATCTTATTTTATAATTTTTCAAGGAAAAAGGATTTCAAATTATTTCAAGTAATATTTATATGTTTTAAATTTATTTTCTATGTAAATTATAATCAAATGGTTTTATGAATTATATTTTTAATTAATATATGATATTTTGTTTCAGAATTTTTTTTAAAAGATAGTTCAAAATTATTTTCCATCTAAGATGACTTATGTTGATTTTACTCATGTCATTTTAGAAAATTATCTAAACGTCCCATTCATATTGTTTCAATGAATGGGTTATAATTAATGTCATGGTCTTTATAAAATCCATTTCTATATCATGGGTTATATTATTTTAGAACCCTGTTCATTTCAGGGGTTATATTTATGATGAAATGATTATAAATCCTATCATTTTCCATAGGTTATAATATGATTACATGTTTATAATTCCCATTTAATTTCATGGGTTTTGATATGATTATTTATGATATTTTTCCACATGTATGTATGATATCATTATGATATTATTGGGACCTATATCTCTATCCAATCAATTTTTTAATGATTCATAACTCATGAGATAGACTAAGACGGTCTTGGGAATGAACCCTCACTACTATGTTGGCCATGAGAGTGAACCATAAAACCCATGATGGTTAGAGGAGTGAACACATGCTAATAAGATGGACATGGTAGTGAACCATGACTTCCAAGATGGTATGGGGTGAACCCATATTACCAATATGGTCCTGGCACTGATTCCTTGGATACTATGGAAATCATACTATATTCTTATATGCCTGCCCCAATTCCATGTTTTATTCCTATTTTGTGATATCATGGATTATTTTTTTTATTTACATATCATTCCTATCTAATGAACTACCCAGATTTAGGAAATGATTTATTGTTATGATCTTTTAAATGAAGGGTATGATCTTTTGTTTTCATGTTCATGTTCACATTCCCTTATTATCATGATTATGCTTACATGTCTCCCTTTCATACACTTACTATGAAAATAAACTCACACTATTTCATTTTTCCTTCCCCAAGTTGTAGAGATATTTATTTATGATATATCTGAGAGGATTTTATTCTTGGAGAACCTAATGATATATAATCTAGCTTACTTATTTACCAGTGTTTACATTTCCATGTTACTAATGGCACTAGACAAAATACGATCTTTGGGAGTCTGTTTGAATAATTATTAAGTATTCTAAAAAAAGTTATGTAATGTTGATGTTTTGAAAAAAGACCGTCTCTATTGTATTCTCAACATATTTTGGTCCATCAATATTACTTTCAACAACTTAACTCTTACATGTAAGAGTGGAACATCTCTATCTCTATATAATTCTTCATTAAACACCATTAAAATACGTGAATAGATATTGTGGTTACCGAAAAAATATACCAAGGGAAAATACTGATCCCATATACATTGAAAATCAATTGTGTATGAACTCAACACGACGTGTAATGTTTTAATGAGGATGATAGGCAGTGCTAACATAAATAACACTATCATGAGTATTCTGAATACATTCCTCTAATTTTTATGTAAATTGTATCTCATGATCGTACACAATTGATACTGGTTCCCGAGAAAGATATAAAACATTAATATATATCCATGTAAGGTTATAAAGATTTAAATATTCTTTTTTTGTAATGGAATGTGCAGATTTAGTAGGGAGATCAATTATAACCCATATTGAATTATTATTTCTAGGATTATATAGAAATCCACCTACAAAGACGATAGTACTTTTCTCCCATTTCCACTTCAGAATGGGTATAGTTTTCAAGAATCCCCAAGGATATTGTCTCTCCACCTTTACGTATATAAATACCTAGAATCAAGTTAAATAATCAGTATCTTCCCACTTAATGTTATCCGACCAAAAATGTTCCTTAAAATACCTATACATATTGGTGATACATCGGTGAATAGAAAAATTGCAGCTTTGAGAATAGTCTAATAATTCCCTTTATAAATAAGGTGTATATATATAACACATAGACACATTCAAAATTTTAGAAATTTTTCTTCATATATGAATTCTTTTGATTTCCCAACATTCAAGGATTTAATTTTCATTTTAAAATTATCATAATCATGTGGGGACCTTTTTATCTTTTATAATTAAAATGGTTTGGCAATAATTTGAAAATGGTTTTATTATTCCCATTATTAATTAAGTATTAGATAAATATTTAATAAATCCAGGAACATAGGAACCCTGTAAATCCTTATTTTGGCCCGAACTCTTTGATACTTCCTTCTGAATGCATCCACAATCTTATTTTGAATTATGGTTGGTAGTTCATTTAGAAATAATAATCCTCGAGTAGTTCATGTTACCATCATTTACTAATGGTGATGTATTGTTGTTAAAATAAGTATTTCATTCTATTAAGATCCATTTATATCTCCAATCATTATCTATATAGATACTGTCTCCATATTTTGAATTAAAATATTATGGTTTTCAAATCAATTGTAGTAGTAGTATTGTTCTATTAATGTGTTTTTAACTAGTGTGATTCATAGGTATTAACAGTATTGTTCTTCAAAAGGACACAGCCAAGTCCTTTCGTTGATGTGTCACTATATATCACAATTCAGTTCAGATGGATGATGGTTCTTGGATTGAGACTCTCTCACGAGCTATTGTGATGTAATGTTCGTCACCCTACTCGGAGATCATTAGGGTAGTGGATCTTTCATTGGGGGCGGTCTGGGGGCATTGGTTCTTTCGTCTGGTTCGGGAGTCAAATCCATTAAATATATACCGTTTTCCTTGCCTGAGGTTCCCGTATTTTGGTGGCTTCCATGCATCCCTGCTATTCATCTTTCCCCCCTTTTCCATGCTCATGTGGATGGGAGTCCAACTATTGATTTGTTGGAGGAATAACTTTTTTAAGCATCTAATTTCCATGATCTCTCCCTAGTTTCTCATTTAAATGTGAAAAATCACCCCTAGATATCTTCCAGAATTTCATGCTGTCATGGGGTCTTTCCCACCCTTTGGCAGTCTCGGTGCTTTCCAATGTCACCTTCTGCATTCATTTCTTCAATAGAGAGGACTTCATGGAGGCCTAGTCTAGGAGGTTATGATTCTAGGTATCATGGAACTTTTCCCTTTCACATTGGTCTTGGGAGGTTCATTATGAAAAGGTATCAAGAAAATTGGTTGGCTGGATCTAGTTCCTCGGGCTTCCGCTTCCACTTCACAATAATACCATTTTGGAGTTAGTTGGTAATGATTTCACTACAAAATATTTGGGTTTTCGTAGTTCCACCCCTTTAACAATGCTAAAAAAGGATTATAAATGGGGTATCCTTTATCATCACTAAGAAAAGCGCTGATAAAGGGTACTTTCAACAATGCTAGAAAATCAATGTTAAAAGTACCCCTTTATCAGTGCTTTTTTAAATGCGCTGTTAAAGACCCCCTCCCCCCTTATTAGCGCTTTTTCACTAGCACTGATAAAGGGGGGATTTCAAAAAAATGATCAAAAGTAATATATTAATATGTTAATAAATATATATATTGATATTGATATAAATATAATATATATTTATTAAATCTGTTTTAGATAATGATAAATAAAAATCTAAAGTTAATATATAGGATATTTAGTAAAAACAACTTATGAAATAATTTAAAAAATATTTTTATTAATTTATTTTTAATTTTTATCAAATAATATTCATTTAAGAAATTTTTTAATTTAAAATAAATAAATAAAAGTTCTAATTTAAGTTTGAAAAAAAAACTCAAACATCAAAAGACCATAACTCTGGATCTGGGTGTCTGTTTGAGCTCTACCATATATCAAATCGATGATTCTGATGAGCTCTATTCTGTTATGACCAAGACAACCCTAGTCAATGTATTTTAGAGGATAAAAGGTCCAAAAGGCCTCCAAATTAGAGTTCTTAGTCGGCATTCCCTGATTGTTTTACATTTATAAGATTTTCATTCTCATTTATGGGATTCTTTTTTCCATTTTTTGGTGGGGACTAAATTTATTCACTCATCTTACAGTCATATTGAAATAATTGTTTTGAAATTTTATTATTTTTTTACAATGTACTGTTATTTATAATCATTTATATTAAAATATATACATATTTTTTATATATTAACACATAAAAATTTAATTTTATAAATAATTATTTAAAATTAATTACATATAAAATATATTTATTAATATATAAGTCATATAAAATTAAAAACCATTTTCCATTTAATTTAAAAAACAAAATATGAATATTTATATACCTTTATAGTTTGTATGGGTGTTTGTATTAGTGTGTGTGTGTGTTTTAGCAAACTGTTATATATTATCAACATCATGTAACATATAAATAGACATATTAATATATAATAATTTAAATATATATAAATATGTATAAATTTTAATAATTACTCACATATGCACATATATATAAAATAAGTATGTATGTATATATGTTGTACATATGTATGTATTTATATTTTTATTTATTTATAAACACACACACAAAATATATTTTATAAATGTATTTAAAACTAATATTACAAATATATATTAATATGTGAATAAGTATATAACAAAATATATATTCATATACAAATAAATATATGGATAAAATATATAACTATATATATATTAATATATATATATCGATATTAATATACGAATATATATATATATATTAATATAACTATATATATATATATAAATATAAATATATTTTAATATATGAATGAATATAACTATATATATAATGGAGAACAAAGTAACATGGGGGAGTGATGAAGTGTCCAACATGCAGGGAAGATGACTCGAGTTCGAATCCATGGAGAGGTAGGTGTGCACGTGCATGTGTAGGGGGTCTAGCACTATTAAAGTGCTGGGAAGGGTGTTGTTAAAGGATGGAACATGGGTGTGGGTGTGAGTGGGGGGATTCCGAGCACTTTTAAACAGGGGTGGGGAGTGTTGCTGAATGGGGGTGGAAGGAGCTGTTAAAAGGGACCTCCAATTTTTGGATTTTTTTAAAAAAAAATTATATTTTTTATATTTTATCACTTCTCTTTTTGAACACTGATAAAATAACGGATTTATCAGAGATTTCTTTAGCACTGATAAAAGGGTCCATTATCAGTGCTTTTCTGAGCGCTGATAAAATCCCCCCCATTTAACCTCACTCAGATTAACAGTGTTAAAAAATCACTGTTAAATGAAATTTCTAGCACTGATAAATGTGATATATGTAGTAGTGTTTCGGTGGATTATTATGTATAGATGAGAATTCTTGATCCTGTCAGGCAGCTTTGGAACCTTTCTTATATGTGGAGATGGATTTAGCATTTTCTCCTATTTCTAGGGTGTTGAACGGGGTTGGTGATGGGTTCTCTTAGTGGTAAGGGATTTAGTTTCTAGATCTCACCCTGTTTTGTGTGGGATGTAGGGGAACATGGTGGAGATGTGTAGGAAGTGTCGGGTGGCTCTTCTAGTGTAATTTGAGGGAAGGGTAGCTTCTTCAACAAATGTCATGCCATATTTTGGTTTGGTAGAGGATTCTTCGATGGAGGGCGATCTAGGTGGGAAGGTCACTAGTTTTACTTCTGCCATGTCTCTGGTGACGGCTGATGTGGCTGTGTCTTTTTTGGGTTGTTTAAAATCAAATTCAATTTCTGATGTCTTGTCAGTTTCAGTTATGGAGCTGACCGTAGTGGTCCCCTCCTCTGCGGATTATGTTTCGCTACTAGTAGATCCTTTTATCTGAGCCTCAGTTCCTGGCATGTTATTCCCTCTTCAAGTGTCCTCATCTTTTCTGTCTCTTCAATGTTTGGTTCTTCTTTGTTTTCCTCCGTCATAGACTACTTTTTGACCCCCTCTTTCTCCATCTTCAGTAGAGGTGTTTCTCCCGGTGTTTCTGATGGATGATGTGCTTTATAATAGTATATCAGTCTTTTAGATGGGTTCTTCATCACATTAGCTAGATTTCTCTGCATCATCTCTACTCGACCATTCTAGCTTGAAGGATGTGGTTGGTACCCACTTATTTTCTGATGGCATGCTAGCAGAGCTGTGTTCTTCCAAGAAGTCTCCCGAAAGGATGATGATAGTATCCTTATTTATAGATAGGGTCCCCTCGAGATCCAAATCTCCCCATGTTCATCTCCCTATCCATTTTTCTGCCCTGGCTAACATAGATGGAGATGAGTATGGGAAGGCTTCTTTTTTTGTGAATACAATTTCTAGGTTGAAATAATGCTCATCGGTTCCTAGTAACATACATATTACTAAAGCTCTGGCATGGGTGATATCATCTTTGGGTACCAGTGAAAAATCTAAAGTTAGTAACCGCAAGGATTTCAATTTGATTCAATTATGACATATTTTATCATTTTTAATTCTTGGGGTTTAGGGTCCTGGATCAAGTTTGATTTCATGAATGTGGAACCTCGTAAACACAATGATTCTCTAGTGGAAATTTTTAAACTGAAGAAAGGGTCAGGGGATATATCTAGCTTCACTTAAATTATGGTCTTTGATAACATCATTCATGATGCCCTACATATTAGGCATATCTGGATGTTCAATAAATTCAGAATTTTATGGATATTTTCAATGAATTGTTACAATTTGTTTCATCAATGTTTTCATTACGTGGTAATGAGTTTATATTCTCCTTGGTATATGCTATTTGTGAGGCTGTTGATCTCTTTGTTTTATGGAAATGACTTCATTAGCATAAACCAGTTAATCTTCCTTAGTTTTTTGTATGATAAATCAATAATATTATTGTTTGTTCGGAAAAGTGAAGAGGGGAGGAGATTTCAGCCGATTCTACGCACAACATCATGTGCTTCTAGACCTCTAGTGGTTTGATCGACTTGGGTTTTACTTGGAGAAAGTATACATACTATAATAATAGTCAGGGTGCAAGGAGGATATGCATTCGGCTATGAAGGTGTATGCCCAACATAAAAGGTGTGGACTCCATTGATTGGGCTGGGGTCTCCCACCTTTCCAGGTATGTGTCTAACTATTCCCCTCTATTTGTGTGTTTGAAGAGAGGGGATGTAGAACCAATGTTCTTTTTCTACTTTATCAACTGGCATCATTTGTCTGGATTTCAACAGGCTGTCTTGGAATATTGTGAGAACTAGTGTGGGGATTGTCTTTGATGGTCCATATGAATTGGCTGCAATGCTTGAGGAAGGACCATCAATCTTGGATTTATTGTAGAGGAAACACGGATAATAATTTGAAGGACCTCAAATGTGATGTTGAGAATTTAGAGGATGACCTGATGGTGGTTTGGAAAGACAGTTGACTCACCTTGCTTGAGGAGAAGAACAATCATCTTGCTGAGGGGTTTTTTTGGGGAGGAAAGGATTTCTAGACAACAACCATGAGATTTGTGGCTTAAGAGGGAGATAAATATAATTCTTTCATTGAGGCTTTCACTACGGAGAAAAGGATGAAAATAGGATTAATCTAAAACTCATGGATAGATCCTTCAGCATAGACGTGAATGTGGTTGGGAGCATGACCTTGGGTTTCATTAAAGGGATGTCGGTTGGATCGAATGGTTCAAATACAGGGGGTTTGATTGAAAAAAAATGGTGAGGATGATTTTAGGATCTATATTCCAGGTTTGGTGAACTATATGGAAAATGAAGTTCTCATCGCTATTCTGGGGGGGTGAAATTAAAAACACTATGCTCAGTATGAATGGGGATAGAGCTCCTAGACCAGATGGTTTCCTATGGGATTTTATGAAGAATTGTGTGATATTGTGAAAGGCCAAATATGGGTGGTCATCTGATATTTTTTTTCAAGGGAGGTCCTTTAAACTAGGATACCTATTTTTCTCAAGTGGTTCTTATTAATAAAGTGAAGGATCTGTCAGCCTTGAGTCAGTTCAGGCAAATTTTCCTGTGCAGTTTTCCCTATAATATTCTGGATACTCTCCTTAGTAGAAGTCTTGGATGTGTTATTCCACATGTTATCTTTCCTTAGCATCAGGGTTTTGTTTCAATAAAAAGAATCTAGGGGATATTAGTATATCTAAAAAATGGTTAATGACATAAACCTAAGATCGATGGGTTCAAACATCATGATTGAAGTTCGTATTGACATGACCTATGAAAAGCTAGAGTAGAAATTCATCCTTCATGTCATGTGGAGGTTTGGGTTTCATGATTGGTTCTATGAATTGTTAATTATATGTTACACCTCTCCTTGGATAACTATTACCCTTATAGGAAAGTATTTTGTGTTTTTAAAATATATTCGTTGTGTTAGACAAGGGGAAACCTTATCTCCCACCTTGTTCAACATGGCACCAGAGGTTGTTACTAGGATCATTAATTGTAGTTTGATGAGGGGAAAATCCTTCCCTATCCCAACATGTTTGGAAATGGATTGGTTTCTCCTCTTATGTTTAATAACGATTTTATATTCATTATGAATGACAGAAGAATATTCATATCCAGTTTTCACAACATCTAGAATATTTATAGCTTTTTCAGTGGCCAAGGTATGAACTCCATGAAGAGCAGTGTTTTCATCTCCAATAAGTGCTCAGTTAGACATGAGAATTTCATACAATCTAAGATGGGTATCCAACATTGAAAAATTCCTCTGTTTTACCTGGGTTCCCTGATTTACAATGGAAGAATTAATAAGGCGTTGTTTGATAATATTATTAATCATATTATTGGGCTCATTTTCAATAAGAAGAATAAATTTCTTTCATTCATAGGTATGTTCACATTAATTAATAGTGTCCTTACTTCTATTATGATGATTGTTTTTTCCATTATTAAATCACTGAAGGGGACCATAAGGCATTTGGCAAAGTTTTTAAATAAATTCTTATGGTATGATAACCAATTTGGCCCCTTCCACTGATCCTCGTGGAAATGGATTGCTAAACCTGTGGTTGAAGGGGGAATTGACCTGCGTGACATGGAGGAATCCATGTAGGCCATGCAGGCTCGTTTTTCTTTGGGATTTTTTGAAATCATGTCTCTATGGTCTATATTTATTATGGATAGATATGGGGAGGATTGGAGGGTTTGAGATCCGAACTATAGGAGTATGTATGGATTAGCATGGTACCTTCTTGTTCACATAAAAGAGATATATGAAATGGTTCGCATGATAGTGGGGTGTGGTGACATTAATCAGTGGTCAACGATCTAGTAATGTGATATTCTTCATTTTCCTGGCTTTCCTGCTCCGACCATTTTGGTTATAGAGGCTAGTAAGAATTCATATTTTCTAATGTAAATCTTATCCAAGGAATAAAGAGAGGTGTTTGAATGTGCCATGCTATTTGATGAGCCAGATAGGTGTACTTTGTGTGTTCTCCTTCGAGGATGTGTTTCAGCTGGGTTTATAGGGATCTTATTCATTTTGGTGGAAATACTAATGTGTCTGACTCCAATGCATGGTGCAAGAAAATACCTAAAAAGATGAACTTTTGGTTTGGAACATGGAGAGTTATACAATTCCATCTGGTGGAGATATTAAAAATAGAGGAGCTTCAAAGGCTTCCCAATTTCAGTGTTATTGATCACCTCATTAAAAGACAACTGATCATATTTTCTATCAAGGGGACTGGGAAATGGGACTGTGCAACATTATTTTATAAGGGATGAACCTCCATGTCACTGAAGGTACGGTGCAGGACAGGATTGATGATTGGTTTCAGGGGGCTCGTCGTCATGGGGTGGAGGTCAAGGTTCAGGGATGGTTTTTTATGCGGTATGTTAGGTTCTTTGGGAATCTCGGACTAAAGCATGGTATTGTGAAATGATCTTTAGTTCCCATCTGCATGTGCAGGTGACAATTTTGGTTATGGAACTCAGGTCACCGATTAAAAATGCAGGTTACTCCATCACGTTAATACATTTACTCCCTTGATTTTATATGTCTGATGATTCTCTTATCCATTTGCATGGCCGATGGGTTTGATGGAGCCCTACTTCTGTGGGTCTTAATCTATACATGTATGGGTCATGCCTACATTGCGTAATGAGGGGGAGGGATGGTCCCTGACAGTTGTGGATCTATGCTCCTAGGGTTCTCATCTGATTTTGGTGATGGTAATTCCATGGTTGTAGAGGCCAAAGCCTTGGCTATAGGTGTTATCTTATTCATACAATCCAATATCCATATTTCATAAGTACAAACAGATTCTACTATGTTGGTTAAATATATTCTTGGAAAAGGTGATGTTCCATGGGGTTTGGTGTATACTTTAAGATCTTGTAGGAACTATGTCAATCAGAACACTCTGGTCAGACGCACTAGGTGTGAAGTGAAATACGGGGTGGATTTGTTGGCTAGAAAAGGTATCTTGGGGATAGATTGTTCATTTACAACTAAATGGGATCCTTACCTGATGATTATAATATTTTTTTTAATCATGAATCATTGGGGTTACATTACTTTTCCACCCTTGATTCATGTATATGTTTATTGATGTTATTTGAATAAAAAAGGAATTTTCAGTCACTATATATAACGAATACAATATTTCCTAATAGACGAGTAAAAAATTGATAATTGAAAAAATATCCTCTTGAATTATTCAAAACATTATTCACATTATTTTTCCTATTTGAACTTAACCCCTTTACATATAATCTTGGTTAATGTGTAAACCAGTCATTATTTGTTTTTAAAAACACAAATATTAACCTATCAAACCAATGAAAATACATATCAAGATTATTTTTGTTGGTGTATGTCATACTTCGATTGAATTTATCTCTATAGGATCCTTAGAGTCTCCATCTATAGAAAAAAAATGGTGATGAAATGAATCCTAATGAATCCAAAATTCACATTTTCTATATTTCTTCTATAAATCTTATCCTCTAAGAGTAATAAGAATGAAATGCAAGTTATTCTCATGGTCCTCATAGATTTTATAATATATCAAGATATCATCTATAAATACCACAAAAAATATCATGATATTCTATGAATACTATTTTATGTATGTCCATAAAAATAGGGCATGTATTAGTTATTCCTAATGAGATTACTACAAATTTGTATTTTCTAAACCTTTTTTGAAATGATATCATTAGAATAACTTATTTCATTCAACACAATTGATTATTGCAAGATCCCAGTTTTACTCATATGGTTACAACCCTTTAATTATTTTTTATAGCCTTTACTTTATCCTTATAAATGATCCACAGGGTTAATGAAGGTGTTTAAAGAAACTTGGGATTTTTCAGATCTCATAGATCTCGGTTTTGGAGAAAGAAGGTGAGTTTCACACTTATCATAATGTTAGTGCAAACCATGAACCTCAGACTGTACCACCATGTAATGGTACCACATGATTTTTGTAAACAATTAAAAGGATCCTCTATCCTTGCATGGCTGAAGTAGAAGGTGTGAATAGGCTTTCCTGTTTTTTATAACCATTTGTTGCAATCTATGCAGGGTATGTCAACTGGATAGTAGTTAGAGAATGGTTGGAAAATATTTTATCTAACCATTCAGTCGAACCGTGTGTCTCTTAAAGTGTATGATTAATTAAATTTATCCCTCATACTTTTAAAATGGGATAACCATTTTATCTTCATCTTTTTTCTATTGGACCATATTCTAAGGAGATCCCTCCCCTACTCAAGCAATGATTTCAATTTCTTCCTTCAAAGAGACTCTGATTCAAGTGTCAGCTATGACATCAGATCACCACTAGTAACAGATTTAATATATTCTATCCCTTCCTTGATTTATATCACCATCTACAGTACTATCTTATTTTGAGTTATAATTACCTATATTAGGATGTTTGTTTATGAGTCATTTCTCTTCTAATCTATACTAAACCAAAGGATTATAGTAGATAAGTGTTCCTCTACATGAATAAGGTCGGTGGCCTGTACATTTTTCCATGTGTTTTTTTTTCATTTATAAAAAAATATCTATTGAGATTCACACCTGAAATTCCTAGAGTTTCTCTGAAATTAATTCATAAGACTTAAATTATTTTTTGGGACCAAAATATGATATCCACAAAACACTAATAATTTGTTAGAGGTTATCAACATCAACCTAATACACCTTTGATGTATTTTATTTTATTTACCTTTTTTTAAAACCACCCACATCGAGTACGTGATCTTTCCTTATTCTTGTGCGAGTCAATTTTAAATTAAATGAGAAAATTAAATATAGAAATTCCTCCTTTTACAGTTATTATAAATATATTAAAATTGTTATGTGGTTAAATTTAATAAAATATGAATTGATATGGATGTTCTCTTGGGTTGTTCTTTTTTATATTTATAATTGTAATTGGGTATGAACACTAACATATACCTTGTAATTTTTTATTATAATCTTGATGTTGGTCATCTCGGTTTGGAAATGAATTTATATGAAGGTATAGAAATGGTTTCATTATGGTATTGAGCTAACTAGGTGATCATCGTATTGCACGAGTGACCCCTCAGTATTATTACATATGGTAAAAAATGACTAGAGGATTGAGGTATGAAAACTATGACCCCTAGGTATGAATATATAATTTATAGAACCAACGAGGGGGATCGATGAATGGAAAATGGAACCTCCCTATACATTCATATCTCTGCATATAATTCTCCCTAGACCTCACCATATGACCTGGACCATGTAAGTTAGATACTTTATTCATATGTGGAATATCTTGAGCTACTTGTTTCCATCTGAACTGATTGTTACTATTGATACTCAATTATTATTAACCAACTCAGGTTGTAGTTCCTTTTAAAGACATATTAATATTTTTACTCTATATATAGACTTTCCTTTTATACATGTACATGGTTTTAGTTTATATATATACATGTTATATTTCTTATAGACATCTTTGGTGGTGGCTTACTTAGAATATATCACACATTGTTTGGGCCTTCCATGGAACCCAAACATATTTCATAGATGCATATGGGGACATTGGTATGCTACTAGTCATGGATTCGTGATTGGTCATAGCGTGGGATCGTCAGAGCACAAGACCGATGATTGGAATATGATTTTATTAGAGATATAATTTTTGTTCATTTTTTTATTTTTATAAATTTATTGTATTGGATATCCAATTCCATGTATTTCTGGTTACTTTTTATATATCTATGTCATGATCATCATTTGTTTATGGTAATTCCATTGGATTTTATTATTATTATGTTTTTCTGGATGATGTACATAAATTTTTCTGTTTTTCCTTATCAAATAGACATTTTTATTATTATTTTATTATACCAATGTGCTACTCTGGCCATTAGGGTTTAATCTCTCCATTCTACAACCATGGATCCTCACTACTAGTCAGTATCCTCTGGCATATTGGGAGGCATGGTTTAGGCCATGTTACTAACCAGATTCGATTACATATGAGTAAACCAGTTTTGTAATGTTACAAATTGGTATTAGAGATTTTTCATAAATACCATACTATTTTGGGATGGTATAAAGGAGACTACAAAGTGTATGAATTTTTTAATGATACTATTCAGGGAATTATCTAACACACATTTGAGAAAAAATCAAAATTTCATGGGATGAGACATGATGATCTGGATTACAAATGTTATAGTAGTTTTGATTTCAATTTTGCGTGAAGCACATGGGATGTGATGTTATTATTAATATTATAATGGTGTATTACATTTTTATCATATGCATGGTATGGTGTTGAAGCATCGATCATGCATCATTCATGGAGCTATATAGAATTAATATGTCGTTCATTCTTCCTTTCCATGTAGTTTGAATTATTAATTGCATGCTATCTATTATATGTCCATGGATTGATATTTCTATTGTCAAACTAACATTTCTGTAGGAATGAGTGATTAAATAATTGATTATTCAAGTGTCGCTGTCAAACTAAATGGATTGTTACCATATATCATGATGATGAAACCATAATTAATAAATTAACATATTTTTTAATTATGTGTCTATGGTTACATAGACTGAAACATTAGTTTTTTTAATACATGAATTCCAATTATAATTCAAAGAGTGTGTGTTCCACTGAAAATTAGGAATGGTGACTCATCTAATCATATAATATTATATTGCCTTTTATATTCTTCTATCTAATGTAATGGTTAGGGTGTATTTATATGAACTAACAATTGAAATTTATAATGCATTTACATGTGTAGATTTGTATTCATACTTCATCTTACTGGTATATTATGTAAATGAAAAACTTATTAAATATTAAACGAAATATGGTCTTTGTTAAATGGTTGTGCCACTTAAAACCTTTAGGGTATTTTCCAACATATATTTCGATTGATATTCTATATATCTAGACCATTAAAGTGAAATATAGAACATTACCCAAACCCGACCTTATTACTAGGTAGTAGGCAGTGTATCTCGTGATTCCCTAGAAATGATTTGATCACCAAGACCTATATTTATGAGAAGGAATAGAGGTGTGGATATTTTATTGGAAGGTGTAAACCTAGCCTATTATTTTTTATGTAGTCTTTTCAACAAATAAATACTATTTAAGGCATGTTCATGGGATTATTATGGCTATACCACAATGAAATCTAGGATTTATGTGCTAGGATGGTCGTGAAGCCCATGCTCCTATGGAGGTGGTCCTGGACCCACAGTTGATACCTCCTATAGTTCACCCCATATAACCTCTACCTTTTAATGTTTTTGGAATTTATCTCCAATTTTGAGAGGGTCTATTGTGGATTTTACAAGTTATACAAGGAGATATGTGACCTACCTCTTCTATAGTGGAGTTGATGCTTCAGTTTCTACAGTAGAATCCACCAAATTTATTAGGGTATGGTGGCCCCGAGGATGTAAAGTTATAGTTTGAGATGGTGGAATCTATTTTTGATAATATAGAAACACCTATTTTAAGGAGTTTCAATAATGCAATGTATCAGATCAAGGATCTTCCAAAATTTGTTTGGATGTTCATAACTAGGAATATCTTCAAAGGGAAATGATTTGGATGGTTTTCCAATCTGTCTTCTATGATTTACTCTTCCTTGAGAGCACGAGGGTTGATAATTCCATGTAGTTCACAAACCTATAGAAGGAATATTTTTATCTTATGGATTAATCAGTTTTTTTCAGAACATAAGTTCTCAATGGATATTTATACTACTAGTGATCTAGAGAGAGTGAGATGTTTTGAGGATATGATTAGGAATCCTATTAACAATCTCTGATGAATGGTTTTCAGTTTACTACCATGTTTTTTATATTAAACTAGACTCATATTACTGAAAAACATGATGGAATCTAGAGGTATGGATCAAAGTGGACTAGCTTCTGAAACTAGTAGTATATTAATTTTTGGTAGGAATTTTAGCTTTGAGACCTCTCATGTGGGAAGTTCTAGTCAGATTACACATATTGGTTGGTTTTTAGTAATTCTCCATTGTGGGAAGAAAGGGAAACTGAAAAATAGGTTTAAGATGGGTCCAGTTGCATTTTGATCTTGTGCAAGGTTGGGACATTTATAATGATTTTTAATGTCCTCCCTCAAGTTTCTAGTGAGAGAGTACCAACAACAAATATGGGACTTGGAATGGGATTAGTAGCTTCACATCATGTAGGGAGGTGGAGAACTACTGGTTTATTAGGATGAGGATGTTGTCATGGAAGTGGTTTCTAGACACCTTTTTCACAATTTTATTAGACCATCTATGCTCGGGGAAGTCATGTTGTATCTAATGTATGTGAAATGGTCCAGGTTTATGAAATGAAATCAATGACAGGGGAGCATATTATAGGGACTTATACCATTTTAGGTATGATTTTAGTAGAATATAACATGGTATATGTCTTATTTGATAAATGGGATATGAATTCCTTTACTTTTGTAGCTATCATGTAATGAATCAAGATCCAAATTCTGCATATATGTATGGTGATGACCCTTGAAACCCCTTTGGGTATATGATCTTAGTGTGTACTCTAATGTATTGAGTTCCCCTTGAGATTCGATGCTATCAATTTTGGTGTAAATTATTTTTCCTTGAGATGACGGTCTTTGATGTCATCCTCATGATGGATATTTTAGTTACTTATCATTTTTATATCGATTCATATTTCTGAAAGGGTTTCTTTCACATCCCTAGAGGTAAGTGCATATATTCAAAATATTGAATAGGATTTCCAGGATGGTAAAGATGGACCAAAGAATTGCAGGCTTGGTGGACTGATATTTTAAATTTATAACCATCATGTGAATGACTAGGGAAATAATTTTAGTGATTTCCATCTTATAGTACATCATTTGAGGGATATATTCCATGATGAATTCTCTCACTCACCTCTTAAGAAATTTTTGGTGTTCTCAATTGATCTATTTATGTATGTTACACCCGTGTACATCTCCCCTTACAGGATGAACACTACTAACATACAATATCTCAAGATACATTTAGTATAAATTGAAGCTATGGATTTTATATTGACATTTACTTATCCATGGGTTTCACTTGTACATTTTTTTAAAAATGAGGATGCAACCCTCATTATTTTTGTGAATTATCATTAGTTCAACTAGATTAAAGTGACGAAACAGTTTCATTTTCTTCATATAGCAACCACTTTTATTAACAATGAGGTTCTCGGGTTTTTTAAATGATTTATTTGAGGTGTGGTTTTCACTAGGTATGAGTTATACCGTCAGAAAAAAATTAGAATTTCCCATAGTTAGTATGGTATTTAGGATTACATTATTATTTATTTCAGTTTGATGAATTTTCCTTCCATTTTAAAGGACTTTATGAATCAAGTTTTATACCTATATTTGGATTCATTTATTGTAGACTTCATAGATGAAATCCTTCTATATTATCATACTTAACAAGACCATGCCAAACATTTGGATATAATAATGAATACACTAATATAGAATTAGTTGTATGATATGTTTATAAAATTCAACTTTTGGATTGAAAAGATTCCTTTCCGAGGTCATATTATCTCATTGTCATGAGTGTTAGTTGAACCAAAGAAACTGAGATTTTTAGTTATCTTTTAGAATCCCAAAAACATTATTGAAATATGTAGTTTCTTCGGGATAACATATAATTATAGTTTCTTTATTCTGTACTTCTAATACATTTCATTACATCCCATTTCATTTGATAACAATGGTGTGAATTTTATATGCTCATATTCTTGTGATATAGTCTTTCAAGATGTGAATGGTTGACTCAATTCACCACCAATTTTAATTGACTAGATCTAGGAAGAGTCTATACAGTCTATTGTGATGCATCATGTATAGTTCTTAGACAAGTTATGATTAAGGATGATTGATTTTTTGTATATGAGTATTGGAAGATGAGGCCTCATTAGAAGATTTATCAAATGAATGATCTCTATTTGGGAGTCATTTTTCAATCCTTACGTTACTGGATAAAATAATTATTGGGAAATAATTTTATAGTGTATAAAGAACAAAAAAGTCTCCAATATTCTCAATGTAGCATGAATTTATCCACAAGAATAGAGGGTGGGTTGAATACCTATAGTACTTTGATTTCAATATTACTTATATGTGTGGGAAGTGAATTGTTGTAGAGGATTATTAAAGCCAGTTGACTCAATCATAGGCAGTTTAGGAGTCATGTAGTGACTGGAAGCTTGTGGATCTATTCTCTAAGATTCACATAGGGGTATAGGACCATCATGGGAAACCAACAATTATAGATTTTTCAATGAACTCTTAACTTCTAGATTGAGTGAAGATGGGGAAACTATTATATTTTGATGGCCCAGTTTGATGGGGAAGTGTTTGAAGTGAGGATCCTCCTTAAACAAGGGTCATTGATGATGATAAGATCTTATGAATCAATGGACACATCAAGGTTTTTATAGACTTATATGAGTTATTCATATGAGTGTCTCATGATATTACTTAGGAAGTACACCTTGGGATTTTAATGATGTTTCATGATCTGCATCACTAATATTGGTGGCATGGTATGACAATAGATATAGACTGGTTTGTTACAAGGTGTTCCACCAATCAGTGGGTTATGTTAGAACACCATAAATAAGAAGGGATTCTATAAATCTTTTCCATTACAGAGTTGAATGGGGATGATTTCACTATGGATTTTTTGAACTGTTTAAAATGCTATCATTGATGTAGCGATGTAGTGTGGGTGATAATTGATGGGATCGCCAAGTTATCTAAATTTTTACCTATAAAATATTCCTTTATAATGGATGATATTTAGAGACTATATATCCGTGAGATTAGTCATTTACACAGGGTCCCTTTTAGTATAATTTCTCCTAGAGATTCTTATTTTACATCATGGTTCTGTTAGGGGATACATAAATATTTTTATATGCATGTTCATTTGTGCACAACATTAACCAATTATACTGAAGGAAAGTTAGAATGGATAATACATGTATTAGGGGACATGCTCTAATAATGCATCCTTGATTTCAAAGGATATTGGGGGAAACATATAACCTTGTCCATTTTTTTAAAAAAACATTCAATCTATGATTAACATGGTTGAATATGAGGATCTATATAGTATTGTATTCTGTAAAGACCCATAAATTTCAAGGAAATTTTTTTCTTTTGAATTTTACAAGAACGTAGTTTCTGACGGCACCTGATTCCGAGGCCCGGTGTGCCTGGAATCATTTTCCGAAGTTTGGCTCGGGTACGTTCAGTGAACGGGCGAGCGGGTTTTTCGAACTTTTGAACCGGTGCTCGGAATCGAATTCTGAGGGCACCGATGGAATCAAAGCATCAGTAATTGATTAGAAATTCCTCTTCCGGAGTTGCCTTTGCTCAGGTGTGGTTTTTTATTTTTGGGATTAAAGTTAAGAAATAAAAATAAATTGTACGACAAACTTTATTTTATTTCACTTAAGCAGCTTGGAAGCCACTTAATGCAGCTTAAGATGTGTTTATGCGGATAGGGTGCTATCCAGAAATATCCTACCCTTTTGGTAGGATATTTGTGATGTGGGGCCCACACGAGCCCCACCGTTTCTTTCCGCTAAGAAACGCACCCACGAAAACCCATCATTATGAAAGTCAACTGACGTGTTTTCTTAATTTCTTAACGCACCAATTAATTGGGCGGTTTTATTCGTTGAATTAATTCGATGAATTAATTTAATCGTTTCTTAACCTGTTTTCAATCCGTTGGCGTAATAATAAAATAAGACCAACACACGACTTCTGGAAAAATGCTCGTTGAGAGGTTTTGACAACTTTGTGCCTTCATCCTCCTTCGCGAAGAACGCGAAGAATGCGAAGAACGCGAAGAACGTGAAGAACGCCGTCACCCTTGGAGATTGACGACGCTTCTTCCGAGACTTTCTTCCCCGCAACGATCTCCGATCACCAACTGCTTGAGGTAGGAGATTTTGGGTTTCTTTTAAATCTTCTTTGTGGTTTATAACAACACATGGATTTAATCGATATAATTAAATCATCATGTTCTTGAACCTCAGAGTTCTTCGACGCGTCGTAGTATTTCGTGACGACACGAAGCACTTTTGTGACGACGTGATGCCCTTCTGCGATGATGCGACGCCTTTCCGTGACGACGCGACACCTTTCCGCGACGCGATGATCGCCTCCTTCCGCGGCGATCAAATCCGTGAAGAACGCGCGTGCGACGACTTGACGAGGTAGGGGTTGTTGTGAAATAATTTATATTCCCGTGAACGTTTCTTTTAAAATGAAGAACCCGGTTCATAAGAACAAATTTAATTCATTAAAATTGTTTTTGGTTATGTTTTCTATGTGTTGATTAATCCTCCCGATTGATACTGCCTAACGCGGAGGGTGCGGGCCAAAAAAAACACGGCCCGACAACCCTCTGCAGTTCTTCGTTGTTGTGCGGATTTGGCGGGCGACGATAAAACGTGACGCAAGGGAGATTTGATGTTTCCGTAGTGAAGAACGGGACCCGGGAGGTGCAGCGGCGTAGAAGGGAAGGAAAACGGACCACCGGAGCAACTCCGGTGGCCCGCAGAAGCCTCCGGTGGCGGCGGCCAGCGGACCCGCGACCGCGCGGTTCCGGCTCACACGCACGAGACGTGGCCTTTTCCGTGTCCGTTGACTCTAGCGCAGCCCCTCTAGGGTCGCGGCTTCTTCATCACGTGTGGGCAGAACCCCGTGGCTCCCTCGATCGGCCGCTCGGACGAGCCGAGCCGGGCCGCGCCCTGGCCGAACCGGACCGGGTCCAGCCGGGTCGGCCCGGGCCCAGACCCCTCGTCTTTGGACCATTTCAGTCTTTTGCACGTAACATGAGCTACGGGCCTCCGAACGATGTGCCATCAACGGCGATACAATCCTTGGATCGAGTCGGTCGTTTCATTATGTCGCTCTTAAGGTTTCCGGAAACTTTGGGTTCGGCCGGGTTGGTTCGTTCACGAAACCAACCGGGCCCTCGGAGCGGAAACGCTCATATCATGAGCTTCGGATGACCGATTGACGTGCCTTCGACTTCCTTGAATTCCTCTATGTGAGACGGATCTTTTGGCATACTCCGCCTGAGGTTTGGATGCAGGTGGAGTATGGTCGGGTTGGTTTTCCCTTAAAAACCAACCGGGCCCCTCGGACGAGAAAGCTAATAACTCTCAGACCGGGCATCCGACTGACGCGCCGTCTGCGGCGTTGAGTTCCGGTTGACGATACGGAACTTTTGGATACATCAACTCTGGACTTTGTGTCAGTTGATGTATCAGCCTCTCGGCTCGTGGAGCAGACCCTCCTGAATGAGTTTGCTGTGTGCGAGGACCCTAGTGCTGGCTGCAACTTCGACGGCGACGACTATATAGAGATCCTCGGTGGATTCGACTACGACGATGATGAGAACCATACGGGAATCCTTTGTGTTTTTGGTAGTGACCACAACGGTACATCTTGGGATACATCAACTCCGAACTACATGTCAGTTGATGCATCGACCACTTAGCTCGTGGAGTGGAACCTCCCAGAACAAGCATGCTGTGTGGGGAAACCGTAGAGCCGGTTGAGACTTGACGACTGTTGATCGAACGACTCAGTGTGTTACGGAGAGCCCAGTGGGGAGCGCTTGGTTACAGCGGCAGACCCATGGCGGAGGAGCGCTTGGTTGTAGTGGCAGACCCGCGGTACTCAACAGAAGAAATATCTCTATAGGCTATGAGGGGGAGCGCTTGGTTGTAGCGGCAGACCCACGACAGAGGTGCGCTTGGTTGTAGCAGCACAGGGGAGCCCTTGGTTGTAGCGGCAGACCCACGACAGAGGTGTGATTGGTTGTAAAGGCATAGGGGAGCACTTGGTTGTAGCGGCAGACCCACTACGGAGGAGCACTTGGTTGTAGTGGCACCGGAGAGCGCTTGGTAGTAGCAGCAGGCCTGCAGTACTCGATAGGTGGAGTACTATAGTAGTCCAAGGTTGGAGGGAAGCGATTGGTTGTAGCGGCATAACCACTGTGCTTGATGGTGAAGAAGTTTCCCAATAGCTATGGTTTCAACTTCACGATCGATCCTATGTGGGTCATTGCGGGGGTTAGTACCTACCGATCATTTTTGGGTCCGACGACTTAGATGAATCAGTGGCTACATCTGATCATCTCTATCGTCTTACAAAGAAGTATATCCTGTGTGAGATGAAACTCTGTTTTACTTTCCTTTGTGGATTGTGTTGAGCTATCCTGTGTGGATTTACGTTTTACATTCCTTTGTGGATTGTGTGAGCTATCCTGTGTGGATTTTACGTTTAGCTTTCCTGTGTGGACTGGGTTGTACTTGAGCTCAGATGTGGGAGCCGAGCGATTACTGATGACTTAGGTATATGAATGGGCATATACCTAAGCCGCGTCGGATGTTACTTCGTGATTGTATCTTTACTTTGTGGATTATACTTTGTGGATTTCGGGAGACCTTTGGCGGTCTCGGGGTCCCTACTGAGTAGCTTATACTCACCCATACACGGGCTATGCCCGCACTTCGTTGTGTTGGATGCAGACGACAGACAACGCTGATCGTGGTGGAGGCTTACGGAGCAGGACTGTACCTGGAGGTGGACCATTGGGCGGGACGCACTCGGAGAGGTCGGCTGGACCCGAGGAGCAGTGCAAGCTTTCTGTACCCACCATTCAGGTGTGACTTCCAGAGGACGGCTCGACGTTGCGACTTTACTTTTCAGTTGCTGTTTTTACCCTTTCAGTTGAACTTTCCAGTTGGGCTTGTATTTCCGGCCCCTTTACTTTTCCACTATTACTGTTGTACCAACTTTAACTTAATGTTTACCTTTCCACGTGCTTATTCTGTAGTGCTTGTTTACTTTTCAAAGGCAATGCCTTCCCTTTTACCGGGATTTTATGCCTTGGTGCTAGTCGTCAGCCCCTAGCCTATGGAAGGCAGGCTTGGGGTAGTCACGGCACGGGTCCCGAGGACGGGTCGTGACATATTCTTTTCACCTTTGTACTAGTTAGAGGTAGGTGAGGTAGTGCTACTTGGACCTTGTTTCATTCATGATAGTTCAAAGTAGGTTAAGTGGATTTGGAAACGAATGGCCATAGATTAGTCTACGTAGAAATAATATGTCAACCCTAATCAATGACCTATAGGGATTGAGGTTTGTGATTAGTTATTATTACCTATATCGACTATATTGGGAATTTATATTGTATGAAGAAAGGTATGTTGTATCCTTGGTTTTCTTGGACCTTTTGAGGACTTGAAGAGTGTTAGACCAGTTTTGTATCAGATTGAAATTATTGATAGATATACGGATATGAATGATATTTTAAATGTTTATTAGATTCTTCATTATTAAATTGACCTGTGTCATGCTTTCCAAATGGATGTTGTGGAACTAGATGTTGATTCTTTTTTTAGGAGTACCCTATTCGTATATTCCATCAGAGAATGAAGTCTCTCCATTGTGGGTTTATTCTAATAGTACATGTTCTATAGAAGAATATCCATATATATGAATATACTTGGTAGAGAGAGTACAACATACATGCTAAGTGATTGGAGTTATTATCAGATGACATTTAACTACCCTTGAAAGGGAAACATAGGGATGAGTTTCTCCATGGGAGAAGACTCTAATATCATTCTTTATCTCAATAAGTGGTTGGAGCTTGTTTGGAGGTTGGAGCTCTAGTTTACAGAGACAATTGGAGAGGATCGTGGTTAGAAAATGGTTGTATAAAATCATTCACCTCAATCTATGAGGCATAATATGGGTGCCACACGGTTAGTCTATTCCAGTGAAATTAAGATCGTTCTATATAGGTCTATAAAAGAGGGTGTTAATGGTCCATGCATGGTTTTTATAACCCTTTTCAACAATCTATGAGGGGTGTGTCACCTGGACAACATTTTTCCCATTGTCGGTGTATGGGTTAGCCGACCGGGTGAAAAAAAATGTGTCTCTTAAAAATTATAAATAATTACAATTTTCCCCACCATCATTATAGAACATGATAAACCGTTTCTTTTCGACTTTTGATTCCTACAGACCTATAACTAAGGAGAGAACTCTTCTCCTCATTCTAGGTTTTGAATCTGTTCCTTTAAACATATTCTTATTCGAGTTTCATATTTAATTTTTGATCGTCCCTGATAAGATCTTTAATCTACTTTCTTCATTTATTTTTTATCTATAAATCTTCATCTCTATTTAAGTGTGATCTATTATTCCTTATTTTCATGTAGTTTTTATCTTTTGTCACTTTCTTCGGATATTTAGAAAACCAAAATCCAAAATAGGACAATTGTTCGTCCACATTCATAAGGTAGATGGTCTATACCTTCTCCCAAACGTTTCATCATTTTTAAATATATTTCTAGGATTCTATATGGTGATCCTAATGGTCATTTCTCATAAATTATTTAAAAATACATAAATTATTTGTTTGAACCAAAAAATGATTCCCACATAGCACCTAGACTTGGTTAGAGGTTTTCAACCTCAAACAGAGCCTCCTCTAGGGAGTGTTCTTTTATATTCCTTGACTTAATACACACCATTAGGTGCATGATATTTCCATCTTCATGTGGGAGACTATTTTAAATTAAATGAGGTAATTAAATATGATCATTGAGATATTCCATTTTATTAAATTCTATTAAAATGGTTAAATGGTTGGATTGACTAAAACATTAAATGAGATAGATATTCTCTGGGATTATGTAATTTTATATTGATAATTGACATTTGGTGTGGTCACAAACAAAACATATGTCATTTTATATTATGTGATTGATGTTGGAAATATCGGTTTGTCACTAGATTGTTATGAAGATATGGAACCCATTTCAAGATTTCATATAAAAAATTTGGGTATCGAGGTATAGAATCTTCTACCCCTAGGTATAATTACTTACGGTGTGGAACTGACTATGGGGTTGAGGTGTGGAACATGTGACCCCTATGTATGATTAATTATAGCATGTCACCTACAACCTCTGTATTCATTCATATCTCTAGATATAGGTAGAAATGGTTATCACCTTTGGAAATGGCCTATGCAGGTATGACACTTTATTCATATATGGAGTATCCCACGCCATTTGTTTACTTCTGATCTAACATTTACTTTTGATAAACACCTATTATTATCCTTCTAATGTGGTATAACCTATTATTATAATTGTTCCTCACTAACATTTCTTTATAGCATTACCCATTATACCAATACATGATTTTTTTTATATGAACATGCTGATTTTTTTATAGAAATAGTTGGTGGTGGCCTGTTGAGTATATATCATACCCTATTTGGGACACCCAGGGCACTAGAACAGATTTTTTCATGAACAAACCTAGATGAAATTTGAATCGGTCACTCGAGGTAGCCCCACGGCATGGCCCGAGGGGCGTTTCAGATCCCCACGGGTTGTCAACTAGTTTCGGGCATGGAAATTTAACTGTTTGGAATGATTTTTCCCGTGAACAAATGTTAACCAAATAAATAAATAATGAAGATAAAAATATAACTAGCACTGGAAAGAATATAAAACTGCACATACCTTTATGTGACCACATAGGTCACCACCCATCTCAGAACCATGTTCACTCCATGAGTGATCCAACCCTAGAGAGACCTGAAACTGAAATGATAAAGTATGTGTGATAACCAAAATTCTCATTAGGAAAAGCACCATAGAATCCATAAATTACTTTTCCCATGGAAATCAATTGACACTAGTTTTGAATGCAGTTATAAAAAATAGGGTTTTCACTTTTTATTATACAAAGTGTTTCCATTTTTAAAAATCCAATGCATTCCATATCATTATTTTCAAAATAATATTACCATTTAGAAACCAAAACCATATCCAAAACCGAAGAAGTTAAAAACCTGGAAACGATGTAAATAAATAAATAGTACAGGCTGAAAACTAAAAGAAACATAAGTAAAAGTCTCGATATAGAAAATGACCATGGATGATCCTAAACATACCAAGAAGACCCATGGATGTACTCTTGTCAGAACCACCGGCCGACGTATGGTGAAGCCCCTCAGTCAATAACCAAATATCTTCTCTAACAAGGCCTCAATAGTGAAACATCCCTCTTAGCCTGTCTACAACTCTAGGAGGGCACAAACCTATCAAATAAGGGATAGAAACAAATCATCACTCGATCATCTAAATGTTTCCCTATAACCCATGTAATAGTAAACTATATAAGTGGGAGAACTTCTCACAAGTGACACACATTACCTACTGCT
Organism: Viscum album; assembly: GCA_963277665.1. Lineage (NCBI taxonomy): Eukaryota > Viridiplantae > Streptophyta > Magnoliopsida > Santalales > Viscaceae > Viscum > Viscum album. The sequence continues at coordinate 1,669,419,977 of OY728120.1, forward strand.
ACCACACTTACCTACACCATAAACGGACATCACCAATGCATTAACCCATAACGGAGATCCTAGATAGGGTTTCCCTATATATATGTACATGTTCTTATATCACAAAAAAAGTTCCAAATAGGCCGTTAAGTTATATATACATATATATAATTTCATAAAACATTTCGAGTTGAAAAATTGATTCTAGGTTTACACAACCAAATGTATTTTCCAAAAACATTTAAAAACTACTTATTAGTTAACATCAATATCATTTTATAAATACCTTGAGTTTGAAACCAGGCTGTCACATCACATTTATTTTAAAAAATACTTAATTAAGTATCAAAGATACCAACTGGTCAAACACATTTTCCAAAAAATATTCTTCTAAACAAGCAATTCCAAAAAATCCCTCAGGCTTTTTACATTACAAATTAATTAACCAAAAATATATTAAATGTACTTTCCAAAAAAAATAACAAACATCAATTTTATATTTACATTTCCAAACTGGTCTTCAAACCAACCTTCATTCACACACACCACTATTTACAAATGATAATTTCCCAATCATTAGTAAAAACGTGGAATTTAATAAAATGTTCCAAAAATTTACATTTATATCTAACCCCAATTTTCTTCCCCAACAAGATAAAAAATTGACACATAGTTAATGATGACAAAAAGGATTTACTTTGGGGATTTCATTTTTAAACCACTTCTTTAATTAACCGAAGAGAACGAACATTATTGGAAAATTGAAGGACTACTATTTCAAAAATTACAATAATTGAAGACATTTTTTTTCAAAACCAATATGAAAGGTGGCCTACGTGTTTTACAATTAAAACAAGAGACCACAAATAGTCAAAATCCATTAAAAAATACTACATCCCACACACATCACCAACCCAATATCCAAAAACTCATCACAACTCAAAAGAAACCACACACTTCACAAAAAACCCAATTTCATTTTTTAAGGAACACATAACAATTCAACATACACTCAAACACCCACCCTTTAGCGATAATCAAAAATCACCTCAAGGACTATCTTTAAAAAATTATTAATAGTGTAAAAAACTCTATCAAACTAATCAAATGCATTATTAAGGTGTGTATGATATTTAGAATTTATAAAAATAGCGCTTGGTATTTTAGTAAACACATTTGGAACATGTAGGCATAAGAATAAATTAATGATTCACGTCAAAAGTCATTTTAAAAAAGATCTAAAAATTGAAAAATAATAATAAAAAAGTCTATCCAAACAAATTATGAGCATGAGAATGAAGTTTAGAGAATTAATTAAAAGAAAAAAAGTATTAATGGAATTCATTAGAAAGTGAAATAAGAGAATTCACATACCTAAAACATGTGAAAACGTGATGATGCCTCAGCAGAAGGAAGAACACACCCAGAAGACCAATCATCCTACCGAAAATAATGAGAAAAATTAAAATCTCTATACCCAAAACCCTAAGGTTATGCCAAATTGATGAAAAACACAATTCAAATAGGAAACACACGAGAGGGGGGAACCATGAATTTGAAAGGAGGTGGTTGAGGAAGTTACTGCTGGCAATAGATATTCCTGGCAAGGGGGTGGGGTCTCGCTAAAAGTGTCACCAGAGGAGTGGATGTGCCGCCAAGGAGATGGTCCAGTTAGAGAAGAGTAAAGGTACAAGGAATCCAGAGCAGGTGGGTTCTCTAGGAAGGGATGTCCGTCCAGGGGAGTTTATGCCCTTGGAAGGGAGGTCCGACAAGGGATCTTGAACTGCTGGAAGTCGTGTAGGTACCATGGAGTGGCTACACAGATGGGGGGTGCGTCATGTATAGGTGGAATTCAGGTGGTGGGTTTGTGCTGTGGGAGTAGGGTAAAATTAGGGTAAAAAAATAAAAATTTAAAAAAATAAGATTATATTAATACTAATAAAAATAAAAACCAAAATAATACTAAAAATAATAATTTTTATTCATCTACTTTTAAATAATAATTATACTAATAACAATTGATTAAAAATTATATTTATAAAAAAATTTAATAATAAAAATATTTTTTTTCTACAAAACCAAGTTATAATTATTAGGTTTTAAACATTTAATTAATTTTTGTCTCATTAAATTTTATGATTTTAAGTAAAGGGAAACCGCATGGACATCGGGGTTGACCGCGCGGTTTCTCCCAACTGTGTGGTGCATGTTCACCGGTCTGAAACCCACCTAAACCATCAAACTGCACAAATTTTATGTTGGGATTCGTACATGAAATTCTACCAATAGTGGGTTCTCCCTACCACAAGGATTATACTAGCACAAAAATTAAAACCAAAACATGCCACCCCGTCAAGGTGGGGGGGGGGGGTCATGCAGGAACTCCAAACTGAGCCAAACGAAATTCACTAGAACAAGAGAAATAATTCCACCATTAGTACTATGATATTTACTGACACAAAAAAACCCAGTATTAGGGGAAAACTCACAAAAAATAACTCTAACTAAACAATTAACTATAAAAACCATTAACCTAGCTCACAAAACCCAATCATCCTCAAAATAGAGTCACTAAACTGGAACCATCCCATACAGGGGACAAACACACTTAAAAAATGTACGATTTTATAAAACTATATCCCAACAAATGGGACTATTTGGATTAAAATAGTATAATTTCAACATAATCTCCCAAGGAAATGATGGACATAAAATGGAGGAAAATCATCAATAGTATAAAAAAAAGAACGAAAAGTCTTGAAACATTCCAATACCAACACATAACTCAAAACCTGAACTGAGGTTTCACACACTCGGTAACTCCTAACTATGTGCGAGCTTCACCCTGTGACCTATGGATGGAGCTCTGAATACCAAATATTCTCCTACCTCATTGTACTATATGATTGACTCATGGTTATAACATCTACTTCAAGTGACGCTTCCAGCAAAACTTATCCAGATTACCCAAACAACCACAATAATGGAACATTTTTAAAGGGATGTGACATGACGGTTTCGAGAGCTCGAACCCGCCACACTGGCGGAACACAATTGAAAGGTATAACCGACTATAATCCAAAACTAATAAAGATGACTCCTTAGGAATAGATTCCTTCATCATACACTTTTCTCCATATGGCAAACCTTCTTGAGCAATTGGATAGGTTGGATTTTCATCCATCTATTCTTTGGAAACCACCATATCTAGGAAATCTTCATCCACCAGCTTCTCAAAACATAGTTCCTTAGAAAAAATTACATGAATCTTGATCTCTAGAAAATGACCCCCAATGAAGAGAGAATTCTTTATCAGATCCTGTGATGGTACCTCAGTAGAAAAGGAAACCAATTGCTTAAAGTGGTAAAAGTTGTCCTTTACCAAACACTAGAATTGTTGGATACCCAAAAGATATTCCATTTCTATTATATAAATTATTACGGTCTGAACCATTAGATCATTATAGAAAAAAAACACCCACATCATCCTGAAATGAATTGTTAGTGGGGTGAACAACTCCCATTCAACCAAACCCATACCTTCAAAAAATCTCCGGACAACCCGAACACTAACAGCCTTGGGTGTTCCCAATATCCTAAAGATGCACTCTACCTATTAAAGACACAAAACTACCTTTAAAAAACCTTGATCATCGAGATGAATAGGCAGTGTTTGAGAAGGACCAAAAAGTGGGATGACTCGTTTGAAAATTTGGAGACCCATCTAGGTGAAATTTAATTATCAACAAATAAAAACCAAATCCAAAACCAATATCAATCCAAAGAAAGATTAATTAAATAACCTACATCTAGAAACAACCAAAAAATTATAAACGAGGCCAAACCATTTCTTACAAAAACACCACATTCATATAATTTTAAAAAATGCATTTTCCAAGGTAAATCTCTAAAATCCAAATGCCACTATACCAATTTAAGATCATTTGAAAGAAGCAGTTCCATTTCAAAACTATTTTCATCTACAAAATCACACTTACACAAACAAAAACAATGAAAAGGCACAAATCATATCAAATTATCAGTAGAAGGGACTAACATCTATTCATAACTCAATGAAATGATAGTGGACCATTCCCTAGGAAAATCAAAATGCTAAGAGGGACTTAAACGATACACTTGGACTCCACATGGGTCAACACTCCATGTGGGATCACAACGGGACACCAGCTCTCCTCTGTTGTCATCCCTTAATCCAAAATAAGGACAAAATAATTGAATCCCTAAATACCCTTGGTAAATCAAGGACTAGTACAAGAAATAGTTCACAACACTCTTCCTATACCTACCTGCCAAGTCCCAATATTACTAATCTCTATAAACCAAACCCTCCAAATAAAAATGGCCTCATGTGATAACATTTTTTATGAACCAAACTAGGTCAATCCTGAACCCGTCACTTGAGTCGGCCTGCAGCATGGCCCAAGGGGCCTTCCTGATCCCCAAGGGATGGAAACTAATGATGAACATCAAAATTTAACGGTTGGGAATGATTTTTCCCATGAAAAAATATAACCAAATAAATAAATATTGGCGATAAAAATAATACTACCACTAGAAAGAATACAAAACTATACATACCTCTATGTGATCTCATAGGTCACCACCCAACTCAAAACCATGTTCGTTCTCTGTGTGCTCCAACACTAGAGGGACTTGAAACTTATAAGACAATATATGGGTGATAACCAAAATTATTAGTAGATAAAAACACCATAGAATCCATATATTTTCTTTCCCAAGTCAATCCATTAACAGTATTTTTGAATACAGGTATAAAAATGAGGCTTTTCACTTTTTATTAAACATAATATTTCCATTTTTAAAAATCCAACGCATTCCAAAACATTATTTTCAAAATAATATTACCATTTCAAAACCAAAACCCAAACCCAAACCCATGTTTTCAAAAACCATACTAAGATGTGAATAAATAAATAGTGCATGTTGTAAACTAAAAGCAAAAATAGTAAACAATTTAATACAGACAATGACCATGGGAGATCCGAAACATCCCTAGAAGACCTGTGGATGTACTCATTTTAGAACCACTTTTCATCGTATGGTGAAGCCCCTAAGTCAATAACCAACTAGCTACCATAACGTAGCCTCACTAGTGGCACATCCCTCCTAGCATGTCTACAACTCCAGGAGGGAAATAACCCATCTAATCGGGGCTATAAAATAACCTTCACTCAATCATCTAAAAGAATCCCAAGATTCCTTGGTAAAATAGAACTGTGTAAGTGGGAGGCCCTCACATGCATGACTCATCTTACCTACCGCCACTACACTTGCTTACCCCAAACACGAACATCACACGTGCGATAACACATAAGGGATATGCTAGATAGGGCTTCCCTATAAATAAATAAGTATATATATATATATATTTGCGTGTTCTTATATCATATAAATAAAGTTCCAACTAAGACATCATGTTTTTTATATATTTATATCATTTCATAAAAGATTTTGAGTTGACAAACGGATTTTTGTTTTACACAACCAAATGTATTTTCAAATAACCTTTAAAAAATACATCAAAAGCAACATCAGTATCATTATATAAAACACCTTGAGTTTCCAACTGGGATATCACGTCACATTTCTTCTAAAAAATACCTCAAGACATTCAATGAATCCATCTGGGCACACAAATTTTACAAACCACATTCTTTCAAACACAAAATTCCAAATGGGCCCTCAAGATTTATACATTCCAAATACATTTACCAAAAAGGCTTTAAATTTTCTTTCCAGAAACAATATGAAACATCACTTTTATATTTCCATTTCCAACCGGGCCTTTATACCAAACATCAATCACATACACCTCAATCTCCAAAATAGAATTTCCCAAACATCAGAAAAAACATTTAATTTAATAAAAAAATTAAAACATTCCATTTACATCAAGCCCCATTTTTATTCACCGACAATAAAAAAACATGAAATGCACTTAAAGATACCATATGGGCTTGCCTTTATATATTTCATTTTTAAACAACTTTTGGAATTAACCCAAGAGAACCAAAATTATTTGAAAATCAGAAGACAATAGTTTCCACTCCCATAATAATAAAAGGAATTTTTTTCCAAAAACAATTTTAAAGGGGGAATAAATGTTTTACAATTAAAATGAGAGACCACAAATAGTTAACATGCGTTAAAAATAAACCACTTCCCACAAAAATCACCAATTCAATTTAAAAAATATCATCATAACTCAAAATAAACCACACACATTACAAAACACCCAATTTCTTTATTTTAAGGAACACATAACAATTCAACAAACAATCAAACACACACCGTTAGGAGATAATAATGAATATTCTCAAGAACTATATTTAATAAATTCTACAAACATGAAAGCACTCAAAAAACAAATCAAGTTCATTAAAAAGGTACATATCATATTTTGAAGTTATAAAAATTAACATGGAATTAATGTAAACATATTTTATACATGTAGGAATACGAATAAATTTAATATTCACATCAAAATTCATTTTAACATGTTCTAAAAATTAAATAAAACACTAAAATAGTCTAGACAAACAAATTATGAGTATGAGAATTTAGTTTAAAGAATTAAATAAAATAACAAAACTATTAACTAATTTATTCAAGAAAGATAAAAATATGAATTCACCTACCTCAATCACATGAAAATGCAACGATGCCTCAGTGGAAGGAAGAAAACACCCAGAAGACCAAACCTCTTACCCAAGATAATGATAAAATCGAATTTTCTATACCCAAAACCCTAGAGTTAGGCCAAATTTAAGAAAAAAATTATTCAAAGGGAAACACACCATAGGGTGGAAACCATGTGATGGAGAGGAGGTAGCTAGGGCAGTCACTACTGGTGCGGGAGGCACCGAATAATGGGGGTTATTCCGGTACTATTTCCAGAGGAGAGGATACCCCACTGGGGAGATGCTCCAATCATAGAAGGGGAAATGTGTAAGGAAGCCAGGGCATGGGGGTTTTTCGGGAAGGGGGCTATAGATAGAGGAGTTCATTCCGGTGGAAGGGAGGTCCATCTAGGGAGCTCGTGCTTCTAGAAGTCATGCAGGTAGTAGGGAGGGGTTGCACAGATCATGGTGGGAGGGTTGCATTGCGTAAAGGAGGAAACCAGGGGGTTAGTTTGCGCCATGTGAGGAGGGTAGAATTAGGGTAAAAAAAACAAAATAAGATTATGTTAATAATAAAAATAATATAAAAACAATAATTTTAAATTTAATATTTTTTATTCATCTCATTTTAAATAATAACGATTTTAATAACAATTGAATGTTAATTACATTAATGAAAATTTTTAATAATAATTTTTTATATCTACACAAAAAAGTTATTATTATTGTATCTTAAAATTGTATTCTACTTTATTATCATAATATTTTATTAGTTTAAGTAATGGGATGTTGCATGGGCAGCGGGGTCGACTCCACGATTACCTGTGAAAGTGAGGTGCCCGTACACCAGTCTGAAAGCTAACAAAATAATCAAACCTTGAAAATTTTAAGTCAAGATCTTAACTCGAACTTCAACTAGAGATCCAACCTTGAAAAATAATAAAAAATAAAAGAAACCCATGGTTAGAGTTTTAATGATTTCATTAATTATGTTAGGGTTAAATGAATGTGTTGGGTCTTGGATGCATGATTGTTTACAACATGGTATCATGGGGGGGGGGGGCAGGTAATGAGTAGACATTGGCTTATGATACTATTAGAAATAAACTTTTTGGAATTTCGCAATTTTTATACATGTGTTGTAATAGATTTATAGTAACTTGTTATTAATTTTTCTTCGATATAGCTCCATCACATACTCATCATTTTCTTACGATGATTCCTTTGGATTTGATCATTATTACTATTGCCTGCATGATTAAATTTCGTTGATCTATTTTCTGTTATCATGCTTCCATTATTTATTCTTTTATTAGTCTATTGTTCTACTCTAACCATGAGGGTATATTCTCCCCACCATACCACCATGGGAACCGTCTAATAGTTTTTAGCATATGGAATATAGAGAGGGAATCTTGAGCCCATGTGACCATCATTTTTAGGTTATTTATGTGTAAATTGGGTCAGAGATGTAACAATGATACTTAAAATTAAGTTCAATAATTGTAAAATATTAGTCTCTATAAATTTGGTCAAATATGTCATCAATATGTGGTAGATGATATTTTTCCTTATCATAATATCATTTATTTCAATATAATCAATGCACAAGCTCATAGATCCATCTTTCTTTTTATTGAAAAGAACATGGGATCCCCAAGGTGAAACAACAGGAAGTATAAATCCATTATCACACAACTCCTCTATTTGATTCTTTAACTCCCCTAATTCATCAATGTCCATTATATATAGAGTCAATGAAATTGGACTTGTTTCATGGATTCAATAGATGCAAAAATAATATTAAAACTATAATGGATATCTAGTTAATTCCTCATGAGATACGTCAATGTATTCCTAAACAATATTTATATTCTAAATTTGAATGTTAAATTTTCCATTTGTAGGTAGTGTTTTCCCTTCATCCCCATGAATATTATTTTTATGAGCTAATAGGGGTGTATCTAGAGATTATTCAAATGACAAAGTATCCCCTCAAAATATAAGTAATTACACATCTTCATTATGAATCGTAATTTCCTTCACTTTAAAATGAATTTTTTCATCATAATTTGAAATCTAATACATACCAATGCTTATTTAAAAATAAACCCTAAAAATAATAGTAAATTACGTATAAATGTAGTATTTATGTTTCATGATTGTAAATAACTAACACAACCATGTTTCAATGATAATTCCATTAGATTTTTTTACTAACAACAACCTTTTTCAGTTATTAGGGAAATTACTCATTTTCAATGAAAACATAGAAAATATAAAAGAGAGAGAAGATCATGAGTCAATTAAAGAGTTGTCTATATTTTATTATATGATTATTGTACATTCCACCATGTATTTAAGAACTTTAAAAATAGATGTACTGATCACGTAAACAAGTCCATATCCCCTTGGCCTATTCCATGGTAGATTCCCTTTACAATCTAGAAATTGGTAAGAATAATCCCCCAATTATATACAGTTAGAGAACTGGAAAGTAGTGTTATATTTATTTTCCTTATAATCATTTGCTAAATTAACCTCGTCTCTATACTTATAAAAAACTCTCATTCCCTTCAATCATTTTCCTAGATGTTTCATTCCCTAGTTTTTACATGATGAAAGATACTTCATTCACTTATTTTCTTTGAATCATTACTTTTTCATAGTGGTCATCTATCCTCTTCATTTCATTATTTCCCTTGAATATATTGGATCTATAAAATTCATCCACTATTTTAATACCACTTTACATTATATTAAAATATGATGAAACTATTTGATAAACTATTTCCCTTCAGATACTCAATATCATCCCATTCAAAAATGGCCAATATTGGTTTATAAATAATGTATATAGTTATATAAATCCATGGATAATTAAATAAATATATTCTCAAAATCATCCGCACATTATTATTCATTCCACTTTAAAATGAGGAACTTTCACTCCATTTCAGTTCATTTTATTGAGTGAAGTAGTTATCAATGAAAATAACTTTTAATGTTATCTAATACATGATTTATACTTCCTAAGTCCCTTTAGAGTTTTAAATAAATGAAAACATTTATCTGTAGCTCTTTTCAATCAATAATCTTCTAGAATAAATTTAATAATTTCATTAAATGACAAAGAGTGGAATAACTTTTCAGGAGACTTAATCCATTGGTATAATACCAATGGATTATAAAATACTCTAAAATACAGAGTATTATGTCTCATGATGTAATAAAATATAAAATAATCATAGTAGAATAACAGGTTGACACATTCAAGAAAGTTTTTTTATCATAACCAAATATTCCACCCTAATATGGCTATGATATGATCATTTCCACTACTAAATTATTACACAGAGTTAGTTCAATATTTGGATGAATAATGAGAAATAAAAAATTCTTATAATTGAATTAGTTTTCAAATACTATAAGGGATTATAATTATTCTCATGTTAGATATGTTCATTTAAAATCATGTTCCCATGTATTATATTAAAGTCCCTCTATTAACAACTGAAACAATATGAAATAAATTAACCTAAAACTGATGTATTATTAATTCATAAGGGTGGAACCTTAAACATTACATAATGTGGAATTTTATGAAAAAGAATTCATTCTCTTACATCTGACGATCCTTTGATGAATAGAGTTTTGGAGAATTACTTAAAAACTCATAGATGATAATCTCACATATTATAAAGTAGAATATTATTATTACTATCGTTTTCCCCATAATATAAGAATGTAAAAATAAAACACATTTACTTTTCCTAAAAATCATCATGACATTCAACATGAATTGCTCCCTTCTGTTACCCATCCTTTAACCCACTGAACCCATTTTAAAAACGTGGTATGAGTATATATATATCAGTAAGGGACATATTAAAGAATAAATTCATTAGTCCACTGAAATAAAAGAAACCAGTGAAATATATTTTCATCAAAACATCCCTTTTTACCCAAAGGGTATCCTTTTTCAATTAAAAATAACTTTATCTTACCTTTTTAAATCATGTTATTTCCAATATTAATCATTATAATCATAGAAAATTAATATATGTGTATTGGTATATCATCATTATAGAACAATTAAAAACCCCTTAAAAATTTTAATATCTGTAGGATTGACTTATAATATAATTATATGGATAAAATCTTCATTACCCAATGCATTTGAGAATTATATGGATACACCCATCATATAATCTATATAGGGCTCACCCAATAGCTATAACTGGGATTAACCCACCATATATAGAATTTATAAGAACCATAAAATTAATAAATTAAATTAATATTAAAACATTTAATCGAAAACCCTTTAAAAATTCATTTATACCCTTATGAAAGACACTTTCTGATAACAATATACACTTTTATTTCAAACCCAAATTTCAATACCGAAATACCCCGAAAAGGGAAAGCATGCTATTTTTTAATAAAAAACTAAATATCTTAAAAGAATCCAAATTTCAAATATAAGTTATTATGGCATCAAATTTCATTGTTTTCATATACATTAAAATAGAACATTTGATTGTCTTTTGTAAGGAAATTCAAACATTATTTCAAAATAATCCTTTCTAGAAACCTTGAAAATAATCTCAAGGAGACAGAAAATTTACTTCATAAAATTTTTATATCAATATAATAATTTTAAAATTATGGACCTAGGTGAAACATAGTTAAAAAATAAATCATTAGATTATGTTTCTATAAAATAATGTCCCTTACATAAAACATTAAAAAGATTGTTTAAAAAAACAGTATTAATATAGTGACATATTGTCAAATTTGAAATTTATAATAAATTTAAGAATAAATATTAATATTATTGAAACATTTAGAATAAAAATTTCATTTAATAAAAATATTTTAAAAATAATTCATTAAAACATTTTGAATAAGGTTTTATGTTAAAGTGTCCCTTACCTTGAAAGAAAATCACCTTGTACATTCATTACCATCCTAAATAACAAAAAGAAATTAATTTCATTACATTATTATGAAATTTTATCAAGTTTTTTATACCTTTTTTTATATCTTACCATGTTATAAACTGTTAGTCAATCATTTAAGTTATCAATGGATTTTTTTATTGTATTTTTCTTATATGTCAAAAATGATTTCGATAGGATGAATATGGCCAAAGAAGTAATTTCTTCATCATTTATAGAATATTAATCATGAAATACATATCATTTTAATACAAAAATTATACTTATAAAAACAATAATGAAGGATTGTTATGAAAAATGAACTATGTTTCGATCATGATGACTGTAGGTTGTGTATACGCCTGAGTTACGTTTCTTATTTTCAAATATCACTATTGTAAAAATGTAACTAATATTTTATCTTTAAAAAATTATAATAATAAAATAATTAAAATATTATTTCTTTAAATATAATCATATATATCATCCATGTTATGTGGTGATGAAAAAATAATCACATCGCTTTGTGGATGTGGTAGTCCACGCGTATATATGATCAACGTTATCATATTACACTGAGTAGAAAGGTAAAACAAATGTGATATATTATCTATTAAAAATGATAAGTATTTCATTAATACCATATATATATATATATATTATTCAACACTAAAACTATCCTTTAGTGGTGATGATGAAAAATGAATTACATCAGTCTGCGAGGAGGTAATCCTCTATACAAACAAATGATGGTTTTGTTTCACATTTGATGGAATATGATATGTATTTAGGTTATTACAATATAGTAATAACATCTTAGTATATGGGAGATACATACGTTTTTATATCATCTTGGATTAAGAATATTATGATGATTTGGAAGAAGAAACAAAACAAAACACTCAGTTAATAATGATACATATTGTTCATATCGCCTCCTTTGAAATATAAAAAAAAATCCTTAATAGATTATCTTTATAAATAGTAAGTGGCATCTAGGATGTGGGGAGGGATGTATGAATTGTATTTAGGTATTATTTTATGAAATTTTGTTTTTGGTTTGAAGTGGAGAGGATAGTGGGTTACCTTTTATAAGTGGGGGGGGGGGGGAGATTACACACTTGGTTGTTTTATAAATATATAGTTATAACCATGTTTTCCACATGCATGAAGGATAAAAAATGTAACAATACTAATTATTAGATGATATATGGTCTAAATACATAAATAAAATTGATTTTAGATAAGTTTTTATTTAAATTTAATGTTTAAATTTTTAGTTTAACCCTTGATAAAACTATTTTACCTTAACCATGGTAAAATATTTTTACAATTTTCACTATTCATTATGACAAAAAATAAATTTGAACATAGAATATGATATAAATTATACTGATTCCAAATATGGAATCATTTTTTATAAATTCAATTTTTATATTCCCAAACCTTTTAAACATATTATTACACATGTTTTAATATTAAATTACATTAATTACAAACCCAAGATAGTGAGGCCTAGTGTCTTTAGAAGAGTATGTTCATATTACCTCAAAGTGAAACTAAAATAAGAGTTTATACTTTTTTCTCACTAATGGGATACTAAATCTTTAATATATCCTAAAATATAATAAGAAAATTTAGGGTATGCATAAAAAAAATATGTGACAAAAAAATACCAATAAGAGAAAAAAACATGATAAGGAAACATAACGTCTGAGCCTATTGAATAACATTATATAAAAAAATATAAGGATGAAGAGTGATAAAATGGGATCATAACACAATGAAAAATATATTACATGATCATTTAATCCTATGATATTTGGAATAAGTATAAAACATGACATAATCATTATTTGAGTATAACTACTAAGAAAAATTCACAGGTTAGATCGAGTCATGTAATGGATTGGGTTCCCTCCATGATACCATACATGACGTCTCATAAGACTAAAACATTAACAAATTAATTAAAGGTTTAAATAAATTTTGGTCATCCAGTAAAATTAATTTCCTGTACATTCAAATGTGTTCCATATAAGAAAATTAATCATAAGTCTTAAACATAAGAATCACCCTTGGAAATAAAATGGGTTATATATTCGGGAGACATATCATAGTCAATGGAAATTTTATAATGAAGGAAATTGAGAAATGAGAATAATTAGTTAATTATACCATAAAATGAATGTATAGTGAGGATTTTATATATGTAGGATCAATATATATATATATTAAAATCATTTTATAACGTTAATTTTTGTTGTTGTTGATAAAGTTAAATAATTTCTTAAATATTCCAAAATAGTTTCGAGGAAAATAAACATGCCACTTTGAAAATAAATATTAAAAAACAAAAAAACAAAAAATATTGTTACAATCCTTTTATTTTATTATTTACATAGAATTTTTTAATTTAATATTCAATGAAAATATTATAGTATAATTCAATAAATGTTGTATAAGTTATAAATTTTTCTTTCACATTTTATAAGAAAAGTAAAAAAAGAGACTTATTTAGAAAATGATGAGAATATTCCTTTAAAATAATTAAAATTAAATCATGGGTCACAAATTTGTTTAATAAATAATTTAAATTATAAAAAATAGTTTTTTTTAGAAATCGAGTATTTAGAAGGAAAATTATTTTTTACTGAATAGATAAATGAAGTCGGATTTTATTAAAAACACATTATCAATAACTTAATGTACATAAGAGAGTAAAATGGTAATATGATTTTAAAAATTAATAAATTTCTATAGTTGAATAACATAAAAAATTTCATTAGATAATAATAAAATAATATCATTCAATGGAAATTCAACTATAAGAAATCCTAATTAAAATGATATTGAAGCATAAACTCTTACTAATTTTGTAACATTTAAATTATAAATGCCCTGATTTAAGTAAGTGAATTGAAACCCAAGTAAAATTATATATGAATTCCACATTATATAATTTTTAAAGGGGAATTATATGATATATATAAAATTAATTAGGTTTATATAATAACATGCATCTCATAGGATTATTTATTATGATGGAAACCCTTACCCCAAGTCCAAATATATCATGTGTGTATTTTAGCTACTATGTAATGAAAATATAATTTATTTTCTTAATTAAATACTATAGTTTTAATCCCTTACACTAAAACCATTTTATTAATTTATTTTAATGACTTATTTAATTACTTAATCAGTCATGTCCATGTCTTGTGTCTTAATGATACTAAATTCATTATTTCTTAATGACATCAGTGTGTTGACCAAGGTAAAAGGGGTAATTGATCCATCATGTCCAAAAAAATACTATCGAAATATTTATCATTTTTATACTTAAATTATAATGTTATAAATAAAAATGAATTATGGTTATGAAAAATGACTATATTACAATAATTGACATGGTAGGTCATACGTCTACATGTGTAACATTTCAATTTTTCAAAAATCACAAATTAAATAAGTTAAGTGTTATTTTACAATTAAATAATTATCAAAATATCATAAATAACATATTTTTTATTTAAATAAACTTACATAAACTATCCACGTAATAATGTAATAAAAATGAATCACATCGCTTTGTGAGGCGGTAGTTTGATGTATACATTAGCGATGTTATCATTGTTAAATTGATGGTAATATATGAAATTGTAAGATATATTAAATTTTCATAATTATTAATATTTCATGAATATAAGATATAACCATTAAATCCATCATTATGAGCATCCATGGAGGTGATTATGGAAGTATAATTAAATTGATCTATTGGGCAGTAGTTTTTCATACACAGAAAGGATTATTTTCATTCCTATTTGATGGATGTGGAGATGAATTAATGTTATGAAATCAAGAAAATAAAATATCTGTAGAAAAAATTTACTAATTTTATTATATTTTAAATTTTTATAAATACTTGAAGGAGGAAAAATAATAATAAAAATGAAGGATCTTGGTGAAGATGATTACCTCTTCTTCGGACCACAAATTTAGGACTATTCCTACATCCAACATATATATTTTTTTTATCAAAAAAAGGATTCTACGATTATTCTGTGGAAGTAATTATATGAGTTTAGTAGGTGTTGGACCCCAAAAAAAGTTTTTTATATGTGGAAAGGTGATTAGATGGGTTTCCTTTTTATAAAAGTGGTGGAGCGGGATTCTAATCAATACCCAAAACTATTTAGTAATGAGAAGTCACTCTCATGAAAAGTGACTAAAAATTAAAAACAAAAGGAATTTAAGAGGTGTAAATACTATCCAAAAATCTAAAATTCAAAATAAACATTCATTAAACACTTTATCCTCTTCACCTCTAAGGTTACTCAATTTTACCCTTTTAAATTTTTACCATTGATACTAGTCTCTTACTGTTCTTTCTATTCATTTTGAAAAAAATTAAGTATAACTAATTATATATTATATATTATTTTGATTAAAATTATAGAATCCATTTTATTAAATTCCTTTCTTATACATGGAAGATTTAATTTAAAATTAATCATGTAGACGTGTCAAAAAATAGTTTTTCAAGATTTGCATTTTCCAAACATTAAATGATTTTATAATTACTATATGACAAGTAATAATATTTAAATGAATTTAAATTTAAATTTATATGTATATAATATATAAATTTACTATAAATAATTTCTTATTAGGGGTTATTTTAGTTTCTTAAAATGGAGAAATATTATTTACTTTCATAAAGTTTTTAGAAAAATGATTTTTAAAGAATAAAAAAAGACACATTTAATTCATGTATAAATATGATTCAGAAGTAATTACTAAGAGATAATCAGATTAAATAACCCTTTTTTTAATTTTAAATCATATTAAATGAATACTTTGTATTTTAAATTACATACTTTATAAAAATAAATGCTATTTTTACAAAAAATCTATATTTTCACTATTCTCCGAAATATCAATATTTTCCAAAAAAAAGAAAATTATACCCTAAGTTAATATTGATATGATAATTTATAAAATTATGTTAATTTTATAAAATACCATTTCATAAATATTTAAAAAACATATTATTAATTCTTCCCATGAAATTTAATAAAAAACATTTTTTAAATAAAGGTTTTTATTAAAAATTAATTTTTGATTTCTTATGTATTTATAAATACATTTATATTGAGTAGAACCATTATATATATTTCACTAATTAGTTAGTACAGTTTTTAAATTACAGTTTAATGGCTAAGACATAATGATAACATTTAAATAATGGTATTTTACTATTATGGTATAATTTGATTAGAATCAGTGGTTTGTTTTGAATAAATTAGAAAAAATACTATTTTTTTGAAATATTTTTGTGTTACAATATAATCCATTTAAAAACCTGTGCCCTAAAAATTTGAAATTTGTCTCAGTAATCAAGGGTTTCAAAATTAAAAATTCCATTTCTGGAAAATCGACATTGTAAATAGGTTTGATAAAACATCATCATAAAAGGGGGGATGGGAAATAGAAAGGTCATCTAGAATACCACATGAATAGGTTTCTAGGTAAGCGAAATATGTTGGGAAGTTAAAATATTGATATGTATGAAAATAAAAATTAACTATATTGGTATATGGAGATCATTTATCATAACAAATTGAATGATTAAGACAAAGTTAAAAACTAGGAAATCATAAATCTCTGATTAATTGAAAGGCAATTTATCCATCCAATCTGAAGGTAATATGATAATTTTTTTGTTTCAATAACATTTTCTAAGAGTTAAGGGATTGTTTTTTCTAAAACAATATAGAACTTTAGAAAAAATACTCATTAGAGATTTTTTTAATTTATAATCCCAATTTAATCCATTTATCAAGTTTCAATCAATTTACACTTTACCTATTATTCTATGAAATAAATATCTAATGTGAAGTTTTTTTATTCTCGAAGCACTAAAATTACCTTTTACCATATCATAATATCTAAAAATGGGTAACAGGTTATTCCTCCAATATTTAAAAATAAAAAATGATTTTCACAAGTTATGATAATATTAATAATTAATGTATTAATCTCCAAAATTAAACAATAAAAGAAATGTTTTAACATAGATCTTTATTTAAATAAGTAACCCTATATCCCAAATCGCCTAAATAAAATGAATAATAAATAAGGTTTCAACCTCAATAACAATCTCGTACCCTTCAACTAACATTTCCCAAAACATGATAGAACAATATCTAAATAATCCTTTAAATCAAAAATAATCATTATATACATCTCAGTCTAATTGAATGTTTCAAAAAATATGATGAACAACCTCAAAATTACATTAATCGTCCAATCATTTTTTTATCATTAAAGTATTCAAAAAGGATTATATTTTTTCCTATATTTTCAAAAAAAAGTAATTAAATATAATTACACGAATTTCATGAACATATAAAAAATTATATTTTACTCAATCATGTTTTTACCATAAAATATCACCATACCATTAAATCACCATTTTTTCTTTAGTACCATTAATTATATTATTAAAATTACTTAAATAAAAAAGTATTGTAGAACAATCCTTAAAAGATTCATAATTCTAATCACTTTAATAAAATTGATAAAAATACTTCCACAACACAATTATTTAGTTATATCACAAATACACATCAATAATTTATCTTCAATGATTTTAATAACATATTCTTCAAGGAATTAATCCTTGGATTAGGGAATTACCTCAAATAGTGACCACGTAACCCAAATTTTTGACATTATAATGTTAGATATTCCTTAGGTTAAAAATTATTTCATTCCATCTTTTCAATAAAACTCTTAATTTTTATTGTATAATTAGCTACATTTTTCCACCTTTCCCACACATAAAGCAAAATCCAGTTACATTAAGGCATTTTCCATACTACCTTATCCAATATTTTTTACTTGTGTGAAATAGAGAATTATTTTATTTGTTATATTAAACACTTTCACATCCTTGAAATTACAATATACTCTTATTTGTTGTGTTTTAAAATTCAACTATTTTCTAGTTTTTAACAATTATTCATGAAATCCAATTTTTCATGATCAAAAGATGTATAACATCTAATCGCATTATGTTAGGAATATCATTGAGTAAATCATTAAATTTTCCATCCCAATGGTTGTTGAAACAATTTCTCCTATTTCATAAAATTTACTAATAGAAATAATTAAAAATTTATGAAAATACATTAACATATAAAATGGAAATATTTAAATATAAATGGAATGACTAATAATTGATAAATATAACCTGACTTATGTGTGTCTAGGATTCAATCTAGGTTTTCCACGATAAAGATTCTAATTAGGTTTTCGAATTTTTTTCATGTCCTTTATAATTGTTTCTAAAGAGTTTCTTAATATCCAAAACATTTCCCCCAGGTGTGTCAATCTAGGTTCATAATAAGGATGGATTTTATGTACTAGGTAACACTCAATTCAATCACAATGGTCCCTTTTCAAATTTATTACCCATAAGTTTATTTGTTTTAAAAACATGTCCACATATAGTGTCATGAAAGAGATATAATTACTTAGAAACCACTCACTCTAAACTCCACCAGAATTCTAGGATATTTTCCTATACATAGAATTATTCTTGGATCCTTCCCTAGGTTTCTAACAAATTTTTTAACAACCTATTTTTCATATGTTAAAAAAATAAACTGATATCAATTATAGAGAACTAGGAATTTTAAACATGTTATTAGATGGTTTTTAAACAAAAAAATCATTTAAGTAGACCCAAAAGATCAAAATCCATTTTTAATTTAGAAGACATAGTTTATATTACATCAATGTGAGACTAAAATAAGACCTTTTATTTTGTTTGATATAATGAGCGCCTAAATCCTTCAATGATTCTAAAATTATATTTGAATCTTGGGGAATTCATATATAAAATTGTTGAGCTAAAAATTCCATTAAGGGAATTATCATAACAAGGAAACATAACATGCGAATCAAAGGTATAACATGATATCAGAAAAGTGAGGGTTAAAGAGTCATCACATGGGATAATAACATAAATAAAATTGTATCATAACAACATGGAATCCAAGTAAATGTATAAGAAACATAAAACATGACATAAATATATGTTTTCTCTAACTACTGATATAACATCACATGTTGGACATAGTCCCATAATGGATTAGGTTCAATCCATAATCATATACATGATGTATCATGATACTAAAACATCACCCAATTCATTACATGGATATATAATTCTTGACACAAACATCACATTAATTTAATCTAAATTCCTATTTTTTCCAAATAAGGAATTTAATCATAAGGTATAAACATTATAATTTCCCATGGAATGAAAACTAATTTCATAATATTTCCTTAGATCATAATTAAATGAAATTTCAAAGTGATAGCATTTTAGAAATGATCATAACTACTTTATTAAACCATTCAATTAAGGTTAAGTGGGAAATTTATATATGTAAGATACATATATACATATTTTTGAATTATTTCATAAAAATAAAGGTTGTTGTTGTTGATGAATATAAATAATTTTAAAAAGGTGGAAAAAGTATTGGGGAAAATAACCTCTTCACATTGAAATATTTTTTTTTAAAAAAATAAACTAAATATTTTTTAAATAAATTTATTTGAAAATATACATGAAAATATATAATTTAATATTCATATTAAATAAGGTTATATAATTTTGTATATTCATTTTTTGTTAAAAAAAATTATGTTCACATTTTGTAAGAAATGAAAAAATACATCTTTCAAAAAATTACGGGGAGACTACTTCTGAACAATTTTTTACAAGTAACATGCGGTTAAATTTAGTTAATAAATAATTTCTTATTATTAAAAGAATATTTAAAAATTTTTGAAAAAAATTGATTTGGAAGGGAATTGATTTTCAACTCTATAGAAATATGAACTCAAATATTCACGAAATAATTTCATCAATAATTTTAACTTCATGTGAGTAGAAAATGATAATGTTACATGAATAATTCATAAATATACATATGATAAGAAAATTAATTGGGTTTATTAGACAACAATCAACTAATTTCTGTCAATGTAAATTCAAACATAAACAATCCTAATTAAAATAATATTTTTGAATAAACCCTTTTTGCTTTCGTACTTTTTGATTCATAACCCTCTTTAATAAAGTAACTGAATTTTAACATGGAATACTATGATGAATTAATTATTAATTATATTATATCTAAAGGGTAATAATTTACATCATAAAACTAAATTATGTGTAAAAAATGACATTTTTCTCAATGAATAAAGTTTTGAGATGGAAACCCTTACCTAGAGTCCAGACTTTTCATTTATGTATTTTATCACCTATTGAGTAAAGTTATATAAATTTTTTTCTTAAGAAATTTTTTAATTTTAATTACCTTATATTTAAACAATTTACTTCATTTATTTTAAGGTGTTATTTAATTAATTAATTTGTTATGTCCACATTAGGTGTTTTCAGGATGCTTAGTTAATAATTTGAAAAGTGATTTAGTGTGTGAATCAATGTCAAAGAGGTAATTGTTCTTTCATATCTAGAATAACAATAATTACATAATTATAATTTTAATACTTAAATTTTAATTTAAAAATAAATATTATGTACGGTTCTAAAAAATGAACTATGTTACAATAATTGAGACGATAGATCATACCTATGACTCAGTAACATTTCCATTTTAAAATGATATGACAGACAGAACATAATTATTATTTTAACATTATATAATTACAATAATATCATAAATATAATATTATTTCTTTAAATTCACTTTCATATACCATCCATGTGATGCGGTCACAAATAAATGATTCATGTCACTTCACAAGGTTGTAGTCTACTGTACACACGAATAATATTACCATTTTTCAATGGAGGGAAAGGTATGAAATTATATGATATATTAATTTTATATAATGATTAATATGTAATTAATATCAAATATAAACATTAAATCCACCATTAATAATTTAAATTAGAGGTGATGAGGGGAAAAGAATGACAATGGTCCATGAGGCGACAATTTATCATCCACACAAATAGGGGGTTTGCATCCAATTTAATAGAAGAGGAGACGAATGAATATTATTCCATAAAAATAATAGCATTTCAAAATCAAATAAATATTGAAGTTATAATATTGGAATTTTTAATACATTATTTATGGTAGGAAAATAAAATAAAAAAGGATCTTGATAAAGATGATTTCTTCTTCTTCAGACCACCTCTTTATGATTATACCTAAAGACCTGATATATTGAAATTTTATTCAAAACAAGGATCTTTGTATGATGGGATGGAATTTAGGACGTTATTCGATTTGGTATTGGCCAAACTAATGGGACTTGTAAGTTGTTAAATGAGAGGATTGGGTGTTTCCTTTTATAAGGGTGGAGAAGTGGAATTCTTGTTAATATACAATAAAATTCAATAATGGGAAGTCACTCTAAAGAAAAGTTCCTCGAAATTTTTAAAATTAAGTAGGGGATGAGAGATAAGTCTAAGAAACACCTCAAAAATTCAATATAAAAAGTTCTTAAACATTTTCTCCTTTACCTATAATGTTAATCTCTTTTACCCTTTTTATTTTTTTAATTTTTCAACTATTTTGTATTACCAAAAACTATGTTGAAATTAATATATAATATAATAAATAATTATTAAAAATATATATTCCATTTTAACAAATTATATTGACATAAGTGGTAGAATGTAAATTTAAATTAAACCCCAAAATCTATCGAAAACCCCATGTTCAATAATGGTATTTTTTTAATCATAAGATGATATATTGTTAACTATATTAAAAGAAATAATAATTAAATTAATTTATATTCATATATATAATATTAATATATTTCATTTCAACAACTCATCATCAGGGGTTATTTTAATTATATAAAATGGAGAAACATTAATTTCTTTAAAATAGTTTTCAGAAAAATGTGTTCTAATGCCTCAAAATAAACATATAAAAAAATAAGGAATAAGTATATATTAAATGTAATTAATTGGGTAAAATATTAATAAATATTACTTAAGTTAATTATAAATCATATTAAAATAATAATTGGACTTTTAAATTACTCAATTTATTAAAAGAAATGATAGTTTGGCAGAAATCTATATTCTTTACTATTCACTCAAAAATAAAAAATATCAAAAATAAAAAAACAACCCCATAAATTAATATCAATATTATGATTAAAAAATTAATTATATAATTTAATATTTCCAAAATATCCAAAAAATTGTTATAATAGTTTCCCATGAAATGTGATAAAAATAATTTTTTTAATAAATATTTATATTAGAAATTGGTTGATTTTTTACTAATAATTTATAAATAAATTAATATTGTGTAGAACCATTATATATAATTCATATACTATTTAACCAAATTCATACCATATAACTTAACTTTTGGGTTATAATGATCACATTTATTAAATATTATTTGAATATTATACCTTAAATTCTATAAACATAATGTTATGTTTTGAAAACATTCTCAAACATAGTGTTCTTTTAAAATCATTAGGCATTTCAAAATTCTTTGAAATCACAGAATTTATTTAATAATTACAACCACAGATGTTATGAAAATTTAGTTTTTCATGAAATTTATTTTCTAACCATAAGATGATATAGTATTACCTATAAGGCTTGTAATCATCATTATATAAATTTAAATTATTATTTATAGATATATAATATATAATTTTATTTTCAATCATTCAAAATTATGGCTTATTTTGGGTAATTACAATGGAGAAAAACTATACACTTTATGTTAATTTTAAAAAAAGAGTTTTTAAACCCAAAAATAAACATACACTAAATCAAATATGAGGAGGGAAGGCGGTGACGCAGACATGATACATGACACAGGGTGGCAGTGACACAGACATGACGCATGCCTAGTGAACCACGCATGATGTGACATAGGGATCTTAGGCCTATTAGTGGGCCTTTAGGATATGCAATGGCCTTTATTCCCACTGGGCCTTTAGACCATGTACTAAATAAATAAGGCTTGATGGGTGTGCTATCCCTTGGGGAGCTATGGTATTCCCTTCCAACGTATGTGTATTGTGTTTGTTCTTTACGTAATTATACCCTAAAGAACCTAATATATATTTATCTAAAAAAATTTAAAATATTCTCAAAAAAATAAATAAAATCATTTTTAACAAAATATATATTTATAGAATAAAATTAATTTACTAAAAATTGATTGATTATTTATTAATAATTTATCAATAAATTTATATTAACTGTCATATATATATATATATATATATATTACATAATGTAGTTAATTCTATTCATACCTACATATTTACCAGCTATGTTACAATGGTCATATTAAAATAATAATATTTTGTGGCATTTTTATGTTCAATGTTGTATATCTTGTACGATATCTAACATAGTTTATTATAAATCCTAGGGTGTTACATCCCACCATTAATAAATTTATTCCCCATAATTTTATTTTTGTCTTGGTAATCAATGGGTTTTTATTTTTATAAAAACTTTCTTCAAATATTACATTATAAAAAGGTTTAATGAAACTTCCTATTGATAGGAGAGAAAATAAATTACAAAGGTCTCTTAGAATAACACATAACTAGAATTCATCGTAAGAAAAAATTTGTGGGAAGTAAATATAATGATATTTAAAAAAATTAATCTACAAATAATGATAGAGAGTGGTTAAGATGATTGATCTCAAAAAGAGTAATGATCATGAGAATGTCAACAAACAAAAAACTACAAACCAAAGAGCCGTTAAAAATACAATCAATTTCATCAGAAATGGTGGTAATAAGGAAATAATTTATTTCAAGATCCATTTATTGGAGTTGAGGAATTCCATTTCCATCTAGACTAAGAACATAAGAATATAAAATTACATGATTAATAGAATAAAATTCCACCATAATATCATCTTTTCTTTTTCAAATGATGAGTATTCGAGATAAATTTATTTTTTATGCCTAAAGCACTAAAATCCAATTCTAGCTTGTCACATAATAAAAAAAGGAAAAAAGATATTCCACCTACTTTTATACATTAATAAAACCCAAAATGAAAAAATTAATATAATCAAAAAATAACAAACCTTCATATCATTAATAACTAAAATTCAATAGTGATAGCCAAAGTTAAAAATAAATAATTCCATAAATAACTATCCATAAAATGCCTAAAAATAATCATGAATATGATTGAAAGACAATTATTAAAATCAAAAGTTTACATATTCATCTAATAAAAAACACTCAATTATGAAAATTATTATCAATCACTCTTAAAGTCTCATGCCAAAAATTTATATCCCAAAATTGTATTATAAATTTGATTTAATAGTCATGTTCGTAAATAAAATGAATCACCAAAAAGCCTTTGTAAAATATTATATGACTAAAAATATAATTCAACCATTATCCCTTAAATAAAATCTAATAATGTTTTAGTTACCTTAATCGTATATGGTTACCCGAATGGGTGAACTTATTATGAAATAAAATTAATCACAAAATCCCTAAATCACATTTCAATGCAATGATTATCTATATAAAACATATGTTCCCAAACTCAAATTAAAAATTATATTTCAAACCGATTATGTGATAAAAAATGATTTATTACTAACCAGGACATCACAAAGACTAGTGGCATTCATTTCTCCCATATCTCCCATCAGTTGTGGGTTCAAGCCCATTAACCATTATAGATGTGAATGGTTTTCCTTTTTCTAGAACTATACTAATATAATTATTATAACATTCCCAAAAATATAAATAACATCCTAAAAAATAATTTTTATTATAAAAGATCATATAAACCATAAAGTTAATCAATACCATTAAACTTATATCCAAAAAATAAATAGATAGTTATAACTCAAATATGATTTTCACATGTTAGTCATAGGATTAAAAAACCTTAAAATTATATAAAGACTAAATAAATGTCTCTGAATATACTCCCAACACATAAAACGTCATAATTGTATTAATACATTTGAACTTATTATCATCCTTAAATCTAACACTGCATTAAATCTCTTGAATAACTATATATAAATATCATAATTAGTCAATGCTATTCATAATCCATTAACCATGAATTTCCTACATATTCCTTAATACTTCCTTCATATAAAAAAATAAGAATCAATCCCTAAGATTTAAAAATTAAAAAACATAATCCAAGATATAATCTATATCTTTGATTTATATTTGGCAGTTTCCTAATCTTAGACTATAATAGAAAGAGGAATTCATAGAAATTTATCTACATATTCTTTTTATCCTATTTTTCATCTTCCTTTTAAGACATTTGTTTTAATAATTACCATACTACCCACATTTAAAATATTAAATTGATACCATAGAAGTATTTTTATTCCAATTCATGTAATTAACCAAATGCTTCATTGTTACTTGGAATATTATTGCTTCATTACCTCCATTACCATATAAAAAACATCTTCCCATCATTTTATGATATTTTCCTGGGTGCTTCTTCTCACATTCTTGACACATAGATTGTTGAATAATTTTTGTTTTATGGTTATCACTCGAACTTACACTGAGATCAATTTCTATCTTATTTTGTGTGTAAAGAAACTCAAAAATGTTCATGTTCATAATAATAACTCATGATATATGGATAAGAATAACCATAAAATTTTTCACATTATATTCCTATTTTTTCAGTTTCCCATTCAGAAAACAGCTACATTTCCCTTAACACCCATTATTAATTTGGTTCTTATTGTATCAGAAGATTTACTAAAACATAAAATGTTAGTGTGAGTATATCAAATAAATTATAAAAAACCATTTTATGAGGCAGATAGATAATAAGATATCATTAATCCTTCAATATCGTTTTAAAATCTATTTATTTTAAAAAATAACCCTTATTCCCATTAGAAAACTAACATTTGTGGTTATAGAGGAAATTTAAATTAATCTCATACAAAATCATAATCAATAAATTTATCTAAACTTACCTTTGATACCAATTATAAGGACTTATCCTAAAAAACTAAATAATATTTAGTTTTAATAAAATAATTCATTTCCTAAAATTTGAGGACATTTTTAGGTCTTCTGTTTCAAATAATTTTCACATAACTCATAGATATAAATCCCACTTACTACATAGTGGACACTTTTAATTTCTGTCCATTTTCCCATAATTTAGGACTTTCCAAATAAAACTTTTTTTCCTTTCTTGAAAAATCATCACGACCTTCAACACGACTTCTTGCATTACATTACACATCCTTAAAAACTATAAAAAATAATTTCATATTGCGGGATGAGAAAAAATAATGTTAAGGGACAAAAAAACATATCAATTAGCCCAACAAAAAACATGAAAACCAATTAAACCCCTTTCATAAAAATATACATTCTTATCCAAAATGGAATCACTTTTTTCAAAATTAAATTATCTATCATATTAAAATAAAATTATTTCCATGAAGAAATGTTAGTATCATATAAAAGCCTTATTGATTCTTGGGACATCACATTCATCGAACTCTTATAAATTGGATTGACTGAACAGTTGACTGCCAATATAAGTCTTTAGAGAACATATTCAATACCCATTGTATTAGAGCTCTATATGTGAGAACCCATTATATAAGGTATATTCGGATCACATGTGATCAATGATGGGGCCCAAACAATCATATAAACAATGTTCAATGACTATATAAGGAATAAAATAATTTTATCTTTCATCTTTTCATTATAAATCCCTTGAAAAACTTTTTTAATCCTACATGGAAAAACTATTCAGATATCAAAATACCCATTTATTTTAAAAATAAATTTTCAATCTGAAAATACCTAGAAAAACGAAAATATTTTTTTTGTTGGAATAAAATATTATTTTTTTAATAAATCTAAACATCAAATAATGGTTATTGTGATAGGATAATTCATTATCTCTATATATTTTAAAATAGAAGATTTATTTTTTTATAAGGAATGTCATAAATTTTGTAAAAAGATTTCATTTTTAAAAAAACTTATATAAATTCAAAGAGGCATAAAATGTATAATATAAAAAAATTTATTTACATATAAAAATATCATTAAATTAATTTTTAAAATATGGACATGGAAAAATTGAGATGGAAATTAAATCATTAAAACATATTATTTTAAACAAAGTCCCTTATATAAAACCTTAAAATATAACTTTTAAAACCAATTATAAAGAATGTGAAATATGGTTAAAAATACCCTTTATCATCCATTTAATAAAAAATAAAAATTTTAATAAAAAACATAAATGAACAGGGACATGGAAGATAAGGATTTATAAAATAAATATTCAGAACATTTACAATAGTGTTTTATGTTAAAGTTACTCCTACAGTGAGTCCAAATCATATTATATATTCATTAAATTATAGAATATTAAACTTATCTTAAAAATTTAATTACTTATTAAGTTTTTTTAGATTTATTATTCTTTTTATTTTACCTCTTACCATGATATATAGAATTAGTTAATCACTTAAGTTCACTTTGGAGGTATTGATGGTGTTCAACTTATATGTAAAAAATGACTTCGGTAGGTTACCAATAGTAAAATAATTCATTATTAAGTTATATATATAGTATTAATCATGACATAATAATAAATTTTATACATAAACTATTTTTTAAACACTAATCACCAATAATGGTTTTCAAAAATTAACTACGTTATGATAATAGAGATGGTATGTTGTACATACGAATGAGTAATGTTTCCAGTTTTCAATGTTCCTTTTTGAAAGATGGTGATTAATATATTATCATTAAAAATAAAAATCACATTATAAATAAAATATTTCTTCTTTATATATAACCATTTATATCATCCATTTTATATGGTAATTAAATAAGTATCACATCGCTTCATGGAGGTGGTAGTCCACACATACGCACGAATGATATCCTCAGTTTTCGTTGAGTGGAAAGGTAAATATTAAAAGATATATTATATTTTAAGAATTATAAATATTTCATGAATAATATATATATACATATATATATTTATATATATTAAATCCATCATTACTACATGTTTTAATAGGCGATGATGAAAAACGAATCACATCACATGGTGAGGTAGTAGTCCTCCATACAAATGAAAGATGGTTTCATTTCCCATTTGAAGGAAAATAAGATGGATTTAGGTTATTTACTAAAAATAAAAAATATAATTATATGGGATATGATGGTATTATTATATCATCATGTTTTATTTATATTTGAAGATGGTGGAATAAGAAAAAAAATAAAAATTCTCGGTTAAGAACGATATATCTTGTCCAACCACCTCATTAGAATTATTCATAAATACTTCCAATAATAGATTTATGATAAAAATAAGGAATTAGGGACCTGGTAAGGAAAGTCAGGAAGGTATCTGTGTAGGTAATTTCTGAACCAATATTATTTTATGGTGTTAATATGAGAGGATAGGTGGTGGCCATTTTTAAGTGTGGGAAAGACACAGTTGTAATTTTTGAAAAGAAAAAAGCATAACATTGTTTTTCAAATTCGAAAATTTCCCAAAATGAAAAATTCAAAACATTATTATTATATAAGGTAGATATATCCAAAAAAAATATTTCATACATGTTTTTAGGTCATTTATCCATTATAATCTATGTTTAGCCCATTATAAAACTATTTGTACCTTAATCAGGGTAAATGATTTTTATAGTTTTCACTATTAATTAGGGAAAAAAATTATGTTTTACAATTTTAATAACATATATGATTCTAATTAAAAACATTTAATTTATTTTTTAAAATTTAATTCACAAAAGTGGCATAATTTTATTTAAAATAAAGCCCGCATATGTTATGAGTAAAACTGTTTTTCAAGAAACATAATTTCCATGCAAAAGATGAATTTATATTAACTATATGGATAGTAATCATCATTGTATAAATTAAAATTAATAATTATTGATATATTATATATAAATTTTATTTAAATGATAATTTAATAGTGGTTATTTTAGTTAATTAAAATGGATAAACATTATACACATTAAAACAACTTTAAAAAAATTAAATTTTAAACCAAAAAATAATCATATACTAAAATTATCTATATATATTATTAAAATGTAATATATTAGAGTAAATATAAAAATATAATAATTTTGGTACTTGAAATTATGTTCAAATAATAATGGTACGTTTCAATTACTTAATTTATTGAAATTGAATTACCGTAATTGAAAAATAAGTATTATTAAATATTCACTAAAATGTAAATACTTTCTAAATGACTGAAGGGTTTAGTAACCCTGAATAATTATATATATATATATATATATATGAAATTTCCCTATTAAATTTCATATATAAAATAAATATTATAATAAAATTCTATCATCATTGATATTATTCATAATATACTTCCACGTGTCCAAGGGAAAAGAAAAAAAATAAAGGGTAAGATCATATTCTCAATAAGTTTAAATTTTTATTGAATATATAATGAAATAATAAGGTATAATAAATATGGAAATGTGAATAATGAGAAAACATTCCATTTAAACAATAATTTGGGAGTTTAAATTGGTTTATAGATAATATAAAATTCAATAATACTATGGGTAATAATAACTACATTCAAAATTAAGAAAATTATTAATATTGAAAACTGTAGAAACTGGCCCCCGTAAATATCATAGATACCCCGCTTCAACAAGGATATCTATTCCTCGCCATCTAAGTACCACTAGATTTTCCACAGACACATTTTCACCCCACTATGATACACCCACATGCCCAAAGTTTTCATTAGACAAATGATTGTCCGCACAAGACGACATATGATCCTTCAAGTGTTCTTTTTCTTCACTTGTACACACATAGGAAAACATCCCAGAATGTATCCTATTATTATTACTACTTCATATCAAGAATGATTTACTATAAACTTTTAATTAGGTTGGCTCCCAGAAATAAAGGTGAACCTTGTCTTCATAATTCATGTCCTTTAGTATTTTAACCCTTTATAATTTTGGTGTGTTACATTCACCCCCCCTAGAGAAACACATCCTCGTTATAAAACCCAAAATTATACCCAAGAACTACCACTAAACTTAAGGATGAGTTTCTCCTTTCATACCAATGTAACACATAGGTCCCTCTAATAGCACAAACTATATTTATAGGTTTTTAGATCTTAGCCCTCCAGGAACCACTAGTTGCAGTACATACACATGATCCCCTCCGTGGGGCCCACTCACGTGCCTGAACGGTTCATCAGACTCGTGATTGTCCACATATTCCAACACATTCTATTTCTTTTGTTATTTTTCCTCACTCACGTACACCACATGAACATACCATTTGGTCACCCATCCTGATCCATACTCAAGGCTAATCACTCTTAACTTTGTAGACTTAATAAGGTAGACTCCAAAAAATAAGCGTATAAATTGTTGAAATGAGCCATACAATTTAATATTTTAAAAATTTATCATTATGGTGTGTTACAAATGTCATGATATCAGACAACATCATATATTTTCCATCATGACCTTTCACCCAAATAGTTTAAATTATGGGTAGCTATACACTAAAAATCCATTTAAATAAAACTATCCAGTAGGTTTATCTCATGAGACATATTGATGAATTTTGGGGATATATATAAATAGTCCCCACCCATCACTACATGTCCAACTCATTCCTCATGTATTTAATCATCAAATAAATTCATAAAAAATATTAATTTTTATTAAATATTTTTTCTGAGTAATTATTATTGATTTATCATGATTTTCCGTAGTCAATTGGATGAAATTCATAGTAAAATAAAATATATATTAATAATATTTCGTTTAAACAACAATAATATCCATGATAAAAATAATATATATTTAAGTGAAATGTAATTTCTATTGAATTTTTTTCACTACATAGTCAATATTTCAAGCGAAAATTAACTACAACTAAATAAATCAAGAGATGAGTGATGGCCATTAGATATGTAGATTTAATTGTAAAATATTTTATTTTAAAGAATATGAGAAAATGGAAGTGAAAATTTTAAAAAATATTTAATTAATGACTTTTCTTCATATAACCATTGAATAGTTGTGTAGGAAGATAACAGTATGAAAATGATTATGATGGTAGGAAATTCTATTAATTTTTTTATATGTTAAAATAAATGAATCATTTTGACTTTTTAAAAGGAAATATTAAAATGGAAATTTTAGAAAATCATAATAAATATACCTATCAATCCATGTAAACATATAATTATGAAAGAAAATGAACTTAATAAATCATTTGACTAATAAAAATGACTTGTATAAAAAAATGGACATGGAAGAAAAATATACCCAATCAAAAAATAGAAATGTTATTGGATTTTGTTTTAAATATTATTTTTATAGATTAACCTAAACTGTTTAATTACTCATCATTAATATATAGATATACATATTAAATTCCTTAAAGGGTTAGTATATTCCACACATAAAATTAAATAGTTGCATAATAACAAATACTTCCCAATGGAGTGGAAATTGAAACGAAATCCATTTCCACAATTCTGAATCATCATGTGTGTTCTTTATCTTCATTAATAATAAACTAATGGTTATTATTTAATTTCTTAATAAAATTCATCATGTTTATATTTTATTTATTTTATTTATTAATAGGTTACATTTAATTATTTATTTAATTAAGCTGAGGTCAGAAATTTTTACAATATTTGGTTCGTATATATAAAATGATTTTGGTAGGTGGACTATAATAAAATAGTCCATTTTTACATCAAATACATAATAATAAGGTCATAATAATAATTTTTATACATCTATTATAATTTTCAAATAATTCATTAAATATTCGTTATGAAAAAGGAGCAACATTACAATCATAGACAAAATATATCTTACTTACATATGTAACGTTTCCATTTTTCAATGATCATGATGGAATGAAGGTAAGTATTATTATATCATTATAAAATTATAATTATAACTTAAATAATATATTATTTCTTTTCATAAACATTTCCAAACCATATATGTGTTGTGGTGGTGAAAAACGAATCACATCACTTTGTGAAGGTGGTAGTCCACACATATACGCAATCGATATTATAATATATTTATGAATTGAATGAAAAATATATATGATATATTAATTTTAAAAAATGATAATTTTTTACGGAAGATAATATATATATATATATACATTAAATCATTCATTAAATCCATCAATGATAGCCAGTGATGGAAAATGAATTAAATCGGTTCATGGGGCGGAAATCCTTCGTACAAACGAACGACGGTTTTATTTCCCAGCTTATGGAAGATGAAAAGGATATAGGTTGTGAGACTAAAATAATAAAATATTATTATATTTCATATAATTGTTTTATAATTTCATAATGTTTTATGAATATTTTAATGAGGTGAATAAATAAATAACACCAAAATGCATGGTTATGAACATTACATCTTCTTAGACAACCTCTTTAGGTTTACATATAAATCCATTCTACGATTGTTATATAATAAAAACTAGTATAATAGGTGATTTTTCGTTAGGTAGGAAAAACTATTTCTTGGTATTTTCTTAACCAAATGTATCGTTAATTATCTAGAGCATAGGAGGGGGTGTTCTTTTAGAAGTGGGGGAGAGGACACAATTGGAATTATTACAAAAAATAAAATATATTAATGTCTTATACAACATAAATGGATATAAACTAGAACATTCCAAAATATAAGATTATATTTCATCGAAATAATCCCAAAAAAAAATTAGTCTTTATTTATATCATTTTAAACCTTATCTCATTAGTTTAAGACCCAAGTAAACTAGTTTTAAAATTTATTGTGGTAAAGAATTAATAATTTTAAAATTAATTTTGACTAAAAATTGTGTATTTATTAATAAAAAATGTAATTATAAAAATTGAAAATATATAATGTATTTTCTGAAAATTATATTCATAAAAGTATAAGAATTTAATATAAAATTAAACCAAAAAATGCGAGGAGAATTTTTTTTTCCAGAAAAATGTATTTTTAAGTATAATAATTTCCTTATACAAATATTTAAGTATAATAATCAATTTAAAAAAAATAATTGGATTATTAATAGTTTAATTGTATAAATATTTCTTTGAGACAATTTTATAACCTATTTTATATTTTAAATTTCCTGAAATGAAAATATAGTTTTATAATAAAAATCCCAATTTTTATATATTCATTTAAAACTCAAAATTTTCAAAAAAAATACCAACAATTCACCATAAGATATATTTTGAATTATCAATAAAATAATTAATTTCATCTTTATAAATTCAAATTATAAAATTTTTAAACCCTTATTTTAAATAAAATCATATAGTGAATAAAAATCTAATTTGGTTAGAAATAACACCTTTTCATTTTGATGGAAATGTTAAATAATATTCTAAGAAATCTATAAAATATAATTAATGAATATTAATAATATACTAAAATTATTTATTATAATGTTAAAATCTTTTTTAAAAATCCCTTTCATTTATTCAAGATGGTGTCATTCTGGTCATTGTGCCTCTTAGTATATATATGCCTCTACACATATGGAGAACTTGTTTTGAATGTTACTAGTTTGGGAAAGTAAATCATTTAGTTTAGTGAACCTTCATAGTTACGAACATTCATGGTCATTTTGGGATGGGGGAACATGTGGAAATGATTATGGAGGAGACATATGGGTGATCTCAGTTGGCTAGGAGAGGAATAACTTGAAGGAGAGTACTCAAGGGGATTAAAACAATGAGATTAAATGATATTAATGTTCCTTTTAAATGAAAAATTATATTCAATCCTACTGGGTATCTTGTGAAAGTCCCAAAAATACCACCTCACTACCCAACTCACAAAGTACCTAGTAGCTCTTACTGGGTACCCGATGCCACCTATAGTTTTAAACTACCAATGTAACCACCTCTTAACATATTTAAAACCCCAAACGAATCTCCAAATCACCTACCAAACCTCAAACCTCACAAAAATACATATAATTCTATCCTAAACCATAAAAATTCAACAAAAACCCAAAAATGAAAAGATAAATCTATTTTAAAACCCAATAACTAAAAGTGTCATGTGATCTTATCTATATGTTTCCTAAAATTAAATAGAATTCCACATTAATTAGATTCAATACGAAATGGGATTTTACAATTTTATATTAATAAATGAGTTTATAATTATTTCATTATTTTTAACTGTCATATTAGGTTCATGTTTCATGATGATATATGTTATTCATCTAGATCATGCCAGATTTCATTATATAATGATTATAATGGATATTTTTTGAGAAATTACCAAACTTTAAACCCCAATATTTAATTTAAAGATAATAATTTAGTTGTAATTAAATATATTAAAAATTTATAATACAATAATATAAAATTATAGTTTCTTTGGAAATATAATCCTCGTGTAGACTGTGGTACTATTTATTAGAATTATAGTTTAAATTCATTTGCAGCACATTCATTCTACTTGTTAAGGAACAAGTACAATAATTACTGAACCCCAATGAAAAAAAAATATTAAATAATAAATCAGGGATAACTTAATTAGAGGAGTTTCATTTATAAAATGATTTATTATGTTTATAATTGTGATAAACTACAACCATTATGGGCGAATCAACTTTCCCCATTTACACAAGAACATGTAAAGAGTTATGGAACGAAATATGGAAAAAATTCCCTTTATTTTAATCCTTAAAATTTAATTTGAATATAATTCCTTCCCAATATCAATATTTGGACCAACTCATATAATAGGTAGAGAAAAATGGTAAAAAAACAAGTAAAATTAAAAAAATAGTGGTATACACCTTGTCCTCAGCATTGAGCACCATAAAATATGGTAGTGAAAGAGAAGTTGGCCCTAGATCCCACTCATTTTTTATGATTAACAATTATAAATTTATAGTGAGTTACATGCATTGACGAATCATGGAATTACACTTAAGGATATCAAAAATAAAAATAACCTTGATATAAAATGTTTGGTAAAATTTGAAAGAGTGTAAAATATAGTTCTATCGAAACGATTTTCTCAATTTTCTAAAAATTTACTACCTATGATGTTTCATTATATGATCTATTCCTAAATTCTATAAAAAATTAGTTAAATGGGATAATAGAATATATTTAACTAAAATGTATATATTATATTTCATAATAAGTTGAAAATTATTGATTATACTATAAGAGCATGTGGTCAATTATTTCACTAATAACATGTTATTAATGATACATATCCATAGGAATGGAATATAATTTTAAAACTGTATTATTTCATTAAACATAAATAAATGATAATTTGAATTTTAATATAACAATTCCTAAGTGGAAAAAATAATGAGAAAAATAAAACGGAAAAATAAGGGATACCAATATCTAAGGGTGTATAATCCACTATAGTAACATTGTTTTATATAATACTTATTAAATAAAATGGTTGAACATAACTTATGAAGTAATCATGTTGTAGACATTAAGAAAATTTCACATAATTCATAATCCCTTTGTTGATCTATTTAATGAATCATAGAGTGAAAAATATTCCCTATAGTGTTGTGGATAATTCTTACCAAATGAAATTAATTAATATTATATAGGGTATATGTTGTAACACAATCATGCCAATAACTATCATTCACTGGTGAGTTTTTAAATAATTCCTAGAACACAGTATGGGATTCCATTATCTCTATATCACTCATATCCAATAAATATTTATTATATTATTAATAAAAAAGAGCATTAATATATAATAAAAAATAATTTCTAGTCAATGACTTAATCAATTAATATATAATTATCATCATGTTTTAATTGTAAACAATTATTCAATTTCATTGTGATTTTGAAAAATCAATTTAATTATATTTAGAATTGAAAATATGAGGAAATAAATACCAGTAATGGTTTTTATAGATCTACTAAAAATATTTCTTAATCTATTTTAAGGTTTATATAACTTTTAGAAACCCTTGAAATCATCCTCTAGCTCATTTTTTTATTTTTAGTCTCTCTTTTACAGTTTATATTAATTTTTATGATCTTATATTTTTTGAATTATATTTTTATTATTTATTTCCAAATCTCTTTAAATATCACCCCATCAATGAAATTATAGTCCATCTATTCGATCCATTCTTCCCAAAATAGGATTAATCTCCCGTGATAACTCAATTTATGTTATTTGGAGATCTTCAATTACAATAGTATCTCTCAAGGTTTTTCCTATCCAAAGTTAAGATGGAAAAATATCCAGAAAGGGGGTGAATTGGAATTATAATGTTACTAATTATTTTAAATGTAATATCATATTTATAATGTTAATGAATTTGAAAATAAAATAAAAATAACACTAGAAAATTTTTTAGTTGTTTAAATATTAATGATCCTATTAAACTCATCACCCATTTAATGAATTGATAGTGATGGTACCCAATATAACCAATATAATGGAATATTAAAATTAATTTTTTTCACTTGGTTTCAAAACCCAATTAAGAAACCCATTTCGGTCTCGGGGTTAATCCCAAAAAATCCTGCCTTTATTTAACAAGAGGAAAAAACCTGAACATCCTTTATTTTTTACTTGGAGGCACAACCATATACCATAATTTTCATTAGGATTCATAATATGGATTAATAACTTTTAATGGTCAGTATTACCTATTTAAATAATTCAGATAGATATAAGATATGATGAAATATAACTGTACGATCAGATGTAAAGATTCAATGTTTGAATTTTGAGGTAGTAGTGAACTCTCTAGCTATAAAGGATCAAACAGTTAAAGTCCAATTGAGATCCATAAGAAATATTAAATGTTTGTATCCCTTGTACAATTCAGGAATATCTGCATCCACTCCTAATTTATTTGGATATATTAAAATCCATATATCATGTTCATCTATGCACATAATATTTATTTCCATAAGTTTGTTTTAGTTCATCTTTCCCAATCCAAAATAAAATTTCATTATTAAAAATCCATGCACAAAAGACTCCTGTGAGTTACATCGATAATATGTAAAATTAAATTTGTTCTACACATTGATAACATGTTATTATAGTTAATTTAATACTAAAAAATAATTACAATCAACATTAAGTCCCCTTTTAAACATCCTATAATGTATACGAGTCAAACAGTTCACATTCCAATCATATTTAATGCAGAACACACATTTTCTAAAGAAATCAACACTAAAATTTAATCTATGAGAAAAAAACTCAACAAAACATTTTAAAAACTAATTTTTTGGATTATAAATAATTAATATGTAATTATATAACAAATAAATCATTAAATATATACAAAAAATATGCAGTAAATTGAAACGTGATGTGTTACATAAAAAAGATAATATTTCTATATTTTATAACATCCTTTAGAAAATCACAAATCCATCTAGGGAAATAAATATATTTGTTTCACATCAGAGATTTATATAGGGAATTAACCTTGGTGAATCTAAATATTATAATATATGTAAGGAAATTCACATACATTATTTCACATATGATATTCTGGAAACCTGTAGACAGCATAACTTTTAAAGAATCAGACATAAAACATACCTTCAAAAAATAATCAATTTTATTTCTAGATAAATTATATTTAGAAAATTTCATTATATTTCCCTATAATCAATAATCACCTTAATATTACTTCTAAAGATCAATTTATCATCTAAATATATTATAAATTTTATTATAGAAAACAATGATATTTCGACAGAAAACATTTAGTGAATTAAATGTAATTTACATAGTTATTGAGATCAATTTAGAGTTTTAATTATTCTAATGAAACATAGTTAATATTTTTACCTCTATAACTCAAAATTAATCACTTAATATTTATCTATTCATCCAAAATTACAATTAAAATATATATGATAATTTCAATCATGGTCCATACCCACAGTAGGTTCCACGATTTATTCCACATTACGTTCAGCGGTAGGATCCATAGTTGGTTTATATGGTCAAATGACATGGTGTATTTAAGTGGTTAGGTGACATGGTAGGTTCCAGATCTTTCAAATTTTTACATTCTAGACATTTCCAATTTTTAGTTCCGAAATAGATAATGTGATAATTTAATGCCTCGAATGAAATATTTAGCATATGAACACATCATGATACATGTATTACATACTATAAAAAATGAAAAAACAACTAAAAAATTTATGAATTTAAATATAATGAAATTATCATGATTAGTATTACATTAATTATTAAATAATTATGATTATTTAGAATTTATATGGAAATAAATGAAATTAATATTTGTAATTATCAAAACATAAAGTAGTTCAAGGTTCAGATCAATAGGTTTCATGCCCCATGATCATCCCATAATCCCAAAATTACAAATATAATTACATAATCCATGAATATTTTTTGGGACAATTATTTTCAAAAATTACATGATATTACTTAAAATTATTTTATCTATACTAAGTAGTGTGTGATCTTTTTTGTAACACATAATAAGGAGTATATATATTGTATTGTTTACTTTTTGTCTCTCTTTGTTGGTTGTATTGAGTTCCATTCAATTTTAATTAAATAAATAATAATTCTTTATTAAAATAATTTTATTTCACTTATTATTCCCTTTATACCCGCACCCCACCCTCATGTATTAGAATTGATTTTAGTAGATTTGATAGGGTAATTTGAAGTCATCATGGTGGATTGATGATTCATGATATAATCATGGATTATCATACCTTCTATAAAGTAACTCTTGTGAATCTATTAAATGCATCAACTTTTGTTTTATAACACTTGAGAATCATAGATTAAAATTTAGGATAATTTCATTACATGAACAATTCATCACTGGTATAAGATTACTCACTTTTTTCACCTATATTAAGGAGATAGCATAAATTTCATCCTTTATTTAAAAATTCCTCAAACAACCCAAAAATTCCCAAAACACTTCAAAATACACCAAAGTAATAAAATCAAATACAATCCAATTGATCCCAAAACACATTATTTTATGTTTTTTTTTGAATAAAACAATTTCATATATAAAAAACCATATTAAAATACTTATTTTTTTCTTAATCACATACCACAAACAGTAATAATTCTTCTCCTCATTAAATATCCTTATAAATTATTCCAAAAGGAAACAAAATATTAATATTTTAAACATTTTTTTAATTATTATAAATTAAATATATTGTATTTATGGATTTTTAAAAAATACATTGAAGAAATTCATTAATGTCACCATTGAACATGCCTGATCATTCGTAGGAATGAATTGTTTTGGAGATTTTTATTTTTATTTTTCCCAATGATGGGGTGTAAATTTGTTATTTTGGATAATTTTATTAGATTCATGGTTAGGGTAAAATATCCAACTAACCCGGAAAACAGATATTGTAGAAACAAAATTTTATTTAAGATTTAGGATTAGAATCATGGTCTAGAAAACCAAGTGTTCACACCATGTTTCCATCTGAAATATTAATTATTTTTTTATTTTAGAAGTGGGTTATAAATTGTTTGATCCCCCATTATCTTCCCCCTTGTTTGGGTGTCTTCCAAAAAATTTCCCCCAATGTAAATCTTCTTTCGCTTGGATTACATGGATGAATCTATATTTGGTTTGGGTGATTCTCCAAAGATTATGCCTCAAATTTTCTTCATTTACACCTCTATCATCATTTAATTTAATCATAATACTCTTTTATCCATCATAGCATATGAATTTAATTAGTATGTATTAAATTATATATTTATTCATTTTTAGTATTGTAAACTTGGTTTATAATTTATTTCTAATATTATTTAGTGTATTATAACTTTCATATATAAATTATATCAAGATATAGTTTTTGGTTCTGTGTACATATTTTTTGATGAAATAACATTGAATAATTATATTTTAAATTATCATTTATTCAATTTAAAACATATATTAAACATATATGTTCATAATGTGAAAATATTTTCATGTTTATTATTTATTTACATGCAGAATAAAATAGGATTTCCATGTAAATTGTTTTTATTATTCTATAAAATATTTTTTCCATACCACGTGTTCGATGAAATGTTAAATATTTTTTTTATATAAAATAGATGAATTTATTTTTATGGATTGATTTCTAATAAACTAAAAAATTATTATATCCAGGATTTATGGTTTTTTATAGTATAAAGATAGGTTTGGTTTTAAATAAAAAATTAGATATCTAATATACACTTTCTTTATTATTCCATGTATCATGTTGTATAAATATAGAATTTTGTTATATTAAATAATAAATATTGATATGAATTGTGTTATTTCTTTAGATGTTTTATCATATTGAGATAAAATTGTATCTGTTTTTTTTCAGTTAATTGATTCTTTGATTTTGAAATCATTATTGGAAACCTTTGGATGCATTGTGGAAATTTTTATATTATTGATAGTATTAATATATAATGTGATTATAGTTCCCAAGGATAATATTACATACCGATTAGGGAATTAATTTCCATATGAGGATTGGTTATTTGGGTATGTGATATCAGTACCACGTTAATACACTATAATTAATGGTTTAGTGACTGAAATTATTATATTATCACCTTATATACCTAGTTAGTTGTCCGATTATGCTTTATGACATGTGATATTTAATGTTTATAATTTATTTTTTATGATTTTTTACATTCAGGTTGTCGTAGTTATATTTTGGAAACATAAATTTACTTTAAAGAACATATTTGATTATTTTTAAACCAAGTCACATATTTCAAAAAATTAAAAAGGCATTTTATTTTTTTTGTTTTCCAACTAGAATTTTATGGCTTATTTTATAAAATAATTTATATAGAACCTCTGTGAGTATATAAATGGGATCCCTAAACACACATTGGTATGTATATAAACTTGGTTTCATATGATATAGGTTTGGTAAATCATCATCTTTGATATAATGTTGGTTTACTACTTATTTGGTATATAGAGGAGGATAAATGTGAAGTATTATTTCATGCCACAAGGATGTGGGTGGTTTTTGAATTTTTTTTGTTATTTATTCTAGGTATCTCCTATACTATTATCCACATAGGCTTCTCATCCCCTTGGTTCCTTATTTTTATATAATTTTTTAATTATTTCATATGGCTTTCGGATGTTTGTGATAATCTATGATCTTTTTTATTATCAATTTTTATTTTTTATATTGTTTTATGAATAATTTTTATTAAAATCATTATTTCGATATATATTTTAAATTAAAATATATTTGTTTCAAATATGTGACATCTATAATATATAGAATAGAAGTACTAGTTTTCCATGTTGAAATTTTCATTTATTTTTTATATAATAGGGTGATATAATTCATAAATGATAATTTTGATTGAGCTGGAACTTTTTTATAATCTATGGTAATCAGGAATTCACATTAGGCCATGTAATGGATTGTTTATAGTATCAATAGAGGATGACCCAGGAAAGTCCCTTTCTAATCAATTATTAACAATGTTGATAAATTAAATAGAATTGAATATATACAAAAATTGTTAATTAACAGTTTATTTCTTATTAAGTTTAAAATTATTTATTTAATATTTATAAATCATTCATTTCTCATTATTTTCTATAATTCATAAAATCATGCACAAAAAATCATTTATTCAATTTTTATATATACATTTTTTATATAATTTTGTCAAAACAATCCTTGAAAACACCCATGGATACTATGCGTTATAGAAAAGTTTGAAAGGAATGAGGATTGTTGGATCTTATTATATTATAACATTGTCTTATTATACATATTTTTCACATACATTTCCACTAGGTTAATTTTTTAATTTTTAAGTTGATTTTCATACATAATAAAACTAATCCATGTAATTTGAATATCATTCTAACATTTAAAATGAAATTTTGAAAAAACAACATCTACAAATGATCATCAACTCACTCAAGTAATAGTTTCTTAGACAAACCCATCATCCCATAGATATAAATCATATATAAAAAATTAATTTAAATTTTATATAGATATTATATTTAATTAAATGAATTATGTAAATCCTAATTGGACATATCTTCTGGTAATATAGGTATCCAAATATATATGGGTTCTATCAAACCATTACCTAAAACTAATCTCAAACATAAGACATATTTTCACATAATTAAAAGAATAAACATGTCTAATCTATTATATTAACATTCAATGAATATATAAATTGGTAAAGGGAAATAATATCCCCCTCAATGTTATGTGTCTTTTCTTCATGTAATGTAGGATGTGTCACTTTGAAACTAAGATTTATCTTATAATTGAATGAAATTTGGATAACTATTTTTAATATTTTTTTTATAAATCATAATTGAAAAAATAAGCAGATACAAGGTATGTTAATAATAATTTGAAGAAAATAATATGTATATATATATATAATTCCTTATAAAAAATTGGGTTTCCTTCCAAGAGTGATATATCTATCATCTTTAACCAAAAGTTTCCATATATATATATACATATTATCCATTATTGGGTCTGTTTTATTGAATTTAAACGAATACATATTTTTTTTATATTTATTCATGGTATGAACATTTATCTATGTGTTTGTGGGAATTTTTGGTAGCAACCAAATCCTCAAATCACTAAAATATAACTACAAAGATGGAATTTCCACTGACATGATTCATGTTTCCACCACTATTCTCATACATATAAATATATAGTTAATTCTCAAATGAATTAAATAATATTATGTATGGTTCCTTATTTGTTTTTGGAAATTTATTGAAACAAAACCACCCCTTTGTCTAAATCATCTAGAATAAGTGAAAATTTTACAAAATATATGTTATCCATCCAAGGAAGTTGGTATTATAAAATATATTGTACATATTTTTCATAAGTATTTTATAGTTTAATGTCAAATCCTCTATAATCCTAAGATTCCAATATATTTATATCTCTCTTTATTTATACATCGATTCTTAAAATATTTTTTTCCCATACTAAATATTTAAAAAAAAGAAAAATTTATCATATCATATTACATAATTATAAAAATAGTATCCTAATTTAAAATCATGGGTAACATGATTATTTCCTACGATCATAAATACAGATACATTTATTTAAATTTTTTTGTTCAATAAAATTCGTACTTTTTTTAAAACATTGAGAGTGAAATAGCGTGGTTTGAAAAATTATATCAATTAATTCTAATATATCAATGGTCCATTGGTCACTGTAAATATTTATTGTAATTCCATAGTCCTTTCCTCAAAAATGATAATATAATTTTACACAATTTAGATATATTCATGTCCTAGTAACTTTATATTCTTATAAAAGTGGTTATTCCATACACCCATTCTATCCAAATATATAAAATATTCTCCATATTAATGACTGACACAATGATATCATTCAATTTTCATTAAATTAATTAAAAAATAATTATAACGATTGAATGTATAATGGTAATTTAAAATCTTGTTACCTAATTTTTTGTACTTATTGACTCTTATCTGAATCCAATTTTTGTTTGGGTTCATTTGAGGCATTTTTAGGATAGAGGGAATTTATTGGATAAAATAACCTAAATTTTGGGGGTGTATGTCTATTTAAATTAATAGGTTATATATATATATATATATGTCAAAGGAATTAGAGGGTTCCCTTTGGGTCTTAGTTGAATATGAAGACTAATGAGAAGTTATATATGGGGTGTTGTTGGGAACTCAATGTATAAATAATTTATAGTATAAATATATAGTTTAAAACCCAAATTGTTTTCCAAACAAAAATTATGAGAATGGATTACCGTAAAAGATGATTCACATAGTAAAATATGACCTTGCGCCAAAAATTCATAGATTGGTGATTTTTAACACGAGGTGATTTATTTTTCAAAGTATGTGAAATGAGATGAATTTGATCCACACACCCATGATTTATGAAATAAATGAAACAAAAATATTTATTTAATTATCTATGCAAACAAAACCCCTTCCTCATATGGAGTACCTACCTTCCACTTGAACCCTAAAAAATATTTAGTGATATTGAGTGATCTCCCCCTTCCAATCCACTTCATTCAGTATTTGATCCCAGTGGAAATGGTGCCGCTCCTCCTTTGATAATTCATTTTTATTGATTGTATAAAAGTTTTTTTTCTATTTTTATGGATCAGATTGTGATTTTTTGGTTTTTTATATTGATCCTCCTTATTTTTCCA
Source organism: Viscum album (assembly GCA_963277665.1). Classification (NCBI taxonomy): domain Eukaryota; kingdom Viridiplantae; phylum Streptophyta; class Magnoliopsida; order Santalales; family Viscaceae; genus Viscum; species Viscum album. Next base: position 1,669,464,956 of record OY728120.1, read on the forward strand.
TCATTAATCTTCTTTTTAGGGCCAATATTCTTGTTTCCTATCTATTTTGTTAAAAGAGATTATGTTTCCTCCGATCTTGTGATTTGTTTCTATATAAAAGGTGTTAATTCAATAATATTTTATTTATATTTACAAGTCATTTGGTTTACTTAATTAAAATACATAATATGAAATTTGAATGGTATGTTTGATTGAGATTCATGTTTATAAAGGTTATTTCTTAAAAATGTATTTGTGCATAATATGTGTTTGATTAAATCATTTAAATAGTGATTTTGGTATTGAAAAAGGTAATGAATCCTATATTCATAAATCATGTTATGTGAAAATTATTTAATAAATTTTAGAATGGTTATTATTTTTTTATAAAAACATAACACATTTTATATCCTTTGGTTCCTATAGAAAAGACTTTTCATTATCTGTGTATGTAATTCCATGAGTGATTCTATGTCACATGAGTGTGTGTAACCACACTAGAGATTATATTCATTAATTACACCTTAGGCCTAGAGTGGTGATTTTTTTATCATGTATACCCATATGGTAGTGCAAAAATGGTTTGATTAGTCATTTTTCAATGGTTTATCACATGATGGAATATTTCATGGTTATTTTCTCACATATTTTCATATAGTGCATCCATGGTTTGAAACCTATTTTCTTTCATACATGACATATTCCTAGAATTTGCGGGTATAATGTGTTTTTATGAAAATGATAGTAATTTTTTATAAAATTGTTTTAATTTTTAAAAATTCATTATAACCAGACATTTTTGAAAAGCGGATCTAATAAATTAAAAATATTTTAACTTGTGTGGATTAATTTGTGGTATCCTACATTTTTGGGCCCAAAAAGTACTTTTGAGTTTGGTAAATTGTAGATGTTATTATTTAGGACATGATTAAAAAAATGGTACTATGTATTATATTGGGTTCTCTTTTATCATTGTCTATGTAGTGGGATGGATAGGTGGTGAATGATGGTCACACAAGTACCTATTTAGAATTTTATTGTTTTATCTTATTAGTTTGTATTTTTTGGATTGAGAGTGTATACATCATAGATAATTTCTCTTTCAACCACATTGTACCATGTTGGTTTTCCTTGTTCATGTTTATCACAAGACAAGTTGCTTCCCATTTTTTATTCATCATTTGGTGTACCACCTTGGGTAACTTGTTTAGTTGTCTTGGTTGGTTTTTGAAAAATTGGTATAAGTTCCATTACCCATCCTAATGTTTTCTGAAACTCCATTGGTTTTGTTTAGAATCCTAGTACTCTAGAGTTTGTATTATTTGAATTTCGTTAGTTATTGTGGAAAAGGGGTTTTTTTAGCTTGCTCCCATGATTGAATCTATGTAACCATATGTAGTCAGGTAGTTTTCCATTCACGATACTTGGTAGGAGAGGTAATTCAAATGAACTCGATATTGGTTTCATTTAAATAGACATGTTCCATTATTTTTGTCATTATTTTTTTCTTCATTTCCAAAATTGATTTAAATTTCTATATTTTAAATGTTTTTATGTGGACACCTAAAGTTGGATTATGATTTTGGAATCTATACATGAATGATTTTTTTGGAATTTTGATTATTATAAAATTACTCCTATAAGATATATTCTTGATTCAATAGGTAAATTTGTAAGCTATGTTCTATTGGAGAATCCTCCTGTGGAGCCTTCTTCCCTATAATCTATAATCAAAACTCTTCATACTTTATGTAAAGTGGATGGTAGAAAGTTGAGGAGAGTGGTGGACCATGTATTGAAATTTTCGATGAAAAATACACCAATATTTGATGGTGTAAAATGAACCTAGGAATCCCAAGAGTGTCTTGAAAGCATTATATTATCATAAAAAAAATTAAGGCTCTTTTTGGAATCTATGGTGGGATTTTTCATGTATATTATTGAGGGAACAAGATGGAGGTGGTTGAACCCAATTTTGTTTTCAATGACCCATGAGGATCTTACCTAGGATTCTTTCTATAAAATATTCAACTACTATTTTCATCCTAAGGTATTATGTGTGGAAAATACACTGGATTTTCTAACATTAGAGTAAGGGTAGCATACTATTCTAGAGTATTCCACCCTTTTTTTCAGTTGGTACATTTGGAATAGAAGATAAAAATTAATGGTTACCTTACACCTTATAGGTTTGATTTGGGATTAAGGGATTATATTCTATTGATATTGGTTACCATGAACCTTCTAAACTATTATGATTTAGTCAACATGAATATTTTGGTAGAAGCATATAGATATGGGATAATAGGTTATGTTAGAACTTCTTTTTGTGTTGTTGTTTTCTGGGGTGTTTCTTCTATGTAGAAAAGGAACAGAAAATGTGTCTTGATTTCCTTAGGGCCAGTTTCAGGTAATTCTCTCGGAATGGAGTTGTTCGTCTGATATCAGCGTGGAAGGCCAGGTTATACCAAGACAAAATGTACGGAGTCCCGTAAGACGTATTATTCTTTCATAAAATATGTCTTTATGAGGTGTTGTTGTGGAAGGATATATCAAGTAAGTGTGGCTATATCCACTCTCACCATGGGTTTTTAGGTTTTTTCATATGATTATATGGGTTTTGGGTCATATCCTTAGGAAATGTGGGTGATTATGTGGATATTAAATATTGTATAGGGGTTGTGATCGTATTTCATTATAAAGTGGAGTATACACCAGGGGAATCTGATGTCAGGATAACTACTTTTTGATTTACAATGTTTATTTCATATTCTATAGTGATAAATTTTGTTTGGAACATGTTATATTATTTATTGTATATCATCAGTGTTAGTTGACATGTGGGGCTTGTGTTCAAACCTTATGTTATTTCTAATGGATCATTCCGTGACTTTGGTAAAGAGGTAAAAACAAGGTTTCGAGTGGGAATCATGTTGAGTTATGATAGATGACCATGAGGTATAGTGGGAATTATGAATGTTTCATGTTGATATTAAAGACTTGATTACTGGCATGGATCAGATGATCATTTTCAAGGACTAGATAAACTATTATCATCATCATTTTTAGTATTTATCTCATGATGGAGTCACTCATTCCATTCAGGGTGACTGGAATTCTAGGCTATGCAGAGAAGGGAATGATGCTCCATACTTTGGAGAGATCTCATGTTAATTATCAAAGATTTTCCCTGACCTCGTTGATCTTTGTTTTACGTGATACCTAGAATGAATCCCATTTCTAAGCTTTCATATCATAATAATCTTTTTTAGCTTTGAGAACTTAATTTTTATCTTGAAAACCTTGATGATAAGGGATAAATAATTCCTAGAATGTCACCATGGGATTTGTCTATCTCCTTTTCTAAGAAGGAAAACATGATTCTTTTATTTATTATGGATTTTAAAAGAGTAAATTAGGTTACAATTAATTGGATACATCCCTTTTCTAGAATTAATGACCTCTTTTTTCATCTCTGATGGGATTGTTGGGTTTCAAAGATTTACCATCAGTCAAGGTACCAGAAGTTATTTTTTTGATATGGGGATATACCTAAGATATTTTTTTGGAACAATTATAGTCATTTTATTTATATGGGTTTTCCATTTTGTCTCACTAACACTCCTATATAATTTATGGAATAGATGAACTATATGTTTCATTGGTTCTTGGACATTTTTTTATTGTGTTATGGATGATATTTTTGGTATAATCCATGTTAGAGGATGATAACATATTCCATTTTATCTAATTCTCAGAACCTGGAATGAACTTCCCTTTAATGATTGTATTTCCATATGTGAGTTCTATATTAAATAATTAATGCGTTTTGGGGAATGTAATATCTCATAGGGTTGTCTCAATGGATCCAAAAATGGAATATATGGTTATTTTCTAGTTTAATCCCCTAAATTTATTTCATAACCAAATATTCATTTGGTTGGATATTTATTAAAGTAATTTCATTAATGATTTCTCCAAGAATAAATCTCTAATGATAACATTAAACTATAAGGGTGTAAATGTTGAGTGGAATGAAAAACATCAATGGAATTTGGATTAACTTAAGGAGGGGTTTTTCTCGGCTCTTATTAGGATTATTTCTGAACGATTGTCTGGATATGTTGTTTTTGTGATGCTTTTGTTATTGGTTTTGCGTGTGTCTTGATGCCGGGGAAATATGTGGTGGCCTATGGATCTCACCAATTACACAATCATGATATGAACTACCCTACCCATGATATTGAGAAATAAATTCAAATTCATGATATCAAAACATGGTTTCAATACCTATTTGGGGAGATATTTATTATATATAATGATCCTCAAAGCATAATGTATATTTTCACTGAAAGGGTTATGAACGTGCAATAAAGACCTTGGATTGTATATCTCCAAAATTTTGATACTTATATTTATTACACTCCCATAAAATGTAATGTTGTCATTGATTTACATATCATGAAATTACTAATTATAGACATGAAACATTTATTGGAATATTGGCCTCTATTGATTTTGTTTACTGATATGAGATTTGGAGTGGAGAGTCTAGAGTACATGTGTGTATGGATTCAATAAAGAATGGATCTTAATTTGACGAGTGGTTTCATCTTGATGAAGTACCTAACACATTGTTCCAGAACTATTGTAAAAGACTAAATTGTGGGGATACCTTGGGTGATTGGTATGGGTCTAAAGGTGGGCCTTTGATTTTCCAAAGTAGGTTGGTTGTTCCTTATTCCCTGAGGATGGATTTGATAGATAATGGAATTCATTCTTTTTTTTTCTCTTCACCTTAGCACTACCAATATGTATCATGACTTGAGATGGTGGTATTAGTGGAGGGAGATGAGATGGTCGACTATATATTTTTTTATAATGGTGGCTAACGTGTGTGAGAATAATGGTGGAGCACTATAGACCTAGATATTTTTTGCAGCCCATACCTATTCTGGTATTGAATAGGGTTGATATTTTCATGGGATTCTTATTTGGTTTAAAATTGAATCCTAAGAGGAAGGATTTAATTTGGGTGATCATTGATCAACTATATAAGTAGGCACATTTACATCATATCGTGGAGAAAAAATTGAGTATCTTGTGGAATTTTATATCTAAGAGGTTATGAGGATTCATGGGGTTCCATCGATGACTATTCATGATAGGGAAAATAGGTTTATATCGTGGTTTTGGAATGGTCATAATGATTTTATGGGTTGCTAATTTAAATTGAGATTTTCATATCATTTCCATACGTATATACATAAAGAGTGGGATATCCAGGTTGTTGATGATATTTCATGGGGATATATGCGGGATTTCAGGGGTTTTTGGGAAAAAATCCTCCTATTTTTGAGTGTTCCTATAAAATTATTTAATAGACCTCAATTAATATGGATCCTTATAAGAAGTTTCATGGGTGGACATGTTGATCTCACTTTTGCTGGGTAGAGTTTGGAGAGAGGTCCTTAGTTGGGTTTAATAGTGTTTTGAAAATGGAAAAAAGTGTGTAGTTGATCTAAAAGAGGTTGTTTCTATAATTGAGTAATTAAAAATCCTATGCGAGCCATAATTTGAGGCCACTGTATTTTTATTATGGTGATCATGTTATTCTCATAGTATCAACTTACTTAGGAAATCAATTGTTGGGTAGAAAGAGTAATTTTACATCAATGTTTGGTGCCCCCTTTGAGAGTGTGGGGCATCATTGAAATGTGGCATTTTTGTTGGACTTACCATATCATTTGACATCCATATATGATATGATTCATGTTACGTAACTAAGGATGTATCAAATAGATCCATTACATGTGACCAATTGGGATGATATTGATCTTGATCCCAAAATCACGATGGTTGAGCAACCCATATAGATTATGAATCATCGAGAGAAAGTACTACATGGTAAAATAATTCATTTGGTATGTGTTTTATGGAACAATGTATTGAATAACCATGAGTTTGGGGAGCAGTTGAAATAATTTATGATGCATCAATGGCCTTGATTTTCTTCATATCTAGGATTGTAAGGACTTTATGTGCAGAAAATCTGTTTATTTTGTGGAGATTATATCATTTTTCACCTTATTTTATGTACTTATTAACTCTTTTTTTGATCCCCTTTTTGTTTTGGTTCATTTTAGTCCATTACAGGAAGGGGATCGTTTTTCGAGGAAAATAAATTAAAATTTGGGGATATATGTTTTTTTGAATTAATTTATTTTGGGTATAAATGTGTCAAAGGACATAGAGGGTTCTCATTGGGTTTGGGTTGAATTGGATGCCTTATGTACATTTATGGTAGGGACTCTTGCTAATAACTAAGTGTAGAATGAATTTATTATGTAAATATATAGTTTAGAACATAATTTTTTTTTCTATATACAAGTTGTGATAATGGAATAGATTGAAAGATGATTTAAAATATTAAATATGGGATTATGATATAAATTGGACAAGCAATGATTTTTAACCAAAGGCAACATCTTTTTTGGAGTGGTTTATCCATGGTCACTTACCAGTTTCCATTAAAACTCACCATATTCATTGATTTTTTGAGTATGGAATGTTTTTATAAAAACAAATGGAATTTCTTATAAATATTTTATTACTTTATGAATATTATTTGTAAACAAGAATTGTTTTGAAGCTATATGTAATCATTTCCTAATAATATAACTTATATAGATTATTTGGTGGTGTCCTATTGGGATTTACCCTCACACACTAATTTTTTTCATTGGGGTCTATAAATGTTGTTTTTAGTATGTAGTTAATGGTATGTGAATTGTGTATATTGACATATGGTCTAATTATCAACATATTTTTAGAGGGAAGACTTAGTGGTGATGGATGGTCACACATAGAATTTTTTAGACTTTTTAGGATTTGTCATTCTTGTTTGGGTTGTGTGGATTAACATAATACGTCTCATGGATATGTTCTCTTGGTTTCTCATTAAAACATATTGGCATGCCTAATTAGTTTTTTTCTTGATACATGTTTCTTCTTGTTTTTTGTTCTTCACCATGTGGTGGGCCAACATGGGTGAATTTTCTGGATTCCCCCGATTGGTTCGTTATAGGTAATAAAATGTAAATTAATAATTAGTTATGCACGTTTTATAAAACCAAAACGGTATTAAACAATTAAATAATTATAATGTAACGAATCTATTATGATTTTTTTTAAATTATAAGTCTTTTTAATGATTTATATTTTAGTTTTCATATGATTTAGTGTAAATAATTTTTTTAATAGAAAATTTCTACCTCAATACATCATCGATGGTAATAGTGTTGAAAATTGATTTTTGATAATGATAATTTAGAGTAACCATTTTTTAATTTTTTACTTGTAATATTATTTTAATAATATCACTAAAATAGATTTATACGAAAATTTCATATCCTTGTAATAATTTCTAATAATTAATTATTTTTCTTGAATGAACCCAACATAAATTATATAACTAATTTTAAATTAGTTTTCATATATATTTATTAATACAAGGATTTTGGATACAATTATATTTTTTTATTTTAATGAATGGTAGAGAAATGATAATCTGATTTTTCAATTCATAGTTGATAAGTGGAAAAATAATGAATAAATAACATTTAAAAAATGCGAACCAATAGCAATTTTTCAAAATACATTACATGGAATCTTTTAAATAGTGATTTAGAGAATAAAATGATACACCTAAACCTTTCAAATAATCATATTATAGATCTTAAGGAACAAAAACTTAATTTAAAATAACTCCATAGAGATACATCGAACTTCTACATGATAACATGAGTACCCATGGAGTTATGAATAGTTATTACTTCGATTAATTAAGATGTATAGTCATTGATTTGTGTATTTACATAGTACCCTTAATAATTTTCTACCCGGTTGAATTATGTTATAATTCTTAGTACACAGTGTGTGAAATAATTATTATTGTATAACCCATCCCCTATGACCTTATAATTACAGATTAATCAAATATAGAATTAAAATCCAATAACATCTGCATGAATTTCATCAAAATTAATAAATAGATAAATATAATCCAATTTTAATAATTAAACCATGATGAAAAATAATTGTGAATCTAGAAAATCAATTTATTCATATTTAGAACTAAAATCAAGGGGAAATTAATCAAAAAAATATAAATATTCATCCACAAAAAACATTCATCCGGTCATCATTAATATTTATTTATCCTTAAATTCACCTTGTATATCTTACCCATCTCAAATTTGGATTTACAATTACTCTCATTTATACTATTTTTTTATCCTGAGAAATTAATTCAATTTATATTTATGAAATAAATAGATATAAATATATATTATATCCACATATAATTCCATATCTTCCCTATGGAATTATTTTATTATAAAGGAATAATTGATGGTTACATGCCTCATGATCAAATGGTGATCAATATATTCTATACAAAACTCTTAAATCGTTGAAATTTTTTATTGAAAATATTTTTGAATTCCTCTCATGTATTTATTAAAAAAAATTAGTCACATCGAGTGTCATGTGTTCTTTAATTGGCAGTGTGTAATAAGGAATATAAGTTTGTAGTCACTTTCTAATTCAATACCTAATAATGAATTATATAACATACTATATGTATTTCCTAAACAAACAGTAGTTTTTATATGCAATGTTCAATATTTTACTAAGTATTTTTACTTTTTTCTCCCACATGGTATGGTTAATTTTATTATCCTTCATTGATTAATTTTTATTATTCAAGGATGAATTGATTATATGTGAGATAAACACGGTGCATCAAATCATGTGTAAATTATGTTGTGTGTATATGTTAGATTTATCCTGGAATGTGAAATAACTCATATTGTTCGTTGAATAAAATTAAATCATGTTTCATTATGATATATAAAATTACTTGCTAGAGATAATACTCTTCCCTCACCCTCTTGTGTGAGATAGGATAAATTTCTTAATTTCTAAATTTAATTTCTATATTGGATGATTATTTAAAACATCATGTAATTATATATTAGTTATCTATTTATAGGGAAAATATTATCCTAAAATAATTTTTCATGAAAATAACAATATCTAAGTGATTTTGAAGAAATATAAAGGTGTCTGGACGGTTTATTTAGGGTTTTATGCTTGTTTAAGTTCATTGAAACCATAAAATATAGCCCAATAACCATGTAGAATGAAGTTTGTAGTCTTTTACTACAGTATTTTTAGAAACATATTTTGTAAATAATATTTGAAAACCATTCAAATAAATTCATATATTCTATATGGTTTATGGCATGTTTTACTAACAATTCCAAATGCATGTATACCACCAACAACTTCATAACCACTTGTTTAAACCATATAATCATTATTTCATCAATAAATTTTATGGGGATTATCTATTTTGAAGAATGAGTCTTTTATGTAATAGATTTCCTTTGAGAGAAACAAGGTAGGTTTACTGGATTTTTTCTTAGAATTACTTCATGAGTACAAGATTATTAGTGCAATAACCAGTTCTTAACTCTTTTAAGAAGAGTAAATTAAATTGAATATATAATCCTGGATTCTAAGATAGACCAAACTCTTTATGAAATACAAGATAAACTAATGTGAGTACACAAATAAAATATTTCTTTATATAACACAGTTTCTTGATCAATGTTAACTCATGAAGTAGAGAAATAATCCCATTCAGTGTATGACATCGGGAAAAATTAACAACCAACTAAACTTATACCTAATATAATACAAGAACAATAACCTCAGGACATACCCTTAAAATGTATAGGTTGTAATTAATTCATGGATATAAGTATTCATTATTTTATTATTGTTATAAAACAAAATAATTTAGATCAAACCAATACATTTATATTTGATTTTGAATAATATTTAGTTTATATGGTTTTTCATATAATATTTGAGTGTTCAATAGTATGATTTTCATTAAATTTATGATATATTCAACTACAAGGATATATTTCATGCAGTAGTTCTATTTTAATTATTCTCATTTTCATTAAGGGACGAATTAATTGAATGGATAAATGGTCTTCCATTGTGGTCCATTTCCATTTAGGATTCATTGGTACAAGTATTTCTTTCTAAGTATTTTTAGCCTCAATTATGGTGAAGATGATATCAGATATCAATGTCTTATATAGAGTTTAAGGATAATCAATCATTAGATCATTAGATCATTTAAAATGATTTATTAGGTAATTATCACACCTTTTAATACCAATATAGTGAGATTTATAAATCATGCATTCTATTCTAGTGTCAGGAAATTAATAATATGGATGTTATAGTAGTAGTAACTATGATGAGTAAACCACTATAAGATATAATTAGTTATTGGAAGAGATATCAAAAAACTTTTTACAGTGTAATTATTAGCATGGAACGAATCATATAGGATTCGAAAGAAAAATTCACAACCATTAACACATTAGTATTACATTTATTATAAAAAAATATACCTTTAGATATATTAACTAGTGTTGATTAATGTCATGAAATATATAACATGAAAATATACTGAATAAAACCATTAAAATATATTGTCAATCATTCAATAAGAGAAGTTAGTTATTACACTTATTATTGATTGAAAAATATTTTGTTTCATATAAAAACATAACTTGGAATTGAAATAAAAATTTCTCATAAGAATGAAATCTGTAAAAAGAATCTCATTCAAGGCCAAAAAGACCACCATTGTATAATTTAATATAATGTGAAAAAATAATAATCATTTTTAGCGATAATGAAAGTAAGATCTATAAAAACTATATTATAATAATACGTGAACTAATCATCCAACAAAACAATATTAAAATATTAATAAATATTTCTAGGAAATTACATCTAAGGTTATCCCAATTAGGAAAAAATATATTCTGAAACTAAGAAAAAAAACTCCAATATTCAAATCACAAATCAAGATACTTTTTAATCAACTGTTTTGAAGAGAAACTGGAAAACTTCTTGGAAATAGTATGAAAACTTTAAAAATGAAGTGTGTGTGGTAACACATTGATGCGAGAATCCACATTCACATATAAAGTATTTACAAAAAAAGAAGAAGGTGAAAAAGGATAATATGTAGTTATAAAATTTTGATAAGAAGGATGAATTAAATATAAAGGATACATAATTTCTCAATTATAAAGAAATGTAATGGGGAAACCATATATACCAACTATACTATTTTTTTAATCATTTAAGGAAATTTAATGTTGATCCTTAATTTAGGAAAATTTTAGTTATGTATCATCATTTCATATTTAAAATATCATTACCAAATTTACACATATTCTAATACCAAAAGGTATTAAAAAATTTTATTTTAAAATATTTGGTAACTATTTCACATAATGAAAAATATTTAACAAGGGTTTAACACAACAACAAACCAAAATTTTAATATCATGGAAGTTTTTCAATCCCATTAACTATTAAATATTTTGATATTATGAGGGATTAATGTAATTATAGGGAATATAAAAACATAAAAATCACTATTTTATTAAACATTATTGGGTTATATGTGATGAAAATGACCAATGTTTCTCTATTATTGGATGATAAACCAGTGGTTAACCCTAAAAGTGTTTTAGAATATGTTTTCACAATGGTTGGGAAATTCATAGATAAAATTGATATTATTAAATTATACATGGAGTAGTAAGACTAATTTATTATCATATTGGGAAGTCTATTCAAAGAAATTAGGAATTAATTATTTTATTTTTCACCAAGGTCAGTTTTTCATTAGGTTAGAAAAGATTGTATCACATAGAATGTTCTTAATGTTTTCAGACATGAATATATTATAGAATTGGACTAATTTTGAACTACGTATTAATTAAAAAATTACATCAAATACGGACACGAATAAGTTGAAACTTTTACATTCTCAACAGAATATTTAATTAATAACAGAGAAAAATGATAAAATGTTGGAGAAATGTGGTTTATTTAGTAAATGGTAGTAATTATAAGAAAACGGGATATTTTTCAGAAATATTTGAGAGTGATATAACTAAACCATTGGTTACATCCATTATAATTTCAATATATCTAAAATTAATTCCTTTAACATCTAACTTGAAGTACATATACTTGTATGAGATGGATACATTGTATGTTATTTTGAGTTTTTAACTAACTCCTGAATATGATGTTAAATTATTTAAAGTTCTTAAATAGATAAAATAGAAGATTAAAAGGTCCATTATTATGGGTATTATCTTATGTATTTTAATATTTAATGTTATTTTCTAAGTCATATTCAATTTCTCAAGGTAATCAAAAGGTGATTAGTGCCTATAATTAAAGAGGTTGTAAAGAATGAAGTGATAATATTTCGTGATGATTGAATTTATAAATTTGGTATTTCGTAGGTATAATCCCTTTCTAGTAGTTCCAAAAAGGATTGAATCCCGGTGGTCAACCACATCAAAAATGAGTTGATTCTAATAAGAATAGTTATAAGCGAGTTACTTTTTATGAACTACCAAAAACCCAATGATGCTATGAGAAAATATCACATAAATTTATCAACTAATAGAACGATACATAAGGAATATTTTACATTTCTTTTTAGATGGTTATTCTAGTTATAAAAATATAAATTTTCATGAATGGACAAGTTATAAAGTAATTAAACTATATTTAAGGAACTTTTTCAAATCGGTAAATTTCATATGGAGTGTGTAATTATTCCACATTTATTCATCGACGTATAATGGCTATTTCACATGGAATGGTACAACATATAGACTAGATCATTATAGAAGAAAACATAGATTTTTTGAACATGTTTGATGCATGATTACAAAATTTGGAACCTGTACAGAAGTGATGTGAGTAGAATAATCTCATTCTTGAATTGGATAAATGTCACTTTAGGATTCAAAATTGGTTTTTTGGTATATAAACATTCATGAGAAAGTATAATGGTGGATCTAGTCAATATATTTTCTTTTAATAACCTTCCTAATCTAACATATATTAGAGTTTTACATATTTTCTTCAGAATGTGTAATATATCAGTTATTTAAAATGCATTCTTTAAAAATATCATAACCATTAACTATTAACCTATCAAATGATAATTTTTTTAGTTAAAAATTTCAAGTGGTTCTAAAATCTTGTTACTAAAAATAACTCCATTAAAATCACCAATCATGATCCCACCATATTATAATTAACCATAGTAGAACATGATTGATGATGATAATTCTATAGTTGGATTTATACTATAATAGTATATAGATTTTATTTTCTAACTATTCTATTAATGTACCAAAACATTAGTCGAAAAAAATTATCACATCGTAATGGAAAATAAAATTTTGGTTTTGTTTTATTGTTTGATTATTTCATTTCACATGTTTAACATTCCAACTAATTCATTTATACTAATCATTTTTTAAATCATTTATAGAATAATAAATTAGTAAATCTAGGATTCATTCATTAAGAACCCTTAATATATCATTGTAACTTAATGATAAATCATAAAAAAGTGTCAGAGTTTTTTTGACAGATTTCTTTTTCATTTTTAAAACTAGAAAATATTGTGCATGAACATGGTAGTGAAATCCATGATTATTTTTTTATTATAAACTATTTCTCATGAAGGATATTTGAATGTCTCGGTATATAGAAATTTAAAATTTCATGGATACAATATGTATTCATCGAAATCATTTGTTCCATTAAAGAAATAAAAATCAATAAAGTCTATTAAAATCTTTTGCGATGTTTTACTTCAATTTTAGTCATGTGTAGATGACATAATTTTGTGATAAATTATTGATTCTATAGTTTAATGGATCATATCCTTTAGTCATTCATCCTAATATAGTGGTAATTATAGACTCCATAAGAAATCAATATCCCCAAAAATGTATTTTTTATCAACTATTAATAACTATTCTAGTGATTTTTATAGCATGTAATTTATGAAAATAGATTGGAAATGTTAAAATGAAATTTGAAATTACATAATATTCTATATTAGAAGTGTAAATAATTTATATATGTATAATTTAATTTATGGGATCACTCCAACCGTGATATGGAAATACTAAATTTTGGTTTTTCAAAATTACATTAATATATAGGTTAAAACTATTGTATCTATACAAAAAATTAAAAAAGTGGTGATTTCATTCATTTTCTAAATAATGTTTATATATATTAAATGTTACAAGAGATCTTATAAGTAATTAGGGTTCCTATTTTGATAATCAAGTAAGGTTCTTATTATGGTAATTCATTAATGACATGTTTATTACAAAAATATAAAGAATAATATAACATAATGATACCATATCACAGATAATGTAAAGCTAATGTGGGGGTGTCAGATAGGTATCTGAAGCAAAATCCAGAGAAAAGAGTTTGAGCCTAAAGGAAGGACTAGTCAAAGATTTTGATTGATTCTTTTTAACATACAGAATAAATTGATAATAAATATTATGGAAGTCTCAATGTCAAATATTCTTTGGGGAGCATTGTCATTTACCTATGTAGATAAGGAAGAAAATGTATTAGGGAGTAAAGGAACTGAAATTTGGATTAAAAAGATCTTTTAGAAAATATATTTAACTAGTTTTTGGAACATTATGGGTTATTGAGGGAGAGATATGATAATCCATGATTTATAAGGACAGAGCAATGCTGTGCATAAAAATTGATAAATTGTAATCCATTACAAGTGGGAAAATGTATTTGTTTATTTAATTCATAGTTGATATTAATTTATGAAAACTGATGTTGTGGTGATCGTGTTCATTCCTGAGGGTCTATGTTCTCCACCATGGATTTATAGAAATACATGATAAATATGTAAACCCATTCAATTATAATGTGAAATAGATCATGAAATATATAAAAGAAAAAAATTATTGGGATATATTCACCGTCTACTTCATAAGAGAAATGGGAACATATTTTCTAGCTATATATATAATAAATCATTTCCTTAATGGTAACATGGTATTTCCTTTCAAATGAGTTTGTAATTAAGAATAATAATTGTTTCTATGTTTATTTTTTGTGTTTTGTTATGTTAAATAATATATCTAAAACATAATTTGATCTATGTGAGTGCTATTATAAATCATAATGAAACAACTGGACCACTAAATAAATCTTAGAAGGATAGTAAATATTATCATGATTTCAATCATGAATTTATTTCAGTAAAATTTTATAAAAAAGAATAATGTATGTACACACAATTTAGTTCATAGTTATGTAATCATGTACCAAATCCATTCTTGATAGAGATATAAATATGGACCATAAACACATAAATTTAATGAACTCCTCATCCATCACTTTTTAAATGTCACCCTTTAAAAAACATTCTCCCTCATTCCCCAAGATCTCACTTCCCTCGTAATTCCATTATCCCTTCTAGTTAACAATACTCTTTATTTTTCCTTAGGGGGTCTACACCATTAATAAATTTTCACCAAATCAATTTTATCATTTCTCCTTTTTTACCTCACTTTTCAGTAGATATAGGTTTTATTCCAACAACCATTCCCATTTTAGTTTAAAATATTACATAACCTTTTATGTTTTATTTTTTATTATTTTCCTAAATTTTATTTTATTTTCAATATTTATATAGGCAATTTTTCACAAAAATTCATTTCATGGGGGATTTGTTTTCAACATAGTGAGGAAAATTGATGATTTCATTTCATATTACTTTTAATATTGGATTTTTTATTACATGGATAGTTTTTTATTGACATATTTTAAGAGAGATCATAGAAAATTTTTATTAATGAAAGTGGAAGTTGAAATGAACAGTCATGATATAAGAATTGATGGATAACATGACTCTATGTGGATATGAGAAGTTATGGGTGTATACAATGAAATATATAGCATCATACATGATATAACGATATAGATATTTTCTATATTATCTATATTGGTTAAATGAATATATTATACATGATCATGTTCCATTATACATCATAATGAATATGAAATTAAATTTAGAGTGTGGATAATTTTACATAGACAATTGAGAACATTTTGAATATAATAACTCCTTATGAGGGTAAAATATTCTTCTATTTTCCAAATGAATTCTTCTCCTTAAGGGATTAGATTTCTAATAACCATTACATAATCTGATGGAGTGTTGTCCTGATCCTCCTAGTGGAGTTTTCTATGAATTCTTCCAATTTTGAAGATTTTTTAATTCACTAAGGTTTGTTATATACCTAAATAGTACACTTTCAATTTTTTACTCTTGATAATTCATTCTAGTGGTTTGATATAATGATTATTGGAATATATACAAAATCCATTTAGATTATGAAAAAGGATTGGTGAATAATTAATATTAAATCAAAATTTTATAATGATCTAAACCAAATTAAGTATAATGAATATTTAACCATATCGTGGATACATTTGAAGAAATAATAAGGTATTGAAACATTAATTTATGAGAAAATTAGAGGAATGATCATTTTGGAAAATCATATTATAGTAAGGGATTGAACAGGACATGGATCTTGTTTGAAGATATTATTTAATGTATTCAAACTGAAAAAATGAAAATTATCACTTATGTGAAAACAACATCATAGTTTCTATCAATTATATCAATATTTTTCTATAAGGAAAATTGATTGTGAATATTATTGAAATTTTTTTTGTTATCCTTGAATATGATCGATTGATCCCCATGAGGAAAATAACCATGTTGTGATTTTATAAACCCTATCATTGTTTTTTTTAAAATGGAAATCTATCTCTTAATTAAGGGATATATAATTTCTACCATAATTAAAGGAAGAAATGATCATGATTTCATAAAAAAAATCATATTTTCATAAAACATTTCATGGTTTTGAGGAAAAACAATCATGGTTTTTGTTCTGGTTGTTGGAGATGAGTTAAATAAGTCATTAACCAATAAGTAATTTAAAAAATTACATGTTTTTTGGAACCATAACATGTCTTAAATGAAAAACTATGATGTAATAATGATGATGGTTATTTCAGAAACATCTTGATTTCTAGATTAGAAGTCATGTCATGTTGTGGAGGAAAAAAAATCATCGTTCTAGTCAAATATATATATAATAAGAATGAAATAGCTTATTTATTTACTAGATTCTCTATATTCAATAATATTTTTTAGATCCTAGGTTGACTAATAAATATACTCCGTGGTTTAGGATATTATTACTTTTTTATGATATTAGTGAAATATTTTAAAAAATATGTTTCTAAAAATATTGAAAAAATTAGGGGATAATAAAGACTTCTTATATATATATATATATATTTGTCCATTATTAGTAAGAGATTTGAAGACATTCCACTTAGATCAATATGATACCATATGATATTCAAATATATAACCTCATGAATTGATGGTAGATATATAGATATAAAATATTGCAATATATTAATGATATTGTTATTGTTTTGAAAAATAATATAAAAAATTATAACAATGATTTGTTCAAAAATGGATAGACAAATATGGCCAACCATTTACGGTCTTATGTGTATCCATTGAAATTATTTATATGTTCAAAGGGTGGTTTTGTGAGTGATGATGTGCATATGTTCTAGAAATATCAAAATGAATAAAGAGACCTTGTAATCAATGATCTAGAGAGAGTATGTTTCACTCAAAGAGTATAAAATATATATTTTTTAATATATGAAGAAAATATTAATTGTGAAATTATTTCATTGTTGATATTTTTCAAATTACATGAACATAATTTTTGACCAGTGTAGGATGAAATCATGTGTTAGTTGGATTAGTTATAAGGGTTACAAGACTAGTTTTCTAACCCATATTTCCTTTATTGATAATATTAAAAATATTTATGACATGGAATATTACCCACTAAATAATTATGTTTATACACTCATAAATATTTTATAAAATTTTATAATGTGTGAGTTAATGTTATTTAAATCTTTAATTATTTTTAATTATATTAATTCATTTCTAGATACAAGAACTAATTGGAAATTAGACCACATTTAATAAATATTAAGTTATTTTTTTAGAAAATGACCATGGATTCACTCTCCCCCCCTCCTGTGGTGGGCACATATCTTAAGTGCAACTTAAAAGTGTAGAGAATAAGTGAATTCTCACTAGTCAATCTACATGTAACCTTCATATATTGTAAAAAAAATTAAAAAACTCTTAATAATATATCTATTTGATATTTATTAATCTTGATAAACTATTATATTAATTCTTTAATATGTATTATCATAGGTGTGTTAATTATCACTTTAATCTTATGTATTAATGTCATCATGTTTCATTAAACAAATTTATTAGATTTCATTAAAGGTTTATGGTTTTATATATATCTCAATTTTATGTTATAATATGTATTTAAGACTTATTTTATAGTGGATAAATTTATATTTTATAAAATATAAATTTTAATTTTAATGAGATCTTTATATACCATTATAAGGGTATTTATAATGAATAATTCGAGTCTATGTGTAGTAATAAATTGATAACTGGGGAAAATGGGCTAAATTGACGAATAAAGTTATGGATTCTTCATAAAACACATGTGTTCATTTTGATAATTCAATAGACCTTAAAAAACAAAATAAAAGTAAGAGAAGAAAAAAATCATGTTTTAGATTTGAACATTAGAAGGATTAAAGAGAAGTTGATATTCTGAGTTAAATGGACTCAAAAGATAAAGGTATTTGGACATCTTGTAAATCAAATTTTGAATATTAACATAATATAATTTATGTATTTAAAGATAAAGTAAATGAGATTAATATAAGTTTAATTATATATTAACAAATGTTTGTTGATTTTGAGATCACTAAATTGAATAGTATTGATGGTATGAATTCTGATTTTATGTATCATCACTTGAAGGATCAAGAACTTTTCATATTTATGATAAAACAAATTCTTTAGATAATTCAATGGTAAAGGAATATAATTTTACATTGTTTTCTAAAAAAATATCTAAATTCTATAAAATCATTAATATGAAATGTGTTGTAAAAAAAGATATTCATATAAGATGTTTATGATGTCTAAGATAAGTTTAAAGGTCTATAAAATGAATGGTAATTTACGTAAAAACAAAACATCAAAAAAATATAAGGATAAGTGGATCGAGAAGAATGGGAGTGACTATATATTATGCACCAAAATAATTATCACTCCCAGGGATGAATTATTTATCAAACATATAATTAATTTAGATAATTAATCTTAAAAACCAATATTAATTATTTTATGGATAGTGGACGGATAACGGTTGGATGAAAATTAAAACACTAATGAAAAATAATGATTATTTTAGAAGGGAGTTACCCATGATGGGAAGAGGACATAAAATTCATTATTAAAGAAGAATAATGTTGTTAATTCTGATAAAAATCAAGTTTATAATGATTTGAAATATAAATAGTTAACATGTTATATATAGGATAAAATGAATCCCTATTATTTTAAAAAATTGTGTTTATTTTCTTATTCATTGAGTAATTTCTTGTATATCATTTTAGTTGTAAATAATGAACATATCACAAGTGATGGATAACATATTGAGAAGTATAAATAAAAATAACATGATAATATATCCAATAAAAACGTTGATAATTTTATTAATAATTATAAAATAACTTAAACAGTGGTTAAAACATTTATAACATTTATATAATTAAAAAATAAATTGAAGAATAAATTAAAATAGTTTATAAGTGGAAGATTATCCTTAAAATAAAAATGTTGTGGTGGATCAGCTCAATATATGGAGATATAAAAAAACTCCCAAAAGTAAAAATTATTTAAGATAAATAGGTTGTAACTAGTATAAATTTAGTAGACACCACCATGATTATAATGAGGCTAATGAATCATGATTGGAGTAGAGATAAATTTTGGAAATAATTATTTTACCAAAATACATAAATAATATTTTTGAAATATTATAAAACTAGGGATTTTTCAAAATGGATACCCTCGTATAATAAATTAAATAATTTTCTATTGAAACAAATTCTTTTACATGTGCATGTATTATTAATTTATAAAATATAGTGATTTTTATATAAAAACAAAAGAGTAAGTTTATAAATTCACGATGTTATTAGTAAATAATTTTCAAATCCTTGTGTTATCAAATTTCTATTTCATTCAGTATAATTTTTTGATTCTACCAATCATATAAATGGTTTTATGTTTTCATAGATCACAAAAATTTAAGTTTAGAATAACATATATATATATATATATCATATTACTATTGATTAATTACACTTATTTCTTAAAATAATATTCTCTCATAGGTATTGAGTAATATTTGATAACTCTAATTTCAAGAATGCAGTGAATATATTATATTGTTTTGTCTATAAAAACAATCATTTAGAGAAATTTGGTGATATATTCTCATGGTAAATATTACCTCTTAATCATATAAATATTCATGAAATTTTTAATTTCCTTTTCAAATGTTATTATAGGTGGAAGGTAAGTGGAATATTCCATTTAAAAGGGGGATTAAATACAAACAGTATAATGAGAAAGAATAGGAAACCCTCATTTAGAAGGAGGATATTTCAAAATAGTCAAAGGAATAAATTTAGTTTAAAACCCCAATCCATTATTATCTCTATTTTTATTTGGTTTACATATTCATATCGATATAAAAGGAACATAAATTATATGAAAATATTAATGAAATCATTGGGGCTTTTTCAGGATCATTGATATAATGCGGGATTTATTTCTCTCTATAAATAATTTTTTTTCAAGTGTTTCTATGGTGTTATAAAGAGAATGCAAGGAATTATGACTATGATGTTTATAAATTTATAACAAAATATAAAATATGGTATTGATATTCACTTTAATGTAAATCATGAGGGATTTTTCATTAATAAATTAGGGGTTTTAATGAGTCAATTTTAAAATGGTTTCATTGTTGGATGATTTTCTCAAATGGTGGATTTTTATTTAATTATTATAATATATATCATAGATCATTTTAAAGAATACATGTGTATGTTAATGATAACAATAAACGTATTATTGGAGATGATAATGATAGCCTAATGAACAGATGAGAAGTTGTGACACATACTAAGGAAGATATATCATCATTCCTAATATAACTATTGAAAACATTCAGTTTATATTTGGTGGATAAATCAAGATTCTAGATATAGTTATATTTTAATATAACTAATGAAGAATAATTCATGTTAAATTGTGAGGTGTTTTACATGGAGTTCTTGGATCATATTTAATATAATGATTCCTTGCAAATATAAAATTAGTTTCCCTTAAACACATAAGTGATTATCTATCAAGGGTTAATATTCCTCAAAACACTAACAAATATTGTTGTATAGTGGAATAAAACTCTGACTAAATTTAGTATGAATTTTTTTCTATGTTGGTGTGTTTCGTGAAACACTAATATATATCATCACATATATATTAAGGTTTATTCTTTCATGAAATGTTGATAAAATACATCCATGTGGCCTGAAATGAGTATTATTGAATAATTTTCCATTTATATATGGATTGTAATTATTGAGACCTAAGTCACTCAAATGGTACACAAATTAGGATGCTA
The DNA here is from genome assembly GCA_963277665.1 of Viscum album. Lineage (NCBI taxonomy): Eukaryota > Viridiplantae > Streptophyta > Magnoliopsida > Santalales > Viscaceae > Viscum > Viscum album. Next base: position 1,669,486,609 of record OY728120.1, read on the forward strand.
CATGTCCGTAAAAGCACTCCCAAGTCCCCAATAGTTGGAGAATAGTACTATGGTTCCAAAATTATTATTGAGTATTATTTTATGCACCAAATTAATCATATATAAATAAATGAAATATTTATTATGTAATGTAAATGTATCTAATAAAAACATTCGCATCTTGTGTAAAATTAAAAATAAATGATGAAGTAGGTCCCTAACAAAAATGGATAAGTACCAAAAAAACCTCCATCTCCAAGACCGTATTAAGTATCAAACATACAAAAAATTACCAATGTAGAAAAAAAATCAAGACAATCCACTTGTACCTATAAGAACATATGAAACAAGTAATGGAGTTTCATTCCTAGTGGAGAACATATATTTTTGTGAAAATATAATAATCAATAGGAAACCACCACGATCTTAAAAAATATGATATAAACATGGGAGTATTATTTAGATAAATATAATCAATTAGATTAATATATAAAAATAAAATTATAATTATTTATCAAATAAATTAATTTAGAAATATATAATGAGGGACATCAGGGATCAGAAAAATGTAAATAATAACTCCAAATATTCGGATGTTCTATACCAAGAAAATCAACTCTATATATTGCACATAGAATCTAAAATTTTAGGAAGCTTCATATGAGAAATCTATATAGGTTATAGGAATTATGCCTATCCAGTTAGGGAAATCTTAATGATCATCCCATGGAATATGATAATGGTATAACGAGTCATGAAATTGGGATCTCATCCTATAAGAACCAAGTTCTTCCTTCTAGGTATGAATCATTCCTTTTCATTTGATACATATGAATTTGGGGGGAAAGAGGTCAAGGGGTTGGCTACCATCCTATTACATGATGTGACTGGGAACTACAATTCATGAACTTATAGGTATATTCCGTGTTTGGAAGGATACATGTCAGGTAATCATGGTACACAACCACATAATGGCCGAGAAAGAAAAATGTACGGACACAGCGTGTTATATCAAGTACAAGCCATTTATTTTTTAGGGATTTAATTTGGAAGTAGCATAATTTTACATCAGATGGACAGAAGGATCATCTGGTGTCATGGAAAATAGCACTGAGAATCGTTTTCCTTCTCGACTTATCATCTAAACCCCGATTTCTTTTCTGTCAGTTGCGTTTGAACCCAGTCGGTAAGATGTCGATTCCTCTAGATCCTTTCATCCAGATTTCTTCTCTCGATCTAGTTATTTATGGTTGAAAATTTATACCAATTTTTTAGATCTACTCCATTCTAGGGAAAATCAAAGCCCAAGGCTAGACAGGGAGTGTCGTACTACAAAGAGGTTGGTGGTATTGTACCTTTTTCCCAATGTTGAGTTATTTAATGTGTTGTATTATTGTTATCCCATGTATAGGGTGTATCATTGAATTGAAATTGACCATTTTGTGTCGTAATGATGATTAGGTCATGAATTAAATTAAATTAAGCTTGTTTAAGAATCTTGGTTTGATTAATGGCCACCATGTGGGTGTGTTCCCTTGAAATGACCATTTATGGCCATTTGACCAAGGTTTCTTATGAGGTGTGAATTTTTTCCATTATTAGTTGGTTAAGTATGAATTTCATTATAATATAATTTTAATTGGGTAATATTTTGATTGATTTGATTAATGGGTATGGTATTAGTGATTTCCCCTTTCCCCATGATATTCCAATTGTTTTTAATCCTTTTTATAGTTTAATTCACTTGTTTCTTGATTTGTATGAATCCCATGTCAGTTGTTATATTATAACCATGTAATGGTGTAATTTACATGTGTTGTTTGTTATTTTGAATTGTTGATATACCGAGATTGACCCTAATTAAATTGTTATTCATGTGGGAATGTTGTTCTTATGCATGTGGGTGAGGAGTTGTTATGCCTATGGGCAAGGATTCGTTAGCCCTGAGGGAAAGGATTTGGTTATTCATGTGGGTATGGTTTTTCTATTCCTATAGGAAATATGTTGAGTAAATTATTTAAATTTTATGAAATATTACATGTCTTCTAAGACAAAGCACAAACTTGGATTCAATATTAACTTTAATTTTTTAGATAGCCTTTTGATGTATTCGGTGAGTATTATTTATACATGGGATTGATTGGAATAGGCTGAATCGCTAGACTTATATAATTCAATTTAATTGAATGGTTTAACTAAATATAATGAATGAAAATGGAAAACATGACTTTTAGGATATTTTACTTTTGATCAATTCCTAGTTTACTTCTTTTACTTTTTTGTACACAACCTATTGCATAAACTTTATAACAGATAGGCACAGATCCTTGGTGGTTTCCTATAGGAATTTATTTCTCAAAAACTATTTGGGTCATGCTTTCAGACCCAAACAAATTATATTGTTTTAGTCATCGATATGGGAAAGCTCCCTTCTACAGGTAATTAATATGGTGTTTAGGAGTAGGAGGGAATGGGATCGAGCCGAGGATTGTGATGCTTCTTATTTTCCTTGGTTTCATTTTTTTCCTTTGGAACATGTATTCTGGATTCTTAAAATGTACATGTTTTGGATATTTTCTAATAACATAACGTGTTGTATCATATTTAGTATTGAATGATGCTTTGTTATTTATCTTATTAGTCTCCCACTATTTATTTCTGTTATATGATATTCACTACTTCCACTACTGTATAATTTTATTCTGTCGTGTTACACTCTACTAATGAGTGCATAGTTTCCCACTATTACACCCTAGGCCCTCATTGTCAGTCGGTAGCCGTTGGCATTTGGGGAAATATGCTTGAGTCCATCTGTCCAACTGGGTATGGAGCACAAGTTGAGTGGCATCTGGATCCAGGATGAAAAAAAGTGTTATCAAAGGAGTTTTCTTTTCTAGTTTTCTATAGTATTTAGCGACAATAAAAAGGAAATGGAATTTGGTAATTAGATATGCCCGAGAGTAGGTACCCCTGTATCTGGAAAATCCAAATTAACTCGAATGAAATTGTAATTTTGGGATTTTGAGCTATTATAGTTCATTTGGTTTCACCATGGGTGATGCCCTTGTTTTGTACTGTTATTATTGATATCATTGTGGTTATATTTTGAAGAAACCCAATTAGATGAGGGTATTCAATCTCATGTATTATATAAGAACTTTTTATAAATCACATGCCATGCATTATTTCCATGTCATTTAGATGGAATTTTTAATTGCATGATATTGTGATAGATGTCATGATGGATACGTATATTGTTGTGATAGATACCATGATAGATATATATATGATGTTGTGATATCTGTATTCGTATGTGTTATGGTTGAATCGGATGGATGAAAAACAATGATCCCCTTAGATTATGGTCCCTCTTAAATCATAATTTAATGGATCATGTTTCGTCCATGGGATATAAATTTTATTGTTATGTCATATATATATGGATGCCAAGGTTTGATTCACGGGGATTATGGGACCCAAAAGATCATAATTTGGAACACTTTCACTATTTCTCAAAAATAGCTGTTTTAGGGAAGTTTCTAAGGCTTACTGTCTGGAAACCCAGACAACACGTGTCACACATAGTTTTTTCATTTGTTGGTTTTGATCCGGTTTGTTTGAAATCTCAGTCCTTTTCTCAAGTTATGGGTGAGACTAATGTTGATTTTTTAACATCCATATATGTCTAATCATCCTAACATGGGTTTACCATAGATTATTTTGGATATTTTGGAGAAATGTGTGGTTACATTATGATTTGGGCCAACCATGAGCCCATTTCCTGATATAAAAACAAATTTTTTTTTGTTTTATAACTTGTCTTTTTTTCAACATTTTCACTCATTACACATGTCAATTAGCATAAACCGAACTTTTAAAACCACCATATCCTTCTAATCCCCCTTATGAATTCATAATCATGGTGGATTTGTGTTATTTATTCTGGTATTCGTGAATCCTGTGGGCGCATTCCTAGTTTTAATAAAATATTACATTTCTTTTATATCTTATTCATATTTTAATTTTTTTTGGTGATTCAAGCTCTCAATATAGCCCAAAAACCCTTTTCTAACCCCCATGTTCCATTTCCCCCCTTTGGATTTTATCTTAGTCACGATTTAGAGAGAAATTTATCAAGTCTTCTCAAATAGTATAGATTTGTTATTGGAATTTGTTTCATTCACGAATCATTAATTTTTTTATATTTTACCCTAAAATATTCATTCCCTAGTTTGCTCAGACCTAAGTAGCCTCTCCAAGAAATTCCAAGCGAGTCTCTTTCCCCTAATGTTGTAGATCGAAGGGAAGATGAAGAGTTCTCTTGATTCCAAGGTGAGATTCCTTCTCCTTTCTCCTCCCTCTTCTATCTCCTTCCACATTACATTGGTTTCCTCTTCTCCCCTAGTCACGAATGACTTATTTTTATGTAATAAAATGTTTTTTTTATTATGTTTTGGTCTGTTTAGGACTTTTCATCATATATCTAGAGTGTTGGGAACCCCAATGGGTGATATCAGGTGCGAAGTTCCTTTCCTCCATGGTTTTGAGGTAGGATATCCCTTTCACATGCCTTTATCATTTATGTTTTATCATTTTCATGATTTTATCGCCTTATATATATGTGTATTGTTATTTTGTTATAAAAATGTACACCACTTGCTTCCTGAAATGTTCTGATAGCTTACGCACCTGGATTATGGTATTTTGAACATTTTCAAGTATATTGAATAAATATATGACATGAAAATGTTATTTTATCCCTTTTCAAGTGATTAAAATATGGTGGTTGTTTGAAAGTGCATTCCATGTGTTCGGTAAATTCCCTGGTTGGCTTTTATGTGCTCAGTGCAAATTAAAATGATTTTTCTAGATTTATAAATACATTGGAAGCATGAAAAATGTTTTTTAGGTCTCATTTATGGCTTTCAAAAGTAGTTTCGTTTTATAAACAAATGGTTTTTTGGTGGTAAATAGGTTTGGACCGAGTTACTTGAAAATGTCATGTTTGGAATCTTCATAAAAATGGTCATGATTTGTTTGTGTAACCTAAATGTTTTAAGTGATTTTTGAAAGTGGTTTTATTATTTAAATAGTTTTTATACACACGTTTAAAAAAAACAAATTTTTACCTTTGGAAAAAGTTGTTTTTGAGAAATGCCTAAAGTCTCATTTGGATATTTTCATATAAAAATGGTTTCCATTTGTATTTCATGTTGTATCATTTGAGGATATTTTATGGTCCATGAAATTGAATTATTAAATGGTCTTTGGATTGAAAAATATGGTTTAATATGGTATTGGTGGTTGTTTCTCAATAAAATTTTTTTATTGGATTTTATGTGCAAGGCCTCGTTATACTTCTTGAAATTGTTTTATAAAAATTTTGGTGGTTTATTGATCCGTGAAAAAAAATGTGAGACATGTGTGTTCTATTTTATTTGTGTATTTTTTTCAAATGTAATTTTCATGAGAAAATGGTATTTTTTAGATGTGTAACTTGTTTAATATGAATAAGGTAAAACCTGGGTATCTCGGTGGGGGAACGTGTACTAGTATTCTAGTGACCTAGAGAGGTTTTCTCCCTATTTCACATAGAATATTTTATAATGAGAACACCAACTAAAATATGATGTTTAGGATGATTATGGGGACCACTAGGTTACGGATAATTCTCCTACTGTTGTCTTGTGTGCACGAGAACATATATTTGTTATTGTTAATTTTCTCCAAGATACGAGGTACCAGTGTCCCATAATGAACTAGTGCCTAGGGGTGTTCTCGTGACTTCTTCTTATTGGAAATTTTGTACTCACCATCAACATCTTGTGTGTTTCATTGTTAAACTCAGTAGTATGTGTGTTTTATTTAAAATTGTAAATTCTATAAATAATCCCTCTTGAAATCTATTTTCATTTTCAAGTTTCACCCCTTTGAAAATTTCGACTACCTTTCATATTTATAAAACATGAATGTTTTTGTATGGAACATGGAATTGATGTTTATTTCATTTTAAAGGATGTTCATTGGGAATATATTTTCGGTCTAGCCAACTTATTTTCGATACTCACACCTATTTTTTATTTCATTTTCATCCCTCGTATAGGTTTCAGCTTGAGTTTGATCACCTTCAGTGATGTGTGCTCATTGTGTCGGAGAGTGACCAGTGATGTCACATGGAGTTAGCTGGTTGTTAGATTTCATCATTTGAGTTGTTGGTGTAGTTTTATATTTAATTTCATGTACAAATAATTTTTATTTCAATTTTTATATGAATTTATATTGGGCTGTCCATTATTTCCGATATTTTTTTATTGGTTACATTCAAGAGAAATCATTCCATTGTGTACTCTATTGATTCCCTCGATTCTTTTCTCCATCCTAGGAGGATTGTGAATTCATATCGGGAATTTTCAAGGGCTGCCCTGGGTGATTGGTTCAGGGTCGACCCAGACTGGTTCATGACAAAATGGTATCAGAGGGAGGTTGGCTCCTAGTATACCTTTCTTTTTAGATAACCTTTTGTTATTTAGGGATGTCATGATTGATTGAGTAGGATTTTAGGGACATGAATGGTAGGTTTATAAAGAGAGTCTCGAACTATTGATCATTCTAACACTCAAGTGTCCAGGGGAAGTCCATTTTGATTACTGTCTTTGGTTATTATTAATTGTATGGTGTTGGGATACGATAATTGGAGTTTAACTATTGGTCTCCATAATCTCGCAGGGCCTGGAAAACCATGTGAAGCTTCTGAATGATTCTAATAATTCTTTCTGTGTTGGAGGTGTGTTTGACATATGGCCACCAACCATATGGTAAACTCACCCACTGACACTAGTTCCCTTTGGTGGGTCTCATAGACTTTTCTGGAATTAATAATTTTTTTTTGAAAATCCATGTGTGAGAATTGTGAAAATAAGTTTCAATGGAATTTTTAGTGGTTAAAAAGTGGAAATGGGTTTTCAAAATTTAATATGAGAATGTTTTTGTAATTTTGGGTTTTTTGAAACAAATCTTGGGGATAAAGAGGAAGTGAATTAATAGAATTGATTTTCCATTATCTAAACTTATTTTTCCTTGAAATTAAATGTTTGTAATCCTTGGATTATTTTAAGGTGATTCTGAATTTTTTTTAAATGGGTTGTTTTGGGATGTTGAAAGGTGTTTGAATTTGATGATTTGGTTTTGGAAATTTGGTTTTGAGTGGCTATTTTTTTCTGAAATTGGTTATTGGAATTTGTGGTTGTCAGATTATGAAAAAGGACCATGATAAATTTTTTAAAAAGATAAAGGGGTATTTGTACTAGAATGGTTTTTGGATGTTATATTAAATGAAATGGATTGGGTTTTTAATCAAATGTTTCTTGATGAAGTGTGGTTTGTATTGTAAAATCTGAAAATTTTATTTGATTTGGGGGTTATTGTGCCTTTAGAAGATACATGATTATTTTTTTGTAGTGATGCTTGTTTTATTTTAGCCTTTTGTGTTTTCATGGGGACTAACATGCATGGTTTTAAGGATATATAGATGAATGGTCAATATGGCATGGTGGTTGGGTGCCCAGGGTGGCACAGAAACATGCACATGAGCAATACTTGATGAAACACCATCAGTGAATGCAGAAATCCACCAATTTCAGTTGTTTTTCAGAAGTGTTTTGGGGTGAAATGTTTTGGTGTTTGATATAAACTGATGGTTATGTGTCTCGTTTTTCACATATCATCTAAAGGTTGTTTATTCTATATGATTCCATGCCATATGGATGACATACTCTTGTTGTTTCTTGATATGGGATCTCATTGGTGTCTCATTTTTGGAGTAATTTTAAATGGGTTTCTAAATATGTTTTGGATGTTGTGATTTGGCCATGGATTGTTCTCCATTGGAAATATTTCCAGGTGATCAACCTAAGGAACCATTCAAAATGTTAAATCCACATCATATAATGATGCATCTGCATATTTGTTTTAATAGATTGATTTTTGGCCTTGATTTATAGTGAATTTACATTAAAGTGTCCCTCTCATATGGGGTAGTTGGTCTTTGTTAGGTTTTTATGTTTCTTTGTGTACCTTGTCCATTCTGCTCCTCATTCTGAATAAGAGAAAATAGTGTTGTGTACCTCCAAGTTCATGATTGGGTAAATGTGTGTTTCTAGAGGAAGAGAGTTTCATGGTGTCCCTTGATCTATCATTTCATCCAGGGAGTGTTATGTGTAACCGTGTATAACTATAGGTAAGAGTTAATGTTAGGGACAATCAAAGCCTAACTGTGAGGAAGTTGATGATTCATACATCAAAGTTATATCCATAGGCATCAGAGTGAAGTTTTCGTGTAGTAAGAAGTCCTAGGACTGTATGTAGTATTTTTTAGCATAGGCCTCTACCATTATAGTGAGGTAGTTCCTTTATTTATTTTTGAGTTTAGTGGCCCAATGATTGGTTCATCTTCCCTCCCCACCCTATGTGGTGGGTGTTAGGATCTGTGCATAGAGTGTTGCCCAGATATTTTCCCCTCTATTCGGGAGTGGGGGGTTTAAATGTTCATGTTGTGTTCCCCTTAAACTGGGTTGGTAGGTTGTTTTGGGAGAGTTTTGTTGGGCCTTCTTGGGAGATACATGTTCCTAGTTCATGTTGAATTCTTTTTCGGCCATTGATCGTTGGTTCTTAATGTTGGGGAGAACCACCATAGGTCTAGAAGAGTATCGTCCTATGAATTTTTCGAGTGCTAGTTTTTTCATAACGATGGGGATTCCATTCCAGAAATCCCAATAATATTTAGTTTTCGTGAGTTACCTTGTGTTTGGGAGATCGTTTTGTACATTGGGAAAAGTTCCAACAATATAGTTCTTCATTAGGTTGTGGATGTAGTGACTCAATCATTCAGTTGATTCTCAGAAAGTTGTTGGGAGTTATTATTTAGGATGAGATAAGAGTCTTAAGTTCCATTAATGGTGGATAATGTTTCATTGGATTCAGATTTTAGATCATATTTAAATGTAATCCTTAGGTTTTGATCAAATTGATGGAATGTTTTGTGGCTATTCGTGGGCTGAAAGCATTAATGGTGGGGAGAATTATCACACCTTGTTTTTTTGATATCTTGGTTATGATCTGGTTTATTGGATATAAAAATCATTTTTCTTAGGTTATGGGTGAGATGAATGTTGAGTTTTGAACATCCGTCTATATCTAATCATCCGACCATGGGTTTGCCATAGCTTATTTGGGTGTTTTTGGAGAAAACGGTGGTTACTTCAAGATTAGGGCCTACCGTGATCACATTTCCAAATATAATTTTTTTTCTTTTATAAATCCTTCATTTGTCAACATTTTTCACTCATTCTACTTCTAAAATGGAATCCAATGACCTATTAAAACCACCATATCATTTTTAACCCCCTTATGAATTCATAATCATGGGGGATTTGGTTTATTTATTTAGGTATTAGGCCAGCCCGTGAGCCCATTTCTAGTTTTAAAAAAATATTTTTTTTATTTTATATCATATATATGATTTAATTTTTTTTTGTTATTACCCCTATCACTCGAGACCATGGTACCTAAGATAACCCCCATGTTCTATATTCCCTATTTGGATCTCATCGTAGTGGATGATTAGTTTTAAATTTCTCATGTATTCTCAAATTGTCCAGCTTTGGTGTGGTGATTTATTTATTTCATGAATCATTCATTTTTTCTCTATTCCAATAAAATATTCTTTTCATGGTTCATCCAGACCTATGGATCCTCTGTAATGATATCCAAGACATTCCCTTTCCCCTAATGGTGTAGATATAAGGGAATATGAAGACTTCTCTAGTTTCCATGGTGGAATTCCTTCTCTTTTCTCATCCCTCTTCCTTCTCCTTCCACTTTACATTAGTTTCCTCTTCTCCCAAGATCATTAAAGACCTAGTGTTTTTTATACCAAGATTTTTTATGGCTTTTTGGTTCTTTTATGGCTGGTCTTCATTGATTTAGAGTGCTGGGAACCACAACGGATGATATCAGGTGCACGATTCCATTATTCAATGGTTTTGATGTAGGATATCCCATTAACATGCTTTTATCAGATAAGTTTCATTATTTTATTGATTTTAAAAACTGATATATATTTTTATTATTGTTTTTCTTCCATTTTATAATTTTATTGGTGTGAAAAACAGTTGTTTAAGCCTAATTTTGTGAAAAGTAGTTTTGTTTTGATATAAATATGTACACCACATGCTTACTTAAATGTTATGTTATCTTATGCACCTTTATTATTGTAGTTTGAACATTGTTAAGAATATTTAATAAATTTATGGCATGAAAATGTTATTTTACCACTTTTCAAGTGCTTAAAATAAGTTTTTTTAAAAGTGCATGCCATGTGTTCGGTAAATTACCCGATTGGATTTTATATGTGTAGTGTGATTTAAAATGATTTTTTTTTGGATTTATAAATACACTGGAAGCATTAAATATGTTATTTTGGGTTCCTTTTCTGGCTTTCCATGTTATTTTTTATTTTATAAACAAATGGGTTGTTTGGTGTTAAACATGTTTTGGAGCGATTTTCATGAAAATGGACCATTTGGCATCTTTATAAAAATGGTCATGATTTGAGTGTGTAACCTAAATAGTTTATGGGATTTATGAAATTTTTTTTCTTCTATAAATGGTTTTTGTACAACTCTTTATTAAAAGTGAAATTTTTAACTTTTGAAAATGTTTGTTTTGAGAAATGCTTAAAGGAATATTTGCCATTTTTCTTGTAAAAGTGGTTTTGATGTGTATTTCATGTTGTATCATTTGGGGCCTTTTTATGGTCCAAGAAATGGATTTATTAACTGGGTTTGGGCTTCCAAATCTGGTTTGATATGTTATTAGTGGCTTTTTCCTTAAAATATCATTTTTGAATGGATTTTATGTGAAAGGCCTCATTATACTTCTTGAAATTGTTTTCTGAAAATTTATGTGGTTTATTGAGTAGTGAATGAATTGTGAGACATGTGTGTGGGATGTTTGATGTTTGTGTGATTTTTAAATTTGATCATCATAATAAAATAGTATTTTATATATGTGTAACTTGTTTGCGAACAAAAAGGGAAAACTCGAGTATCTGGGTGGGTGGATGTGTACTAGTATGTTGGTGATCTTGACCAGTTTTGTCCATGTTTCATGTAGCAAGTTTGATGATGAAAACAATAAATAACTATGATGATGATGATATTGGAGACCAATATGTTATAAATGATTCTCCTACTAGTGTATTGTGTTCATGAGACCAGATATTTGTTGTGGTTACTTTTCATCGTGATTTGAGGTACTTGGGGCCCACAATGAACTAGTGCCTAGGGGTGTTCCTATGACTTGTGCTCATTGGCTATTTTGGAATCATCATCAGCATACGGTTTTTTTGTTTCTTGAACTTTTTTATCATGTGTGTTTTATTTAAAAGTGTACATTTTTTAGATCATCCCTCTTGAAAACTATATTCATTTTGAAGTTGCACCTCTTTGAAAATTTATTACTAGCATTCTTGATTATAAAACATGAATGTTTTTGTCTATAAATTTTTCTAGCATTGAACCATGTTTGGAAAAAACTAATTTTATATATTTTATTTCAAACTTAGAAATGATGTTTATTTTATTTTAAAGGATGTTCATTGGGAATATATTATTAGGATAGCCTACTAAGTTTTAATGCTCAGGCCTAAAGTTTTATTCTATTTTAATCCCTGGTACAGTTTTCAACTGGAGTTCGCCTAGGGTGGTGTGTGATCACTCTATTAGAGAGTGACCAGTGGGGTCACATGGAGTTATATGATTGTTATTTTTGGTCATTTGAGTTCCCAGTTCAATTGTATTTTTTCTTTCATGTAGAAATAATGTTTATTTCAATTTTTAAATGAATGTATATTGGGTGGTCCATTCTTTCCGTTGTATGATTTATTGGTTATATTTTGTAGAAATGATTCACTTGTGTACCCTATTAATTCCCTTGGTGCTTGTCACTATCCTTGGAGCATCAAGAACGCCTCTCTGGACTTGTCTCAGGTTAGCCTGGATGACCGATTCAAGGTCAACACGGGCTGCTTCGTGACAACACAGAGTGTAGTCCTATGAAAAGACACCATGTGTTCTTTTATTAAGGAAGAAATGAAATTTTCTATGTACACACTATGTACTCTGAGTACACACCGTGTGGTGGATGACCATGCCACCGACCATGTGAGAGAAAACATGGGTTAATGTGTTTTGATTAGAACATATTGTTTACCATATGTACACCTTGTGTACTCTTGCATAAGCAGACCCATGTTGATCTGGCCAGTTAAAAGTACATAGCTAGAAGGGAATAATTGATAACAAGTCTTGTGTCATCCCGACATGTTGCATCCCTAAGAAGTTTACCTGACTAAGGTAGGCCATGTTACCTACCCATGGTTGTGTTTAAGGGGGAATGTTAAGTATAATCCCTACACACCAAGTACCTGGGGTGTTTACACTCCCTGTTCCGAAGGACTATACGACCATGTAAGGTATGAAGTGCACACATCGTGTATGGTTCATACACACCATGTACACATTATTTTTGAACATTTTCAGATTTTCTTTTACTATTTAGTTCTTTCACTTTTGAACTTTGTTTCTTGATGAATATTCTTATGTTGAGCTGTATGTTCTGGACTTTAAAGAGAAATGCCACCACGATGACCTCCAGTTTTATGCTAGGAGAGTGGCAATGAGCATACCCCGAAGGTGGTATGACTTGGCCTACCAGTGGATCCTCCATATTTTACAGTTGCGACACTAGTTTCTATACCATACGTAGGTGTAGATTCATATTTCTATGAAGGATTCACGAGGTTTATACCAACCTTCTAGGGAGTACCTCATCCTACCACTTCTATGGAAGAACTGACGTGAGTATTCCAGTAGCAGCATCTACCTATGTTCTCAGGGGATGGTGGACCACAAGCTGCAGATTCATTGATGGAGTCCATGCTTACTATCTTCAACAATATGGTGATTCTTCTAGAGAGGAACAAATATCACAACTTATAATCTATGTGATTCATCCAATAGGTGGTGAGATTTTATCACATAGATAGAGAATCATATAAACATGGTATGGGGAGATTTCCAGACTGTCTTCTATGACTAATATGTCCCTAAGATTCCGAAGAATAATAGATATTGTGATTTCATGCATCTGGAGTAGGTCGCAATGTTAGTGGTGAACTATTCTGCCCACTTCACTGAGCTTTAGATATTACCACCTATTCTAATGGGTGATGAGACATTTAGTGATAGGCGATTCGAGGATTGTCTTAGGTATGACATCTGATCGCATGTGAAAATTTTCAGGCTTCCATCTTTATATTCCATCATGATTCCGACACTGATTATCGAGCATAATCTGTTGGATGATTGAGGTGCGAACTAAGGTGGTTCACCATCAAGATATAGTATTATCTTGATTAGGAGAAAGAATAATTTTATGGAGGTTTCTCATGGGGATACAAGAAGTCAGAATGATTCTTCCAATAGAAAGCAAGGTGATATCTGTGTGGTAGAGCTGGGCATATGAGGCCACAGTACCCTATGGACCCAGTTGGGTGAGGAGCTTGAGGCAGGATGGTCCATCTACTATCCTACTATAGGGCGTTTCCACCAGAATCTAGTGAGAGTGGTTTTTCACTGAATCCGCATTCAGGATAAGGGTTAGCGACTTCTCACCAATTGAAGAATTGGAATACTTAAATCTTATCAATAAGAGGTGGTTTTCATGGTCGAGGGAGACTGACTCCATGTTTTCATTGAAAATAGAGTGGATTAGATCAGGGCCGCCAGGCTGTGTGATAGGGCTGCGGTACATTCTATACTTGTTTAGTGTAGCATAACTGGCATGTGAATGATCCTGGATCTTTTACAATCAGATGTACAATTCTAGTTGCCGCTGTTTTATCTTCTGCACTATTTTATATTGGGGAATCACATATTTTTATATTTCTTTCGGTTATAGAGAGCCTTGGGATCTGTGTCTTCTCTTATGATAATGTTATGATTCTATAAACTTCATTAGGGATAAGGAAGGTAGGTGTGTGTCGGTGTAAGGATTTCCACCTTGAGGATGGTGGGTGTCACTTATTTTGGGAACTCTATGTTTTAGAGATGACAAGATTTGATGTCATACTCAGAATGGACTGTTTAGTCTCCTTTCAAGACTTTGTACATTTTAATCAGTAGATTGCGTGTTTTATGTCAAGAAAGGGAATATTGTTTCAATACATGGGTGACTAGGATGACCAGGTGGTCTAAGAAGCACCAGATCATTGTTAGTTGAGTTGGATGATAGCACAGATTTCAAATTTATATATATATGAAAAGGGGAGAGGTCAGATTGATTTCTCGCCAGTGGTTGATCATTTCATGTATGTTTTCCTAGAAAAATTTTCAGGTTTTACTTCGGTGAGAGATGTAGAGTTCTCTATCGAGAAAATACCAAGACTTTCACCGGTATCCATTCCTACTAATAGGATGTCTACGGTGGAGTTGCAAGAGTTCAAGAGGCAGCTAGTGGATTTGGAGGATAAGGGTTTCATCTGACGTAGTAAATCTCCTTGGGGTTTTCCAATACTTTTGTAAAATAGGAAGATGGTGCTCTTATTCTATGCATAGACAATCAAAAACTAAACTAACTAATTATTAAAAACCATGATCACCCAACACTGCTAAGGGTTTCATCTGATGTAGTACATCTCCTTGGGGTTTTCTGATCCTTTTGCGAAATAGGCAGATGGTGCTCTTAGACTATGCATGGACTATCAAAAACATAACCACTAATGATTAAAAACCAATATCACCCAACACGGTTTCCCTACCATCCCATGCAATCCTCATTGTGCCTAACTCCAGACTCCATCCTATCTCTCAACCATCACCTCTGATACCATTCTGTCGCGACTTGCCTCCCCGGACCATGAACCATTTCATCTCACCCCATGGGTCACCTGTAGTACCTTGGTTTATTTCCCTGCACACCATAGGCTATTCCTCCTAATGGGATGTCTACAGTAGAGTTGCAAGAGTTCAAGAGGAAGCATGAGTATTTGGAGGATAAGGGTTTCATCTGACGTAGTACATCTCCTTGGAGTTTTCCGATCCTTTTTAGAAATAGGCAAATGGTTCTCTTAGTCTATGCATAGACTATCATAAACTGAACCAACTAATGATTAAAAACCAAGATCACCAAACACTGTTTCCTTACCATCCCATGCAATCCTCATTGTGCCTAACTCCAAAATCCATCCTATCTCTCAAACATCACCTCTGATACCATTTTGTCAAGACCCACCTCCCCGGACCATGAACCATTTCATCTCACCCCATGGGTCACCTATAATACCTTGGTTGCCTTCCCTTCACATCATAGGCTATTACTCACTAGGGTCTCTTATCAGACTAATGATTGTCCCCACAGGGCAACACATGTTCTTTCAGTGTGTTTTTTCCTCACTCACACATAACCTGGGATACTTCCTAGAAGGTCACTCATCCTGATTACTACTCCAGGCCAAGCATGCTTAACTATGGAGTTCTAATCAGGTAGGCTCCTGAAAAGAAAAGTTCACCTTGTAAATGAATAGTAACTACGGTGTTTGTTCTTAGGCTGGTTTGGGAACCCTAGGTTGGGTTGAGTTCTTGGTTACATTTGTATATAATTATGGTTTTATGTTTCTTATTCATGCCCCACCCAAGTTGAGCACTTAGTGCCGAACACCCCCATTCCATGGGGGACGGTGTTTTTCCTAACACTCATTTGAGTGGCTGGTTATTATCCCCTTTTCTGCTCCCTTTCCCAAATAGCCCAAGACTCTTCGAGTAGGTTGTGATGACCCGAGGTCCATTATAGCCCAAGATTCTTCGAGCTGGGTGGTTGTGGTTGTTGGGCCAGGTGTGTGCGGGAAAGTTGTTTCCCAAGTGTCTTCGGGATGAGGCCCAGGTGTCTTCATGCATGGTGGTAGTTGTTCTAGCCCAGGTGTTTGCGCCCATGGTTACGTATGATGGTTGTGGATGAGGTGTTTGCGGGAATGGTTACGAGTGGTTGTTATGGCCCAGGTGTGTGCGGGCGGGGTGTGGTAGTGGGACTACAGTGAGGCCCAGGTGGGTGCGGGCAGGTGTGGTAGTGGGACTGCGGTGAGAATGGAAGGATTGGTTCGATGCGTAAGATGTCTTCATCAACCAGTGGGAAAGTTGGCGTGGGGTACCCAAATATTTATTTTCTATTACTATACATTACGTAACTTGAGTTACTTGGGGAGTGTTCCTCGGTGAGATTTGGGAAGATAGTTTTTCCTTGCGGGGTGTTTTGGTTATCTCTTTTCTCAAAAGGAATTAGAATGCCTCCCCACATGTGCACGATAGCTTTTGGTTTTCCTTACTGAGTATACTTGTATGCTCACCCTATGTATATAAAACTTCTTTCAGGTTTCCAGGAGGACTTCAGGGATCGTGTGGAACCGTACTTTCTCAGATGTTGGGGTAGTTTTGTTGTCATTTTTCGTTTTTCTTGGTACTTTACCTTTTGGGTTTTCTTGTATTTTGTTTCATTTAATTTTGAACATGCATATGGGAATGGTTTACTTTAAGCTTTACATTTACCTCCTGTTTTGGTGTTGTTGGGAATTTCTATCTTATCTCCCAATCCTATAAAATAAAAAGGGTAATGCTTTCTATTTTATGTGTGATTCAATACCCTTGGTGCTGGTCGCCACACCGGGACATATCAAAGGCGGGTCTTAGAGGTCATTATCTCTCCTTCAACTTAAAGAAGGAAGGTATGGCAATATGTTGTCCCTTATCTCCCTTTTGATGAAGGCGGGTCATTGTAGAATAGTATCAAAGGTGATGGTTGAGAGATAGGATGTAGTCTGTACTTATGCACTGTGATTATTTCACGGGATGGTAGGGCAATGGTGTTGGGTGATTCTGGTTCATGAAATAGGCTAGGGAAAACCGGCTAGGACACGTGATTTTAGGGCCCCCCGTGATCCGATGCAAGGAATCTAGGCCTACCTAACTACCAAGTTAGGATATGATGATTGCAGGGTAGAGACCCTAGGAAAGGAACATGCATCATAATGACTTGTATTCTAGGGTCATGTCCCATTCCATCGATAGATAACCTATTGGATCATCTTCGAGGAGCCCATGTGTTCTCAAAAATTATCTTGAGGTCATTATATCACCAGGTATGTGTTATACCTTCATACACACCTCATACCACATTTTATGAAGGTATGGAATATATGAGTAAATGGTTATGCTGTTCGGTCTCACAATTTTTGTGGCAGTTTTCATGGAATTGACAAACCAAGTGTTTCATCCCTATATTGATTCTTTTTTATGGATTTCTTCGATGATATCTTGGTATATTCTCATGATCATAATGACCATTCCACACATCTTGATGTCATTTTCAGTAAACTGAGAGAGAATCACTTACATGCTAAGATCTCAAAGTGACACTTCTGGATGGATCAGATTCACTTCCTAGATCAGTCCATCTCGATGATAAGAGTGTCAGTGGATCCAACGAAGATGTGAGCTGTAGTTACATGGGAGCATCCCAAGAGTATCTTTCAGGTTTACAGTTTTCAAGGGATGGAAATTTATTATAGGAATATCATAAAGGACTTCTCATTCTTAACCACACCAATGACTATCATGACAAAGAAGGGTGTCAAGTATGTGTGGTCAGATTCCAGTGAGACGTCCTTTCAGAAGGTGAAAGGGAGATTAACATCAGCACTAATACTTATTTTCCCAGAAATGGGCATGAGTAACACTATGTACTAAGATGCATTTGGTATTGGGAGGGATAAATAATAATTTAGGTGGGTCAAGACATTGTGTACAGGTCTCGGCAGTTGAGGCCACATGAGAGGAACTATCCAACACAAGATCTCAAGTTTGTTGCGGTTGATCATTCTTTAAATTGTTGGAGATATTACTTATTGGGGAGCATTTTTTGGTGTAAATAGACAAGAAATGTCTCATATATATCTTTACTCAATGTGATCTAAATCTAAGGAAGAAAATTTTGGGGGGGTACCTTCAGTCTTTTGACATTGAGCTTACCTACACGCCTGGAAAATGAAATGAAGTGGATGATGCACGGACTAGGAGGACTCAGATATAGGCAGTGAAGGGGGCCAATTGCGAGTATAAGATTATGGTGTTGTTATTTTAGATGAATTTGGAGGTTCATGAAATCTAGGTACATACATTCCTTTATTCTTTAGAGGTTCCTTCTACCCTATTAAAAATATTGATGAGGAGACAACTGTCAGATTCTAACTACCTAGTCATGCGGGGGAGTGTAGCAGGTGAGGATCCACCACCTGGTTGTACATAGGTGATGATGGGATCTTGCGTATCCATGGATGTGTTTGGGTTCTAGTGGATGTGAGGATTTTATGTGAGAGTTTCATGATTTATCCTAGACCATGCATCCCGATGTTACCAAAATGTACAGTGACTTTCACTGTCAGTACTGGTGGTCGAGTATAATGAGAAAGTTGGATGGAGTTGTTATGAGGTGTTTCTCATGTCAGTAGGTGAAGGTGGAACATCAACGGCTAGCTGGGATTTTACAGTAGGTACCTATTCTAGAGTGTAAATGGGATTATTTCACAAAGTATATTGTGATAGGTTTACTGAGGTCACCCTGAGGTAATGATTCATTGTGGGTGGTGGTTAACAGACTTAGTAAGGACGCTCACTTATGGCTGATCAATGAGACCTTCAATGTTGATGTGATTGGGAATCTATATATTCGTGAAGTGGTACGACATCATGGGGTCCCTCATTTTATCATTTTAGATAGGGATTCATACTTTACATATATTTTCTGGCATAGTTTTCAAAGGGAGATGGGTACATAGGTGCTACTAAGAACAATATACCACTCTCATATTGATGGCTAGTCAGAGCGTAAAATACAGGTGCTAGAGGACATATTTAGAGCATATATGCTAGACATTGGTGGATCATGGGATAAATATATTCACCTGGTCGAATTTTCCTACAATAAAAGTTTCAAAATGACAATATAGATGGAACCTTATGATGCTTTGTATGGTAGGCCATGCTGATCACCCCTATGCTAGCTGGAGGTGGGTGAGGCAGCTTTACTATGACCATGTCTCATGTAAGAGAATTCTAAACAAGTCCAGTTGATTCAAAAGTAGATGGATATAGCGCAATATCCTCAAAAATCTTATTTTGATCACCACAGATGACCTCTAGATTCTGAGGTCAGGGATTGAGAATTCTTGTGTCTTGCACCGAGGTTGGGACACAAGAGAATCATAAGATAGGGTAATATTTCACCAAGATACGTCGGTCTGTTTGAGATTCTAGAGTTGGTTGGCCCAGTTGCCTATTGACTTTAGTTACCTTATAGGTACATGGCTATGCATGACATCTTAAACATTTTTTAGTTGCGTTGTTACTCTTCAGACCCGTCTGACACCTTTCAACCTGAGGAAGTGGAGTTGAAGGAAGATGCATCCTTTGAGAGGAATCACATTCATAATGTGGATTTTTTCATGAAGGTTCTCCATGTACAATATGTTCATTTGGTATGGGTTCTATGTAAGCACAACCGAATGCAGGATGAGACTTCTGAGAGGGAGGTTGATGTATGATCACAGTGGCTGGAGTTGTCCTTAGATTTTTCTTCACCATCCTTGGAAGGGAAATTCGAGGACGATTTTAATTAAGGGGGTGTTTTGTAAGAACCTGGTTCTTCCTTAGAGGTATTGATCATTCCTTTTTAGTTCATACATAATAAATTGGGGGAAAAGATGTTAAGGGGATACCTATAGGCCTATTACATGACATGACTGGGAAATACATGATGTCTACTTATAAGTACAGACTATGTTTGGAAGGCTACAAACCATGTAATCCGAATACATTGTCATATACAGTTCAGGGAATAAAATAGTACTAACACGGTGTGTAATCTCATGTACACACAATGTACTTTTTCTAATGATTAAATTGACCAGAATCATCTTTTTTCAGTAGATGGAGAGAATGCTCAATTGTGGTTGTGAATAGTAGTGTTGATAACTGTTTTCCTTCCTGATTGATCACCCAAACCCCGATTCCTTCACCTTCAATTGAGTTTGAACCCAATCGGTAAGCTCTCGATTATGCTTGAGCCATTCTACCCAATTTCATCTCTCTATATATTTATTTACTTTCAAAATTTTATACTCATTTATTAGATCTATAGCATTCTAGGGAGAATCGAACCCCAATGCTAGATGAGGAGAGTCGTACTATAACGAGGTAGGTGGTATTGTGCCTTTCGCTCAATGTGAACTTGTTTATATGTGACATATTTCCATTCCCCCATGTTTAGGGTGTATCCGTTAATGGAAATTTAACCTTG
Organism: Viscum album; assembly: GCA_963277665.1. Classification (NCBI taxonomy): domain Eukaryota; kingdom Viridiplantae; phylum Streptophyta; class Magnoliopsida; order Santalales; family Viscaceae; genus Viscum; species Viscum album. Next base: position 1,669,507,051 of record OY728120.1, read on the forward strand.
TTGTTTCTTAATGATGATTAGGTCATGAATAAAATTAAAATAAGAATGTTTCAGCTTGTTGGTTTGATTAACGTCCACCATGTGGGCGATTTCCCTCGGAATAACGGTTTGTGGCCATTTGCTAGTGGTTTCCTATGAGGCATGCCTTATTTCCCCTTATTGGGTTGTTAAGTAGAAATTTAATTATAATTTAATTGAAATTGTGGTAAATTGTGATTTATTTTATTAATGGGTGTGGAATTAGTGATTTCCCTTATCACAAACCACCGTCTTCAAGATGAGTGAAGGGACAACAAAGTGCCACACCCTTCCATCCTCAAGATGAAGGAGATATAATGACCCCATATTCCCTCCTTCAATAGGCCCTATAGTAGTGACTAACACCAAGGGTTTAGAATCTCACTTAAAATGGAAGGAATTACACTTTTCATAGAATAAGATTGGGAGATACGACTATAAATCTGAAGCTACTCCGAATACCAAAAGTAAAAGTAAACCCAAAATCCACTCCCATATGCATGCTCAAAAGTAATGCTAATAGAAAGTATAATAAATATCAAGGTAATATACCAAGAGAAAAAAATACAATGCAGAGACAACAACGAATCCTGACACCTGAGCTAGTAGAGCCTAACATGGTCCTCAAAGTATTCCTATAAACCTAAAAATAGTTTTACAAATATAGGTTGATCATACAGGTATACTATGTAGGGAAACTAAATCTACCCGTGAAAAAGGGGGGGAAACAAAATAATGTCCCATTGAGAAAATAGTAAAACCATAAAGAACCTACCTTGGAATACTAACCATCCTAGCCTCACAAAGGCACACTCACCAAATAACGCATGTCACGTAATGTAGTAATACAAGAACATCGACATTTGGGTACCCTGCACCACATTCCCACTGGTTAGCTACTCATTCCTAATGGATAAAATCTTGACACTATCACTATTCCAAAATGCAGTCTCACTGCCACAACCCACCCGCAAACACCTAGGCCTTAACTGCAAACATCCCCGACTACAAACACATAGGACACAACAACCACGCCTCTCACCCGAAGTCACCTATGCCTCATCCCAAAGACACATGGTAAAATAATCCAAGACCACAAAAAACATATGACTCTCATCCAAAAAAAACCTTCCTGAAGGATCTATGACTATGTTAAGACTCAAGAGGTTACAACCTTCCTGGATATGCTCGAGCAAGAAGAACTCCAAATATGGCGTGCAGAAGAATGTCATTAAACAGCCATCCATCCTCCCATGGGGATGTTGGAAAAAACACCCTCCCCCTTGAGATGGGGGCATTTGGAACATGTTTCTCAATAAGGGTGGGGTGGGTATAAAATCACAAGGAACTATAATTAATATATGTATAGGTAAGAAAACACACATCCCAACATATGGTTCCCCAAAACAAACAACCAACTCATACAAAACCACATTTACAGCTACCCCTATATGCACAACCATACAACAGCCACTACCAAAGCATAAACCCAACCCCCCTTTTATATTCATCCAATTGATATTTATTAATTCAGGGGCTCACATTAATTCATTCTAGAACAACTTGGAAAATACCAACTACAACCATATCAAGACAACAAACAAAACCAGAATTGTAGTCCCATATCCAACTATCATTCTTCAATGTTATACCACACAATAATAATATTTCATGTTGTATTCCCATTGTGTAACAAGAATATAACAACATCGTAATCCAACTGGGCAATGTTGTTTGGTGTCCACAACACAACAAAAGTAGTCCCACTATCAATAAGTCTATCAAATCATAGTTAATAACTCTCTCAAACTAAGATACCAACATAGCACGTGTAACTCCCGGAAAACACAAATCCCATAACAACCATCATTAATCCACAACCCTACTACAAACACATACCCCTCCCTTCCCACAAAACCAACTCCCATATCACCAATGTACCCGTAATCGTGCTCCCAAGAGAAGCACCACACAACTCACACAAAACCCAATAGAACACATCACTCATCCACACCTATCAACATGAAATATTCAGATTTGGTAAATGTTGTTATTTATTACAATTTGATAAAAATGGTTGATCACAGTAGGTTTTTAATTATTGGGAATCCATTTCAGTTAACCAGGTATACATGATTCGTCATAATTCATGTTATGTACAATTATCAAACACCATAATAAAATCAACGAAACACCACCAATTCACAACAAAGGACCTCCAAAATCCCTGATTTTCCGAAGGAATATGGCAAAAATAACAACAAGAGAATCAAAGATAAAAAATAAAACAGGAAATCAACATCATACATCTCTCTTCCTATTATTCCATTGACAGAGTTATCTTTTGATCATATTACATTCCCTTCATTTATTTTTTGTCATGAAATGGAATTCTGACATTCTTCATGAGGAACCATTAGTACACCTACCCCTTATTATTCACAATTAAAGAGAGGTAGAAGAAATTCCTATAGGAAACAACATGAGACTCAAGCTCCTCTTTGTGTCAAGAACAGGGGATCGAGTGAGCATCACAGAACTCCAAGAAAAATGAGTGATATGGGCTCTAGCATAGGTGAACAACTCTTCTAGAGAGGGAAACATTAATTGTACCAATAGGGAATGAAAAAAACATTGGGAAGGAAGGATCCCATATTTGGATATCTAGATCCTATATTAAAGGTAGAACGGTTTCAAAGGCCATTATTGTGGGATCGTGGTCAAGATCATGTAGTTTGAGTGTCCTGAATCCCTTGGAACATTAGGATATTAAATATATTCTTTATATTCTTTGAAAATCCTTAAAAATGGACAGATTAGGATTTAAATTTGGTTTATGTCAGATAAAACATAGTAGGGGAATAACTAGAAAAATTGGAGATGAGTCACCGATGGGTGAGTCATCGACGTTGAGCCACTGACGAGTGACCTACCGACATGACCTACCAATGTCGTGCCACCAAAACTGAGCTATCGATGGGTGATCTAGCTACATGACCTATTGACGTAGATCCAATGAGGTTAGGCTACCGAAGGGTGACCTACTGACACGACCTACTGACGCTGAGCCACCGACACTATGCTACCGACATGTGAGATACCGACATAATGACTCACTTACACCCCTAAATCACCGATGCCAACAAACTGAAATTCTGACATGTGTACATGCCAGTGACTAACATAAAAACACTAATTCCCTCGAATCATCGATGGAAAAACTAGAAAAACTAATAAATTTTGAAATCTCTTGAAATAAGCTATCATTTCCTCCAAGAACACCCTAAACATTGTATTTTCTCAAAGTTATGTCATGAGAAAATATGGATAATTAAATCAGATACCTCTCAGACTATTCTTGTCCTCAAGAATTCAAAACATACTCAGAATAAAGGAATTCCGAACAACCACCCCTTAAGATACCTCTCAGGAAAAAACTACCCTATGTAGTGTGAAAACTAGAGTGAAAACCTTGACATCCAAGAACACCTCCTTGACATATATCTCCTAAACAAATTTAGAAACACTAAAGCACCCACTTTCCCATAAACCACACAAACAAAAAAGGTCTAACTATCCAAACACATGAATTCAGAATCTCCCTAATTGATATCATGATACTATCCACTTTGGGGGGAAATAAATCACTTTCATGGGTTTAATCACATCCACATTAATGTGTCTCTTTTAGAGATTATGTACTCCCCTCCCTATAATCAATATTTCTTACACACATTCAGATAAGATGGAAGATACTCCTTTGATAACGAACAAGATCAATCATTACATCGTAAAATTAAGCCCACATGTAAAACAAATAAATAAAACTTAGAAAATCTCTGTGTTTTTGGAATGCATTTGTTTCTCTTGAAAAAATGTACTCTCATTGAGGCCACCATGCCTCCATAACACACGAATCAATTTAATGGTCCATCTATGAAGCAACTTATCCTCACGATCCTCCATTCTTACCAGTCACTCCATGAATGCCATGTCGTCCAAGATATCCAGCTCTCCCCAGTCAAGGACGTGGGAGTCATCTTGTAGATACTGATGTTGCTAAGAGACATAGAAGACGTCGTGGATGCTCTCCAACCATGGTGGAAGTGCCAACTAATTTTTCACCTCACCAACTATTCCTAACCCCACAACAGGTCTGATGAACTGGGGAGAAATATTTCATCCATTATCGAACCTCTTCTTCCCACGCTGAGGGGAAACCTTCAAGAAAACATTATCCCTAGCCTCTAACTCCAAAGGCCTCATCCTTTGATCTACATATGAATTTTTTTAGTCTTGTGATACCTCCATCCTATCATGCACCAGATCAACCTTCTCTATTGTTCCCTACACTACCTCTAGCCCATGAAGGGCTGTTTCCCCAACCACTATCCAGCATACTGGTGAACGATACGGTCTTCCATACAAAGCCTCCAATGGTGCCATTCCAATGGTGGATTGATAGTTATTATTGTAAGAAAACTCTACTAGGGGAAATTTTCATACCCATGATACTTTGAATTCCAAAACACATGCTTGTAGCATTTCCTCCAACGTCTGGATGGTCCTCTCTATCTACCCATATGTCTATGGTTGGAATGTAGTGCTAACTTGTAACTGGTTGCCAAAGGAATGATGCAATCCCCTCAAAACTCGTGATGTAAAACAAACATCCCTATATGAGATAGTGGATCTTGGAACGCCGTGCAGCCGCACCACCTCATCTGCATATCTCTGCAAAAAGGCATCCACTATGATCGACTCCATGATCACCAAGAAGTGAGATGATTTCATTAGGACATCCACCAATACCCTGTTATTATCACAACCTCCATGGGCCTTGAATAGTCTTGTGATGAAATATATTGAGATTTCATCCCACTTTTACTTGGTAATGTTTACGGTCTGTAATAGATTGTTGGGAACATGGTGATAGACCTTCACCAACTCACACACTAGGAACCTTTCCAAAAACTCCGCCATTTTCCACTTTACCCTGGGCCACCAAAGTTGTTCCCTCAAACCTCGGTACACATTTGAGACTCATGGGTGTTCATCCATGGGTGATCTATGTAACTCGCAGAGAATTCCCTGTAGCATTGTTTCTAGAAAAAATATTTTTCCACAAAACATCATCGGATTCTGAATATACACTAACCACCCTCCCAGATAATTACCTTGGCCAAAGAAATCAAGCAACACCTTAGCCTCTGAGTCTCTACATTGAGACTCCTCCACCTACAGCACCAAGGAGGACTGCATTGTCATCTGACACACATAGAATTTTATTCTTTCCTCCATAGCATCCATTCAAAAATCGACCAACTCCTCCATTTCATTCCAAGAATCTGTGGATTCTTAAACCACTCCCTTCTATGACATCTTTTCCAAGGCATCATCCATAAAATTCCCACTCTCCAAGGTGTTAGAGATCTCAAAGTCATAATCCTAGAGGAACTCCATCCACCATCACTACTTCTTGGTCAGGTCATGCTGGGAGAAGATATAACTAAATCTATTGTGATCCATGGATACCACTATGTGCTCCCCAATGAGGGAATGTCACCACAAATACAGTGTAAACACGACCGTTATAAGCTCTAGGTTGGGGTGGCATAATTATATTTGTGAGGACATAACTACCTAGACCCATAAGAGATTACTCCCCATTGCAACATTAGTACACATCCCAAGCCTAGCCTAGAAGTATCACAGAACAACTCGAACATCACACCATCATCTTGAAATCTGAGCACCGGAGCACTGACCAGTTTTCCCTTAAGGTAGCTAAAGACTACATAACATTGATCACTCCACATGAAGGTCTTTCCCTTTCTGGTGAAAGATATCAATGGAGCCACAACTTTGGAGAAGTCGAGTACGAACATTTGGTAATATTTTGTTCGACCCAGGAAGTTGCAAACCTCTACCATGTTCTTGGGTGTATCATTTGAAAGAATTTCCTGGACCTTTTATGGTTCCACTATTATCCCTTACCGAGACACCACTTTTCCAAGGAATTTCACCACTTGCATCCAAAATTTTCACTTTGATAACTTCCCATAGAGATGGCAGAGCTAGAGGACATCTAAGACAGTCATCATATGCTCAGTGGGTTCTTCCAATGACTTCTAGTAGATCAGGATGTCTTTGATGCAAACGATGAAGAACCAGTCTAGGAACTCACAGAAAATAGTGTACATGAGGCCCTTGAACATGGATGATGAATTCATGACACCGAAGGGAATGACCATGAACATGAATTTCCCATACCAGTACCTGAAATTAGTCTTCAGGATGTCACCCTCTATCACCCTCAACTGGTGATACCATGCCTGCAAATCGATCTTAGAGAATCAATTTACTCCCTCTAACTGGTCGAAAGTATCTTCAATCCTCGAGTGAGGGTAACGTTTCTTGTCCTTCAGTTGATTCAATCTATCATAGTCTATGCATAGTCTTACACCATCATCTAACTTCATCGTTAACAAGACTAGAGAACCCCATGTCAAAACAATTGGCTAGATAAAATCCTTATTCATCATGTCGTCGAACTGAATTTGCAACTCCCATAACATAGAAGGCTCCATCCGATAGGGGGTCATTGAAAATGGATGGGCACCGAGTTGCAATTCTATACCAAACACAATGTCACATCGAGGGGGTAAAGTTAGAACCTCTTTTGGGATTACAACTAGGAACTCACTAACAACCTCCATAAATTCCACCATCTTTATGACTGCTGATTACACTAACAGGTCACCTAACAAGGAATGAAGCGACTCCACATGACAATTACCCAACTAAAAACATTGTTCGCCAGTGAAATCTATGCACTAGGCACCCATATCTGAGAACACGAAACTTCTCTAGAAGTAGTTGATAACAGAAAACATAGAGAAAAACTATTCAATTTTAAGGATGAAATTGTATGACTTCATCTATATCATAATAAGATCCACACTAGACATATGTGGTCCCAAAATCAGTCTACATCCCTGGAAAACATCAAACAAATTGGTCTGACCACCAACTAGAATAATCCACACCAGGGGTACGGGAAACCTCTCAATTTCTATTCCCAGAGCATGGGATAGATTAGGTGAATTAAGGGAGTGAAATTCTAAAGAAATAAACAAATCATAAGAAAAACTGTTAAATAGACTGATTGTACCTCAAACAACCTCCGACCCTACTGGTACGACCTCCTCGGTGGCGTGAAACTACCCATGACTAGATCCTATACCCCTCTAAGTTTGAACACCTCTCTGAACATGCCTTGGTCTATTCCCCTGAGGATCGCCCTGTGGATGGCATCCTCCAGCACCATCTACCCTTAGTGGGGCGGGAGTTCTCTGCCCCTATGGTTGGAAGGGCCTCATAGGAAACTGCTGCTACTGGGGTGGGCGTTGAAACTACCCACCCCACTGTACTACACTCAAATTGGGAAATGGTTCTGAATATTTCCATTTACCCTAAAGAAAAATCATCTCAATCCTGATCCCTTGGTAAAAGGGGTATGACTTGGAGATCGAAACTGGAACTGCTGAGGCCTACTCCCAACTAGCTGAATCTTCAAAGGCCCTGACAACGGAGACCTTCTGCATATTTTATTCCCCTTATACAAACTCTAATACCTCCCCTCTCATGGTACACCTCCCATTTACATAATCATTTCCACTACCTTATCCTTCCTTTTAAACTCTTAGTAGGTTGGTAGAGTAAATGGGGTGACAGTATACTAAAGAAATGTTCGAAGTGCCTCTTACAAGCTCTTTCATGTGGCTCATCATCCGAAAAGATATCTGGTGGGATGTGTATGATATTTTTGAGCTTGATCACTAATTCCCTTACTAAAATAATCCCCAATTGTATGGAGGGTAGCTTCTACCTCTTCTCATCTTTCATCATGGAAGAATGGAACTCTGGTCGAAACTCCTTTTCAAAATCATCCCATGAAAAATTTGTCTCCTTCCTCTCCATGTGGTAAATCATACACCATTGAAATTCTTTTCCCCTGATTTTTCTAACCTCTTGAGGAATCCAATACTCTCTGAGATACCAAATCAAGTTGAATGTGATCCCCAACTCCTCAGTCCAACTCTCTGTCTCCATGTTTGAGACACTTCCTTCGTACTACCCTAGGGTTTTCCACTGGAATGCATGAATCATATTCAACCACTGGTCATCGTCATCCTCTTGATCAACCCACCATTGATCAACCAGTTCAACTTAGTGGGTCTCAACTACTCATAAAATGCACGAGTGATGTCTAGGATCGACAGTTTAAATATATTAAACAAGGAACTCCTAATCCTGGGTAGTATGGAAATTTCTATTTTAGACCTACTTTAACATTTTTGTTTAAATTTAAATTCCCATAACACCCAAGCCACAAAAAATAAAAGTCATTATGATGCATATAACTTTCCCAGAGTCCCTTCCCATCAATCTCTATAGCTTGACATGGTTATTCAATAGGTCCAGAGTCTTTCTATTTGATCATAGGAGGGGATAAAATCCTATTTCCTACCTAGTCTTCCCTGGCCTATTTCATAAACTAATATTTCCTAACCTTATTTCCCTACCATCCCATGAAATAATTAATATTCCAAACATTTAATTCCATACTATACCTCAATAAAAACCTACTATGATACAATTTTTTCATGAACAACCTTCTTCAAGATGAGGGAAGGGACAGAAAAGTGACGCACCCTACCTTCCTCAAGATGAAGGAGAGATAATGACCCACCCCCAAGTCCATCCTTCAATAGGCCCCAGAGTGGTGACTAGAACCATGGTTATAGAGTCTCACATAACATGGAACATATTACCCTTTTCTTATAACAAGACCGTGCGATAAGATTATAAATACCAAGGAACTCCAAATAACAAAAGTAAATGCCATGCCAAAATTCATTCCCATATGCCTGTTCAAAAGAAAAGATGATAAAAAATACAATAAAATATAATGTAAAGTAACAACAACAAATAGGAAAAGAAACAACATCAACTAATCCATGTACTTAATCTAGTAGAGTCCAGCATGATCCTAAAAGTCCCCCAGGAAACCTAAAAGTAGTTGTATAGACGTAGGGTGAGCATACAAGTATACTCAAAAGGAAAACTGATGATACATGTGAAAAAGTGGGAGAAACATACTAATGTCCCTATAAGAAAACTATATAACCTCAAAGCACAAAACAAGGAATAATAGCCACCCCAGCCTTACCGAGGAACAATCACCAAAATAATGCAAGTTAATTAATGTAGTAGTATATGAAAAGATACATTTGGGTACCCCGAACCACATTCCCACTACTTAGGAGCTCATTGCTAATGACTAACATCTTGATACTTCCACTCTTCAAAAAAGTAGTCCCACTACCACAACCCACATGCACACTCATGTGCCTCAACCTACCCACAACCTGAGCCGCATACACTTGGGCCACAACAACCATCCCTCCCGCCTGAAGACACCTGTTCCTTAGCCCGATGACACTTGGGAAAACAATCATGGCCGACAAACACCTAGGACTCCCATCCACAAAAAACCTACCTAAATGACCCCAGAATATTGTAAGCCTTAATCCATTACAACCTGACCAGATATGATAAAGTGGTATGAATCTGGAAGAGGGTGCGAGGAATAATGTCAGCAATTGGCCATCCATCCTCCCACCGAGATGTTGTGGAAAACACCCTCCCCCATGTGATAGGGGCATTAAGAACTCGGTGCTCAAAAATGTGGGGTGTGTATAAAATATTAAGGGACTATAATTTATATATGTAAAGGTAACAAAACACTCAAACAAACCTATGATTCCCCAAAACAAACAACCAAAACATTTAGAACCACATATTCTGTTACCCCTATATGCACAGCCACACAAAAACCACTTACAAAGCATAATTACAACCCCCTTTTTTCTTTAGCCACCAAACATTTATTAATTCATGGATTCACATTAATTCATTTTAGAAATACCGGGAAACTACCAACCACAACCATATCAAAATAACAAAATAAATCAGATTTGTAGTCCCCACTACAAACTATCATTTTTCAAAGTTATACTGAAAAATCCTAATATTTCCCAATCCAGTCCCATTGCATAAAAGGTCAATAACCACAATGTAGTCCCACTACACAATATCTTTCAGTGCGCACAACACAAAAAATAAGTCTCACTACTAAAAAGTCAATCCATTCCATAATTAATTAGTCTCTAAAATTAGGATACCAACACACCACCCATACCTCCCCACAATCACAAAGTGTAAAGTAACCACCATTAATCCACATCCCCACTTCACACACAAACCACTCCCTTATCACAGAACCAAATCCCCTACCACCCATGTACCCATATCCATGCTCCCATCATTAGGACCACAAAACTCACACAATACCCTATAGAACATAGCACTAATCCACACCTATTAAAATGATATATTCAGATTTGGTTAACATTGTTCATTAATCCACATTGATAAACAGGGGTGATCACACAAGGGTTTTCATCCTGGGGTATCCATTTTGTTTAACTAGGTATACATGATTAATAAAACTTCATGTTATGGATAATTATAAATCACTATAACAAAAACCATAGAACACCACCGGTGCGCAATCAAGCACCACCGAAAGCCATAATTTTTAGATGAAAAGTTTCCACAACAACAAAATAAAATCAAAGATAACAAATAAAATTGGTAATTAACATCAAACCACTCTCAGTTCATTATTCTGTTGACCCCATTATATTTTGATCATATTCCCTTACATTCTTTTATTTCTTATTAGGAAAAGGAATTTGTCCATTATTAATGAGGAATAATCAGTACACCCACCCAGCATAATGCACAATTACAGAGATAAAGAATAAATCCCTTCTGGAAACAACTGTAGACTAAATCTCTATTTTTCATCAAGAATAAGGGATCACTAAAGGAGTAGAAAACTCCAAGAAAACTGATCATGAAGGGTCTAGAAACGCTGAATGACTAGTCCAGAGAGGGAAACTTTAGTCACACCAACAGGGAATATAAAACATATTGGGAAGGAAATATCCTATCTTTGAAGAGCCAGATCCTATATTAATGGTAGAACTGTTCTAAAATCCATTTTCATGGGATTGTGGCCAAGATAATGAAATTTGAGTATATCAAATCCATTAGAACAATAGGATATTAATGATATACTTAATATCCTTTGGAACACCCTTAAAATGTACAAATGAGTATTTGACCTCATTTTATGTCAAATAAAACATAAGGGGTGAAATTGAAAAAAAAAATTGAATTGAGTCACCAATGATTGAGTCATCGAAGATGAGCCACTAACGATGATCGATTTTTGGGTGAGCTACTGATGAGACATAACAAAACTAATCCACATACGCTTAGCTACCGATGATACATACTAATGTAGAGCCACCAACACAGAGCTTCTTATGGGTATGCTAGTGATGCAACGACTCAAAAATTCCTTTGACTCAGCGATGCAGATACACTAACATGTTGATGCTCTGGCTTGTTAATGCAATAACATGCCAACACAATGACATGCTGAATCCAATTCCCTCGAATCACTAATAGTGAAACTAGAAAAATGGAAAATTTGGGAAAATATTGAAATGAGCTATCGTTGCCTCCTAGAACACCCTAGACACTTTATTTTCACAAAGGAATGGCCCGAGAAAATCTAGGACATTATATCCCATTTTCCACAAGATAAACCAATTGTTTTTAAGCATCATGATGGTATAATTCACTTGTTCCATGATATGTATGATGAACACGTGATTTTTTATATGTTAACCATGTAATAGTGTAATTTATATGTGTTGTTTGTTATGCTGAAATGATGATTTACAGGGATTGACCGTAATTAATTTTTTAGACATGTGGGAAATGATTGGTTATACCTCTGGGAGAGGTGTTATTATTCCTATGGCCAAGGATTCATTAGTCTTGAGGGAAAGGTTTTGGGTATGCCTATGGGAATGGTTTTTCAATGCCTACGGGTAATATGTTGAATAGATTATTGAAGTGGTATGATATATGTCTCATCTTCCAAGACATAGAACAAGCATGGATTTGATCTCCACTTTATTTGTTTAAATATCCTTCTACGGTATTTTTGAGTAATATTTATACGTGGGATTAATTGGCTTAGGCTGGATCATGATACTTATATAATTAAATGTAATTGAATGGCTGAACTAATCACAATGAATTAAAATATAAAACCTGATTTGTAGGATTGTTTACCTTTGAGTACTTCCTAGTTTACCACTTTTCCTTTTTTGTACACTAATTGTTGCATATACTGAATGACATATATGCATAGATCCTTGCTGGTTTCCTACTGGGATTTATTTCCCAAAGCCTTTTTGGGGCATGCTTTAGGACCCAAATATATTATATTGTTGCAGGTGTCGATATGGGCAAGTTCCCTTGTAATGGTACTTGAGGTGTTGTTTTGGAGAAAGAGAGTATGGGACCGAGCTAAGGTCGGTCATGCTTCTTAGTTTACATTGTTTATTGTTACTATGGAAAATATATTGTATATTCTTTTAGTGTACTTAATTTGGCTATTTTCTTAGAACATAACATGCTACATCATCTTTTGTATTGAATTATTCTTGGTTTTTTATCTTATTAGTATTATGCTATTTACTTAAGTAAAATGTTGTTTAGTGTTACTGCTATTGTATATTAATATTCAATTGTGTTACACTCTTCCAATGAGGGCATAGTTTTATAATTACCAAACCCTAGTCCCTCACTACTAGTTAGTAGCCTCTGGATTTTGTGGAAATGTTCTTGAGACCATGTGTCCAACCGAGTACGGGGCACCAGTTCAGTGGCATTCGGATCTGGGAAGTTACACATCCTATACCAGGGAGAGAAAATCTTGTATTAAATCAATTAGTAACTTGTATTTCAATAGTCAACATACCTATATTAGTTTACATAAAAATAATATATATATCTACCAATATTCAAACAAATTAACTAGATAGTTTAAATTCAGAAGTACCGATAAAACCTTAACAACTAATATGATTTGTATACAAAAGGATAAACATATTTTCACATTCAACATTCAACACTATATAATTAAATATTAACTCATGTTTATAAATTAACATAATATAATCTTGAAAAATCCATGACTATTACATCCAAAAAATAATTAATGATTACCAAATATAAAATTCATTCAAGACAAAAATCATGATACAACATTTAACTAAACAATAATCTAATTAAATGCTAAAACAATATAAAAATATAGTGTGGGTTGTATTTTCGGGTTTATAAGAAATTGAGATAAATGATGATTTAACTCATGCATGGGAAGTAACATAAAGAAACTTATAAATACTAAGAGATCATAGTTTTTATTGATTTTAACCAACACATAATGATCGAAACCTTAGTATATAATTATACAATTCATAAGTCATTAATTATAATACCAAAATAGAGTTCCATAAAATAGTGTTTTAAGTGAAAACGTATTATTTTAAAAATGGTGTTATATTAATGGTTCCACATTTGTGGAATTTTTTTTGAAAACCTACACCTAGTAAAAACGTAGTGCTTAATAAGTTTTAGAAAAATTTATTTAAAAAAAACTAAATTCTGATGTAGTGGTTTTATAAAAATAACCAACTATTAAGCCTCCTAATTTTTGAAAATAAGAAAACAATAGTTTTCATAGAAAATTGCATTTTGATAGGGTGATAACCTAGTTATTAAAACTAAATATGTTTCCATATTATGTCATTTATTCCCACCTTATTATACCTACAACCATATTTCAACAAATGTATCCACTTAATCTATGTTAAGGGTGGATCATTGACTGGTGGATCTTTCATGATAAGGTGGAATGTAATGATCACAATAATTCAATGTTTAATGAATTATGAAAGAAGGATTATATGTAAAAAGAATTGAACTACCCATGATTAAATATTTTATATAAATGATTCAAACAACTACCATGTACACTATATGTACCTATTTTATGATCCAAATAATAGGTAGATTCACTTAATATGGGGGTGAATTTGGTTGACTAGCTTCTTAAAGAATTATTACACTAAAAAATAGCCTATAAAATCCCCTCTCAATATTTGAACCACTACTACCTGTTAGGTTATTAATGGTCGTGATTATATTTTATCTATTAAAAAATAACCAAAAATAGGGTACCATATAAGTTAATGAGTAGTAGACATTGTTTTTACGTGGATTGATTCCAATGTGGGATCTTACCCCTTATTATGATCAATTTTATTCCAATTCATAGATTATAAACTTTAATTAATCACCTATTATAACTGTATAGGTACATATCATCTATTATATATAGTTATCTCCTTATAATCCCTTATACCTATAAATAGTAACTACAATATTATAATTTCTCCCGAAAGTTTTCGACACAACCTCAAAAACTCTATAAGATGACCGCTAATATACTCTGGATTCTTCTGTATAAATTAATTATGTAACATTATTGTAAAAATATGTTGGCAGTCTAAAGAAAATCATAAAATCTATATACAACTCAATCTATACAAATATCTATACCCCTAGATCATTAATGTAACATAATCATTGGATTGCCTCAAAATATTATCTACGTATAATATTCAAAACCCATTATCTCCTCAATCTATCATTATTGAAAACTATAAAAGGAATAGAAATAGTAGTTTTTGTTCTTCCCTAAAATATTCTCCATCTTCCATATAAATAATCTTCGATGATATTTATGTATCATTGGAGAGTTCAAGGTGTATGAAACTTATATTTCTTTTCATTTACCTCAAAGCACATGATCAATTATTAGATTATCCCTAGTTTTTTATTCTTCCTCAATACCGAAAAATTTATTCCTCTATAAAGCGGTATCATGTTTTCTTTATTATAATTATTTAGCTTCTTCTCTTGATTATTTCAAATATTATATTCTATAATCACAGAAAATATATTTTCTATAATATTTAATATATAAAATACTTAATTCATGGTGGAATAATCTCTAGTTCCTTTTTCTTAGCCATATCATATTTTATTTTCCCCATAATATTAGAAGATTAATTATCATTAACTTATTAATCTTGTTGGTATTATAATAAAACTATTATTCATATGTTAATCTCATTTAATACCATTTGAATTAAATATCCATTTAATTATACCCAAAAATTTGGATTATTCTGCTCAAAATATTTCCACAAATTTCATTTTCAAACATTCTTCACAACTGTATGAAAAAAAATATAATGAAAATATAGTTTATTCTATAAAATTTCATTATATAGCGTTATAGTCTCTAAATTTCCTAAAGAAAATTTATTTTTCATTTGATTCATAGAAATTATTTACATTATGATATTCCTCCACTCAATGTAAAGATAGTATTTTAAATAACATTTATTAAGTCACGATATAATTTTTGATGTTTACTCCACTAAATAAAAAAATAATAATGGAATAAATTTAAATCAATAATTATTTACCATGAAATTTATACATCATTCAAAAAACATTATTTAATTACTCTTACATTTACATCTATTTACATTCACATGAGTGTAAGATAATCTTACGAAACACACTGATCATTATCCCTTTAATGATATTTATCTACCTATTGACTCTGGCACATAGAATAATTACTCTTAAAAAATCAATGGATGACTCTTAAACATTATTTAATTTTCGAAATTCGAATTGTACACACCATGACTAACATTTATGGATTTTTCAAATGACCCTTACACATAGAAGGTACTCATTCATGAATTTTCCAAATTTTTAGTTCTCTAATTGATGAATCTTATGAAGTGTGTATGACTATTACATTTCATAAAATCACCCTTGAATTTTTTTTCCTTTTATAAATTTTCAACTATCTATTGGGAGTGACTCTTATGAACTATTCATTAAAATATAACTCTAGGTCCGGATAACCTGTACAGTTCTCAGTGTGTCCCATCCTTTGTTCCCATTTCTCTCTTATCAACAAAAATTACCCTTAAAACAACTTTAAAAAAATATTAAATTCACTTTTCCATATCTAGAATGAATTTTGTGCATTCATAAAAATGAATCATTTGAACTCCTTAAAACATTGAGACTTATATATTTTGTATCTAGAGAACAGAATTTCCTAAAATGTTTCATTAAGAACAAATGTTCTTCAAATCATATCAAGTCAACTATGATGACATCCACACATCTCAATTAATTTAAAATATCATTATAATTTATCAAAATAAATAAAAAAAATATTTATCATAATTTCAAAATAATTATTGTAATTATATACCCAATTTTGAGTATTCCCATATATCTGAATACCCTAGGAATTAAAGCTTCTAGTTCGCATCCTTAAATATTTATCTATGTTATGTTTACCATTTAATATAGCATACTTCATGATAAATTATCATTGGAGGGTTTCTATATTTTCTATACAATGTTTTATTTCATTATTAATGGATTTAAAAGAAACACCATTGTATTTTATTTTATATTTCACTATTAAATGAATATTCGGTTTAGTAGGTTGTATCACATGAAACAATGAACTAAAAAATTACATATATTAAAAAATTTATATGTATTACATTTTAATAATGTAATAGAATAAATGAATTGGAAAGAATAAATAAAAGTAACAATGTCACGAAATATTTTGATAAAGAAGATTAAATGTAAACAAGTACTGGGAATCTTCATTATGAAGATCATTTTATAGATTGAAAAAAAGGTACTATCACTAGTGTTTTTTCAAGACCAAACAAAGACTAAACATCAACAAGTATTTCTTGAATGAAATCATCAATGGGAGAAGTTCATGCTTGCAGAAATCACTAATAGATCTGTGAAATATGAATCATCTCTCATGCCTTTTACTATGGATTATCTTACCATTAGATCTTATATGCAGGGTTGGAGGGGTTTTTTATGTATAAGTTATGATGATATAAACATGTAACTCTTAGTATGTTTAATTTTATATATTCTCTAAATATTTTTTTATTTATTTTTGAAAATTTAATTTTAAAATATAGATCAATTATTTTATTTAACGTAAATAGGGTTATTAATTCCGAGTAAATTTGTAATTAATTATAAAATGGGGAATAAAATATTAGAAATTAAAATGACAATTTTTTAAGATGATTATTTATTTATATTATTTATTTTATATTAATAAATTATAATGAATACATTTAAAGGGAAGTCATAAAAATATTAGTGTATAAAATAATATATTACCACTCATATAATACGTTATTAACAATAAACGACATTATGAACATTTAATGTTTAAAAAGATCATTTTATTTAATTAATAAATAATTATATTATATGTTTTTATTTGAAAGTAAAATTCATATATTTTATAATATAAACAACATAAAAATAATTAATTTTTGTAATTATTATTTCCAAATTAGATAATAATGAATTTTTTGGATTTTTCTAAAGCAGTTGTTTTTTGGGTGAATGTTAAAAAAATGTAATTTTTATAAATACCCAAACTTTTATGAAATCTTCATGATATCCCCTTGAATAAAAAAATTATAAAACCATTTAATCAACCAAAAAAACATTTAAGGAGTAAAATAATGAATTTACAAATAATAATTTTAGTTTATATACATTTATATGACATTATGGAACCAAAATTATATTTTATCTAATTAAAAACTATACTTGGTTCTTTTCATTTAGTTGAGTAGTTTTAAAGTTCATTCAGTTTTTTATTTATCTAAATGAAAAATAAAACTATTTTTTTTAATAATAAACCAAATAATTTCTTTTTAACCATTACCATTCAAAATTATCCTACCTAGATGATAAAATAAATAATACATTAATCCTAAAATACCCATCTCCAAAAGTATAAAACATCTCCCTTATTTACCCTATAAAACCAAATCCCATTCACTTATCAAAGCCTAATCACATCTCATTTCCACTATATTAGGTCTTTTATAACCCTTAGTAATGTTCTAGAGTTTCACAAACTCATTCCTTCATGGAATTATTAAGAGATAAACTAATCTACAAGGAGTAAACCCAGATTCACCTTTATTATTTCCTTTATCTACATCATTATATTGTCCTAATAATTTTATATTTTTAAACCATAAAAAATTTTATATATTGGTATATATAATTTTATTGTCACTATAATATTGGAATAAAATTTTTAATCTATTTATATTATATATTATATCTCCCTCACTTTTGATACGTTCCTATAATAGTTTCTTTCATATGTTTAGGAGGATACTGTAAAAGGTTTACTATCACCTGTAAAATGGTTTGTTAGTATAGATAATGTAAAATTACTATATTTTAATTTAATTTTATCTTAATAAAATTTTATTAAAAAATTATAAATTGAAAACAATCAAAGTCCTGAAATATAAACAAAACAGGATAATTTAAAAGAAAAACATTTCTTCAATGAATTATTTTTTAAGTTAAAGTTTTAGTAAATAAATTTAAATAATTACAACTATTAATGACTAAAAAAATGGAATATAATTAACATTTGGATTCATTTTTTAACAATCATTGGTTTATTTTGTAGGAGGTGGAATGGAGAAGAAGTAAAATAGTTCCTAATATAAGGGTTTTTTTCAGAATTTCAATTCCTTGATACCTATTTCATATTATACACAAATTTTTCTCTAATGTAGTTTAATTACATATATATTTCCACTATATATAACAAAAATCAATATAATTCTCTATTAATGTAAATATCATGATATAGATTTCATTTTCTATTGATTAATACATTACTTTATTCATTAGTGCTCATCGTCAAAAAATACCTTCTTTGAGACATGTTTTATGATACACACCTTCATTATTTTATATTGTGTATATATAACAACATTAAAATATTATATAACTATTACCAATTTATTCAAGTTATAAAAAGAACCATTTCATATTTTTTTCACTCACGAGACTTGGTTCAAAATATTATTATAGTTGTTAGGGTTCCCTAATTAATGTCACTTTTTTCATGTTGTTTTTACATTTAATTTTCTAAACAAGGGAATTATGTGTTATTTTTGAATAAAACCCAATTTAAATTCTACTCTACTAGTTATTTCTATGTTTTTAATTCCTTCTTGTCATTCCACTTCTTCATGGTTCATAATAAAACTAAAAGTTTGCCCATATGTTAAACTTAACATATCTTTTTTTCCAGTTGGGAATAACTCCCCTGAATTACCATATTTATTATATTAAATCATGAATTTTATTTTCTATAATTAAATGATTTATTGAGGTCCTATTTTTAACATTAATTTTTTTAAAATATTATCAAAGGAATCTTTTTATCATTTCTCTATAGGGGTAGTTTATTACTTTTTTCACAAAAGGGTGGAAAGAAATTTTTTTTAAAATATTTTCCATGAAATTATTTTCCATTTTTGTGTTATTTATTAATTATAGATTCATTTAAATATTTTTTTCGGTTTTACATAATAATTTCTAGTACCATTATTCTGTTAATTTTTCATCATTGAAATAAATGTTAATACATTAGAAGACTATATAAATGGATTACATTAAACTTATATATATTTTATATTTTGATAAAAATTTATTATATTTAACTTTATTTAATTTAATAGATTAAATATGTAGAATTATCATAAAATAAATTCATATAATTTCCTCTTTTCACCCCTATAAATGGATCCTTAAGTGCCTCATATATTTGATTTTATAACCATGTCACAAAAGAATTATGAAAATTAATTTAATAGTTTCACTTCCATTTTCCTATCATTATCTAAAAGATATATCTCTTTTGGAGTTATTCTTCTTTTATTTCCCTATAAATGCACTTATGATGGATTTATTCATGTGTTATCATGAAAATCCAATTAGTGATCTCCTATTTTGTGGTACCATTCCAAAGTTTTGAGAAACACATCTTCTTATAAAAGTGTTATTAATTCATGTAAACATTATATAATCATTATTATACATCACTGAGTATATAATTTATTAATACCATACATATTATTTTAATAGATGGATTATGACCATATTTTGTGGAAATATTCATGAAACTCATTTCTTTATCAGGTATGTTATTCTTTACTAAAATTATGAATATTTTATAGTGTGGCACAAAAATTAATGTACAGATTATAATGTCAATGGGGGGACCTGAATTATACAACCCTCTAATGCACTGGTTAATGTTTTTTATCTCATGATATTTCATATAAAAGATAGGAGAGGAAACCCAATCCACTATAGGGAATTTCCCACTATGTGATGATCGAATAATAAATAATCATTGACATATTTTTATGATGACTTGTTTTATAGTATTTCAAAATTCTTATGATTCTATAATCAGGTGTACTTCATTCATTATTACAAAGGCCTTATGTTATTATTAATGAATTAATGTCCATGTATTATTTTGTATGATATATTTTGGAGGTGTTCATATAAATTGATCATTTTCTCATACTCACATGTTTATCTTATGCTCACATAGGTTCATTTGTTTTTAACTTTTAGGTTTTACCTAACAGAGTGTTTGAGAACACCCTTATAATGTTTCCACATTAACATATTTTCCAAAAAAAAAATCAAATTTTTGGTATCACGAAAACAAATTTTAGGTTAACTATAATGTATAATATAATCTCCAACACCTAAAAAAGGTCGGTTAAAAAATAAAAAACCAAAATTTTGGATGTAAACATATATTAAACCAAAAAGGGAAATTTTAAATTTTGAACCCCAAAATTCAAAGTTAAAAGATGAGAATGATACACTAATTAATGTTGATAGAACTATCCAAAATATGAGTCAAATTTCTAGAATATGTGTGACCATAAAAGAAGAATCATGTTTCCATCATATTTATCAATATCATCCCATTGATATTATCCCATGAACTACTAAAACATCAATGATCTCACAGCCAATGAAAATGTTGAATCACCTTCAATACCAATCCTTACGGTAACCATGAAAAATAACTAGGTAAAACCCTAATATAATACCAAATAATCATGGTAATATAACCAATTTCACCATTGGTACAAGAACATAATTATGAAACCAAGGATTCTGGAACATCACAACTAAACCAGGACACTAATATTGTAGTAACACCCACCTGTGAATCCACAAAAACAATGACATCCCACAATAATCTAGATCGAATAATGAATACAGTAGAAACCATACTCAATATTAAATGAATTTGAAAAAAATAAGAAAAATAATGTACCTTTACCCATATAATGAACAAAACCCTTGTGAAAATGAACCCATAAATCCCTATCATTGAAGCATGATATCGTTGAAAAGTTGCGTTAGAACCAATCCAAGGATAGTCAATAACCACTAATGGATGGAAATACTGACACCTGGATATGATACTTCCACCAAACACACCTTCTGAAATTTCTTATAATGGAATCCACCATAAATAATGTTCATCTTTACCAAAAAAAAAATAAGGAGAGTGAAACTATTTGATTCCTTAGACAATGAAAATAAACTAGATGAATTATAGTAGTTAAGAATGAAGTGGGTGAAAATAAATTCAAAATTATGTGATCCAATGGTGAAATTTTTCTACCTCCTGAAATCCATAAAAGGGGAAGAAATACACATTGAAGACAAAAGAGGAAAATAGTTTGGACTCGAATGATGAGTGGGAACAGAACCACTGACCAGGGAGTGTTACAATAAACAACAAAGTCATTATATTCCTGAACAATGAAAAATTAGGGGAACCAGAGAATTCATGTGAGGATGGATACAAGAGAGAGCTTTGCAGATATCCGAGAAATCATCCATTTGTGAGGTCATAAATAAGAGTTTTACTTATAAAATATGTATATGGGTATTATGTTAGGATTGTTTTGTGGGATATGTTAAAAACTTATAATAAAATAATAAATCCTTTATTTAATAGGAAAAAACCATTTGATAAGAATGATATGGGTTTTTTGTTCAATATTTTGTTATAATTATATAAAACTCTAAACCCAAAATGTCTTGTGTGTGTAATTATCACACTATTTCAAATTGATATTTCAATTTTGGATATTTAATTTTGGGTTACTTCAGTTGGTATCATAAAATAGTTTGTAAAGAATATGTTTTTAGAATCTAATTAGGGAGTGTAGTTCAAGGGTATATAACTCAAGTTGATTACTTATTCAGAACCTACAATTCATATGTAATAGGTTATAGAAAGTTATATAATCATACTAGAACAGTTTTAATTAATTTATAGGATTTTCATCTTTATAATTACCATATTTATGGGTTACTCATAAAGAAGAAACTATACTAAACACCTATGAAAATATTAATACTACACGAAATGGTAGATTCTTAATTATCTTTATTGGGATCTTTTTCCATCTCCCAACACACATATTGACATTCTCATAGACAAACAATACAACCCTAATCCAATGGTCTCTTTAGAAAGGGTTTAACAGAACAAATTTAATTTTATGTAAGGATTTTATCCCACGTAAACAACCTATGTTAATACAAAATGAAAAAAAATTACACACTCTATAGAACCAAAGTGTCACCTTACATACAATATTAGAGTAATATAAAAGTTATAATGTCATAAATCATTCTGGTACCATTATGTGCAACAATATTTTTTACTAGTTTTATATAAAAACAAGTATAATTATTATTACATGTACCTAATTAATTTTACCATTATTCCATGAACTATATTTTTTATAATATTTTATACAAGAAGATAAAAGAATATATTTCAGGGGAAAAAATGAATAGAAAATATGATATTATTAAATGTTATTTTAGTATAATCATAGGTTATTAGATTATCAATTCACATATTTCAATTGTTCACAAACCAATTAATCTAGAATTCGAAATCCAAACAGGTAAGTGAAACTTTATACAAATTATAAATGGGATTTTTTAGAAAAACTCGTTATTTGAAAAACTAAAGTGTTTATTGAAACCCATTAATTTATACATTAATATTAAGAAAAATTTCATTTTATTAACATTGATAATAATAGTGGAATAAAAATACAATGAAAGTACTAAGAGTTTATATGTTATCAAGAACCACCTACATTCATTTATCCATGAAGATTTAATATTCATATTACAACATTATCGCAACATCCCTTAAAAATCAAGAAAACATATCCCACAACCATACAAAATGAATTTCCTATGAGATCAAAAAATTACCTATTGAAAAACAAACTAAAAAATATAAATCATAAGAATAATATCATAATAATTAATTTAACCATTATTAAATAAGAATTCCTAATTAATATATTTAAAATAAGCCCTAAACCAAATCCAAAAAACAAAAAATGACTATTAAAAATATATTTTCTAAAGGAACTATATCAAAAATGATAAAAATATCACAGAAAAAACTTACTTAGGTCCTCCCTGAATAAAATATGAAAATTTAATATAATTATAGAGAATTTGACTATAAATTTAGTGAAATCCGAATTTAGAAAATCCATATAAAATATGATATTAGAATGAAGAAAAGTGAGAGATATATGTGAGGTTAACTGATTTAATACCTAACCATATACGTTAAGGAAACAACCAAATATATTTATTGTCATTAATATTGGTGAAGAGAGATTGAAGAGAAAGATGGGAGATCCTAACGATGTCATTTAGACAAGTGAAAATGAGGGGAGAGGGAGATAGTGTTGAGGGTTTCAAAGGGGTAAAATAAAAATAAACTTTTTCATTTAAATTAAATTTTTATAAACTTCTCCCATTAAGTAATCAGTGTTTTTGTATCCCATAATTGTAATTTTGGTTGATCTCCCCTGTGATTCATTTAGTCAATAAAATAATATCTGGTGAATTTGTTGATTTTATAACCTCAACTAATACTATTAAAAAATATTATTACACCCAAATAAAGTATTTATGAACTAATAACCATAGGCTCATCCTGATCCAAGATCAAAATTTTAATTTTTTTTAAAATTTCATTGTTTATTTTCATTAAAATTTATTAAACTGGATTAGTGTAATTACAAAAACAAGCCATTCATTTTCCATCCCCCAAAAAACAAAATATATCAGTAAATAACGTCAGAAGTCTACAAATTATAAGATATACCAAGCTAGTTCTAACTTACAACCTCATGTTTTTATAGGTTACCCAAGGTATTAACTCTAAAATAAAAACATACACAATCATATATTATGAATCATAAATAATTAAAAAAATATAACACCTTGTGTAGTTAAAATAACCATTCTTTACATTTCTAAAACTATTCCAAAAAAATAAACCCACCCATTTGGATGATTTTATAGACCATAAGATCACAAAATATTATTCACAATATAGAAATAATAAAAAAATACCATGAGATACTAGGAATAAATAGATCAAAAATGGTCCACTACATAAATTACTCTCTATCTGATGGAACTCTCCACTATAAGACATATAGAGGGATAAAATCCATTGACCCATGATTCTAAATCCATTGTTAAAATAAAATTGTGAAAATATTATTTTATATCAATTTATAAAAAATAAGAATTACACACATATATATTACATCATTTTCATAATTTAAACATCATTCTTCAGAAATTTAAACACAATCCCAAAAACCAATTGTTTTTTGACATTGAATATTAACTAAATGAAATTCTTACATCACAATAAGTCTTTAACATTAATCACAATATTCTCTTATCATGGTACCCATATAAATATATCATACATAATTGTGATCATTATTGCCTATCAAATTGAAACAAGGAAATGGGATGAGCTTATATCCTTAACAAGGGTGAACATAAGTGATAGAAATTAATGATCATAAGCAAGAATAGGTTGAGCATAGTACTATGAGAATAAAATAAAGATTCATAGTTATAATATAAGAGAATCATACAATATAAAACATAGAACATAAATATGAGTCATTGAAAAATTATTTCGTCATTACCTGTGTTGAAACTTATGATAAAAATCATGATCCAGGGAAACAAAACATAGTCATATGAATATGGATAAAAATATAAGTATAGAAAATAATTATGTATGTCATGGATCATAGACTTTAATGTAATTACCTATTGGATATATTTTCGCAATGTATTGGGTTTTCTCCCCAATCACTACTATGTCAGCTCATGAGATATAATTCTTTACCCATTCAATTGGAGGGTTATATAATTATAGGCCCACCCATCAGTTATTGGATAGAGTATCTTAGGGGATTAAATTTACATCCTATTCCTAATCATCGCATGAGATAATTCCTTACGGACAAGATAAGAGGGATACATAATTATAATACCACCCATAACATAATGAAAACCCATATATACGAATTCCACATAAATAATATAACATTAATATCCCATCATTGATTAGTTAACATAATAAAAATAAATTGTTTTAATGAATAATTCCATAAAATATGATCATATGTCACCTTGATAAATAAGCTCAATGGGAACATTAAGTCTTATCCTAAATGGAATAAATAATCGTTAATGGGTATCGACATAAATGAAAATCAATTTTTATGAGCATTAGTAATTTCCTTGATAAATAATAATATACCCCTTTAATTTTAAATTCCTTTTATTCTCAAAGAGAAATAAATTATAAAATAAAGGAAATATAAAATTATTTGTAAGACCATTAAAACATGAATAAGTGGTTTCTTAAAGAGATGAAATGATGATAGTCAGAAAATTAAATAGTATAGAAAATGTTTAAAAAAATATAATTTTCGAAAATTGTAAAGTGGTAAAAGTTAATAGAAAAAGAAATTATTGAAAATTTTAAAAGAATATTATTTTTTTAAATAAAATAATCTTCTTTTAAAAGTACCACTAAAAATTATATAATTAATTATAAGGAAATAAATAAAATGGAAAATAGAATGTGGACGTACATGAGAAAAATTTATAACTCAAAACAGTAGATATGTTCTGTTTCTCTTACAAGCATCGCTTCATGTAAATTATGAACCAAATATAAGTGAAATAGATATAATATATTAAACCCCTATGAATAACGATAGGATGAGAGAATATAATGGTTTTAGGTGACAGATATTATACAATTTACCATATTTAAACATAGTCATAAAAAATCTAGATTTAAATGTTAGATTAGATAGAAAACTCATACATCTTTGTTACTTTTGAATGAAGTTCCCTTGAAACAGAAAACTAGAGTTAAAATTCAAAATTCCATAACTTAATAAAAATAATGATTAGAAACACCCATGAGAATAATATAAACCACAAAAAATAAGATAAATTATGAATACATATCATATGACGATGAAAGGAAAATTGAGTTGAGAAAGACTTACAGCTTTGGTAGCCATTGAATGTAAAATCATTAAAAGAAAAAAAAATAATATAGATTCATAAATCGCATGACATAGTTGAAATATATGTTATATACATTCATGGGATAGTATTTACCCTAAATAATGAAAGAATGTGGTTAATATATATACTAACTCAATGAGAGAGAATTGAGGTGAGAAAGTCCTTATCTTAACTCATGATTTCCATGAAATAACCTTAACCTCTTTTATAATAAACATAACCATATTAATAACTCATTTAATAATAATATTCACATATATAACCATTCATAAAAATAAATTATAGTAATTTATTAAAAATATATAGGTTATATATTTATTTCTTTCAACATTGGATATTAGTGATTTAAATTATTTTATAAAACTCTCATAATAGTGATGTTGATCAATATTCCTTGATACCAATTTCATAAATCCTATATTATTCAAGTTACTATAATATAGGCTCCTTAATTACTTATGAAGTTATATATTCATTATATGGGAGTTTCACATATAGTTCTATAGGATGGAATCTATAATGCACTTATTTTAGTAATTTTAACTAACAAATGATTGAGTATTTATACTAAGATAAATATTATTATTATTATTCTAGAACCAAAACCTAGAAATTATTTCCTTAACAATATCATATATTACAAGTGTTAATGTCATTATTCTCATCCTTGTTGGAGATAGGTAATATGATATATCATTTTATCAGTAGAACATTAATGTTAATAAAACATCCTTATAGTGAATAATGATATTTGTAAATATTTTGGATGAGAATGTAAGTTAAAGGAATTTATAAAAATATATTACCAACATTCATAAAACCAATCATATCATAATTAATTTCTTGAGAAAGAAGAACTTAAGACTCATTCTTGGAATATTATGTATCCCCATATCTAAATGTCATTTATAGAAGTAATAATGGTCAGTTATTCGTGTTTGATTTGAAAGAGAAGATAAGTTTGAAGCGAGACGTCCATTTATAGGTCAAAATGAGGAAATTTCCATTAAAACATTAGTTAGGATAAGTTTTTAGATAAAATCACATGGGAGTTATGTGGGTTAGGTAAAGAAATGCTGGTGAGAATATTAGTTTTGACTTCCATACCTAACAATGGGCTTATAGAATGTATAAATTTCATATTAATAAAAATATTTAAGCCATGTTATTTAACCACTTTTTACCCCTTTTACATTATTAAATTCATTACAATGGAATTTTTTTACATAAATATATATAACCACCCCTCGTACAGAATTTTGATTTTTTGATTCCAAAATTGGAATCAATTTAAACTGATTAAGTTTTTTAGTATTTTAAATTTATCTTTTAGGAGAAAACATAAAATCTATAGAAGAAGGGAATATTCATACAAAATTTAAATTTTAAACATTAATTGTTCTTAAACTTATTTCATATCAATTAATAATTAAATGAGTGTTAATATGTATATATATATTTCAATAGAGTAATATTTAAAAATATTTTAATATATTTTTTCGAGATAAATCCTCTAAAACACATATAAAAAAATTATTTACAAACAACTATTTTACCTTTACCATAGTAACTAACCTTTACCTTAGTAACTTATCTCTATTTATGAAAATATAATTCAACATATTATATAATTTAAAATTATAATTACAAATATAAAATATATTTTACTGTATTTAATTTATATATTGGTAAAAATTAATTTTCATATAAGAACATATAAATCATAGAAAATAATTTTAAGAGAAATTTATTTTTAACTATAAAATTGAATTTAATATTATTCATTATTAAGTAAAAATAGGTGATTAGATGAAAATTAATTTTATTCTATATATAAATAACACATTTCATTATGTTTAATTATTTTTACAATATATATTTTACATTAAAATAAAAACTTATAATATATAATAAAACCCATTTTTTAAATAAATTAATTTTACAAATTAATAATTAAATTAGTATTCCTTATAGTAACCCAATTATTTATTACTTATTACTAATTTATTTTACTTATAACTAATCAATGTTTATCAATATATTTCATTAATATCAATATTTAAAAGTAATATATTTATCAAAATGCATAATTTGTAAGAACAATTTAACTAAAATGAAATATACTCTCACAAATGTTTTATAATAATTTATTAATATTATAAAATATATTATTTTATTTTAAATAAATAATTAACATTTTTTACATCTAAGTAAACATTATTTATATTAATTAAATATTGATAATTACAAACTGGTAAGATGTTTTCAATTATTATACCTAACGACTATATACCATTTTATAATAAATATATTTCCTCAATTTCCTCCTTTAAAATCATTCCAATCTAACTTTAAAAAGAATACAACTCATTAACATAATTTTACTTTTTATTTTTATAACATAATTTATGTTTCCTTTTTTTTCATCGAATGTTTAGTTATACTACTAGTGATTCTCAAGATTAAGGAACATGTATAGGATTTACTAGTTGTGAAGATATTATTATTTTATGTTTATTGTCCAATTATAATTTTTTCACTTTTAAGATATGTAACAATACATGGTATGTAATAATATATTATATATTATATATATTTTAATGTATTTGTTTTATAATGATCAACTAAGAATGAATAAACTATCTGCAGTTTGATTCAAGCCTTGTTTGACATATTACCTACTCAAGTTGAAATGTATTAATGGAATATAAAAATATTATTATAAATTATAAACATATATTTTAAATAAAGAAAAACATATTTCAAAACATTAGGTGCTACATTCTACCCCCATAATTTATTTTCATCCTCACAATTTTAATTATCATTCATACGTTAAAATATTTGAGGGTATCCATAAATTATAAAAGACTCAATATAAAATTTCTAATGAGATATAAATCTCACTGCACAAGTTAAGATGAGGAAAATAATATTTTCACTCATAGAAGTAATATCCCAAATAGTTTTTTTACCCAAACATTTGTGCTAAATACCCTCATGATTGGGTATTAAGACCCATATTATAGAATAAATTCCCATAGGTAGTTCATAATTATCCATTAAATGATATATTGTCATACATTAATCTAGGATATTAAATTTGACTTTAGAATATATTTGGAGATATCAAATCCATACCCAAAAAACCCATCAAATTTGACTAAATTTGGGATAATAATATTTGATGGAATTAAATTCCCATAAACATTAATTGATGAAGAGATATAGACTTGGGATGCAATTAACCCACACCTATGAATTTTCACAAAAAATTCAATATCAAATCAATGAATCTTTTATAAATAATTCTATATATAATGGAGTGGTAATAATAAGAATAAAATTTTATATATTATGTTCTTGAGTGGACGATGAGTTTACCTTACAGAACATATTTTTCATAACCAACTTCCATATTTGTGATTACATATGATTTTAATTTATCCCTTTAATTGGGGGTTCTCTAAGGGAAATCCTAATCATTAACCATTACATTGGTTCATTGAATTTCATTTCACCCATATTCCATAAATTTAAAACATTTGGTTATTATTTGTTCTTTAGGACGAAATTTATGTCCATTAGTCTTATTAAATGAATTCTTTATTTTTTCCTTGGCAGTTCATTTCAATATTACCTCATTTACCATATATAAAAATATGATATTTCATTTGATGCATTTCATTGGGTGTTTCTTCCCCCATTTTTGGCATATATGAAGTTTAATTTTCCTTTCTCCATAGGTTACATCATTTGAGTATCCTTGAAACATCATTTCCCACCACTTTGGCGTGTTTCAGAGTTTTACATGGTTTAGGTAAAAAACTAATTTCCCATAATTTCATTAATTAACTAGAACTATGAAGGTTATTGTGAGTATCAATCAATGATAATTATAGTAAGAAATCATATTATTTTGAAAATCATTCCTAGTATATACTAAATAATGAAAAATTCATTTTAACCTTTGAAATTTTATTTTCATCGTACATCACTTTCGGTTCATCATATATTGTATTAGATTATAATTTCCAAAAATGAAAAAATATTATAGACCCTCACTCTCAGATTCAGTGTTAAAATACAAACTATAAAAATATTCTTAGATTCCTAGTGAGACTACTTGATCAAAACACGCATATATTTTAAATCACTTTTTATGTCTATTATGTTTCATAATATTCAATTATATTCATTCATTACACAAAAATATGTTAGCTGATGTTTACTACCATACCCATATATTAGTGATATTGATTATTTTGTACATGCCTCGTTATGGTGATGTTGATTCTCATTCATTGATAACATGTTAATATTTACTAGACTAGTGAAGTAATTATAATATAAGTTCCACAATAATTTTTTATTTCATATATCCATTTCATTTGATTTCGTGTATGGTTCTCTAGGCCAAAATCTATAATCATTATGTTTTGGTAATTTTGAAAAACAAGACATGGTATATTTACAATAAGTTAAATAAAAATATTTTCATTCCATAACCAAAAATGACAAATCATTTACTTATTAATATAAAATATTACAGATATTAATTTATTAATAATAAATCACATTAGATAAGAATATGGTATTACAAAATCGTTGATATAGGTGGTAAAATAAAATAAAGAACGAACATGTCATACTAATGAATCATCAAGAGTACATAGTTATATAATATTTATATTATTTTATGAAACAAAAATGATTTTAATATAACATAATTATAATGGGGAATAATATTGGGAATTAGCAGGGAAGGAATTTTAAATAAAATTAATGAAGAAAAATTCATTACCTACTTTAATGATATAACTCATTATCAGGATGAATTCCTTTAGAATGAATAACCTAGTAATCCTTCTTTTATGTAGAGGATTAAAAACCTCTAATAAACCTTTATTAATGGAAAAATAGTTAATTATTCAATATTTATTTTAAGTGAAAGAGTGGATTGGTAGAGGTAGTGGAGAGATCCATTTATAGGTGAAAATGTGGAATATTTCCTTTAAAACGTAACATTGGTGAAGGGTAAAAGTGTAATCACATTAGAGTTTAGTGAGTTAGGTAATGAAATATTCGTTATTTAATTAGGCATGACTATAAAATATATCACATAACTCATACAATATATAAATATAATATTAATTAGAAAATTTATCTATGTTAATTTACATTTTATACCGCTTCTTACATTTTTTAATTATTAAACATGGTAATTATTTATTTAGTAAAAAAATTAGACAAATCCTATAACAAAATATAATTGTGATGATTCAAAATATTAAATACATTTAATATCATTCATTGTATAAATATTTAATATTTAAATTTTAAATGAAAATATAAAATGGACAAAAATTTTTATTGAACTATGACCTTTTAAAAATGTATTGTACAAAATATTATTTAATATTATTTAAAAATTAAAAGAGATTTAATATATATATATATATAGCCATTACAGTATAAAAATAATTTAATGGTATAAATTTATTTTTTTAAGGTAAATGTTACACAACTTATGCAAACAAATATTTCGAAATATCCCTTTTTTCATTACCATGGTTAGTATATTTTTTCTTCTATAACTTATTGTTGTGTTTAAAAAAGATAGAATTATTTACTTGTTAAAAAATTTTGATTCAAAATATAAATTCATTTTTATTTTATTAAAATTATAAATGCGATAAAAAAATTATAAAATTAGAACAACTGATTCATGAAAAATTAGAGAACTGTATTATTAAGAAAAAAATGAATTTAATATTATTCATTTAAAAATAAATATCACTAAATAGATGTAAAATTATATTGTTTTATATGTAATTTACATATTTAATTTTTTTTATCAAACTATAGATATGAGTTTTTTTAATTTATAATAAAAATATATAATATATAATAAAAATGAATTTAAATAAAACTATTTTCTATCCAGGAATAATTAAATTGGTATTATATATAGTTCCTCAATGACATATTAAATTTTATTGATTAATTTTTCTAATAATTCCTTGAATTTTATCAATTCATTTTTTTTATGTCATTCATTAAAGGAAATAAATTTTTCATAATGTTTATTTTATAAAAATAATTTCTTTAAATTAATAGTTATTTTTACAAATGAATGTGAATTATTTAATTAAATTAAAAATAATTAATATTATTTAAATAAATTTATTATTTAAAAAATTTAAATAAACAATATAGACATTAACTATATTGTGATAATTCAAAACTAGAAACATATTTATTTGTATTGCATAAAACATATATATACCTCTTTATAATTGAAATATTTCCTTCATTTACTCATATAAATTCATTCCATTCATACTTTGAAAACAACAATTCTTATTAAATTAATTTTTTTTATTTTTAAAAAATTATTTTCAATGATTTTTTTATCATTGTAGTTTTAATTCTACTAATAGTGATTATCAAGAGTGAGGATGACCCATGGGATTTATTTAATGTATAGAAATTATTATATTTTTTATTACCCCCTTTTAATTTATAAAATTTAATTATATTTCCATTGTGTGTAAAAATCCTTGGAATATAAATCATATTGTTATGTACTTTTTTTATAATGTTCCTCTATGAATGATTAAATATTTTTCTATTTTATTTTTATCTCATTTTAATTACATCCTACACATTTAAAAAATATTTATTGGGATAGAAATAAATGATTTTGAATTACAAACATATATATTAAGATAATATAATGTTTCTCAAATCCTAGGGTGAAACATTCTTGCAAATTAAATAAATTTAATCCTTATAATTTTAATTATCTTTTGCAGATTAAAATATTTGAAGGTATCCATAATATATAAAATACTCATGATATAATTAGTAATGATATATAAACTTCAGAATCTTAGTTAGTAATTGTAATTTCATATTTTCCATCATGGTAGAAATATCAATGATGTTAAGCTTCTCCAATCCATTTTGGAAAAATACCCCTCATAATTCGGTGTTACGACCCATATAATTGAAGTAATTCCTATAGAGAGTATAGTTTTACTCTCACTATTATATTATAATAATATAATTAGGGATTACATATGAAACTTTATAATGTATGCGGATATATTCAAACCATACTAAAAACCACATCAAATTTGAGTAATGGTAGAATAATATAATTTTTAGGAAATATATTCCTATAAACATTAATCAGAGAAAATATCTATACTTGGGATATAATTATCACACCAGTAATATTTTTTTGATATTTCAATATATAATAATTTTTTTCTCCTATAAATCATTCAAGGTATAATGTATGGGTAGAACTATTATCAAATTTCACATTTATAGTTCTAGAGTGGATGATGAGCGTTCCTGATGGAACTTAGTATTCATGAACAACTTCCATTATTTTGACTGCATATGATTTCCCTTAATCACATTAATTATAAATATTATAATATTTACAATCATTATTAACCCTTAGGTTTGTTTATTTTTTCTTCAATTTTTCCTTATTTCAAATATTTAAAACATTGAATTTTTATCGATAACATAGTAAGAACATTATTTTTATCCATCATTTAAACTGAACTATTCTAATTCCCATGAAATTTCAATTCTCCACTATCTCTATTAAAATATATAAAACATCATCAAAATACATTAATCCATTTACATGGGTTCTTCATCCCAAGACATTACAATGAAATACGATTAATTTTATTTTTTCAACGATCTTTATCATATGAGTATCATTGAAACACCATGTTTCCCTTCATTGGTGTGATTTATAGGTTAATAAGGTTCATGTTATTAAATACATTCCACATACTTATAGTCAATGAGTTAAACCAAAACGGTTTGTGTGAGTATCAATAAATATTGATCAGAGTAAGAAATTATATGAT
This sequence comes from Viscum album, assembly GCA_963277665.1. NCBI lineage: Eukaryota > Viridiplantae > Streptophyta > Magnoliopsida > Santalales > Viscaceae > Viscum > Viscum album. The sequence goes on from OY728120.1 coordinate 1,669,541,454, forward strand.
ATGGAATATAAATCCTACGACCTCTTAAATAATGTCATATTCATTTCAACCAATGATATTTTCGGTTCACCAGACATCACTTTGTGATCATTATTTTTATTTTAGTTATAATCCTATTATTTTTAATATTATAATTCTTAAAAAACAAAACCCCACTCTAATACCAATTTTGGACCCATAAATCTACACTCCCAAATCTTATGTTAAAATATAATCATTAAACATTTTATTTGATACCAAGTGATACAGACTGATCATAACACACATGTATGATGCTTCATTTTCAGAATTCACTTAAAATACAAGAACCCAAAGGTATAATTTCTTTGGAGGTTATCTATATGGTTTTTTTCAAAAGTATTAAACATTTCCCACATTCTTCTCGACACATCTATTCCCTCCATACATTATATATGTGACACTCTGATTCATTTTTGAGGGAATGGAAACAAAATAAATGAGTGAAATCATATTCCAATTAGTGCTAAACAAATGATATAATAATTAAATATCATAAGTTAGAATGGGATATTAATACTAATATGAGAACTTCATCAAGGTATATGGTCATAACATAATATAATCATACCTAACAAAACAAATATCATAAAATATGAGTCATAGAATACAGCTTATGTCATAACATAAAACATGATATATAGGAGTTCATAAACATATTTCAATACTGTTTATCTAGAAAAATATAAGATATGCATAATATAACAGGAAATACATAAGTATAGATAAACATTACCTTTATCAAGGCACATAAACAATACTAAAATAAAATAATAGATATGGCCCCATAATGGAATGAGTTTTCTCCCAAATCCTATACTTTTCAACTCATGATATATAAATCCTAATCTAATTCATTGGAGGGTTGTATAATTATAGTTTCACACATCACATACATTGTAGAGTCCCTTGTGGGACTGGGTTCACTCAACATTATCCGTCATATCATGAGATAATGATTTACCCAATTCATTAGACTACTATAAAATTTCAGTCCCACCCATCACATAATGAAATAACATATATATTAGTCTCACATGAAAATTATAGCATTTTTACTACATCCTATATTAATTTACCCATGAAAATTAAATTATTTTCATAAATAATTCCATAAAACATGATAATAAAACATCTATAGAATGAAAGTGGATGGTAACATTAGTTATTATCCCAGATGGATAATAATAATAATAAAATGATTATATAATAAATTAAAATTATTTTTTAGATTCATTAATAATTACCATAAGAAATTATATGAAATGACCTTTACATTTTAAATTTAATTTATCATAAAATAAAAATAATTTTTGACATAAATGTTGTTAAAAATTCTTTAAATAACCATGAAAAATTATAATTAATTTTTATATAAGAAAATGAATAGAGTTAGTGGGAAAATTAATTAGTATAGAGAATGTTTCTAAAAATATAAATTCCTTTAACACTTTGTAAAGAGGTCAAAGTCAGTGGAAAAAACCATACCGAAGACATTAAAATCATTTTTTTTAATGAAAGAAAAGTTGATTGAAAAATTCCTAAATAAATAATATAATTATAGATAAAGACATCCATAAAATAATATAGTGTATTTAGACACGGAGGATAAATATTTCTTGTTGAAAAGAAAAGATATGGTTTGTTTCTCATAAAATAATCACAAAATACAATTTATGAACCAAAGAGTACTGAAATTTTATGATGACATGAAAACCGCAATAATAAATAGAAGATAATAAAAATATATTATAATATATAAATATCATACATGTTCCATAGATATAAACTTAGTCATAAAAAATGTCAAATACAAAGTGAGATTGGAAAGAAAACCCTAATGGCTTTGTATCATTTGAATCAAAATCTATCGAATGTGAAAGCCTAAAAATTCCATGTAATTAAATTTAATATATTAAAAATTATAATGAAAAATATACATGGGAATTATATACAAAATATACTAAATATAGGAGATTAATATGGATCATATCACAGTGATTAGAAAACTGAGGTGGGAAACCATTACAGTATTAGTAACCATTGAACGAAATAACACGATATGGATTAGTAAATCCCATTAATTACATGAAACATACGGTATAATAAATTCATGTGATATTTTATACACCCCATATATAATGAATATGGTGAATCTAGAGCATATATGAATAAATGAAATTAGAGTTGAGAAAGCCCATACCTTTACTCCAGACTTCCATTAAAGCCGATTAAACATTGTTATAATAAACATAACCATATTAAGAACTAATTTAATAACCTTATTAATATCTATAAATTTTCATTCTATTTAATTATATTTATTAAATACACATATATTTTTTTATTAATTTTTATTGTTATTATCATATGTATCTGTTGTTTTATTAATTTATTCAAGTCTCTTAGCTATCATGTTGATCCTCGTTCATTGAAACCATGTTAATAAATAAGACATTTAGATAATGAGTTAGAACATAATATCTATAATTATTTATGAATATTTAGATTCATTACATGGTATTTTTTGGTACGGTTATCCATGATTAAATCTAAAATGTGTTTATTTTGTAAATTTTATCAAAAAGAAGATGGAGTATTTATATTCAGTTAAATATTTATATTATCATTATAGAACCCAAAAAAATATTTCCTTATCGATATTATTTATTACCAGTATTAATTTATTTATACTCATTCATTTTGAAAATGGTGAACATATTTTTACATCATTCATGTAGGTGGTTAAACTACCAAAAACAAGAACATGTTATAATAATGATTAAGAAATGACATACAGTTATAAAATAGTAATATAATTTAACAAATGGAATAATTATTTTAATATAAAATCATTAAATTGAATAATTATATTTCAAATTATTATGGATGATAAGGTAAATTAAATTAATGAGAAACTCCCATTAACTAATTTGACAAATACCCTCCTTCTCATGATAAAATCCTTCAGAAGGATAAACTCATAACTCCTTATTTCATCCAAAGGTTACACGATTTATAAAAAAAAATTAGGAGGTAAAAAAATGAGAAAGTATCCAAGATGTATTATATGGATAATATGGTTTATATGTTATTGAGCGGATCTCCTTTTATAGGTTAAATTGAGGGACATTTCACTTGAATCATAAGTTAGGTAAAGAGTAATGATGGGATCATAATGTATTTAAGTGGGCTGTGTATATAAAAATTGGTGATATATTTAATTTTGACACATAAAACTAATAAATTAATAATATAATGTGTAAATATCAAATAAATTAAATAATGATTTATCCACATTAATTTACCTAATTTTAGAGTATTTTTTATTATTTAATTATTTACCATGGTTAATATATATTTACTAAAAAAATAATACATCCAATCATAAAAAATTTAAATTTGATGATTCACTATTTTGACTTAATTTTATTAGGATTAATTTCAAAATATTTGAAATATACATTTTAAAAAATATAAAAAATATAGAAAAAACAATTTTTTTATATAAAAATGACTTCTTAAACATCATGTGTTCTTAACCTTATTTACTATAAATAAATTATTAAATGAGTGTTAATATATATATATATATATATTTCATTAGATTCATCATTTAAAATATATTAATTAATTCTATTTATAATAAATTTTCTGAAAACTTGTAGAAACAATTATTTTAAAATAATCATTTAATCTTTATCATGCTAAGTAACTTTAACCGTTGAGAATTAATTTTTTTTAAAAGAAAATTTAAATTATTAATTAATTTTATCATTATAATAAAAAACAATAAAACAATTTTATTATATTCAATTTCAAAATGTGACAAAGTTTAATTTTAAAGTAATAACATATAATTAATTGAAAACAATTTTTAGGGAAATGTATTTCTTGGAATATGATTGGATTTAAGATTATCCATTGCCATGTCATAATAATTGAATATATTTTTAATGAATTAATATTTCTTATATATATAACCCATTTTAATGTTTTATCCCCTCGATATGATATATTATGGTTTAAAATAAAAATAGAACATATATAATAAAAATTTTGTTTTTAAATAAAACATTTTTCACAATTGAACTAATAAATTAGTGTTACTTATGGTTACTCAATTATATAATATATGTAATTAATTTATTTTCCTAAAAATTCCATATTATTTATATATTTTATTGATAGCAATTTTTAAAATTAATAATGTAGAAACCTTGAGTCCAGTATCCCAGAGCCAATGTCATCTTTAATACATCTTCATGAGATATAAGGAATCAAATCCTGAAGGACTAAATAGTTTTGTAGTATTGGTAATATAGATAAAACATGAAATTAAAATTTAATTTTAAAAAATAAAATAAATAAATATTTTTAATGTGAAATACAAAATTCCCCTTACTGTATCGATGTATATACATAAAATAAATACCTTTTCATATCCTAGGTAAAATAAAATACAAGAAATAGGAGAGATTAGATGCTCAGAAAAGGTAAAATTACAATACCAGATATGAATAAATAAGAGATAATCAATATGTAAATGTAAATAACTGAAACACATTCCATTTAATTAGTAACATGATCATAAAATGGAAGGAAAAAATGATTATAAAATTATTACACATAAATAATCTCATAAATGAGAAACTTAACCATCGATATTGTAACTAATTGAATAATCACGTGGAATATGAATAACATAATTCATTATGATTTAATTCATAATGATATACATCTAAAACAGAACATCGAGATTTTATTCCAACGCATCTGATACTAACGTGGGTTTATTCTAAGATATCTATATAAATGGGTAAGGCCTCGGCGAAAACAATATATAGTTTATATTTTGAGAACTTTTGATGAATAAATTAGATATAGAGGACCCCAACCATCCCTTAAAATGTTGAATTCATTTCTCGTATAAAAGGGGAGAAACACAATCAACATAAACACTCATATTGAAAAACAAATATATTAAATGTTAATACTTAACCCAATCTATAAACATAATAAAAAACCATTCAGTGTAAAATTGTGACTGGTAATAAAATTATACATCGTCAATTATACAAATCATAAGTCATCCAAATAAAAAAATAATTACTTAAATAAAAAAATAACCATTGAATCATATGTATATTATTTTTTGAGGTCATTAATGAATTAAAATACCATAATTATGTCTTTAAAGACATTATTAATGTAAATATTATTTTAATTTTTAAAATCACCTTTTAAAAATATATTTTTTCAAATAAATTTGAAAAAAAAAATCATTGAAAATAAACATAGAAACTTATAAGTGAATATTTAAAAAATTTAGTGGTATGGATGGATGGAAATAAAGTATATGTTGTGCATGTTAGTATAGGAATTTCATTTTAAACTTTAGTAAAATCCAAATAAGCATTGTTTTGAAATTTAAATAAATATTATTTTTATGAAATTTTATAAGAATAGAAAAATTGGTGAAAAGTTAATTATAAATAATTTGTAAAATTTTAAAAACATTTTTAATCCATTTCTAGAAAACATGGGTTTTGATTAAAATAGATTTCCGACTAAGGATACAAATAATGTTGAATTTTCTTAACAATATTTTCACTGTAATATTATGTAAAAAGGGGAATAAAACATGTCATATTACTTTAAAAAATTATTTAAAAACCATATGAGAATAAAATAAATTTATTTTAAGATATATATATCAAATAATTCCCAAAATGGATACATGAACAAAAACTATCTCAAATAATGATGATATTGTGAAATAAACCCTTACCACTTGGTAACATTTGAATCATAAACCCCAGGAATGAAATAAAATTAAAGGAAACATAAAACACCCTTAAAATAAATGAACTAATAAAATAACATAAAAAAGGGTATTATATACACCACATAAAATAAATAAGTGCTGAATATGGAATATGCCTCACAGAAGTAAAAGAGAGATGAGAAACGCTTACCTCAAGACGATTTCCCTAGTATATATCCTTAACTAATGTATATTGGTTTTAATCATGTTTTTAATTTATAAAATAATGAACCTAAATTTATAATATCATATATTATCCTCTTATACCATTTTACCACCCGTTTGTTAATAATATTTCATTATTTTCATTGTTTCGAGTATTAATTCTCCTATTTTCCAAAGCACATTTTTCAATGAAGGATCAGATTCTTGTGCATAAGATATATATATATATATATATATCAAAAATTTGAATAATTTTATAAGTATCATATTTATATACTATATATATTATTATCTCAACTGATAAAAGATGCTCTTAAAAAATGAACCGCATCTCTTCATGGAGACGGTAGGTCGTACATACGCATGGGTGACGATATAATTCCCATAAAAAGATAAAGTTTTATGAAGTGGGTGGTATATTAATTTTAAATAATCATTATAATCTCATAAATATCATATATATTCATTAATATTTCCCGTATTATAGTCCATGTAAATATAAAGTTAAAAACGAATCGCATTGCTTCATGAGGCAGTTGTCTAATGTACACACAAGGGACTTTATCATATTTAAAATGGAACAGAATGAAAATATTTATATGTGATATTTGGTTTAAATAAGTTTAATGATGATATAAATATCATAAATCTATTTTAAATCCATCATTATATCAATCTTTGAAAGGTGGTGATGGAAAACAAACTATATCGGTCGACGAGGTGGTAGTCCACCATACACACGATCGATGATTTCATTATGCATTTCATAGAAGTGGATATGGATATATATTATGACATATATATTATAAAATATCATTATATTTAATATATTTATTTTATTATATTCTATTTGTTAATACATAATTGAATTTGTAAAATAATTAAGGAAAAGATTGATTATTGTTACGATAATTACTTTCTCTTTGAGAATCCTATATTAGATATCCTCTTAAAGACCATAGGTATGGTATCATAGTGGAAAAGAATTACTAAAATTTGAATACTCATGTTGGGAGATAATTGGGTAGTTATTGTTCATGTCAATGGTCTGGGTATGTGAAAACTACTAAAGGGAGGGTCTAACTTTTATATATGAGGAAAGGGAACCCTCTTGGAAGTTACATGGAGATATCCTAGAAGAATACAAAATGATAAATTCATTCACATTAAAAATGAATAATATGACCATAGATTCACAATGGGGTATGATGAGGTGTAAATATCACAAGAAAATACGATTTTACTAGTTTTTAGGTCATTTTTTTAACACTTATCTTCTTAGTTTAATGCCATTGTAAAACCATTTTTACCGTAACTACGATAATTAATTTTTACTCTTTTCACTGTTCATTTTAGTCAAAAATTAAGTGGAACATATTATATAATATAAATTATTATTATTCAAAATATGGAATTTATTTTTCAAATTTACATTCACATATGTTTCAAATTTTAGTTTAAAATTTTTCCCGTAGAGATGATGAGAAAGTGGGGTTTGAAAGTGAAAATGTTTAAATTTATAACATTTTTAAATAAAAATTCAATATGAAAATGATTAAAATGACCTGAATTGGATTTATAAGTATATAATTTAAATAATTTCCATTTAAAATTAATTCATCATGTAATTTATCATTGTAAATAATTTTAATGAAAAGGTAGTTTTCATTTTAATGTATATATTTTAACTATTCATCTAAAAATGAATCGTTTTAGAAAAATCCAAAAAATAATACCTAAAATAATAATAGAATAATGATTTAAAAAATTATGATTTTTTTATCAAATAAATTTTATAAATAAGGTAAAAATTGACTTTAAATTATGTACACAAAGCATTACTAAACGATCTTTTATAAAAAAAATTATTTTTCCAGAAAACGATTCTTGTTTCATATAAATGATTATTATTTTATTTCTAACAAATAGATAACCATAAATTTAATAATTTAGTTAGTATTATTCCTATGAACTTACATAATGGTAATTCTATAAAAAAATACCATATTGTCGATTATTTAGACTTGAGGTTGTGTTCTCTAAAATCTATCAAAGAGGTTAAATTAATTTAAAAATAATTTTTTCATAAAGTCTCTATTGTTATCATTTATTCTATTTTTTTTTGTGTGTAACACATGTTATATAAAATTTTTTTTTATAATATATGTGTTTTACATTATCCTCATCATAAATAATTTTTTTTCACAATTTATGCTTTATCATAGTAATCATGGGTTCGATATTTGGAAATACCATTGTTAAAAACCCAACATCATAAAAGGGTTAATAATAAATTATAATAATAAGGGGTAAAATAAAGAATGATAGTCATCTAGAATAACACATATCTAGGATTCCATAGAGAATAACATGGTAGGGGAATGAAAATATTGACAAAGAAGAAAACGATAAATATGTATAAAGAGTGATTATGGTAAATGATCACAATAATGTGAATGATCAATTGATAGTTAAAGACCTCAAAACCTAAAATATGTGATGATTTAAAAGTCCATAAATTTAATTATATATGAAATAAATAGGATATCATTTTTTGTTTCAAGATCATTTTCCCAACATTGAGGAATTTCTTTATTATATAACATTGTAATGAAGTATACATATTGATACACTTAAATTTAATAATCACAATTTCAACATTTGGTTGTGCTTAGATACATTTCCAATTAATCTCTTACTCCAAGAAATGAATATCCAAAATAAATTTTATATTCTTGAAGAACTAAATTTAACTTTCAATGGATCATAATATCAATATTATAATGATATTTCATTCCATTTATCTCTATTTATTATTTTGAAAAATAGATAGCACAAGTTATCCAATATGGATGAATCTCCATATGGTGAATTAATATATAAATATCTAAAACCCCATATGTAGTTCATCATAAACCATTTCATAAATTGTTAACCTTATGGACCATCCATAATATTAAGAATAATAAAATTATAAATAATGTCACTAGATTTACAAAATCAACATATCATTAATCAGTTCCAAGGTAGTTAGTACTATCCAATTTACATTTCCCATATCAATCATCTCTTTTTTAAAACATCATTTTCTTAACATTAAGAGTATATTAGGGTTATATTTCCCTCAATCATGTGTTTTACTTGATGTTCAACTTACCAATAAATAATTTTTCTTGTTCTCCATTACCATTCAACATGCAATTTCACATCTATAATTAAAAATTATATTAATAAAATACTTATATATTTTGTGAATTTCATTAATAAATTAATTTTAAATATATTTCTTTGGTACAAAAAATATAAGAATTTTGATAATTCCACTTCATTTTTGTTAATATCATAAGATTAAAATTTACCCCTTATATCCTTTTCAATTATTTTCCCTTTATTATTGGTTAATTCACATTCATAGTGCCCCATCACCATAACATGGAATCATTTCACATTGGAATATTCTTTCTCTACCTAGTAATCATGGGAATGGTGGCCTTTTTATAAGGAATTTATGGAAATTCCATTTTATTTTAAGAATATATTATAGTGTTTCCTTCCACATGTATCACATATTGTAAAATCATTCATTACATTCTTCCCTTTATCCTTTTTATCTTTCATCATCTTCTTCTCTTTCTTCCCTTTTATGCTATAAGACTTGGATAATTCTGTCTCTATACTGATAGCACATGATACTATGTTATCATTTGATGATAAGTTTTGGGATAAAAGTCCCCCTTGGAGGATTTTATTAATCCCATCAAAGAAAGAATCAATCCTCATATTTTTATTTTGTACGTAGTCCATAGAATGTATTTTTATCCTTGTAATGTTTTCTTCATATATATAAAATTTTTCCTTTTATTTTTTCTCTTAGACTCAATAAGTGTCATTCCATATCTACTTGTGGACCATGAGGAAAATATTTTTCCAAGAATATTACCTTGAATTAATTATTCCCTGTACATGATAGTTACATCTCGTCCTTAGTGTTATGAATCAATGACCACCATTGATCTTTATCTCCTGAGAGACAATAAATGTTCATGAAAAATTTCTCCCTATCACTGCTTCTTAAGGTGAGAAATATGTTCTCTACGGAACATGTCTATTTCACAAATAAAAATGGATTTTTCATCACAATTTATGACATAGGTTTCTTAATGGTGAATATGATTATCATTGATACACCGCATAATGGATCAGTGTGCTACCCTATATGGGAAGGTTCATTACTCATACATGAGTTAGCTTCCCCAATATGGTTATAATTAGATTAGTACGGAATCTATCTCTGGATCTGGATTCATTATCTTTCCTTGGATGGAAATACTTGTATGGAGGACGTTCATTTCTATGGTTCCCATTTTTTTCTATTAGGTTCCACTTCTAAAACATTTCTTACAATATATTAGATCATAACATTATGAAACATAATCTATAATACCAAAACATGTGAAACACTATAAAGATCCGGAATTTCCATGTAATTTTTTTAATTAAATGGCAATTTTATGGGTCCGCAAAAATTGACGGTGCGTGATTCTGAGGCTCGGTGTATCCGAAATGTATTTCATAACATTTCTTCGGGTGTGTTCAGTAAATGTATGTGCAGGTTTTTATAACTTTTGAACCGGTGCTTAGAATTGAAATCTGAGGTTACAATTTAACTCGCATTTCCATTATTCTCTTATGGAGACCTTCACCTCGACGATAGTTGGTCGTGGGTCAAAGATAGTTTTTGGGGTTTTTTGTGAAAATGAAAAATAAAATAAAATAAACATTTATTTTATTTTTACTAAAACCTCCCATATGTGAATATTGTGGAGTAGATTACCACATGAATTTTATCATCCAAATTGAATTCTCGGTGGTGGGGACCACCCGATCTAGTAAAACCCCCAATTCAAACATTGGTGGTGGGGACCATCCGAGTCCCTCATAATGGGGGGAGGAAACCTCTCAAATCCATCATTAATGTGGAGGAGCCTCTTGACTTCCTCCAAATTAATTATTCCAACCCACATACATTAATTATGCCAACCTAGGTAATTAATTAATCCAATTTGAAATTGTTCCAACAATTAAAATTGGTGAAACACATTTTATATTGGGTTGGATTTTCTTTTGAGAGAATTCATTGGAAAAGGGGAGAGCTCTTGGAGTGAGAAATCTATCCAACAATTAATGCCAATGAAGAACTTCTTCCATGAATAACACTCCACCGACGAATAATGCCAACATCGACCTCTTCCTTGGGGCACCCTTCAAGGAGGAACATCTTCAACTATGACGAACCGATGCACGAGACCGAAATTGGAGGTATATGGTGGACGAGACGAACGTCGACAAATTCACCTTCTTCCCTACTCATCGATATCAAAGAATGATAATGTTAGGGGTGTGTTTTTTATTTTATGAACATTAATTCCCCCCTCATGTTTTATTAATTCTCTTATTCTTCCTGCTACCGAACTAATGCGGAGGGACCGGGCAAAATGAAAATTGCCCCATTCCTCCGATGTTCTTCCTAAATGTTGTGTTCTTCGTGTTCTTCATGGGTTGATGAACAATAGATCTATGTAGATCCATTTTACAATGCAACGATCCCAAATCGAAGATCTGACATCACGGCAACCTAGCGGAGGTGCGACGATGATGGCGGACGACGGATCAGACTGGAAAGGGAAAGACCGTTGTTCGACCGTTCATCATGCTGGTCGATCAAAACATGTTTTATGGGTAAATAGGAGGCCTAAAAAATGTAGATGACTTTGGGATGTTGGAGATATCTAGAATCATGAGTTTTTTGGTAATCTGATAGTCAGAATGAAGATCGAGTCTTCACGTGAGGTGCACCGGTGAGAAGCGTCATTTCTGGAATGTTCTGGAATACACGACTTGTTCTTCCGAAGAACACTCCGTGTAGTACAGGCAGTGTAGGCTTGGGTTTCGAGTGTCAGACGGGTATCACACAGCGTGTGACCCCGGTCCCGCGATGTTTTGGACCATTCCCTAAATTCGACGTGTATTCTGGTAAATACACGGACATGGGAAGAACTACACGGATACGATACACTTCATGTACTCTCTACGCAACATGGTAGAGGAGGCTACGTGGGAATCGGCGTGTATACAGGGGATACACAGAGACGGGATGGAGTACATGACTGTGTACTCCACCACATGGCCAGACGAGGCCAGTAACGCAGGTCACCCCATGTACCTATTACACTGGTTGGCATACATGGGTTTAGGACATATACGTGCACATGGCTAGCGTACACGAAGTAGACCCCAACTACTCGAACACAACATGTAATCCCTCCCACATGTCTTGTACTTACTTTTTTTACATGACCCTTCTTATAAAATGGATTCGTACACGGGCAGTACCCAGAGTCTGAAGACACGATGTGTGAATTTTCAACACACCGTGTAATGTTTTTAAAATGGGTGGGTCTTCATGTCCACTGTGTCTTAGGCATTATTCATTTGGGCTATGGTCAGTTTGGATCGAGCACAAATCCAAATGGGCCCTCGGAACTAAAAGGATAATAACATACAGACCAGACATCTGATTGATGCACCATCTATTGCGTTGAGACCCCTATGACGTAACAGACATTTGAGATACTTCTTCATGGGACTTCATGGAAGTTGGAATATCTACCAGTTGCTTGTGGAGTGGATCCTCCCGGTGACAAGCGAGCATTTTGTGGGAAACCTATAGCTGGCTGGGACGATGTACTAGGATCCTGTGTGGGTCTGACGACTTACTAACAATATACCAGGATCCAGTGTGGGTCTGACGATGTACTGAATAATGATTGTGATCATGTTTGGGTCAGTACCTAGTGATCCTATGTGGTTTAGCTCCTAGCGATTATGTGTTGGTTAACTCCTATCCTACCTATCCTAGGTGGGTCAGATCCTAGAGATCCTCTGTGGGTCAGCTCCTATCTAAGCGATCATATGTGTGTGATCTTCTAGAGATCTTATGTGGGTCAGATCCTATCCTATATATCCTGTGTGGGTCATATCCTAGAGATCATATGTGGTTCATCTCCAATCCTAGCGATCCTGTGAGGGCCAGATCTTAGCGATCTTGTGTGGGTTCGCTCCTTGCGATCCTGTATGGGAAAACACCTAGAGATCCTGTGTGGGTCTTCTTCTTTACAGTGTAATATGATTCATTTGTTACATTTAATCATATATACTATTGTAATTAAGATATACCTAATGTGAGATGAGTTAGAGACTGTGTGGTTATTCTTTATTGACATGGATTACATCATAAATTAGGTATATGTATGGGAATATACCTAATTAGGGTTATCTATTTTTTCATACTTTTTGGTTAATCCTTTGTGGATTTTGTGAGACCTTGAGGTTCATGGGGTCCCTACTGAGTATCGTAATACTCACCCCTTCACGGGCTATGCCCTTAACTTGGAGTGTTGGATGCAGACGATGAACATCACTGACTGAGGCTGAGAGTACGTGGAATGGACGGTTCCTGGAGGAGGACCATCCTATGTGTCGGTACAAAAGGGAGACGGGTGGACGTGGAGTGTTGATGAGGTGATATGTACCTACCCATTAGGTAGGAACCTCAGAGGATGATATACTAGCTACTTTTTTCTTTCTTCAGTTCCATTTTATTTCATTTGTACTTGTATCGTTTTAGTTGGGATTTTTTTATACCCCCTTTCTACTTTCATCACTCTTTCTACAATATAGTGGACTTGTGTTCCTATCTTGTTGTGTGCTTGGTTGCGTGTTTTTACAGGATTTAAAGTCAATGCCTTCCCGGTTATAGGGAATATTCCTTCGGTGCTAGTCTCCAGCCCCTAGCCTATGGAAGGTGGGCTTGGGGTAGTCCTGGCATGGCACCCAGGGGACGGGTCATGAAAAATTGGTATCATGATGAGTCGGTTCTACCATAGAACATAGGACTCTGATATTTCTTTTAAAAGAAACACTGTTAAGTGTAGTGAGTGTGGTTATCAGTTTAGGGAATCCAGTGTTGGTGTGGTGACCGGCGTATCCATACACTAGGACCCCGACTTCTGATTTCCGACTCAGTGCATGAAAACACTGATTGTGTGTGAGTTTTAAAGAGTTTTATTTGTGATATATTTGAGTGAGCTCACCAGGTATAACTTATTGACCATGGAGCACCTATTTCTTTTCAAGATTCCTCCATGCAGATATCCAGCTAGGGTTTTGAGAGTAGCATGCACTGATTTCCCACCAAGAAACGAGACCTCGGTGAAGTGACCTTTTCTAGTAGAGGCATCAGCAGAGGCACCAGTGATACCACTAACCATTGGGCCGCTGATTCCACCATCCCTATCAGTAGTGGGAGCACATAGCTTGAGAGTGTTTCACGAGTTCCAGCGATAAAGGACGCCTTGGTTAAGGGGATGAAAGGCCCACAGGTAGCTGAGGATTGGTTGGATGTTGTAGTGAGAGTCTTGTGACTGGTATGGACAGCTGCCGATCTCATGGTAATCCTTTCCGCCAGCCTTCTACTGGAAGCAGCAGGAAGATGGTGGAGCATGATGCTCTAATTTCATGATGAGGTGACACTTATCTATGCAGAATTTGAGAGCTTGATTCATGCATTGTTTGTCCCAGCGACTTTTCGTGAAGTGCGCATATAGGAGACGCTTCATCTACACCACAACATCATGACTGTGGCTCAGTACTCTTTGATGTTTACTAACCTCTCACGCTACTCCATGGATATGGTGCAGGATGAATTCTTCTGGGCACATACCTTGGAATACTGGCTCAGGTGGGAGATCAGGGCATCGATAATCTCACCCAGCATCCCGACACAGGCGGGGGTGTTAGAGATAGCCATATTAGTGGAGAGTTTCTTTGATGAGCAGTCACCAGCAGCATGACCCACCACTAGAAGACATGTAGCGGAGTCTTCAGCAGCTAGAAGAAGACAGCTGTCGGAGAGGTCCAAGAGGACCAGACCTATGAGTGAACAACCTCAGAATTTAGAGTTAGTTTTGCGGGGCACCTGAGGTAGAGACAGACATGCTAGAAGAGGGAACTGTTATTCATGCGGCGGGCAGGGTCACATGGCTCATGACTGTCTGACCCACTGTACATATGATTAGAATATGATCGAAGGGCCACCCAGTCAGAGACATAGATTCTATTGAGTTGTTTCATTGGGAGCAGGCGGACATGGAAGAAGAGCTGGTCGTGCAGCTGGCGGTGGGCGATGATTCGACATGTTACAGCCACCACCACCAGGAGGTCCACCCCAACCACATGGAGAAGGTGGACATGGGTGAGCTCATCTCTAGGCAGCTGAGGCCAATGATCATGGTGCTCCGGAGATAATACGAGTTACGATCTATGTCTATTCCACCTAAGATGCAGTACTTGTAGACACAGGTTCCAGCCATTCTTTTATTTCTGCTACCCTCATTTGAGGCTCGGAGATTCTGATGGAGTCGTTGTCTCGATCCTTATTTCTAAAGTCTCCTACGGGAGTATATTCAATGATTATGCACTGGTTCTGGCATTGTGAGCTTACTCTTGGAGGCGAGAGCTTCGGTTGGGATCTCCAAGTATCGGCTTCGAGGCCTTATGACGTCATCTTGGGTGTGGACTTGTTATCAGCAGTCCTTGTTCAGATTGACTGTATTAGGTGTAAAGTTCGGTGTGTCCATATGGATGGGACCATGTTTTCCATCACTATCTAGAAAGAAGCCTTTGTAGAATAGGATGGACTTACGCGGAGGAGGGTGCGACCGTTCACTTATCATTTGGCTAAACATACCCTCGAAGGGGTAGATGTGGAGAGTCTGATTTATCATGTAGTTGTGGACCAGTACATGGATGTCGTCTCTAATGATGTTCTGGGTCAATGTCTTCATAGAGAGGTGGAATTTTACATTGACTTGTACCCCGGGATGCCACTTATATCTACAACATCATATCGGATGGCTCCTGCAGAGAATCGTGAGCTGTGGGTACATTTAGAGGACTTGGAGGGGAAGGGATTCATCCAGCCTACTGTTTCTCCTTGAGAATCCCCAAATTTGTTCACCAAGAAGGTGGATGGGATATTGATACTTTGTGTCGACTATCGGCACCTAAATTAGGTGACTGTGAAGAAAAACTACCCACTATCAAGGATTGACAAGCTATTTTATCAGCTGAAGGGAGCATGATGGTTCTCGAAGATAGACCTTAGATTAGGCTATCACCAGCTGAGATTGCGAGATAAGGATGTGTAGAAGATGGATTTCAGATGCTGGTATGGCTATTACGAGTTTTTGGTTATGCCATTCGGCATAACCAATTTTGTAGCAGTGTTCATGGGACTCATGAAAACAATCATTCATCCTACCTTGATCTCTTTGTCATAGTATTTATCGACGTCATTCTGATATACTTGACTATTGAGGAGGAGCATGCCAACCATTTGTGGGTAGTACTTGACACACTCTAAGATCACCATCCTTATGGTAAGCTCTCAAAGTACCATCTCTTGATCTAAGAGGTACACATTATCGGACATGTCATCTCAGAGGCTGGAGTTGCAGTGGATCATGCGAAGATTGAGGCGATACATGCTTGGGAGCCACCCAGGAGTGATATGGAGGTACAAAGTTTCATTGGTCTGGCTGGATACTAGTAGAGATTTCTGCCCGATTTCTCCCTAGTTTCTTCACCACATTCCGCATTGACGAAGAATGGGAAACCCTTCATGCGGTTGGAGAGATTCCAATAGATCGTTCTGGAGCATAGGTAGAGGCTGACTAGTGCCCCCATCATGAGGCTTTTATAGGAGGGTTTAGGGTACGTAGTCTACTGCGACGCATCAGGGACCGAACTCAGATGATTCCTGATGCATGAGAGAGTGGTGAACACGTATGGTTCTCGACATATGAGATAGTACGAGTAGAACTATGCTACCCATGACCTAGAATTAGTAGTTGTAGTCTTCTCCTTGAAGATGTGGCGACATTACTTGATGGGTGAGCGCTTTATAGTGTACTCTGATCTCATGAGTCTCAGGTATATCTTTTCTTAGAAGGACATGATCCTGAGACATCGACGTTTGATTTAGTTCCTCCAGGACTATGACTTTGAGATAGTCTATACTCCTGGGAAGGGGAATGTTGTAGAACATGAAATTAGCAAGAGATCTGGCATATAGCTGCTATGCAAGGCGACAGAGAAGCAGGATTCTTTGTAGATATCCTTTGTTGATAGAGATGGAGCATATTTTCTAAAGTATTTTACAGTCACTCCCATACTTCTTCAGAATGTTAGGGAGGCACAACATGGGGACATTGACTTTGAGGCTCAACGTGCTCAGATATCCACAGGGTAGGAACCTGATGGATTTTCACAAGTTGGGGTGCACATCATCATCTTCAGAGGATGTACCGTGGTACCAGTGTCACTTCAGGAGGATGTGTTGAGGGAGTCCCACACATCCTCTCAAGCAGTACTTCCAGAAGTGGCGAAGATGTACCACGAACTCCGACGATAGTACTTGTGGCTGGGAATAAAGAAAGCAGTTGTAGAGTTTTTCACTCAGTTCCCAAATTGTCAATAAGTGAAGGTAGAAAATCAGGTACCCGAAGGATTGGTTCAGCCTTTAGAGGACCCATATTAGAAGTGGGATGGGATATCCATAGACTTCGTGATAGAAATTCCACGTACGTCCAGGGGTAATGACTCAATTTGGGTGATCGTCAACCGAATCACCAAGTTGGACCACATCCTACAGATCAGATAGCAGGGTTTAGTAGAGACCTTGGGAAACCTCTATGTATAGGAGATTGTGACATTATATGGAGTACCCTCGATGATTTTCTCCGATTGTGATGCACATTTTACTTCCCGGCTATGGAAGGGTTTGCAAGAGGATTTTGGGAAACATCTTCATTTGAGTACTGCCATCCTTCCTCAGACGGATGGCTAGACTTAACGGACCATTCAGACCCTCGAGGACATGCTACGTGCATGAGTCCTTCTCTTTGGTCACAGTTAGGAGGATCTCTTTTATTTGGTGGAGTTTTCATACAACAACAGTAATCACTCCACCATAGGTATGGCACCTTTTGAGGCGATATACGGGAGACCTTACAGATCAACATTGTGATGGACTAACCCAGGGGATTTATCACAAGTGGGACTAGAGATGGTCTGGGCTACCATATAGAAGGTACAGATCATCCAGGAGTAGATGAATATTGCACAGAGAAGGCAAAAGATTGATGTTGATAAGAGATTGAGACCTTTGGAGTTTGAGGATGGTGACCACATCTTTCTACGAGTCTCACCTAGACAAGGTTTGCACATATTTGGTCGAGGCGGCAAGTTATCTCTGACGTTTATCAGACAATTTATGGTCCTCAATAGAGTTGTAGAGGTGGCTTACCTCTTAGTAATTTTACCTCTGTAGCACTGGGTGCCTGACATCTTCCACGCATCCCAGTTGAGGAGATACGTTCACGACCCTTCCCGCGTCATCGACCATGTAGATCTACATGTCAACGATGTGGTGAATTTTATAGAGGTTTCAGTTGAGATTGAGTATCGATAGGAGCGGGTCCTTCGTGGGAAGTCGATACCTCTGGTTCGCGTTCTTTAGCAGCAGAAGAACCTCCATGAGAGAACTTGGGAGCGGAAGGCTGAGATGTGTGCTCAGTACCCCAACTTGTTTACCTAGTCTTGAGTTATGGCTTATGGGGACGTATAGACCTAATGTGGGGAGAATGTAATGACCCAGAATTTCCATGTAATTTTTTTAATTAAATAGGAATTTTACGAGTCCGCAAAAATTGATATCGCGTGATTCCTAGGCCCGGTTTTCCTAGAATGTATTTCTGAACATTTCTTCGGGTACGTTCAGTAAATGTATGAGCGGGTTTTTATAACTTTTGAACATGTGCTCGGAATTGATATATGAGGGCACCGTTGAACTCATAGCACCGTTATTCACTTAAGGAGACCTTCACCTCGATGAAAGTTGGTTGAGGATGAAAGATAGTTTTTGGGGTTTTTCGTGAAAATGAAAAATAAAATAAAATAAACTTTTATTTTATTTCTACTAAAACCTCCCATATGTGAATATTGTGGAGGTGGGGACCACATGAGTTTTATCCTCTAAATTGAATGCTCTGTGGTGGGGACCACCCAAGCTAGTAAAACCCCCAATTCAAAGCATGGTGTTGGGGACAACCTGAGCCCCTCATAATGGGGGGGGGAGGAAACCTCTCAACTCCATCATTAATGTTGAAGAGCCTCTTGAATTCCTCCACATTAATTACTCCAACCCAGATACATTAATTATGCCAACCTAGGTATTTAATTAATCCATTTTGAAATTGTGCCAACAATTAAAATTGGGGAAACACTTTTTATTTTGGGTTGGATTTTCATTTGAGAGAATTCATTGGAAAAGGGGGGAGCTATTGGTGGGAGAAACATATCCAATGATGAATTCCAATGAAGAACTTATTTCATGATGAACTCTCCACCGACAAAGAATTTTGACTTCGACTTCTTCCTCGTGGAACCGTTCAAGGAGGAATGTCTTCGACTATGATGAACCGATGCACGGGCCCGGAATTGGAGGTGTGTGGTGGACGTGATGAATGTCGACAACGTCACCTTCTTCCCTAATCATCAACATCAAAAAACGATCAAGGTAGGGGATTGTTTTTATTTGATCAACGTTGGTTCCCCTATCATGTTGTATTAATTCTCTTAATCCGCCTGCCACCGAACTAATGTGGAGGGACCGGGACAAACGAACATGGCCCGATTCCTCCGACATTCTTCATGAATCTTGTGTTCTTCACGTTCTTCATGGGGATAAGAACAACAGATCATTGCGGATTCGTTTTATAATGAAACGATCGAAAATTGATAACCCGAAATCACAGAAACCTAGTGTAGGTGTGTCGACGATGGAGGACGATAGATTGAACTGGAAAGGGAAAGATCGTTCTTCAACCGTTCTTCATGCTGGTGGATCAAAAAAAGTTTTTGGGGCTGATTGGAGGCCTAAAAACAACGTCGATGACTTCAGGAAGCCGGGTAGACCTAGAATCTAGAGTATCATAGAGATCAGATTGTCAGAACAGAGATCGAGGTTTCATGGGAGGTGCACCGGTGAGAAGCATTTTTTTTTTAAAATTCCGGAATACACGACGTGTACTTTTGAAGAACACGTCCTATAGTACTGGCAGTGGTGGCTTCAGTTTTGGGAATCAGATGGGTATCACACGGCATGTGACCCTAGTCACACAACGTGTTGGACCTTCCCTGAAACTCCAAATGTATTATGAGAAATACACGGACATGGGAAGAACTACATGGCTTCGATACACGACGTGTACTCTCTACACAAATGGTTGATGCGGCTACGTGTGACTCAACGTGTATCCAGGGCATACACGAACACGGGATGGAGTACAAGACCATATACTACACCACATGGCCAGGCGAGGCCAGTAACATGGGTCACCCCGTGTACCAATTACACAGGTTGGCGTACATCGGTGGAGGTCGTGTACGTGCACATGGCCAGCGTACAGGGAGCCAACCCTAGCTACTCGGACACGACATGTAATCCCTACCACATGCTATGTACTTAATTTTTTTACATGACTAGCCTTACGACACTGCCATCATACATGGCCAGTACCCGGTGTATAAAGACACGGCATGTGACTTATCTACATGTCATGTACTTTTTATAAAATGGATTGGTCTTCTAGTCCACCGTGTCTTAGACATATTCCTTTTGTGGTACAGTCCGGTTGGATCGAGCACGAATCCAAACGGGCCCTCGGGACTAAAAGGCTAATAACTTACAGACCAGGCATCTGATTGATGCACCGTCTATTACGTTGAGACTCATATGACGTGGAAGACCATTGAGATACTTCTTTGTGGGACTTCATGGATGTTAGAATATAGACCAGTGGCTTGTGAAGAGGATCCTCCCTAAGACAAGCGATCATAGTGTGGGAACCCTGTAGATGGGTGTGATGATGTACTAGGATCCTGTGTGGGTATGACGATGTACTGACGATGTAATAGGATCTGGTGTGGGTCTGAAAACATACTGAAAAATGATTTTGATCCTGCTTGGGTTAGCACCTAGCGATCATGTGTGGGTCAGCTCCTAGCAATCCTGTGTGGGTCAGCTCCAATCCTAGCAATCCTATGTGGGTCATCTCCTAGCGATCATGTGTGGGTCAGTTCCTATTCTAGTCATCTGGTGTGCATCAGCTCCTAGCGATCATGTGTGGGTCACCTCCTAGAGATCCTGTTTGGGTCAGCTACTATCCTAGTGATCCAGTTTGTGGTAGCTCCTAGCGTTCCTGTGTGGGTCAGCTCCTTGCGATCATGTGTGGGTCAACACCCAGCAATCCTGTGTGGGTCAGCTTCTTTATAGAGTAAGATGATTCAGTTGTTACATCTAATCATCTCTAATATTTTAATTAAGTTATACCCGATGTGATATGAGTCAAAACCTTTGTGTATCTTCTTGATTGATATGGATTGCTTGATAACTTATGTATATGTATGGGCATTTACCTATGTAGGGATATCTGTTGTTTTCATACTTTTTGTTTTATACTTGGTGGTTTTTTTGAGTCCCTGAGGTTCTCTGGGTCCCTAATGAGTATCGTTATACTCACCCATGCACGGGATATGCCCTCACCTTGTTCTGTTGGATGCAGACGATGGATAACACTGACTGAGGCTGAGAGTACCAGGACCGGACGGTGCATGGAGGAGGACCATACAGAATATCAGTACGTAAGGGAGACGGGTGGAAGTGGAGTTTTGAGGAGGTAACATGTACCTACACTTCAGGTAGGAACCTCGGAGGATGACCCATTAGCATATTTTTTCTTTCTTCAGTTTCATTGTATTTCAGTCGTATATGTATTTTTTCAGTTGGGCTTGTATTCCGGCCCCCTTTTTACTTTCATCGCCCATTCTGCTATATAGTTGACTTCTGTTCGTATCTTGATGTGTGCATGGTTGCATGTGTTTATAGGATTTAATGGAAATTCCTTCCAGGTTTCAGGGAATATGCCTTCGGTGCTAGTCGCCAGCCCCTATCCTATGGAAGGCAGGCTTAGGGTAGTCAGAACATGGGCCCCGAGGGTCGTGTTGTGAAAAACACATAACATATATTGAAAAATATGTGTATATCTAATATCATAATAAAAAACATGGTTATTTGGGAATATTTTTATTTCCAAATAATTTGTAATGGTTTTTAAAGAAAATGTGAATTATTCTTCCTATATACATCGGGGGTGTCAATCTAGGTGCACAGTAAGACTTATTTTCAAGTACAAGGTACGATTTAGTTCAACCCAATGATCCCTTTTTGAACTTATTCCACCCAGGTACATCTTTTATAGAACCAAAAACACTAATATTATCCATATAGGGAATTACATTCTCGAAAATATAATATAATCTATTCCTTACCAAAACATTAGGATGTTCTATTATACTTTTCCACAAGGAATATCATAGAGTTACGTTTCTGAATCTACGTTTTTCAAAATCTAGTTCAAATGTTTTCAAATAAAATTCTATGATTCCAACTATAGTGACACTGACCATAATATCCTGAAGCTAGTGTATTATTTATTACATTGGTATAAGATACATGGAATCGATTCTCAACAGATCAAAGAGTATAATAGTCATGATAAACAAGATATATTTATAGAGAATTTATATTTAATTTTAAAACATAAAATTAAAAATCATAATTTTCATTGATAATTACAATATTCCCCTTAGAGTATCCATATATATCAATGAAAAAATAATTCCAAGTTCTTGGAAAAAATAAAACATAATAAGGGTGAAATCGAATGCACAATAAGGGTAAGAACATAGTTTAATCTATGAATAAATCTGGAATAATAATTGGGGGGAGTTTAATAACTAAACCACATTGAATTTAATCAATTACATGAGAATGAAATGGTATCAATAAATGATGATCAAATGATTACATATAAATGATCACATGATCATGAAACATAACCATGGGTATTATAACTAATCAAATAATCACAATGAATATCAATAAATGAATACACAATGATGGAATGAATAATGTTCAACATCTAAAACATACATTCAACTTGGTTTTCCAAGACATATATTATCTTTATGTACTTTCTCAAACACATTTATATTAAAGGGTAAGGCCTCAACCAAATTCATATCCAGTCTGTCACATTATACCTACTAATGCATCATAGGGATTTAGAGGGCCCTTGCCACATAATAAAAGGTACTATGAATTAATTTCATTAAAGGGGTGAAACATAATCATCACAAACATTTATATTAAAAAACACACATATGAAATGTTAATACATACCCCAATCAATAAACATAATCACAAACCATTAAGAGTAAAATAGTGAATAGTAATAAAATTTTCATTCCAAATTTAATCTAATCATAAATCATTTAAATAAAAAAATAAGGATGATATCAACACAAAATATCCCTATTTGATCATAGGTACATTAATGGGTTGATGTTGATGATGAATAGAAATACAATAAACATATCTATAATAAATCAGGAGGAAAATATAAATTTCCTTTTGAAAATAAACTTATAAAACAAAAAAATCACAAAAAAATTGAAAATTAATTTTTTGAAAATAATATTTGAAATGTGTAAAGTAATCTTCAAAACATTGACTTTTCAAGACGGAAATAAATTCCATATATGTCATGAATGTTAAATAAAGATTCAGTTCACATTTATGGTAAAATACAAAAAATCATGGTTTTGAAAACAACAAGGGGGTTCCTTTTAAAATATTTTGAAAAAAATAATAATCATGAAAATTACTTTAATAAATAATTTTGAAAATTTTAAAATCATTTTTGAAAACATTTTACGAAAACACGGGATTTGATGAAAATAGAATTCCGACTAAATATATAAATAATGTCATATTTTCATGAAAACATTTTCTCATTCATTTTATGTACCAAATAATGGAAAATTTTAATATTATATGAAACGTTCATTTATAATAATAGGATTAGAAAATATATTTATTTTAAGATAAAAATATCATATACCTCTCCTAAGTGAATCTTAAACAAAAATAATTTGTAATTATGATGAGATTGTGACATAGACAATTTCTAATTTGATAACATTTGAATGGTAATCCACATGATAGAAATAAATTTAAATGAAACATTTGATACTATGAATATAAATAATATCATGATATAACATATAAAATTGTAAGTATATACACAACACAAAATAAATTGGTTTAAAATATGGCATATGTATCATGGTAGTAAAAGTGAGATGAGAAACCCTTACGTAAGGACCAATTTACTTCATACATATCCATACCTCATGTATAATAGTTGTAATTTTTTTATAAATTAACCATAATAATATTTAAAATATCATATATTATCCTATTATAACATTTCACCACCCGTTTGTTAATAAATTTTCATTTTTATAATTGTTCTCAGTGTTAATTGCCTTGTTTTCTCATGTGTGTTTTGTCATGAAAGATTCAATTCATGTTTATAGTAGATATATATATATATGTAAATATCATGTACATAACTATAATAATGTTATAAATATCATATTTAATCACTGTATGTATTATTATAACAACTTATAAAAGTTCGGCATTGAAAACAAATCACATCACTTCGTGGACACGGTTGGCCCTATACACACACAAGTGACAATGTAATTCCTATAATGAGTGAAATGGTAATGAATTTGTTATATATTAATTATCAATAATCCAAATCAGCTCACATGTATCAAATTTATTTAATAATTTATCCCTATTACATTCAATTTAAAACAAAAGTGAAAAATGAATCACATCGCATTGTGAGGTGGTAGTTCACCGTAAACCTGACCGAAGTTGTCTTTTTTAATGTGGAAAATAATGTAAGAAGGTATATGTGATATTAAAATTCCATAAGAATAACAATATCATAAATATTAGATGCATGTGTTACATTCATCATTATATCAGGCCACTAAAGGTGGGGATGGAAAATGAACTTCATTAGTTCACGAGGTAGTGGCCCACTGTACACATGATCTATGATTTAATTTCTGATTTGATGGATGTGGAGATTGATAAATATTATTTCATCAACAAAATAATATATAAGTTTATTTTAGATATTGATGTTATTATATTGTATGCCTTAAGATATAATTTAAGGTGAAAAAATAATAAATAAAATGAAAGGATAGTCCTATGATGATTTCCTTATCTATTGTATTAATTGATAAATAAATCTACTAATTTTACTTTTAAACAAATAAAAAATGTAATTTAAATTTTTAAATAATTTAAACAAAAATGTTTTTTTAACTAAAAATATGTATTTTTCACAATTGGTCGAAAAATGAAATATTTGATAGAAAATACAAAAAATTCACCCTAAGGCAATTTTTATATTATGATTTAATTTTTTATATATTTCAAAATAAATTTAATAAATATGGTAAATTTTTAATTTAAATTATGTGTGAAATGGAAAACTGGCCCATCCTTTATAAAAATTATATTTTTTTCAGAATACATTTATTTTTCTATTGAATGGTTCTTACATTATTTATAATCAATAGAGAACCATATTTTACATAATTTAGTTATTACTATTCATACCATCAAACTTAATGTCTTGTTTATAATGGTATACTATATTATGGTTCATTTTGACACAGTGTTTAGTGTTCTGAAAGATATTACTTATTCAAAATTTATTTGACAAGAAATATTTATAAAGTAGTTGGTGTTATATTTTATTCTAAGATTGGTGTTTTTTGATGAACACCCTATCAAAAAATGTTATTATTATAGAATATCTAGGTTTTATATTCTCTCCACCTTAAATAAAATATTTATTCATAATTTAAACATGAACTCATTAATCAAGTATTTGACATTTAGAAATAGCAGTTCAAGAAACCCACATTATGAAAGGGTTAATAAAAAATAATCTTAAAAATAGAGGAAAGGAAGTATCAAGGTAATTTGGAATAATACCTAACTAGGTGTCCAAGTAAGAAAACATATGTGGTAAATGAAAACATGGGCATGGAAGAAAAGTGTAAATAATTATTGAGAGTGATAGAGGCCATTGATCAAAAGAATGTTAATGAAAATGGAACCTTATAGACCTAAAAACCATAAATCTTATTTTATTTAAAATACCATCAAATTCGTCACATATAAATATAATATGATAAAAAAATTTATGATCATTTCCTGAATGTTGATGAATTATTTAACTATATCTGATTATAAGGAAATATAATTACATTATGTGTTTATATTTCATAAATTGTTTTCAATCCTTTATTTTTTCATCAATCATTTTATAATTCATAACTTCAAGAAATGAATATCCAAAATGATTTTTTTATTCCAAACGCACGAAAATTCAATTTTAATGGATCATAATATCGATAATAGAATGATATTTCATTTCATTAATCTCATGTTATTATTATGAACAAAATGGTTAGAACACGTTATCCAATATTCATGAATCTCCATATGGTGAACTAGTACATACATATCTAAAACATCATCCAATGTTGAAGTTAAAATGTTCGATAAATAGTAAAACATAAGGATGTTCCAAATGATTATGATCCATAACATAAGAAATGAGGTGACTGAATTTCCAAAATGCACTTTTCATTAATGAATTCTAAGGTAGTTATTACTATCCAATTTACATTATACATATCAATAATCTATTTATACCAACATAATTTTCTAAACATTTGGGATATATTAAGGGTTTATTTCCCTCAATCACGTGTTTTCAATAAAGATCAAATTTCCACTAATTTCTTTTCTTTTCCATCAGTATCGTTCAACGTATTATTTCAAATAATTAATAAAAAATTATTGAAATACAATTATTTTATGTTTCAATAATTTCATTAATAAAATATTTTTACAATATATTAATTATATAAAAAACAAAATCTAGGTAATCATTCCACTTCAAATGTAGTAATAGCATAATCTTGACCTTGACCCCTTTCTTTCTTTTCATGTATTTTCCTTGAATATTGAGGAAATAATTTGGTTAGGGTCCCATCACCATATAGAGGAAGCATTGGACATTCAAATATTCCTTCATACCCTTGAAATCATGAGCATGGTGTAATTTTTCGACACACTTGAAGAAAATTCATTTTCATTCTATGAAAGTCACAAATTTTATCCTTAAACAAGTAGAACAAGTCAGAAAATAATTAATTCTATTCTTCCTTTTATCATTTTTTCTCATTTTTCCTCTTATTATATTAATAATCTTTATGTACAAAACACTTGGAGTATTATTTAATTTTCCTGATATCATATGATACTATGTACTAGTATGATGAGAATCTTTGGTTAGCTACGGATCATTAGATCACTGGCTTAATCCCATTAAGGAAGTAGTAAATATTTAAATTTTACTATGTATATACGCCGCAATGTGACTTGATTACCTGGTAATGTTTTATTTTTACTTAGAAACATTTTCCTCTTCATTCTATCATAATAGATATAACTATATTTCCTTATCTTCTTGTTTCTCATAAGGAAATTATTTTTCCAAGAATATTACCTCTAAATCCATTCACTCCATGATTATTATTTCTTACTCATCCTTAGTTTTTTGAATCATTGAGAACTATAGATCAATATCTCCTAATAGATGATAAATATCCATGAACATTTTCACCCTTTCACTAATTCACATAGAGAGAAAAATGTTATCTATAGAACATACCCATCTCTCAACTCAAAATGTATTTTTAGTCCCATTTAATAATGGATGTTTTTTTCATATGAAGTGGTATAACATTATTACACCACATGGTGTATTATTCTCCATCTTGATATGGGAAACGTAATTACTATAACCCATGTATTCTACCTTAATATAGTTATAATTTTTTCGTTCTTAGCTACAGCTCAAGTTACAGCTTCTATATCATTCCTAGGAGGTAAATTCCTATATAGACTATGTGAATTACTACAGTTCACATTCCTTCAATTATAAACCATTTATAAATGATATAGTACATTAGATTATATCATAAAATTTTAAAACAAAATCTATATTCCCAAAACTAGTGAAACACTTAACGTAAATTGAAATTTTTTTGCATATATAATCATATAATCATAAACATGGGTTCTTTGTACATATCTTAATTTTTATATCCTTTAAATTGTTTTGAAAATTAAATGAGAATTATTTTAAGTGTATCCCCCTAGTATTGTCAAACACGGTGCACATTAAGTCTCATTTTCAATAACTATGTGAATATTGGGTCAAGTCTAGCATGCCATTTTAGATTTATTACCCCTAGGTACATTTGTTCTAAAAACACATCCACTTGCAGTACCCGGAAAAGGATTTATTTTCAAGGAAACGCTAAATAATATATTCATTACAAAACTATTAGGATTTTATTATATAGGTATCCTAAAACTATATAATGGGGTTATGTAACTGAATCTATGTTTGTATTAGTCTAGTTCCCAATGTTTCTACATAACATCCTCAGATTCCAACAGGAGTGACCCTAACACTAGTATCTCATAACTAGTGTCTTATTAATTACATTTGGATAAGTTATAATTAATCACAAACCAATGGAAAAAAAATTTAGTAGCATTAGTGAAATAGATACAGACTTTAAATTCCCAGTATATTTTACTAAATAAAATACACAAAAACATTTTTTTAGAATTCCAATTTTCTCTTTAGTGTATTCCTTCATATCAATCATAAAAAAATCCCAGTATCCTAGGGAAAATAAAACATTAGAAAGGGGTGATATTATATTCTCATTAAAGGAAATCATACAACATAATCATTGAATAAATAATTCATAATGAATTTAGAATGGTAAAAAACTGAAAATCAATCCATTTAATGAATAACCTGAGCATAAAATGGATGGAATAATTGATAATGGATGATTCCATATAAATAATCTCATTATCATGTAACTTAACCATGTATATTATAACTAGATCAATAATAAAATGGAATACAAATAATTAAATTCATAATGATTTAATTCATAATGTTGGATGTCTAAAATATATCATCGAGGCCTTGTGCCAATACATCTTCTATCATCGAGGACTTAATCCAACATATTTATATATATTGGTATGCCTTATCCAAAACCATATCTATTATTTATCATGATACATACTAATTCATAGAGGTTCTATAGAGGTCTCCACCAATCACATTCAAATTCCAATGCATTCCTCATATGAAATGTAATAAACATTATCAAATAAAGAATTATTATTGAAAAACTACATTATGAAAATTTAATATTTACTGCCAATAAATAAACATAATCACTATCCATTCAATATAAAATGGTGAGTGGTAACAAAATTCTAAATCCCCAATTAAATTGGTTATTAATAATCCAAAGAAAAAATTACGTATGAATATAGTATAACATATCCCCAGTGTATCATATTTACATTAAAGGGTTGATATCATTGATGGATATAAATTTAATAAAAATATATTTAAAAACATTCATGAGAAAAATATCCTTTTCAATTTGAAAATTATATTTAAAATTAAATTTTCAAAAAACATTTAGAAAAACATTTTATTAGAAAATTACCTTTTAATCATATAAATTAATCATTGAAACTTTTAATAGCCAGAACGGAAGAAAATTCACTATATTCTATGTACATTAAAATAACTATTCCATTAATTTATTTGGTAAAATCCAAAAAGAAATTGATATGAAAATGACATAAAGATTCATTTTAAAACATTTCATAATATTTAAAAATTTAAAAATATCCTTTACTAAATAATTTTTAAATGTTTAACAATAATTTTTAAAACCTTTTTAGAAAATATTGGTTTTGAACAAAATAGATTTTCAACCCAAGAGAGAAATAAATTTGGATTTTATTAAAAAAAAGATTTCTCAATAATTTTATGTTACAAACTGTTGCAAATGGCAGTAGTAATTGGAAATTTTAGTGAATAACCAAATGAGAAAAAATGTCAGGATTTTTAGATATAATTATCAAATAACTCCACCAATATTATATAATAAATATAATCATGAATAATAATATGATTGTGAAATAAACCCTTACTATAATAATAACTTTTTAATCATAATACCCATGAATTATTTATAATAAAATGAAACATTAAAAACGATGAAGATAAATGAATTCATGATATAACATAAAAAGGGAAGTATATACTACACATGAAATAAATAAGTGGTTAATATGGTGTATGTTTCATAGAAGTAAAAGTGATATTAAAAACCATTATCTGAGTCCTGATTTCATTTTTACGTATCTATACCTCCAATATAATGGTTTTGAAGAATTTATTAATTTTTACCAGACTCATAATCATATTTATAATATCATATATGATCCTATTATAGCATTTTAATAAATATTTGTTAATATTATTTAATTATTTTTATTGTTTCGTGTGTTAATTAACATGTTTTCTTTTGCGTGTTTTATCATGAATGAATTTGTTCTTGTGAATAAGAAATATATATATACACATATATATCATCACATGAAGGATAAAATTTTTATAAATATCATATTTACTCATCAGATTAATTATTAAAACTACTCTTAAGATTTGGGCATTCAAAATGAATCGGATCACTTCATGGAGAATATAGGTCGTATGTTAGAGTGTTCAACGATATCATTACCTTAATGATTGATGGGGTAAAAAATTGGGTGATATATTAATTTGAAAAAATAAATATCATCTAATATATATCAAAAATATTAATTAATTATATCCTTATTAAATTCTACATAAATCATAAGTGAGAAATTATTCACATCACTTCACGAGGCGGTAGTCCACTATACACACGAGTGGCAGTATCATATTTAAGACAGAATGGAATGTAAAAAGTTATGTGAGATATTAAAATTTCATAATTATAATAATGTCATAACTATCATATATATGTGTTAACATCATCATTATATACATCATTTAAAGTTGTTAATTGAAAATGAACTACATTAGTTCGTGAGGTGGTAGTCTTCCATACAACTATTCAATGATTTTGTTTCCCCTTTGATGAAAGTAGAGAGGGATAAATATTATTCCATTAACATTATAAAAAATATTTATAATGGTTATAATTGTGTTATTATTTTTTAAGTGTTAATTAATAATTTAAGTTGGAAATTTTGAAATAAAATGTAAGAGAAATATGATGATAATTACCTTCTTTATGAGAAATCTCCCTTTGATATGGTCCTAAGGGCCCCATGTCTTTTGCGTGGAAAAACAACTCTATAATATGAATAAGGATGCTAGGGAGAAAATTGTTTAGTTTTTTGTGGATAAAAATGGATATGGATTTGTGAATTGTTAAGGATAGGGAGTTACCTATTATTATTGGGGAAAGGATACCATTCATGAAATTACATGGAAAATTTCCAAATGAATCCAAAATGATAATTTTATTCACATTATAAATGCATGGAAATTACCCTATATTATAAATTGGGATGTATATTTTTAAAATATGGCCAAAAATACGATTTTGAAAAGTATTAAGGACATTTTTAGCCCTTATATTGTTATTTTTTCCCTACAGTATACCAATTTTTACCTTCACCACAAAAATTAATATTTAATGATTTAATTGTTCATTTTATTCAAAAAAAGTGGATCTTATTATAAAATATTAAAATTATCATTAAAAATATGTAAACCATTTTTCTAAATTCCATACAAAAAATTGGGACATTTTAATTAAAAATTAATCCCACAGACGTGATGACAAAGCGAGTTATGAAAGAGAAAATGTTCAAAAGTTTACAAAATTTTCATATCTGGATTCTATATTGAAATGTCTATAATTACCAAAATAATATTAATAGATGTATAATTTAACTAATTTTACTTTAAAATAAATTCAAAATAAAATTTAACATAGTAAATAATTTTAATGAAAATGTAGTTTTCAATTAAAATTTAGTTTTTTTCATTATTAATCAAAAAAATGAAACATTTTATAAAAACTAAAAATATTCAACATAATATAATTTTGATATTATGATTTTTAAATTTAATTATATTTTTTCCAAACAATTATAAAATTTCTAACAAATTGTTTTAAATTATGTTTGCTAAGTGTCACTAAAATATCTTATAGAAAAATAAATATATTTTAGAAAACATTTTTTTTATTTTAAATGGTTCTTATTTTATTTATAATAAATAGATAAGTATAATTTTAATAATTAAGTTATTACTATTCATTCCCACCAACTTAACATATAGGTTAACATTGTATACTATATTATGGTTCATTTTGTCTTCAGGTTCTGTGTTCTGTAAGCTATTAAAGAGTTAATATTTAAATAAAATAAATATTTCATAAATATTGGTAATTATAATTTATTCTACGCATGGGTTTCTATTTCACACAAGATATTGAAAATAATTTTATCCAATTGTAATTTTTGGTTGTTACAAATAAATTTTTCAAAATGCATATGTATTAAATAAAATTTCATTAAAATAAATATTATCTTCAAAAATGAATTGGAATCCATTAATTATACTAAAAATTCAATTATTTTATTTCAAAAAATATTTTTTATTTTTTACATATAAATAATGATTTTTTATATTAACTATATAACAATTTTTTCATACCTATAACATGTTTTCTAATATTATACCTGACGACTATATACCCCTTTATAATGGTTATATTTCTCCCATTTATATCTATAAATTCATTCAACTATAACTCCAAAAAACACCCCTTCCATTCCCTTAATTTGTTTTGGATTTTACAGCATGATTTCTCTTTATAAGATATTTTTTTTCATTGTATGTTAAATTATAATAATGGTGATTCCCACAAAAAACTACTTCTAGATACAAAAATATTATAATTTTATGTTTACTATATGATATTAAGATATTTTTACATCATGGTGTATAATAATCCATGTTCAATAATACTTAGTTTCATGTCCATTTTTATAATATTTCATTATGAATTAATAAAGTGTTTTTAGTTTAATTCATATATTGTATCATGTATATTGTATTCAAGAACAAATATTTTATGGAATAGAAAAACATAATTATGAATGAAATTCATATCGATTAAAGAAATACAATTTTTCTTATAAATTGGGGTGTTACAATGGACCTACTCCTACTTATATATCACTAATTTCATTTTATCAAAATTGTTCATTAACAAAATCATCTTTCAAATTCAATTCCGAAATCCCATTTGGAACTCATCTTCCAAAACAATTACTTTGAAAAAATGATTTTAATCCCCTAGAGTAAAATAGATTCAAAAATATTTTTATATCTAATTTAAACTATTTATACATAAAACTCTATTTAGTAAAACACTTTTCCTTATTACCCATGAAAATAACCATTACAATATTTTTAAAACTCCATGTGAATTCATGTAACTTCCCAGCCCAGGGCCACTAAAATGGTGCCTTTTGGTGGTTGGTTAAATTGTTTTAGATGCACCTCCCCATATGAGAGAGTATACAATCTAATGGTGTGGGTACATGATGGTACATTTAGGAACTAATAATCATTGGATTAGTAATAAAATAAAGATTAAAAATAAAAAAAAGGAATCAGATGTAAATCATATAGAAATATATGAAACAAAAGGTAGTAATCTAAATCATACTGATATGATACCATTATGATACATAATGTAGAAGGTATACATGGCAGTAGAAAATCACCAATACATGTATTAAAAATGTAAATAGATATTAAATACCCTTAAACACTCTTTATGACCATCATGAGATCTTGGATCAGTCTTGTTCTCCCATCCTGGAAATCATGCACCAATAATATGAAGCTTCCCTTAACCTAACATACAACCATGAGATCTATCTGGGTTCCAAAAAGAGTCCCAAAAATGGTTTCAGTAAAGCTCGGTAATCCACTACCAAAAGTTCCTATAGATAATCCATCTGGTGAATATAGATTGTAAAAATGTGTATTTATAATAATCAATAATATGTAGTGAAAATAAATACAACCCATGTCAAGTTGAGGTTCCCCATGGGATACCTGGCCAACCATAACTTCTACAGTTTAGAAAATAATTTCAATGAACCTACGTCATCATACATGTGTATAATAAGTAATGGATCAGACCAGAAGCATATATCCAAGGAACCCATGTGTAATAATAAAAGGATCCATGGAAGAATCATGTAATCCATGACCTTAAGAGGCCAATCCCACTCTACGTGGCCATCCAATATTTTAAGGTGAGGTAAAAAAAATTATAAATAAGTTCATATAACAATCAAGAATAATAATAATATCAATTCCCCTATTTTCCCATCCATTGAATTACCACATGGGATTTTAGGTGTTTCCCAAAGCATATCATGAATGAATTTTCCTGTAAGCTCGTCCATGGTAGTCCTAATTTGGAATATAGGTATTACCTAAGGCATACTATAGTTCATCTACCATATGAACTCATCCAAGTTATTCTTAATTGAGAACCCTTGTATTTATCCAGGTGTATTAGAAGATATTTTTCCAATAAACCAATCCATAGTGTTTCTTATTGGTAATCCATGTATTTCTCAAGGAATATTATATGTTATTTAACCTATGAGCCTATCCATGGTGTTCCTATATGAGAATCATGGTATCTCCCACTTATACAATTATTTATTTTCTCTATGATCCCATCCATAGTGTACCAACATTGGAATCCATGTTTCTATCAAGGTGTAACATCATTCATTTTCCTTGAGATACCATCTATGGAATTCCTTCATGGGAATATGGTATCACTAGTGTCCTAACATGAAAAATTATGCATATTTCCCTAAATAAGTATTCATATTCTTGGAGAATCAATCATGCCATCTAATAATTCCATGAAATAACATTGAACATTTCATTTATATGTAATCAAGAGGGCCACATGAGTACACATGTCCATTAACAATTCAATTCATTTAAAATCCAATTTTCTATTCTTTACATCAATTTCATGTCAAATATAATTATTTAAATTAAAAATAAAATAAGTAATTCAATCTTTAATATATTTAAATTCAAAATAAATAAATTTTCCATAGTTATATCCATACCAAAAAATATTTTATTTAATTAAATTAGGATGTCTCCCTCTCAAATAATATATAAATATATGTTCCGGGTATTATAAAATCTATACATCCCCCCTTTAAGGATTAACCAACTAAATTTTGGTGATTAAAAGTATCAAAGGGAGCCAAACAAACATTAGTGGTGTTTTAGTTGTTATAAAACTACGTCACCAAGTAATATTGTTGAACTCACCCATGGTGTGGTTTGGGTTGAGGTTTTCAACGTCTAATTAGGTATAGAAGTAACAAAAGACAAATATTTAATGGTTTAAATAATTACTTTAAGTTATTGATCATTAATGGATAAACGTGTGAAAGGTTTTATGTTCATCACATTTTATAAATAATGTAAAACTTGAAGGAAATGGTACAGAAAACCATACTCATTCCCTAGAAGCATAAATCTTTCATTATCGCGCTCTGATTCAATAAGAAACAATAAAAATTGATGAAAGAGGGAGATTCCCTGAAAATAGGGAATATGGACTTTCATGTAAATATAATCACTATAGAAAAAAGTGGAGAAATAATGAAGGAGGAATCATATAATTATCAAGGGTGGTCCTATGAAACTGACAGTGATTGATTATGAGATGAAATGGAGAAGATCCATTGATACCTTTGAGGATCTAAAGGGAGGATATCAAGTGGATGCTGTCATGGGATGATTGGAGGATATAATAAATGAGGAATGATTTATATGATAGATTGGTGAGATGTTAACTTATAACCCTTTAAAGATCTTCATAATTTGGATGTAGGGTTTGGAAAACCATGAACCATCCATGTTATTCCATTCTCTAAGAATCATTATATCACATAGTATTATCAAATGATTTACCAATTATGAACCAACATTGAGGGTATCACTACACAAGCATCCCCTACTTAATGAGGTTTCACCAAATAGTTAGACATATCATGCACCAATTGTGCATGGTCCATTTGCACACCTTTATCAAGTCATAAGTTTTACTAGAACCATCACACCATTATGGAAAACCATGATCCATTAAAAAATAGGATGCATAGTCGTACCTAAAAATTGATAGTGACCATTCTCCCTGAGATATATCTATTGAAACTAATCTATCAAATCCTATATATCTAGAAACTCATTTTGAATTCCAAGATACCTCATGTTCCTAAATTCCCATTCAAATAAAACAATTTAAATTATTCCAACTCTTAGAATTATTTTCTGAGATCACATTTCCATATCATCTTTTCCACAAAACAAAAATCCATGTTACTTTAGAAATTTTAACATCTTGTATAATATGGGATGTTATAACCACCCCACTGTAGAACTAATCATCCCTAAAAATTCTTGGGGAAACAAAGAATACATCACTCGACCAACCTAGGTCATGAGTTCCTACTCAAATGGATGTGTTTCATTTCCAAACACCAAACATGCCTCCCATAATTACTTAATCATATAGCAGTTAAGATTCTAAAACACAATCCACTACTTTTAACTAGAAATTAAAAAGTACAAATGTAACTTACAAAATGTTCTAAAACCCGAGATATGATCATTTCATTGTCTCCATCATCAACTAGATTATCGAACATCCCACCATAGGTTCTAGACTATACTGGAAAATATTTCAGTCATGGTACTCTCACTATCATAATATTCCAGGTAAATCAAATTTGTATCATCCTATTAACACTTCTAACTTGTTTATCATGTTCTAAATGAGGATATTATCATCCACACACGATTTAATCACAGCGGTCAAACTCTTCTCGACTATGAAAATTTGGGTCACACTGAATTTTCCTTGAAAACCCATGAATGAAAATTCAAATGTACCCATATCATCCCATTGGAATGTTTGATGCAAATCTAAATTGGATTTATCCACCCATTTAAGGAAACTCATGTCAGGCCACCTATAGGTGACTACCTATGAACACTATTATCTTCTGTAGCTGATGTGTCACAAAAACTATATTCCATATCCTATTTCATAAGTATCCATAGATCCATTAACTCAGTGGAATAAAAGATCCACAATAACCACTAAAAATATTTATATATCTCCCATAACCATTTTCACATGAGGTTATCCCACACAAACTAAAATCATTCTCCCCACCATAGGATAATACTTGACATTTCACTAATAAAAATTGGTTTTTAACCACCACATCCCATGTTTCATCCATCCTCATATATAAAAACTAGCATGTCTAAGTATCATCTATTTCATTAGCGCTAATGAAAATGTCTCCAATAACCCATTACCACTTCCCGATAATGGTTCCCATTGTGTTTTCTCAAATTCTACTCAAAATGAGGTTCACTATTCTCAAAAGGCAAAATTTTTACTCCACAGCATATGGATAAACTTTTAAATCTCCTTGAGTGAAACTAGCAAGGACTCCCACTCATTATATCAAAACAAGATAATTTTCTTGCCCACATTATAACTAAAACTCTCTCAACATACATAATATAATGGAATCCTATTGTGAAAGATATCCTTTAAATTAGGAGTACACTAGGATTCCAATAATATAAGTTTTTTTTCTCCCCTGACTGAAACTCATGTGATGAATATCGTGCAATCATTTAATAAACTTTTCTCACCATGTCACCCAAAAAAGTATCTCAAGGTTCACCCATGGGGAAACGGCCTCACAACACACAGTTCAAATTCAAAATTAGCTATCATCATCGGTATTCCTTTATTTTTACCCAAATCACTTGGTCACAAAGAATGTATGAATAATTTTTGAAAACATTATTCTTTTTCCTGTGGTAATCTACTCACTAAGGTTTCACATTAAAAAGTTACCTTGCATCACCAGTGAAAATTAAACTTATCATTCATAGTGGTTGTACATCTCGTACCACTTGGTTCAATACCTAACTCATTCTCCCTTGATCCATCCATTGATAAGGTCAAACTAACAATTCTACATGGAACTCTATCCTTAAACTATCATGATCTCCCTTAGAACTCTACTTTAGAATAGGGAACCACACATGTTCATTGATTTACCAAATAGGCACCCACCTCACAGAGCCGTCTAAGGAATTTGAGGGTCAATTGCACAACCAGTTTTCAACACGGTCATCCACCTAAATAGTACCCAAAAAACTTTTACACCTAGACTAAAGTGTTTCACTATTGGTAAAATGGTCGAGACACCAAAAATAATCTAGCCCATTGAAGCTAGTCTTGCTAACCAAGAACTCCAAGTACTTCTTCAAAAAACATCAGGCATCACAATTGAAAAATTTCATGACATTTGAATCTCAATGATAATATAATCCTTAAATACATTATATATTAGACCGAGGAAAAAATAATACAATACCCATAAATCATCAAGTAGAAAAAAAGTACATTAGTCACTAAATAGGAAATAATAATAAATTTTAATAACAATAGAATGAATAATACTATCCCAGGAAACCTCATATTTACCTCATGTGAGGTTTGGGTAGACCTTGAAACAAGTGATTTACTAAATTCCAACACATTCCTAGTCCCCTTTCAACTATACCTAAATAGTTTTACAAGTAAAATAAAGGGATCTGATACTAACTTGTTCATTACATGGCCTTTGACACACATCCCCTTATGCCCGAGGCAACTGACTAGTAGTGATGGTTCATGATTGTATAGTGGGGAGACTATAAACTACACATTATAAACAAAACAATGTGTAATCATAAATAAATTAAAGATAGAATAAGTAAATAATCCATATATATCAGAAACAAAATGCAGTAATCAAAGTCATAAACATATTATTTCATGATTATATATAAAGTAGTAGGAATACATGGTAGTATGTATACACAAACACATGTTTATAAAATAGATATAGAATAAAAAGCCACAAAATATTTCTTTATTTCATCCTGATAACTTGGTTCGGTCATTTTCTCCCTTCTAAGAAATCATGTATCCATAATAGAGATCTTCCCTTAACCTAAACTGAAACCATGATTTCTATCTGGGAACCAAATGGTGGTTCGAATAGGGTGTGAGTAAAACATTGTATCCCAGCACCAATGGTGTCTATAACTTATCTATAATGTTAATATAAAATGTAATAGTGTGTTGGTGTAATAATTAATAAGTTTTAGAGTAAATAAATACAACACATTTGGAGATCGGGTTTATTATGGGATACCTGACTGAACATATCTACTTCAGATTTAACCAGAATGTATATAATCCTATTTCATCATACATTTACATAATAAACAATGTATAGGACCACAGGCATATATCTAAGTCACCCATGTGTAATTATAAAATTAGCAACATGAGAACCAGGGAATCCATGGCCTTATAATTTCAAGGCCACTCTTAGTCATAATCCAATATATGCAGTTTATAGAAAACATGTGTATAACTAAGTTCATACAAAAAACAAGAAAAATAATAATATCATTTTCCCTTTGATCCCTTCTATAGATTTCCTACTTGGGAATCTAGGTGTCATTCATGGCATATCATAATCCATTTTTCTTCTAATCCCATCTAGGGAATTCCTTCTTGGGAATCTAGGCATCACCCAATCCATAACATATTTCATATTCTATATGATCCTAACTAAGGTATTCCTACTTTGAAAACAACATATCTCTCTAGTATCATAGTTATTCATTTTACCTATGAACCTATTTATGGATCTCTTTAATCGGAATCTAGGTATCGCTCAATGACTATTATAATTAATTTAACCAATAAACCCATCCATGATTTACGTACATGGGAATCTTGAAAATTATCTAGAAATAACATCATTAATTTCATGTAATATCCCTTCCAATATCATCCCACATTAGAATCCATGTTTCACTCAAGGTGTAACATCATTTATTTTTCCTAAGTTCCATTCCATATAATTCTTACTTGGGAATACAATATTTCTCAATTACTAACATGAATGAGAAGGAAAATTTACCTACATAAATAATCATATGCTATGAGAATAATTAATGGAATTGTACAATTTCATAAAACACCATTAGAAATTTAATTTATAATTAATCAACAATAAAATGTGAGTACTCATTCCCATTTAAAATTAAATTCATTTAAAATCAACTTGGTTATTCTATTCCTCAATTCGAAGTCAAATATTATTATTTCTATTTAACATAACTCTATGCAGTCAAAACATATGTTAATATCTTTAAAAATAAAATGAATGGTCCAAAGAGTGATCTATATCACTAAATAACTAATTTAATAAAATTTGGACGTATCGTTATAAAGTGATATATACATATAAGGGCCATGTATTATACATGGCATACGTCTCCCCTTTATGGATTAATCAACTCAGTTTGTGTCATTCCAATTATCAATGAAATTCAAACACACCTTAGTGGTTTTTTTGATATTATAAAACCAATCCCCTAAGGTATATGATCGAACCCACCCATTTAGTGGTTCGGGATGAGGTCATCAACCTCCAATTGGGTATAGAAGTCACGTAAAATTCCCATGTCATGGTTTAAAGAATATATTTAATGTATTCAAAATTAAAGGATCAATTTCATAAGGTCTGGCATGTGGTACAATTTATAAATGACTATATCCTTAAGGTAAAGTGTATTAACCACATGTATCTTATTAAATAAACTTCACGTGTCCATTATTAATCATTGATTCAAGCTAAAATTAGAGAAAGGGATGAAATAAACAAACTCCCAAGAAATATACTATATGAACTCATATAAAATTAATATCCAATAAAGAAAAAGAAATGGGGAAATCATGATGTAATTATCATAGAAATATCATGGGTTATTCAACACAACTTAAGAAGAGAGATTTTGAGATCAAATAGAGAAGATCTATCGAATCCTAGGATGAGGGAAAGGGATTAACTTGAGTGGATTTTGGAATGGGTGAAATATAAGAAAAAGGAAAGAAAGAACAATTAAAGGATATAAGGGTAAAATGGTAATTTAAAGACCACTAAAGAGTTTAATGGTTTGGAAAACAATGCACTAACCATGAAAGTTCCACTTTCTAATTCCACATGGATTTCTTCTATGATTTACCAATCGTGTGCCAACTATGCAGGTTTCACTACCCAAGTATCCCCTACCCCACATGGCTACACCACATGATTTGAAAAATCATGTGTGGTCCCTCTGCAAAGCATAACCAAGTAACACATCATCCTAGAGTAGTCACACTATTTTAACAAATCAGACTCCATAAAAAAGTGGGATGTGTGGTTGTGCCACATGATTAGAGCTAATTGAACTACTCCCATGTGCTGATGGATCTCATTCCCAAAAATGAGTTTTTGAATCCTAATGCACCAGAAACAGATATGGTAATTCATTTCTCCTATTAGTACTTAAAAATTGTTTAAAAATACCACTTTAAAGTGTTAGAAATCTCATAATTCCATTATGAAAACCAATTTCCAGATCTGTATATCCGCTAAAAGAAAATTCATGTTCCTTTAGAATTTTCAACATGGTCCAAAACACATGAAGATAAAATTAATTTGAGAATACATGATTCCATAAAACCTATTTATCCAATTTCAGTGGACACCATTATTTTGGGAAATAAAATTACCAACCAATGAATCATAATATCTATGTTATATTATATAATGTGATTTAATCCTACTAGAAAGGTATCCAAAAACGAAATGAAAAGTATTCTGAATGATCAGAAACAAATATTTATAAATATATATTCATAATAAATAGAATGATATAATCAAGAATATCACATGGTGAAATAAAAACATATCCATGGATATTTATATTTTGCTCCATTGAGAGTTGAATACTATCACGGTGGTGTTACTTAAATAAAATGTATGTTGTTTGGATATAAAAATTATTTGAATGGTACATTAATAATAAGGAATCTAATTTAATTATTTTAAAAATGTAAAGTATTACATAATCATGATTATTATGGTTACATTTATCAAAAGGCTAGTTATTAGTAGAAATAAATAGATTT
The DNA here is from genome assembly GCA_963277665.1 of Viscum album. Lineage (NCBI taxonomy): Eukaryota > Viridiplantae > Streptophyta > Magnoliopsida > Santalales > Viscaceae > Viscum > Viscum album. Next base: position 1,669,583,731 of record OY728120.1, read on the forward strand.
GTCTTGATCAAAAAACCATATGGGTATTTACATTGACCTAATCATTGCTAATATATGCATATTAGAAAACACTATATATATATATATTGTTTTTTATATAATAAAAACTAAAAATTTATTCTAACTATAGTTTATATAAACATAAAAACCCATTGTATGTCATGAATATCTACAATTCACACCTAATGATGCCTATTTATAATACATGAAATACGAAAAAAATTATATTCAGACTGATCCTTACAACACTCAAAAACCTCTGACATACCTATGGATATTGTATTCAAAATAATACCATACTAACATTGTTAGTTCCCTTTTAACTTCTCGAACATCCATGGAAACCTGTGGTTTCACCATAAATAGGTTTCTGATGCCTTTTGTGGGTTACTTATTTGGTCTTTAATATCATAACAAAAGATTAATTTAAATCTAAACTATCTGGATAGTTCTACGTGATAATTGATATCATTTTCTTTCTTTGATATGACATTATTACAATTGTGACTGATTCACTTGAATTTTACAAGAATCATTCTTCCACACGAAATTAAGTGTTCTCCCCAATCCCAAAGGGATGGATACTAGTTTAGTGGGTCCCAATGTTTGTTTATGTGTTGATTTAACTGCTATATTAATCATATAAAATAATTAATATAACTAATATATGGAATACATGTATGTCATATAGTAACAACACACATCCCTGGTAAATAAAAAATGAAATGAATTAGCAGGCCCCAGACAACAATGTATAAGTAGTAAAAAAATCCCCATCTATATCTTGAACTTCTATTAAAACAAAATCATACCAATAATGACCAGTAGAGAAATAAAAATGGATCCATACAATTCACTATTACCTTGATGTGATTTCCAAACTAACCATGTAGTTTCATGTCCCCCATAGATTACAAGTAGGGTATGAGCATATAATAATCAGTATTCAATAACCAAGATTTCAATATATGTGAAATATAATCAGCTGTTTTATCTAGATCAGTCTACTAATTTATATAATTATATAAAAATATATTTACATTCATTTATTGATAAATGAATTATAGAAAAGGATAACGTAACAACTCAAGACTTATAGTGCTAAATTTTCTTCTATGATAACTTGTTTTTACAAGAAACTTCATATTAAAATTCATATTCAATAATTTCATTAGGAAAAAAACTAAAAAAATGAAATACGTTACAAGATAGATTAACAAAGAATAATTAGAAAATTATAAATGGAATAAAATAAAATCAAATATAAACACAACAAGGATGAAATTCTCATCCTTATGATATCCCATGAAGATTATATCATCGTTGATAACTATAGAAATAACAAAACACATCATAAATAATATGAAAATGCTCTAAAATAAATTAGGTAAAGGATTGATGATTTTAGAAATGTTTTCAAGGTTATACATCGGAATTTAATATAACTATTATATGTATAGTTTTTGGACATAAGTTTATTTGAGATATGGCCGTTGTCCTTATATTGTAGTTGGGATTATATAGATATTGAAACCATCATTGGATATATGAATAATAAATTAGAGAATGTTTAAGAATAAATTTATTAAAATTTGATTTTTGTAATAGAGACGTTGAATTAGTGGGTATAAATAGAAGTAACTACTTCACAAATTCTATATGGAAATCAAAGGTAATGGAATCAGTTAGTAGAATTTTTCCTTATTATGCCCATTTTTTATGTATGGAATGTAGGTAGTATCACAGGGACCTACCCCTGATCGTTTTCAAGATAAACTTCATCAATATGCATTGAAAAAAATTATATAAGGGATATGTTCAAGATTATGGAAATCACTACGATATCAATGTTAGACGAATAGAAATATGAGACTTTCATCATAGCATAAATTACCTAAAGATCATATGTAGAGGTATTTAGATGTTTTTTCAGAAGAATTTAAAAAAATATAAACATGTAATTATAAATGTAATAATTTATAACACTATAACCCATATTTCTGAAATAGAACTTGAGTGGGTGTCACGACCCGCCTTCACCAAAAGGAGGGAAGGGTCATCATATTGCCAGGCCCTTCCTTCTTTAAGTTGAAGGAGAGATAATGACCCCCCGAAACCCGCCTTCAATAGGTCCTGGAGTGGCGACTAGCACCAAGGGTAGAGAAAATTCTCGCAAATGGAACGCATTACCCTTTTTATTATATAGGATCGAAAGATAAGGAGAGGAAAACCCAACAACACCAAGGTAGAAAGAAAAGTAAAGCCAAAAGTAAACCATTCCCACATGCATGTTTCAAAAGTGAAAGCCACAAAGTGCAAAAAGGTGACTACAAGGTAAGTACCAAAAAGAGAAAGAAAAACAACTGCAACTGCTCCAAAAGTCCGAGCTAGTAAGGTCCTGCGTGATCCCCGAAGTCCTCCTGGAAACCTGAAAGCAGTTTTATATACGTAGGGTGAGTATACAAGTACACTCAGTAGGGAAAACCAAGACTCTCGTGCACAAGTGGGGGAACATACTAAAGTCCCGTGAGAAAAGAGTAAACCAAACACCTAACAAGGAAAACTATCCATCCCAGGCCTCACCAAGGCTCACTCCCCAAATAACGTAAGTCAAGTAATATGTATAATAAGAGCACATCGATGTTTGGGTACCCCGCTCCACTTTCCCACTGGTTATTGAGACATCCTACGCATCAGACCAATCCCGCCATTCTCACCGCAGTCCCACTGCCACACCCGCCCGCACACACCTGGGCCACAACCACACGCAGTCCCACTGCTGAAATCCCGCCCGCACACACCTGGGCCTCAACCACACGTAGTCCCACTGCTGAATCCCACCCGCACACACCTGGGCCACAACTGTCACATGTAACCATGCCTGCAAATACCTAGGCCAGAACAACCACCGCCACTCCCGAAGACACCTGGGCTAATGGATCCACTGGCACACCCAAAGACACCTGAGCCTCATCCCGAAGACACTTGGGAAACCACCTGCCGCACACACCTGGCCAACCACCACAACGCCCCGCCCGATGGTTCTTGGGCTAATAATGGACTTCAGGCCATCACAGCCTGCCCGAAGGTACTTGGGCTATCCGGGAAAGGGAGCAGAAAAGGAGCTAATAACCAGCCACTAAGGATAGTGTTGGGAAAAACACCCTTCCCCCATAAATGGGGGTGTTCGGCACAGAGTGCTCAACTTGGGTGGGGCGCGAATAAGAAACACAAAGCTAAAAGTATAGATATAGGTAACAAACACTCACCCAAAGCATAGGTTTTCCTAGCCAACCTACAGAACACAACACCACTGCGTCCGAGTCACAGTTCACGGCCCTTGCCCACAAAAAAAAACATTTGTCCCATTCTTGTTTCATGTTCAGTTAAAATGTTCAATTAATTTTAAGCACTACTGGGCAACTACCATAAGCATAACCAAGGAAAGCGTCAAAAGCATGGATCAACCTAAACACTCACACCCGGTTCTGTCAACAGAGGATCTCTCCCCAATTTGTGATATGAACGAGTAACCACTCGGATTTAAAACTCACAACCACCAAATCCATACCAACAGGAGATCCCATCCCCCAAATTCACACAACCACCGAGAGTATAAAAGAACAAGGGATCCCATCCCCTCCTACATCTCCATCAATCGGCCCGAAAGGAAAACAACCAACTACCACTACCAACACAAGTCAGGGATTTTCAGATTTAAACAACTTAACACACTCCATGATTTCAAATTCCGTGTGTTCTAACCTGGAGTTATCACAGAAGGGTTGATCCTGGTGCTTTCAACTTATTCAGCCGGGAATACGTGATTAACCAATTTCATAGAAGTAGTTCACAATTTCAGCAACCCATTTAAAACATCACGAGGGGATTCATCAGTGCACATACAACGACCACCAACGACCTCAATTTTCAGAAAACATAAACCAGCACAACTAAAAAGGATGATCACAAGATAAAGCATAAACAACGATCACAACCCCCTCCCCATCTCTCTTTAGAACTTCATTTATTATCTTCATTAAGGTTCGGTTCAACCAATTCCATAAGAACAAAAATAACACCCACCCCGCATGATACACAAAAGTGAGAGACGAGAGAAATTCCCTACTTGCTGATAGAAGACTAACGCTTAGGTCATAGGGGGAGGCGGAACTTCACGGATAACGACACGGCGCGCCCGATGCACTAGAAGAGCCACGATCGAGGAAGGGAGAAACCACAGCCTAACCCTTAATTTATGAGAGCGGGGGACGGTTGAGGTGAAAACGTGAAACCGCGTAAGACGTGGGAGTCGTGGGTTGACCACGTGGCTTGACTCATCATTAAAGGTGCTGGGTGGTTTAAACCGACTCATGAGTCGATTCAGTATCAAATTAAAACTTTCAGGCGCGTTTCGGGTCTTTAAGACATTTTCTTTTCTTTTAAACGAGGCAGAATAGGGTTTAAAACCCTATTTGCGAAAAAGGAGCATTACTGAAACAAATTGGAAAGGCCGGGTGACGTCGGCCGGTTCCACCGATCGGTCACACTGATCCATCCCACCGATCGGTCGCACCGATCGGTCACACCGAACGGTCTCACCGATCGGTCTCACCGATCTGTCGCACCGATCGGTCTCACCTATCGGTCTCACCGATCGGTCGCACCGATCGACACCCCTTAAGGATCCGGATTTTGGAAAAGGAAGGGACCAAGGGGGGTCTGGGTCATCACATCAGATACCTCTTAAACGATTCTCGTCCTCGAGAATCACAACAAACCAGAAGGAAAGAGAGGGTCCGAACAACCATCTTCGAAAGATACCTCTTAGGAGTGAACCTCTGCTAACTAAAAACACTCCCCTATCAAGAACCAAGAAACATACCATGCCAAACCGCTCGGTCATGTGGGTTTGGGGAGTTTCCCTCCCCCATGTCAAGATATTATCCGCTTTGGGAGGCACTGACTCGCCCGCATGGGTTTAATCGCATCCACCTTAATGCATCTGGATTAGGGGTCGGGTTCCCTCTTCCCTTTAGTCGGGGATTTCCACACACAACAAAGGAAATAAACCAGTAAATTTCATAGCCAAAAGTCAAACGTTATACTACAACAGGTACAAAAGGAACAATGCTCAAAACAACCCGGGGTATTGGGCACGCATCTGTGCTTCCCTCTCCCACGTACTCTCTTCGAGCCCGCCATGTCTCCACAACACACGAACCAAGGGAATGGCTTGCCCATGAAGCACCTTCTCCTTGCGATCCTCGATCATCACTGGTTTTTCCACAAATGTTACGTCGTCCTCGATGTCCAGTTCACCCCAATCAAGGACATGTGAATCATCATGCAGATAACGACGGAGCTGGGATACATGAAAGACATCATGTATCCTTAGCAGCGGCAGAGGTAACGCTAGCTGATAAGCCACTTCGCCGACCCGCCGCAACACTTCGAAGGGTCCGATGAATCTGGGGGAAAGCTTACCCCCCTTGCCGAACCTCCGTTGCCCACGCCGCGGGGAGACCTTCAAGAACACGTGGTCCCCAACCTCAAACTCCAAGGGCCTTCTCCTGGTATCAGCATACGACTTCTGTCGGTCCTGGGCCGCCTTCATCCTTTCCCGTATGAGCTGAATTTTCTCTGTCGTGTTCTGCACCACCTCCGGGCCAAGGATGCCTGCCTCTCCTACTTAGGTCCAACACACAGGTGAACGGCATGGCCTCCCGTACAAAGCCTCAAACGGGGCCATACTGATGGTAGAGTGGTAGCTATTAATGTAGGAAAACTCTACTAGAGGCAAGTATCGCACCCATGACTCTCCTGAGTCCAGAACACATGCCCGTAGCATATCCTCCAAGGTCTGGATGGTTCGCTCTGTTTTTCCATCTGTCTGGGGATGGAAAGCAGTGCTAAGTCATAACTGGGTGCCAAACGCATGCTGCAATCCTCCCCAGATTCGCGAGGTAAACCGTGCATCCCTATCCGAGACTATAGACCTCAGAACTCCATGAAACCGCACCACCTCATTCACATACCTTCGTGCCAAAGAATCCATAGTACTTGACTCTCTGATTTCCAGAAAGTGAGCCGATTTCGTCAACCTGTCCACCACCACCCAGATGGCGTCGCACCCTCCTTGGACCTTGGGTAGTCCCGTGACGAAATCCATTGAGATGTCGTCCCACTTCCACTCGGGAACAGCTAAAGGCTACAGTAGGCCGCCTGGAACCCAGTGTTCCGCCTTCACATGCTAACATACTAAGCATTTAGCCACAAATTCGTCCACCGCTCTCTTAACTCCGGGCCACCATAACTGCCTTTTCATCCCCTAGTACATCTTGGTAACTCCTGGGTGCACCGCTTGGGGTGAGTTGTGGAACTCACTGAGAACCTTGCCACACATCACTCTTGGAACAAACAACCTTTTCTGGAAAAGCATCCGGTGCTGACCGTCCTCTGTCCATTCTCTTGGAGCATCGCCCTGGTCAACCCGATCACGCATCACTTCGCACTCGGGGTATCCCCACTGAGACTCCTCCACTTGTCGAAACAGAGATGACTGCACTATCATCTGATATAGGCAGCCTCTGCCACTATCCATCTTCGCATCCAGGTGTAAGGAAGCCAACTCCTCCATTGCCTTCCAGGAATTTGCCGACTCTCGGACCGCATCCTTCTGCGTCCTCCTGCTCAAGGCATCGGCCACCACATTTCCCTTGCCCTCAGTATAAGAGATTTCAAAGTCGTAGTCCTGGAGGAACTCCACCCATCTCCGTTGTCGCAAGTTCAAGTCCCGCTGGGAGATGATATACTTTAAGCTTTTTTGATCTGTGAAGACCACAAATCATTCCCCGATGAGGTAGTGCCACCATAACTTTAGCACAAAAACGACCGCTGCAAGCTCTAGGTCATGGGTGGCGTAGTTACGCTCATGGGGGCGTAGCTGCCTGGACCCGTAAGAGATCACCCCTTGTTGCTGCATCAACACGCATCCCAGGCCCTGTCCTGAGGCATCACAAAATACCTCATATGACATCTCTTCTTCTGGTAATCTCAACATTGGGGCACTAACCAGCTTTTCTTTTAGGTAGATGATGGACGACTCACATTGCTCTCTCCACACGAAAACCTGGTCCTTCATGGTCAAAGCCGTCAAGGGGGCTGCTACTCGGGAGAAGTTGGGTACAAATCTCCGGTAGTAACCTGCCAGTCCGAGGAAACTCCGGTCTTCCGCCACATTCTTGGGTGCTACCCAAGAAACATCTGCCTCAACCTTTGATGGGTCGACTGCTACCCCCTGCTCAGACACTACGTGCCCGAGGAAGTGCACTTCTTGTGTCCAGAACTTGCACTTTGACAACTTCCCATAGAGCTGGTGTTGTCGGAGGACTTCCAAAACTGTCCTCAGGTTCTCTGCATGGTCCTCTTCTGACCTTGAATAGATCAGGATATCATCGATGAATACCCTCAGCTGGTGGTATCCGGACCGCAGGTCGATCTTCGAGAACCATCCTGCCCCTTTCAGCTGGTCAAAAAGATCATCTATCCTCGGGAGAGGGTAGCGATTCTTGGTCGTCACCTGATTCAACCTCCTGTAGTCTATGCACAGCCTAAGACCACCATCTGCCTTCTTTTCAAACAAGACCGGAGCACCCCACGGTGACGCACTTGGACGAACATAACCCCTCTTCATCAGATCGTCAATCTGTATCCGCAACTCCCGTAGCTCCGAAGGTGCCATCCGGTAAGGAGCCATCGAGATTGGACGAGAGCCGGGCTGCAGTTCTATCCCGAACTCGATATCACGTCGAGGGGGTAGAGTTGTCACCTCCTCAGGAAAGATTTCCATAAACTCACGGACGACCTTTGGCACTTCCACCATTTCCGCATCTACTGATTCTACCGTCAGCTCGGTCAACAAGTAGAGGAGAGGTTCCTCCCTCATGTTTCCCTTCGGATAGCTCCGCTCGCCGGTGAAGGTAACATGCTGGCTGTCCAAACCGGAGAACACCACCCTTCTTTGGAAACAGTCGATGAAGGCACACACAGAAAATAGCCAGTCGATGCCTAGGATGACATCGTACGGCAGAATCTATAGCAGAAGGAGATCCCAAACCGACTGATGTGGCCCTAACATCAGTATACAACCCCGACAAACAAATAGAAATTTAGTCTGACCTCCAACTGGTGTGCTCAACACCAAGGGCACTGGAAGTCTCTCGGCATCTAGACCCAAGGCACGGGCTAGACTGGGTGAAACAAAGGAGTGTGAAGCTCCGGTATCGAACAAAGCATAAGCAAGAGTGCTAAACACATTAATCGTACCTCGAACAACCTATGGCCCTGTTGGAACTCTTGCCTCTGCGGCGTGTAACTGTCCACGCCCAGCTCCCCTACCCCTCGGCTGTCGGCCACCACCCTGACCACGCCCTGGTCGAGGTCCCTGGGGAGCGCCCTGAGGTCGGCCTCCTCCTCCTATGTCTGCCTGCGGAGGAGCGGGAGCTCGCTGTCCCTGCTGCTGCTGCTGGAAGGGTCTGGCTGGAAACTGCTATTGCGGCGGATGCTGGGGATGACTGCCACTGCTGTACTGCACCCGATCGGGGCACTGACTCCGGAGATGTCCAGGGCTCCCGTAGATGAAGCACCGTGGTCCCGAGCCTGAAGGGAAAGAACGTGGGATAGGGGATCGAAACTGAAACTGCTGCGGTCTGATCCCTGTGGGTCGGAACCTGGAGGGTCCCGATGCTGGAGGCCTGGTGCTAACGGCCTTCCCCTTCGATGGTCCCAGCTGGATCCCTTCTCGTGACACTCTGCCCAGAACATGCATCCTTTCCACCACTTCGGCCTTCTTCTGGACCTCTAAGTATGTCGGAAGGGTAAAGAGGGTAACAGCATACTGGAGGGAGGGTCGGAGCGCCTCCTCCAAACGTCTTGCCCGAGACTCCTCATCGGGAAAGGGGTCCAGAGAAAAACGTAGGAGGTCCTTGAACTTGATTCCAAGTTCCCTCACGGACATGCTCCCCTGCTGGAGGGAGAGTAGCTCCTACCTCTTCTCCGCCTTCATTGTCGAGGAGAGGAACTCCGCCCGGAACTCCTTCTCGAAATCCACCCAAGAAACCTCAAACTCTTTCCTATTCCCCAGGTGAAGCATCCACCACTGACGTGCCGCTCCTCGCATCTGGCTAACAGCCAGAGGAACCCACTACTCGGTTGGGGCCCGAATCAGGCCGAAGGCTATAACTAGCTCCTCTAGCCAGCCTTCCGTCTTCATATCGGAGGTGCTACCCTCATACTTCTCGAGGGCATGTCGATGGATGGATCGAAGAGTCTTCTGCCACTGGTCGTCCTCTTCCTCTCGATCAGCTCTCTGCCGATTGGCCAAAGTAGTCTCAGGGGCCTCGATCGCCTGTACCACACGTGGTCGCCTTCCAGGTGCCATAGCTGTAAGGTAAACAAGGAATGCCTAAGCCCAAGTAGTGCAAAATATCGTTCTTAAAACTTCTTAAGATTTAATTTATTCTTAATACCCAAGACATCCCAGAAACACAAGAACACAAGTCATTATGATGCATGTACCTTTCCTAGGGTCTCTACCCTGCAATCAGTGTGGCCTCACTTGGTCGTTCGGTAGATCCAGATTCCTTGCATCAGATCACGGGGGGCCCTAAAATCCCGTGTCCTAGCCGGTCTTCCCTGGCCTAATTCACGCTCCAGGGTCACCCAACACTGTTGCCTTACCATCCCATGCAATCCTCACTGTGCCTAACTCCAGACTCCGTCCTATCTCTCAACCATCACCTCTGATACCATTCTGTCATGACCCGCCTTCACCAAAAGGAGGGAAGGGTCAGCAGATTTCCAGGACCTTCCTTCTTTATGTTGAAGGAGAGATAATGACCCCCCGAAACCCGCCATCAATAGCTCCCGAAGTGGCGACTAGAACCAAGGGTATAGAAAATTCTCGCAAATGGAAGGCATTACCCTTTTTATTTTACAGGATCGAAAGATAAGGAGAAGAAAACCCAACAACACCAAGGTAGAAAGAAAAGTAAAGCCAAAAGTAAACCATTCCCACATGCATGTTTCCAAAGTGAAAGCCACAAAGTGCAAAAATGTGACTACAAGGTAAGTACCAAAAAGAGAAATAAAAACAACTGCAACTGCTCCAAAAGTCCGAGCTAGTAAGGTCCTGCGTGATCCACGAAGTCCTCCTGGAAACCTGAAAGCAGTTTTATATACATAGGGTGAGTATACAAGTACACTCAGTAGGGAAAACCAGGACTCTCGTGCACAAGTGGGGGAACGTACTAATGTCCCGTGAGCAAAGAGTAATCCAAACACATAACAAGGCAAACTATCCATCCCAGGCCTCACCAAGGCTCACTCCCCGAATAACGCAGGTCAAGTAATATATATAATAAGAGCACATTGATGTTTGGGTACCCCGCTCCACTTTCCCACTGGTTATTGAGACATACTACGCATCGGACCAATCCTGCCATTCTCACCACAGTCCCACTGCCTCACCCGCCCGCACACACCTGGGCCACAACCACACGCAGTCCCACTGCCGAAATCCTGCCCGCACACACCTGGGCCTCAACCACACGCAGTCCCACTGCTGAATCCCGCCCGCACACACCTGGGCCACAACTGTCACATGTAACCATGCCTGCAAACACCTAGGCCAGAACAACCACTGCCACGCCTGAAGACACCTGGGCTAAAGGATCCACTGCCACGCCCGAAGACACCTGGGCCTCATCCCGAAGACACTTGGGAAACCACCTGCCGTACACACCTGGCCAACCACCACAACACCCCGCCCAATGGTTCTTGGGCTAATAATGGACTTCAGGCCATCACAGCCTGCCCGAAGGTACTTGGGATATCCGGGAAAGGGAGCAGAAAAGGAGCTAATAACCAGCCACTAAGGATAGTGTTGGGAAAAACACCCTTCCCCCATAAATGGGGGTGTTCGACACTGAGTTCTCAACTTGGGTGGGGCGCGAATAAGAAACACAAAGCTAGAAGTATAGATATAGGTAACAAACACTCACCCAAAGCTTAGGTTTTCCTAGCCAACCTACAGAACACAACACCACTACGTCCGAGTCACAGTTCACGACCCTTTCCCACAAAAAAAACATTTGTCCCATTCTTGTTTCACGTTCAGTTAAAATGTTCAATTAATTTTAAGCACTACTGGGAAACTACCATAAGCATAACCAAGGAAAGCGTCAAAAGCATGGATCAACCTAAACACTCACACCCGGTTCTGTCAACAGAGGATCTCTCCCCAATTTGTGATATGAACGAGTAACCACTCGGATTTAAAACTCACAACCACCGAATCCATACCAACAGGAGATCCCATCCCCCAAATTCACACAACCACCGAGAGTATAAAAGAATAGGGGATCCCATCCCCTCCCACATCTCCAGCAATCGGCCCGAAAGGAAAACAACCGACTACCACTACCAACACAAGTCATGGATTTTCAGATTTAAACGACTTAACACACACCATGATTTCAAATTCCATGTGTTCTAACCGGTAGTTATCACAGAAGGGTTGATCCTGGTGTTTTAAACTTATTCAGCCAGGCATACGTGATTAACCAATTTCACAGCAGGAGTTCACAATTTCAGCAACCCATTTAAAACATCACGAGGGGATTCATCAGTGCACATACAACGACCACCAACGGCCTCAATTTTCAGAAAACATAAACCAACACAACTAAAAAGGATGATCACAAGATAAATCATAAACAACGATCACAACCCCTTCCCCTTCTTTCTTTAGAACTTCGTTTATTATCTTCATTAATGTTCGGTTCAACCAATTCCATAAGAACAAAAATAACGCCCACCCCGCATGATACACAAAAGTGAGAGATGAGAGAAATTCCCTACTTGCTGATAGACGACTAACGCTTAGGTCAGAGGGGGAGGCGGAACTTCACGGATAACGACGCGGCGCACCTGATGCACCAGAAGAGCCACGATCGAGGAAGGGAGAAACCACGGCCTAACCCTTAATTTATGAGAGCGGGGGACGGTTGAGGTAAAAACGTGAAACCGCGTAAGACGTGGAATTCCTGGGTTGACCACGCGGCTTGACTCATCATTAAAGGTGCTGGGTGGTTTAAACCGACTCATGAGTCGATTCAGTATCTAATTAAAACTTTCGTGCACGTTTCGGATCTTTAAGACATTTTCTTTTCTTTTAAACGAGGCAGAATAGGGTTTAAAACCCTATTTGTGAAAAAGGAGCGTTACTGGAACAACTTGGCATGGCCGAGTGATGTCGGCCGGTTCCGCCGATCGGTCGCACCGATCGGTCGCACCGATCCATCGCACCGATCGGTCGCACCGATCGGTCTCACCGATCGGTATCACCGATCGGTCTCACCGATCGTCCTCACCGATCAGCACCCCTTAAGGATCCGGATTTTGGCAAAGGAAGGCACCAACGGGGGTCTGGGTCATCACAGTGGGTATTCTAGAAGACCTCATTCTCACCTCTATATGTGAAAGTGGTTGTCGACTAGAGGCACAGTTCTATGGGTGAAGTGGGAGACTATTTCATCTGTAATAATATATATACAACATAATTATAATAATATATAATAACCTAGAATATTATAGCATAACATACAAAAACATAGTGTATTTAAAATTTCACCCATATCATACATGTAAAATGAACTAGGCAACCAAAGATTGAATCCAATCATGAGCATAGAAAGTGTAAGATAATAAATAAAGGAGACACAATGTAAGACCATTTAATTTCATCTTGGTACCACTACCAACACTATAATCCTCGACTCATATATCATTTTTGGGACTCATTACCTTACCTAGATCCCTAATAATGAAGTCTACACATGCATCATGATTACCATGTAGGGTGTGAGTAAAAAGCTCAATCAGACACCACTAAGGCATCATAAACAGGAGTGAACATGTATAATAAGTTTACTTCATGAAAAAAGTAAATTTTAAAGAAATAAATATCAAACCTATGTCGAGTGTTTTTGTTCTATCAAAGACATCATGATCCTCATTCGTGCCTTATTTTTTATCCATACCATAATGGTATTCCTAAACGTTACTATGGGTGTTCAGGAGCTTGCCACAAGGCTGGTGAATATGTCTCTCAATAGTCACAAGGATTCAAGTCGGATCCGGCCATAAGGTAGTCACATCCTTCCTCCATTATATCTTCATCCTCAAAACCATAAAACCCTATATTGTTCATATTTTAGTGCTTATGGTAATCATATACTCTCTATTATATAGGGAAATATAGAAGGACTTCATACCCCAATTATCATAGCCACAGGTCTGGATCAAGGGAATCATGCCCCAAACTTGTGTTCATGCATATAATCATCATCATCATATGTTATGTGAACTCCACCTCTACAAGATAATTATACCATGATGTTCCACCTATTCTAATTACCAGTATCAATAACTCCAAATTTATTATAAAAAAAACATAATATGGTATAACATATATCAGTAGAACCTCGAATCTCATCTTGAGATTTAGTAGAATCATACAATTACATGTGATTAATATCAAACATGATCTAACAAGATACTTTAGAATACTCACAAATCAATAATCATATATGGGTCACAACATTTCCACATGAACACACCTACGATCTCTATGAAGTATGGTCAATCAGGACTATAAATGAAATAATCATATAATGAAAACAGGAGTATAAAATCTTCCAAGATGGTAAGGAACATATTACCTTTTACATGAAGATGATAATATCCTATCTCCTTATAGAGATGTTGTAACACCCTGAGATTTTATGAAAAATATTCTTTTTATTTCATTGATGTCTTCTATTATACAACACACCAAGTTTCGCTTGTACTATTCGCAACACCGTATTAGCTTGCAGTATACGCAACACTATTCGTGGATCGTGTTACACACAATTTCACGTTCGTTTTATAATAGTCATTATACGCAACATTGGGTGTGTGTGTGTGTGTGTATATATATATATATTCAATGTATAAATGAAATATGGTTGGATTCTGTTATACGAAACAATGAAATATTCTTGCACAACACGCAACCCTGACTTGGCTTGCATTACACGCAATCGCGACCTTCCTCGATAGCGTGTGTTGTACGCAATACCGTGTTTTACTAAACAATGTTATATTATTATAATATTATTATGAACTAGTCGTTATGAATAGTATTAACTAAATTTTGAATTTTATAACATTATTATTCATCCTACAAATTTTCTAGAACATAGTATAAGAACAAAATAAATATTTCGGGTAAAATAAGTATTTTTCAAAAGAGTGCAGTTTTGCCGCCTTTTGATGGACCACCCACATTAAATCTAGTTTTTTGACATGTTTATAACATAAATGTTAAAAAATAAAATTATTCTTTGGAATCAGGATATAAAATTTTACCTTGGATAAATTTTTCATATTATTCTGATAACATTCATATTTTAATGAATAGTAAAAACATGCTATATTTTCATTAAAAACAACTTTTTTAATCGTAATAACTTATGTGGTTAAATTATAATATTTAATGATTTTAAAGTATAAATAGAATATATTTTAACCATTTAATATAATTTATGTCATTAACATTGATTTTACATTGAATTCGTAGGTTAAATCAATTCAATCTTTTGCAATGTTTTAAACAAAAACCCGTTTTCTTTTGACATCGGGATTAATTTTAATTTAATTTCTGCAACTTTTGTATATTTAATTTCCAAAAATTGATTCCATATTTGGAATCAGTTGGTCCAAATTATGTTAATAGGCTGATTTTTACTTTTGGAAATTATGAATAGTAAATACGGTAAATATTATTTACCAGAGTTAAAGGTAAATCGGGTAATTAAGGGTAAATATAATAATATAAAATTACCCCAACACATGCCAAAATTCTATTGGATGATTAAAAGTTGACCCATATCACCTAAGGGTTTGATTATATTCATTTAATGGTCTTTTTTCTATGAAAATAATTTAATTATTATTAAAACCAAAGAAAGTGACAACATGTCACTCTCTTAAATATTATAAGTATAATAATTCTAATTTAGTGATAAACTTCATGAAACTTCGCACATGAGTAGTATCCAGAACTCTCATAAAATTATCTACATAATATGAATTTATTTATAATTTTTTAGGGAATAAATATTTGTCATTAATTGTGACACAATAGTGATGTAGAAATTGTTTATCTAGTGAAAAATCAAGAATATAGTTTTTATTAAACTAATAGTGACCATAAAAGGCACAGAACCCTGACCAAAACTTATTTTTCATGTACATGTAAACCATAACCATCCAATGGTCTAATATTTGACCATTTGGAGCCTTATAAAAGATGATTATGACACTTATATTATTTTATTTTAAATGATGCCAAAGTTGTCATCTTCATAATTTAATAAATATAACAATTTAAATATTATGATTTTAAGATGATATATTCTATTAAAAGTATTATTGTGAAATTTAATAGATTTATCTTCATCATACAATTTTTTTTAATTTTTATGCAACAGATAAGTATATTAAATAATTATACAAAAAAATGATGTAGTAATTATTTTATTAAGAGATAAACCAAATAAATAGTATTAAAAATAATAAAATAAATATTATATGAACTATTTAATGTTCTCCACTAATTTTATAGATACATATGACCATTTATGAATCTATTAAAGCTTTTATTTCGAACATATCTTCTGTATATATTTTATATAAATTCAAATAAATGAATAGTGTCAAAATTGACACTATTGTTATTTTATAAAAATAACATATTATAAAATTGCATAAAAATAAAAAAAATATTTAAAAATTATAAATTTAAATTTATATGGTATAAAATGTTGTAATGTATTAAATTATGGACAATTCAAACCAAATAAGTAAATTTTGTTATAATTTAAAATTTCGAATGTTATTAACATAAATAAAATCAATTGATTAAATAATGATAAATCAAGTTGATAATGTTAAAACAAATTCCTAACATGTCTAAATTTGATTGGTTGAGGAGATTACAACCCTATTCAATATAATCTTCAGATATGAGTCATTTTTGGAGGTTTTTAAGTGGTGTTAGATTTATTATAAATTAATATTTTTATGAATTCCAAAGGTGCCCCTCTCCTCCCTTATAAAAGGGAACCTCCTTCCTCTCATCCTCACACAAATTTGAGCCTTCAATCTCATCCAACCCCTGCCAATTTCACTTCTCCACTTCCCTATAAACATCCTAGAGGTCCTGGTTATCTTCAGAGACCAATTTTAGTTCCCTAAGAGGAGGTCTCAAAGAGGCTCTTCAAAGAAGAGGTAATGTCCGTTACCGATTCTTTCAACATTATTTCTTCTTCCACTTCTTCTTCTTAGATTGATTCATAATGAAGTAATAACATCAGTATCACTAATATACTGATATGTTATTATATGTATGAAACAACCCTATTTCACCATCTATCCATCCTACGGAAAAAGAAATCAATGCGCGTGCGTACGTATGGAATACCGTCTCCCCGCCGTGGTGTAATCTATTTTCCACCACCACCATACTTGGATGGGTATAATGGTGTAAATAATAACTATATATGATTATTATAAAGTTATATTGATTTTGTAATAGTATACATACATTATAATAAAATTACACGATCATGAGAAGGATATCATCGCTCGTGCGTACGTACGGAATACCGTCTCCACGACGCGATCAGATTCATTATCAATGATTAACCATTAATAAATGATTATAAAGTATATATAACAAGTAATCATTAAATATATGAAATAATAATGATAATGAATTTATGTATATATATATATATATATGTATGTCATCCAATTAATTACATTCAATTCAATGAGGAAACGAAAACAACGTTCATTAGTACGTACAGCCTACCGTCTCCATGAACGGTGTATTTCATTCCATTTATCGATCTACTATATATATGTATATTCTGAATATATATTATATATAAATCATGTTTTACATTCTGGATTTAAATAATCATGACCTAAGTAATCATATGAATAATTACAAGTCAAAACACGGACAACAAATGAAACGATTTTACCCAAAACGCTCTTTAACATGGAATTTACAAAAGAATGGGTAATATAAAGTCATAAGTGAACCATATATGATATCATAACAATTAATATGACTCTTTAATAAGTCAATAAATTAATTAAATCATTATACCGGAGGTTCGGACACTTACGAAGCAAATCGGACTTAAGGTAAGGGATAATTTTGAAAATCTAATTTTTATCCGAGATTGCTTATTCGTAAGTATTTACTGGGGCTATTTCTATCATTTCCATGTTTTATAAAAGATTTTTAATGTATTTATAAAGTCCTTTTACCCAATTTTGACTTTTACTACATGTTATGTATGGAATCTTTCTCTTATTTACTTTACGAGGTACTTTTTTGACTTTTCCGACAAAAGTACGAGGAGAATGTTATTTTTAAATCATACGGCGTGAAAGGATTTTTACGGTTTTATAAAGCCATGTTTCCATGATGCTTCCTCCAAAATATTTCATTACTATTTTCAACAAAATACTTTTCTTCTAAAATTTCAGGACATTTTGTGAAATGAAAATGATTTTGAAGAAAAAAGGATATTTTCCTCAAGAATTCATTTCAAGTGTTTTATCCAAACCATTTTTCATCTAAGATGACATTATTTCATATGTGTATATGTAAAGTATAATATATCTATGATTTACATGGTTTCACTTCTCTTATTATGAAATTGTATCCATTTATTTTATATGGATTATGTGATGATGGTATGATTTTTATGAAACCCATTTTATTTATTGGGTTTTATGAATGATTTATGTTTATTTTGTGGAACAAGTAAGAATGATTTAATTATGAGATAGGTGGGACCTATATCTCCCTCCAATGCATTGGGTAAAGAATTTATATCTCATGGGATAGACATGGCTGGAATGGTAAGTTAATTCGGTTCGGTGTTACAGGACTGAAACGAGGAGTGAACTCGATTCAGAATGGGACTTTATCCGCTAAGATGGTCTTGGCAGCAATGCCTTGGCTACTATGGAAATCATTACATGTGCTTAATTGATTCCACAATTACATGTTTTATTCCCATGCTATTTTATCCTACTTAATTTTTCTTTATGATCTATGCTATACGTACTTCCATGTTTTATGTCATTGCTCAAGCTTTTGATGTTTAAACATTATGTTCATGTTTTTAAGTTCAAATGTATATGGTATGTTTTATTTTATCCATTCTTACCCTTACTGAGCATTCGGGGTCACCCTTTTTATGTTTTCTTTTCCCCACGATATAAAGAAAGGTTTTAGGTAAGAAAAAAAGGGGAAGATCTTTATGGGAGATGTTAAAGATCTTTCACCATGATTAGAAGATTACGTTCCAAGTTTCCAAAGACACTAAACTGTTATGGTCCTTGTGTGTCGGTTTTTGTTATGTATTAAGTATTCCACAAAATTAATGTAATGTTCATGTATGTCAAGCTTCGGGTCTCTACAGTTGGTATTAGTGGAATGGTTTAGTCAACCATTGGAAACTAGGGTGCGAAACTGTTAGTGAGATCCCTAGAGATATTTCTAAGGTATGTCTAGGGATGTCGCTAAGGATAAGTATGCATATAGGATATAGTTCTAGAACTACGGTAACAATCTTAGAATATAAACTAAGATGTTAGATATTGAAGGTACTCCCCCTTTATTATGTTGTTTTCCCTAGAATTATTTTTTTCTCTTACACTATTCTTTTTGGGTTTTAGATGATGGATGGAACCCGAAGGAACCGTGTTGATAAATGCAATGGAAAATGCAATGATTGTCCTCCTGAACAAACAAATGTTATGGGAGGTGGAGTGAAAAATATTATTTCTATACTTACACAAGCTATGAATCATTCTAGACTTCCAAATGAGCCGAGAAGGGAACAATATTCTATTGAGTCCATCATGAGGCAACATCCACATTCTTTCAGTGGGTCTTTTGATCCACTTGTTGCTGAACAATGGATCCGTACCACCGAAAAGATATTTTCAGTTCTTCAATGTTCTGAACATGATAAATTCATCATAGCAGTATATTATTTGGAAGGTGAAGCTGATAAATGGTGGAATCTTATCAAGAATACAAGGCCAAGAGATGAAATCGTGTCCGTGGAATGGGACGAGTTCAAGAACTTATTTTTCAATAAGTACATCCCTCGTACTCTTCGAAAAAAGATGGAGAAAGAGTTTCGTGAACTAAACCAAAAGGATGATGAATCTTTTGGTGTATTCGAAGCGAATTTTACAAGGCTTGCAAGGTATGCATCTGGCTTTATCATCCAACCTGAAATTAAATTTGATCCATTCTTCAATGTCTTAAAACCAAATCTTAAAAGGGCATTAGCTATAAGAGACTTCAATAGATATGAAGAAATTGTGCATTGTGCTATCAAGGTAGAACTAGAAGTTGGTGTAACATATCAATCTCATTGTTTTGACAAGAAATGAAAGATAGAGTTCAAAGAGAAATCTCAGTTCGATGGTGAAAAGAAGATGAATGTTTCTTTATGATCAAAGTGTGGAATGAAGCATGGTGGAGATTACCTAAAAGGTACTAGAAAATGTTTTAAGTGTGGAAAATAAGTTCATCGAGTAGTTGATTGTCGAAGTAATGGGAAAAAGGTTTCTAATGATGTGAATAGAGAAAAGACTACCGAGAACTCTCCACCAACACTTCAATGCATCAAGTGCAAGGAAATGGGGCACTATGCTAATAAATGCCCTAATCTAATGGTTAGTGATGATCTACTTGAGCAACCACTTCAGGCAAAGGAAAAAGGGTAGTCACATGCGATCACTATTGGCGATGTTGAATATGAAAACGATGTGGTGGAATGATTAAGTGTTTATGTAATGGGATTCCAAAATAATGTTGTATATACTGTTGTGGAATATTGGAATATTTATGTATTGATCTATTGTGGTTTTCAATAATTTTATGGTACCGGTAACCAGGGAAAGTGATTGAGATATTTTTGGAATTAATATGATATGCGCATAATGAAGGGATAAGGATAAAATGAAATGTTTGACCGTATTCATGTGCTCATGACTGATATAGGGAAATATTAATATGATGGTTTGAGTATAGAGAATTTTGGGGGTTTGGTATGTGGAAAGAGTTAACTTTTGACAACACTCATGTTTTCACTAAGATTCAGTGGGTATTCATTTTTTTCAAGTGAATACATTACTGAGGCATTCAAATTTTTCGAATGTGACCAACAAGACATATCTTATGATATATGGGGATCAACGAGTGTATTAACAAGCTTATTATATGAAATCTCTGGTAATCATTTTCACTATAATATGAGAGTGGACTGTAGTATTATGGATAATCCTAAATATTGGAATGGATTATGTTGGAAATCAGTTGGTATTGTTTAAGGATAAATTTTTTTCTCGATATTATTTATTGGATGTTATTGTAATGTAGTTTTTGAAAAAGGACAACCTGCAGGATGGGCAACAACCCATCGCGTCGGACATGTCTGTGGGAATCGAACCCACAACCGAAGTGCGACTGGCCTTTATCGCATACCACTGGCCTACAGGAATTCCCTGGTTAGTAGAAACTAGTTTTATTATATTAAGTAGTATGATATGTGAATTATAAGTCCATTTTAGGAACTATATATGATTAATCTCACTATATATTGACTTATGTATATTTAATAACTTTTTCTAACCTTTTGTTTGAGACAGATGGAATGACCTGTCATTCTATCACATGATCTGCTAACACTTCACGAATAACAAATTCAACTTCATTTCTTTAAGAGATGAAGTGGAAATTGTTCAAGGCACGAACAACAGTGAGATTGTACCAAAATAAAGTATGTATTTATTCTATTTCAAATTCTTCAACATTAGGGAAATGATCATGAAAACCAAAAATGTTGTCCTAGTACCCTTATATCTGATGAATCAGATGGTGCCCTATATCATCACAAATCTATGGCTTTGTGATTGTAGGCTTTTTCATAGCCCTGTTCTCTACCACTCTCCATCAAGAACTTGATGGTTAGATTTCTCTTCCATATCCATATTTTCACCCATGTTCTCCTACGTGGAAACCCAGTGATGAGTTAATTTGGGTAACTGTTACATTTCATACTTTAGTTTTTAAAATTAAGTTTCAGTATTCCTTTTTACGATGTGGGTTTCTATGAATAGTAAACGATTTATAACCCCGACGAATTTCGATGGGGAAATTCATTTTAAGGGGGGTAGAATGCAACACCCCAAGATTTTATGAAAAATATTCTTTTAATTTCATTGATGTCTTCTATTATACATCACAACAAGTTTAGCATGTACTATACGCAACACCGTATTAGCTTGCAGTATAGGCAACTCTATTCTTGGATCTTGTTACACACAATTTCAAGTTCGTTTTATAATAGTCATTCTACGCAACATTGAGTGTGTGTGTGTGTGTGTATATATATATATATTCAATGTATAAATTAAATATGGTTGGATTATGTTATACGAAACAATGAAAGATTCTTGCACAACACGCAACCCTAACGTGTCTTGCATTACATACAATCACGACCTTCCCCGATAGCGTGTGTTGTACGCAATACCAGGTTTTACTAAACAACGATATATTATTATAATATTATTATGAACTAGCTGTTTTTAATAGTATTAACTAAATTTTGAATTTTATAACATTATTATTCATCTTAGAAATTCTTTAGAACATAGTATAAGAACAAAAAAAAATTTTCCGGTAAAATAGGTATTTTTCAAAAGAATGCAGTTTTACCGCCTTTTAATGGCGCACCCACATTAAATCCAGTTTTTGACATGTTTATAAGTTCAATTTTACAAAATAAAATTATTCTTTGGAATCAGGATAATTTTTTTTACCTTGGATAAATTTTTCATATTATTCTGATAACTTTCATATTTTAATGAATAGTAAAAACACACTATATTTTCATTAAAAACAACATTTTCATCATAATAAATTATGTGGGTAAATTATAATATTGAATGGTTTTAAAGTATAAATAGAATATATATTTTTACCATTTAATATAATGTATGTCACTAGCATTTATTTTACATTAAATTCGTAGGTTAAATCAATTCAATCTTTTGTAATGTTTTAAACAGAAACCCGTTTTCTTTCGACAAAGGGATTAATTTTAATTTAATTTATGAAACTTTTGTATATTGAAATTTGAAAAATGGATTCCATATTTGGAATTATTGGGTCCAAATTATGTTAATAGGCTACTTTTTATTTTTGCAAATTATGAATAGTATCTACGGTAAATTTTATTTACCATAGTTAAAGGTAAATCGGGTAATGAAGGGTAAATATAATATTATAAAATTACCCCAACACATGAAAAAATTCTATTGAATGACTAAAAATCGACCCATATCACCTAAGGGTTGGATTATATTCATTTAATGTTCTTTTCTCCATGAAAATAATTTAATTATTATTAAAACCAAAGAAAGTGACAATATGTCACTCTCTTAAATCTTATAAGTATAATAATTTTAATTTAGTGATAAACTTCATGAAACATCAAACATGTGTAGTCTACAGAAATATCATAAAATTATCTACATCATATAAATTTATTTATAATTTTTAGGGAATAAATAATTGTCATTAATTGTGACACAATAGTGATGCAGAAATTGTTTATCTAGTGAAAAATCAAGAATATTGTTTTTATTAAACTAATAATGACCATAAAAGGCACAAAAACCTGACCAAAACATATTTTTCATGTAAATGTAAACCATAATCATCCAATGGTCAAATATGTGACCATTTGGAGCCTTATAAAAGTGATTATGAAACTTATATTATTTTATTTTAAATGATGGCAAAGTTGTCACCTTCATAATTTAATAAATATAACAATTTAAATATTATGATTTTAAGATGATATATTCGATTAAAAGTATCATTTGGAAATTTAATAGATTTATCTTCATCATAGGAATTTATTTTTAATTTTTATGCAATAAATACGTATATTAAATAATTATACAAAAACTGATGTAGAAATTATTTTATTAATAGATAAACCAAATAAATGGTATTAAAAATAATAAAATAAAAATTATATGAACTATTTAATGTTATCCAATAATTTTATAGATACATATGACCTTTTATGAATCTATTATACATTTTAGTTCCAACATATCTTCTGTATATATTTTATTTAAATTCAAATAAATGAATAGTGTCAAAAATGACACTATTGTTATTTTATAAAAATAACATATTATAACATTGTTTAAAAATCACAAACATATTTAAAAATTATAAATTTAAAGTTATATGGTATAAAATGATATAAAGTATCCAATTATGGACAATTCTCAACAAATAAGTAATTTTTTGTTATAATTTTAAATTTAGAATTTTATTACCATAAATAAAATTAAATTGATAAAATAAGGATAAATCTAGTTGATAATGTTTAAAATAAATTCCTAACATGTCTAAATTTGATTGGATGATGAGATTAAAACCCTATACCATATAAGATTTGGATATGTGTCATTTTTGGAGGTTTTTAAGTGGGGTCAGATTTATTATAAATTAATATTTTTAAGAATTCCAAAGGTGCCCCTCTCCTCCCTTATAAAAGGGCACCTCCTCCATATCCTCCTCACACCAATTTGAACCTTCATGATCAGCCAAACCCTGACCATTTCACTTCCACACTACATTATATACATCCTAGAGGTCCTGTTCTTCTTCAAAAACCAATTTTAGTGCCCTAAGAGGAGGTCTCAAAGAGGCGCTTCAATGAAGAGGTAATGTCTGTTACCGATTCTTTCAACTTTATTTCCTCTTCCACTTCTTCTTCTTAGGTTTTTTCATTATGAAGTAATAACATCAGTATAACTAATATACTTACATGTTATTATATGTATGAAACAACCCTATTTCACCATCTATCCATCCTACGAAAAAATAAATCACCGTGCGTGCGTACGTACGGAATACCGTCTCCACGTCGTGGTATAATCTATTTTCCACCACCACCTTCCATGGATGGGAATAATGGTGTAAATAATAACTATATATGATTATTATAATGTGATATTGATTCTATAGTAGTATACATATATTATAATAAAATCCCACGATCATGAGAACGATATCATCGCTCATGCGTACGTACAGAATACCGTCTCCAAGACGCGATGCGATTCATTATCAATGATTAACCATTCATAAATGATTATAAAGAATATATAATAAGTATTAATGAAATATATGACATAATAATGATACTGAATTTATGTATATATATATGTATGTCATCCAATTAATTCAATTCAATTCAATGAGGAAACGAAAACAACGTTCATGCGTACCTACGGCCTACCGTCTCCATGAACGGTGTATTTCTTTCCATTTATCGATCTATTATATATATGTATATTCTGAATATATTTTATATATAAATCAAGTTTTACATTCTGGATTTAATTAATCATGATCTAACTAATCATATGAATAATTACAAGTCAAAACACGGACGACAAATGAAACGATTTTACACAAAACGCTCTTTAACATGGAATTCACAAATGAACGGGTAATATAAAGTCATAAGTGAACCATATATGATATAATAACAATTAATATGATTCTGTAATAAGTCAATAACATTATTTAAATCATTATACTGGAGGTTCGGACACTTACGAAGCAAATCAGACCTAAGGTAAGGGATAATTTTGCAAATCTCATTTTTATCCAAGATTTCTTATTCGTAAGTATTTACTTGGGATATTTCTATCATGTCCATGTTTTATAGAAGTTTTTTCATGTATTTATAATGTTTTTTTTGCCCATTTTTGACTTTTACTACATGGTATGTATGGAATCATTCTCTTATTTTTGTTAAGAGATACTTTTTTGACTTTTCTGACAAAAGTACGAGGAGAATGTAATTTTTAACATATATGGCGTGAACGTATTTTTATGGTTTTATAAAGCCTTGTTTTAATGAAGATTTCTCAAAAAGATTTCATGACTATTTTCAACAAAATACTTTTCTTTTAAAATTTCATGTCATATTGTGAAAAGAAAATGATTTTGAAGAAAAAAGGATATTTTCCTCAAGAATTCATTTCAAGTGTTTTATCAAAACAATTTTTCATCTAATATGACATTATTTAATAAGTTTATGTGTTAGGTATAATGTATCTAGGATTTACATGGTTTCACTTCTCTTATTATGAAATTATATCCATTTTTTTATATGGATTATGTGATGATGGTATGATGTTTATGAAATCCATTTTATTTTTTGGGTTTTTATGAATGATGTATGTTTATTTTGTGGAACAAGTAAGAATGATTTCATTATGAGATGGGTGGGACCTATATCTCCCTCCAATGCATTGGGTAAAGATTTTATTTCTCATGAGATAGACATGGCTGGAACGGTAAGTTAATTCGGTTCAGTGTTACAGGACAGACACGAGGAGTGAACTCGATTCAGAATGGGACTTTGTCCGCTAAGATGGGCTTGGTAGTAATTCCTTGGATACTATAGAAATCATTACATGTGATTAATGGATTCCACAATTACATGTTTTATTCCCATGATATTTTATCATACTTAGTGTTTCTTTATGATCTATGCCATACATACTTCCATGTTTTATGTCATTGCTCAAGAATTT
Organism: Viscum album; assembly: GCA_963277665.1. Classification (NCBI taxonomy): domain Eukaryota; kingdom Viridiplantae; phylum Streptophyta; class Magnoliopsida; order Santalales; family Viscaceae; genus Viscum; species Viscum album. The sequence goes on from OY728120.1 coordinate 1,669,609,582, forward strand.
GATGTTTAAACATTAAGTTCATGTTTTTATGTTCAAATGTATATGGTATGTTTTATTTTATCCATGATTACCCTTACTGAGCATTTGGGATCACTCTTTTTATGTTTTCTTTTCCCCAGGATATAAATGAAGGTTTTAGGTAAGAAAAAAAGGGGAAGATCTTTATGGGAGATGTTGAAGATCTTTCACCATGATTAGAAGATTATGTTCCAAGTTTCCAAAGACAGTAAACTATTACGGTCCTTGTGTGTCTGTTTTTGTTATATATTAGGTATTCCGTAAAAGTAATGTAATGTTCATGTACGTCAAGCTTCGGGTCTCTACAGATGTTACCCAAGTTATACCTTTGTTCAAACTGGATCAACCCCACACCCCAAAATCCCTATAAAGGATTCTAAATCAAACACATCTAGGTTCTAGAATGAGATTAACGAATATTCTAAGCCACCAAAAAGGGCCTACAATATTATGTCAGATATGATGATGGTAAAGGGACTAAATGGGGGTGGATGGTCCATTATCAAAACTATCAGAGTTATTAAATATTAATTTTAGAATTTTTTGGTTTAACATTATTATATTATAATTTATTAAGATAATAGGATTAATCAATATGTGAAGAGTGTATGAAGAAAATTAGAGAGAAGAATACGAGGAATTTTTATACTGGTTCAGTCTAATTGACATAGTCTATTCTTTACACCCCAACCAACAGAGTTTGGAACCTACTATGACATAGATATATACATTTACATAGGATAATTCTAAAACCATAAAATTTACAGAGGTTGAATGATAGACCAAGACTTTGGGAGGAGTAGCCTCAAACCAACCCACATAGAATTTTTCAGGAGTGGATAGAAACCTAAGAAATCTACAAGGAGTGGCCAAAATATAAGTGTATTTCCTTTTCTTTTGGAAAAAATAAGCAAGTAAATTTCATTTAGTGACATACCACAACCAAGTGATACTTTTTGTTGGTGGTATAACCTATTTTTTGAATTATACAGTGGACGAAAGGTCCACCCAACATAGAAGAATAAACAAAACAAATATAAAACCACGGAAGAGTTGTAGAAAGTATGTTGTAGATGAAATAGTTGATGCAAACCCTTATAATGGATGTCAATGATGATTTCTGGGCAGTCCACCAAAGGTATATTACACCTCTTCCATTTTAATGAATTTGAATTAGATTTGTTCCTCCCTTGAGAGTTCATCCCAAATGATGTAAATAGTATAGTAAAGGATCACATAATTGATGTAAGAGTATGAACATATGATATCTCCTATTATCATCATGAAATATCCTTTATGTTCTAATAATACTTGAGTCCTTTAAATACAAATTCATTAAGACTACACACTCTAGGAAATAGTTAGAAAAATAAAAGAGATGGAACTAGGTTATCATATATATATATATATATATATTACTGTTTCATCATTATCGAACAACTCAAGAATGATATTTACAAAATGGAAAATAATTAAAACTAATTTTAAATCACATATCAAATAATTTTAATCATCTCTATAATAATAGTTCAATGAAAGATCCCATGAAAATAGAAATATTGAATTTGAAATATGAAATTCAAAATGTACCTTTTTAAAATTAATGTTAAACATGTAGAAAAATTAAAAAATTAATAAAACCCCATTAAAAAAATAATAAAAATGTTTAATGATTATAATATAATATAATATTAATTTAGAATCAAAAAAATCATAGAAAATAATAAAAATTATTTTTTTGTTTCCTGTTGTATATCCCCTACATGATTCTAAACCACACATTGATATTCATAAAAAAAAATTAAATTAATGGGAAACACATCCCACAGGTTTTAAATAATAAATTTGAATTTATAAATCCATTAAAATAATTTAAAAATAATAAATAAACATGTAGTGAATCAGAATATAAAATAAAATGTAAAATAGAGTGTACTATTTTATAGGATTTTCAATAACCTACATATCCATATTCATGTTAGTGAATTTCAAAGTAGTTGTTTTTCTCTATTTAGGATAATTAACCCCATAAGGGAATTGAAATTTGGAATTAAAGTATGTGAATTTATTATATAGGAAATTTTATCACATATCTATATTTCTTTGGTAATTGAATTTCTCACGTAATAAATTATGGAAAATAATAAACAGATTAATTTCTTAAAATTCATACCTTAATAGGAAATATTGAAATAATCAATTATATTTGGGTCCTTCTAAATTATATTTATAATATTAAATTATATTTATAAAGAATCAATAACCGCCTTAATCTAACAATTATATCTAATGTAATGAAAAAAATTAAAAGAAAAAAAGTTCTGGAAAATGGAAAAAATAGGATTGAAAATATTTAATAACTTCTTTGAAAATTTCATACATGATTTATATTGAATCATAACATCATTTATTCAAATTAAATATATATTATCCTCCTAACTTTAAAAAAATTAATAAATCAATTTGGAGTTCTTTACCTCAATATATGGTCAAAATAAAGAGTGAGCTAGATTCCACAAATCAGCTACATGGATTTCAAAATTGGACATGTAAATTCTGATTTTTCTACATGGTTAACAACTTGGATAAATGGAATACAATAAATTTTTAAAATGGAAACTGTAATCCATATATACATGATATATTAAGGTCCTAAATTATTTTTTCATCCCATGAAATCAAGACAATACTTATGGAACATGTTATAAAAAATCAAAATATGAAATCTAAATAACATTTAAGTAATGATATACTATGATTTTATCAACATTAAAATAGTTTAATCTATAAATAATTCTAACTATTAGTAAATTTTAGTGAAATTAAAAAAATAAAAAAAATTAATTTTCAAAACATAAATTGTTTGAAGGAGCCACTAAACATTATCCCCATATTTTGATAATTACAAAACCAATTATAAATTAAAAAAATCTCCCTTTTTTTGAAAAAATCAAAAAGACAGTATAAATATATATATATATATATATATATATATATATATTGATTGTAATTCATAATGTTATTACATAAATACATATATAAATATTTAACATGCCAATTTTAAAATATTTATCATGGATACAAGGCAATGATATCAACTTTAAAACATGGAATTAAATATAGTGAGAAGAATCTTGAAATAGTTATTGTCTACAAATAATAATGATAGATTCTTGAAAACATAACACTATGAAGCACATGTTATTAATGGTGAATATTTCCCTAAATTTAATATAATGTTAGATATTAAAATATTTCAACATAAATTTATTCTTTAATCCAAGAAAATAATTCTACATGAAAAATATTAGAGAAAAAATTTAAATATTCCCAGTATCTCAACAAATCGAAACACAATATAGAGGGTACATTCCCTTCAACTAATAATTGAAGTATATATTGTAGATTCCTGAAAAAATAAATCATTCTCAAATAATTTTTTCCACCAATTCTATTTTGGGACCAATTGGGTTAGTAGTATACTTTTTTGGTACCCAATAAGATTTTAGATAATTACTATAAGTTACATGGGAAGATATATTCTTAGAGATAGAAACTTTATTAAAACCGAGAGATTGAGGGATCCTAAGCGAACATTATTCAATATTATTACCTTATTACTAACATTTAAAATAACAAATTTTGAAACCTTCACTGTATAACTTTTATGAAAAGTTCCCTAATATATCCTAGGAATTGGATCATTATAACCAAAAATAAATTTATCTCTATTCAATTTCCCATAACTACCATATTATCATATTTTTATTTTCCTTGAACAAAGTTATATATATTATATTTTAAATTCTGAATTTCATTTTTCATGTTAACATTCTCTATCTGAATAATCTCAATCTCTTCAAAGACATTATCATTAGTAGATGAAGAAGAATTTTTCAAACTGTGATTTTCTATTTCAATATTAAAAAATATAATTTTCCAGAATATTATTTTTCTCCTTTTAGTTATCAAACTCAATAATATAACTATTCGACTTTTCATTTTATAAAATAATTTTTTTTCTTTAGAAACATTATTATGTTTCATAGTAATATTTTCTTAATTTTCAGAAACATTTTAAATTTCCACTTGAAATTTATCACACAAACCACCTAATTCATTAACGTTAGAATTTTTGTGATTAGAACTAGAAGATGATTCAAAATAAGAATCTAAATTTGAATAATTGCAAACCTTTTCTAAAGAATATGTTAAAAATAATTTAGTAGTATTTACCATATCATTAAGAGGATCTATTACATTAGGATAATTTCCCATGAGATCAGGGTTACTTGTCTCTTTTTTAGTTCTATATTTTTCATTAGTATAATATTATTTAGTGAATATCCAACCAGCATGTTAATCACATCTTATTTAGTTTTTACTTCTTTTTTTTTATTTTATTTTTCCAAATTTAGACACTGATATTTTGAATGTCATAGTTTCCATCATTCATAACAAATAATAGTTGATCTACCTTTCTAACATTTTTTATTTGAAATACATATTGTATAATTTTATTTCCCCTTAAACCTTTTTGGTTGTATGGTTTTTCTTTAAGAGATATTGAATTCATTTACTAACACAGCATTGATCATCATATTTCTTAGAACTAGAAGATTATGAGGAATCAATATAAGAGTTATAATAAACAGATTAAGATTTAAAATTAAATTTCTTTAATTTTCCGGATGAATCAAGGTCATTGATCTTCTATTTAATCTTATATTGTAATATATATCCATTCAACTCATCTAGATAATATTCTGAAAAATAATTTCTTTCTTAAATCTATAAATTCCCTGAATATCAATTCATTGGTATGGATTTACGTATTATTTCAATCAATCCATCATTCATCAAGGTTTTCCCAAGTTTGATAATGTTTTTGATAATGTTTTTAACTATTTTAAAACCTCATTAAAACTTTCATGATCAGAAATTCAATATTCTTGAAATCTATCCCTAAGATTTCCATGTTTACATTTGTTCAATTTCTTCATTCCTTGATTAGTGTATTTTAAAATCCTCCAAATATCATAATCAGATTTAAAAGAAGATATATGACTATAAACATTATTAATAATAGACAAATAAAAATTATTCATGAGTTTTTAATTTGTGACATATTTGGTATCTACATTACCATTTATAGTTTCATGTTCAAATTATGGTATTTTATAAAGTCTATCCCTGATATTCCAATATAAAATTCCAATATTATAAAAAAGTACTTCTATTTTATCTTTTTAATATCAATAATAACTTACATTGAAATGAGGTGGTCTCAATAGATCCAAGAAATAAATCTCTTTTGTTTACACATTGAAATATATAATTACTTAGTCTTCTTAAGAATTAGGATAAAAGTTCTCTCTAATAATCACAGAAATATAATCAATGATAAAAAATAATCTTACAGAAAACAGATTAGAACTAAAGATTCATATAAGGGTATCCATATGATTCTAATTATTGGGTATTAGTGTAGAATTATCAAAAAATATAAATATCCCATAAGGAATATACCTTTAATACCAATTATTAGGTCAGGAATGATGATGGTAGAAATACTAGAGGAGGGTGATGGGACTTTATTAAAAATATAAAATTAATTAATTATTAATTGGGGAATTTTTTGGATCACACTTATTATAAGACTATTTCATAATATAATAATAATATTGGATGTATAAAGAGTGAATAAAGAAAATTAAAGATAATGAAATAATGAATTTTCATACTGGTTTAGTATAATCGACTTAGTATAGTCTTCACACCCCAACCGATTAAGTTTAGTACCCACTATGAATGATAATGAGAGACTTCAATACTGGGGAAATATGATCACACAACTTTTACAAAGGATAAATCCCAACTCATAAATCACTTATCCATGAGGATGGGAGTGGTGGTTGGTGAGTCTTTTTTGGTAAGGCCTTATTGAGTAAATTCATGTGTGTTCAGGTTATTCATAGTTTTGGTTGATATAGTTGGGTGTCTATTGATTTATTTTCAAATCATAAGGAATCCTTGGTGGTGTAGTCATGGTGGACTTGTTGAGTTCAATGCTTGATTTTAGATTAAAGGGAATTATTCTGGTGGGGAGTGAACTATAGGACATTGGGGGTGAGGGTTCACATTTTAAGTGCCTCACTATGTTTGGGTATTTCATTCACGGTGAGTTGAGAAGGATCAGAAGTTGGTGTTTGGTGTTGGTGATATAGTGTGATCATTTTGGAGAGGTCCTTATATAGAATTCAGTAACAGGTCGTAGTATTGTTCATGATGTTTTCATTTTGGTTGAGGAAGATTATAAGGATACTTCTATGGCATGGAGTATCAAATCGATTGTAGTTGAATACCCATTATGTTACGAATGTAATGGGCACTATGACCCCAATCAGCGAATAATCATGGTTTGGTTGGAAGCACGGATGTTTAAGGTGAATCTTGGTAAATGGTTAATCCCTAAGATTTCATGGGGGAAAGAAGCATTTATGGTGGGGATATTTTCATGAACTATATTATGATAGTTTGAGAAAAACAAGGTAAATTTGAATTTTTTTCTCTTAGGTGGTGTTCAAGGGGGGAAATGGTAATTTCTAATCTTCATGATAACTTGAATATTTTTTATGAACACATTGTTTGTCCCAGAATAGTGTGTTCACCCTAGGAATGGAGTTTTTTGGAATTCCGAGCCATTTGAATTTTTATGAAATATTAAATATGTCATTAATTAAATATTATAAATTTTTTCATGTTTTGTGTGTATTATTTCTTATTTTTAGATAATAATATTGAAATTATAACTCTATAGTTGTGTCTAGAATGGGGGTTTTCCCTAAAAGAGGCATATCCTTGCATCGGGTGTCGAACCTACTCTCAAGTCCCTTTTTCATTTTCTTTTTCAATTCTCATTTTTTTATTTTCACCATATTCCAATTTTCATTTCTTTTAATCACATTTATTCTAGGATAAAAAACCATTTTTTATTCCATTTTTCATTAATGAGAGAGCAGAGGGAGAGGGAGAGGGAAATAAAAGAGAGATTGAAGAGCGATGTGCCATCTTGGAGCTCGAGAGGAGAAGGATCATTATGTGGAAGTTATGGGTTGTATATCAGATTGAAGAATTAATGGTCTACAGTTGGAGTTAAATCCTTTTAATATTTCCAAGATAAAAAATGATATATATTTGATATATAAGTTCAATTTTTTGGTTTTTTGGGAATCCTAGAGGGTCAATCTGGTGATTTTTGGGGAATATAAGGGAATTTTGGGAGGTTCACATGGGTTTACTATTTTGGAGTCCCATTCACATGGTGTGTGGATTCTATAAATAACATTGGGTGTTCATATTTTTTATAAAAATTAAATTTTTATATGTACACACTGGGTACTTTAGGTACACACCATGTAGTAGTACATGGCCTTATATCCATGTACTTTGGATGATGGAGTTTTTGGAACTATAAACTGTGTACTCTGCATACATGTCATTTGTTTTTACTTTTCCATATAGATGATCACATTTGAATGTGGATTTTTAGGGACTACACCTCACGTAATCATAGTACATCTCGTTCCATTGTACATGAAAATGTGGTGGAGTGCATGGGATGACACATTTTGTGAGGGGAACAATCATGTAATAGTACATGGAAAAACCCCATGAATTTTGTGTTTATGTACTAGTACATAGGCCGATCCTGAGTATTCCGTGGTCATGTAGTAGTACATGTCCTGGTTCACATTTGATAGTACATTCCATGCACTATTTCCTATTTTGGGTTTTGGGTGTCTTTGTGACATAGATTCTGAATTGGAATTATAAGAAGTCCATTATGATAATATTTGAACACATGTGGTGATGGTGTAATACTTTTCCAATTTAATGGATATATGCAGTTTTTTTTCTGTGTGAGGTTTTTTGGGAGGATTCCTATGAGTTTTTGATTCCAGAATCTTCTTAGAGGTTGGGGAGTGAGTTGTAAGTCTTAGGTGAGGATGTGTGCTTGATAATAACCACGATAGTGTGTGAAAAGTGAGTTCATTTGACATTATTTGGAATCATACCAAGAGTTAGGATCATGTATTTATTGAATAATCTTAATTAGTTTAGTTTCTTATGGTTTAGATATTATTTCTTGTGTTTTATATCATTTGAAGCCTTTAGGATGGGACAACATCATGGTATTTCATGTAAAGCTGGGTGTTATTGTGGACATTTTGAGATAGTTTTGAGGGACCCATTTTGAGTAATTCCCATATAGGCTAGCTAATCTTAAGGATTCCCTTTTGGAAATAGTGGGTCATGCGTCTTTACTTATATGAGGGGTATTTATTGAGGTTTCTCTCCTAGGTAGAGTTATCTCTTGCTTCTATGCTGGGAGGCTGGTTGCAGTTCCTCTTAGTTTAATTCTCCTGAGGTTTTTTTCTCTATAGGATAACCATATATGGTGTCTTTCATGAGTTTTGGTTTAGGAACCATGTATAAATAAACATTATTTATTGTCCTATGAAATGTCCAGTGATGGTTTTAGTGGTTTCAAATGGAGGGGTTGGGTGTTGTCCGAACCTTGTTGTTGAGATCAAGCATTGAGGTTTGAGTTTTTTCTTTTTAGTACTTAATGAGAGAGGAGACCATTGGGATATTAATGGATTGTGTTTTTACTCTAAAATATATATGGTTTCTCTCTATTCTTTCTAGTTATTGTGAGGCGGGTCTAGGGAGTTATGTATGATCTGGATGAGTGTGGCCCCATTTTTAGTTAATCTCTCTATCAAGGAGTAGTGGGCTATAGAGGATTTTAAGCTCTAAGGGCCCAAATTTTTAGTTTTTCGCAAGGTATGGGAACCCAAAGATACTCTGACAATTCTATGAACAAATTTACTTTTGTAGGACTATTGAGACCAGATCAAAACCTATCAAGGTCATCGGGGGGTGGGGGTCCCTACCCCCAGTTCGTATCTTTCCGCTAGAGTCTTAGAGCTCGTTAAATGTGTTTCATGTCTTATATGACTATAATGGGATCATAGGTTAGAACATTAATTCACAAACTTGTGTTGGACATTTTATCTCCTTATTAATCAGGAAGAGACAATAGATGTTGTGGCTACGTTTTCCACGGTTTGTAATTCCTCTGGATTAGGATAGAGAGGTTATAGATTTACCGTGGGTATCAAAATAGAACATAAAGTTTTCTTCTTTTGTTTTATTTTTCCATTTATTTTATTTTCTATAGTTTATTTATCTTTATGTCAATAGTACTCATTCCCCTTGGTTGGTCATATAAAATTTTTCATTCACATGTTATGACAATAGATGTTTTGAGAATTATTGGTGGTGGCCTACTATGATTTTTTTCTAACCCCCTATACATCCACCTCAGTGTACATGTATAAAATACGTTATGTTTAGTTTTAACAAAGTATTTCATGGACCAGGAATAGGCCTATTGTATAATTATGGGTACTGTTTTCTTTTATGGAGTAGGGGGGTCAATGTTGTACCGGTTCAACAGTCATGAAGATTAGATTTGGGGTTTGACATGGAGTTTAATTATTTAATTATTTATTCATTTTAATTTATTTTATTTTGTATATGTAGTCATCCCTTTTATTTAATAATACATGTATTCTTATCCATTTATTCTATATGAAACATTTCATCTATTGTAATTGTCTTCTATTTATTCATTTATTTATTCCAACTCTTTTGTTCACTAATGTATATGTGTTTATTTTATTTCCTCCATTATTTCACACTGATCGGAGGGGATAGTCTCCCCACATTGTCCTTTTATTCACTCTCCTCTAGTTGACAACCTTTGACATAGTGGGAGTCATGCTTGAGGATATGTTTGAAGCTGTATTGGGTGACAAGTTGGTTCGTACTAGGATAATTTGTGGCATTAGTCCCAACATGTATATCACAATAGTAGAAGAAAAATATATATCATTTAATAACTATCACATATAATGGAATAATGTTCAAGAAATATCATATAGTATATAATAGTTATACATATGACATGTGATTCTACATGCGTATTCATAATGCATCAATACACCCAAATACTTTTAAAAATTAAGGTAATCCAATAATCAGTAACTCATAGGTTCATTAGAAATGAGTTTTATAGGAACATGGAATCTCCCATTCCCTTGTTCCACACATACTATCACATTTATAGCATAAACCTAAAGGAAAATAATAATTGAACCTCAGTATCTGAAACCATTTTGTAATAACCCAACTGAATTTTCCATAATAAAACCTGAGTGGAGACTCTACAAGACCCCATATGCACCGCAATTACACAAGAGGCTTCGCATTTGAGGTGGGGGTCTATGGGTTAAATGGAAACACTGTACCAATTCTAGTATTATCGACATGAAATATATATAATAAATTATAAAAATTCATAATATCAGAACATAAGATATGAAAACATGGTGTAGAATCAAATTTCACCCTTGTTAAACATGTATAATGAACCAGGATCCCAATGTGGCATGAAAAACCGGATCATAGAAGGTGTCAGAAAAAAAAATGTATAATTCCCCCCAGATTCCATCCCAAATACTTTTACTCTATCTACACTCCTCATCTCAACTATTTTTAGTGGTCCCCTATAGGTTTTCTTGATCACCAATCCTAAAGTTTGCATGCACATCAAGATTTCAATATTGGGTGTGAGTAATAAACCATAGTAAGACACCACCAATTCGTCCTTAATATAAGTTCACATGTATAAAATTTGTATTCCATGATAAATTTTAATAAGAAGGAAATAAATAACAAACATATTAACAGTTTTTTATTAATAAAGCCACCATGATCTGTTGGGACCATGTTGGATGGAGAAGGAAGTTAGAAGAGTATGGTTTTTGCAGAATGGTGTCCTTCGTTGTGAAAAGATTATAAATCAATTCAATTTGTAAAAGCCTTGATAACTATGAAGATGATTTTATGATTTGTACTTCACAAATATCATAAGTTGGGATAACTTGTTATGCAACCCATATGAAGGATATGGGGAGTAAAGAAGTGTTTTTGGAAAAGGAAAGAAGGTGGTGCAAAGTTCAAAAAGTGGCGCGCAAGTGTATGTTGCACGCAAGTAATATTTCAGGATCATTACATCAAAATATTACAAAGGCAAGAACGTGGTGAGCAAGTCAAAAAGTGGCGCACAAGTATAAGTGGAGCGCAAGTGTATGTTGTGCTCAAGTTATTTTTCAACATCATCATATCAAAATATGACAAAGGAAAGAAAGTGGTGTGCTAGTACTAGCGGGGTGCGCAAGTAGTGGAGCGGTGCACAAGTGAGGGAGCAACACACAAGTGTCGGAGGAACATGAATGTATGAACGTTGCACAAGTGTATGTGGTGCACAAGTTGCCCAAATGCCTATAAATAGACGAATAGCCTCCTCCTTTTTCAATGATCAACACTTAAGTGAAAATTTTATCTCTGAGAACCTAAGTAGAAAAAATTGGCACGCAAGCTAAAGTGGTGGTCAATATAAGATTTATTTATAAGTCACACTAGTAGGGAGGCACACAAGAAGCGTGGTGCGCAAGTAGAGTGGCACGTAAGCAGAAATGGCATGCAAGTTATAAGAGGCATGCAAGCAGGGAGTTGTGTTCAAGAAGTATGCTTTGTATAAGACAAAAAGTTGAGAGAATGTTGTGAGCTATGCACAATAGTGGTATAAAAGTACTTAGTGTTGCACAAGCAGGTACGCACGCAAGGTGAGTGGTGCACAAACAGGTGGCATGCAAGCAGTGAGGCACGTAAGTAGGGTGTGGCGCACAAGCTGTTTTCACCAGGTTGTTCTTACCAGCTTCTGGGTATGAATGTGAAGAATTGTTTTGAATGATTTGATTTTTTTAAGTTTATTAAGAAGTATGGAATCATTACATTACCCTATATGTGTTACGAGGGAGAACACACAATATTGAATGGTTTTCAAGGTGCTACACGAGTGTAAGAGAATATCCTACTTATTGTATTTCACATCAAAGGATTGATTTCCAGTGGATTTTGTGGTACTGGATTGTTTCTGTACCATACCAAGGACGTAGCTACTCTTGATGAGTAATGAACCATATAAAATCCTGTGTTCCAATGGTTGTGTGTGTTCATCAGGGAAGAAACTCATTAACAGGAGGTGAAGGTTGTTTCAAAAAGAAGGAAACATAAAAAAGAAAATGATTTACTGATTCACCCCCTCCCCCTCTCAGTGATACATGGATCCTGACTGGGAACTTCAATTGGTATCAGAGGCTGGTTCACTTAATTTGTTCTTTGATAAAGTTTTGAAGAAATGTTGTGATGGAAAATCTTAATTGCGTGAACAGTAAGGGGATTCCAATATTTTATGGACGGAGTTATCATATATTGAAATAAGGAACGATGCCTTATCTTATATCTATTGGGTATGAATTTCATGAATGTACAACTAATGGATTTCCTCATATTGATGACAGGATTCATCTTACACCTGCTGATAAGAAGAATCTTGAGAATGATAGAAGAGATAAAAATGCATTACTCTCATATCTTTCTATGAGTGAGTTTATAAGAGTGAAATGTGTCACTACAGCTAATGGAATCTAGGATAAACTAAAAAACATCTATGAAGTAAATAAAAAATTGAATAAGGAGAAACTAAAAATTTGGTGGCTGAAGTATACAGACTTCAAAATGGGAGAATCTAAATCTGTTGGGGGCTTCTTTACCGGGATAAAACAGATTTTTAGTACAATATAATGTCTTGGTGAAACATTGGAGGATTATACAATTGTCCAAAAGATATTGAGAATTATGCCCGACATGTTTGATGCCAAAGTGTCTTCATTAGAAGATAGAGACCCAGAAACATTATCTTTGGATGATTTTCATAGCACTCATATTACTTATGAAATTATATTGGAGAAGATTATAAAGAGAAAAACAAAAAGTTGATAGAGAAATGTCATTCATTGATGAAAAGAGATAGAATTAAAATAAGACTCTTATTGTAGATGATGTTGGTGAATCCGATTCTGAAGATAAGGTATGTAAAAATTTTGATGAAATTTTATCCTTGATTTCTAAAAATGTGAAAAGTGGTATAGGGAAATACAAGGGTAAAATTACCTTGAAATGTTTTGAGTGTGTATTCATTGGTCACTTTGCGGCTAACTATCCTCAAATGAATAAAGAAGAAGAAATTGATGATGATGACAGAAGGCCAAGAAGGTCATGGATGAATCAAGCTGAAAAAGATAATTATTTTTCAAAGAGGAAGGATAAAATTTTTTTCAAATAAAAAATAAGAATCTTTTTTATCTAAAGATAAAGATGAAGAAGATAGTGAAGATGAATCCTAGAAATCATTTTCTGAAAAAACTAGGGAGAATACCTTTATTGCAACAGTTAATAATTAAGATTACAGGAGACACAATTCGAAAGAAGAAGAAACTCAACAAGAATATCATTAGAAAGAAGAGTTGAAAGAATGCTTTAGGATGATCAGAAGGCTTCGGAAGGAAAACAAGAAGTTGATAAATGAAAATTCTACATTAAAAAATCATGAAAGTTCTCCTCATGAGAAAATCAAGATTGAAAAGGAGATTGATGATCTGAATAATTCTCTTGATAATGCCAAGAATCTTATTGATCATCTTGATGTAATGTTGAAGGAAAAATAAGAAGAGTTAGAACTTATCCAACAGAAACATTAAAATTTTAATGAAATAATTATCAGTTTCAAACAATCTATCTCCAAAGTTGGTGAATGTTCTAGTAAAAATGAATCAAAGGAGGATCCACAGAAGTTACCTTCAAAGGTTGAGAGGAAATACATAACTGGTTCTGATAAGATCATATATGGAAAGACTATGTATGTGGTCAAAGTCAGCATTGCTGAAAAGTCAGAATTACATAAAAATCTTGAGTCCAGAAAGATTTTTAATACTTCTGGTACTGATAAGTATGAACAAAAATCTAAGCTGAAGAAAAAAGTTACGACTGAAAACATGATGGTTGACAGTCAATATAGTTCTATTAAGAATTTTGTTGAGAATCATGTTCACATCTCTAGTCAGTGTAGAAGTTTCAAAGGGAAATATTCATTCCATGGTTACTGCTAGTATTGTGGTGGATTCAGACACACTGAAAACATGTGTTGGTTCAATCAACTACATTACGTATATTTCACAAGTTATGGAAGACAATGTTTGAGGGGGAGTCAATCCTCTCAAAAAGAGAAGTACAAGAAGGAAGTTCAGAAGAAATATGAGAAGGTTGGTGTGAAAGTTGAAAACAAGTTCCAACCATTGAAAAATATTTGTGAAATATGTGAACAGCCTAGACATCTTTCTAAGGGATGTATTGTTTTGTTTCCAGCACAACAAAATGTTCTTAACAAAACTCAAAAGCTCGAGTGAAGAGTGAAAAAGGAGAACAAAAATCTCTTGTTGTTGAAACTACCTTGAAAGCTACAAAAGGAGAACATCCAAGGATTCTTGATAGTAGGTGTTCTTCTTATATGTTAGGAGACATGATGTTTCTGAAGAATTAGATGGATTTAAAAGAACGAACAATTATATTTGGAAATGATGAGTCTCTGAGTATCAAAGGTGTTGGATCAGCCGTCATAGGGAAAGAAAAAATTAAATCTAGGAAAACGTTATATATTGATGGGTTGAAACATAATCTGCTGAGAGTTTAAAAAATATTTGATGAGGGAAAAAATTTATCTTTATAAAATATGGGTTTGTTGTGAAAAGTAAAAATAATGGAAATGTAGATACAAGAGGCCAACATACAAAAGGGAACTTTTTCCAAGTTGTTGAAGTACAAAACTATTGTTACATGGGCGTGGTGGATGAAAATAAGCAATAGCATAAAGGTATGGGACATATATGTTAGAGAAACATGTGAAAATTATCAATTCAATATAGTTTATGAGATATTCCGGATTTATCAAGAAGAAGAGATTGGTGCTGCACTATTTCTGAAAATGGAATATTACAAATTCTATACATAAGAGAGTAGATATTTGTTCAAAACAACCCTTGGAACATATACATTTTTATATTTTTGGACCAATGAACAAGAAATCAAAAAATGGGGATAATTACTTCATTACATTCATTGATGGCTTTACTCGCATTACTTGTGTTATGTACATGAGAGAAAAGTCATATGGTCTGAAAATTTTTAAGTGTTTAAGGAGGAAAGAAGAGAAGGAATGTGAGTATTTAGTGAAGAAGATGAGAACTGATAATGGTGGTGAATATAAGAATTAAGAGATTAAAAGTTATCTCGAGAAACATGAAATTCAGCATGACATCAGTTCACCATACACACCTCAACAAAATGGAGTTCCTGAAAGAAAGAATCGAAGTCTGGTTGAAATGGTGAGAACTATGTTACTTGAACATTGTCTTTCTCATTATTTTTGGAGACAATCCATGAGAAATACTATGTATATTCCAAACCAATGTTTCTATAGTCCAAACTCAGATATAACTCCATACAAAATGTTCCATTAAAAAACTCCATGTCTGAAATAATTATGAGTTTTTGGGAGTCCATGCATTGTAAATAAGAAAGGTGCAAACTGTAGAAAGTTTGAGAAAAGAGGAGATGATGGAATATTTCTTGTCTATTCTCTAGAAGTAATAGGATATATATGTCTCAACAAAGAAACAGAAAAAATTATTGATTCTTCAGATGTAATGTTGTTGAAAATGTTGATAAAGAGAGGTCGTCATATGTTTACATGGATGTTGAGCAGGATAGAGAAGATTTTGTTAATGAATCTTATAATATTGTAGACTTTGTTAATCCTACTCAAGAAGAGGAATCTAACTCCGAAATATCTATGGATGAGTATGAAGTTTAAGCAATTAATCCTAGGCTGTGGAAATAAGTGGAGGATCAAAATAATATTGGAGATCATCATCAGAGGGTTTAAACAAGAAGAAAAACGAATGCTATAACACGTACTAATCTATATTCGAAAGTTAATTTGAATGATGTAAATGAATCATTTGAGCATCCAGAATGATTTCATGCAATGAATGAAGATCTTGATCAGATAGAGAAGAATGATAGTTGGGAATTTGTACCCAAGACAGACAACAAGAACATTATTTTTACAAAGTGGGTTTTCCGGAACAAGATGAATGATGAAGGTAAAGTAACAAGAAACAAAGAAATATTGGTTTTCAAAGGGTATTCACAAATTGAAGGCATTGATTTTGATGAATCCTTTTCCCTAGTGGCTATATTGGAAAAAATCAGAATATTTTTTTCTGTTGTTACACAATGACATTGAAAAATGGTTCATATGGATGTGAAGTTCACATTTCTAAATAGAAATCTTGATGAGGAAGTTTACATTGAACAACCTTGTGGATTTATTTTTGGGAAAGATTAATGTTATGTGTGTAAGATGAAAAAATCCTTTTATGGGATAAAACAAGCTCCAAAGGCATGGTATTCCAAACTTGATACTTACATAAGGAAGATGAGTTTGAAGAAATGAAGAGTTGAAAACAATATTTACGTCAATGAATGTCAGGATTCTTCTCTCATTGTAATTGTCTATGTTGATGAAATTATCTTTATTGGAAATTATGAAAGATCTTGTGAATGATGTTTGGAAGAGATGAAGAAGTTGATTGAGATGTCCATGTTGGGAGAAATGAAATACTTTCATGGGTTAAAAATATTACAGAAGAAGAATCAAATTTTTCTTTCTCAAGATAAGTATGCTAAGGAAATTATAAAGAAGTTTCGCATGGAAAATTAAAATCTTGTTTCCTCACCAATTTCAATGGGAACCAAGTTGTATAAAGATGGAGAAGGCATGAAAATTGATCAGAAAGAGTTTTGAAAGCTGATTGGAAGTTTATAACATTTTACTTCCTCAAGACCCGACATTGTCTATGATGTTACCTCATGTGAAAGGTTTCAGAGTGCTCCTAAAGAATCACATTTAATTGATGGAAATATGACTCTCAGATATATCAAAGGCACAAAAAATTATGGAATCAGGTATGATGGTGTAAAAAATATTGATTAGTTAGGGTATTTAGATGATGATTGGGAATGAAATGTTGATGATAGAAGATCCACATATGGTTGAGTTTTCTTTCTGGGGAAAGGATCTGTTAGTTGGCATACAAAGAAATAGAATTCAATGTCCCTTAGCATGGATGATGTTAAGTATTTCGCTTCCACTCAAGATACTACCCAACTTATGTTGATGAAGACTCAGTTGGAAGATCTACTTATTGTTGTGAAGCTACCCTTACTCTTGGGATGTGATAATCAGAGTGCAATAAATATTTCAAGGAACCCAGTACAACATTATCATTCAAAACACATTGACATAAAGTACCACTTCGTTGAACAGTAGGTAGAGAAGAATGAATTGAAGTTGGAGTATGTTCCTACATCGGAACAAGTTGCTGACATATTTACAAAACCATTTCTGAAGAAACTATTTACTAAATTGTGGTTGAACATGGGTGTCCAACCTCCTTCAAATCTAGGTTGAGGTACGTGTGTCTGTCCCCTCTATCATCTTACCTTTGTATTGTGATTTCAAGGGGGAGAATTGTTCCATAAATCTATGGTTATAGAATCATGTATAAAGGGGGAGTTTTGGGTATGTTTTGAGTCCAGCATATATGTGTATTGTGAGTCAATCATGTATGTGTGTGAACTATTATAACTGTTTGTTGGAGTGGTTATAGGACAAAATGTTTTAGTTTTCCAAGAAAATTGAATTAGTGAATAATGCTGAGGTAGAATCTTGGAAGATGTTCTGAAGAAGGCTGAGGAGATATGATCATGAAATTTCTTAGTCACTATTTGTAGACAACATGGTTTTGGCTGTCAATAATTCTTGTTTCCTACAATGTGTTATCTCATGTAGGCTTTGAATTGTTGATAAATAATCCATTTATTTAGGTTAAAATGTTTAGTGATGTATGAATCTTGGGTAACAACAAAATCCAAAGGGGGATATTGTTGGGACCAATTTGTATGGAGAAGGAAGATTGAAGAGTATAATTTTTGCAGAGTGTTGTCCTTTGTTGTCAAAAGAGTATAAATCAATTAACTATGTAAAACCATGAAAACTATGATGATGGTTTGATGATTTTTATTTCCAAAATATCATAAGTTTGTAAAACTTGTGATGCAAGCCTTTTGAAGGATAGGGGGAGTAACAAAGTGTTTTTGAAAAATCATAGAAGGTGACAAGCTAGTCAAAAAGTTGCACACAAGTGTGGAGTGAAAGTATAAGTGGTGCACAAGTGTATGTTGCGCACAAGTAATATTTCCGAATCATCACATCAAAATCTGAAAATGTAAGAATGTGGCGTGCATGTCCAAAAGTGGCACGCAAGTATGTAGAACAAGTATTAGTGGTAGAGAAGTGTATGTTGCGTGCAAGATATATTTCAACATAATAATATCCAAATATGACAAAGGAAATAATGTTTTGTGCTAGTGCTAGTGTGGCGCCTATGTAGTGGAGCTGTGAACATGTGATTGACTAGCATCCAAGTACTGGAGCAGCGCGCAAGTATGAACGGAGTGCAAGTGTATGTGTCACACAAGTCACCCAAATGCCTATAAATTGAAGACTAGACTCCTCATTTTTCAATTCTCAACACTTAATAAAACATTTGAGGTCTAATCACGCAAGTAGAAAAAATTGGCACGCAAGAAGAAGTTGCATGAAAGTTAAGAGTTATTTATAAGGCGTGGAAGTAGGGAGGCGCGCAAGCAGTGTGGAGCACAAGAAGAAGTGGCGCACAAGTTCTAAGAGGCATGAAAGTAGGGATTTTTGTTCATGAAGTGTGATGTGTATAAACCAAAATGTGGAGAGCAAGTTTTGATCTATGCACAGCAGTGGCACACATGTAGTTAGTGGCACACAAGAAGGTAGGTGTGCAAGCTGAGTGGAGTGCAAAAAGGTGGCATGCAAGAAGGGTGTGGTGCTTAAGCTGTTTTCACCAGGAGGTTATTTCTAGCTTCTGGGTAGGAAAGTGAAGAATAGTTTTGAAATATTTGATTTGTGAAATTTTTTTAAGAAGAACATAATCATTACATTACCATATTTGTGTTAAGAGGGAGCACACACTCTATTGGATTGTTTTCAAAGTGATACACGAGTGTAAGGGAATATCCTACTCATTTTATTCATCGTCAATGGATTTTTTTCTAGTGGATTATGTGGTAATGGATTTTTTCCGTACCATACCATGGACGTCGCTACTCTTGTTGAGTAGTGAACCTTGTAAATCTTATGTTACTATGGTTTTGTGTGTTCAGCATGGAAGAAACTCTTTAACTGGAGGCGAAGGTTGTTTCAAAAATAAGGAACCATAAAAAAGAAATAGATATCACTGATTAACCACCTCCCCCTCTCAGTGATACTTGGATCCTGATCAGGAACTTCATGTGCCCCATCGCCACTATCATTATATACCTACTAGAAGTTTAGTCATGAAGTATGTTGAGAGTTATCAATATATATCTATATGTAAGGTGTAAATTTATCTCATCATTCATAATCTATCATGTCAAATTGATCCACAATTTCATCGCTTCCTGGCTCCATCACGAGCTAGGCCTCAAAATAGATAAACCCATGAGACCCATTAAGAGATGATTATTAAGTCACACCTGAGCTCTAATCAAATTGAGTTTATACACTAAGAACCCCTAGAACAAAATCTAACATAAAAAATCGATTTTTTTGAAATATATTCATGAATATTATAAAAAAAAGTAAATCGTTTTTCACTAATATACATCTAAGAACCCACCAACGATGATATATTTCAGATTGATCAAAATAATGTTACCAACGAACCCAATCTATTGTTGATTTATCAATAATTTTAGATTAAAAAATTACATATAATTGGAATATATAGATCTATACATGAAGTTACAAAACTATGATTTATCTCATGGGAAGAAGGGGGGATTGAGATTAAACATGATGAATGGAGGTTCTTGGATCACATTCCTTAATTCTATGATCACCAACATGATTGGGCCAACCAAATTCAATTTTTTAAGAGAAGGAAATCAAAAAGGATTTCCAATGGAGTCTCTTGGTTCAATAGTTCTAGAGGGATGAATGGGAAACAATTGGTGGTTCATAGTCATTAAGGGGGATTTTCATATTATTAGTTCACATGCACATTGTTTTGTCTCACCGTTTTTCATACCATGTGAAAATAACACAAGGTTTATACCTCCCCTATGCCCCATTAAAGATTGGACACATGATGTAGTAAGCCATGTTACAATCTTGATTTTATCCCTTGTCCCAAGTAATATGGTTTATAGGTAATTTCACAAATTATTCTCGAATCATGAACCAAACACTATCCATATTTAAAAAAGATACATTTTTAATCAATAGAAACTCATGGTTCATGTAACAGTGATCTAACCATTTACCCCCTTAAGGGCCTCTAAAAACACTCTCAAATACGCTCAAAATCTATAAAACTCATGACAATTATTTATTAGTTCAAAAAAATAAGAATAAAGGATAAAATTAACTCATAATACACCTACAATTCCATGTTAATTAAAAAATGGAATTTTAAATGTATATATCTTTCAATATTATTTTTATTTTAATATGTTTTGAATTTTCATAAAATTAAGTTCTAAAGAAAAAATATTAATTAAATGAGAATTATTTTTAATAAAAAAAGTACCAATAAAATTAAATTAATATTTATTTAAAAAAATCAATTATAATGGATTAGGAATATTTCTATTTGATATATAAATGATATAATTTCAAAGAACATTTCTTATGCCTAACATATTTTTATTAACATTAATAAATTAATAAATAATAAATATTTATTTTAAATCAATTTATTAATAATATATCTAACTAAATTAATTATATTTTTTCAAAATATTGTTATTTGTATGTAATAAAAATAAATTCAATTCTATTTTTAAATTTACCATCTTATAAATAAATTGAAGCATTTTTTTTCTTATATTAAAATTAATGTTTTTCATTTTTTGAAATTTAATTGAATAAAATGGATTCCAAATTTTGAATCAACATTTAAAAATTAGGTAATAAGGTAAAATTCATTTTTATACATTAAAATAAGTTACATAGTCAAAAAATGAGTTAACATAATAATGAAAAAATGAGGTAAAATTGATTAAAATAGGGATGAAAATATAAAATAACATAAAAAATATCTCTATGTGAGTTTATAAGGGAATTATCTACCTCCCCTTTTTAGATCATAGTTATTTCTCTACATTGGAACTACTTTTGATGATAAATTAAATTTTTTATTCATTAAGGAATTGGTATTTATGAAAATATTACTGAAAATCACCTATAAAAGGACCCCTCCCCCCCCAATACCCACATAAAAGAATACATTTCCATTAATTTCCTATTAAATACATCCTTATATTCTCTCCCTATAAATTTTCTATCATTTTGGTAACCATTTTTATAGTGACTCATAATTTTAACAACACATAATTACAAGATTTATATAAAGGGATTCACTTTCATACATTTCTTGAATCATTATGGTTTATTTTTTTAGAGAATTAGGAAAAATATTTCATTTTAAAGTAGAAACATTCATACAGTACACAATTTCTCCAAAAAAAGTTCCTTCATTTAACATCCATTTTTCATTTAACATTAATTTACTTCACTTAAAATGATTCACCACAACAAAATAATATTTACCATTTTATAGTTTCTACACAACCCTAGGTCCAATGAAAAACATTTAAAGACATGGGACGAGGAAACAATATTTGGTAAGAGATATAGAAATAAATGAATCTTTTTAGTATTGGGAAAACATAATTAACCATCAAATGTTTTCCATTTTCTCAATAAAACATTTAGTACAAAAATAAAACACATCTATATGAGAAAATTAAAATTTTATCAAAGAAAATTAGTCAAACACATTAGCAAGAATAGGAAAACAATGAATGAATCATGAAAAAAAACTCTAAAAAACAATCCTTTCAGATTTAAATTTTCAAAAACATTCCTTACCATGTGAAAAAACCCTAAAAATATTTATGAATTATAAAATATTTATCTTTGAGTAACCAACCCAGATATCTCTTTCAATTTTCACCTATTAAGACCAAATCATTACCCAATGAATTAGAGATCTATATTGGTATCACCCATCTACATAACATATATATATCTCACCCATAATCATCTATAACTATAAGTTACTATATCATAAAATAAACAGTTATATGAATTAAAATTTTATTATCAAATAATTGAATATATCATTTGAACCCATAAGTATGGCACTTTTAATTTCCATATAAAAATATAGAGAAATATCCTTTTAAAATTATTTATAAATTTACAAAAAAATTGAAATCAAATTTATTTTATAAAACCATGAAATCATGAAAATTATTATATCTATAAAATAATATACATGATAGTGGGAATTCTCCTCAGGTATTTTGTGTTAAAATCATTCTTTTTACACTTTGGAAAAAAGAGTCAAAAGTAACAGGTGTGGGAAACATTGAAAAGATTCCATTAAAACTATTTTTAAATAATGTAAAAAAGTAGTTTAAAATTATATTAAATATATTTTTAAGTATAAATAATAATAATCTTAAAAATTTTTAAGGAAAAGTATCATTAATAAAAACTATTTTAAAGGAATACTATAAAAAATGTTTTAATGAATTTTTTTTGGATTTTTAACATTGGAAAAAAAATATTAAAGAAGATAACATAAGAAGTATTTTTAAAACTATTTTTTAGTAAATAATTGATTAAAAACATCCATAAGTCAGTTCATACACCACACAAACAAAAAATTATAATAAAAATAGCATAAGTCTCAATGAAAGGTAATTGAGATGAGAAGTCCCATACCTCATCTCTTGACATTCCACATATATTATTTAACTATTCTAATTTATTTATATTAATTTTTATATATTAATAAGAACATATTTAGGGTTTAATAACCGATCATAATCTCTTTTATTTCATTTATTACCATTTCTTTTATTGTTACTAAATTTATTAAGTTCATGTTGGGAATTTTGAGGATATTCGTTTCTTATTCCACAAAATAAATTTTTTAGGAAACTAAGGTCAAAGGGTTCAATTTTTGATAATAAAAATAATATTGACCATAAAATATTTATAATTTTTATATATTAAATACTATTTTATAACCATACATTTAAGACGATCATGAAAAATTTAAAAAATTGGTTCATGAAGTCTGTAGTCTATATGTACAAATGAAGAACATTTTAATTTTTCTAACAGGTGGAAAAGAAATAAAGTAGATAATATTATAATTTTTTATAATATGAATTATTTTATACATGTCATATTTATTCATTATTAACATCATTATGATCATCCTTACACTGAGTAAATGTTAAATGAATCAAATCACTTTATAGAGGTGTTATTCCACATGTTTGTACAAGTGACAATATTAATTTCCAATAGAAAAAACTGGTAAAAAGGTAAATAATATATTACATTTTAGAAAAAATATTTATATCATAAATAACTTATATATTCATTTTATATCATTTTAAAAATTCATATATTCCAATGATGAAAAATTAAACACATCGCTTTATGGGGATGATAGTACATACATACGCATGAGCGATGTTTTCATTTCCTATAGGATTGAAAAGTATATAAAAAGGGGATTTAACATTATCAAAATAACATTTATGTATATTTATGATACATAATTTATTATTTTTTGATGGTTTAACAATATTTTAAGGGGGTAAATATAGAAATAAACATGAAATAGGTTGGTTAGGACTTAGAAATTCTCCTCAAATATCTCACCATGGGTTACACAATAATCCTTATAGGATTTTTGTTTTGAGAATAAAATGACCTCAAAGAAATAGGCAGTTCTATTGTGGTATATTTTCATTATTATTTAATGAAATATATTTCTCAAATGGTGTGAGTACGTGATTAGAGGTGGTTCCCTTTTATAATTAGGGTAGTGGCACAAATGTAATTTTTTTAACCATCTAAATATTCTATAGTCATAATCATGGGAATGTAGATACAAAACAATAAAATTTAAAATATAATTTTATAAGGTTATAAATAACATAATATAATAATACATATGGTGGATTTTTGTGTACTTAACAAAATATGTTTATATTGATTCTCGAGATTCATCATTTACCGTAGGGACACATTTTTACCATGATTAATATTGATTATGGAAAAAAATAAAATTTTCCCCATTACTGAGTTTTAACCTCATGAATAAATGTATGGAATCAATTTTTCAATATTATATTTATATAATTGGATGAAATTACTTTTTTTATAAGTACACAAAACTCAACTAAAAATAGTTTTTTTACATTTTTCTTTTCAAGAAAAAAAACTTATATGAAAATCAAATATGATTCGGAATCCTATCAAGATATTTACATTAATTTTAATCAAATGTAAAATAGAAAAATTCTTTTCAATTAATTTATTTAAAAATAAAAAATCAATATATTATAAAAAATCAATTTTTATGATTCACTAAAAAATAAATCTTTTTTGAAAAATCCAAATAATCACCGTAATACTGTTATAAAATTATTATTTCAAATATTTCTTCCTTTTTTCTAATAAAGTTTATAAATGGTTAATTAATTATATATAATTTATGTGCACAAAATTAAACAAAGAGATTTTTTAATAAAGTGTCTTTTCAAGCATAAAATGACAATATTCTTATTACATATACTATAACCATAACTAAATAATTTTTAATTAATTTGATTTGATATGTAATATAATTATTATGATAATCTGTCAATAATGATTAATTTAATATATTAATATCAAAATAAATTTCACTTAAAAAAATATTATAGAAAATATCAATTTTACTTTTTAAATTATTTTATGGTCACACCCAACCAATTAATTTGGAATTTATGACTAATTATTCATTTAATTAAGTAAAAAAATAAACATAAATTTTATTATGTATTTATTGTTATTCATACCCAAACAATTAATGGATAGATCAAAATGTTCATTTCATAGTATATCATAGTTCGTTTCTTCTTGATGTTGTGTATACCACTTGATATCAAATACATTTCTAAAATAATGTAAATTTAAATTTATAATGGTGTTAAATTCATCCCAACAAAATTAAATTACATATTAAAAATTTTAACCCATGATAGAATAAAATGGTTTAAATCATTTAAAAAAAATAAATTCTATGGAGTGGAAGATAAAATAAAAGATCATGAAAGGAAACCCATTATAATATTTGAAAATACCTCTATTGAAAACCCACATCACAAAAGGGGATAATAAATTATTATATCAAAAAGTAAAAAAGGGAAATATGATGTTCACTAAGAAGAAAACATAATTAGGTTACCATATATGTATAACATTGGATAGAAGTGAAAATATGGACATGATGGTAAAAAACAAACATGTAATAATAGAGTGTGATATAGAACATGATCATAATAAAGATAAAAAAAATGTACATTGGTACGAGATAAAAAATTGGAATAAATTCATAATAAATGAATGTAAAAGGGGAAAAAATTATTTTTTCATCCTTTTCTTTTATTTGTTATATTATTTATCTACCAATATAGTGAACATGATAGAATTTAATTACTTTTTTCATGACATTTCATATGAACAATGTCATCCTTTTGTTTTGATTCAATAAATTTCCACTTTTTATCATCTATTACCATAAGAAATGAATATTGATGTTGATTTTCTCATGCTGTAGGAACTAAAATTAACTATTAATGGATCACAATTTCTATAAAATGATAAATATTTATCCTTAATTTCCCAAACATCAACCAAAACTAAAATTATTAGTATAAGATGTGATAATATCCAACATAAATAAACATTCCGATGATGAAATATGATATTAATATTCAAATCCTAAACAATAACACCCAATGTTCATCTTAAATAATATAACAAATAACTAACCGCATAAATCTTCAAAATAGACCTGATTAAGTTCAAAACCCAAATATTTGAAAAATTTTAACTCATATTCTTCTAAGAACAACATAACAATTTTATTTGAATAAAATAAATAACTCTTAAATTCATATATGAATAATGTACGTTCTATAATCATATAATCTCAAAAATAGGCTAATATTTTCCATAAATTACACGAGTCACTATAAATCCATGATAAAAAATATATATTCTTTCAATATATAATTCACCCTTTATTACTCAAATAAACTCACATATTACCAGAAAATAATTTTTATTTTACTTAATCATATAAGGTTCCCAAAATATCTAACTTATTCAAAAATAATGTTACTCACATAGTTACAAAATCAATTTTCAATATAATTTTTATATATAAGATAAATCATATGTTCCCATAATGTAATAACCCTTTAATCCTAATTACCCAATTACCTCAACATCAAATATCTTCTTAATCCTAAAGGTCATCAAATTCTACTCAATTTGTACCAAAAATATAAAAAATCATTCTTTCACAAGTATTCTTTTTACAATAACACAACTCAAACATAAGGGTTAAAAATACCTCAAACTTTTATTAAAACTCAATAAATGTCTCCCAAAGTACTCCCATCACATAAAACCCCAAAATAAATATTTAAGTCTTTATATTTATGATAAAAAATATACATATAAACCCATCATGGTATCTAAAACTCTTAAAATATCTTCATATAAAGCTTCCTAACATCTGAAATTATCTAAATATTTCATATAATAAAATTTATTTATTCCATATATATTTATCATTCTATAATTACATAATTTATAACAAGCGTTGAACTATTTTAAATTTAAATGAACTATTAGGTTCATATTTTGTTGATAATTTGGAGAAATTTACATTAGAAAGTTGGAACATTCACAATCTATATATTTTTTCCCAAAAAATAAAACTTTTTGAAATTCATGATTCATTTAAAACCCCTATACTTATTTAAAAAGAGTCTCTATAATAGAAATATTGAAAATTTTATAGTTTCTACACATAATTATATCATTTTGAATCCATTTTGAAACATGGGACCATAAAAAATAATCTCATCAAGAGTTATAAAAATAAATAAATCTCATTATTCCAATTAGAAACATGAAACCACATGAAAATGTTTACCATTTTCACAATAAAACAAATAATAAATTTAAAAAATTCACAAAGCAAACCTTTTAAACCCATTAACAATCATTGAAATAAGATAAAATTATTATGGAAATATTTCTTTTAAAGTTAATAATTTCACCTATAAAAATCCAAAACATTCATTTCCTAATGAAATTACGATATTTCCATAAAAACCATTACAAATCATAAAATTGGTTACATGGAGATTCATATTCTTAAGAAATTATTACTTGTGTTTAACGATTGTCAGAAATAACTATATCCAAATTATTTCAATAGGAGTAACTATTCTAGATTTCTCCCTCATTTTTTCTCCTTTAAGGACATAATCACTACCTAATTCATTAGAGATCAATATTGGTCTCACCCATTGTCATGAGCAATATCAAGATCACCCTTCATAATATATGATGATCAAGTGCCATGTTGTTAATAAAACATTTATAGTCATTCACTTTTCTTTATAAAACCCTTAAAAGACACATTTTGACCATCAAGAAAATCACTTTCCCTTTTCATATAAAATTAGTGAGAAATATCTTTTTTTTTAAATGCTTACAAAAGTTTTCCATAAAAAATTCATAATTTAATTTAATTTTTAAAACTAATATAACATGAATTTTTTGTTTTATATAAAATAATGTAAATGTTGACTAGAAATATCACACTTTTTATATATGTTAATAAAAAAATCACTTTTCTAAAAAGAGTCAAAATTTTCCCATATGAAAAAATTTATAAGCATTCAATTTTAAAAAAAATTAATGAAGTAAAAAAGTTATTTAAAATGAATTTAACATCCTTTAAATTATAAATAACAACATTATTAAAATAAATTAAATAAAATGGTCTTGGAAGAATATAATATCAATGGAATAATTTAAAATTAGCTATTAAATAAAAACACCTTGTGGATTTCATGACTTTTTTAAGAAAAAGTTTGTTGAAGAATAAAAAATTAAAAAGTATTTTAAACCACTTTGGTTTTAATAAATTTATATTAAAATATATCCATACATAAAAAACAAAAAACTATTCATGTTTTGAAAATTTCATATGTCTCAACCAACGTAAATTGAGATCAGAAAGGTGTTACCTCATCTCATCAGTGGAAATTTATATTTTTTAACAGTTTTAATGAAATTATACTAATAATTTATATTCTTAATAAAAATAAACATGTTTTTTTCTTTATCACAATGTGATTTATTTTATTTATTACCATTTCTTATATAGTAATTAAATCGATTAAAAGCATGTCGAGCGTTTTGAGGATTTTTGATTCATAATACCCAAAACAATTTCAGTAGGTTGACCAATGTAAAATGGGTTATTATCCCTTAATCTCCAATATATTAATCATGAAATAATTATGATTTTCACATTGAATACAATTTCATAACTATCTATGTATGTTTGTCATGAAAAATTAATTACATTAGTCCATGGAGATGGTTGTCCGTACATATGCAAGAAAAATGTTTTCATTTTTCTAAAGGGTGGGAAAGAAACAAAATGAGATATGTTTTTGCTTTTAAAAATTCATAAATATGTTATAAATTTTATATTTAATCTTTATTTCAATCCATATGACCATACATATTATTTTTAAATGAAAAATGAATCGCATCACTACATGGAGGTAGAATTCTACACGTTCGTATGTGCGATGTTATCAATTTCCAATTAACATAAAGGGAAAGAAGGTAAGTAATATATTAATATTAAATAATTTTAATTATGTCACAGATATTATATCATTTTTTTCATTTTATCCATCCATATGATCTAGTGATGAAAATTGAAATACATTTCATAATGGATATGTTAGTCCAGTCATAGGAATTAATTTTTTTTCATTTCCCATAGGATTGAATGGGAGAAAAGAAATTTATATACCAATATCATAATAAAATTTCACTAAATATAATATATTTATTTTATTATTTAATCATGTTATATGATGATTTTAAGGAGGATGAAGAATAAATAAACTTGAAATTGGTCGGTTATGACATATACCTTCTCCTTAGATAACTCCATTTGGTTTACACCTTTTTCCTTCTAGGATTATTATTTTATGAAGATAAATAGATCTAGTATGTGTGGTGGGATTTTGTATATATATTTATGTAGGTCTTGGAAAACTATATTATTAATTTTTTGCTAAAGCAACGAGAATAAGATCTCTTTTATATGTGAGGAGAGTAGCATAATTATAATTTTTCTAAGAATTTATATACTATAATGTAATAATAATTGGAATGTGGATCCAAAACTATACATTTTTTGAATCAATGTTTTCTATTTTTTTTAATATCATCATCTATTAATATTAAATATGAAAAAAAAATCCATATAACAATGTTTTACCATAATTAATATGACTTACCACTTCTTATAGTGACACATTTTTACCATGGTTATTATTTGCAATGAAAAAAATTGAATTGAACTAATTAATAAATTTTAGAATCCTTATTACAGATGTAGAATCCATATTTCTGGTTTTAATTTTTATAATTTTATATAATTAAATTTAATATAATATCAAAAAGCCAACAAAATAAGGTTTTTTTGAAAATTACCTTTTAAGCATAAAAATGTACTTATACCAAATTCAAATATAATATAGACTCATGGAAATATTTATATTATTTTTAATCAAATATTTATTTTCTTACTTTAAATCAAATCTAAAATATAGTGCTATTTTTAAAATACTTGATTTAATGAGATAATGTTACAGCGGTTCAAAAATCCACATTTTCACTATTCACTGAAAAAAATCCTTTCAAATATGTAAAAAAATAATATAAATAATATTATGATATTTTAATTTAAAAAATTATTTCTACGTCTCAAATCTAATTTATAAAATTTTTATAAATTAGTTATCATATCTATGCACAAAAGCCAATAAAAACCATCTCGGAAGAAATTTTCTTAAGTCATAATATAAAATTATTCTCATTTCTTATCTAATAAATATAATAATATGAATTTTAATTCATTAAATTTAGTATATTAATTTCTTATTATAATAATTTCTCAATAATTATTAATTTAATATATTAACATTAAAAAAACATTGAACATATAAAAACAATTTTATGCAAATTATCTCTTTTTCTTTTAATAGATGTTATCTTATTTTTTAAAAAATTAATAATCAATGAATGATTTAATATTTAATTTATTAACTTAAAAATTATACATATATTTCAAAATATCATTATTGCTATTTATACATACCAAACCAATGGATGGTACATAGTGGTTTATTAATGGCATATCATGGTTCGTTTAAACTGGGTGTTGAGTATTCCACATGTTATCGAATATAATACTTAAATAAAATAAAATATAAAATATCAGGGCTTTAAATATGATGAAAATAATGTTTCTCAAATCCATCATTTATAAGAGGCTCATTAAGAGAAGATACAATTCATTAATGAAAATTTTTTCCACTACTTAATCATTTTTAGTTATCATCTATATCCACATATTAATTAATTCTATTTGTAAATTTAATAACACGTTATATAAAACCTTTAATTAGAGAGAACCAAACCATAGTAGCCCGAAGATATTTTCTGATTTGTTATATTATAATAACATACAAGGAATAACATCCCGAATGAACAAATAGTTTGGTAGTCTTGGTAAACTAGATTCATTACATTACGTTTGGAAAAACAATTATGACAATTTTTTGAGAAAAACATTATTCCCTCAAGAATATCCTTTCATATCAATCATATTAAAAATCATGTATATCCTATAAAGGAAAAAAATAAGGGTGATCTCAAATTATTAGTAAGGGTAATTTACACTACAAGAAACTATGAACCAATTCGAATAATTATCATGGAAGGGTAGATAATTGAATACACATTCCATGTAATCAATAAAATGAGAAGTATGTTATTCTAGAGATAATATCAATGAGAAAATATCATGGATAATAATCAATATTGAACAGCAAAATAACTGAAATCACATTTCATTTAATCAATAATTGAGAATGAAATGTATCAATAGATAATATCATTATGAAAATATCATGGCTGATAATAATGGAATTATGAATGAAGGAAATGAATAATTTTTTTACATAATGTCTCATGTATAATTTACCTATACTATCATGTTATTTTATATGAAATTTTAAAATAACTCAGTAAAAACTCATCTAGTTTATCCAACTTATTTTATTATAGCTTACTAATATTCCACATGAGACTACTGATGCATCAAAGGGATATATAATATTGGGCCCCACCCAAGCCTACTGGTCCAAAGCATTCCACATATGTTGAATAATAGATTTAATTCATTAGAAATGTTCCTTGTCATCAAATATCTATATTGATTAATTAATATAGTGTGTCAATATTTCACTTGATAAAAAAATAAATTCAATATATAAAACCATATATAGAAATGATATATGGTATAAGAAATAAAAATATATTTGAAAAATAATATGTATATAAATCAAAGATATTTAATTTCCAATGATCAAAGGATTGTGAATATTTCAGGCAAAGGTTAAGGACTAGAGGATTGAATCACGGAAGTGAATGTTGATATTATATTTTCTCAAAATTATCTTAATCCAAATATATGAAGAATAATAATAGTATAATTACAAAATATCCCTAGTGTATTCTACTTAAAATAAAGGGGTTTTTTTCATTGATGAGTATAAATCCCCTAAAAATATTCATAAAAACATTTTTGAGGAAAAAATACTTTTCATTATAAAATTAACCATTAAAAAATAAAACAAAAATCAATATTTTTTAAAATTAAATTTCATTTAAAATAATATTTATAAATTATAAATTAATCTTTAAAACATTTGAGTGGTCATAGTGCATTTAAATTCTATTCATGTCATACAGGTTAAAACAATGAATCCTTTCCCTATTTTAATAAAATACAAAATGTGATTTTTTTCAAAACTATAGGGGAAGTCATATAAAAAAATTAAAATGTATAAATAGGTAAAAATTTATTTAATAAATTAATTTTAAACGTTTTAAAAAATTGAAACATTTTTATAAATTAGGGTTTCGGTTGAAAACGGATTTCGAACCGTATAGAGAAATGAAGTTAGTTATCTTAAATAAAATTTTAAAATATATTAGGTAGAAAAAAGTTTAAAAATTTTAATATGGGTTTAAAATATCAGAAATAACTAGATAAGAATAAAAATAAATCATTTTATTAGGAAATAGAAATTAGTTTTCTTCAACTATAATTAAAGAATAATAAATCTCAACTAGATTGAGATTTTTGAATAAACAATTACAATGATCATCACCTTAATGTGAAAATTGACCAAGGATTTTATTATGTGTATCAAATTTAAATACTAAAATTATATTATAAAGTAATTATACTCATAATACTAGTATATCAAATTCAACCAATCAGTAATACAACCCAATGAAACGAAATTGAGTTCTGAAATTCTTTACCACTTGGCAACTTCTATGTCAAAACACCCTTAAATGAAATATTTCAAATTGAAACATCAGATACCATGAATTATTAATGATTCATTATATTACATTTCAATTTTTTAGTATGTAAAAAATATGTAAGAAATTATGCGCACAATAATAAAGTATTCCGGGAAGAAGGAAATATGAGACGTAGTCCCTAAACACATTATAATATTCAAGTCAAATAAAATTTTCTGAAATATTTAAAATTGATACTTAATATTCCATTAATTATTCATTATTCATGTTATTACATGGAAAATTGTAATTTTATACACCATATAAAAGAAATTGGTGCACAATATACAAATGTTCCCTAATGAATGGAAATTGAGATAGAATCCCATACAAAGTTTATATCGTTGAAGTGGGGATTAATACATGAATTTCATATGAATAAAAAATTAAAATTCACATAAAACAAGTGAAAATAAAACAAGAAATAATCAATTTATATTAATAACCAAATTTTATAATGACATAATCAATGAAGTATAAGTTTAACCCAATGAATGGAAATTGAGTTTAAAAAATCTCAAACATTATTGTTACTTTTGGTTGAACATGATTTAAATTCATGTATAGTGGCATTAAAAATGTTATTAACTTATTTTAGAACCATGTTAATATTAATAATATAATATATGATCCATTTATGTAATATTATCACCTAATCATTAATAATCATTCACTAACAATATTTGTGGGGTGTTAATTGCCTTTTTCTCCCATTCGTGATTTCTTATGAATGTTCCAGTTCCTGTCCCTATTATATAAATAAATAATATCCAAAATGATTATAATATTATAAATAATATATTTACTTAATATATAAATTATTAGTTATTCATTAAATTTGGTCGTGTAAAATGAGTTGAATCACTTCATGGAGATGGTAGGACGAACGTACGCAAGAGTTATGTTATAATTCTATTAATTTTTGAAATGTTAAGGAAGGGGTGATTTATTAATAGTAAAGAATAAATATATTATCATATATATATAATATATTCATTAATTTTTTTTACATTCAATGTAATTTGTATTTCGAAAATGAATCACATTACTTCATGAGGCGGTTGTCCATCATACACCAGAGCACCGTTATTGTATTTAAAACGGAATAGAACATAAAAAGGTATTTGTGATATTACATATAAATAAGTATAATACTATCATAAATATAATATAAATGTATTAATAACATCATTATATATATGTATCATATGTGGTGATGGAAAATAAACTAAATCGGTTCAGGAGGCAGTATTATGTGGTACACACGATCATTGATTTTGTTTCCCATTTGTTGGAAGTATAGATTGATACTTATTTTTACATAAACATAATAACATATAATTATATGTTAGATAATTTTATGTTATATTTTATGTTTTAATAAATAATGGAAGATATAAAAGGAAGAATGAAAATGAAATAGAGTTGTTAGGATAATTACCTTCTCTAAGAGAAACCTCATTTGGATCTCCCCCAAAGGACATTCGGGGTGGTCTCTTAGGTTAACCATTAGCTCTATATTGTAAATACTTATGTTGGGGTGATATTATTTAATTTTTTTTAAATCTAATGTTCTTTTTAGGATTGAATATGTGATGGCATAGAGTTAGCTTTTAAAAGTGGGGAAAGGGATCACTCATGGAAATTGAATGAAAATTTCCAAAATGAATTTAAAATGATAAAGTAATATACATTCCAAATTCTTATAAATTGAAATTGATTATAAATTTTAAATGATAAGGTGTACATATTGTAAAAAATAATATTTTGATAATTGTTTAGGTCATTTTAACCGTTATCTTCTAAGTTTAACCCCAGAGTAAACTCATTTTTATGTCAACTATGGTAAATTAATTTATATAATTTTCACTATTAGTTTTGATAAAAATTTACGTTAACCTAATTAGATATTATAAATTATTCTGAGTCCAAATATAGAATCAATTTTTCAAAATTACATCCACATAATTGAAAATATTCAACTCAAAATTAATCACACGTATGCATTGAAAATGTTGGTTTTCAAAGAGATAATGTTGAATAGTATACAATGTTTTTATATCGAAATTAAAATTGAAAATTATTAATAAGACCAAAATTGGGTTAATAGATATATAAATGAACTAATTTTACTTTAAAAACAAATAAAAAATTTAATTTATCTTTATGAATAATTTAATCAAAAATACAGTTTTAAATTAAAATTCATTATTTTTCACTATTCATCGAAAAATGAAACAGATAATAAAGATACCAAAAACAAACATTAATATAATTTTGATACTATGATTTAAAAAATGAAGTTAATTTTAGAAAATTAATTTTCTAAAACTTTTAAATATTAGTTTTAAATTATGGTTGAAATTCTCGACTAAAGGTCTTATAAAAAATATTTTTTTTCAGAAAACATTTTATTTTTCCCTTTAAATGATTCTTATTTTATTTACAATAAATTTATAATAATAGTTTTCATAATTTAGTTATTACTATTCATACCCACAAATTCAGGATCTTGGTTATAATGATATACTATATTACAGATAATTTAGGCTTGGTATTGCGTGTTATTCAAGCTATCGAATAGAATAAATTTAAAGAAATATATTATGTTGGTTAGTTAAGATCGGTGTTACAATTCACATGAATCTATCAAATAAAATTTTATTATTTATAATTCCATGGATTCATGTTCACTCCACCTTGAATAAATTATGACCACACAATTTAAACATGATCTCAGTAATCAAGGGTGTGATATTTGATAATTCTTATATTGAAAACCCAAAATGTAAAATGTGTTAATAAAAAATAATCTACATAATATAGAAAATGATTTAATATGGTCATATAGAGTAACACATAACTAGTTTTTCAATTAGTATAAAATTGGTGGAAATTGAATATATGTACAAGGAAGAAAATCATAAATAACGTTAAAGAGTCATTGAGGAAATTGATCACAATAAATTTAATGATCAATGAATGTTATGGGTCTTAGAAACATAAATATATGATGATTTAAAGGACCATATGATTTAAAAAATTTGAATGTAACAGGATAACACTTTTTTTCAATATTTATTTCCTCATGTTGAGGAAATCATTTAATGTCTGAGAATATTAGGAAATATACTAAATTTATACGTTTCTATTTCATAAGCACAAAAATAAAATATTGGTTGTGGTTTTATCAATTTATAATTCACCCCTTACTCCAAGAAATGAATATCCAAAAATTAATTTTTTATGTCTGAAGCACTAAAATTAACATTTAATTGATAGTAATATCTATAAAAGATTGATAAGTTTATTTGTCTCTCTATAACTATTTTACAAAATATATATGGTTATAACATTTTATCAAATATTGTAAATTAATCTCCAAATATCAAAACCAACACCACTGGTTCATCATTAATATATATTATTCAAAAAATTTTAACATAAAATAGTTATATATTAACTAGGATATCATGTAGGTTTGTGGTAGGCACTAAAACATTATCATCCTTCAATCATGGGGTTAATCCCCATGGGATTTCTATATATGACAAGTTGTCACCTAGTATGCATGTTATCATTTTTCTGAAAGTATATTAATATAATTACTATAATTTCCCCCAAAAAAATATTATGGACATCCTTGAAATAAAATTAATCATTAAATAACATTTTTACTAAGGTTTTAAATAAAAAATTCCATAAATTCTAATTTCATTTCACTATTATTACAATGTCATTAATGATAATATAGAACCTAGAGGTTATCAATACCTGTAAAATTATTTTTATAAAATGTAATGGAAATATTACTTAAAAACCCTTTCTAATAAAATTATTTCTATCATAATTTTTTCTCAAAATATCTTTAATATTTTTTGACACTCATCACATAAATCTCAATAATAGGTATCTAAGAAGCTGATATTATGAAAACACTTAAACTTATAAACACACAATGTTATTCATTACTATTATTTTGATGAATACATATATTCTTATAAAATTTTAAACCGTCCATAAATTATTCTGCATTCTTATAGAAAAATACCAATTATAAAAATATAATTCTACAATTTATTTCTTAAATACCAATACATAAGTAATTCATCTGTTTTGTTACCCATAAGTTCTTCCTAGGTCAAGGGTTTAATCTTTAAATGAGGGAATTTAATTTGATAATTCATAGGTTCTCTATATTTAAGACAGTAAACAATAAATGGATTCACATGATGATACTTATTTCATTCCATCATACTCTTAATTTTTTTCTCATAAATTCATTAATTTATTGTCATCAATTCCTCACATAAAAAATTTTTCCCATTCCTTTAAGAATCCTTCTTTTCAATTTAGGCCACCTTATGTTTAATGTAGGTCATTCATTTTCATCATATTTTCAAATCCATAATAATTATTTTTTAATAAAATGTGAATCATCCTAAGAATATCCCTCATGGGTGACGAACCATGTTTGCATTAAGGATCATGTTCATATACCAATATATGATCGGGTCAAGACAAATTAAACCGTTCTAGAGCTATTACATTTATAAAATTTTTTTCTAAAAATAAAACCACTAGTATTATCATGGTAGGGATATATTTCTATGAACAAACCACATAACATTTACTTACCAAGTATTAGTATGTTTTTCTATTCATGTCCTCAATGTTTATCATAGGTTTATAACCCCTAATTTATAGATTCCAAAATCTAGTTCCCATGTTTTTTAATAAACTTCATTTGATACCAACTACAGTGACTCCAACATCAGTAGCCCAGTTCCAGTGTCTGTATTATTAAATTGGAATAAGATACAATGAATCAAATCCAAAATGACCAGATATATTTTTAGTCTATGTTAACTAGATACAAACTTTAGTCTTATATAACATTTGAAAATAGAAACTATAACAATTTTTGGAGAATAAAATTATTCCTCCAAGTATATCCATTAATGTTTATCATAGTACACTTCATGGATTCCTAGGAAAAGACCCAAAATATGGGTGAGCTAAAATGCTATTCCAGGGTTAATTTTCATACAAGAAATCATGAATCAATAATCATACTCAATTTGGAAACTAAATTAATTTATTACAAATGACATGTAATTTAACACTCTCTTACCTTTCAATCATTAATGTAATGATATCTATTTTTGGTTTCCTTTTATATGAGCCATTTTTCATTTCATTTCTTACCGTACCCTTTGAAAATCTGACTTTGGTGACTAGTTTGGTTAGCCCGAGTTGGTCTGTTAAAATTTGGTATCAAAGGGGTTACTCAACCAAAATTTCTTCAGCACTTATTGAGATACTTTTGTGTATTGGGTATATATGAGTAGGATCATTAGAATTCAAATAGTAGGTGCGAAAGAGGGGATTGGCCAGCTCATACCCATTACTAACTCATAGTTTCCATGTGTGGTCGGGAAAATCCCTAATATGTCCAAGACTGAGTGTTTAGTTTCATTTGAATGAATTTAATTGGATGTTTATTTAAATTAACCCATTCATAATTGATGAGGATATGGTGTGTGTAAGATCATTTGAATAAACTATGTGGGGATTTTATTGATATGGGAAATTTCATTAAAAAAGTTCATTCCTTTTTGGGGTCAAATTTTTAACTGATTTAAAATTATATTGTTTTGAAGAATTTGTTTTTTATTCCTGTTTTTAGTTCGATAGTTCTGGGATGTTTTACATGATTTATGTGATATTTTCTTTTGTTTATCAGAAAATTCCTCCTTGAAAAAAATTTAAAAATACAAGAGGGGAAGTCATTACATATGTTTTACAATAAGATTATCTAGTGGTCCCTTCTTTAGTTGAAGTAATGATCTGTACCATTCAGATTATTGGATCAATGGGTGCAGTGAACCTGGGATAGGAAGTGGATCATGGATGAGAATTTACCAAGCATCTCCCATCTATCTTTCCACATATATGTGCGAGGGACCCGGATGAAGATTATGGGACACTATAGTGAAAGCTAATTTTCACAAATTCCATAAATTTACTTTTTTAGGATATATTTAATCAAAAGTATAATCTGTAGAATTTATGTGCTGAAAATACACATGAGTTTCTAGCCATGGATCTTGTAAAGCATACCATGCTGGAGTACTCCACCAGCTTCGTTGAATTGG
Source organism: Viscum album (assembly GCA_963277665.1). Lineage (NCBI taxonomy): Eukaryota > Viridiplantae > Streptophyta > Magnoliopsida > Santalales > Viscaceae > Viscum > Viscum album. Next base: position 1,669,648,558 of record OY728120.1, read on the forward strand.
TGCATTTGGTACTGGAGGATGTCAATAATGATTAACTGAAGGTTTAGATGTTCAATATGGGTCTGAGAGATTAGGTTCAGTAAATTTTAGTTATTTTATTCCTTATAAAATTTTTGTAAGTAGTGGATAAAGAATCTTTGGTTGAAGTAGACATATCTAGAAGAATATGATTTTTCGGATCTTTACGGGGTGTATCAATTGGCTAGGATTCTCCTTCTGGTCATAAAATAAATTTTTAGAGTGGCGATTTTTATTGAAGAAGAGTTTTGAAGGATTATATAGGGAAAAAACTTGTTATTTTCTTCCATTGTGCGAAGTGTGGTCAAACCAGGCTCAGTGTATGGCGGATCATATATCATGTCATCTTTTGGGTGATTTCGCCAGATGAAGCATTTATGTGATAAGATATCAATAATCCGAAAAATATGATCAAATTTTACCAAGGGGTTCCAGGTTCATGTTGATTCTTCAAGGGGTGTAGGACATCATTTTCAGGAGAGGATGGATATATAATTAGCTATGTCTAGATGGCTTTATTCCATAGAGTTTTCCAGAGAGGAATCGGAAGCGGGGCCACCAACTATTAGAGGCATTGATTTGATTTATTCTTCTTTGGTTCTATCTTTATTTGATATAGGTGATACTAATTATTTTATATCATCTATTTTGGTTTACATGTTGGGTTTTCAGGAATATCTTATACAGTTATTTTTGGATCGTTCCACTCCTTTTTGAAAGGGGTCTAAACAATTTTTCATGTATACTGAGTGTTGGGCTGTGATACGTGAATGTGAGGTGGTTTGTGACTTGTTGGTTCTTGATCATGACATATTTTAATTGATCATATCTAGTTATTGGATTATTAGAATAATGTTCTATATATAAATTTATCACTTAGGGATATAGTTTTTATCTATATATGGGGTCAATAATTATTTCCATGGGAGTGGGACTCTATATCGGGAAGGGAAGGAACGGTTGTTCCTTATGTTGTTTTAATATCATGTCATTTGTTTGAAAAGTATCATGATGCTGTTGAAATGTGTTTTGGAAACCATCTACCTTTTGTTTTTTGTGCTTACCCTAAGGCCTTTTGGATGATTTTTTTCGATTTCCTTCACATAAATATGTCAATTTTACTATTGACCTCCTACCATGAATGATGCTCTTTTATATTTCATCCTATCGATTGGAACCAGCTGAGTTGGTGGAACTTAAACTCTATATTGAGGACCTAGAGGTGAAAGGATTTATTCATCCTAGCATATCACCTTGGTCTTAACTTTTACTCCTTACTAAGACGGTATACAGGTGCCTTACAAATCATGTTGATTTACGAAATTTGAATCAGGTGACTGTTAATAATTAGTACCATTTACACATAATTGAAGATCTCTTTTATCATCAAATAGGAGATCTATGGTTTTCATAGATTGATGTGCTGTAAGGGTACCCACCAGTTGATTTTCTGAGAAAATGATATACTTATTAAAACATTTTGGAGTTGATATAAAAATTTAATGTTTTTCAATTATGTCATTCATTCTCTCTAGTTCGCCTGTAGTGTCTATAGATTTGATGAACCAAATATTTCGTCGGTTCTTGGAATATTTTGTAGTTGTATTTATATATGTTATCTTGGTTTACTCTAATATAGAGGAGGATCACATAGACTATTTGGATATCATTCTTTAAACATTAAGAGAACATCATCTGTATGGTAAGATTTATAATTGTGATATTTGGATTTGGGAGTTGAATTTTCTGGGGAATGTGATATCTGAGAGGGGAATCTCAGTTAATCTAAAAAATTTATAGGAAGTTAATTCCTGGGAGCATCCCAGATATGTGTTTAAGATTTGAAGATTTTTGGGATTAGCATGTTATTATATACGGTTTTTCGGGTCTTCTCTAAGATCACATATTTGATGGAAACTTTAGACTATAAGGGTGAAATGTTTCAACGGAATGGAAAGTGTTAGAGATATTTTTAGGATCTAAATATGGGGTTGACTTCAAAACCCAGTTTTGATTCTTCTGCAACTCGGATTGGGTTATGATGTTTTATGTGATTCTTTTGGTATGGGATCGGGATGTGTCTTAATGCAAAGGAAACAGGTTGTGAAATATGGATCACACAAGTTACGACCTCATAATAAGAACAACCCTACCCATGATCGTGAGTTAATAGTTTTTATGCATGCACTCAAATTGTGGTGTCACTATCCATTTTGGGATCGGGTTATAGTATATTATCATCACAATATAATAATGTATATTTTCCCTCAGAGTGATTTAAACATGTGAAAGAGATGTTGGGTTGAGTATCTTTAAAAAATTTATTCTCATATCTAGTATACCCATAGGAAGGGGGATGCAGTGGCTGATATATTGAGTAGAAAATTACTAACACAAGCTATGAAGGAAATCAGTTGAACATTTTTCTCTCATGAGTTTTTTTTCCAAGATGATCTTGGGAGTGGAAGTGGTTCGTGGATATTTGATAGTGGGATATAAATTTTCATTTGATTAAGTTATCATATAATAATATTTTTCAATATTTTATTAGGATGTAACCCTTTGAGGATTTTTATGGGAAGCCATGTTGATCACCCTTCTGCTGGGAAGAGTTGGGAGAGAGTTCCTTGTATGAGCTGAGTGTTGTTCAGAAGAAGACAGAAGTGGTGCAGCTGATCCATCTCCATTTTATCCTGGTATGAGTTGACATAAATCTTATGTGGACCATCTTCATATGAAACTATAGTTTGAGGTTCCTAATTATCTCTTTCTCATAGTTTCACCTTGCATGGGACATCATCGATTAGGTATGACAAGTAAGTTGGCACCAATGTTTTTGGGCCCGTATGTGATCATTGAGTGACTAGGAATGGAGTCATATCTGTTGCTATTATAATCTGGCTTGAATTATATACATTACATGTTTCTTGATTTATAGTTGAGGTGGTATATACCATATCCTTTCTATTTGATTAGATTGTAGGATGTGGTTTTTAATCCCAATACCACTTTGTCAAAGAAGACAGTTCAGATTATGGGTTTCCATGATACAATACTGCACGGTAAAAAAATCCCCCTAGTCTTGGTACTGTGGTGATGTCGAAAGGATCGCCATGAGATGTGGGAGTGGGATTCATTTATGATGCAGTAGTGGCCTTCTTTTTTTTGGGTTCTATGATCTTGATCTCTTTATGGGGGCCAAAAGAATCTATTTTGGGGACATTATAATTACTCATTACCTTTCTATCGGGTATGTTATGGTCTATATTCTTTGTTTCATTTTTTTCACTAGGAATGTATCTTCAACCCTAAATTGATATGATACATGTATTGATGAAGTCATGTATTTTTTGGATTTACAGCTTTTGTGAGGGTTTTTCTGATGGTTGTTGGCTAGTTACATGATGTTTAATGGGATTTCACAACATGTAATAGAAACTAGAAATATGTTTTGAAATGGATTACATAGCATGATAATGTTACACATCATGTAAATATTACACATTATGTAATGTGAAAAATAATTTTTTTAATTTGAGGTGGAACATTTTTTAGAATAACATAAAATGAAAGGGTTTCACGGTGTGTAAATGTATTACACATCATTTAATTCTCCAATTTATAGTTTTTGGTGTTTCATATGGGTGTGTGGGGATTCATTATATTTTCTAGTATTATCCTCTCGACTAGAGATCTTACTCTATGTGATTTTGGGTTACTCCCTTCCCTCATATTCACTCCATTTAGAAATTGATCAAAAGGGTTAGGCACTTCTTTTTCTTGGGTAATCCTTCCCATGGGTTTATCTATCAATTGTGTTTATGGAGACATTTTTTTAGAGATTAGTAATTTGATGGTGTTTTCTATCAATCCTTTTCAGTCTCTAGTGGTTAATTTCCTTCCTAAGGTAGATATTGTTTTTTTATAATCCCTTTTTTCATAAGAGGTTAGGTTTTATATGATCTTGATGTAGGTGGATCCATTAATGTTTTTCTAATTACTTGAATTTTTTGTTTTTCATACTAATTCTTTAAGATTAGAAATGAAACTTCAAGAATGGGAATTGAAATGGTAATGGGTTCATGTTTGAAATGGGGTTATCATTGAAAATGGATTTTCCTTTTTTTGAAATGGAAAATGGATTTTCAAACCATGAAGCATACTTCCATGTATTTCAAAGTGGTTTTATGAAAATGTGAGTATGGTTTTTAAAATAGAAATTCAAAAATCATTAGAATGCGTGAACTTTGGGTGTGTCGAGAAAGAAACATGGGTAGCCTTAGTATGTGTGAAACCACAAATAGGATACCTCTTTTATGTCAATGGTATATGGAATGTCTCTATTTTATTTGGATCCAATCTTATCCCTTGTTAGTCTTATTAGTGTCTAGTACATATTCTCTCATATGCTAGAGCCTAGATGGTATATTCACATTTGTTTCTAGTTGTTTGTTACGTGATATATTATTTCATTGATGTTGGATCACATGTTTATTTATATTTTTGTATATTTACCAATTTTCTTTTTAAATTTTGTGTTGTGATATGAAATTTGTGAAAACTCCAGGAATTTTTGAAATAGGGTTTCAAATTGTTTATGTAAAAAATTCATGTAAAACCAGTTCATTTTAAATCATATACTTCTTCATTCATGTTATTGTAACATGTAAAAATATCTTGTTTTAATCACACATGGATATTTTACTCATGGTATTCTTGTTCTTGTGGGTGGTTTTAGAACACGTTTTGAAGGATACCTGTATAGGAAATAACATTTTTTAGAATATATGATTCTCGTTTACCTTCTGGATTGACTTCTATATGTGACATGTTTCATGTTTCCCATTTGATTTAGTACATACCAAATTATTATGATCTCATTATATGGGAGGATATTGTTCTTGAGAATGATAAAATATTATTTGATGATCTGGTTCAGATAACGGAACACTAGAATAAGGTATTGTGTGGTAAAACGATCCCCCTAGTTCAAGTACTATGGTGGTGTAGATAGGATCATCACAAGATATCAGAGCAGAAGTAATTGATGAGGAGTATGTGGAATTTTTTTATTTAGGATCCAAAATCATGAGCTATTTCTTGGAATATATTGATTTTATGATGGAGTGATTATAACTCCCTAATAACATTCTGTCAGGTATGTTCGGATCCCTATTTTTGGTTTCCTTTTTTATGAGACTTGTTATTTCATTTCATTTACCCCATCTATTTATGGGATGTCTTGGGTGAGTGTTATAGTTGAACTATTTTGTTATATTACATGTAATCAATAAAATAAGATGTATGTGCATCTAAATATAATATCAATGTGAAAATCACATGGATAATAATCAATATGGAATTTTAAATAACTGAAAAAATATTCTGTTTAATTAATATATGGGATCTAAATGAATCCATAGATAATATCATTGGAAAATATCATGGATAATAGTAATTAAATTTGGAATGAAAGAAATTCTTAATTATTGGATGTCATGTCTCACGAACATGATTCTTATACCATTAAGACATTTCATACAACACTTTAAAACTACTCGGTGAAAAATCATCTAGTTTGGGGAAATTATTTTATTATATCATTCAGATTCTCCACATGAGACTACCGATGAATAAAGGGGATATATAATAATGGTCCAAACCTAACAATATAGGTCCAAATCATTCCACATATACTGAAAAATTGATTTAATTCATGAAAAATATAGCTTATCTTCAAATATCATTATTGAGTAATGAATATAAATTTATCAATATTTCCCAAGATAAAAAAATAACAATCTACATAGGATAAAGAATGTCTAAATGATACATGATTTAAGAAATAAACATATCCATGGTAAATAATATGGATATATATAGGGTAAATTTATTTTCTAATGATAATATGAATGTGAATATTTCAAGGTAAAGTTAACGACTACAACAATGAATCAAGGATGTGAATATTGATACTATACTTAGTAAAAATAATCAAAACCCATCTAGATGAAAATTTAGGAAGGTTAAAATACATCATATACCGAGTTATGTATATGTAAAATAAATAGTTATTATTGTTAACGAATACAAATGAAATAAAAAGTTTTTAAAAAACATGCTTGAGGAAAATAACCATTCCTTTTCTAAAATATTTATTTTAATAATTTCACAAAATTCATTGAAAGTTACATTCATTAAATTTGGTCTTTAAAACTTATAGAATACTATTTTAAAAAATTTATTGATCATCATGGCAAGAAATTTTGTTTATAAATTTCACATTAGAACAAAGATTCCATTCAATTTTTCAGTAAAATCCAACCATTTATTATTTTGAAAATTCCATGAAGATTCTTTCGAATTTATTTAAGAAGTAAAAGAGGGAATATATTTTTGGAAACACTTTTAAAAAATAGTTTTTTGGTAGACAACGGATTTTCCGACCAAAGAGATAAATGATGTAGGATTTTATGAAAAAAAATTACAAAACATTTTAAATTCCTTAGAGTGAAAAAATTGTAATATTACTGGTAAATATCATGAATAAACATTTTAGAATAAAATTAAATGGGTTTATTAGTAAATTTTCATTTAATTTCCATCATTTGAAATTATATAATAAGCAATCTCTATTAAAATGAGATTGTGAAATAAATCCTTACAATGATCATAAAATGGAAATGAGAATTAGCTAATGATTTGGTTATGTGTGAAAAATTATAATACCACATAAAATTAGTAGAAATGAAACAAAATTAATTCAAATATAATAACATGAATAATCATTGGATATCAAAGACAATGTAAGAATAATATAACCTAATGAAAAGAAATTTATTTATGAAATTATTTACTAATTGGTAACTATTAAGTCAAAACCCCCATAGATGAAATATTATAAATTGAAACATAAAACATAATTAATTATTATTGAATCATGACATTATATTTAAAAGGAGATATATGAACAGTATATATAAGAAATTAGGTGCATAATAACAAAATATTCCTCAAAGAAGGAAAGTTGAGACAATATCCCTTACTAGTTGGTAATATACATGTCCAGTACACTTGGATAAAATAAATCAAATTGAAAAATAATATAAAAATATGTATGAATTATTAATGATATTACATGTAAAATTGGTTATGTTTACCCCATATAAAATAAATTTGTGAATACCATACAAATGTGGCTCTGTGAAAGTTAATTGAGACAAAATCCATTACAAAGATTATATCATCAAAGTGGGGATTAATAAACGAATTGATAATGTTTATCAAATATAAATCCAAATAAAAAATTGTAAATACAACATAAAATAATAGAATTAAAAAACAAAATCATATATTTATATAACGAATATTGTTCAAGTTTAACCCAATGAATGTAAATTTTGTTAAGAAATCCATTATCTCATGCTTCCTTTTGATTGATCATGATTTAACCTATATTATTGTAGAATTAAACATTCAATTATCTTATTACAGAACCTTATTAATATTCATAATATCATATATAATCCTTTTATATCATTTTATAACCAGTTCTTTAATAATATTTCATTATTTCGATTGTTTTGGGTGTTAATTGCCTAGTTTTCTCATTCATACTTTGTTATGAAAGTACCAGTTCCAAAGAATATTATATAATTAAATAATATATAGAATGATAATAATGTTATGAATATTATATTTACTTATTAGGTATATTATTATAAAAATTCATAATATTTGGGCATGTAAAATGAGTCGAATCACTTTATGGAGACATTAGGTCATACATACGCACAAGCGACGATATCATTCCCTTAATGTGTGAAAGGGTAAAGAATTGGGTGATATATTAAATTTAGAAAATAAATAAAATTTCTTATATATCATATATTTTAATTAATTTTATCATTGTTACATTACATGTAAATTATTAGTGAAAAGCGAATCACATTTCTTTGTAAGGTGGTAGTCTTTCCTACACATGAGGGATACTATCGTACGTAAAATGGAATTTAACAAAAGAATATGTTTGTTATATTAAAATTAAATAAGTATAATAATATTATAAATATAATATAAATGTGTAAAATCCATAATTATATTCATCTTTTAAAATTTATGATGGAAACCGAAATACATTAGTTCGTGAGTTGGAAGTCCACTGTACACATAATTGATGGTTTTGTTTCCCATTTTATGGGAGTGGAGATAGATAATTATTATGACATAAACATAATAAAATATATGTATATGGTATATATAAGTTTCATTATATTTTATTTTTTAATGCATAATTGAACACGGAATAAGAGTAAGAGAAAAAATGAAAGAGATTTGATAACATAATTTCCTTCTGTAAGAGAAATCTCCTTTGCATATCCTCTGAATGACCTTAGGGATGGACTTTTTGGAGTAATATTAGCTATATAATATTAATAAGGATGCTTTTAGATATACTTTTCAGGTTTTTTTTGAGAAAAAGAACTTGGGATGTGTGAATAAGTTAGGGGAGGGAGTTCCTTTATAGAAGTGGGAAAAGGGAACCCTCTTGGAAAATACATGGAAAATTCCCAACATAATCGAAAATGATAAACTAATTAACACAAAAATATGCTAATAAAATTTCCATAGATTGTAAATTGGGAAGTATAAGGTGGAAATATGTATATAAAATAATAATATTTCAAGATGGTAGATCATTTAAACCCTTATCTTTTCAGATTAACCCTATAGTATCCCCATTTTTATCTTAACCATGGTAACAAATTATTACTATTCACACTATTAATTTTGGTAAAAAATGAAGTTGGAATTATTATATAAAATAAATTATGATGACTATATATATGTAATCCATTTTTTAAAATTCCATTCATTTAATTTTTAAAATTAAATTTTAAAATAATCTTGTATAGGTTATGAGAATGATGGTTTTCAAAGATAATATGTTCAAAGGGTTACAATATTTTTATGTCAAAATTCAATATGAAAAATGATTCCAATGACCTAAATTTGATTAATAAATATATAACTAATATAAAATTACTTTAAAACCAATTCAATATATAATTTAAAATTATAAATAATTTAAATAAAAAGAAAGTTTTCGATTATAATTCAGTATTTTTTAGTATTAATAGATAAAATAGAACATTTCAAAAACAAATCCCAAAAATCTCTAATATGAATTATTTGATAATATAACTTCCAAAATAAATTTAAATTTATCAAATAATTTTTACAGACATGGTCAAATTAGTTTTAAATAATATTTCCATCACATGACTAGTCAGTCTTTTATAAAGAATATAATTTTTTAGAAAACATTTCTTTTTCTTTTAAAAGATTCTTTTTTTTAATTAATTAGGAACCCTAAAATTCCTAATTTATTTGGTTTTATGAATAACATCCAACTAAATTACTAGGTTATAACTATATACTACATCATGACTCATTTAGACTCATGGTTCTGTGTTCCATGAGCTGTCAAAGTGATTAAATTTAAATAAATATATTTTGTGAGTTGTTTAAGCTTAGTGTTGCATGTTGCATATGTTATCAAATAAAATTATTTTATTTTACAATTTTGATGTGGTACAATAAAATTCTGAATAAATTTATATTATTTTTAAAATAACATATTACAAATCATTTAATAAATATATTATGTTCATGTTTTGGTTAGTTTTACCAAAAACAGGAATGATGTTACAAATTTTACATCATGAATGAATAAAAAAATAAATAATATTTGTATTTGAAACTATTTTAAATTCTCATATTTGGGTGAATAAGGGTACGATGGTTTAAAAAAACATTACATTTTATCGTGTTTTGTTATTATACCATACAATCTTCTCTATTTTCTCAAAGTAATGTCTGAACAGAAATGAAAGCATGCACGAGGCACAAATATTTTAATTGTTTCACCTAAACAGGGATAAATATAAGTAGAATAGAAATAAAATGTTCTTATGTGCCAAATTCACGAAAGCTCACTATTTTTAAAAATTTTGGAGTTAAATAAATATCACTTCTATTTTACATCCAATCACAATTTGAAATCTCACTACCCTTTCAACTAAAGTGTGGTCACTTCTCCATTAAATGATTCTTCTTTGAATCACCTGAATAAAAGTTTTATACACATAATATGGTATATAATTATAATTAAATTTCATCAAATAAGATAAATAAACATTTACCACGTATTTAATGGGATATTCATTATTTAATTCAAAGCTCACTACCTTCACAAAACTACCAAAATCCTAATTGGAATTCAATTCTATAGTGATTCTCCCATCTTTCACGAAGTTCACTACTTTTTAAAAACTCTTACATCCTCTATTAAAATCACTCCCTTCATGAATTTCATTAAGTCTACATGATGCTCAGTCATTTAATAAATATCATATAGCCTTCACGAAGCTCCCAACTTTTATGAAGCTTAGATAGTCTTTTTGAACTTCTTTTCTCTACAAAATAGATAATCTTATGAAACCCATTGCACAAAAAAATCATTTGAGATCCACCCTCATGAATTTAGAGCCTTAGAATTTTCATTAAGGATTTAATGCTTCAAATGAGGTGTTAGATTACTATTTATACGAATTTTATTCCCTTTTACAATGCCTTCATTCTCTTCAATGACTTTTTTTGATTCTCTTCATATTCCCAAACATCATAATATTCACAAAGATTTAGGTAATTTTTTCAATTCACGATGATTCTCATTGTCATCTAGATTACCATCAAACCTTTGTGTTCATCCATATTTCACAAATATTTATAGCTTCGTGAAGAACCTACCTTTCTCAAGGAACCAGAACATCACAAAATACCTCACGTTGACAAAATTCATGCCTTTTCCATATATTCACAAGGTATTCATGGACATAAAACTATCAGGATAGTTTATCCATCCTCTAAAACATTTGGACCCCAATGATTTGAAAAACACTAGGAACTAACACCACCTGATATACATATCTTCTTGTACTACCTCAAGAGTATCCATTCCATTGTTTTGGATATTTTTAATATACCTATTCAACAACCATTCTGGAACTCCATAAATGACCCGGTCCATTACATAGTCAAAAAGCACTAACAACATAATAACACTACAATGTTACCATGATGAATTTTTTCAAAAAATAGTTTTATGATATAATAATGATTAAATTAATATTTTATCATAATAATATAATATAAATATCTTTATAAGTATATTCATTAATAAAATAATTTTTTACTTAATCTAAACTCACAAAAGAATATTCGATTCTAAAAGTTGATGATAAGCCATCACCATAAATTCCATAAAATGTCCATTGTAATTTCAAATCATATCAAACACACCTATAAACCCTCTATGGAAACTCTAGAGGTGATGAAAACATGATAAACGATCACATGACATAATTTTTTTTACCGAGGATAAAACATAAAAAACTGGAAAAATAACACATGGTTATTAATTTTAATAATGAATGACTAATAAATAGGTAATAAGAAATTAAAAATATATTGCATTTATTAAAAAAATATAATTATGTTTTTGATATATATATATATATATATATATTACTAATAAACCAAAACTGATTATTGAGGTCTTTAGAGTCCATCCAACCAACTATGAATCCAATTTAAGGGTTTTTATTAACTCAATCATTGTTAATTGATTCATGATCTCTCTTCCAAGAATTTATTCTTCTATGTTTTTTATATTACACCATTTCTATATTTATATTGTTATTTTCTATTTACCTCTATGTAATAATCATTTCATTTTAAAATATTCTTCTTATATGGATTTCATTATTCATAAAATATGACATTGTTAGAAATAATTCACATCATTTATATTAACTCATTCTCCTAGATGTCCATATTCCTTCCACCAAAAAATTTTCATTTTATTATTTTTAAATCCAAATATAAATTTTTTTATGTACACCTCATTTTTAAATTATTCTGTATTAGAAATAAAATTTTGTAACTCCATCATTTATATGGGTTTTTATAGCACCCCATGTTTTTATGAAACATTTATCTTTAAATAAATTCAATCTCTTTGATAGCTTGTTATACACCCAACCTCGAGTCTAAATGAACCTTAATATAGTATATTGTTATAATATAACCATTAAATTGGTGGTTTGAATATTAATAACCACGTTCTTAAAAATATGTATAAATGTTTCATATAATAAAAATGTATTCATTAATGCAAAATAAATAAGTACATAATTTTCATTATCGATTTTATTCATATTAATGTTTTATTACATTTTTTGTGTGGATATTAAAGTTATTCATTTCTATTTTTAGAAACATTATTTTATAAAATCGATATAATATGTCATATATGTATATCAAAATATTATTTATACCACGTTTTTTGATTTTTCTGAAAATTTTAATTTTTCAGTGACTAGTGGATAATAATGAATTTTGTAAAAAATTCTATTTATTTTCTAGTAAAAGTTTCATTATTTTCGAATTTGATAATAAAGTAAAATAAGAATTATTTAATTAGAAACAGTCTCTTAAATTACACAATAATCATTATTGACTAATATTTTAATCAAATTTATAGATTTTATATCTAATATAATATTAAATAATTCATTTGATAGCTCATATAAGGAAATGAGTGAAAGTAAATTCAATTTTACATTTACAAATTAATTTTTTTTAAATTTGTATTCCATTTAATTTAACACACCAATTTAATAAAAAATCCATTTATATAAATTAAATTTGATAAAATTGATTTTGTATGTGGAATTTTCATTTCTATATTTTTTAATGAGGGAAATATTATTTTTTGTCATAATAAATAGTAAAGCAGTAAAAATATTTATTACATGGTTAAGGTTAAAATGGGTTTAGTGGGGGTTAAACAAAGATTTAAGGGTAATAATAACTCTTTAAACTTTTCTATATTGCATTGACTAGTGATATCTAAAACAAATATTATATTCTATTTGAATATATTTAATTTTGATTCATTTGTATTGAGTATGATATTATTGTATTTTAATCTTTGAAACATTCCATGTGTGTCCTCTGCCTTCCTTATAGAAGGGAACCACTTATAATCTATTATTAAATCTTAATTAGTATTATATCTTGGACAAGACCTATCCAAATTCATTATTAACATCACTTAACACAACGTAGAGGTATTGGATTGATTATGAAATCATCCTTCCAAGGATTAATGTTTAAGAAAGGGGAGGTTTCTCAATGATGAGGTACAACTCCTAACCGGAAACATTCAGTTTTATATCTTATTCTACAACCTATAAATAAATGCTATCCATTATAAGATAATTAATTCTGTGTATTAAATATAGTTAATTGTTATTATGATGTTGGATAAACCATTTTCCTCCTACTTTCCGTCAAATGGGAATTGAAAGCATCACTCGTGAATACATGTGGACTACCATGACCACATAATGACATGAGTCATTTTACATGCCAATAATTCATTGTTTTTTATTATAATTTATGTCATATTAACATATAATATTTATTTAAAAAAATTATTCTATAATTATAATATCTTCTTGAGCGTCTTACTTTTCCATCCATTGGAAAATTATATCACCCCTCGTGTGTACGCATGGACTACCACCTCCACAAACTAATGTGATTCGTTTTTCATTTACTCTTTACAATGATGGTAATGTGAATATATTTAGTAAATATATATTATTTTAATGATATAATAAAAAAATTGGAAAGGTGAATAATATCTTACCTTTATTTCCTTCCTTTCATTGAAAATTTAAAACATCAACTATGCGTATGTACAAACTATCATCTCCATAATGTGATGTAATTCATTTTTTATCACCATTTTATTTGAATGATTATGAAATTGTTTATAAAGATTAAATATGATAAATATTTATTGATTAATATTATCTAGAGGATAAATCCATGAAAAATGTTCAAGTACCAGAACAATCGAACCAAAACGTGCATGGAAAATATAACAGTTTTCACCCAAATGTTTATTTTAATGAAAAATTATAAATAAAATGATAATTGGACATTATAAATTAATTGTATATAATAACATATTCATAATTATGGTTCCATAATAGATGTATAATAAATTTATAATTATTATACATGATGTTTTAATGTGTATGAATCAAGACAAAACATAAGGTATAGAATTTATATTTCAATCCAATTTTAATCATGACTATTTATGCTTCAATTTTCATTTAGGAAATTATATTACCCTTATATGATAATCCACATTAATATTTATTCTCCTCAGATTATTTATTTAATTTTTTATTTTCATTACCATTATCCTCTATTTATAACTCAAAATATTTTAGAAAATGTTTTATGAAAATATGATTGTATCTCTCTTCTATTAGTCAAAATTAATATTTCTTCTATATCAATTTATTATAAAATGATTTCAAAGATATTTTTTTATTATTATCCATTATTGTTTAAATTTATTTTTACGCATGATATAGTTTTTCAAAAAAAATTAAAATAATCTTATTTTCATTTTTTAAATAATTTACTTTTTACTAAATGTGTGAAAGGAATCATTGTTTTTATGATTATAGTTTTAATATAATTTACTATCATTATGATCGATCAATGTTTCAAGGAATCCTTCACATGTTTTCATGGTCATTTAAAAAAATTTCTATTGTTCTGGAAGTTTTTAGATTTCAAAATAGTGATTTCAAAATGAAAATTTTAATGTCATCAAGAAATATTCAGTTATATTTTAAAGTTATATTAATCAATTGAAAATTAACCATAACCATTCAAATATTTCACTAGGGATATGATACAATTATATAATCCTTATTCTTACTTTTGATGGTTTTTATTGTAATGAAAAAATATTGATGATACCAATGTTGTTTTCCCCTGGTTAAGCTATGATGAAATGATAAAAAAATTTAAGAGCATATTGAATACATTGGAATATATTATTATTATATCATTTTAGACTCCATTATTTACCTATAATTCATTGTATGATGTTATATTTAAGCCACATGATATGGTGATTCTAAGAGTGTAAATGATTGTGAATAACTTTTTCCACATTTTGATGCATGAATATGAATTCTTCTAGCTATGGTCATAATATTATGCATAGACATGATTGTGAATTACTATGTTTTAATTCTTAGGTGTGAATATAAAATATTTATATCTATGATCATATTTTTATTCATGTAAATGATTGTGATTAGATATATTTATAAGACTGTGATTTTATATGTTTATTATTCCACATGAATATGTTATGTCTAGTGGATGATTATTACTATTTTGACACCCTTATTGATCAGGATTCTGGATATAACCTAATTTTGGAGTTTATGATATAACATTTTGTAGTTATGATTATTTATATTAAGAATATATACTTGATTATTATATTATACCCTTATGGTCATCTTATGAAATCTTGTGGTTAATATGTCTCATTATTAGACTTACTGTGCATCTGAGATCACCCATTCAAATTTTTCTATCCCCACATTTTATGGAAGGTTTTAAGTGTGATGGATCTAGTTGGGTACCCTATATAAAGAAATATGTTTTTATATAATGATGAATTTAACTAAATAATATGTTTATACATCTAATATACATGTACACTAAACATTTACAGTTTTGGGGAATGTTTATTTGGGATATATATTGAATAATATTTAAAAATATATAATATATATTTATGTTGATTTTGGGACATTATAGTTTGTATTAGAGTAGGGTTAGTCAATTATTTGGGATTAGGATTAGATATCTTTAGTGAAACCCCAAGGTATAACCCAAAGTAATGTTTTCGTAATATGGATATTATACATTTTCCTTTCATTAAATCCTTTTATAGATACATCAAGTAGAATTTGTTTTCAAACATATGCATCTATGGTTAATAACCTACAAAAGATTTAGTTGAGTATATAGAAGTCATCATCCTAGTCCATGATAAATGATCTCTTACTCATCACCAAGATTGAAACTCCTTGTTGATATGGTTGAGTTAATTCATATTTTAATTATGAACCATTTTGAAATATTTTAATAGATTATTTACATGAAAGAACACTAATAATTCAAATGTTTCATTAATTGAAAAAAATGTGTTAGTATTTAGACACCCTATGAATTATTTTTAATAATGATATGATTTATTACATGATTATTGTTTCTCAAATAATTATTTTTGGTTTTAGTTAATTGAAGAGAGTAGGAGGATTAGCCTTAATGTTGAATGTTATGGAAAATGATATGATTGTCCTCATTATAAACTAAATGAAATGTGAGGTAGAATTTAAAACATGGGGATTGATCCTAATTAGCTATCTCTTTATATGATTAATCGTAATAACTTAGGTGACATTATTTACATTTCTAATAATATAAAAACTATTTTTCATGGGATTTATGTTTATAATGACCATGGAGGGAAAATGATTAAGCTTCCTATATGTCACGTATATTGGAGAAGGATGTAATGAAATGTCTTAATGTAATTATAAGATGTTTTATGTGTGGAAAATAATGGTATATAGGAATTAATTTTCAAGTAAAAATAAAGAGTTCTATATTGGTAGATGAAGTTCATCCTAAGTTAAAATTTATTATTAAATTCCTTGTGTTTGTGGAACTTCAGAATTATCTTGGTCGAATCCCAAAGTTAATGGATAATTGACATAAAAATGAAGGTTAAATTCTATGCTAATTACTGAAGTGGATTATGATGGTTAAGGCACATTTATCTCTAGAGTTGGGGATACCATGTTAAAAAATTTAATATATATTCCAATGAAAATATTTTTACTCATCCTTCGCTGAAATTTTATGTGGTTTTGATCATTAAAAAATCACTAAAAAGTGATTCCAATTAAATTGATATAATATCGAAATCACATTTGATATTCTAAATCGACTTATAATTTTATTTTTGATTGATGATAAACATGAACTTCCAAAGTTAATTACATACATTGTAAGTGTGATACTAATTATTTATGAGGGATATTTATCTCAAATGGCTAGGGAGAAATTCAACATTAAATATATGCCTATTATTTTGTATTATTCTTATGTATTTACTAAATAATTTTCAAGTTTTCTCCCTAATTTTCAAATTTATTTTTTAATAGAAATCATACCAACAAACCTAGTAATAAAATTATTTCAAAGAATTCGTAGAGAATGGATCGGATTGAATTGTACAGATTGAAGAAGACACTCCTGGTGAATCATGATAAGTTATTTCTATTTCCTAGTGTGACACTATGACAACCCATCTCCTTTTTAACATTAATTCATGATTTATTACATAAGATTACATATAATAGAACCAAAAATATCAAAAAGTCTATTGTCTCTAGGAATTAGGTATATTAAATAATAACATAAAATATAAAATACGTTATCTTTATTTAAAACTTCATTAACATGATCATAATATTCCATTTAACATAAAACGGCATGGGATAACCTATGGAGATACAAAAGAAAATGGTGAGCTATAAAGCCCGATACAGGAGTAAACATGGAATAGCATGGTAGAATAATACATATTGTACAATTTTCTTATAAACGGAGAATAAAAGGGGTGATAATAATAAACATCAACAATAATACATGATATATATTGATAATAGGGACATGTGGAAACAACTTAAAAATATGCATAAAAAAGATAGGTCAAGGCTAACTGCCAAGAAATATTGATGGAAAAAGTCCCACAAAGGAACATTACTACAAAATAAGGCTATAAACACAGTATAAAAATGACTATATATGCCAAAAAACGTGGTTGAGGCTAAAATAACTCACGGTCTATATCTAGAGTCAAAAACCTTGGCTATAGGCCTTCACATTCCCTAAAAAACCCATCATCGTTCAACTGGTGTTGGCCCGCTGCTTCCTCCCCACCGCCCCTGAAAATCCCCCCCACCCTCCCACATTCCCCCCAAATACACCCTCCCCATGTACCTTACACCCCCAATGCACCCCCTTCAAATCCCCCCCCCCCCCCCCCGACCATCACCCACCACCCCCCTACATCCCCCCTTCCCCCTGTAAATCCCCCTCCTAGACAGCCCCCTCCCTTGGACAACCCCCCCCCCCCCTCCAAGACACCCCCTTAGACATCACCCCTATAACATCCCATGTAAATAAATAATAATAAATTTCAATATTTATTAATATTTTTGATATAAATAATAATTTTAATTTAAAAGGGATGTTAGGTTCAATAGCGTAACTGATACGCAACAACAGGTTTCATTGAAATCTTACGTTGCACACAACATTGGGTCATACTGAAAATTAATAAAACAATATTATTTTAAATGGTAGTTAATTCCTAGATGTTGTTATAGTGGTAATTAATAGAACTAACTAAAATATTATTATACATGTTTGTTAAATGTTTTTTCATTTATCCAATAAAATTTAGAGGCTTAAAATGCGAATAAATCTAATTTTAAGAAAAAATACCCTAATATTATTTCAAGGGCTGGTTTACCTCCCTTTGATGGTGAACCGTCATTAAATCTAGGTTTTTTCACTTTTATATGTTCTATTTGAAAAAATAACATTCTTATTTAGAATTGGGATATAAAAATATACTTTGGGTAAATTTTTTGGTATTTTCTGATAGAATTCATTTTTTATGATTAGTGAAAAGTACTGTATTTTAACTCAAAAGAGCTTTTAAATATAATTTATTTATATGGTTAGATTATATTTTCAATTTTTTTTAAAGTCTAATTAGATTATATTTTTACCTTTTAATTCAATTGTGTTCATTGGAAGTAATTTTACTTTGAATTTTGACATAAACAACTGTCAATGTTTTGATAGTTATTATTTCTTAAATTTTGTAAAATTGAAATAATATTTGAATTTGGAATATCAAATATATATTAAGCTTAATATTTGGCATTTTTCTAAAAACCATCAATTTTTTATGCATAGTGAAAACAGTGAGTATTAGTTAAAAACAGAATTCTTCATTTAAATTAAATTTTACCACTTCTGTGAATTGAATTTAGAAAATATTACATAAACGTTTGTTATTAATAAGTAAAATTTTCTTCAATAAGATGAAAATAATTTTTGGTGAATAGTAACTCTTCACTTTTTTTAACCACGGTTAAAGGTAAATATGGTAAATATGGTAAAAAATATTATAATAATTTAAAATTACCCTAAAATGAGTCATAATCATATTTTATGATGAATTTACGACCATGGGAATCCTTGGGATGATTTTGGGACCCTAGGGAGCCACTTGGGTGTGATAATGACACTTTATGTTAATTAATTTAAAGTAAAGACAAAAATGACATAAACATATATCTTTTAGTAAATCAATTTTTACATGGGGTTATATGAGTTATCATTTTGAATATAAATATTTATTTTAAATATAGAAATATTTCCTACATCATGGTATTTTTTTTTCTAAATTTTAGACATCATATAAATAAAAAATATTAACGACGCAATAATGATGTAGTGATTACCTCATTAATGAATGATTTAAATAAATATGATTATAAAAAATAAAAAATATATAAAACCTATGAAATTATTATTGTATGATTTTATTTCTAACATTATTCATCTTTTATTTTAATTTAATGAGTTTTGGACCTTTAGAAACCAAATATCATTATATAATAAAATAATAATTTCAAACATTCCTAAAGATCCCCCGTATAAAAAGACATCACCTATAACCCATTAATAACATTTCTAAATCCCCTTGGGTCATCCATAACATGCATAAATAAACTCCTTACATCCCTCTATTCTTCCTAGAAGACTTACCTTAGGCAAACAACACTTCAAGAAATCCTTTTGGTTCAAACCAAAGGAGGTTACCCGATTTAAAGGTAATGTATTCTCTTAAGTTCTTTTCTTTTATTTTACTTCTTCAACCCCTTAATATCTTTTTATTATTTTATTTTATAATAACACCAATATCCTCAATATACTAATTTTTTGTTATAATATGTATTCAAACTACACTTACACACACCTCCGTCTAATTGGTTAAGAACATACTGTTTCTGTGGACAGTGAACTACTGCCTCCCGAAACAATGATTGTTCAATTATCTCCAACCACCTCTTATGGTGGCCATTATGATAGAATTGTATTTATATATGATATATGTTTTTTTATTATTTCTATACTCTTCATTATTTTTCATTTATAGCATACCTATATGGTTTACATAATGGGAAAATTGGATAATTTCATTTGCGGAAGTGCGGACTACCGCCCCCTCAAAGTTATATGACTCGTTCATGCCATACGTGTGATTTAAAAAAGGATGGATTTAATGAAATTATATGTGATTTTATTCTTGTATTATAATATACCTATATATAATTATATATTAATTCCAATAAAATATGAAATATAAATTAAAGTAGCATTCATGCGTACGTACGACTTACCATCTCCATAGACGGTGCATTTCATTTCATATATCCAAATGTTATGTACTTTTATAAATAAATATATATTTATATATAATATATATGATATATATGATATCTAAATCATAAATATCATTCTGTAGATAATGTACATTAACCACATGGACAATTTATAATTATAACATGTCCATTTTTAACTTAAGTTCTGAACATCGAAAAATGTCTAATATGAACTCAAATAATTAACTAATTGTTATAGAACGGTTATAAGTGATATAAAAGGAATAATAAACTTGAAAATGGATGTTAAACAAGTATAAATTAACTAATGTTTATTATTCCGGAAATTAAGGAACGAACGGGTCATGTCAGACACGAGGTAAGGGACTTTGTCTCAATCTTCTTTCATTGAGGCATATTTTTATTTATACACAACATTATTTTATACAGTGTATAAACAACATCAACATTTCATTTCATTCAAAGGGAATAATTTTATCTACAATTCTTTTTACTATACGAAAAAGGAATTTTTTTAACGTTTGCGGTGACAATGACCTCTCCACTGCCGTAATCATTATTTGGATTCCACTATAACCCATATTGTTTTTAAAAGGAAAGAAATATCTTATTCTATTTTTGGGTGTTTTTCTATTGAAAATTATTTTTGAAATGGATTTATTATTTCAATATCTTGAAATGATTTCTTGTGATTGAAAATTAAATGTTCTTACTGAAATTTTTATCTTTCCATTATTTTATGTGTTATGCTTTTGAAATAGTACTTGGAAACTTGACAGGTGGTTACGTGATAAACCAAATAATGGGTGGTGCTGTGATAAAAAAGGACGAGTGGTTATGTTATAACCTCCAATCCATTGGGTATGTAAGTTAGCTGTATTTCTATTCCAATTAGTGATATGTGTGGAAGTTTACTGTATGTTTAATCCATTTATGTATGTTTATGTCCCAAGTTACCATTATATATTATGTATTATTTATATGGGTTTTATGGTAATATTTTGGTTACAAATGGGTAATAAATTATCTTTTATTTAGTTAAGAGTATTTACTACTTCTTAAATGTAAAAATTATTACTTATGATAAGGTATACATGATTTACTTGTTGTTTTGAAAAACTAACAGTTTTCCTTCTTTGTGAATCCCTTTCAGAGCTTTTTATGCTCATTCCAAGTCTTTAAAATGTTTTTCACAGGACATAAAGAGGAATAGGGTCAAGGATGGGATAATGGAAAAGTCATGTTATCTAAAACATGGTACTAGTCTTGACTCTTTTTTTCCAAGAGTTATTATTTTATAAAAAAATGGATACTGACTAGAAGTGTCTACATGAAATATTGAAGTTGTCATGTATATGTTATGACCTAATTCTATAAAGCTCCAAACCTGAAAAGATCCTCAATGTTAATTATTAACTTAATTAAATATTATTTAATGTTTTATGTATTGTTCCTCATAGTTGGCATCAGAGGCCGGTTGAGACAACTTTAGGAGTTACAATATTGTTAAATTAATGTCCATAAATTAATTTATGGTAAGATTGAAATGATATAGAATTTACAAATTACCATGTTACATCACCTATGATATTTCTATGTTCAGAATGGTTTTTCATAGAGAAAAAAGGGGAGATATTCTGGGAAGTCATACAGAGGTAAATGACCTTCCAAATCCGCATCTTAAGATTGTCAGAATTAGAATTGAATAGTTTTTTGTAGTGCTGGAAAAGTTAACTCTAGTCATAGTGGGTGATTGTGTTTATAGATGATATTTTGGTATATTCTAAAAGTAAATATTATCATTAAATTCATTTTAGAGTTTTCTTCAAAAACATAAAATAAAATAAATTGTATGGAAAATTCATCAAGTGTGAGTTTTGGTTAAAAAAATTTCATTCCTTGGTCACATTGTTTTAAAAAATGGAATAACTATTGATCCTACTAAAAAAAGTTTTTGAAGAATGTCCAAGACCCAAAAATATAACTAAGATCTGTAGTTTTCTTAGTTTGGTATTTTAGTATAAGTGGTTTGTTGAAAAATTTTCAAGGTTATCTACCCAATGAAGAAGTTAACACGAAATGGTGTTAAGTTCATCGAGGAAAAGTAATGCGATGATTATTTTCAGGAATTGGAAAAAATAGTGGTGAATTGTCCCATTTTGGAATTACCTTCCAAATATGGTGAATTTGTTATCTACAGTGATTATTTATTGAAAGTATTTGGTTGTGTCCTTATGAATAATGATCAGGTAATTGCTTATGATTCACATCACATGAATCCTCATGAGTTAAATTACCTTACACATGATTTGGAATTAGCTTCTGTTGTGTTTGATTTAAAAATTTGGAGACATAATATATACTGTATAAAATGTGAAATATATACTGACCAAAAAAGTTTGAAGTATATATCCACTCAGAAGGAATTAATCATGAGATAGAGGAGATAGTTAGAATTAATCAAGGAGTATGATTTCATAATCCATTATCATCCAGGAATGTCAAATAAAGTGGATGATTCTTTGAGTCAAAAAATTAATTCTAAAATAACCATGCTATGTTTAGAACGAGATCCATTGGTTTTCGATTTGATAAAATTTGGAATTGAATTTTTTGGTGCATAAGATTCCATTGTTTTGTTTCAGTTTTCAGTGAAATCATCTCTATCAGGCAGAATTAAGAAAGCGCCAAAGGAAGACACTGAGTTCCAGAAAAAGGTAGAGTTGGTTTAGAAGGCTATGTTACCTGATTTTAACATTGACAATGATTGTGTTTTGATATTTGGGAAGAGATTATGTGTGTCTTGTGATTCATAGTTGAAGAATGTGTTTCTATGTAGATTCTCATAGTTATCTGTTTTCAGTTCATCCTAGAAGTACTAAGATGTACAGAGATCTTCGGAAGTTTTACTCATGGGATGGGATGAAAAGAGATATTGGTGAATTTACTGTGAAGTGTTTGACTTGTCAACAGGTTAAAGTAGAGAAGCAGTTACAAAAAAGGATGCTTCATTATTTACCGGTGCCGGAGTAGAAATGGGAAAATATATCAATGGACTTCGTTGTGGGATTAACAATGACATCTCGATGTAATAATGAAATCTAGGTTATTTTTGATCAATTCACTAAACGTTCTCATTTACTTTGTAATCAAGATACTTTGTCTCTAGATCAACTTCCTCAGTTGTATGTTAAAGATATAGTCAGGTTGCATGGTGTTCCCCTCTCCATTGTATCTAATCATGATCCTAGTTTCACTTATAACTTTTGGAAAGCCATCAGAATTCCTTGGTTACTGAATTAAATTTTATTACATCTTTTCTACAACAATCAGATGGATAGTCAGAATGAACAATTCTGAACTTGGAGGATTTTCTATGTGCTAATTCAATGGATTACCAAGGAATTTGGGGAAAACATCTTTCATTGGTTGATTTTTTTATAATAACAGTTTTCATTCTAGTATACATATGGATCCATTTGAGGTATTATATGGGAAGCAATGTTGAACTCCAACTATTATAGGATGAAGTAGGTGAAAGGAAGTTGATGGGACCAGAATTGGAAGAAAAGATGGCAGAAAAAGTTCTGTTGTTTCAGAAGAACATGATAATAGCTCAGAGAAGGTAGAAAATTTATATCGATAACCGGAGGAAAGATCTTTCTTTTAAGGTAGGTGATCAGGTCTTTCTCAATGTTTCTCTACGGAAAAGTGTGATACGTTTTGGTTATAAGGGAATGTTGAGTCTGAGGGTCATTGAACATTATGAAATCTTGGAGAAAGTTGGATTAGTTTCCAACATATTAGATTTACCTTCAAGTTTATCCCAGGTACAAAATTTTTTCATGTTTCAATGTTGATAAAATATATTTCAGATCTATCTCATGTTTGGAGCCCAAAGGTAGTTCAGTTGGAAGAAAATATCTCTTATGAGGAACAACCAGTCCTAATTATTGACTGAAGAGAGAAAGTGTTGCAGAATAAAGTAATTCATTAGGTAAAGGTTTTGTGAAAAAATCATATGGTTGAAGTTTCAACGTGGGAATAAGAAAATGTTATGAGGGATAAATACCCCCAATTATTTGATAAGGGAATACAAATTGCAAGGACACAATTTCCAAAAGGGGGAAGGATGTAACATCCCACGTAAATAAAGAATACTAAATTTTCATATTTATTAATATTTGTGATTTAAATATTAATTTTAATTTTAAAAGGGAATCTATGTTCGATAGCGTACCTGATACGCAACAATAGGTTTATTTGAAATCTTAGGTTGCAAACAACATTGGGTCATACTGAAAAATAATAATAATATATTATTATAAATGGTAGTTAATGGCAAGATATTGTAATAGTGATAATGAATCGAACTAACTAAAATAATATTATACATGTTGGTTAAGTATTTTTACATTTATCTAATAATAGTTAGAGGCTTAAAATGAGAATGAATCTAATTTTAAGCATAAATACCCTAATATTATTTAGAAGGTCGGATTACCACATTTTTATTGAGAACCCTCATTAAATCTAGTTTTTTTCACTTTTATATGTTCTATTTTACAAACTAAAATTCTTCTTTTGAATCAGGATATCAAAAATAACTTTGGGTTAATTTTTGGTATGTTTCGGATAAAATTCATTTTTTTTATGAATAATGAAAAAATAATGTATTTTAATTCCAAATAGTTTTTTAATATAATTTATTCATATGGTAAGATTATCTTTTTAATTGGATTTAAACTGTAATTAGATTACATTTTAACCATTTAATTCAATTTTTTTCATTGGATGTAATTTCACTTTGAAATTGGACATACACAAGTGTCAATCTTTTGATATTTATAATTTCTTAAAAACATTATTTTTGTTTTGAAAATGGGAATTAATTTTAAATTAATTAATGAAACATATATTTTTTTAATTTGGTAAAGTAGAGATCATTTTTGAATTTGGAATATCAAATATATCTTATGCATAATTTTTGGTATTTTTCTGAAAACCATCAATTTTTGATAAATAGTTAAACCGCTGAGTAGTAGTTAAAACCCGAATTTATCATTTAAATTAAATATTACCACTTCTGTGAATTGAATTTCAAAAACCAAGCATACATGGTTTCTATTAGTTAGTAAAATGTGGTTCAATAATAAGAAAATAATTTTTGGTGAATAGTATCTTTTGACTTTTATTTACTATGGTTAATGGTAAATAAGGAAATTCACTGTAAAAAATATTACAATACTATAAAATTACCCTAACTTGTGTCCTAATCCTATTTTATGATACATGTCCGACCATGGGAATCCATGGGTCAATTTTGAGACCCCATGGAGCCACATGGGAGTGATAATGACAATTTATGTTAATTAATTTAATGTAAAGACAAAAATGACATAAACATAAATCTTTTAGTAAATAAATTTTTAAATTGGATTCTACTAGTTATCTATTCGAATAAATATTCATTTGAAAGATTAAAATATTTCCTACATCAAGGATTTTTTTTATAATTTTTAGACATCAAATAAATAAAAAAAATTAATGACACAATAATGATGTAGTGTTTACCTCAATAATGAATGATTTAAATAAATAAGATTATAAAAATTAAAACAATATCTAAAACCAATGAAATTCTTATTAAATGGTTTTATATTGAATAGGATTCATATTATCTTTGACTTTAATGTGTTTTGGACATTTGGAAACCGAATATCATTATATAATAAAATAATATTTTCAAACTTTCCTAAAGAGCCCCTCCTCCCCCTTATAAAAATCAGTCACCTCTAACCCATTAATCACACCTCTCAAGCCCCTTTTATTTTCCAAACACTACCTAAATAAACTCCCCACATCCCTCTCCTCCCCCTATAAGCCTTACCTTAGGCATAGATTACTTCAACAAATCCTTTTGGTTCAAACCAAAGGGAGTTACCCGATTTAAAGGTAACATCTTCTCTTAAGTTCTTTTCTTTTATTTTACTTCTCCAACCCCCAAATATATTTTTGTTCCATACTTTTATAAAAACACAAATATCATAAATATACTAGGTTGTTGTTATAAAAAGGATTCAAACTACACTTACACAAACCTCCATCTAAAGGGGGAAGAACATACTATTTATGTGGACGGTGAACTACTAACTAACGAAACGATGATTGTTCGATTATCTCCTACCACCTCTTCTGGTGGCCATTATAATGGAACCGTATTTATATATAATATATATTATTTATATTATTTCATTATTTTTCTCTATTTTTAATATATAGAATACCTTTATGGTTTTTTCATAATGGGAAAATATGATTATTTCATTTGAGGAAGTGGAGACTATCGCCCCCTCAAAGTGGTATGACTCGATCATGCCATACGTGGGACGTATAAAGGATGGAGTTAATTAAATTATATATGATATTATACTATAATTATAATATAACTATATATAATTATGTTTTTATTCCATTAAAATATGAAGTTGAAATGAAAGTACTGTTAATGCGTACGTACGGCTTACCGTCTCCATGGACGGTGCCATTCATTTCTTATCTCCAAATATTATTTACTGTTATAAATACACACACATATATATATATATATATGATATCTATGATATCTATGATATCTAAATCATGAATATAATTCTGTAGATAATATACTTTTGACCACATAGACAATTTATAATTATAACAAGTTCATTTTTAACTCCAGTTCTGAACATCGTCAAAATGTCTGATATGAACTTAAATAATTAACTAATTGTTATAGAAATGTAATAAGTGATAAAAATAAATAATAATCTTGAAAAATGTTCTTAATTAAGTTGAAATTAACTTATGTTTATTATTCATGAAATTAAAGAACGAACGGGTCATGTTGGACACCAGGTATGGGACTTCATCGCAATCTCCTTTCATTGAGGCATATTTTTCTTCATATATGACTTTATTTTTTATGGTGTATAAACATATTTGAATTTTAAATTCATTCAAAGGGAATATTTTTTCTACGAAGTGTTTTACTAAATGAATAAAGGAATGTTTTTAACGTTTTTGGTGACAATGACCTCTCCGCTGTCATAATCATTATTTGGATTCCACTATAAGAATTAATATTTTTAAAAAGGAAAGATATCCCATTTTCTGTTTTAGTGTGTTTTGGCATTGAAAATTATTTTTTAAATGGATTGAATATTTCAATATCTTGAAATTATTTCTTCTGATTTATAATAAAATGTTATTACTAAAATGTTTATATTTTCAATATTTTATGTTTTATGATTTTATAATGGTACTTGGACATTTGAGCAGTGGTTACATGATATAACAAATGACGAGTGGCGCCATGATAAACAAGGATATGTTGTTATGTTATTACCTCCAATGCATTGGGTGTGGATGTCTGTTGTATGGCTGTTCCATTTAGTGATATGTGTGGATGTCGACCGTATATTTATTTCATTTAATTATGTTTATGTCCCAAGTAACATTTATTTGTTATGTTTTCTTTATATGGGTTTTATGGTGATATTTTTCTAATAAATTGGTATGAAATGGTCTTTTACCAGTTATGAGTATTTAATATTTCATAAAGGTGAAAATTGTAACTTATGCTATTGTATTCATGGTTTACATGATGTTTTAAAAAACTGACAGTTTTCCTTCTTTGTGTATCCCTTACTGAGCTTTTTATGTTCATCCCATGTTTATAAAATGTTTTTCAGAGGTCATAAAGTAGAATAGTGTCAAGGATGGGATCAAGGAAAAGTAATGTTGTCTAAAACATGGAACTAGACGTGACTCTTTTTTTCAAAGATTTTTTATTGTATAAAAAATGGATACTGAGTAGAAGTGTCTACATGAAATATTCAAGTTGTTATGTATATGTTTTGACCTAATTCTCTAAATCTCTAGACATGAAAAGATCACCAATGTGAATTATTAACATAATTAAATATTATGTAATGTTTTAAGGTGAGGTCCCAATCCCCCTTCCCCTTAAACACCCCCACCTGGACGTCCCCCCTCCCTCATAGACACCCACTGGACAGACCATAACCCCCCTAGACAACCCCCCCCCACAAGACAACACCCCCAGACAGACCCCCCAGACCGACCACCCCCCTCCTAGACACCCGTATGGGACCTTTGGACAGACACCCCTAGACATACCCCCCCCCCTCCCCGAACAAACCCACTACCTCCTAGACCCAACCGAGATAGCCCCCCCGGATAGCCCCCCTCCCTCCTAGACCCCCCCCCCCCGATAGACCCCCTCCCTCTTAGACCCCTCATGAATAACATCCCCTCTTTCCTAGTCCCCCTATAAAGAACCCCCCTCTTAGACAAACCCTCCCCCTTGCACCCCACCCACACCCTCCCCCTGCACCTTACACCCCCATGCACCCCTAAAAATATCACCCCACCACTCCCCCTACAACCCCCATGCCCCATGAAAATCCCCCCACCCCCATGGGCATCCCCCACCCCTCCACTGACAGACACCCCCCCCCCCCCCCGCCCTCCAAGACACCCCCATGGATAACACCCCCCCCCCCTCCCCCTGGACACCCCCTCCCTCCTATAAAACCCCTGGACAGCACCCCCCCCCCCCCCCCTGAACAGACCCCCCTCCCTCTGGAACCCACCCTGGATGCCCCCCCCCCCACCTCTTGCATAGACCCCCAGGATAGCCTGCCCCCTTCCTGGAAAAACCCCCTAGATACCCTTCATAATCACACCCACCTGGTCAGACCCCCTCCCTCTAAGACAAACCCCCCCCCCCCATCCGGGACAAGTCACCCCCTCATGAACACCACATGGATAGACCCCCCCAGATGAATCTCAAGAATCCATTTTATTAAACCAATGTGGATATCAATAAACCCATTGATTATTTGGTTATATCTCGAAATGATTTGGAAACATAAAATAAAAGAACAAGATAAACAAAGTGACAATGGAAAATATTCTTTTCCATATGAAAATGTAAAATGAAACCCTCGTGAGGGATTATAAAAAGGTGAAAATCCTATAACTCATGAAATTTTGTCTGGGAGGTTCAAGCATGCTAATCAAAGCTCAAAGAGTTTCTTGATAATTTCACCAACCCAAGATGAAATATTGAGAATAACACAGAATGCGGTAAGTGATGTGTGTTATTTAATGGAATATGATAAAAATAAGACCCTCCTAGACACCCCCCTAAAAAACTCTCCCTCCTAGACACCCCCACTCCCTCCTAGATACCCCCTCCCCTGGACACCCCTCACTCCTGGAAACCCCTTGCAGACGCTCATGGACACCCCTCCCTCCTCCCTCTAGGAAACCCCCTACTGACCCTCCTTGAACCCCCCCCCCCCCCCCACAGTCCCCCTACAAACCCTCATAAACACCCCCTCCCCCCTGGACACCCCCTAGAGACCATACGGGACACCCCACCTCCCTCCTTGACACCCCCTCCTCCCTCATGGACACCCCCTGCAGACCCTCCTAGACACCCTCCCTCATGGACACCCCCTGCACCCCATGAACACCCATTCCTCTACCACCTTGCACAACCTTTCCCCCTTTCACCCCCTGCACCCCCTGGAACCCCCCCCCCCTTCACCATGAACATCCCACTACACCCCCCCCCAATACCCCATTCATAACCCCATCACCATGAACCACCCTCTACACACCCCTTGCTGGTGGAATTTTGGAATGGAAGTAAAGCAGGAATGATCAGGTGTCATGGTATCCTGGTTAACACATGGAGACCTTATGTATAGGGAGTCATAATGGCCTAGGTTATAATTCATTCCTTATTGTTATATTTGAGGTTCATATTGATATGTACATACCAATTCTAAATAACATGATTATTAATAAAGTATTTCTTTTAAAATGATATCCGAATTCATCCAATACATACACCATAGAGTGGTATCATGAATCACCAGATAAAAAAAACACAACATGATGAATTTTATTACATCATGATTTATAATATGGTGCATATTTACAATAATATACCACTTTCATGTATGAATCATAGGTATTTTCAAATAATTGAAAATCATTGTTAAATGACCCCATGTATTTTCGATATGATCTTCATATAAAAACCCTCAAACATTGGGGGAAATCATTGTACCAAAATTGTGAGAAACTCAAAACCCTATGTTGGAATTTTTGTGGGCATACTAGAGTTGTGAAGGATGAAAATATATGTTTAAGTGGTGGATGACTAAATAGTGATGTGGTCATGGAGATGGTTTTTTCCGGATGATTAACTACTAAATTATACGGTGTCATGAAGAAGGGTATTTCATTTGGAGTGATGTCCTGAGAAGTACACTAAATGGTATGGAAATTATGGTTATGTTGTACAACATTGATGATCGTATGACTTAAAATGTCGTATGAAAATTTTGTGCATAATTCTTTCCTAAATGTATTAAAATATATAAAATATGACATTTTTTTACTATGTGATCAATTAATATATGACAATGTAGTCTCATAGGTGGGATTAACACTGCCTCACTACACACCACATGCACACTTGCACTCCCACCCCCACCCCCCCACCCCCCGCACACCCGTTGCACCCTCCCCCTACAGCCAGTACACCCCCAACCCCATGTCCCCTCCCTTGAAACCCCCCCTTTCCACCGCCTATACACCACCTTCCCACACCCTGCACACCCCTTACACACCCCCACCCTATGCACCCCCTAATCACGCCCTCCTCTTACCCCCTATACACCCCTGCACACCCTATCCACCCCCCTACACACCCCCCTTCCCACACCCTTACCACACCACACCCCATACCAACACCATTCACCCCCATTCCACCCTCCACAATTCATTCCACTTCAACCACAAAATGAAATATGTCAATAGAGGATCATTCGTGATGTTTTTTTAGACAAACCCTATTTTCCCTACATTTGGATGATTGGTGATTTCTAGGAATCCAATCATGAATTTGGAGTGAGTAGTTGTTTCCATTATGATAAATAAGTCTTGATTTGTTAGATAATATTGAAAACATACTAAGAATGTGTATCCATTTCATGGGGTGTTTATAATTACCAAAGTCTCTATGAGTTAGATAGTTCAAATGAAAATTAATTTTTAGTATCTAAGTAGAGAGAGTTTCATGAAGTGGTGTTTAGAAAAAAAAAATATGAGTTTTGTGATGTCTCTTGGAGATTTTTATGTCTATTTTTGTGTTTAGGTGGTTCATGGGGTAATCAAGTATCATTGTGAGGGTTTCTAGTTCATTCCACATAATTTTATGTCCCATCAATAACCATGTCTAGGTACAATGGGTACCAAGTCTAATAAAGTAAAAATAGTTAATTACAATTTTTATAGTGGGGTATCCTCTAGTGTGGAACTAGGTATGTCTTACTGGATAGCCATGTGATAGGTTTGTGGTTTTTTCTCTATGTATTTCATACTTACTTACAGTATTCATGTAGTCCATTCCTTGAATGAGATAGCTAGGGTACATGATATGATAACAGACCTATCCTAAAGAATATATTGGTGATATGAGATTAAATATGGGACCTCAACCTATGATAGTGGGTGTTATAATGAGATGATAAGAAATACCTCACCCTGAGTGAGATGTTTTTGGTATAAGATAAGATACAAGACCTCACCCAAAGTGAGATGGTTTCCATTTAAGAGGGTTTACATGAAGTCACTCTATGTGAGTGGGAGGTGTTATAATATATTTTATGAGACCTCACATTGAGTGGGAGGGTGGAATTAAGAAATAAAACATGTGATCATAACTTGACATGGGACCTCTCCTTGACTGAGAGGGTTCTAGTTCAGACTTCGTTTGATGATCCATTCCCTAAAAAATGTGGAAGAGGGAAGTGTTTCGTTATGAGATGACTTTTCCAAGTGAAATTTCATGAATTAAGTAATGTAAGTTATTTTAATGACCAGATTAGCACAAAATGACTAGAATCCATTTTTGTGTATTTATTTATTTTATATGAATGTACATAGAACATAATGTGGTATATCTAGTTAACCAAATTGGTGGTTCCCAACTGAGAATAAACCAAACACAATGAGAGTGCACTTTAGTGCATGTGAAGAACACCGCTTTTTACATTAATGTTATATATCATTCAAAAGATATAGTTAGGGTCCCTAGTTACTGATTTTGGAGTATTCTCCGAGGATGGGCCTATGTTTTATAGTTGAGACTTCTTTATATGTTTCCTCTATTTACATTTCTTTTAGATTTAATGAGAGGATGTTCATTGTGATATGCATATCAATATTATCCCTTGGTGTCATTAATATTATAACTTGTGTAATGAACCACCTTTTTAATAATGTAAAAAAATAATTATATATTCATTTTGAATGTTTTTTTTAATCATGGTAAAGGTATAATACATCATAAGGAAGGTCTAAGGAGTGTAAAATGCTTGTTCTGTGCTCAATGTTCTAGAAAAGTGCGATGCAGGTTGGCCTGAACGATTTGGGAAAACTGTGTGACCCTGGCTGCATGGTCTGATTAAACAATTATGATGTAGAGATGGGAACCTAAAAGTCTACCCAATTTTTCTATAACTATTCAGGCTTAGGTTCACGGGGGAATATCCATTTTTATGGTTTGCACACAGTTTGTAAGTAGTGTGAATTAACCGTGTGTAGTGGGGTTTTGGGAAAAAATACCATTTTACCTCTTTAATTAAAAAAAATATTTATCATTTTCCCATACCTACAGTGGATATTCAAGGGGTTCGTACTCCAATAGATCTTCCTCAACCCACATTATTGTATCTTCTACTACTCCTCCTTCTACCATCTCTTTTCAATTCTGTCAGATGCATTGGATAACACAAGTTAAGACTAACCTCATGTTTATACTACCATGTCTGGGTTCAATGATCTTTGTGTTATGGTTATATCTCAATGGTATATGTTCTAAAATCGTCCAACGGTTCAATTAGAAATTTATCCAGATGATCATGATGAGGTTACTTCCTTCAGGACTGAAATGAAGGGAATCATACACGCTTTATTATGTGTTGTATTAAGCTAAATTGAGTTCATTAAAAGGTTTCAACCCTATATAACATCCACCTCATAACCATTAGTTGTTCCAGTTTTTTAGAGTGGAGTTGATCAATTTCTCTCAAAATTGAATTATGTATCCTTACAGATTTAGTGCTTATAGTGAGATATGTTCACACCACTCCTTATGCAAGATTTCAAGATGAATATTATGGGTGAATTTCATTATACCAGAGATGAAGTTACCAATATTTTTATTGGAACTAATAGATCCTTAAATTATTAATGGTCTTTTATGATGAATTTAATGGGAATTTGAATGAGATCATAAAATTATACAAGGATGATGAATGTATGTTTTTTAGAAATCTTGTTGAAGTATCGAGAAACTACTATCATTTTTTAACCACATTGAACAATGTCTATAAATAAATTCAATTTCTATATTCATATTATTCCATGAAAAAGCTAGTGTGTATTTTAAAAACATTTTCTAAAACAATAATGAAAATAATGGAAAAAAGTTTTCAAAACAATTAGGAAATTATAAAACTAAAATTAAAGGTTTAGACATAGGGAAGCAACCTCAACCTCAAGGCTCATTTTCTTTTGATGACAACAACTCGAATCTTCCTTTTTTCCTCTTGCACGCATATTCAGCTTCACATATATATAATTAATCCTAGCCCATATATACATAATTTCATGTCCAAATATGCACAAGGGGGTCCTTATATATATCATTATACTTTCATATACCCCTTTACACCTACACATGTATGGATTTTTTATATCTATATATAATCACACATTTACCCAATATATATATTCATAATACCATGAGTCAATATATATAAAGGGGGAACATATATATGTATATGCCTACCTATTCATAAACATGTAATCCCTTGTCAATGAAGACTTGAATCTACCTCAATGAAATCCATAACACACAACAAAAATATAGTAAACCCAAAAATCAAAAAAACATAAATTAAAATTGGGCCATAGAGTAAAAACGTAATAACCCTTACCCAAAACTGATGTTGAACTCGCTGTCTTCAACGGTGTTGAATAGAACTAGACTCCCCATAAGAATCCACCTATAAGAAACTTGTGGAAAAAGAAATGAGATATAATGACTTATTATATAAAGGTGATCAGTGTCTCAATTGTACATGATAAATTATACATGAATCCATAACCAACAATGAACAAATAATATTTTTATTGATATGTACATGCCAATACTAAATAACCTGATCCTTAATAATGCTCTTTATTTTTCAAACATCACTCATTAATATCAAATCACAATGGTTCAAGCTGTGATGAATAACCTAAGAATCAAATCAACATCATCTATATTATTCTTAAAAACTCATGATTTTTTTTATTTTTTTATCAAGAATATCTTTCACCCCCTTCCCTTGCACCATCGCCCCTCCCCTCCCCCCTTTCACCCATACCCCAAACACACACCCCTCCCCACCATTAACACCTCCCCCTTCCCCTTACACCGCACACTGCCCTCTTCCCAATGCGCACCACCCTCACCCTACACACCCCGTCCCCCTCACCATGTACACCCCTCTCCTACCTCCTCCCCATTACACACCCCATTTCACCCTACACCCCACTTCCACCTTCCCCAGCACCATCCCCCTTGCACCCCCTGCCCCAAGCACTCCCGACCCCCTACACACCACTTCCCCGGCCCCCTGCACACCCCCACCCCTCCCCGACACATCCACTTGCACCCCTCCTCCTATCCTCTCCCACTGTCCATTTTTGGTTACTCAATAACCTATAACACACCAAATTTATATCTTAACCATCATCCAAGGATATGTAAAATATATAAATATTCCTAACATATAATTTATGTGTCACAATACTCCCCCTCTTTCGACATATTGTCTTTGAGAAATATCCCCTTTGGAATCATCGAACAAATGGGTCACTTCATGCACACCAAAATTCAGTTATGAAAAATTAAGGAATATATAGTAATAAGGGGTCAACTGAATTGGTAATTTGATAAATTTAATCAAAAGATAAAAAAGAGTAACCCTTATGTTTAATAAGAAAAGATCCAAATAAGGGAGTGATATATTTAAGGTAAATTTGTTAAATTGGTTTTGACTGGCATACCCTGATCCCCCACCCTTAAGTTATATCTAATATTAAGACTGTAATATGACCAAATATAGTTGATCACTCAAATATTGATAACAATAAAAAATAAAATGTCTAAACAATCACATTCCAATATGTCCAGTTATATTCAAACTACTCTTTCATCCACAGTCAATCAAAATCACCATGACATAATGGACAGTGCTACAAGAAACCCAAAAATAGGGATTGGTTAAACTTTACCACTCCATTCAATGTCTGGTCATAGGTTAGAAATATAATAGTTACACCCAATGATGAGAAGAATCATCCTCATGGTCACCCAAAGAGACACACACTATACTTTCTAGTAAGACCATTACGGGAGAATTAAATTAAATATCACAAGCCATGGTTCAAAACCATATATAATTTATACCTCCAAAAAACAATAATCTCGTTCAGAACTATGGGATTAACAAAAATTACATAAATAAGATCAAACTATTAAAATATATTTCTAAAAAATCCACACATTTTAAAAAGAAGGATGAAAACACACTCAAAAAGAAATAAACATTGAAAAGAATTTAACTTTGTTAAAAAAATAAAAAATCCATTTCATAGGGTAAAATTAAAAATTCCCAATTATAAAATTTAAAAAAAATTACACCATATTTGATAATAATGAACTTATTTAAAAAAAATCTCACTCAAACTTCATAATGTTCTCCTCTATTTTCAAATCACCTCATGAATTTAATCGTATGACCAAAAACATTCCTGAAATCCCATTTCATTTCAATTAATTTTCCAAATTAGATATTGTAATCAAACGCTATAAATGTATCATGTGAAAGTAAAAACAAATCCAAAAACCTATAATATTTAATCCAAAATATCCACAAGTCCCATATTCAAATTAATCACTGAACTTGTTTTATATTAAAACACTTCATGAAATGTATTTTCATTTTAAATCATTTACCAATTTCTTTTTAAACCTTACTACTCATGAAAACATTATACATGATATTCAAAATTATTTTCAAATAATCCCCCAAAACAATTTTTGGAATAAAAAAATTTCAATTAATGTACTTTTATACATAAAACGAAGCACCAAACATAAGAAACCCATAATAAGGTACAACATACAAGAAATTGATTAATTGATTGATCGATCATAAACCAAATCCTACCCTGAGGTATGCCCCATGTTAACCTATCACATATAAGAGTTCTCCATGATCAAGTGAAACTCAAGGGAACCTAACAAGGTCTACTAAGTCAAACATATCAATGGAATCCCCTATTAACTTATCAATCCATAATTCCATAATGTTTTACATTATGTACATGGTTATAGATGGCCATGTAGGAAAACACATCATATAAAGGACCTCTCACTGCCCTAAAATTTTTATTTCACTCTTTAAACATGAATAAATGCAATCTGGTTTCATCTTAAGTTATTTTCACATGATTTTCAAGACTCACACAACATATATCAAAAATAACTCATATAAATTGAAGAAGAATCACAGGGACTACCTACCACATTGTTATATGATCCTCTCCATCCGATATTGATTGATAGACCAATCTAAATAATCACATTTCATAGAAATAGATAAAATACCAAATGTTATGGATTTAGAAAGAAATTCCAATAAATATTGAGACAGGTCGCGAAGGGCAGCAACGGGGTTGGAGGGTCATGCAAATAGGGTATCAGGGAAGAGGGTTCCACCGTGAGATAGGTTGATGGAGGAGGGTCGTGGATCGTGAGGGGGGGATGGAGGTGAAGGGCACCACCAGGATAGAGGTCAATGGTAGAGGGTTGCGGATCAGGGGGGGATGAAGGAGGAGGGTGCCACTATGAGAGAGAGGTCGAGGGTCGAGGGTCACAGATCGGGGTAGGCTAGAGGAGGAGGGTGTCGCCGTGAGAGAGAGGTTGTGGGCGGAGTGTTGTAGATCGAGGGAGGATGGTGGACGAGGGCGTGGAGGGTCACGAATCAGGGTAGTATGGAGGAGTAAACTGATGAGTTTTCAAAAAAAGGAGGGTAAATTTTAGCCACAATTTTTTAATTAAATTGTTGCTATAAACATGCTATAGCCATAGACCTATAAAACTATGGCTATAGGTCCATATATAGAGAAAAAATTTGTTGTAGGGGAATCAATTTCACTCCCTATCCCATCATGACTTATCATGAGAATAATAATTACCCAATGCATTCGAGAGCTATATAATTACAGGCGCACCCATCACTTTCCTTCATCCTCAGGCTTATGTGTGTGAAAGAGATCCTACAACCTAGATAAATTCTTCATCATAATTTATTCTAGGATAAAGTAGTGTAGAATAAATACATGTAATTACCATTTCAATTAATTATAAGTGTATAAATGTAAATACCCTTGATAGGAAATGTGTATGGTATTCACTACACAGCTGCTTTGGCCTGAAAAATCAAGGTGAAATTTTGACAAAATAACGGCGTCACAAAGAAATTCATAAATTGGGTTGAAGAGATTGATAGGGGTATATAATAATTTGAACAAAATATTTGATGTAATATAGATATGGAAGGATGTATCCTAACATTACTAATTGGAAATATAAGTCATTACATAATAAAGAGACTTTAATAAAAAGGAGAGTGTGAGGAACCCTTACTTTAGTGTGTGACTCAAAATGATTTAGTGGAGCCTCTTGAGAGATTGGGGAACCATGGAAGGACACTAGAGAGGGGGGGGGAGATTAATAATGTGATAAAAATGTTTTTGGTGAATACAAATTAGATCCTAGGTGGTTTTATATTGGAAATTAGTGGGGATTTATTTATTATTTCTCAAACAATGGTTTTGGACTCTACATAATAAAATAACAAAAACCACAAACCTTCACATGTTTCTTTATATGAATTTTGAAAAATGGGAGAGGTTTTAATTGTTTTACAATTAATGTGGTATAAATTAACAAAATAATGAACTTTTTTATGTGGAGGTTTGTCATACTATTAATGTAATGATTTAAAATCCATAAAATAAATTAATTGTTTTGGAGGATTCATAAAGGATTTATAAAATTAAAAAAATATATATAATATGAATTTTTTTTAAAATTTAAAACATATAGTTGGTCTTGGATACCATCTATAGTTTTTATTAAATCTATTTTGTCTCATTATTATGTCATAATAAACACCGTATATTTATATAGTATTTTGATTTTTACCTAAAAATTCAATGTCTCAGAAAATTAGGAAAAATTCATCATTGGATAATTATAACAATCTGATTCAAAAACTAATATTTCTATTAACCAAGTAACTTTATAAATATTTTAATTTTCACATTTAAAATACAATTGACATTTATTAAGAAATGTTGGGTTTTTGGAAATAACTGTTAATGAACACAAATAAAAATTATATTTGACTAAATAAATATTATATGATCTTATATATTTAATAAAAATTATTCAAAAATAATTTTTTATTAAAATATTATTTATTTTTAAATCCATTCATTCATCCAAATAAATTCGTTAATTGAATTTGAATATTACCCAAAAATATAATTTTTTGTTTTATTGTATCAAAATAATTTTTAAAGTGAAAATAATAGGATAAAAATATATTAATTATACAAACTAATGTAAATAATATTATTTATATAGTTTTTATACATATCCCATTAATACACCATCAAAATCTCTAAGGGTAAGTTGTACAACTATCAGAATTTCAGGGGGGTGGTTTGGTGAACATGATTGGGGTCGTAATCTCGATGATCTTGAAATTATCATGTAAATAGTTTATCTCATGAATAATTTGTTAGATATCAGCTTACGATTAGTCAAGGGAAAATCTCTTAGATTTTATCTCCCTTAGAAGCTCTGATAAATGTACTTCATAAGATATGATATAATTGGTTGAGGTCATCACTTACTTTTTTGTTTTCAACTGGATTTTTTAAAACCCAATCTTTATGCTAAAAATGTGATCACAATTTAAATGGATACATTTTCAATGATAATGATACTTAATGGTATTTCAAATCCAATTGGATATTATAAAAAGAAATCAAAGTTTTTTCTATAAGCATATTACATAATAATAAATTTAATTAAATCATATGGGGAAATTTTATTTATAAAGGTTTTGGTCATTACAATGTTCCCCATAAGAAATTTCACCATAAATATTTTCATTTCCCATAAAAAATAGATGATTGTGACTCAGTTTCATCACCTACTCAAGTTCCCATGTGGCTTCATTAATCTTTTTTTGCAGAAATTTTTCAAGGTGTATTGTCTAATTTTGTAGAACATTGTCTCTATGATCTAAGACCCTCACCATATGGTCCTCATTGGAAAGGTCATTCTCCAGTGGCACCACATCTGGATTCAGTACCTGTAATGGGTCTTGTATATATTTCCTCAAGATTGGTACATAGAATACTTCTTTTTCATGATATAGGTCACGTCGAAGTGTTCTTTGGTTCTCCTCCATTCTGATGCAATCAATGATCTCAAAGGGATGGATGTATCTTGGACTAAGAATTATTTTCTTCCCAAATATCATCACTTTGTTCCTTGGATATATGCAGTGGAATACCATGTACCCAAAATCAAACACTATGTCCCATCGGTGATTGTCTACACGTCTCTTATATCGACTCTAAGAATCCTTGATGTACTTATGAATGGTCATAACCTTTTACATCATTTCCATGACCATTTAGGGACCTAGAAATTTTAATTCCCCCACTTCATCCCATCATGCAAGAATTTTCACCTATAACCAAAAAGCGCTTTATATGGTGGCATTTGGATGCTAGAGTGGAAGCTATTGTTGACATAGGACTCAACCAAATGTAGATTTTGGTTCCATAATCCTTTAATGTCTCTAGAACATTTTCCTAAAATGTATTCCAATGTCTTCATTGTATACTTATATTTTCCATCAGTTTGAGGATGATAATCCATACCAATTTTTAGCTTAGTGTTTAGAACATGTAGGTTACTTTCAGAGAACTGGTATCTGAATCTCAAATATCGATCAGATACAATTGGTAGCGGTAACTCAATAATCCATACCACTACTCTGATATATATCTATGCAAGTTTATATAGTGAAAAATCCTCCCAAAAGTTTTGTAGAACTATTCATAGACCTCCCCAAAGCATAGAATTAGAGTTCACTTTCGAATTTGAAGATGCATCATAAAATTTCTTCATTGCTATCAATGTATCAGATATCTAAGTATATTCATAGAATAGTTTTTATCCCAAAAAATAATATGTGAGACTTTCGTTCATGGGTAACAAAAAATCTAATTTCAGATTGTGAATGTATTGTGAATTGTTCCTCATATTCCCATATAGATTCATCATATTGTTTTTTGATTTTTAGAAAATGAATTTTGATTTTAATTCATAGAGTGTGAAAAAAATATTTATAAAAAAAATTCTATAATTACTCCCAACCCATCACTAAAATCTAATCCTCGCGATTAATATTTTTTATCAATGTCCACCACTGATCAGCTTCTCTCTCCGAATGATAATATCTAGTAGAACCTTCTCTTTCTTAGAACATTGGAGGATAGGGAAGATCTTCTCAATGGATTTAATCCATTGTTCCATGATTAATGGATCCGATGATTCATTAGAAGTTGGAGGTATTTAATGCATAAATATCTCAATAAAATTATTTTCTCTCATAGGGGATTTAGATGCTCCTCTTGAGATGTGATTATATTCATAACATATGTCCGTTGATTGAGAATTATCATAAATTTCATGATTCCTACCCCCAAAAGGTTGGTAATCTCATTGGGGAAGTCATCAAATTTCCCTATGCATTGGGTTTTTACGAGATTCCTCCTATTTTGGTCCATTGGATAGAATAAAAGTAAAATTAGGGATGAGTAAATTTTTATTTTTAAACACATAATGGGGAATCCATTGAAAATAAAGGGATAACTTATAAATTTCAATTATTTCTTAACTTATGAATTTATAGTCTTCAATCTATGTTATCCATGATCTATTCCAAAACATATACTCTTATGGGAATTTTTTTTCACTTAATAATGTTTTGTAATGAGATTGTGAATTTATCAAATCATATCCCTTGGGAGTGTCAATCTAGGTGTTCATCAAGGCCCATTTCCATGCAAATGTTCTCAATCGAATCAAGATCAACGTGGTGTTTTTGGGTTGTATCACCATAAACATCTGTACCAGAGCAACATCCACTCATAGTATCCAGATAGAGAAATATTTTATAGATAAACCACATACTCTATAATTACCAAAAGTTAGGTATTTCTTCTTGAACGTAGTCTTAACCCTAAGGCTTCATCTAGAGTTAAATAAATAAACATTTCATTTGATATAATATTTAACAACCCTTATCTCTATTACACATTAAATAATGAATTATTACATAATATTATACATAATAAAACCCAGAATACTAATAAGTATAATATATTTGGGTATTATATATATTACATAACATTTTAAAAAATAAAATATGACTTCTTTATAAAAAAATTCCTTAACATGATCATTATATTCCATCAAAATTAAAACTGCATGGGATAACCAGGGGATATACGAAATAAATTGGTAAGCTATAAATCTAAGTTAGGGAATGAAATTTTAAAAAAATGAATATAATAATACATTTTGTAAAATAGTATTATCAATGGATCATAAAAGGGGTGAGAATCATTAACATGAACAAAAATACAAGATACAAAATGGTAACATTCAAATGTTTCAACATCTATATCCCTACATCATAAACATAGGTCAAGGATAAATTCCAAGAAATAATGATGGAAAAAGTAACTTATATTAATCAAGTTCAATCCCTATCAAAACATGACTTATCTTGAGACTAATCATTTCCTAATTCATTGGAGCGTTATATAATTTCATGTGCACCCGCCACTTTCATATCATTCTCTTTAATATGTGTGCCACATAGATCATACAAAATGTTTTAATTCCTCATAATAATTGATTCCACGATCAAGAAGTGTGGAATAAATACATGTAAGTCCAATTTAAAATAATTATAATTGTATAATGGTGAATATC
The DNA here is from genome assembly GCA_963277665.1 of Viscum album. Taxonomy (NCBI): domain Eukaryota; kingdom Viridiplantae; phylum Streptophyta; class Magnoliopsida; order Santalales; family Viscaceae; genus Viscum; species Viscum album. The sequence goes on from OY728120.1 coordinate 1,669,691,386, forward strand.
CATGATAGTAAATTGGAATTGTATTCTATATACAATTTTTTCTCCATGGCAAATTGTGGTGAAATTTCCGCAACAAAACAACATTACATAAAAATTCATAAAATAGGTTTATGAGAGAAAAATGGGTCTCTAATAATTTGGAATTTTTTTAACTAATATGGATATGGAAATTCAAATCCCAGCATTAGGAATTATAATTAAAATGCATAATATAATATAGAAACTTTAATAAAGAGATGAATGCGAATATCGCTTACTTGAGTGTGTGACACCAAATTCTTGGGAGGGGCTTCATTAGAGATTTATGGATCCTTGGGATGACTCTAGAGAGGTTAGGTAAGAGTAAGTATGTGATAAAATGATTTTTAGTGAAGAGAAAAGAGAGATTCTGTGGGTTTATATAGGAAATGAGTGGGGATTTATTAATTATTTCTCAAACATAAGTTTTGGACTCTATATAATAAAAAACCCAAAACCACAAACCATCCCATGTTTTTTCAAAATGTTTCTAAAAAATGGTAATTTTTTTGATTATTTTATAATTATAATGGAAAAAAAACATAATAACTCCCTTTATTATGTTGAGTTGTGTCATACTCTTAATGAAATGATTTTAGAACCTTAAAATATATTAATGGTTTTGGAGGATCCATAATGGCTTCATTAAATTAATCTACTAAACATATAATAAAATTAATTTAAAGGGAATACATATATTTGGTATAGGATAACATATATGGTATTTATTAAAACACTTATGGGTCACTATGATGTCATAATATTCCCCTTATATTTATAGGGAATATTAATTTTACTAAAAAAAATTTTTATCTTAGAAAATTATGAAAAATTAACTACTGAATAATTTTGATGTTATGATACTAGAAATATTATATATTTTAACAAAATTATTTTATCAATATTTTAATTTTCAATTTTTAAATAAAAATTACATTTTTTAATAAATGTTGTGTTTTTTGACAATAACAGTTTTCGAACACTTATAAAAATTACAGTTTACTTCATAAAAAATATATGATATTTTATATTTTATAAAAATTAAATAATAATAATTTTTTGTTAAAATCTTATTTATTCCAATAATCCATTAAATCATCAAAATAAATTCATTTATTGAATTTTAATACTACCTAAAATACTATTTTTCTTTTATTGTATCAAAATGACTTATAAAGTAACAATATTTGGATAAAACAATATTCATTATAAAAAATAATTTACAAAATAATGTTTCTAGGGTATTTATACCTATCACTTTAATTTTATAGAAACATCCCTAAGAGTAAGGTGTGCGAATTTTAGAATTTCGTGGTGTGGTTTGGTGAACATGGTTTAGGTCGTGATCTTGATAAGATTGATCTTCTCTCATAAATAGTTTCCCTCATTCTTTAGTTGTTGGATATTATCATGGGATTGGCGGAGGGAAAATCCCAACGATTATATCTCCCTTATAATATCTTGTAAATGGGCTTCATATGGTATGATCCTACTGGTTGAGGTCATCACATAATTTTTCTATGTCAATTAGATTAGATAAAACCCTATATTTATACAAATTACATGATCATTATTTAAATGGATATATTATCAATGGTAATGGCTCTTAATGGTATTTTAAATCCAATTGGGTATATTAAAATAAAATAAGTTCATTATCTTTCTATAACCATATTGTATAATAATACATTTAATTAAATTTCATGGGGATATTTTATTTAAAAGAGTTTGGGCTATTACAGTCACCATGGGCTGAACATGTCCTTTTTGTTAAGAAAAAATAAGGGTCAATCAATATTTTCATTGATTTCTAAGAACATAAAAATATAAATATCACGAAAAATTATCCTCTAACACATATTGATTATTTTTAATAAACTATAAAGAGGTCAATTCTTTTCCATGATTGACCTTTGTACAGGATTTGTCATTTGTGGGTCAAAAAAGAAGATATACCCATGATTGTATTTCATATGATGTTTGTTCATTATGAATTTATAGTAATTAAATTTTGGATAATCAATTTTCCTTCTATAATATTGGAATAAATGAATATATTCTTCAGTGATTACATAGTTTGAAGTAGTTTTTATAGATGATATTTTTAAACATTTGAAGAGAAATGTAGGGCATCAATAATATTTTATTATTGTGATAATGACACTGAGGAAGGAGTATACTAATACTAAATTTACTAATTTGGAATTTGGGATGTAGAAATTTTCATTATGGTGCATTATTATCTCAAGTGAGGTTATATAAAATGATCCTCTTAATATAGTTTCTATTGAGAAATGGTCGAGGCCAACCATGGAAATTGATATCTGCTGTTTTCATGGGTTGGTAGGATACTACTATCACATTTTGAGGGATTTATAACAATTATGTAATCTAATAAAAAAGTTGACTTAAAAGATATTCATGTTTCTCTGGATATATGAATGTGAAGGAAATGTCAAGGAGTTGAAAAGATGGTTGGTCAGTTCACATGTTCTTACAAAACCTTATAATGGAGAAGTTTTTCTAACATTTAGTAATACATATAAAATGTTAAAGGGTGTTTTAGTATAAAAAATGATATGCTGATATCTTATTCTATGAAATAATTAAAAATTACTGAGATAATTAACCCAACTCATGACATAAAGTTGGAAGTATATATTTTTTTCGTTGAAAATATAGAGTCATTAAATATATTGTGAAATGTGTGAAATATAATAATAATTAAATATTAAAGTATATATTCACATATAAAGAATTGAATATGTTCTATAAAAAGGTTTTTTGATTTGATCAAGATTATGATTGTTCAATACATTATAATCCAAGGAAGAAAAAAGGTGGATGATGCTCTATGTTAGAAAATCCATGAAATATATTCCTTGACGAGGATTGAAATAATTCCAATATTTATGGATTAATTAAAGATATATCTCAAAATCCTGATGAAAGGGGAAAAATCACATCTTTATCAGATAAATGATCAATCAACCATCCATGAGAGGATTAAGAAGGCACAAAATGAGGATGTCAAACTACATAAATAGGTGAGAAATATTCATGATTTCAATCATGATTTTTATAAGATGATATGGTTTTAGAACCAAATTTGATTCCCATAAATATCTTACATAAATAATGAGTTGCTAGATGATCCACATTATTTATCATTCACTATTCATCCTAGATGTATGAATATGTATAGATATCTGAAATAGTATTTTTATTGGGAAAATATGGATTATTTATCTTGATGTATGGTATATCAGTAAGTTAAGGCTAAGACAATGAATCTTAAGGGGATGTTAAAACTGTTACACATACCTGAATGGATGTGTGGAAAAAATACCCATGGATTTTGTTATAGGACTCCCAAATAAACATTAATGGTATATTGTTTTTTGTGTTGTATTTCATGAACTTATGAAGTCAGCATATTTTATTACTATTAGATAAGTTTTCTATATTAATCAACATACTCAGATATACATTAAGGATGTGATAATATTCCATGGATCAAAACACTCAATGGCATCTAATCATGATCTGAGGACTACCTCAATGTTTTAGAGAAGATTATATATGAATTTAATATATGTTGGAGTATCATTATTTTTTTCCATCCTTATATAGATATTAATTCTAAGAAGACCATTCAGACACTAGAAGACTTGTTGAGAGCCTGATCTGTGGATTTAAAAGATGGTTGTGGTCAGAAAACATCCATTGGTGGAATTTATGTATTATAATAGTCTAATGTTAAGTACCTTCCTAGTCTTTTACATTTATAGTTTTCGTTTTGGGGGGTGATCTTAGGGGGCTCGGAGGATGTACAGAGGAGTTTAGGTGTTGAGAGCTGGGAGAAGAGAACATTCACTTTGTGAAAGTGGGTTTCACGACGTGTAAAATATTTACACATTGTAAACATTTAATTTACAATATATAATGAATCAAGATTAGAAAAATAAAATAAAATAGAATGCTGATTTGTTTTTCTATAAAATTGAACCCTTGGGATTACATGACGTGAATGGTGTTTACACATCACATAATACCCTGATCTAGTGTAGTTTTAAAATTAATTTCTATCCAAATATTAATTATTTTGTACATGGAACCTTCTTTATATTGTTTAGGGTGAACTCCAGGATCCCCAATGTGTTATTAAATCCCTTTTCCTCCCTCTATTATATATCTATCCAAGTGGTTTTTCTCCAATGATGTGTAGTTGATCTGCGGTGATTTCTCCTCTCATTATCATCCGTTTTATTTTGTTCTTATCTCAAGGATCTATTGTGGTGGGGTATCTCTGTATTGGGGTATCTCTTGGGTTTTATTTTAGTGGTATTTTGATTCTATGTAGGTTGATATTTGTTTTCTCATGGTGTTGATGTGTATTGATGGTGTTCTTCTTGACCCTAGAGTGTGAACTGAGTCGGAAACCTTACTTGAGATAGGTAGTCCCTCATTTCTATTGATTGTGTATCATGAAAGAGGGGTTTACTTTTGTTTATCTATCGATTATGGTTATATCAGATTAATTAATGATAAATAATTAGGAAAATTATATTTAAATGGGAAATGAGGTTTGATTCACATTCTTAGAAAGTTTTGATATTATTTTTGATATTTTTATTGTTTGGGCTTCATTCCTAGCAGAAAATTGTGGATGTTTGGGGATTTTTTATGCTGGATATATCTACTGTGGTTGTTTATTTTTTTTATTGTGATACAATCCTAAATGGAAATTGGTTAATTACATATACTTGGATAATGAAATGGTTTCCCTAGAATATTTGGTTTGTTTGATAATGAGCCTAAAAATAAATTGGACTTTGGTTAAATTTTCCATTGTAAATATATAAATAGATCTTGATGTCTTGTGATGTGAGGTCATTATTGTGGATTGGAGATGTGTGGTTGGGGAATATGGGGGCTAATATTTTTTGTGTCATGATTTTTGGGTGGCGAGGTGATAGTTTGTGGGTCGTGTTTTTGGGGTGGGGAGGTGATAGTTTGGGGGACCGACTTTTGTGGTGTCAAGGTGATTGTTTGTGGGATTTACTTTTGGGTTGTCTAGGTGAGAGTTATATTGTTGTGAGTTTGGGGTGGTGAGGTGATAGTTGGTCGGATGTTCTTTTTGGGTGGCGTGGTGATCATTTTGGGTTATCTTTTGGGGTGGAAATGTTATGGGGATATTTAGTTGTTTGTGATATGTGGTTTCCTAATGTTACATGACTGAGTATTGATGGAAAAAATAAATACATGTTTAATAATGTTTGGAATGGCTTAGGTTGGTTTGGTTAATGGAAATAGAATTTTTAATGGATAATTATTTGTTGGGTTGTGTGTTTAAATGTGTTTGTTGTATAATAATGAAATGAATGTGGCGATTAAATGAAATTGGTTGCAAAGGTGATTGGGGTTTGTGGTTTTATATGTGATGTTGTGAATTTATATGTGGCAGCAAAAGTGACAGTGTTGTGAGTTGGTTCATTTTTTTATGAACCCATAGGTTGGGAATGGGTGTTTGATGATATATAAATTTAAATATAAATACATATTCATTCTTGTGATTTATATATACACCCCACCCACATTGAGCACAATGTGTCGTACACCTGCGTAGTCATGCAAGGTGTGTCTTTCCCAACATCCTGATGGGAGGATGGATGGTTGGCCACCTACACTTCCTGGACCCTTCTTCCATGTAGAGTAGGTATTTCACATTATGTGATGGTCGGAGGTCTGTTAGTGAATTATATGGTGGTTGTGGTATACCAAGTGTCTTTGGGAGGATATGTGATGCGATTTCCAAGGTGATTAATGGTTCCAAGAAATTTAAACATCCCAAATTTCTAAGTCTCTGTTGGACCACCAGAATTAAACTCTAGTTTATACTTCTCATCCCCATGATACCCTTTAGATTCACTTTTCTTCATTTTGAATTTGATGGAACATTAAAAAATTTCTTCATAGCTATCAAAGTCTCAGATCCACCAGAATTTTTGTTGAATAGTTTATACCCCACCAAAGAAGAAGTAAACCTTGCATTTGGTGGAAATGAAAAATCAGAAGGTATATTGTGATAGTGATTAGATGTTTTCATCGTACGGGATGATAGATTCATCATATTTCTTCTTGAGGGTTAGTAAATCCATTTCCATGTCAGAGAGTGAAAGGAAATTATTTTTCAGAAATATTTTTCAAGAATTCCTTCCAACCCCTCACTTAGATATATTCCTCATGATTCATTTTTTGGATCTATTTACACCACTTATCATCCTCACTCTTCATATGATAAATAACAAGTATAAAATTTTCTTTGTTATAACATTGATTTATGGAGAATATATTCTCAATGGAGTTGATCAAATTTTCTACAATTAATGTATTGGATGATCCTTTGGAAGTTGGATTTCATTATCAAATAAATATCTCAATCATATCTTGTTCTCTCTTAGGGAGATTTGGATGCTCTTATTGATATCAGATTCTATTCAAAACATTTTTTAGTTGAAAGATTATCATCATAATGTTCATGATTCCTACTCCTAATGGGTCTTTCATCTCTTTGGGGAAATCATCATATTTCCCTCCACATTGTTTGTTTACTAGTTTTCTCCTTTTTCCAGCCATTGGATATAATAAAAGTAAAATTATGGATGATTATTATTAAACTATTAAAAACATAAAGTGGAATCCAATAATAATAAACCTATTAATTATATATTACATTAATTTTGTAACTTATGAATTTCAAGGATTCAGTCTATGTTATCCAAGATCTTTTTCCGAAAATATACTATTATGGGAATTTTTTGTTCAATTAATAATGGTTCGTAATGATGTTGTGAATTTACTAAATTGTATTAGTTGGGAGTGTTAAACTAGTTGTGCATTAAGGACCATTTTTTTTAGTAGTTCTCTGTCGATTCTAGCTCAATTAGGTTTTTTCGGGTTTTACACCTATGTACATTTGTTCTAGATCCACATCCACACGTGGTATCCAGATAGGGAAATATTTTATAGATAAACCACTTACTCTATACATACCAAAATTTATGTATTTTTTCTTATACTTATTATTAACCCTAATTATTTCTCTAGAGTTTTCTAATCTTTATCTGAAAATTAACTAAACTTTTTCTTCAATGACATCTTTAACAACCCTTATCTTTAATACACATTAACTAATGATTTATTAAACAAAATTACACATAATATAACCTATAAAAGAAAATATTAAACTGTACTTTGGAATTATATACATTACCTAAAAACCCAAAATATATAATACATCTTCTTTATTAAAAACATCCTTAATGTGATCATAATATTCCATTAAACATAAAACTACAAGGGATAACCTAGGGACATACAAAAGAAATTGGTAAGCTATAAATCCTAGTAAGGGACTAAACATTTAAAAAAATGAATATAATAATACATTTTATAAAATAGTATTATAAATGGATCATAAAAGGGGTGATAATCATAGACATGAAAAATAATACACGATATAGCATGATAACATAGAAAATGTGGCATCATCATCAAATACATCATCATAAACATTAGTCAACGATAACATCCAATAAATCATGATGGAAAATGTTCCACAGAGGAATCAAGTTCACTCCCTATCCCTACATGAATTCTCAGGATACTAATCATTACCCAATGAATTGGATCATTATATAATTTCATGTGCACCTAACACTTTCATTTCATATTAATCCATAAGTGTACCTCAAAGATCATAAAACAGGAATTCATTCAACATAATAATGTATTACATGATCAAGGAGTGTGGAATGCATAAATTTAAGTCCAATTTCAATGAATTATAAGTTTATAAAGGTGAATACCCCTGATAGGAAATATGGCATTTTATTCACTACACAATTTCTTTGGCATGGAAAACAATGGTGAATGTCCACCGGCATAACAACGTCACATAATAAATTCATAAAAAAGGTTGATGAGAGAGAAAGAGATATCTCATAATTAATACATAAAATGTTATGTAATATGTATATGTGAATATATATCACAACATTGGTAATTGTAAAGATAAGTAATAATATAACATTAATAAAGAGGAGAATGAGAGGATCCCTTACTTTAGTGTGTGACTCTAAATGCTTGGGAGGAGCTTCTTGAGATATTTGGAGATCCTTGGGATGAATCTAGAGTGGTTAGTGAAGAGTAGGTACATGCTCCAAGGATTTTTATTGAAGAAAAATTGGAGATTGTGTGGATTTATATAGGAAATGAGTGGGGATTTATTTATTATTTCTCAAACATAGGTTTTGGACTATATATAAAAAAATCACCAAAACAACAAACCATCCAATTATTTTCCCCATTGTTTATTCCGAATGGTAATGTATTTAAATTTTTTATAATTATATATTGAAAAAATTATAAAATGATGCCCTTTATTATGTGGAGGTGTGTCGTAATCTTAATGAAATGATTTTAAAACTATAAAATATATTAATGGCTTTGGAGGAATCATAAAAGCTTTATAAAAATTAATCTTCTAGACATATATTCAAAATATTTTAAATTAAATACATATATTAGGTCTTTTTTACCATTTGTAATATTTATTAAAACACATATAGGTCATTATGATGTCATAATACACACCATATATTTATATTGTATTTAATTTTTATCCGAAAATTTGACTATAAAAAAAATTATGATAAATTCAGCATTGAAAATTTTTGATGTTATGATTATAGAAATAAAATTTATTTTAAAAAAATAATTTTCTAAATATTTTATTTTTTACTTTCAAAATAAAAATAAAATTTATTAATAAATGTTGGGTTTATTGACAATAACTGTTTTTGAACACATATAAAGATTACAATTTAAATCTTAAAAGTTATATGATATTTTATATTTAATAAACATTATTTAATAATAATATTTTGTTAAAACATTATTTATTTCAAAAAAAATTAATTTATCATCAAAAATTCCTTAATTGATTTTGAATATTACTAAAAAATACAATTTTTGTTTTATTATATCAAAATAATTTATAAAGTAACAATAATTGGATGAAAATATATTCATTATAAAAAATAAATTACATAATTCTACTTCTAGGGTCTTGATAAATATCCCTATAATACACTAGAAAATTCCTTAAGGGTATGGTGTGAGACTGAGAGACTTTAATGGTGTGGTTAGGAAAATTGGTTTAGGTTTTGATGTTGATGAGACTTAACTTCTTCCATAAAAGGATTATCTCATACTTAATTTTATGGATATCATATTCCGATTGGTTGAGGGAAAATCTAAAAGATGATATATACCTTTGAAGATTCTATAAATGGGATTCTTATAGTACCACCCTACTAGTTGAGGCCATCAAATCCATTTTCTGTGTCAATTGGATTTGATAAAACTCTATATTTATAAATATTATGTGACCATTATTTCATTGGTTATATTATCAATGGTAACAATTATTAAAGGTATTTTAAATATAATTGGATATAAAAAAATATTTTCATTAAATTTTTATTACCATATTACATAAAAATTCATTTAATTGAATTTCATTCAGAACTTTTATTTATAAAAGTTCAGGATGTTACAGTCACCGTGGGTTGAACATGTTCTTTTTGTTAAGAAAAAATATTGGTCCTTAATCTATTCATTAGTGGATTAGAACATAACAACATCACTACCAAGAAAAAGTTTTTTCAACCCCATAATGAATATTGTTTAATCAACTACACAAAGCTCAATACTTTTCCATGATTGTCCTTTGTTATGGATATCAACAATTTGGGGTCAAGATAGAAGATATACCCAAGATATTATTTTATATGATGCATGGTCATTTTGAATTTATTGTAATTTCATTTTGACTAATCAATTCTCATTTTACCTTATTGGATTAAATTAATAGAGTCTTATGTGATTACCTAGTTTGTGGTAGTTTTTATAAATGATATTTTTAATCATTTGAAGAGAAATAAAGAGCATGAAAATAATATGAGGATTTTGATAATGACTCTAAGAAAGGAGTATATTAATACTAAATTTAATAATTGTGAATTTTGGATATAGAAATTTTCATTATTGTGTCCCATTATCTCAAGTGATGGTATATCAGTGGATCATCTAAATATAGTTGTTATTGGGAAATGTTCGAGGACAACCCTAGTAACTAATATCTACATTATCTTTGTTTGGGAGGATAATACTATCACATTTTAAAGGGATTTATCACAACCATGTTATATTATATGCATGTTGACTTGGAAGGGATTCAGGTTCCTTTGGATATGTGAATGTGATGAAAACCTCAAGGGGCTGAAAAGAAGGTTGGTTAGTTCACATGTTCATACACTACCCTATAGTGAATAAGGGTTTATAACCATTATTAATAAATAAAAAAGGGATTGGGATTTGTCCTTATACAAAATGATATTTGGATAGCTTATTCCATGTTCCAATTAAAAATTGTTGAGAAAAGTTACCCAACTCATGACGTAAAGTTTGAAGTAGGTATTGTTTCATTGAAAATATGGATTCATTATATATATATATTGTGAAATAATTTAAATATAATAATAACTATTAGTGTATATATTCACATAGAAAGAGTTGAATATGTTCTATATAAGGTGGTTGGATTTGATCAAATATTATTATTTTTCAATACATTATAAACCTAGGACGGTAAAAAAGGTAGAAGATGCCCTGAGATAAAAAAAACCAAGGAATTTTTTCCATGATGAGTATTGAAAGAAATCTAATATTTATGGATTTCGTGAAGATAGATCTCAAAATCTTGTTGAAAGGGGGAAGATATTATCTTTATCAGATAAATTATCTGTCAATCATCCATGAGAGGATTAATAAGGCACATAAGAAGGATGTGTGATTACATAAAACTGTGAGAAATATTCCTAATTTCAACAATGATTATCATAAAATGATAATGTTCAAGAACCAAATATTTTTCCCATCAATAATAGAAATGAAAAATGAGTTTTTGGATGAATCTCATTATTCATCCTTCACTATTCATCTTAGAATTATGAATATGTATATAGATCTGAAAGAGTATTTCTAGTGTTATATCATGAAATGGGATCATGTGAAGTATGTATATTGACGTATGGTATATTAGCAAGTTATGGCTAAGAGAATTAATCATAAGGGGATTTTATAACCATTACACATACCTGAATCAATGTGGGAACAGATCCACATATATTTTGTTATATGACACACACATACATTGAAAGGGTATAATAATATTTAGGTAATAGTTGATGGCCTTATCGAGTCAGAATATTTTATTAACAATACATAAGTTTTCCCAGTTAATCATGTTTCCCGAATATACATTATGTATGTGGTAAGATTCCATGGAGCGATACAATCAATGGTTTCAAATCAGGATATGAGGTTTACCTCAATGTTTTATAGAATTCATCTTCAAAGTTTGTATATAGAGTAGAGTTTTATTATTTAGTATCATACATAGATAGATATAAATTATTAGGGGACCATTCAGACTCTAGAAGACATGTTGAAATATTGGACTATGGATTTCAAAGGTGGTTACGATCAAAAAATTCATTTAGTGGAACTTTTCTATAAAAATATTATAATGGTCTGTGACTTCCCAGTCTATTAATTTTCTAGTTTTGGTTATTGGAGGATTTCAGGGGATCCACAAAGGATGTGTAGAAGAGTTTGGGTGTTGATATGTGTGAGAAGAGAACATGATTAATGTGAATGTGGGTTTCATTTCGTGTAAAACAATTACACCATGTGAATGTTTGTTTCATGAAGTTTAATGAATCCAGATTAGAAAAATAAAATAAAATTGAATGGGGATGTATTTTTTGGTGAAATGAATCCAAATGGATTACACGACGTAAAAGGGTATTTCACATCATGTAATACCCCGAACCATTTAATTTTTAATATTCTTTCTTGGCCAAGTTTCTATTCATTCGATTATGAAACCTTATTCCTCTTGTTTTGGGTAAACCCTTAGAACCTTGAGGTGTTCTTTAGTCCCTTTTCATCCATATTTTATCTGTCAATCCCTGTGGAGTTCATTGGTGATTTGTGATTGATCTCTAGTGATTTATCCTCATGTTATCATCCATTTTATTCCACTCTTCTCTTAGGGGTCTGCAATGGGCGTGTTTCTTTGGTTATTGGTATTTTTTAAATTTCATTTTGATAGTCTATGGAATCGATGTTGGTTTATCAATGTTTCCATATGATGTGGTTGTGGTTTTATGGCATTCTTCTTCACCCTATGGTGTGTAGAGAGTCAGAAAAATTAATTGAGGTACGGATTCCCTCATTTCTCTTTATTGTGTTTCATGTGGAATGGGTTTACATTTTTTTATCTATTGATTATGGTTGTCTCAGCTTAATAAAAGATAAATAATTGGGTAAATTAAATTGGACGAGGAAATGGGGTTTGACTTTCATTATTTTACATCTTTGATATTATTTGTGATATTTTTATTGTTTGGGATTAATGCCCCACTAAAAATTGTGTTTGGTGGGGGGGGATTGTTTGCACTGGATATATATTTTTTGTTTCTGATTTTATTTTTATTGTTATGAAATCACCCTAAATGGAAATTGGTTAATTACATATACCTGGATAATCAAATGTTTTCCCCATGACTTTTGGTATGTGTGATAATGACCCTAAAAATGATGTGGTATGTGATAAAATCCCCATTGTTAATCTGTAAATTTCTCTTGATGTGTTATGATGTGAGGTCATTCTTGTGGAACAACGATGTGTAATTGGGGAATTTTTGGGATGAAATTTTGTGGGCATGATTTTTGTGTAGTGAGGTGATAGTTTGTGGGATTTGATTTTGGGTCGGTGAGGTGATAGTTTGTGGGCCGTGATTTTGGGGTGGAAAGGTGATAATTTGTGGGTCGTTATTTTGGGGTGGTGATGTGATAGTGTGTGGGATCTTATTTCGGGGTGGTTAGGTGATATTTTATGAGTGGTTCATTTGGGGTGGAGAGGTGACCATTTTGGGTAATGCTTTTGGTGTGGCGAGGTGATAGCGATGTTGATTAGTTTGTGATATATGGTATTTTTGTGTTATACGACTGAGTAGTGATGGAAAAAATAAATAAATGTTTAATAATGTTTGGATTGGATTGGGATGGTTTGGTTAATAAAATAAAATTATTTAATTGATAATTAAATGGTGGGTTATGTTTTTAAATGCTGTTGATGTAGAATAATGAAATAAATGGGGTGATTAAATTAAATTTGATTGAAATGAGAAATGGGTTTTGTGGCTTGATGTGTGGTGTGGTTCATGTAGATGTGGAATCAAAACTAACTGTGTCGTGTGTTGGTTAATTTTTTTGTGAACCCATAGGTTGGGATTGGGTGTTTGATATTATATATATATATATATATATACTTGTACATTTTTTGATTTCTATATGCACCCCACCTATGTTGAGCACTATGTTTCGAACACCAGAATAGTCATGTGGTGGGTGTCTTTCTCAACATCCCGGTGGGAGGATGGATGGATGGCCACCCTATATTACATGATCCTTCTTCGAGGAAATGTTATTAATTAATAGGATGTAATATACGGAGGTCTTTTAGTTCATTATATGGTTGTTGTTGTATCCTAGGTGCCTTCTGGATGATTTGTGATGTGGTATCCCAAGTGTCTTTCGAATGGGGTTTGATGTAGTGTCCTAGGTGTCTTCTAGATGAGTTGTGACATTCTTTCCTCGGTGTCTTCAGGATGATATTTGATGTAATGTAATGTGTTATGAGGCCCCATAGTGTATATATAAGATGTGTTGTGAGGTCACGGTGTGTACGGGCGGGATGTGTTGTGAGGACCATGTGTGTATGGGTGAGATGTTATCTCGTATATTAAGAAGAGGTGGGACCTCCATGACGTTTTCCATTGGGGTGTGAGAGAATCTAATTAGTGGGAAAGTGGTGTGTGGTACCCTATCCTCGATGTGATTTAATTTATATTATATTATTTATCTTGCGTTATTTTTTGAGAGTTCCTTAGATAGGTTGTGATAGTTAGTACACCTTTTTTTGGTGATGTTTGGTACTGTTGTTTTCTCACAAGTGAATTAGTATGATTCTTTCACATGTACATGAGGGGCTTTGGTTTTACTTACTCAGTATAATTTTATGCTCACCCTAATTATATAAAAATATTAAGAGGTTTCTAGGAGGATTTTTGGTATTGTGTTAGACCTTACTAGCTTAGATCATTGACAGTTTTCATGTCACTGTTTTAGCATTAATTTGGTGTATTTACATTAAAGACTTCTATTTCTATCATTATTATTTATAGATGCATGTGGGATGGTTTGAGATTCTATTTTATATTCTATTTTGGAGTTTTGTGGATGATTCATTCTATATTTTAATATTCTTTTTTTATAATGGTTAATGCCTCTCATATTAAGAGATTTGAACACCCTTGGCACTAGTCACCAACCCAGGTCCTACTATAGGCATGACTCGAGGGGTCATTATCTTTCTCCCCTCATTGTGGTATTCTTAGAGGGAGGGTGTTTTGACAAATAGATATCACTTTAGAATTTGGATATCACCTTATAAATCCCTCTGGGGAAATAAGTGTAGGAATCCAATGTGTCGGGATGATTTTGGAAAAATAAATCTATTTGGATATTAGTGAACTGATGAAATTAAAGATAAGGCTATCTAAATTTAATATCACATCATGGTAGATCAGAATCTATAGAAGAGTTGTGCTGAGAATTATCGATGCGATCATGAATTAGAACTTTATGACAAAATATTATTGTGAATTTATCCCTGAAATAAGTATATATGATGTTGATATATGGTTATTTAGATTCCTATATATATTGGCCCTTTGTAGATTCTTTATTGGTCTAGGACAATTTATTATCGTGTGGTGCTTACACCTATCCTCTATCAAGTTCATGATTGGTTCCTTGTATATCTCATGGGGAAGTACATACCTAATCCTTTACATTTTTTGAAAATATAGATTATACCATAGGATCATGATAATTCCTTTAAAGAAAAACCATTTAATTCATGTGTTCATAGAGATAAATGTCGATGTAAAAACATACATAGATGGTTAATGATCTTTAGTGTAATTCAAAACATGAGGAAGTTATATGGGAACCTGAGGATGTAATAAAGAATATAAATCCTCAAATTTTCGTATTATAGTGATTTATGTTTGATTGTTAAATTACTTTTAAGTGGTGAATAATGTAAGACAATCAGTTTTAATGATATCGTTCTATTTAAAAAATTTAGTTTATTTGATAGCTTGGTATACATGCAAATCTAAGTCTAAATAAACAATAATATAGTATACCTATATTACCATGTTGTTAAATTGGAAGTATGAATATCTATACCCACATTATTATTTATATATATATATTATATAATAAAAATGTATTGATTAATGCATAATAAATATATAGTCAATTTTCAGCAAAGACAATTTATAAATCAAAAATATTGTGTATTCAAAAACGTTTTTAATTAAATTTTTCCAGGGATATTATAATTAATCTATTTACCTTTTAAGAATTATATTTTATAAAATTATATCTTTTTTGAAATTGGAATATCAAAATTATCTTCCGGTGATTTTTTCTGTTTTTCACTAAATAATGAAAAATAACAATTTTTGTAAAAAATAACATTTATTTCATTGAAAAAGCCTCATTATCATTTATGAACGCCCCCCACCCCCACAAAAACACAAAATGTACCTTTCCTGGGATGGAATGGTGAGAAGAGAGATAATTACTCCTGATTCCTACCTCCATTAGGCCCTGGTTTGGCGACTAGCACCGAGGGTATAGAAAAAACACAAATGGGAGGCATTACCCTCTAAGAGAAACCAAGATGAATAGAGATTTAAGATAGACAACAAGAAACTATTTACCATGATACAATATAAAATAAAACCAATCTTCACATATTTAATGTCATGAAAAACTACTAAAATAGAAAAGGAAATGACATGTACCAAAATAATGTAAAATAGCAGTAACCACGAATTCCAAACAGCTCTTGCAAAACCCTGAGTTAGTACACTACTAGAAATAGAGGTTTTGAAGACCCCTTACATGGGATACCACCCCTTACATGGGATACCACGATATTTTGTCTCAATTTTTACCCTATAGTGTCCTCCAATGGAGGTCTCATTGTTTCCAAAAAAATCATCAACGCCCCCACCGTCGCACCCGATCCCAAAACCCTACCCCCTATAGCTGCTCAGCCCCTCCCTCGTCGCATCGCCGCTGCCATAAATACCATCCCTCACTTCACCATAGACATTATAATGACCCATACTAACTGTAGAGACCCGAAGCTTATCGTACATGGACATTACATTACTTTTGCGGAATACTTAGTACATAACAAAAACACACACACAAGGATCGTAATAGTTTAGTGTCTTTGGAAACTCGGAACGTAATCTTCTAATCGTGGTGAAAGATCTTCAATATCTCCCATAAAGATCTTCCCTTTTTTTTACCTAAAAACCTTTATTTATATCCTGGGGAAAAGAAAACATAAAAGGGTGAGCTCAAATGCTCAGTAAGGGTAAACAAAAGAAATATCAATCACATCATATACATAAGAACATAGCCTTTGTAAATCTTAACCTGCAAAAGAGAGCATAATTTCATAACATGGGATAAATCATGGTAGTGAAATGTAATCACAATAATCATAACTTAAAACATGAAACTTTGTGGCATGCACACATAATCATGGAAAATCATTTCTTGTTAGTCAAGACTCATTGCCAAGACTATCTTAGTGGACAAAGTCCCTTTCTGAATCGAATAACCCTCGTTTCAGTCCTGTTTCACTGAACCGGTATAACCTACCGTTCCAGCAATGTCTATCTCATGAGATATAAAATCTTTACCCAATGCATTGGAGGGAGATATAGGTCCCACCCATCTTATAATGAATCCTTTCTTATGTGTGCCACATAATCATAAAACATACATCATAGCATAACCCATGTAATAAAAATGGGATTCTTAAACGACATGACATCATAAAACAACTCATATAAGATAAAGGAATTCATAAAAATAATTCCATCACAACATGATCAAATCAATTTAATAATAGGGATAAAAACAGAACCCTTTATTATCTTAGATGGAAAATAATTTTGATAAAACACTTGAACTCCATTCTTGAGGAAAATATCCTTTCTTCATCAAAAACATTTTTCCTTTCATAACATGTCATACAACTTTAAAATAAAAGAAGTTGATTAAAAATAAACTTGAAAACTTGTAAAGGAAGCTTCTTGGAAACAATGTTTTAAAAATCCATTCATGCCGTATAAGTTAAAAAAACATTCTTCGTACTTTTGTCGGAAAAGTCAAAAAGTACCTCGTATGACAAAATATTCCTTTCATAGATATTACTAAAAACTCACCGAAGGGTAAAAATGGATTTAAACAATTGTAGGTGGATGGAAATAATATTACATATTGATGAAACATGGATGTGGATGATAAAATACACCCCAGTAAATACTTATGAATAAACAACCTCGGATAAAAATGAGATTGTGGTATTTCCCTTACCTTAGGTCCGATTTGCTTTGTTCGTGTCCGAAGCTCCTGTATAATGGTTTAAATAATGTTATTGACTTATTCCAGAATCATACATATTGATATGAGATCATATATGGTCATATTATTAGCTTCTTGTTAGTAATATTTCATTGTTACTTGTTACTCGGGTCTTTATAACTTTTTGTTCTTATGCGTGTTTTGTCGAATAAATCCGTATTCTTATCTTTAGGTTATATATAATTCATTTCCAGAATGTTATTAGTGTAGTATATTCCATATTCATTCATTCAATTCATTTATATAATCATTATGAAATGAAGATCATGTAGAACGAGTCGCATCACATCGTGGAGACGGTATTCCGTACGTACGCACGAGTGATGATATCGTTCCTATGATCGTGGAATTGTATTGGAGTATATATATATTATTTCAGTATCAATATTACTTCATAATAATCATATATAGTTACTCATTACACCATTATACCCATCCTTGTAAGGTGATGGTGGAAAATAGATTACACCACGGCGTGGAGACGGTATTCTGTACGTACGCACGCGCGGTGATTTCATTTTTCCGTAGGATGGATAGAAGGTGAATTAGGGTTGTTTCATATTTATAATAACATATCAGTATGTAATTAATACTGATGTTATTACTTTATCATGAAACAACTAACGAAGAAGAAGTTGAAGAAGAAAGAAATTGAAAAGATCGGTAATGGATATTACCTCTTCTTTGGAACGCCTCTTCGAATCCTCCACTTAAGGAACTAAGATTGGTCTTTGGAGAAGACCAGGACCTCTAGGATTATTCTAGGGAAGTGGAGAGGAGAAAATGGCAGGGTTTGGCCGAGCTTGAGTGCTCAAATTGGTGTGAGGAGGAGGGGGAGGAGGTGCCCTTTTATAAGGGAGGAGAGGGGCACCTTAGGAATATCTCAAAATATTATTTTATATTAAAGTCAAAATAGGTTTATAATGGTTCCAAAGGGTCTTATTTCGAAGATAAGGTGGGGATGGGTCGAAATACTATAAATCAATAGGATTTAGACAAGTTTAGGGTATTATTTTAACCTTATCAATTAGATTTAACTCTAAGTTAAATAATTTAACTTTTACCATGTCTTTTTGTTTTCTTTCACTATATGGTTAATACACTTACTATAACATGCCAAACGAACCCCAAATTGTTTATTATTAATATATATATCCTTATCTAAGTCATTTGGCCGAACCTTATATTTTTAGAAATAAAATAACAATTAATAATATAATATTTGATTTAAAAACTATTTTGTGTCAATTTTGACACTATTTGATATATGAGTTTTGTGAAAGTCATAACAGAATTATATTTTCGAACCAAGTTGATTAAATCAACACTAATATATCATAGTAACCTATAAAATTAGTGGAATTCATAAAAAGTCTTAAATTACATTTATTTTGGTATTTATATTATCAATTATGTCAATATTTCATTAATAAAATAATTACTGCATCATCATTGTGTCATAAATAAATTGTATTATTTGATGTCTAAAAATTACAAATAAAATACCATTATGTAGGAAATCTTTTTATCTTTCTAATGAATATTTAAAATCGAATTTATCTTATGTATAACCCCATATTAAAAATTATTTACTTATTAAACTTTGATTTTAACTATTTTAACACTTCTTTAAATAAATTAATAATAAATGTCCTAATCTTATCCAAGTGGGCCTAAATGGTCATATTTTATTCCTAAGTTTGTTTTTGGTCGAATTACACTTGTCCAATAGAATTAGGACATGTTTTAGGGTAATAGTAACATCATATTTACCCTTAGTTACCCTATTTACTATTAACCGCGGTAAAAAAAGTAAAAAGTTACTATTCACCAAAAAATTATTTTTATCTCATTGAACCACATTTTACTTACTGATATCAACCGTGTCTGTCGGATTTTAGAAATTCCATTCACAGAAGCGGTAAAATTAAGTTTTATGCAAAATTCAGTTTTTAACCTACCACATAGTGGTTTCACTATTCATCAAAAATTGAAAGTTTTCAGAAAAATACCAAAATTTCACCCTAGGCTAATTTCGGTATTCCGAATCCAAAAATGAAGTCCATTTTGAAAAATAAAATTTATAAAATTTAAAAAGTGGTTATTATTATTCATAACGACTAGTTTTAATAATATTTTAATAGCATATCGTTGTTTAGTGAAACTCAGTATTGCGTACGACGCAAGCTATCGAGGAAGGTCGCGATTGCGTGTAATGCAAGGCAAGTCAAGGATGCGTGTTGTGCAAGCTCGTTTTGGTGTAGCGTACAACACAAGACATTAGTGAAAAAGAATATTTTTCATAAAATCTCGGGCTGTTACATTCTACCCCCCTTAAAATGAATTTCGCCCTCGAAATTCGTCAGGGTTATAAATTGTTTACTATTCGAATGTTTCTTTAATAGAAACCCACATCGTAAAAAAGGAATACCAAAACATGGCTTTAAAAACTAAAGTATGAAATGTAACGATTACCCAAATAAACTAATCACTGGGTTTCCACATAGGTGAAAATATGGATATGGAAGAGAAATCTAACCATCATGTTCTGATGGAGAGTGGTAGAGAACATGGCTATAGAAAATCCAGTAATCACAAATCCATAAATTTGTGACGATATAAGGTACCATCTGATTCATCATGTATAAGATCACTAGGACAACATTTTTTGTTTTCATGATCATTTCCTTAAAGTTGAAAATTTGAATTAGAATAAATACTTACTTTATTTTGGTACAATCTCACTATTGTTCGTGCCTTTAACAATTTCAACTTCATCTCTTAAATAAATGAAGTTGAATTTGTTATTCGTGAAGTGTTAGCAGATCATGTGATAGAATGACGGGTCATTCCATCTGTCTCAAAAGGTTAGAAAAATTTATATACATAAGTCGATCTATAGTGGGATTAATCATATATGGTTCCTAAAATGGACTTATACTTCATATATCATACTGCTTAATATAATAAAACTAGTTTCTACTAAACAGGGACTTCCTGTAGGCCAGTGGTAGGTGATAAAGGCCAGTCGCATTTCGGTTGTGGGTTAGATTCCCACAGCCTCGTCCGAAGCGATGGGTTGTCGCCCATCCTGTAGGTTGTCCTTTTTCTAAAGCTGTATTAATATAACATCCCATCAATAATATCGAAAAACGTTTTATCCTAACTTATGTCCAACATAATCCATTCTAATCTTTAGGATTATCCATAATACTGTAGTCCACTCTCATAACATAGTGAAAACGATTACCAGAGATTCAATACCATCGATGATCCCCATATATCATAAGATATGTTTTGTTGGTCACATTCCAAACATTCAAAGTCCTTAATCATGTATTCTTTGAAATACCCATGAATGCAGTTGAAATTTAACACTTTCCACATACCAAAATCCTCAAAATTCTATATACTCAAACCATGATATCACTTAGTCCTTATAACAATCATGAGCTCATGTATACAATCAAACATCTCATTATCGTCTTGTCCCTTCATTATGCGAATATCATCTACTTTCCAAAAATACTGATACCATTCATCACATACTTTCAAATCTTAAGGAAAGACAACAATGTAACAATCCTTAGATGTCTATTTATCCCATAGTGCCATGAGATTACTTATACAACATTACAATTGATAAACATGTAATCATTCCACTACATTCTTAAACCATTGACCGAGCTTCAACAATTCTTTCATCTCACATATCATTGGTAGTCTCTTCATCATCATCCACATAAATACTTCCCATACGACCATACTGATTATCTTCATGAGACTTTCCCTTAGGGCATTGGTTTCCATAATGCCCGTACATTCCACATTTAAAACATTTAACCATTGTTGAAGTCGTAGCAATACCATTATCCTCATCCCTGGTGTTAACTGAACCTTTTCCTTTGCACTTACTGGCTTTGTGTCCTTCTTTTCCACACCCAAAGCATCTTCCAGTTCCATTGAAACATTCTCCTTGATGCCTCTTCCCACATGATTTACATAGGGAAAATTGAACTTTCTTTCCTCTATGATCATCATGAAACTCCATCTTTCTCTTATTAGCCGAGTCAGGAAACTTACCAAATTTTACTTTATTGATCATATTATGAGATTGCTGATTCGGCATAATAATGATGTTTGGACTTCCAAATCCCATTTCATTTGGTTGCTCATGAATAATATCATTTCATTGTCCATCATTTCCTCCATTATCGTGAATCACCCTATTTCCAGCCATTTTTTAAAACCCAAAAAGAATAGTGTGAGAGGAAAAAAATCATAATAAAGGGGGAGTAACTTAAATATCTAACATCTTTGGTTTAATCTAATATCGTTACCATAGTTCTAGGACTATATCCTATACGTATACTTATCCTTAGGGGCATCCCTAGACATACCTTATAAATATCTCTAGGGATCTCACTAACGTTTTTGCATCCTAGTTTCCAAAGGTTGACTAAACCTTTCCTCTGATACCAACTATAATGACCCATACTAACTGTAGAGACCCGAATCTTATCGTACATGGACATTACATTACTTTTGCGGAATACTTAGTACATAACAAAAACACACACACAAGGATCGTAATAGTTTAGTGTCTTTGGAAACTCGGAACGTAATCTTCTAATCGTGGTGAAAGATCTTCAATATCACCCATAAAGATCTTCCCTTTTTTACCTAAAAACCTTTCTTTATATCCTGGGGAAAATAAAACATAAAAGGGTGAGCTCAAATGCTCAGTAAGGGTAAACAAAAGAAATATCAATCACATCATATACATAATAACATAGCCTTTGGAAATCTTAACCTGCAAAAGAGAGCATAATTTCATAACATGGGATAAATCATGGCAGTGAAATGTAATCACAATAATCATAACTTAAAACATGAAACTTTGTGGCATGTACACATAATCATGGAAAATCATTTCTTGTTAGTCAAGACTCGTTGCCAAGACTATCTTAGTGGACAAAGTCCCTTTCTGAATCGAGTAACCTTCGTTTCAGTCCTGTTTCACTGAACCAGTATAACCTACCGTTCCAGCCATGTCTATCTCATGAGATATAAAATCTTTACCCAATGCATTGGAGGGAGATATAGGTCCCACCCATCTTATAATGAATCCTTTCTTATGTGTGCCACATAATCATAAAACATACATCATAGCATAACCCATGTAATAAAAATGGGATTCTTAAACGACATGACATCATAAAACAACTCATATAAGATAAAGGAATTCATAAAAATAATTCCATCACAACATGATCAAATCAATTTAATAATAGGGATAAAAACAGAACCCTTTATTATCTTAGATGGAAAATAATTTTGATAAAACACTTGAACTCCATTCTTGAGGAAAATATCCTTTCTTCATCAAAAACATTTTTCCTTTCATAAAATGTCATACAACTTTAAAATAAAAGAAGTTGATTAAAAATAAACTTGAAAACTTGTAAAGGAATCATCTTGGAAACAATGTTTTAAAAATCCATTCATGCCGTATAAGTTAAAAAAACATTCTTCGTACGTTTGTCGGAAAAGTCAAAAAGTACCTCGTATGACAAAAGATTCCTTTCATAGATATTACTAAAAACTCACCGAAGGGTAAAAATGGATTTAAACAATTGTAGGTGGATGGAAATAATATTACATATTGATGAAACATGGATGTGGATGATAAAATACACCCCAGTAAATACTTATGAATAAACAACCTCAGATAAAAATGAGATTGTGGTATTTCCCTTACCTTAGGTCCGATTTGCTTTGTTCGTGTCCGAAGCTCCTGTATAATGGTTTAAATAATGTTATGGACTTATTCCAGAATCATACATATTGATATGAGATCATATATGGTCATATTATTAGCTTCTTGTTAGTAATATTTCATTGTTACTTGTTACTCGGGTCTTTATAACTTTTTGTTCTTATGCGTGTTTTGTCGAATAAATCCTTATTCTTATCTTTAGGTTATAGATAATTCATTTCCAGAATGGTATTAGTGTAGTATATTCCATATTCATTCATTCAATTCATTTATATAATCATTATGAAATGAAGATCATGTAGAACGAGTCGCATCACATCGTGGAGACGGTATTCCGTACGTACGCACGAGTGATGATATCATTCCTATGATCGTGGAATTGTATTGGAGTATATATATATTATTTCAGTATCAATATTACTTCATAATAATCATATATAGTTACTCATTACACCATTATACCCATCCTTGTAAGGTGATGGTGGAAAATAGATTACACCACGACGTGGAGACGGTATTCCGTACGTACGCACGCGCGGTGATTTCATTTTTCCGTAGGATGGATAGAAGGTGAATTAGGGTTGTTTCATATTTATAATAACATATCAGTATGTATGTAATACTGATGTTATTACTTTATCATGAAACAACTAAAGAAGAAGATGTTGAAGAAGAAAGAAATTGAAAAGATCGGTAATGGATATTACCTCTTCTTTGGAACGCCTCTTTGAATCCTCCACTTAAGGAACTAAGATTGGTCTTTGGAGAAGACCAGGACCTCTAGGATTATTCTAGGGAAGTGGAGAGGAGAAAATGGCAGGGGTTGGCCGAGCTTGAGTGCTCAAATTGGTGTGAGGAGGAGGGGGAGGAGGTGCCCTTTTATAAGGGAGGAGAGGGGCACCTTAGGAATATCTCAAAATATTATTTTATATTAAAGTCAAAATCGGTTTATAATGGTACCAAAGGGTCTTATTTCGAAGATAAGGTGGGGATGGGTCGAAATCCTATCAACCAATAGGATTTAGACAAGTTTAGGGTATTATTTTAACCTTATCAATTAGATTTAACTCTAAGTTAAATAATTTAACTTTTACCATGTCTTTTTGTTTTCTTTCACTATATGGTTAATACACTTACTATAACATGCCAAAAGAACCCCAAATTGTTTATTATTAATATATATATCCTTATCTAAGTTATTTGGCCGAACCTTAGATTTTTAGGAATAAAATAACAATTAATAATATAATATTTGATTTAAAAACTATTTTGTGTCAATTTTGACACTATTTGATATATGATTTTTGTGAAAGTCATAACAGAATTATATGTTCGAACCATGTTGACTAAATCAACACTAATATATCATAGTAACCTATAAAATTAGTGGAATTCATAAAAAGTCTTAAATTACATTTATTTTGGTATTTATATTATCAATTATGTCAATATTTCATTAATAAGATAATTAATGCATCATCTTTGTGTCATAAATAAATTATATTATTTGATGTCTAAAAATTACAAATAAAATACCATTATGTATGAAATATTTTTATATTTCTAATGAATATTTACAATCGAATTTATCTTATGCATAACCCCATATTAAAAATGATTTACTTATTAAACTTTGATTTTAACTATTTTAACCCTTCTTTAAATAAATTAATAATAAATGTCCTAATCTAATCCAAGTGGGCCTAAATGGTCATATTTTATTCCTAAGTTTGTTTTTGGTCTAATTAAACTTGTCCAATAGAATTAGGACATGTGTTAGGGTAATAGTAACATCATATTTACCCTTAGTTACCCTATTTACTATTAACCGTGGTAAAAAAAGTAAAAAGTTACTATTCACCAAAAAATTATTTTTATCTCATTGAACCACATTTTACTTACTGATATCAACCGTGTCTGTCGGATTTTCAAAATTCCATTCATAGAAGCGGTAAAATTAAGTTTTATACAAAATTCAGTTTTTAACCTACCACTTAGTGGTTTCACTATTCATCAAAAATTGAAAGTTTTCAGAAAAATACCAAAATTTCACCCTCGGCTAATTTCGGTATTCCGAATCCAAAAATGAAGTCCATTTTGAAAAATAAAATTTATAAAATTTAAAAAGTGGTTATTATTATTCATAACGACTAGTTTTAATAATATTTTAATAGCATATCGTTGTTTAGTGAAACTCAGTATTGCGTACGACGCAAGCTATCGAGGAAGGTCGCGATTGCGTGTAATGCAAGGCAAGTCAAGGATTCGTGTTGTGCAAGCTCGTTTTGGTGTAGCGTACAACACAAGACATTAGTGAAAAAGAATATTTTTCATAAAATCTCGGGCTGTTACAGACGTCGCACCGCATCTGCCTCCAGCTCCCTGTTGATGCCGTCTCCCATCCCCTCCCTCACCGCACCGCCCTTCCCCTCCTTCGTTGCAATGCCGCCACCTCACCACCTCCTCCTCCAACTCCCTGCTTCCACTGCAGCCTGTCCCATCCCTCACCGCACTGCCTCCAACTCCAGTGCCCCTCTTCTACCCCTCCTTTTCCTCACAGCACCACCTCCAGCTCTCTTCCATTCCAGATTTTTTGCGCTATTAGGTATGACCGATTTTCCATTTCAGGGTTTTGATTTTGAAAAATATACATAACAAATTTGGAATGCATGAAGATTATATATATATTTTGTTTGAATAAAATTTTTATAAATGGTAGTTCATGTGTATATGGGCTTGTGTGCATGAATAATTATGAAACAATATGTGATTACAATGTGTGTATGAGAGTAGTCCTTGTATATGTTGACTAGATTGACATTAAGTTTTTTTTTATTTTATTTACAACATTTTTTAACACATGTCTCTGTGTTTTTGTATCCCATTAAAAAATGTTTGAGGTTTTACCACATGTCAATGATTTCATAGTCCATGAGACCCGTGTTTGAGTTTTATCACATGTGTTTGTTTCAATACTATATGTTATTATTAATATTATATGTTGTTCCTCTATAGGATACTCTGTGTTTCAATGTGACATACTTTTTATAATTTATATTGTGTTGTTATATGCATGGTACCAATGTTACTGGCATACTCATCCTGGCTCAGTATCCCTTAAGGGGTATCATGAAAAGATAATTTATGTCCCATCAATATTGGATTGAGATAGATGATGGGGTATATTGTATTTTTTTATCCTCACATTGGGTCGTGGTAGACTTATGTGATATAAACCATGAGGTGAAAATGGGGCATGATCGTGTTCTAGGACATGACTTTAGATGAATTTTTTGGATACAAAGGCCCAAGGGTGTGTAAATTTTTTTTGGCCTTATAGATTAACTGAGAGATAAATGGGGCTTGATGGACATCTATGGTTTGACTTGATACTCTTACCTTTTTTATTTTTTGGAATACTTGATGTGACAATGTTGATGACTATGTTCATGAATTTTGTTATAACTACATTTCCATCATGGAGACAATTTTTTTAGCAGATGACTACTGCAAACATTGTTTTGTGTTTTATTTCATGCATATTTAGTTATTATCACAACATAAACACATATAACTTTACACATGTTTTATGTACAAATTGGTTTTTTCCTACTATTTTCATATTCCCACCATGCATGGGCATCTCGATGCATGTAAAGACTTCATAGTTTGGGATATAATAAAGGTAAAGGCCATGATGATAGGGGATAGGATATAGATAACGTTGTTTATATGTATAATTGGGATGGAATTTAGAGTTTTGTTTTAATATTTTTTTCACATTCTTTTTCTTTCCCACACATTTAATGACCTAACACTTTGGGGGTATTTGGGTTTACTATATGACTAGAGATACCTACAATGGATTATGATTTTTCATTTTTTATTTAATCTATTATTTTATTTTTTACCCTTTTCTTTATAGATACCAAGGGTATATTTTCTACATTGATGACATTCAGAACCTTACTATTAGTACCAATCATTATGCAGAATAGAATACATGCTTGAGGCCATGTGGAACACTTTCTTGGACCCTATGATTCATCATGGGGTATCACATTCATTGTCTCACATATTCTCTATTGATAACATAAGTCAAGATAGATTGGTATTTGTTTTTGGAATTGTATATATTTGATATTATCCTTGATATAAATTTTTTAGTTCTCCATAAATTAATGATTGATTGCTATATTTTATGGTTAATGTTTATTGCCTCTAATGGCATAAAGGCTGTGCGAATCCAAGAGGCAGTGAGACATTATTTTTACAGAGATAAAATTTCTCTGAGTTTGAGAGGACTGTATATATTCTTGCGTGAAGTATTCTCTTGTTTATTTTTCATAGATATAAATTGTTTATTTTATCAATGGTATACAATCAATTGGTCAGTCTTTATTTTAAATATATTTGATATGAAAAATTCATGTAATATGAGGTATTGTGTAAATTTTTGTTAAAAAGATATTATTATGGATAAGAGTTCGATTGATCTTCCAAATAGAACGTCTAGAGAATATTTCAAGGGCATTATGTAGTTTGTTGAGTTCACTGTCGATTTCCAAGATGATTATATTAGTTTTCCTTGTAGAAAGCTTGCAAATAGATTTCAATTCACAGAAGATACCGTGAGGGAGCACCTATTCCTGAATAGATTTATGAAAAATTATAAGAGTTGGACTTTTCATGGGGAAGAATATATTCATTTTCAAAATACAGATGTAGTTCAGATGGATGTTGATTCGAGGATCAATTTTCAATCCATGAAATGCTTAATGAAATTGTATGTGGGTTGTCTCTTGAAGGCATTGACATCCAATATGTAGAGAATAGTGAGATAAATATGCGCTCTGGTGCAGATCATGATTCAAGGAGGTTATATGATGTACATGATGATGAAAAAATGGAATTATATCATGGATGTACTCCATAAAATAAATTTTCATTTATTGTGGAGTTGTTGCATTTTAGGACATTCAATCAGTGTTCAGACACATCGTTCGACATGCTGTTAGTGTTATTTAAAAATGTTATTCCTGTCAATTCTAAGAGCCTTGAGTAGTATTACCTTGCCCGTATGTTGACAGAGAACTTAGGTTTTACATATGAGCCTATATCTACATATGCAAATAAATTGTATGCTTTTTAGAAAAGAAAATTCCCATATGGATGTTTTTATGGTCTGTGGCACTTCCAGGTGGAAAGAAATTAGGGGAAATCAGAGTCATCAAAGTTTGACAGAAAAATATGAAAAACAAATTGCCGTAATGAAAATGAGTTACATTCCACTAAAGCTGATGATGAAAAGATTTTTTATCTCATCTAAAGTTTTAAATTTAATGAGATGGAATGTGGAAATAGATCAGGGATGTGATATGTCAAACCACCTATAAGACTTCTATTTATGTAAGTATTTCGATAAGAGACACCCCAACATTACTAAATATGTTCGTAATGTCTGATTGGGGTTGCCATCAGATGGTTTAAATCCATTCAAGTCTATCGTTGGTGAAACTTTTAACACATGGACCGTGGTGTTGGTTCTGTATAATCTTCCTCCGTTGATTTGTATGAGGAAATAATTTATTTTACTTTCCACTCTTATTGAAGGACCTAGAAGTCTGGGGGATAAATGTTTTGTTTACCTTTATCCATTTATTGATGACTTGAATAAATTTTGGGTCAATGGTGTGATGACTTATAACTGTGAAACCAATGAAATGTTCAAACTATGGGCTACATTATTATGGGCAATCAATGGCGTCCTAGCTTATGCAAATTTATCCGGGTGGAGTACGAAAGGGGAAATTTCTTTCCCATGTTGCAAGAAAAGTAAAAAATCTTTATGGATTAAACATTCTAAAAAATGGGCATACGTGGGTCATAGACATCCCCCCCCCCCCCTCAGTATAGGTTCCGAAAGGATAAAGTGACATTTCGTGGTTCTATATAGTCCATCTCAACACCAAAGATCATGACAGGAGTCAAAATTTTATTGAATATTGAGGGAGAAAACATATTCACAGTATATGAATTTTAGGATTATGTGTCTCATCCATTACCTAATATTCATGTTGCGGGTAGACAGTGCAGCCACAATTGCGAAACGAAAATATTTTTTACAATCTCCCATATTGGAAAACTAAGATACTAAGGCATAATTTGGATGTCCTACACATTTAAAAAAATGTTTTTGATAATATAGTGTGGACCATTTTAGGGGTCATCAGAAAATTAATGGACCATGTTAAAGCATGTCATGATTTTGAAGAAATATGCATCAGGAAATAGTATCATTTACAATTAGCTGAGGTAAATAAAGAATATATTCCTACTGCATAGTATACAATGACTACAAATGAGAAAGAGACATTTCTTTCCATTTTGATGATGCTCATGGTTCTTGATGGTTACTCTTCTAATATGTCAAAGTGTGTGAATCTGAAGAGCATGACATTGTATGGGTTGAAAAGTCATGAAAATCACATTCTACTTCAGCAGTTAATTCCAATAACAAGTTGTGATTTTTATCCCCCAATGTTGGTCAACCATTTATTGATATGAGTAATTTTTTAGTCGTCTTTTTTTTAAGAAATCAACAATTGATTGATTTTAAATGTTTGTAGGACTTAATTGTACTTACGCTTTTTCACTTTGAGAAACTATTTACCCCATCATTTTTCAATGTTATGGTTCCCATGAAAGTTAACCTAACTGATGAAGTAGTGTTTGCTAGTCCAGTGAAATTCAGGTGGATGTATCCTATTGAGCGGTATCTGAATACATCTAAACGATTTATATACAACAGATCTCATCCAGAGGCATCTATAGCCAATAGTTATTTAATGTATGAGTGTACTATTTTTTACATAATATATTATGGATTTTGACACAAAATTATATAATCCCTCTTGGATTCATGAGGGTCCAGTTGGATAAGAAACCATATTTGATATGGACAACATCGAGTGGATACAAGCGCATCGATATATCTAGTTAAATACTCCATATTTTTCACCATTAATACATTAAGTGTCTTATCAATTTTATTGTTTAACTTTTAAATGTTTTTTTTGCATAATTTTATCAATTAAACATCACATTGTCATTTTTAGGAAACACATTAATGAGATAAAGGAAGAGATGTATCATGCGACTAAGTATCAAATTCACCAATCTCATTATGCATCATTTATTGATTGGTTCAAGGATATAATACGTATAAATTGATTTTCATTATGTGTGAACTATTATACTAATTTCTTTCTACTGAAATCATTATTGAATTCTTTGAAATGTGTAGGTTCATAACCTGATGGGGTTTTTCTGAACCCATGCTAATTGAAGAATTTATCCAACTAGCTGAGAGTACATCTATAATGACTCGTCGTTATAAATCTATAGATTCTAATTGATTTTTATTTCACATTAAATATGATGATGAAAAACGAGAAACACAAAACAATGGCATCGATTTTCCATTCATCGATTCTAGTTATTACTTTGGTCAATTGAAAGACATAATTGAAGTTATATATGCACACGAGTTAAAGTACATATTGTTAAAGTGTAATTTGGTTGATCCAATGAATGGATGTAATGTCGATAAATATTAGTTTATATTGGTGAACTTTAACTTTATGTTATACAGAAATGAATCAGTTGATAATGAACCTTTCATTTTGACATCACAAGCAGAACAAGTAATCTTCATTGCTTTTCCTTTGAATCATAGTTGGAAAGTTATTGTGGAAATGTCTCTATGAGGAGTGTTTTTATTTAAACAAGATGAACCTGAGATTTTTCCCTTTGTTTCCCAACAGCTTGATCAAAATACCATTGCTCAATGTGAAGAAGATATGTATTCGGTTAGAGTGGTCGTTGAGGGAGAAATGGTTGATTTTCATGTTTAATGAAATGTATAATTGTTTTACCACTCTTTAGTTTAATTACATTTTTAAAAATTGTTTAAAAAAAACCAAAACTAATTTGGTATATAAGAATTTTTATTTATTACTAGTCAAAATTAAACCCTCCAACCAGATATCCCCTCCCCCCACCCTTATAGAGCACCCCCCAAAACACACCTTGGACCCCCCCCACCTCCCCAGCCCCTCCCCCTCCACCTATACGTCCCCCTCCCACCCTTAGATAGCACCCACCCCAACCCCCCAAAGACATCCCCCCGTCCCGAATAGCCCACCCCACAAAACTCCCCTAGATATCCCCCCACCCCAACTGAAAACCCCCTCCTCCTCCACATGGACATCCCCACCCCCACCCCCAACCCCAGATAGCCCCAACATCCACCCCCCCTGGACATCCCCCACACCTCGGATAACCCACCCCCCAAAGCTCCACTCTGACAGCCCCTCCTAGCCCTGAAGAACCCCCACTCCCAACCCCCCTTGGACATCCCCCCTCCCAGACAACCCACCCCCCAAAACTACCCCCGGACATCCCCCACCCCCACCCCCTCAACAAGTATATCCCCTCCCCCACCACCTGGATAGCCCCATCCCCCACCCTCGGACATCCCCCACTCCCAAACCACCCATGGATAGTCCACCCCCACCCGACACCCCCCAAACTCCCTCTGAATAGAACCCTACCCCACAGCCCCTCCCTCTCAACCTGGACAGTATCCCCCACTACCCCATCCTTGGATATCCCCCACTCCCAACCCCCTCCCCCCCCCCCTTGTACACCCCCCCTCATACTACCCCCCCAAAAAAAACTTCCCCCAGACAGCTCCCCGCCCGACCTCCCCCACCGCCACCATCATAGCCCCTCCTCCTCCACCTGGAAACCCCCACCCCCTACCCAAGCCCCGGACAGCCCCACTCCCAACCCCCCAGGACAACCCCCCTCTCAGATATCCCCCCACTCAAAATACTATCCATTTTGAACATAATTTTATTTTTCTTCTGTTAGGTTTATGATTTTTTAAAATCCATTTACAACTAGTTATTCTATCCATTTTTTTATTAAAAACTATAAAAGTTTTATTTTTTAAAAAAAAAACCAATTTATCTTTTTGACACTTTGGATGGTCCCCTTACTAATGTTTTCTACAACTACAGGAATGTTAGGGGAACAGGTAGTAGAACCACATCATCCATTTGAGCCATCTACGTCTCAGGGTCGACGTGTGTTTGAATGTAACTGGGTATTTTTATATAATTTCTAAACACATATATATATATATATATATATAAATCACATCTGTCAAATTATTTATAAAATTGTTTTCAATAGGATCCAATTCGACCGCTTCTTCCTCATAAGAGAGTCCCCTGTCATGGGATTTCATCATGGAATTCTGAAACGACCTTTGATGTTTCATTTCACGAGAAATTTCATCCTATGGGATTGAATGCCCCAGCATTTATTCATCAGCTGGGTCATATGACCCACATCTATTTCCATTGAGCACTCGTGACTGGGATTCTATCCCTCATGATACATTAGATCATATTTGGACAAACGTTCAGGTAAGAAGACCATTTTAGTTTCTTCCCAATGTTTAAAAAATACAAATATGAGTGAATTTTTTCATAAATATAATAATATTAAAGTATTCCCTGATGAGTTTTGGTAGGAGTGTATGGGAAAATTTCATAATATGTGGAGAGATTATAAAGGCAAAGTCAAGAGGGAGCTGGGTACCAAATGTGGGTTCCCCAAACATTCAAAACAAAGTCTTGAGAGGTGTTCTCTCATCTTAGTGGTCTGACTTAGTGTCATATTGGTATGATAAGGCCGTTGAGGTTGGTATATTTATTTTGGTATATCTATTTTTATGAATTATTGACATTATTCTTCTTATAAATTTAAATAAATTGAATATAGGAGGTGTCAGCATGCCATTAAGAGAATTAAGCATTATACGGAAGACCTCACAGGCTCAGGACTCATCCCATGTCTCAGATATGACATTGTTTATTTATTATTATTTTTTAATTTATTATTTAATATGGTTCTGTGTTATATTTTTATATTTTATTGGTATACATTTACGGGAGTAATGTGCATCGACTAAAAAAATGTTGGTGTGGATGAGAACTCGTGATCGAAATGATCCAGTGGTTGCAGCTCTTATTGTAAGTTTGTGTAATCATTACCAATACTTACATGCATCTGTATATAGACATATATATTTATATATATTTAAATATTTCATAGGATTAATTTGAAGATATGTTAGAATAGCTGCCAGAGGACCAACGACATATTCCCAAGCGAAGTGATGAGATATTCTATCACATTGTTGGTTGTGATGGGAATAGATATAGTTTGAAATATGGAACGGGGATTCCTTATTCTGTAGTATCACATGCTGAGGATTTCGGTCCTACTGTTACTCAGATGACATGGAAGTTTTCAGATTTTGAGGCATGGTTGCGCACTTCTGATGAGGTAAATGCACAATTAATCACTGAGGTTAGAACAGTGCTGGAATATGTGTGTCTGGATGATGGTGTAGGGGATCATACAATGCAGGATTATACTATATTTATTTTTTTACTTTATATTAATTTCGTTATTAAAATATTTATGTTTTTAATTTTTTGTAGGCCCCTGGAACACCAGATGGAGGTAGAATCCATGACCACACATGACGCATCATATTCACGAGGTGTGTTTCTTTTATATTTATTATTGAATTAATGTTATATAGTGATTTAGAATTTAAATATAGAATTGTTTGAGATTAGAAAAATTTACGTTTTTAAAAACTCCAAAATTTTTTTGTTTTAAGCTTATGATCAGTAATTATATATTTATTGTGATAGATAATTTCAAAGGATCCCCATCGGAGGATAGGAATTATGCTAGGTGGCCTAATGGCCTAATGGCCAAATGTCCTTATGTCTGAATGGCCTAATGGACTATTTTCCAAAGGGCCAAATGGCCTAACGGCCTATTGGCCTATCTATCGAATGTCTGAATAGCCCAACATCCCAACAGCCCAAATGGCCATATGACCCAATGGCCTAAATGGCCTAACACCCTAACGGCCTAACGAACCAACAGAATAACACCCCAATGGCCTAACACCCGAATACCCCAATGCCCCAATGGCCTAACACCCCAACGTCCTAACACCCCAATAGCCTAACGCCCCAATGGCCGAATGACCCAACAATCAAATGGCTCAACGGCTGAACTGCCCAACGGCCAAACAACCCAATGATCGAACGACCCAAAGGCCTAATGGCCCAACAGCCAAACAGCCCAACGGCCCAATAGCCCAACGACCCAACGACCTAACAAACCAAAGGGAAATTGGAAAAATGGTCTACTGTCATAATTACCTAATGTCCTATTGGCGTAATGGCATATTATCCTATTGGCCTAATGGCCAATTGGATAAATAGAGACATGGAAAATTGTCAAAATTCCAAAATTCTCAAATTCCCAAATGACCAAACGCCCTAACGGCCTAACCCCCTAACATCCTAATGCCCTAATGGCCTAACAACCTAACAGCCAAATGACCTAATAGACTAATGTCCCAACGGCCTAATGTCACAACGACCTAATAGTCCAACGGCCTAACACCCCTACAACCTAACGAAAGAATAGAACAACTGGATAAATAGACTAATGTCATAATTACCTAATGTCCTATTGGCCTAATGTCATATTATCCTATTGGACTAATGAAAAAATGGCCTAATGGCCTTTTTCCCAAATGAAAAATGACTTAATCGCCTAATGGCCAATGTTGTTACTTTATACCATGATAATAGTTTTCCTACTATGTTGTTTGACAGTGTACTATATATACAATTCTTGTTAGTATGATTTGTTATGCAGT
Organism: Viscum album; assembly: GCA_963277665.1. Taxonomy (NCBI): domain Eukaryota; kingdom Viridiplantae; phylum Streptophyta; class Magnoliopsida; order Santalales; family Viscaceae; genus Viscum; species Viscum album. The sequence continues at coordinate 1,669,726,728 of OY728120.1, forward strand.
GTATTAGCATGCTGTTATCATTAAAAAATCATAAATAATGTAATTCTTGAATTGGTTGATAATTAATTGGATATAGAATTAAGATTCATGATTATTGAATCTGGGGTTGATAATAATTTGATAATAATCAATGTGATACATTTCACATGAGTAATTGAATATGAATATAATATCAGGGGTTACAGGGTAGAGGGGGAGGGGTTTTAAAGGTGGGGGGGGATGTCTGTGGAATGTTTGGGGGGAGGATTTCTGGAAAATGTATGGGGGTGCTGTTTGGGGAGGGGGGTTTGGAGTGGGGGATGTCTGGGGGATGGGGGGGTCTTCTTGGGGGAGTTTGGGGCTTTGAAGGGTGGCTGTCTAAGGGGTTGGGGGAGGGCAGTTTCGGGGGGGGGGGTGGTTTTCCAAGGGTGGTTGGGAGTGGGGGCTGGGGGGTGTTGTCTCAGAGGAGTAGAGGTTTTCTAATGGTGGAGGATATCCGGGGGAGTTTGGGTGATGAAGGGGGTTGGAAGGGGGTTGTCCAAGGGGGAGGGGCTGGGGGATGTCTGGGGGTGTGGGTTTTCAAGGGAGGGTTGTCCTGGGGGGTGTGGGAGGGTTTAGAGTGTGCTTGTATGGGGGGATTTTTGTGGGGGGGTGAGGAATGGGGGTTGTTCGTGGATGGGTGGCTGTTTGGGGGGAGTTTTGTTTGAGGGGGGATATTCAAGGGGGGTTAGGAGTGGGGGCTGGGGAGGGGGTGTCTGGGGGGGTTGTTCTTGTTGTGTAGTGGGGGGAATTTAGGGTGGGGGATGTCAAGGGGGTTTTGGAGGGTTTGGAGTGGGGTTTTACCAGGGGGGTTTTTGGGGTGGGGCTATCTAATGGCGGTTTGGTAGTGTGGGATGGGTGGTGCTGTCCAGGGGGGTGTTCCGGGTGTGTGGGGGGGTGTTCATGGTGGGGTATGTCCGAGGGGGGTGGGGGTTATGATTGGAGCATTCCGAGGGGTGTTTTGTGGGGGGGGGGAGTGTGGGGGACGCATGGGGGTTGTACAATGGGGGAGGTGTTGTGGGGATATTCAGTACTGATCATTACTCTATATAGTTCAATGTACCGAACTCAATCGGATGGTTGTTCAAACCTCATTTCAAACCACCTCGTCACATACAAAGACCACAGTAGGTCTCTACTACATTAGAGTATTGAGCCTAATGGCCTAATAGACTAATGGACTAATGTCAAAATTTACCTAATGGAAAATTGGCTAAATGGAGACTTGGACAATTGGAAAAATTCCTAAATTCCCAAATGAAAAAATTCACTAAGGGCCTAGAATCCTATTGGTCTAACTCCCTAAGGTCCAAACTCCCTAATTCCCTAATGACCTAACTGCCTAATGGTTGTATGCCCTAACTTCCTAATGCCCTAATGGCCTAACTCCCTAACGGCCTAACACCCTAACGGCCAAAATCCCTAAAGTTAGAATGCACTAATGGCCTAATGACCTAACATCCAAATGGCCTAACGTTCAAACAGCCTAATGGACTAACGCCCTGACAACCTAACTCCGTAACGTCCTAACTCCCTAACGGCCTAACGACCGAATGGACAATTGTCCCAAGAGACTACTATCCTAATTACCTAATTTCCTAATTAGATAATGTCCAATTGGGCTAATGGAATATTATACTATTAGCCTAATGACCAAATGGACTAATTACATATTATACTATTGGACTAATGGCCAATTTTCTAAATGAATACTTGTCGAATTGGTGAAATTCAAAACTGCCCAAATGGCCAAATTCCCTAATGACCTAACAGCCTAATGACCTATCGTCGTAATTACCTAATTCCCTAAAACTGAAATGTCCTAATGGACCAATGTACTAATGTCCCAATGGCCTAAGGGCCCAAATACCTAATGGCTCAATTTCCAAACGGCCCAATGTCCTAAGGTCCAAAAGGCCTAATGACCCAATGACCTAATGTCCTAATGGATAATTGGACAAACAGACTACTATAAAAATTACATAATTTCCTATTATCCTAATGTCCTATTAGGCTATTGGACTATTGGAATATTAGACTATTGTACAAATGACAAAAGTTATTAATGGAATATCAGTGTATTGGACTAATGGCCAATTGAATAAATGGAGACTTGGCCAGTTGGCCAAATTAAAAAATTCCCAAATGTCCAAACGCCCTAACGGCCTAACTCCCTAACGGCCTAACACTCTAACCGCCTAACTCCCTAACGGCCAAACACCATAATTCCCTAACTCCCTAATGACCTAATTCCCTAACAACCTAATTCCCTAATGCCATAACTCCCTAACACCGTAAGGCCCTAACACACTAATTTCCTAACTCCCTAATTCCCTAACGCCATAACGCCTTAATGCCCCAACGGCCTAATGCCATAACGGCCGAACGACCTAACATCCTAATTCCTTAATGTCCTAATGCCCTGACGCACAAATTCCCTAATGGCCTAATGGCCTAACTCTCCAAAAGCATAACACCCTAATGGCCTAACGCACCAACGACCCAATGGAATGTTGTCCCAATGGACAGTTGTCCTAATTACCTAAGGTCCTATTGTCCTAATGGAATATTAGCCTATTGAAATAATGACCAAATCACCCAATTGAATATTAGTCTATTGGCCTAATGTCCAATTGGCTAAATTGATACTTGTCCAATTTTCCAAATTTCCAAATGGCCAAGCACCCTAAGCGCCAAAAAATCTAACGGCCTAACGCCCTAACGACCTAATGGACCAATTCAATTATTATATATATATATGCTAACTGAATAAATATGATCCATTAGTATTTTAATTTTTTCGTTGTTTCTTTTGAATCTTATTGTAGGTTTATTGTAGAATAATATTGGAATGGATTAGAGCTGTTTGGATCGCTGGATATGTGATGAAGTATGCCTGTCATTTATTGTTTTTGAGGATCCTGGTGTTTTTTCTGTTTAGAATCGATTTTTTCCTTATTTTAGCTCTCTTTCTACAGTTTGAGAAGCAGCCCTATATTTTTTTAAAACAAATTCCTAGGTTTGCGACTGCCTATAGTGGTCACTAATGGGTGGATTTTTTCCAGAGTCTAGTGACCACAAATGGGGGTGGAAATAGGCCGATTTTTAAGTTACCTATAGAGACCACCAATGGGGATTTCTATAGATCGACCCAATAGAGGCCCTATTCGGCCGACTGTTATTTCACCTACAGTGATGGGCCTAATCTGACCACCAATGGGGGCTACAAGGCAGTCTCTAAAGACCATTAGATACCTCCAATGGTGATCTCTAATGGCCCAATTTATATTAGTGGTAGTGACCCACCTGATCTCCAACCTACTCCAAGTGACTTGATAAAAATATTATATGACACAGGGTGAGTATAACATTATACATTGAAGGATCCTCCTAGGAGCCTCTCATGTAATAGTAAGGAATGTGTGCTAAAGAATAGTGGAAAACCAATGAAATGAACTGATCACCTAAACAGTTATTCTAAGCTCCCTATCTCACTATAGATACTCTCACAAAGTATCATGTACAAGAGAATATAATATAATAATGAATATCATGGCCCCCCACTACCACTTCCCCACTCGTTTTCTGCTTTTACCCAATGTCACACATCCTGAGAACCCCTCTGTAAAAAAGTATAGCATGAAGAAACATCGTTGTATCACCATAATGTGAAACTTGTGCAACTCACCACCACAACCTCACAACCAAAAGTGACCAAGTAGTTCACAGGAGCCACCACATCCCGTATAACACGTATCATAAATCGGGTATTATACCTTAATCCATTACATCCCATACATTGATTAAGGATCCTCAAGCCATCACAGCCTATACACATTATTCCTATAGTAGAATGTAAGAGACTATACCCAAAATACATGTGTGTGAAATAACCACAAGACATTACATCCATCATTAAATATATATGGGGAATACTAACCGTTTTGCATACTAGAACAAGTAACTTCCAAGAGAAGAGAATGGGACCAAAGGGGATAGTCTACAATCTATCCTCCCACCAGGATATTGGGAAAATACCCCCATGGCTCAGAATCCCTGGGGTGTCACTTACCCTAACGGACTGGGTGGATTGGCGTATAAAAAACAGAAAAGTACATGGTATAATATAGCTCAGAACCACACTATGGAAAAAACTAATCTTAGACTCAACTACAGCTAACGTCTCTCTAACACCCAGTGGCCACTACTAAGACTAGATATCTTATATGAACATAACGATTTAAATAGCTACATTAATTCATCATATCCCTTTTAATCAGTTTAACATTACGTTAAGTAATTATTTAAACATTAATTATCAATTAACATTTCCACATTACATTCCATTTGCATCACAACAATGTTCCATTCCCTCCAAGAATAACCTAACCCAGTCCACAGTGCCTCGAAAATAAATCATCAGAATTGCATCTGAGAAAGCTCCAACCTCATGGGTTCAACATCATATATTAATTTATATAACAAAATTACCATTTTAATTTTTTTTGGTATTATAATAAAAAATTTATGCAACAAAATTGAAGGGGATCAACATGGTGAGTAGATGAACTACCCATCGATTCTTTTCTACATATAGTAGGATCACGAGACCATCTATTCCCAAGAAGATAAACATAGAAAGCGTGTGGAATACCCCACACATCTTCGCCTCTTTTGGAAGGAGTGTAATCAATACCTTATGCCTATTTTAGTGGGGGTGGTAAAATAGATAATCAAACAACATGTTTAATAGAAACCACTTTCACATCGATAGGTATACCTGGCTTCAACTCATTCCATCATCCTCAGTTCCTCCCCGAAACAAACATGAATAACCTGATGCATCTCGCCACTCAAGGTGTCAGCTACCACCACCACCACCACTGGGCCTCCCTACCCCCACATACCACAACATACATGAAGGATCAACCATCAGAGGTTCATGTCACATCACAAGAATCTGGAAACAAACAACATAGCAACTAGTCTCTTGGACCTAAACAAAGCATTCCGACTTCACACACAATGAGCACTCAAAGCTACAAAGCATAAGGTGCATGGCCTTTACATGTAATAGGTTCACTCAGAACCCAAAAAGGAATTATATTTTAACACAGAGAAGTTCATTATTCCATCTTGAATTAAAAAATTCAATTAAACATTCATATATGAATACATTTGATTATCATAAAATCACAAAAACAAAACAGCCAGATTCATTAACCATGCTTATTAATCTTTAGAAATTTAATTTAAATTAATCTCATCGTTAAATTATTCACCATTTTCTATCAATAATGACATTATAAAAAATTAAGTCATATATATCACACAATTTTGTATATCAAGATTTAATAATATTGCTAAGAAATTGACAGTAATCCATTAATCTGGTTCAATATTTATTATTTCAATTACCTTGTGATATAGGGTCTAAACCATGATAACTCTAAAATATCACGTAAATAAAAATATAGAATCCACAAATCCTCTACCATAAAACGTTTTTGGTGGTATTTTCATGAGAACGGTCCAACATAGGGGATCACAATCACCTCTCCCACAACAGCTGCATCCACCCGAGGATATCGTGACACAAGTGAACAGTCCCAAAACTGTGAAAGCCCCACTATAAACATTGAGATCACATTCCATCACATGTAAATGTGAAATGGTAGGAAATATATTGGGGAACCTAGAAGAACAGAGGTAGAACATACCTTATATCGAAGACACATCAAAACATCCTTGTTTCACCAAAATGGGGGCTGCACATGTAGCAGGAAAAAATCCAAGGGGATACAATCCAAGGATTTAAGTTTGATCGCATGAATCCTAGGGGAATCAAGGTTCAGGCATCACATTCCATGGAAAAATAAGACATAATAACAATGGAGGAAGATATATCACCCATTTGAAAATCTAAACATACCATCTATTTAGATACGGTTGAAATTTTCCTTTAAAGGTACTTATGGCCGAGATTACGCGTTTTGACCGAGTAAAGGAACAAGGACCCTTAGAAAAATTTATATTGGATTTATGGTCATTTAAACGGCCTCAAATACCTTATAAAAATATATGAATGAATTTTATGTCAAATATAATGTCAAAGGTTTGAAACTATAAGAAGATGGAAACACTATTCACCTACCGTTGGATGACTCACAGATCTAGAAACAATATACACCTACTGATATATGTCCTAACAAAAAATGATTTACTGATAGATGACCTACCCAAAAATCACATATTGATAGATCACCTACTAAAAGACCACCTATCGACAGATCACCTATCGACAGAACAACCACATATAGATCACATACTGACACATCACCTACAGACAGATGACTCACCAATCTGAAAACATTGTACACCTATAGATAGATCACCTACTGACAGATCACCTACTAGCAGATAACCTACCAATATATCACCTACCGATATATCACCTACTACAAAATGACTCATCAATGACATTATTCATAGAAATGGAAATATTTTTCATAGAACTGTAAATTTTGTAAAGTATTAGAAATAAGTCACCTTAACCACCTAGAACACCATAAACACCATATTATCACTAAGGAATGGACCAGAGAGGTCTGGTCCATTACATCATATACATCTAAAAACATTTTCATCCACAAGAATCCAAAAAAACCTAGAGTTGAAATAGAAAAGGGTTCATCAGAACATCCACCCTATAAGATATTCTCAAGGCTATCACCACCATAGGAGCTCAACCACTTCATAAAAAGATCACTGAGAAACCACATGACAATAAAATCATGTTCCAAAACAATATATTATAGGATATACCTGTCAAAATAGAGAAATACAAAATAATTAATAGGAGAAAACAATCTCATAAACGGAAAGGTTCTATTACCACAAAATGAATGACGCTATAAGAGAACAGTTAAACATCAAAAAGATGAGGATACTGAGCACACAACTTCGAATCATGTTCCAAAGCACTCTCCTATACACCACCATGATGCCACAAGACATGAACCTAGGGGATATCATGCATTCACAACACCTTCTTCTTGTGGTCCTGTATCTCTAAAGGACGCTCCTCAAAGGACTCATCATCATCATTATCGATCATACCCAATCGATGGTGTGAGATTCATCACAAGGATAATGATGGAGTTGCGAAAAGTAAAAAATTCATGTATCCAGCTCATCTTCTGGGGAAGAGTTATCTGGTACACTATTGACCCAACACTAGCCAACACCTTGAATGTCCCAACAAACTAGGGAGAAATATTACTCCCACGACCAAACATTCAGTGCTCATGAAAGGGAGTCACCTTTAGAAACAGGTGATTCATGACATCAAACTCTATAGGTCTCTTTATATGATTAGAATAGGACTTATGACTATCTTGTGATGCCTTTATCCACTCACAAATCATCCGAATCATCTATGTCGTACTTTTTAACAATCCTATCCCCTGAATTGCTGACTCTTCGACCCTAGTCTAGCACAATAGAGAATGGAATGGTTTTCCATACAAGGATTCAAATGGAACCGTGCCAATGGTAAAGTGAAAAATTTTATTGTAAGAGATTTCTACCAAAGGTAGGTTCCTCATCCATGAACCTCCAAAATACCGGACGTAAGAGCACAACATTTCTTCAAGAGTCTGGTTGGTCCGTTCTCTCTGACGTTCTATCTTCATATGAAAGGAATTGCTTGGGAATAACTGTGAAAATAATTCATACTGGACACCTCTCCACACTATGGTGGTGAAATTAGGTTCTCAATGCAAAATTATCATCCTCAGGACTCTATGGAGTCTAACCACATCGTCTAGATATTTCATTGATGAAACCTCCATTGAGATGGAGTCCTTGATTTCTATAATGTGTGATGATTTCGTTAAACAGTCCACTTTTTCCATAGAATCATTTCCTCCCTAATCTAGAGGTGATCCGGTAATAAATTCCATCAATATGTCCTCCCACTTCCACTGAGGAACATCTAATGGTTGAAGAAAATTACCAGGAATATAGTTTGTGGCCTTCATATTCTTGAAAACCCAACATCGGGACACAAACTCTGCAACTTCATGCTTCAACCCAGGCCACCAAAACTGAATCCACAAAGCTTGGATCATATTTTTCTTGCTAGTCCGTACCGTTAAAGATGAACAATGAAACTATCAAATAACCATATCATGCAAATCCAATGGAATGAAAATCCTCCCCTCCAACAACACCATGTGTTCTTCATTCTTAGACCAATCATTAGGGGCCTCACCAAAAAAAACTCAGTCTCTCCAAACCTCCACCCCAAGATCCCCCAAATGGGACACTTCTACCTACTACACTAGGGATGAATGTAATTTCGTCTAAAATTGACAACTTCTTCTCCATTATTCCCCTATATCCAAATGTAATGTTGAGAGTTCTTCCATCACCCTACAAGAATCACCTGATTCACTCCCTTCATTACTAAGCAACTTCCTACTCAACGCATTGGCCAAAACATTCCCCTTTTTAGTTGTCTACAAAATTTTAAACCTATAATAATGTAAGAAGTCCATCCACCAATGTTTTCACCAGTTCAATTCATGCTTGGAGAAAATATACCTCAGGATCTTATGATCGGTGAAGACCCCAAAATGATCACTGATGAGGTAATATCTCCACAACATTTAGTAAAAACACACAATTTTCAACTAATGATCATGGGTGGACTAGTTACACGCATGGGGACTGAATAATTGATACCGATAAGAAATGGAAGATCTATGTTACATCATAACACAACCTAACCCTAGACATGAAGCATCATAGAAAACCTCAAACTAAACTCCTTCTTCTAGTAGAAAAATAGCTGGAGCAATGACCAACACCTCCTTCAGATAATCAAAATTTATCTAACAATAATCATTCCAAAAAAATGCATATTTCTTTCTAGTCAACATAGTTAGAGTAGTATCAACCTTAGAAAAATCAGTTATGAACCTCATTTAATAGCTTGTGAGACCATGTAAACATCACACCACATTCCCAATGAAGAAGACCTCTTAAGCATAAAACTCACACATCGATAACTTCCCAAATAGTTGTTGTCTATAAAGAAATCCCTAGAAGGCATGAAGATTTGTTTTCATGATAATCCTTAGATGTGAATTACACAAGTATGTCATCACTGAATACCATCATGAACATATCCAAGAACTCATGTAACACAACGTTCATTAATCCCATGAACACAGATAGATCATTTGTCACACTGAACAACATCAGAATGAACTCATAATGACCATGTCAACAACAGAATGTACCCTTCAGGATATCCAGATACTTCACACACATTTATGATATCCCGAAGACAAATTCATATTCAATAACCAACTTTCACCCTTCAGTTGGTCGAATAAATCATCAATCCATTGAAGGGGAAAACAGTTCTTCACTATCACTTAGTTCATGTGATGATAATCGACACACAACCACAAACTATAATCAGCATTCTTCATGAACAAAAATGGTGTACCCCATGATGAAAAACTTGGCTGAATGAATCCACACTGCAATAGAGCATTGATTTGTATACTCATCTCTCACAACTCATAAGGCGACATCCTATCATGATACATTGAGATAAGAGACACTCATGGTTGTAGCTTGATCCAGAACATGATCTCCCATCGAGGGGGTAACACTAGAAAATATTTTTGAGAGACTTTAGGGTACTCTTCTATGACCCCATGAAATTCCAACTACTAAACATCTGAAAAAATCCTCATCAGCCTAGTTAGCATGGATGAAAAAGATAGAACATGCCTCTTACCCATCTTAGGGTCTTTCTCAAAAACAAACACTAATGGATCTCCATTATCATCAAATATCTCCACCTACCTCTGGAATAAATCCATGATATCATGCATCGAATACAATAAATCCATTCTATGGATAAAAATATATGGTTGTATCCGTAAACATAGGAAATCTCCCCATGAGCGGTGTTTCTGAAGCACCAACTCACAGTCTCTGCATACTTCAAACAAGTTATCTTGTCCTCTAACTAGCATAGTAAACACCAAGGTAATTGGAAGACTCCCTACCTCATGTCCCAAGTAATGGACATAGGCATGTGATATTATGGATTGTGACACTCATGAATCAAACAAGGAATACACCCCTGTAGACAACAACAAAATTGTACCTTGAACAACATCTGGATCGCCATAAACCGGAAACACTGATGCATGAAGATGACCATGACCTATTCCAAGACCTCTCTGACCCTGCTGGAGACCACCTCCACGTCCATGCTCCCATATCCAAGAATGGGGATCTTCTGGGGGTTTTCCTCTTCCTACCCCATTTTCTCTCTACAGATCCAAATATAGTGCATCCTACTGCTGCTGCCTCGGCTAGAACTACCTCATTGTAGGAACCTGGAGCGGAACACCAAGTGCACAGTGACTACTCTAAAATTCCGGTCACTCTTACTAATGTTTACCTCAGACTTCACTTGAAAAAAAAAATCACCTGATCTAATAGCATATTCCAGAGAGAAACGTCCCCCACATATATGAGATACTAAGGGCTAGGACCTACCCCCTTCCAAATGGAAACTCTTCTACCCTGAAAACTAGGAACTACTTACCATATATCTACTTCTTGAGTAATCCTAATGACTCCCTTCTCATTAAAATTATATTCTGGAGAACATCCTCTCGACAACCCCTACTCTTGACATCACCTCGAGATATTTCATTGGTCTTAACAGGGTAACCTGGAGATGAATCTCTAGATGAAAATCCTCCTTGAAATTCCTCTCCCAAGCATCCTCATCTAGAAACAGGTCTGAATCTATTAAAAATTGTTTATTTAATAGATCATGAACTCTCTCCCACTGGAGATTTTGTGTAAACGGGTAAGTATCTCCTTGCGAATGGACATATTCGCAGTTGAAGAAAGAAACTCGGATCAAAAAAAATCTTCAAAAATCTCCCAAAAGACTACCTACTCCTCCTGATCCCTGAGGAACAGGAACTACCATACCCTCTCTTCCCCACACTACATCATCACAACAAATGACACCCAATGCTTTTCCAGTAACGGATTGAACTGAAAGCTATCTAAACCTCCTACAAGAAGTCATCCATGACTTCATTTAAAACATATCCCTCATAATTATACATAATCTGGAGTAGAAATACTCATATTTTCCTCCTACAAGTTTCATCATCATGAACCTCTACAACATTGAAAACTTCTAGCCCAACCTACTTGACATATTCTGTGTGAACCTGACATAGACGTTGACTTAGAGCTGTACCTGTAAAAGGAACAATAGTTAGATCTCCGAACCATAGAATGTGAAATACTTTATAATTAATTATTCATTTTATTTTATTCATGTTAGTTTAACCTTTTCCAATGTCTACCCATTAAAACATAGGCACAAAGAAGAATAATTCATGATCCTTTCATTTGTATCTACCAGGTAACCAATATCACCTCGTTTAGTAGACACTGTAAACATAATGGTTCATGCATTGGATCATAGGGGGTTCAATATACCTGTGACTTATCCAGTATCTAGTGTTTATAGACCGTTCTGAATTTGACTGACACTGTTACCCAACCAACCCATGAAACCTCAACTGTGCCTAACTCAGAACTCCATCTTATCCATCAATCAGACCTCTGATACCACTCTGTCATGACCGCATCCCCATAATATATACACCTCAAAATCATGAAATGTGAGAAGCGATATAAAGACCCCTAAGTCCTACCATTAGTAGGACCCGGGTTTGAAACTAGCACTGAGGGTATAACAAACACACAGATGGAATGCATTACCCTCTAAGAGAACACATGAAAAATAGATAGATAAGATAGACACCAACCAACTCCTGCTCAGACTAAAATATAAAATCAATCCCATGTACACATATGTAATGTCCTAAAATACTACTAAAACTGAAAAGGAAATAGGAAGTACCAAAATAAAGTAAAACAGAAGCCACCATGAAGCCCAATCATCTCCTCCAAAACCCCAAGCTATTAGTAACCTTCCAGATCTCCAACCTACTCCAAGTGACCTGAAAAATAGTTTATATAACCTAGGGTGAGTATATTAATATATTCAGTAGGATCCTCCTAGGAGCCTCTCTTGCAAGATCAAGGAAATCTTGCTAAAGCATAATGGAAAACAAGCGAAACAAACTCATTGCCTAAATAGGTATTATAATTTCCCAACCTCACCATGGATACACACAAACATTATCACATATAAGTGAAAATAATATTGTAAATAATATCACGGGTACCCCACTACCACTTCTACATGCTTTCCCCCAATGTTACATGTCTTGAGTATCTCTCCCCAAAATGGCTATCCCGAAGACACATAGGTGTATCACCACAACAAGCACCACGTGAAACTCACCACCACAACCACACAACCAAAAGTATCGAGGTATTTCCTAGGATCCACCATATCCACCATAATGTGTATCATACATCAGGTATTATACCTTAATCCATTACAGTCCATGAACTAAATAAGGATCCTCATTCCATCATATCCTATACAAGTTATACCTATAGTATAACTTAGGAAACTATATGCAGAATATATATGTGTGAAATAACCACATATCAACATATCCTTGTACAAATATATTTGGGGAAAACTAACAATAGTGCATACTAGAACAAGTAACTACCAAGAGATGGTAGTGGGTCCAAAGGTAGTAGTCATCCATCTGTCCCCCCACAGGGATGTTGGCGAAAACACCCCCCAGGGCTCAGAATCCTTTGTGTTTTGGTTTACCTAACCCATAGGGTGGCGTAGCATATAGAAACACAAAAAGTATATGGAATAATATATCTAACAACAACTCTATAGGAAAACCCTAGTCTTACAGTCAATTTCACCTAACATCTCTGAGACTCCTAGCTTCCACTATTAAGACAATATATCCAATAAGCACACAACCATTTAAAGATCTTCATTAGGTCATCTTATCCATTTTAAACTGTTTCACTTTATATTATTGAATTATTTAACCGTTAATTAACTATTACCATTTCCATATTAAATTTCATTAACATCACAACAAAATTCCTTGCCCTCCAGGAATAACCAAACCAAGTCCAGTTTCCCAGAAGTATAACATCATCATTGCATCCTAGCAAGCTCCAGACCCATGGGTTCAACATAATTGATTCATTTATTTAAAAAAATTTAAATTTTTCATAATTACAAGTATTCTAAGAAATAATTATAATCCACCAAACACAAGGGGTTCATCATAGTGATTTGATGAACTACCTGTCGAGTTTTTTCCACCAATAGCAGGAGCGCATGCCCGTCAATCTTTGAGATGCTTAAACCGGAAAGAACATGGCATACCACGCAAGACATTGCCTGTTTTGGATGGAGGGTAAAAAAGACCATCAGACTAAATTAATGTGGAAGGTAAAACAGTTAAACAAACAATAGGATCACCAACAACCATATTAATATTGATGGGTAAGCCAGCATCAACCCGTTCCATCTTCCCTGGTGTCTTCCACAATAGACACATGAAAAACTCGATGCATCTCGCCACTCGAGGCGTAAAATACTGACACCACCACCACACAGCCTCCCTTCCCCAGCATAGAAAAATATCTCTCCAGTATTATCTATCCATGGCTCACATCACATCATAAGCAGCATGAAACAATCACTATATAAACTGGGATTTTGTCCCAAAACAAGGAATTCATCCTTCACACACAATTATTACTCATAGCTCAAAAGAATAAGGTGCATGGCCTTTACAAGAAAAAGGGTAACTCAAAATACTATAATGAATTATCTTTTAACCCACAAAAGTTCTTTATACCATCTTGAATTAACAGATTCAATTAAACGTGCATAACTTCATCCATTTGATTATCATCAAATCACAACAACAATAACCAGATTCATTAACCATGCCCCTTTATCTTTGTACAATTACTTTACAATGAATCATGGATTTACATTCTTCACCAAATTATATCAATAACAACATGATAAAAATGAAATACATAGATTTCATACTATTTAGTAAATCAAGTGCAAATAACATTGTTATGAAATTGATCCCAGTTCTTTAATCCGGTTCAATATTTATTATGTCAATTCCATTTTGATCTAGGAGATAAACAATGATATCTCTACAATTGAACGTATATAAAAATATAAAAACCATGAATCCCCTACAATAGAAGTATTTTGACATTCATTGCATGAGAATTGGCCAACACAGCGGATCACGATTACCTTTCCAGTAACGGCTACATCCACTCAAGGATGTCGTGACACAACCACACCAACCAAAAACCATAAAAGCTCCCTTAGAAACATGGAGACCACATTCGATTAAATGGGAAGGATAAAGGGGATGAAATAGATTGAGGAAGCTAGAATAATAGAGGTATAACATACCTTATATCGAATATGGATCGACACTTCCTAGATGCACTAAAATAGGGGGTTCACGTGTAGTAGGAAAAACTCCAAGGGGAAATGATCTAGGGATTTTAGTTTGATCCCAAGACCCTTATGGGAAGAAATTTTCAGGTGTCTCATTCTAGGGAAAAATAAGGCATAAGAATAAGGGAGAAAGATATATCACCCCTCTAAAATATAAACAGGGAAGTTGTTTAGATACTGTTTAGATTTTCCATTAAAGGAGGATCATGTCGAGATTACATTTTTTGACCGAGTAAAGGAACCTAGACACTCGTGAAAATTTAAATAGGAGTTATGGGCTTTGAGTCATCCTCGAATCCATTAAAACAAGGCTTGAAATGAATTTTACATCAAAGATAATGTCAAAGGGGTGAAACTATAGGAATATGGAAACAAAATTCACCTATTGTTGGATAACTCACCGATCTAGAAACATTGTACACCTACTGATAGATGACCTACTGAAAAATTACTTACAAAAAGATCACCTACCTATAGATCATCTACTGATGGATCAACAATCGACAGATCACCTACCAAAATATCACCTACTGATAGATCACATACCGACATATCACCAACTGACAGATCACCTGCTAACAAATCACCTACTAACAGATGACTCATCGATCTGGAAGCATTGTTCACCTACCCACAGATCACACAATGAAAGATCACCAATCGATAGATGACTCAAAAATGAAACTTTTCGTAGAATTATAAACACTATTTATAGAACATTAAATTTTGAAAAGTGTTAGAAATTAGTCACATTAACCACCCATAACACCATGACCACCATATTTTCACAATGGAATGGACCAAAAAGGTTTGGGCCATTACATCATCCTTGGAATTTGATGATAAAGTAACATAATAATAATTTAATTGTAAAAAATATAATTTATTACATTTGAATCCAAAATATAAATGATTTTGTTATAAGTTCATTTTTATCCTCAAAAATACATTTTTCAAAACACTATTTTTGTATGCACATAATGTGTTTTAATCTTAATAAATTAGATAAATCATTATGAATTAATTTTTTAATGAAATTTATGTAATATATATTGAAAATATATTTTAAAAATCAGTAGATATTTTTTACAAGGAATAAATGTAAACTCAGTTTTCTGTTTAAAAATATATTTTTCTAAAAACATGTTTTTTTCTGTTTCATACACTTATTTTAAAATAAATTCCAAACCATTATAGAAATTTTATTTGATAAAATGGATAATTTTTTTTTCATAATTTATAAAATAAATTAATGATCCCACTTTCAATTTTGGTCATAATTAATAGTAAAAACAATAAAAAACCCCATGATAATGGTAAAAATTGGTTTATCAAGGGGTTAATCCAATAGATTAGGTTATTATTTCCACATAAAACATTTATAAATTCAATTTGATAGAAATATTTTGTCCCTATCCCAAATAAACTTTTAATATGAGTTTTTTGAATCATTTTCATTGGTTATGATGTAATTATATTTTAATATTTTCAAAAAAATCATAGTGTGTGCTCTCCCTCCATTATAAAAAGAAACTAATTATCATCCCTTCCTCACACTTAATAAGCCTTCTATATCATCCTATAACTAAAATAATCCCTTCATAACATCAAAAAACATATTATAGACATTTCGGTTTTATAATAATGCCTTAATTTCATGGGTTAATGTAATGACCCTCCAATTCTCATTGGCTTGAGAGTATAATGAGTCATTACTGGGCCTTTAGAGACATCCCCAAGGTGCCAAAGTCTGGCAATACATGTCGAAGGGTTTCAAAACATGTGCGGGACGATTTACCCTTTCAGAACATACCACAGAACCAACAATAATAACCAAACCAATCAACTAAATGATGCATGATAAAATCTAAGACAACTCAACGATTTATTTTATCATAAACCAACCAAGAGTATCACAGCTGAAACCAACACTAAATCAATTTAAATAGTGTAAAGGAAAAATAAAAGACTACAAGACAACAACCCAACTCCATGCTCCACAATCTCCAAGCTCCAACATCACAAATCAGCCCAAGTAACATGATGTAGTGTTGTAAAGATGTGAAACTTTACCTTTGCCTACATCCCGGTATATGACATTTGCAAAAGCACCAACGTGCCAAATTAGGGTGTGAGTAATGAAACTCAGTAGGTTTTCCCCGATGACTTCCCAAACCATGCCTCTAGGATAAAACATGTTAGCACATTTATATAAAAGAATTTATAAAAAACAATTCCAAAATAGTCCAAAATATAACAAATTCCATGGAAAACCCATTTTTCCAACAAAACCATTCTTCCAACCAAAAACCATATTTTCCAAGAAAAGCATCCAATCAATTATTCCAATCAAATCCACACTTCCAAGTTGGAATAACCATTCCATTCCACATAATCACATCATTAACTATACATGCATCACTATGACAGTTCCAAACTCATGAGGAGTCTCTCATTGATCAACCAAGTCGTCACAAGGTAATTATTCCCCATGTGCCATTACACTTTTGGCACTGAGCACAAGGTCATATTTCATCCAAGACTCGTAAATGATATATGAACACACACACCAAGTATGCCCAAAAACCACACCATCCAACCACTCCAAAACCATTTCAATTAAACTACCCTTTTATTGAAAACCTTTCTCCCCCAAACCATTTTCCAAATCCAGCAAAGCCATATTTTAAAATCACCATTTTAAAATCAATAAACCAAAACACTTTTCACAAACCATTCATTCAATTTCCACAATTCCATAAAAACCCATAAATCATCACTAAAAAAGATTTATAACATGATTTGCACAACAATTTTACAATAAAAACCAAGAAATTAGATCAATTTTAACTAAGACTTCATGTTCTATGAAAGTGGAATCGATAGTGAAGCCACCTACTTCAAAAAAATAGGCGAAACCAACCAACTGATGAAGAAAGCCAAAAAACTGGGTATTAACTCAACAAACCCACCATAGATTTCTTCCCATATCAACCAAAAGACAAAAACCACCATTATTTGGCATCCAACCCCTTAGATCTACCCACAACGGGTGTAGATCTAAGAAACTGAAAGAGATAGCGAATGAGATCTAAGGAAACAAGACAAGAATGAGACATATTGTGATCAAACGGCTTCTAAACACATAGTCCATCCTCCCGATCGCTTCGAAAACGCATGGTAAGTGTTCTCCCACCTTCACCATAGAGAAATCCTGAGTTAGGGCCGTTTAGGAGAAAAAACTAGTGTTTTTAAAGATAAAATGGATTAGATACTTAAAAATAGGATCTATGTTGACCCCACGCATGGTTAGTCCGCACAGTTAGTTAAACCGTGCTCTAACTGTGCAGTAATCACTGTTAGGAAGGGGTGCTCCGCACGACCTCCAAACATGGATTTCCTAAACCGTGCGCACACTGTGTGGTATCCTCTATCCAAAGTGACCACCACAGGCACAACTTTCACACGGTTTGGGCAAACCATGCATAGCCCGTGCGTCACCACTTTTCACCCTTATCACTTTAAAAGTCTCCAAACATTCCCAACCATTTTTCATATGCATTATGTTCTTAAAAAGCATAAAACAAGGGTTACATACCAAAAACTAGGGGTACTACATTCTCCCTACCATTGGCCTTTCCATCCCTGGAAATTAGAAAACCATCGCTTTACTGAAAGAGTTTCGGCCACTGCTATTTCATTTCTTTCTCACGTTCCCAAGTATCTTCCTGAATCTGACCATGTTGCCACAAAACCCGCACTAGAAGGATAATTTTTCCACGCTAGACATTATCCTACCTATCCACAATCCGCACCAGGATATGTACCAACGTAACATCCGGCTCTAGGTCAACGTGATCCCATCCAATCACATTGTCAGGATCGGGTTGATACTTCTTCAACTGAGATACATGGAAAACATTATGCACTGCACTAAACTGTGGTAGTAAAGCCAACTGATATTCCACCTCACCAACCCATTATAGTATCTCAAAAGGGCCTATATATCGAGGAGATAATTTTCCCTACTTCCCAAAATGACGATGCCCAAGACATGGAGAGATTCTCAAAAAGACATGATCACTTACCGCAAATGATAACGGTCATCGACGATGATCCGCATAAGATTTCTGGCGACTCTGTTTCATCTCCATCCTCTTTTTTATCAAATGAATCTTCTCCATTGTTTCCTGGACATGACTCAGCCCAACTAGTGAAGTCTCGCATGTTTCCACCCAACAAAGTAGAGAATGATAAGGACGCCCATACAATGCTTCAAATAGAGTAATGTGTATCAAGGACTGATAATTGTTGTTATATTAGAACTCCACTAAAGCCACATTCTCTTCCCACGAGCCACCAAAATCCCTTAAAAAGCCTAAAACATGTCTTCCATAGTCTGTATCATCCTTTCTGATTGTCCATCAGTCTGAGGATGATATGTCGTACTACTATTTAATAGTGTTCCCAGGGCATTCTATAAGGATCTCCAGAAATGAGATGTGTACCTCAGATCTATGTCTGACACGATTGAAACAAGTATGACTTTTATCTTTACCACTTTTCGGATATAGATTTTGGACAGATCTTCCACTGTATGAGTTTCACGAATAGGGATTAAATGGGCCGACATGGTTAGATGATCCACTATCACCCAAATGGAAAAGTGTTTTCGGACCATTCTTGGAAGACCTATAACAAATTCAATTTCTATTTTATCCCATTTCCATAATGGGATAGGTAAAGATTGTAAAATACCCACTGGTCTTTGTTTCTCTGCTTTAACATACTGAATGGTTAGGAACCACAAGATGAACTCGGCCACCTTCCCATTCATGCCGCTCCACCAAAACAGTGCCTTTATCTCCTTATACATCTTATGTATTCCTGGATGAATAGCCCATTTGTAATGGTGGTAAGCAGGATGGAGTTGTTCCTATGCAGTTAATGGTGCAACCATCCAATCTCGAAACTGCAAAACTGAACTCCCATCCAGCTTTCATCCGTCAATGGTCTCCCCACCATTGAGTTTTTAACTCATTGCAACACAGTCTATATCAGATGCCTATGATTCCTTTACTATCTCCACCAAATCAGGAACAAGTGAATTTGGAAAAAAAACCACAACATTACCTTGGTTTTCACCTTCCACATTCATGTTGGTTAAGACCGACATCAATTCCCATTCATCTGAAGCTTATTTTTCCAACTGAGCATACAAATTTCTTCTTAATGCATCGGCCACTGAATTTCCCTTACCCGGTGTATACATCAATTCAAAGTCAAAGATTTGAAGATACTCCATCCATCTCCTCTAACTCAGATTCAAATCTCGTTGAAGGAAAATATACTTTAAACTCTTATGATCCGTAAACACAGTGAATTTATCACCAAAGAGATAATGTCTCAATGTTTTCAAAGCATGGACGACTGCAACTAACTACAAATCATGTGTTCGGTAATTCATCTCATGTATCCTCAACTACCATGAGCCATAAGCAACAACGTGATCTCTTGTCAGGAGAACACATCCCAACCCAAATCCTGAAGCATCACAATACACCACGTACCCCTGTCAGGATTCCGGAAAAATCAAGATGGGTGCTGATGTAAGGTGAACATTCAATGCTTGAAAAGATCTCGGATATTCCTCAGTCCATTGAAATGCACTGTTCTTATTTGTCAATGCTGTAATATGTGAAGCTAGTCGTGAGAAGTCACGCGCAAAGCATCAATAATAGCCATCTAGAGAGAAAAAACTATGTATTTCAAAGACATTCTTCAGTAGATTCCAACAAAGAATAGCTTTTATCTTTTCTGGATCCATAGAAATACCTTTCTCAGAAACATCAAGGCCTAGAAAGAATACCTCTTGTATCCAAAAATCCCACCTTGATAATTTGGCATACAACTGATGGTGTCTCAAGATTTCCAACACTATATCCAAGTGTTGTTAATGCTAATCCCTTGTTCATGAAGACACCAATATGTCGTCCACAAAAACCAAAACAAAAGAATCCAGATATACCTGAAATATCCGATTCATCAATTCCATAAAGACTGCAGGTGCATTCATAAGACCATAAGAAATGACAACATATTCGTAGTGGCCATATCTTCTTCTGAAGGCTGTCTTCGAAATATCATCCTTCCGAACTCGCAACTTGTGATATCCTGACTGCAATCCAATCTTTGAGGACCACTAAGCTCCCATCAATTGATCAAACATGTCATCAATGAATGGAATTGGATATCTATTAATTATCATAACTTGTTTATGTTTATGATAATCCACACATATCCCCAGATTTCCATCTACTTTCTTTACAAAAAAACTGGTGCTGCCCATGGAGACCCACTTGGCTGAATAAAACCATTGTTTTCCAGTTCTTCCAACCGAACATTCAATTCCTTTAACTCCATTGGTGCCATCGTATAAGATGGAAGGGATATAGTACTGGTCCTTAGAAGGAGATCAATCGTAAACTCCACTTCTCTTACAGGTGGTAACCAGAGAAGTTTTTTGGAAAACATTAGGAAATTGATCCACGACTACTAGATGAATGTTATTCGCGATCTCATCAATCGATTACAAGTTTAACGCAGCCAACTGGTAAGATATCTTTGCCACTACTGATTCCAACAAGCCTGTCGCACCTTCTTTCACCACTCTTTCTCCTCTAAAGAGATTCTCGATGACATCCTTAGTCATGAAACTGACTGTTCTGCTATAACAGTCGATGTGAGCCCTGAACTCTATCAACCAATCCATACCTAGGATTATTAGACATACATCTCCAGAATAGAGAAATCCCATTTCATATCAGCCCCATCAAGAGTTATAGAACATGATCTACACACGAAGTCTCTACATTTTCTTTCACTGAGAGGAGTTTGAAGTTTTATCACAGAAGGCATCATTTCAAGTTTTAAGTTCAGAAAATCAGAAATACGAGATGCATGAAAAGAATATGATGCACCAGTATCAAAAAATACTTGCATGAGGGTAGAATTCAAAATAATCGTACCTCTCACCGTAGGTGGTCCAAAATGGTCATCCACAATCACATGTTATGCTCCATAAAATTACATTGTTGCTGCACTTTTCTCCTTATTTCCTTGTTGAGATAGCCCTGCCTGAGGAGTCATGGTATTCCTGGATTCACCATAGCTAGCTCTATTCTGCTGGTTAGACTGATTTTGCTATCCTCCCCCTATCGAAGCATAGTATGCTTGGGACATTTGAGTAGTGTCACAACCACCCGACCGTGGAGCACTGCGACAATATCGCTGAAGATTCCCCATCTTGTTGCAATTGTGGCATACTCTCAGTGGTTCTATACATTCTCATTTAATGTGATCAATCGATCCATAGTGAAAACACCCATCATTCATCATGGGTCATGGAGGAAGATTCACCGATCCAGTTGTCTGATTCTGATTCGCACTCCCACCATGGAAGTAGGTGACCCTCTTCTGCTTGTTCCCAATATTAGAGTTCCAACCTGTTCCCATGGGTATCATCGTACTTCATACACCCATAACTCTTGAGATGTCTCTTTCAGCTACTGTATCTCTATTTACCATCTCCGTAAAATATGTAATACAGAGCATGGCTATCTTCGAGCTAATCTCCTGTCATAACCCTAATTCATAGATGTGTTCCTTCAGCAACGAACTTGCAGCAACTTCGGGTGAAAAGCTCACAAAATTCATGAATTTAGCAGCATACTTCATGACAGAGAGATTCTCCTGCTTCAGGATGAAAAATTCTGTCATCCACTGGATCTTGAACGTTTGAGGATAGAATTGTTTATTTAACAATTCCTCAAATTCCTCCCAGCCCAGGCCATGATCCACCTTAGCCTGCACCACTAGCTCCCACCACTGTCGTGAAAGATCCTCCAGCATATAATTCTCCCACTTTACATTCAATTCTTCTACTATGCCAATGAAATCAAAGATAGGATTCATCCTACTCAGCCACACCTCCAACCTTTCTAGTTCATAATCACCTCGAAAGATGGGTGGATTTTTCTTCTAGAACGGGACGGAATAGTCTACATGCCTTGACTCATCCCTCTGATTCCCCGTGTCCACAGCATGAAAAGCTTGAACTATAATTTGTACTAGCTTCTTGTCACATGTCTCTCATGTGAGACCACATTCTCCACAGCCTCTTCCATTTAGTTTCTATGATGCCTAATGAGTTCCATTTTCTATACAAACAACGCACGCCATTAGTCTTACTACCTAGAAAATGAAGGATTAGAAATTCAATTTCTATCACATCACTATCACAACATTGGTTTTCCAAACACAACCTTTTTCCATGTTCATCCATTTTTGAAAACATTCACATGACTTTTGAAAATCAACCCATTTTCAAAATACATCAAATACCCTGTTTCAATATTTTTCACATGAAAAAAATTTCTGTATTTTTCAAAAATTCATCACTTTCACAAAATCCTTTATCATTCCTCAAAATGAGATATGAAATCCTAGTGGTAATTCATTCTTCTACATTGCATGTCATGATCCTCTCATTGGGAAAACCCATGACAATGAGATTTCCAACATTCTAAAAGTGTATCCAAAACACTTATGTACCCAACACCCTGGAAACTTGAAGTTTAGCATAAAAAGATTAGCTATGTCTTTTTATGCTCTACATTTCAGGTTACGAAAATCCTACTCCTTTCTAAGATGACCACCCAAGGAATATATATATAATAATTCAACGCGGAGACCAAAAAAACTGATGACTAATTGTTCCAAAATAGTTCACAATATAACACATTCCATGTCAAAACCATTTTTCCAACAAAACCAATCTTCCAACTAAAAACCATCTTTTCCAAGAAAATTAATCATGAATAGTTTCCAATCAAATCCACACTTCCACTTTGGCATAACCATTCCATTCCACAAAATCACATCATTAACCATTAATGCATCGCTATGACAATTCCATACTCATGAGTGGTCTCTCATCGATCTACCAAGTCATCACAAGATAATTATTCCCCATGTGCCATTACACTTTTGGAACTGAGCAAAAGGTCATATTTCAACCAAGCCTTGTAAATACAATATAAACACACACACCAAGTATGCCCAAAAACCACACCATTGCATCCATGAAAAAACCATTTCAATAAAACAACCCTTTTATTAAAAACCTTTCTCCCCCAAACCATTTTTCAAATCCAGCAAATCCGTATTTTAAAATCACCATTTTAAAATCAAGAAACCAAAACAATTTTCACAAACCATTCTTTCAATTTCCACAATTCCATCAAAACCCATAAATCATCACTAAAGAAGATTTATAACATGCTTTGTACCATAATTTGACAATCAAAACCAAGCAATTAAATCAATTTGAACTAAGAATTCATGTTCTAAGAAAGATTAATTGAGAGTAAATCCACCTACCTTAACAAAATAGGCGAAACCAACCAAAGGATGAAGAACACCAACAAAAACTGGGTTGTAACTCAACAAAACTAGCTTAGAGCACTTCCCTTATCAACCAAAAGACCAAAACCACCATTATTTCGAATCCACCCCCTTAGATCTACCCACGAGGGGTGTAGATCTATGAAACCAATAGTGAGAGAAAAGAAGATCTAAGAAAACAAGACAAGAACGATACTTACCATGATCAACCGGCTTTTAAACTCCAAGGCCAGCCTCCAGATCGCTTCCAAAACGCCTAGTAAGTGTTCTTCGACATTCACCATAGATATATCCCAAGTTAGGGCCAATTAGGATAATAAACGAGTGGGTTTAAAGATAAAATGGATTAGATCCTAAAAAATAGGATCAAAGTTGACCCTGTGCATGGTTAGTCAAGTTGTGCGCTAACCGTGCGGTAGTCACTGCTTGGAAGGGGTGCTCCTCATGGCCTCCACGCACGGTTTTCCCAAACCGTTTGCACACCGTGTGGTATCCTCTATCCAAAGTGACCACCACCAGCACAGCTTCCTTACGGTTTGGGAAAACCGTGCATAGCCCGTGCATCACCACTTTTCCCCTTTTTAACTTTAAAAGTCTTCAAAATTTCCCAACCATTTCCCATATGCTTTATGTACATAAAAATCACAAAACAAGGGTTACTTACCACAAACCTCTGGTACTATAGTTAATGTGAAAGCCAAAAAAAATTCTAAAAAAATTGATATAACTCCTAACCGGGTACTTTAAATATTATTTCTTTTCCAAAATCCCCTAAATATATGGTATCCATTATAAAATAAGAAATTCAATATCTTAAATAAACTTAATTATTATTATAACATTTTATATACCATTTTCCACCTCTTCTCCATCAAATGGGAAATAAAATTGTCACTCATGCGTAAATATGGTCTATCGCCTCCACAAAGTGATATGATTCATTTTCGAACACCATATTTCATGGATTATTATTATTATATATTTAATGTTTATATAATATTTTTTTAGAAATAATTAATATTCTATAATTATAATATTTTATCTTCCTTATTACATTTAAATCTTTTAAAAATGATATTGTCACTCTTGCATACGTGTGTACTACCACCTCCATAAAGCGAAGTGACTCATTTTTCATTTATAATTTATATAGATTATAATATATATAAATTAAATGATAATATATTATGTTAAATATATAATAATGATTCTAGAAAGGTGAATTATAATTTACTTTTTTTCATTCAATCCATCAAAAAGTGAAAACCTCACTCGTACATGTGTATGGACAACTATCTCCACTAAGTGATGTAATTAAGTTTTTATAATTTCTTTATATGAATGGTTAAAATGGGTATTTATTGAATAAATATGAAATATATTTCATGATTAATGTTTTTTATATGATAACCCATGACCAAGGTGTAAGGATATGAACCATCAAATTTAATCATGCATGGAAAAAGGCTAGTTTTCACCAGAATATTCATTTTAAAGAAGAATTATTAATAAAAAGATAATAGGAATTTAACACCATGGGTTTTTAAATGAAAAATATTTTTTATTATAAAATATTCATGCAATACCAAGCCCGAATGAACTAAAAATATTATTATTTAAACTTTATAATTATAACCTAGTTATTGAATTGCCTGGTATGAATAAGATTATCTGTATTATGAAAATAAATAAAGTACCTAAGCAAAAAAATTATTGATTAATAATTAGGAAATAAAAACTCAATTTTTAGAAGATTCAATTTTCTCTTTAAAAAAAATTTACTTCAAAAATGGTTTTTTAATTGATTTTTGTAAGCTAATATTATAAATAATTTTTTATTTTTTTTATTTTTTCCATAAAAGTAATATTTTTTTTAAATCATAACATCAAAATTATTTTAGATTTATTTTTTGAGATTTTTGTACAAAGATTTACTTTTCAATGAATATTGTAAAATCTACTTTTTATTTAAAAATATATTTTTATTTTAATATTTTAAAAAGTTCCATGTTTTTTAAATTATTCAATTTATAATTATTTATATTATTTTATTAATAATGTAACTAAATTCATTGAAATCAATTTATGTTTTAATATTTTATGAGAACATTTTTATACTTAAAAGAATATTTTTTGGAAAAAATTTCAATATTGTGTTTTTTAATATCAAACTAATTTCAACCATATATAGAAATTGAATTTTAAAAATTTATATCATATTTTGTAATCATTATTTAAAAATTTGGAAAATATGGCTCTTTTATTTTTTAAATTTTAAATTGTAACCCTAGTGATTAATTTTCACCATGATAAGGGTAAATAGAATTCTTAAAGTTTAAAATGATATGATAAAGACTAAAAATGACCATAATTGTTACAACCTGATTTTCAATTTCCATATAGTGTTTCAAAACCAATTTTGGTTCTTGGTTTTCTCTTGGTCTCTGAGTGTTTGGGGATTAGATTTGGTGTCATAGGTGTTCTTGTTCTAAGAGATTATTCTTGGAAGTATTGGATGCTATTTGGGATTGCCTTTTTCTTAAAGGGAAGGTATGAGAATGATGTGTTTTGGAAATGAATTTGTAAAACTCTTATGTCACCTCTTGTGTGGTGTTTTGTTATGGTGGTTTATACCTTTGAGTTGGAAGAGTCTTGGGGTTAAAGGGTGGTTTTATTTTGGGTATTACTTCCCCTTATCCATGGCCCATATTTCCCCATATGTTTCCCCCTTTGAGTCCCCATGAAATTGGAGGATAATGTCATGGTTTTGGGTGGCCAGAACAGGTCGCATGGTTTGGTCGCACGGTTTGGCCGCACGGTTTACTAATAATTGAAGCCAGACCGTGCAAGGCATCCAGGTCATTAAAAAACATTTTGAAATTCCAATTTTTCCTTCAGGAAATAAACCTAATCCACCACATTATTCACCCATTCAACCCTAGCAGCCATGGGAGGCCTTGAAGCTCCCTCAACCTCCCTTGGAACTCATTTTTATGGAGTTTTTTGTGGAGAAACCTCACGATATTTTACGTAAGTAAATTCGGTCTTGGTTTTTTTCCATCTTCCTTTGGTTTTATTTATTATTTTGGGAAGTTATAAAGTTTCTAACATCTGTGTTTCGTATCAAGGGTTTATCATTGAGTCCTTTTGGTTAAATTTTGTGGGCTAGGGCTCGATTTATCTTCTTTGTTGTGCGACGGTGGAGTGGTTGAATTTCCTCACTAAGATTCAAGGGTTTGGACACATGTGGAAGGTTATTACATGCGAAATCAATTCTAGATGAGTTAGATTTTCTGAATTTATGTTTTTATCACAGTTCTTATTCATTATTCTTGCTGTGAAATCTGGTTTTGGTGGTGTTTGTTAAGAAAATTATTTTTAGGTACCAATTTGGTGTTAAATTGGGTGTTCTACATGGCTATTTTTTGTTATGACAAGTGGGGTTGGACTATAACTCATGTAATGGGTTTATAGAAAATTTATTGGGTGCTTCAAATTCAGTTGTGGTGAATATTTTTATGCACATGGTGTTCAATGTGGGGTTTTTAAGGTATTTTGTGTGAAAGACATTGTGAAATTTTGTGATGTTGTTTTATTGAAATTCTGAAGGTTTAATTGAGTGGTGTAAGTGGTGAAAACAAGTTTAGTTATTGGTTTTATTTTATAATGACCATAAATGATGAGTTTATATGATAATTGGATTTTTTTATAATGAGATAATCGTTTCATCATAATGGGGGAAACCCAGATACCCTGGAGGGCGGATATGTACTAGTACGCTAGTGATCCGAATGGGTTTTGTCCATATTTCACTGAGAAAAATGGATAATAAAACACTTAGAAAACTATATTTATGATGATTTAGGACCACTAGGTTATGGTTATGTTCCCTACTAGTGGTTCGTGCATGCGAACATATTTCTCTATGGTTACTTTATACTGAGGTATGAGGTACATGGGGCCCAAGTCTAATAAGTGCCTAGGGGTGTCCCCGAGATTGGTTCTCATTAACTCTTGTATATTTATCTTTGCAATATGGTGGATTTTCCTAGAAAATAAAGTATCCATCATGTTTTATTTTAATTTTCTCATTCATGGAAAATCACCTTTGAAAACTATTTACATTTAAAAGTTTCATTATTTATAGATTATTTCCAATACCTCTTGTTTATCAAAAATGGAATTCTTTTAATTTTGTATTGTTTACTCTTTGGAATATCTATGTTCTATCCTATTGGTATTATGATCACACCCTACTTATACCCATTTGGTGTAAGTAGACTGGGTCATGTTTGACACATGTATTGGAAAGTCTTCAGGTGATTGCGGTTTGGGGTGTTAATTCTCATTCGTGGTGCGGTGTTGTCGAGACGATTTGTGGGTGATGACCCCTTGACATGTGGGGTCCTTGGGGATGTATTTATTCTATTTATATGTGTCTTTATACCTCTATAATCATGTTACGGCTATGTATTCAGTTCTGACTTTTTTTAATTATTGTTTGGTATGAATTTTTCAGATTTAGTTTATTGATTGGTTTTGATGTTTTATGTTTCCATACTTAGGTAAATCTTTCCCAAACCAAAATCTATGATACCAATGTAATATTTCCAGCATGTGGGCATAGGTAACTCCCTTTAGTACTTTTCATTGTCTGGGTTTGATGCTGGTTTTGGTGGCGACAAGATTAGGTTCGTGAAAAAATGGTATCAGAGGATGTTCACTCTTTTGGTCAGGTTATTTGGGGAAGAGTTGAGATAGTCTAGAGCTTGGATTTTTGAGAATTGAAATTATGGTTATGGGTAGTGTCCCTAGCCAATACACCTTGTGGAAAGATTCAAGTCACCATGGGATGTTGGATTTTATCTGAGCTCATTATTTCTAGGGGATCATTGATGATTGGGGGAAATGAAAAGAGAGTTGGTTGAATGGTCATTGTGAGATCATAGGCCTAGGAAGCCATGTGGAGCTTGGGATATTTCCCAAAAACACTATCCTCGTCAATGAAGTGATATTAATTTGTCTTCCAACCATATTTCCATGTCACCCACAGACACTAGTTTCTTCTGATATTATCTATTGTCACTTTGTTTTCAAATCTCGGAAACTTGTTTTTTTAAGAAAAACTGACTTGATATTAAGGAGCATGATTTTTTTGAAGTTATTTTCTTGTAAATTGAAAATGTTATAATTTATGAAATTACAGAAATGAAATTTTATAATTATTTTAAACGGGTAAATTATTTGATTACACCTATTTTGAAAGTATGAATTACGTTAAAAGAGGGTTTTGAAAATGTTTTCCAATAGAATTTTCTAAACCATGGAAAAGTTATTTGAATTTAATTAAGTTTTCTAGAATTTATGTGTTCATGTTAAAGATGGATTTCGATTTGGTAACTACTAATCATTTAAAAAGTTTTATGAAATTTACGAACCTTTTTTTGAAATGAGAAGTGTTTAGTTCTTAATTAAATGGAGATATATGAAATAGTGTTTTTCTGGAAATTAGAAGTGTTTCAAAATGGGTTGAATTTTTTTGAAATAGTTGTGGAAGGAGTTAAAGTTAGTTTTTATTGAATTATGGGTGCTTTTATAGATTTTTTTGTAATATTTAAATTGGGTTTTGATTTTATCGTTAGCGGTTTTGATAAAGGGAAAGTGTGGTTAAAAATATTTTGATTTTGAAAAGTGGAATGGATTGGTTTTTGTCTTTGGTGTTCTCAATGGTGACCACATGCATGGGTTTATATAGGAATGTGGATGGTTAATGGCACGAATAGGTGAGTGTCATTATGGATATGAGGTGGGTTCCCAGTGTGGCATGTGAACATGTATGTGTGAGGATTATGAAATAATATTTGTAAATACACAACCCACAAACACAAATTTTTAAAGAATGATTTTGAAGGAAAGTGTTGTGTTTTGATAATTAGTGGTTGGGAGGTGTGTCTTATGTATTTTCAGGATTTTTATTATGGTATGTTTTGAGTTCAATAACCCCTCTAGTTTAAACGATGTTTTGGGTTGGTAATTCGTTGATAAGATGGAATAAAGTTTTGGTCAGTGGCCTCTTTCGAGGAAAAGTTTGGGAGGCCAATGTGGTGGCTCCCCTCATGTTTTTAGTTAAGTTGTATTGTATGTTGTGACCAAATGACCATATTGGTTGGGTCATTATGTTTTCTTGTTGGCTAGTGTACGCCCCCATAAAGAGTTAATGTATGATTCATGTGTGGCCTATGGTGAATCATTGTTGGATGATCCTCTAGTTGATTAACATAAGGACTTTCTTCTTGAGCTTTGGAGATTGAGTTTACCCCTCTCCAATATTGCTTATGTGGATCCCCTTATTGGGTGAGAGTGGTTGTTTGAGGTTGAAATAGACCTTAGTTTATAATTTTTCCAGTGCCGTAGAGGGTGAATGTAGTTCAAGGTTGTGAGTGTAGAATGACGTATTAAAAGGACATTGGGTATTTTTCAGTCTCATCGAAGAAAAAGTTTATGTTAGGCCACTAGTGTGGAAAATCTGTCCAAGAGTGGTTGTTATGTCCACTTATTGGAATATTGTGCTATTTTGGACTTAGTATAAGGTCCCTCTCCTTGTGTTTTTTAGCCACGATGGTCATTTTCAGTTACACCTTGCAATATCGTGTGTTCATTTGACTATAAGGGTCCAGGATATGAAATCTTATGAGAGTATCTATTTTTTTATTTGTGTCTGCCTTCATGGAATTCAGAATTCCTATGTTCTAGAGGAATATTTTTCTATGATTCCTTTCATTCTGATGTTTCCCATATGGAGAAACAACGTGTGACATGTGTGCATCCTATAATGCTTTTTTTTGGGAAAATGATGTGTTGGGGTAAAGTGGGTTTGAAGTGTTTTATGTCTCATTGAGACCATATGAGATCATAGTGTAATTGTTTGTGGCACTAGAAGAGGAAGTTCCGTTCAGTGGTTTCTAAAGCCTTACTGCGAGGAAAGAGATGCTTCCATTTTCTGAGTTCAAGGCATAGGTCTTGGAGTGAAGATAGCACATATTCAGGGAAAATCTTAGAGCGAATAAAACTATTGGTCAATGTTCTATCCTCAGTATGAAATATTGGAGTAGTTTAAACCTTAGGTGTCTTGGTCTTGTTCTAGTTTTTCATGTTCAGTGGTAGATGTGGGAGGACCATGTTTCTATGTTATATCTTGAGTTCATTTTATTCCCTTGGGATTCATTTTAATTTTTTGAGAAAAGGATGAAATTTGGGTTAGGAATATTTAAGAGCACAGTTTGCACACAGTTAGTAGTAATTGTGCCCCAAACTAGGAAACTGTGTGATAAGAGATAGAAGCTACCGCATGGTCTCCACACGACCACGAACATTGGCCCATGTAACCGTGTGAAGCATCCCCTTTGTAAAGAATTATTTTCATGGTTAGTTAACAGTTTCCGAAACCGTGTGGACTAACTATGTGGTCATGAAAACTCTTTAAATATAGGGGTCTTTTCATGTCTTCCCGTACAGGTCTGTTACAACGGTTGGTTCTTATGGTGGAGAGGCCCATCATGTGTCTCATGTAAGTTATCATGGAAAAATCCTAATGTTATTTTACCCCTTATGATGGGGAGATGGTTCAGGCCTCCCCCAATTGGTGTCTGGATTCTGTCTTAGAAATTATGTTTTCCCTTGTAGTGGGATGTCCATTTGGGTCACCCAGTATCAGTGACTTAGTTTTCTCCTTGGTTCTTTCTTGGTTAGAGGTAGTCTCATTAAAGGTTATGTAGCCACCAATTTATTACATTAGTAAATGTGGGATTGGAGAAATACTAGTGTTTTGTTTAAGTATGGTTGCAGTAGAGTTATACATGTTTATTGTTCATTTCAGGTTGATTTCTTGAGCATAGTCTGGTAGTGTTTGAGGTGTTTTGTTTATAATTTAGTTTGAATTTGTTTTATCATTTCTGATTAGTGGGGTAATTTTTGGTTGGTGAGAGTATTATCTTCCTTTTTCTGATCAACTGGAGGTGTTTCGCATTTTGGAGGCGGGTAAATACATCGAACGGGATTCCATCTTGGTCTGTCATTTAGGATTTTTTTTACATCTGTTGTTGTTGTGGCAATTTAGGTGAAGAAAGCTTTAGAATGGGGAGGATTGTCACACATGGATATTCAATTTCCTTCCTTCTTTTCAAAACCAATTTTGGTTCCTAGTTTTCTCTTGGTCTTCAGGTGTTCCCAGATTAGATTTGGTGTCGTGGGTTATACCAACCATGCTCTTTATTACATACATAAACATGATTTATTACATAAAAACATCACTTTATACAACAAATAAGATCAAGAGGTTAAATTTCATTGGGTATTAGGAACAATTCATAACAACTTAAATCATATAACACAACATATTATTGAAGACATCCTTTACATGACCATTACATTCCCTCGTACTTAGCATTGCAAAGGATAACCTAAGGACATGTATAAGAAAATAGTGAGCTATAAATCCCAGTAAAAGAATAAACAATGAATATAATGAAGAATATATTACATGTTATAAAATAGTAATGTCAATGGAGAATAAGATAACGATGTACAAAAAGGTTTGATAAAGCATGATAATCATAACATGGAGTTGAGGCAACAATATTTAACATGATATTTGCATGAGCTAAGGCTCATTGAACATGAAGCACTAGTAAACCCCCATTGCACATCATGCATGAGTAAAACCTCATTACACATGATTTATAATGATTCAACACTCATTTCACATGACGTATCATGATACTATACCTTACCCAATTCATTTGAGCGCTATCACGGCGCACCCTTCTTAAACATTTCATTTCATGCAGAAGTGTTCCACATGGATCATATAACATTGAATCAATCAACATCACTAGTAATTAAAATATTAAGGAATGTGGAACAAATATATTAATGTACCATTCAATATGTATATGTTAATAAAGGTGAATACCCTTGATAGAGACATGGATATGGTATTCACTACACTATGATCCTGGCTTGGAAAAATGCGATGCAATTTCGGAAGCATAACGACGTGACAAAAAGAATTCATAAAAATGGTTGATGAGAGAGAAATGGGTGTCCCATAATATGTGTATGGAATGGACATTAAGGGGTAATATAGATACGTGTACCCACAAATTTAATGGAATTTAGATACATAACATTAAATAATTTCTTGAATGTAAATGAGGAGAGATAAATTCCTTAGGGAATTTCAGCACTGTAACGGGTGCACATGATAGATATTAATGAGAGAGAAATGGGATCTCTAATTATTCAAAAATGGAGAGGTAATTATAGTTGTAGGTGAAAAATCTTACGCCAACATTTATAATTTAAAATAAAAGGGCATAACTATATAACAAAACATGGACATAAATAAGGAAAGTAAGAATCCCTTACTTTGAAGTGTGATCACAATGGCATGGGAGAGGCGTGAGAGAGGATTCCTGGGAGCTTGGGGCGCCTCGGGAGAATTATAAATAGATGAGGGTAGTGTATGGACGAACTAAGAAGGCTTTGAGTGAAGAGGAAGGGGGATCTTGGGTAGGTTTATATAGGAAAGGAGAGGGAATTCATTATTAATTAGGTTTGGGACACAACACATTAAAATAATTAAAAACACAAACCAACGGATGGTTTTTTCTCATGGTTTTTGAAAAAGTGTATTGGAAAAAATATTTTATAAGTCAAATGTCCAAACATCTTAAAATAGTAGTGTTTCTTTTGTGGAGTTGAGTCACACTCTCAAGGAAATCAATTTAAAAAGATAAATAGTTTTATATGTTTTGGAGGGTCCACTAAAGCATAGTAAAATAAATAAAATAAACGTAAAATCACATTAATATAAGGGTAAAACATATATTGTCCGAACATAATGTTTATAGTATTTTATTACATCACTATTGGGTCATTATGTTGTCATAAAACACATTATATAGTTAAACAGTATTTAATTTTTACCCAAAAATTCAACTATCTCCAAAACATATGAAGAATTCAACGTTGGATAATTTAAACCTCCTAATTCCAAAAATAATATTCATTTTATCTAAATAATTTTATTAATATCTGAATTTTCACTTTTAAAATAAAAACCAACATTTATTGAAAACTTGTGGGTTTTGACAAAAACAGCCTTCAAACCTTAATGAAAATTAGAATTTTATTCGTAAAAGTTATACAATAATTTATATTTAATAAAAATTAATTTAATAATAATAATATTTTATTAAAATATTATTTAATTCAAAAATCCATTAATTCCTCAAAAGATTACTTAGTGGAATATTAAATAAAAAATATTATTTATGCTTTGAAACTTTTTAATATGTAACAATAATAAAATGAATGAATAATATTTATACAAAAAATAATATACATATACATAGTTCTAGGGCCTTGTTATATAACCCCTTAAAACACCCACATAAGACCTTAGATTAAGATGCCTGATGGTGATAGACTCTTGGGGTGGATCAGATAACATTTCTCGAGTGGTAATCTCTTTCAACTTCCACTTCTCTCGTAGGCAGTTCCTATCAAGCATAACATATTCAAGCCCATCTTGGACTTGGTCAAGAGAGAATCCCAATGATGTCACCTCCTTTATGAGCTCCAACAAATGGGCTTAATATGGGGCATGTCTACTGTATGAGGCCATCGCTTCCTTTTTCTGGGTAAATTGGATTTTTAAAGCCCTATATTTATACAAATCATGTGATCACTGTTCAATGGCTATATTAGCAACAATCACAATTCTAAATGGTATTTTAAAATCCCAAATATAGAACCAAATAAGTGAATACGTTTTACATATCCATAAGAATAAATTTAAATAGACCAATAGAAATTTTCATTAATGAATTTTTGGGTCGTTACAATCTTCCCCCCTTAAAAACTTGTGTCCTTACAATTTGATTACATACAAAAAGAACCCCAAAATTTAAACATGAATACAGGGTTTGTTACCCACCACCATTAACAATTCCCCAACCCCCATTATCTCGTCGATCATGGAGACTGACGGTCCACTCAGTGAAACAATACCTCAATTCACATTCCAAGTCTTTCGCTTCCTTAGTCCAGATGCAGTCCGTGCAACCAATATCATAACAATGGAAAACATGATGCACTTTCTGAATATTTTTTTCTAATGTATAGTTTTAAAACAAAACCATGTACCATGTTTTTCTAAAATAGTATGACAGAGTCAGATTTTAATTTTTGAAATGTGGTTCTTCTAAAATATTGTCGAAGGTTCCAAAAAGTCTGGAAGACAATAATATATATATATATAGGTTTCTCAAAGGTCTCCCTCTCCGGCCTCTATTCTAAAATAAAATAGTGCATCATAATCTATTCATAGGGTGAAATATTTTAAAATACACTGATGGTACCTCCCTCCTATTGAAATCTGGTAGAGATGGGAGGTTAATTATTAAACATATGTGAGCCCGGATCCATGATGATTCCATGGTAAAGAGGAGGACTTTGATATGTAATAGAGAGTCATGAAAAAAATTTAGACATTGGAAAAGGTTTCGATTATATTAGAGCTTGACTTCACAATAATTATATCTAGTAAGTCCTTAGGAAGGGACAAGAGTGTTGTATTAGGTTCTACCCATCCCATCTCGAAACAATACTTTATCCCGCTGATAACAAATATCAAATTTTTAGTTACCCATTAGACATGATAAAATTGTGATATTAAACTACTTGTAGTATACAAATTTATTATTCCTTAATGAATGGAAAATTAGGGGTAACACATAATATTTAATCAAAGGAAAAAATGGATGACTTATAAATAACATTTATTTCCATAACCTATGAATCTATAGGCTTTAATCTATGTTATCCATGATCTACCTTCTAACATATATTCTTAGGGGAATTTTTTTAATTCTCATTATAGTGGTTTACACTAAGATTGTGAATTAACCAAAGAACATCCCCTGGTAGTGTCGTAACCAAGAGTGTAGCAAGGCCCATTCTCATGTACAAGGATACCTCAGGTCAGGCCCGAAACTCGTTGAGAGAATTTTCACTCCTAGGTACATCATTGCCAGAGCTGCCTCTACCTTCTCATACCCATTGAAAAAAGCTTTTTATTGATATAAAACTTAACCAATAATCACAAAATCATAGGGATGTTTTTATTCTACTTAGTTCCATCCCTAAGGCTTTCACTAGGGTTTTCTAATACTAATCCTAAAAATAACTACACCTATCCTCTAATTCCAACTATAACAATAGTTCTCCTTATTACATAAATAAACATGATTTATTACATAAAACCTTCACTTAATACAACATATAAGATCGAAATGTCAAGTTTATTTGGGGATTACTAACATTACATAACAACTTAATGCATAGAACGCAACATCTTATTAAAAACATACATTACATGACAACTAAATTCCCTCGTACTTAGCATTACATAGGATAACCGGAGGACATGCATAAGAAAAGGGTGATCTATAGAGCCACGTAAGGGAATAAACATTTAATAACATGTGGAATAAAATACCTGTTAGAAACTTGGCATATAAATGAAGCATAACAGAAACATGAACAAAAATGCATGATAAATAATGATAATCATAACATGGAGATCTGGCAACAACAATTTATATGATATTAGCCTGAGCCAAGGGTCATTGCACATGGAGAATAAGTAAACCGTAATTGCACATAAAGCATGAGTAAAAACTAATTGTACTTGAATTGTAATGAGTAAAAAATCTTTTCCCATGACATATCATGATAAAATACTTTACCAAATTCATTGGAGCGCTATCAGGGTGCACCCTTCTTAAACATTTCATTTCATGCATATGTGTGCCACATGAGTCATATAACCTGGAATCAATCGAAATAATAAGTTATTACATGATTAAGGAATGTGGAATAAATATATGAAAGTACCATTTAGTATGTAAATGTGCATAAAGATGAATACCATTGATAGAGACATGGGTATGGTATTCACTACACTAGGATCTTGGCTTGGAAAATCACGGTGCAATTTCGGCTGCATAACGACGTGACATAAGAATTCATGAAAATGTTTGATGAGAGATAAATAGGTTTCTAATAATATGTACATTAAATTTAATGTAACGGGGTCATATAGATACATTTCCAAAAAAATTAAATTGAATTTAGATACGTAATACAAAATAATTGTTTGAAAGTAAATGAGGAGAGAGAAATTCCTTACGGAATTTCGGCATGGTAACGGGTGTACATGAGATGTATTAATGAGGGAGAAAGGAGATATATCATTATTCAAACAAGAATAGGGAAGTATGGGGGAGGTGTGAAATCATACACAAAAATTTATAATTGAAATTAAACGGCATAACAATATAAGGAAATGAGGACATTAATAAGGAAAGTGAGAATCCCTTACATTGAAGTGTCATCCCAATGTCTTGGGAGTGGCTTGAGAGAGGTTTCATGGGAGATTAGGGTTCCTTGGTAGGATTATATAGAGAGTAGGGAAGATTTTGGACGAAATATAAAGGCTTTTAGCAAAGAGGAAGTGGGATATTGGGTGGCTTTATATTGGAATGGAGAGGGAATTCTTTATT
The DNA here is from genome assembly GCA_963277665.1 of Viscum album. Taxonomy (NCBI): domain Eukaryota; kingdom Viridiplantae; phylum Streptophyta; class Magnoliopsida; order Santalales; family Viscaceae; genus Viscum; species Viscum album. The sequence continues at coordinate 1,669,764,354 of OY728120.1, forward strand.
ATTTAGGGTTGAGACACCACACATTAAACTAATCAAAACCACAAACCAAATCCTGGTTTTTGCCCATGTTTTTTGCGAAAGGTCAGTAGAAAACAATATTTTTTTAGTCCAATGGTCTAACATATTAAAATAATAGGGTTTCTTATATGGAGGTGGGTCACACTCTCAAGGAAATCAATTTAAAAAGATAAATAGTTTTATAAGTCTTGAAGGGTCCACTAAAGCATTGTAAAATAAATCTAATAAAACTAAAATCATATTATTATAATGGTAAAACATATATTGGACAAACATAATTTTTATAGTATTTTATTACATCTCTATTGGGTCATTAAGTTTTCATAAAAAACATTATATACTTAAACAGTATTTAGTTTTTACCCAAAAATTTGACTATCTCAGACAATTATGAAAAATTCACCATTGGATAATTTTGATGTACTGTTTCCAAATATAATATTCATTTAATATAAATAATTTTTTATATATTTGAATTCTTAATTTTAATATAAAAACCAACAGTCATCGAAAAATCATGGGTTTGGACAAAACAAGCTTTCAAACCATAATAAAAATTACAATTGTATTCATCAAAATTATGCGCTCATTTATATTTAATAAAAAGTAATTTATTAATAATATTATTTTATTAATAATATTATTTAATTCAAAAATCCATTAATTCATCAGAATAGATTACATAAATGAATATTAACTAAAAATACTCTTTGTGCGTTAAAAACTATTTAAAAAGTAATAATAATAAAATAAATGTATAATATTTATTAAAAATAATAATGAAAATAGTCATAGTTCTAGGGTATTATTACAAAACCCCTTAAAACAACCACATGAGACCTTAGGGTAAGGTGTGTGATGGTGACAGACTCTTGGGTGGCTTAGATAATATAGCTCGAGTGATAATCTATATCAACTTCCACTTCTCTCGTAGGTGGTTCTGCTCAAGCTTCACATATTCAAGCTTGGATTGGGATTGGTCATGAGAGAATCCCAATGGTGCCACTTAGTTTCTGAGCTCCAAAAAATGGGATTCATACGGGACAAGTCTACTAGATGAGGCCCTCTCTTCCTTTTTCCGAGTAAATTGGATTTGTTAATGCTCTATATTTATACTAATCATGTGATCACTGTTAAATGGATATATTTTTAATGGTAACAATTCTTAATGTTATTTTAAAATCAAAGACATAGAACCAAATAAGTTCATACGTTTTACATAACCATAAGAAGACATTTAAATAGACAAAAGGGGAATTTTCATTAATGAATTTTTGTGTTGTTATACGGGTGTTCTTGATCTAACTAATTATTCCTAGAAGTATTGGATAGTATTTGGGCTTGTATTTTCATAGTGGTAAGTTATGACAATGAGGTATTTTGGAAATGAATTTGTGAAACTCCTAGTGGAACCTCTTATGGGGTGTGTTGTTGGGGTGGTTTATACCCTTGAGTAGGATGAGTATTTGGGTGAAAGGGTGGATTTATTTTGGTTTTTATTCCACACTATCCTTAGAATATGATTCCCCCTATGTTTACTTATTAGATCCCTAAAAAATTGTAGGATAATGGAATTGTTTTGTGTGTCCAGAATAGGCCATACGGTTTGGCTGCACGGTTTACTAAACCCTGCAGCCAAACTATGCAAGGTGTCCAGGTCATTAAAAATATTTTTGAAGTTCCAAATTTTCCCACTCATTAGTAAAACTAATCCACCCCATTCTTCCCCCATTCTACCCTATTATCCATGGGAGGACTCCAAGCACCCTCAACCTCACAGGGAACTCATTTTTGATGGAGGATTTGGGGGAGAAACCTCAAGATCTTTCACATATGTAAATTCCTTCTTGGTTTCTTCCATATTATGTTAGTTTTTTTCTTATTTAATGAAGTTCTAAAGTGTTCATAATATTGGTTCCTTGCCTAGGGTTTAACCTTTAGTCTTTTTGGTGAAATTTTTTTTGTCTAGGGGTCAATTTATCTTCCATGTGGTACGGCGGTTGTGCGATTGAAGCTTCTCACCAAGATTCAAGGATTTTGACACTTGTGGTATGTGATTCCATGAGTAATCAATGATAGAAGAGTTATCTTTGATTAATTTCTGTTTTTAGCCCACTTATTATTCATTATTCATGATTCTAAATCTGCTTTTAGTGTAATTTGTTAATCAATAGGTTTTTAGGTACCAATTTTCTATTAAAGTGGGTGTTCTACATGCCTATTTTATCTTGTTCCAAGTGGGGTTGTTTTATAACTCATGTAATGGGTTCATTGAAATGTTTTGGGTGATGAAAAGTATGTCATGGTGAATATGGGTATGTACATAGTGTTCAATGTGGGGTTTTATGGTATTTTGTGTGAAATGCATTGTGAAATTTTGTGAAGTTGTTTTATTTAAATTCTAAAGGATTTATTGAGTGGTGTAAGTGGTGAAAAGAATGTGTAGCTACTGTTTTGAGTTTATTATGACCAGAACAGATGTTTCTATGTAATAATGGATTTTAGTATCATGATATAATGGTTTGAGTAGAATGGGGGAAACTCAGGTACCAAGGAGGGCGGATATGTACTAGTATGCTAGTGATCCAGATGGGTTTTGTCCCTGTTTCACTGAGAATAATTGAAAACTACAACACTAACAAAACTATATTGATTATTATTGGGGACAACTAGGTTGTGGTTATGTTCCCTATTAGTGTCTAGAACACGATAATGGATTTTTCTATGGTTACTTTACACCGAGGTACGAGGTACATGTGGCCCAAGACTAACTAGTTCTTAGGGGTGTTCCTAAGATTGGTGCTTATTTACTCTTGTGTATTGATGTTTGGAATATGGTGGTTTTTTATGGAAAATAAAGTATACTACATGTTTTATTGGAATGTTATCATTCAGGGAAAATTACTATTGGAAAATATTTACATTTAAAAGTATCATTCTTTAGAGAATATTTCCACTACCTCTTGTTTATCAAAAATGGGATGGTTTTTATCTTGTATTGTTTACTCTATGGAATATATTGGTGGTATAATATTGCTATTCATCTCAAACATTACATAAACCCCTTGGGTTTATGTATAATTTTGTTATGTTTGAAATAGGTAAAGGAAAGGCTTTGGGTGATGGTGGTTTAGGGTGTTAATTCCCATCCGTGGTGAAGAGTTGTGGAGATGATTGGTGGGTGATGACCCCTTGTTGTGTGGAGTCAGTGGGTCTTATTTTCTGCTGTTTATTTGTGTATTTGGACCTATTTTATCATGTTTAAACGTATGTATTCTGTTCTGTATTTTGTAAAATATTTTCTACTATGAATTTTTCAGATTCATTTTATTGATTGGTTTTGATGTTTTATGTTTCCATACTCGGGTAAATCATTCCCAAACCAAAATTTATGATACATGGGAACTTCTGCCAGCCCGTGGGGATAAGGAATACCATTCAAGACTTGTCAAGGGTAGGGTTTTTGGATAGTTTTTGAGAAGACCATAATTGGTTTGGGACACTGACCCTTGGATTTATTCTTTAATATATGTTCATTCAGTTCATATACATACAATTTTATAAATTATGGAAACATGGTCTCATATTTCATTGATTATTCTTCTTATAATAATTAAGTAAAATATAAACCAAAAAACTTCACTTTCCTATATATAATATCTATAATTTTTTTAAAGTGATAAAAACAACTAATATATATATATAAATTTTAATTTTAAAAATTAATTAATATTTTATCATGGTAATTTATTTTTAAAAATTAGAGACAAAATAGTTCACTTAAATTCTTACATAACAACAACATGGTATTTATTCAATTAGTATAAAAATAAAATAAATTATATAAAAAATATTAAAGGTAATATTATTTGAAGGTATTATTATGTTCCAAAAAAATTTAGATAAAAAAATAATTTTAGAAAATTTTGTAAGGATTATTTTCGAATTCCTTTTCTGGTATGCTGTTTTCAATGTCAAATTAAATTAACAATTATAAAAAACATTACTGATATTTTATAATAAATATATTTTTAATAAAATTTTCAAAAGTCATTAAAATAAAATATTATCTAATTTGTTGGTAAAGGGTTAAAAATAACAACCATGTTCCATTTATGGGACAATGATTCTTTTCTAGTAACCATATTGACCCCTAATGAGTGATTAACCTTGATGTTATGATCATCATAAAAAGGGTTAATAGAGGGTAATAACAAAATAATAGGGGTGAAAAAACCACCCAAAATTATCCTGTTTTTATTATATGAAATTATTTATAATCCTAGTTATTATTTTTTTAATTAAATCAATTTTAATCATTTTTAAAATGTAATTTAATATCAATTAATTTAATACTTCAAAAAATTCTAAGAATGACTCTCCCCTCATTATAAAAGGACACCCAATATTATCTTTTATTAAATATTCAATAACCATTTTTAAAAAATCCTCTAACTATATCCCTTCATAATATCCATTAACACATTCTATAGGTAATATTTTGGGAAATATATCAACATTAAAGGTCGTAAGGTGTAAAAAAAATGTTTTCTAAAGAGTAGGTATAAATTTTAATCAGAGGTTTTGGTTTTATTTATTCTTTTACATCCTTAGAATTTTATTAGAACATAATGAAATAATAAAAAAACTATCTTATATATACTGATTTTTTTTATTTCATACCCTATATCCATCTCCTCTTCCATCAAATGGGAACCAAAACTATAATTTGTGTGTACGATAGACAACCACATCGTGAACCAATGTACTTTTTTTCCATCACCAGCTCTCATGGTTGGTTATGATATTTTATTTAATTTTTTTATATGATATTAATTAATTATTTATAATTATTAAAAGATATTGTATAATAAAATTTCTCACCTTTATATCCATTGAAAAATTGTAACATCGTTCATGCGCATGTGTGGATTGACACCTCTACAAAGTGATGTGATTCATTTTCCATCACAATGTCACATGGGTGATATATATAATTTTATTTATGGAAATAAAATTTTAATTGAGGTATAATTATTTTTATTTAATTATAAAATAATAATTAACTTTTATTATCATGATCATTGAAACATGAAAATGTTACTAATGTGTAAATATGGATTAAATTCTCAATGATTGTGACATAGTTAATTTATCATAACCATAATTCCTAGATAGTTTTAAATGTAGAATTTATATGTAAAAATTATATTTATTTGATTAGTATTACTTTTAATATGATGTAATAATGACCAGTTTTACCAAAGTCAGCCTACTGAAATCATTCTGAACATATGAACGGCATATTGTCAAATTGTTTAACATGAAATTAATTTTTTAAGTAATTATAATATAACATGGTTATAAAAATTAAAAAAATAACGAACTAGAAAAAGTTCATAATAAAGTAAATAATTAACATAATTTCATTATTAAGGATCATAAATAACATGTATGATAATTTGGAAATGTTATTAGGGGATTCATAACATAATATATTTTCATCAGTTTACATTAATTATTTATTATATATGTTGTTAGATGATTATGTGTGTAGTTAATGATTATTATTTTATGTTATATTCATAATTTCATTATTTTTATATACATTTTTTATACAATAATTTCACCTATTAATTCTCACATCATCGATAAAATCTTTGTAAGGGTTTCTCATCTCACATTTGATTCTATGAGACATATGTTATATTCAACACATGGTAGTATCATGTGGTATTATACCAACCATTTTATATGATATATTATGATTCCATTTATATTCATATTATTTGACTTTAAATTAGAATTTATTTCTTTTATGTCAATTATTATCTAACGATACAAAAGTGGTAAGGGTTAATTTCACAACCTAATCATTATTTTATATTGTTGTTATTTAAGTCATTTATGGGGAATTATTTGATCTTTATATCCTAAACCCAATATATTTATTTCCCATATAATTCTTTTTGAAATTTATATGTTATAATTTCATTTTCATACTTTAAAAACTAAATATATTGAATGAATTTATTTATGGAAAATCATATTTTTTCTACTCGGCCAGGAATCATTTTCATTCATGGCCATATTTTCATTAAAATATTGTGAATAATGTTTTATATATTCCCCATTTAATTATAAAATAAATTTTATCCCATGTTTTAATTTTTATAAAATGGATTAAATTGAAACCTTTTTTCATTTTCGGATTATGTTATTTTTTAATTTTTACCAAAAATTTGAAAGGAATATTTATTTTAACAAACAAAAGATGAATGAAATTTCACACAATATTGACCTCTCAATACTTTGAATATTCCTTTGTAATTTTCCTTGATTAATTTCAAATAAAAAAATTATTAATATTTATGAAATTTTTTATTTTTTAGTATTGATTTTCAAATTTAAAATATTACTTCCCTCAAAAATATTTTAATTATATTTTTTGGTTCTTTTATACCTCAATGTCAAAGACCTTCTATTTTAATTATTATCCAAAGTGGGTATGTTTAAATGATACAATCCTTATTTTTTATATGGTTTATAATTAGTTTGACTATGTAAGATATTGAAATTTTTTATTTTAGTTTTTCTTAAATGGAATGTGTTGGATTATTAATACTTATTTACTATGTAATACTATTTATTCATATGAGGAATGTGTTGGACTTAGTATTTTTTGGATGGGGCCCCTTATTTACACTTTATGCATTTATAGGTATCATTTTAAAAACTAGTTTTGGTATTTTTAAGGACTTACCCATTTATGAAAGACTCTTTAGGCCAAGATAGTATGTTTATAGTGTCTTGGCATGAGGCCATGATTGTAAGATTAAGATGACTTCAACTATTAATTCAATCATTATGAAATTAATTATTGATTTCCAAGTGATTATTTTATTATTTATTATATCCATGGATAATCGTCAAGTTCATGTGATTATTCATATGGTATTATTTGATCATCGTTTATTCATATCATATTATTTTTATGCTTAATTCAGTGACTAAATTGAATTTTTTGGGAGTTATTGACTTTTACATATTGATTATGGATTATTTAAACATGATATATTTCATTATATACAACCCTTACATGACATATGAACACTCCCTTATTTTTTTCCATTTCCTAGGATACGAACAAGGAATATTTGAATGAGTTCAAGGTTGTTGAATGTTTTATTTAAATATGTTAAATATTTTATTTACAAAGTAATATGGGAAGAATTTATGTATCGAGTTAACCAACACTACAAAACTATTTAGTACTTATGGATAAGATCTCTTGTATCTTAAACCAATGTAATAAATTAACTACTAGTTCTAGGATACTCGAGTTGGGCTCTTTATAGTTGGTATCAGATAAATTTTGGTAGAAACCTTGAGAAATATAATTACGAAAACATTTAATATATAATATAACCCAATTAAAAAACAATAAGGATATGTATAATTGTAGGATAATATCATAAATTTCATAGTGAGGTATAGACAATTTGGTTTTCTTATAGAGGAATCCATTTTTGGATGCTATAATTGGATGTTGTTTTGAAAGAAATGTATCTATGGATAATAACCTCAAAAATAGTTGGATGAATATAACATGTCCATAATTCTGGTTCATGGGGTGTTTTCCTTTACTAAGCACCTGGTTTGATTCTCTTAATATATTTTCATAGGTTAATTCACACTTTCTTTAAGAACCATTATGATTAATGATATAATAGAACCTATGTGAACATAAGTTTTAAAGTATTATTAACCTTTAGGGTTTATATTATCTTTGATGTTGAGATAATTTTGGGTTATTACAATTTGGGAATATATGATATAGCAAACCAAGGGGATGAAAAGTGATTTATTCACCACGTGACAAATGTTGTTTTTGAAAAATCCCACCATTGCGAGGGAATTATATAATTCAGGTAAATAGAAATACTTTTGGCTATGATGGGTTTTTATTCTAGGAATAAAGGTTAATTTATCTTTTGGAAACAAATATTATTTTATTGTGAAATTATTTAGGGTAATTATTTTTATATTTAGGAAAATATATGGTAATATAATATACATTGTGAAAATGATAATTTAAGAGTGAAAGATGTTTTTTGGAGAATTTTTTTTGATTTTTCTAGGAAAAATATATGAGCAAAAAATTATAATATTTGGGTTTCATTCATATTCAAGAATATTTTTTATTAATATTAAGTATAGTTTTTTGTGAATTGAATTATTTTGAAATTTGGTAATTATAATTCAATTTTGGATATTAATGTATTATTTCATTATAAGAAGGTTTGTTAATTTTTTGTATTATCTTACCTTGTGATAAAAAATTTGGTTTTGGTTAATGTATAAATATAGGTAGAATATATTTTAATCCTTTTTACACATAGTACTTAATAATAATTTTAATCTAGTTCTTTATCCATGAAAATTTCATCAAAAATACTGATCTTTTAGATAACATGATAATATTTAATTGTAAATTAATTAAGGGACAAAATTCTACTTTTCAAGTAAGTATATTTTCTTATTTTTTAATCAATATGGTAAATGAGTTTCTAAAATATAGTATAAGGATATCGAAAAAAATTCATATTACATCCTTTTTTTATGAATTAGTGTCCTTTTTCACAAATTATTGATTTATGGTTTTGTTGTCATTAACAATCTCAGGATCATTCAGTTTAATGTGATCAATGTTCTCTACCAATCTCCACAATTATTTTGACATTTATATTTCCTCAAAGTCCATATATATATTTCCCACTAATGTTCTCTAATTTGAAAACATATTTATGTATTATTCCATACAACCTTCATATTTCTCATTCCCTCTACTAAGAGAGATTTTGATTAACTGTTTTTACAACGTTGGTTTTCAAAAAAGGTATTTAGAAACGTCAAACTCTTTATTTCCAAGGAATGTTTCCCATTTTGAGGAAAACTTTTAATAATTATGGGGTGCAGTAACACCCCATTATTTTAAAAATAACATTATGTTCAATAGCTTATAAGACATGTAACACCGAGCCAAAATAAACTAAAAAATGTTATTATTTAAGTGTTATACTTATAACCTAGTCATTTAATTGGAATGTATGATTAATATTTACTATATTATGAAAATTATATAAAGGTTATAGATAATAAATTGATATTTATTAATTATTAGGAAACAAGTAATAAATTTTAGTAGTCATTTTATTCTTCAAAAATATGTTCTTTTCAAAAATGTTTTTATTGATTTTTATTAAAAAAATTAAAAATTAATTTATTGAATTTTTGAAATTTGATTAAATAAAAATATTACCATTTTTAAATTATCAAATCAAAATTGTTTTATGGTGAAATTTAGGGATATTTTTTGAAAATATTGATTTTCTAGTGAATAGTTAAAAATACTATTAATTGAAAATTGTATATTTGTTTCAAAAATTTATAGAATTTCAATTTTTTAAATGGTTTAAAGAAAAATTATTTCTATTATATTATTGATAATCCATTTAAATTCATTATACTGAAATTTGTGTATGAATTTAGTATAAAACATTATACTTAAAATTGCATTTTTCTAAAAAAATCTATTTTATATTATGTTTTTCATTTTAATCATAAATTATTTTATACCACTTATAGAAATAGAATATTGAAAGAATGGATTTCATAATTGTAATCAGTAGTTCTAAATTTGATAAACAAAACCCTTTTATTTATTTTCATTATAAATAGTAACCCTTGTAAAAAATTGTCATCATGGTAAGTGTGATTCATGTAATTAAGGTTAAAACTAATTTTATAATGACTAAAAATTAACCTATCACATGGAATTAACATATTTTATGATTTAATTGATTCCAATTCAAAAAATATTTTGTAAATATGTAATCTTTATTGTATATTTATTTTATTTTTACCGTTTTAATATTTATGTTAAAGACAAAAAAATGTCACTTTCTTGCATTTAATATATATAATATTTTATGACATGGAAAAAACAGCATTAGTTTATTTTTAAATATTAAATTTAAGTATAAATTATAATTTTATAATTTTTTTTATTGATAAAATAATAACCTTTTATTCTTACACAACACTGAAAGTGTATTTAATCCATTAATAGAAAAATAAAATAAATGATTTAAAAATATTAAAGGTGATATAATTTGACTTAATTATTGTATTAAATAATTTTATAATATAAATATTAAATATTAGGGATGTATTAATAGATTATTTTTAAATTACCATGTTTTCATGTTTTCTTCAATGTCAAAATAATTGAATAGTTTCAAAATTAAATTAATAACATTTTATAATAATTAATTTTTTATAAAATGATCTAAAGTTCCAAAAAATAAAATTTTTGGTTAAATGATATATATATTATTCAAAATATCAACCATTCTACATTTATGGTGCAATTAACTTTTTATAGTAACTATCTTAACCCATAAAGAGCAAAAAATCTTATTATCGCAGCAATCATTAAATGGGTTAATGGATGGTACAAAATGATAAGGTTTTAAAAATCTCCCAAACATGTTGAATTTTTATTTTATGATTATATTGAGACAATGAAGATTAATTAATTATAATTATATAAATTTGGATCCATTTGAACATGAAAATTAATTTATATTAATTTAATACAAGAAAAAATTCCATGAATTCTCCTCACCTCAGTATAAAATGAAAGACCATATCATATTTTATTCACACTTAAAGAACTATTTGGTTAAGAAAATACCTAATAAAAACCCATAACAAATTATATGGTCTTATTTCGGTCACAATATAAACCTTAGATGGCATAAGGTTTAAAGAAAAATAGGCTGTCTCAAAAAAAGGTATATATTTCTAATGAATATTTTAGTTTTATTTATTCATATAATTTCTTAAAATCCTATTCAGAGATATAGAAATAATAACACCAATATATTCCATATATTGAGATTTTTTAATTTTAAATCATTTCCATATATAAATATCACCTTCCTTCAAATGGGAAATGAACGGTCATTCATGTGTACGAAAAACTACTGCATCATGAGTCGATGTAATTTTTCTTCCATTATTGTCTTTCAATGATGGTTAAAATGATTTATTATATGTTTATTTTTGATTTTAATAAAATATTTATCATTTATAAAAGGTAATATATCGTTAATGTTTTTTCATTTCCACCCATTTAGAAATGACAACATTGTTTGTGTGTACGTTGCGACTACCACCTTTACAAAGCGATCTGATTTTTTTCCTATCACCACATCTCATGGATGAAATATATAAGTTTATTTAAATAAATAATATGGTATTTATGATATAATTATATTTTTTTTAATATGAAATAATACTTACATTAATTCTATTATAATTAGTGAAAAATTGAAATGTTACTCATGTGTACGTATGACTTACCATCTCCATGACCATTAATTATTTCTTTTTTCAAAATCTTATTTCATATATGGTTTCAAAAATAATTTTTTTATAAAAATAAAATTTATTTGATTAATATTATTCTATATAGGATGTATAAATGATATCTTTTTCCATAGTTAACCTAAAAATTTTGTTTTTATAATATGAACAGAATATCGTCAAAATACCCCTCGTGAACATAATTGATCAATTAATTAAATATAAATTGGTAATAAATAAAAAAACAATGATAAACATAAAAATGTTTTTTAACTAGTTAATAATTTATATAACTTTATTATTTAAAAAGTTAAATAATGTATGTGACAAGTTGGACCTGTGTTAATGGGTTTCATAAATCAATGTTTTATTGGGTTATATTAATTATTTATTATCATTGTTATTCCAATATTTTTTGTGAAATTTCATTGGGTTTTTATGTTGTATAACCAAATTTTTATGCAGATAAATTTTTTTATAAAAATAATAATTTCATTTAATAATCATCACTTCAAAAATATGATCTTGTTAAGGGTTTTTCATCTCACATTATTTACATTGATACATATGATGAATTGATCACCTGATTATTTCATGTGGTGTATATACTTCCCCTTTTATATGATATTTCCTTATTAACATTATATTAATGGTATTTATAGATTAAATTTTGGTTATTTATTTAATTGATATTATGACTCAAAAGTTACAAAAGAAGTAAGGTTTTACTTTTCAATTTCATCATTATTTGATATTTTTTTAGGTTAAAGTATTTTCTGGAAAAATTATATGATCATTCTATATTAAAAAATATATATTTTCTTCTACTATGGTTAATTTTAAAAAAAATATTTTTCTTTATTTTCCTCATTTATGTAGTCAATTGACTGAAAGAATATTTTTTAGGAAAATCTAATTTATTTTCTACTCGATTGATAATGATTTTCTTCCATGTCCATATTTTCCATAACATGTTTTAAATAATGTTCTTAAAATTCTATAATGACCAATTAAAGGAATTTTTACTAGTGTATTGATTTTAAAAAAATTGTTTTAAATTGAATATAATTTTCATTTTCCCAATGAGGCACTTTTTTATTTTTTACAAAAATCTGAAAGGAACAATTATTTTAACATAATCACCATGAACAAAATTTCCCACCAACCTAACCGATCATTTATTTGAATATTCCTTCATATATTTCCATCATTTTTTTCAAATAAAATGTTTTTCCTAATGTTATGTAACATTCTGTTATTTAAAAATGAATTTAAATATGAAAAGGGAATTTTCCTCAAAAAATTTTGTATAAATTTTTTTTGGTATTTCAATTAATCAATGATAACTACCCTTTATTTTAATTATTCTCCTATAGAGATATGTTGTAATAATATCATCTTTGTTTTTTATCTGGATGATTTATGATCAGATTAATTATGTATTGTATTGACATTCCATGTGTTGGTTCTTCTTATACAGATAGTTTTTTATTATTAAGGAATGATCATTATGTTGTTTTTATTCATATATGGAATGTATTGGTCTTATTACATGATTATAGGGGGTAGTTTTTGTCCATTGATGAATCAGTTGGTCTCATAAAACGAACAAGTTTGTAAATTTTGTTGAGGCATTACATATTTATGTATGATGTCTTCCCAGGAGGCATTGACGGTATGTTTATGATGTATTTACATGAGGCCTCAATAATGAGTATAAAATTTTCATCTTAATTGATTCCATAATTATGAAGTCAGTTATTTATTTCCATGTGATTATTTAATTATTTATGATATCCACAGTTAAACTTCAAGCTCATGTGACTAATTATATGACATTATTTGATCATCAATCATTCTGGCCATATTATTCTTCATGTTTATGTAATTGGTTAAAAATCCTTAGTTTTATGTTTTCTACCTTTCCATATTGATCATGTATTATTTAAACATGATAAATTCCATTCTATATATCTCTAAATGATCATCTGAACTCACTCATATTTTGTTTCATATCCCTATGATATGAGGTAGGAATCTTCAAATGAGTTAAGGGATGAAAAATATTTACTTTTATTATGTATTATATTTTATTACCAATGTAATATATAATGAATTGAATATCTAGTTTATCAAGAATACTAATTATCTCATCTTTCGTGATGTGATGCCTTGTATCTTATTCCATCCTAATAAACTACCCCCTGATTCTAGAAAACTAATATTTTTTCCATAAAGGGAAATTATAAAGAAATGTTACATTGTATGTTATACATGAATATGGTACAGAAATATATGTATGGAAAGTCTATATTTATTATATAGGAGGTTTGATTATATATGAAGTATGATTAAACTGGAGGTAAGGAATTTGTGTTTCAAACCCATTTTAATAATGATTTTTTATTCTTTATTTTACATTGAGAAAATTATATGACCCTTATTTGATAATACCCTATAGATTTTATTATCCTCCATTTATTTCTATAATATTTTAATTTTTACCGCCATTTTCATCCATTTGAACTCAAAATGGTTCAAAAATGTTTCTATGAAAAGACAACATTATTTCACCTCTTTCGGTTGGAAACCATTTTTCTTCCATATCTATATTTTCTAAAAAATTCTAAAAAATGCTATTTAGAATATTTCAAATAAATTTGTACCTTTGTTTTAATTTTTTTAAAAAAATTAAAAATAATCCTCTTGTCTTTTTCTGAACAATGTTCTTTTTACCAAAGGAATTAACATATTATTTGTTTTAATAATTACAGAATTAATTGAATTTACTTTCATAATAACTATAAATTCCTTTCAAGAAGATTTTATTGTTTTATATGGATAGTTTTAAATTAATTGATTTTTCTAATATTCTAGATATTTTGTAGATTTTAAATAAGTGGTTTCAAAATGAATATGCCATTTTCCTCAATAAATGTTCAAGTAATATTTTATAAGTATCTTCATCTAGGAAATATTCCATTGATATTACTTATGGTTCATGGGGGATATTATCCAATTACACCATCCTTATTCTTTCACAGAATTTTTATTGAATATGTTGATGAAATATTAATGAAACACATTTTATTTCCCATGGGTTAGGATATGACGAAATGAAAAAAATTCTTATGATCTTGTGCATAAATATGAATAGATTTTGATTAATTAACAATTGGGTATTTTATATCCCTCTAATATATTGATTTATTTGATATTGATATACCATGAGATGATAATGATATGTGCGTAAATTATTGAGAATTAGTTTTCTCACATTTTGATGCATGCGAATGATTGCTTCTATCTTTTCCCACAAAATTAAACATGGGTGCAACATTAAATGGTTATGTTTATATTCTGATGTGGGGGTGTGATTTCTTTCAAGATATTCTAACAATATTATTTGTGGGAATTATTTTTATTATATATTTTTACACAATTATTATTTAATATGATTATGATTCAACATCCCAATGTTATGAATCTTGGATGACGTTTACTTATTTGATTCTCTTATTGACCATCCTTCTGGATATGGCCTGATTTTGGAGTTTATTATCTAATTTTTCTATGTATGAATATTTATGTTTAGAACATTATATTTATTATGTTATCATATCCTTATTTTCATCTTATTAATTCCTATGATTGATATCTCCCATGTTTACCCCTTCTGAGCATCTGAACTCATCCATTCATATGTTTTTCTTCCCCAATTTTTTTGTTGAATATTTTAAGTGTGATAGTTCTTGAAGGGTACCTTATGTTATGAAATTTGTTTTTAGAAGATGAATATTTCACATAAATAAGATGTTTATATATCTAGTATCCAGTTACACTAAACCTTTACTATTCTCAGGCATGTTTCTGTGGGATATAAATTGAATATTCATCAAAAATATGTAATATATATATATATATATATATATATATATTATGCTTGGGTCATTATAATTTTTTTCGAAACATTATAAAAATATTAAAATTATAATCTTTTTACTTTCATATTTTTTATATATTCTACATTGTATTTATTTTTATTTACATTTATTTGAATTAAAGTTTCAATTATTTTCACTAATTTTGATGTTTTAAAAGTTATCTTGACCCGGTTTTGGGGAAAGCAATTTTGAAAGTGACCAAAAAAAATTTCTTTCCAAAAACATTAAAAAAATTATTTAGAAAATTCATTTTATGATTTCACTTATATTTTCCTCACTATATCTAAAAGTTGAATCCCTAATGGATTTTTTATCACCCACTAAATAATCTTATGATATGCTTATTTTAGGAGACTGAATTTTTGGTTTCAACCGGTCCAATTCTTGATTTCAACATTTTCCATTCCATTTCAAAATTTTATATAATCTATATTATTTTCCTTGTTTTCTCATGGTAAAATGTTTGATTAACATAATTTGGAACACATATGCATGATTTAACATTATATGATGGATGTGTATAATATATACCTCCAATGAATCTGGTATAGTTTAATATATCATAACATAATTATGGGATATGGGTAGTGATTCAAAATTAACAAGGGTAATAGGTAGTGACACATGATCCAATATGTCATGGGATGTAGGTAATGATTCCCAATCCACTATGTTTTGAAAATCATTTTAGTTAATCTTGATTTATGTTATGTTCTATATTCTTCTATTTCTGCCATATTAATATGTTATGTTTCTATAGTTTATGATTATTATCACATGTTTCCATGGCTATTTTTATGTTTTATAAATCTATAATGATCCTTTTGTATCTGCATATTCCAATTCCATGATCTATTTCAATCTATAAAAATGATTGATAAAATCTTATGACCCGTTGATATTTATAAAATAGATATTTTTCCCGTGGTCATGTTTTCTCAAATGATTATGATCCATCCCATTATGAATCATTATTATGTTTTTCCCCTACTCGGAATTTTATCCCAATCTTTATTTTTCACATTTCCCAAAGGAATTACATGTAGAAATATTTCTAGTATGAAGTTATATCTACATAATTTTTTTGGAAATGTTAACGAAATAATTTACAATAACACACTGATATATCTAATATCCAAATACACTGAACCTATAGGCACTAATATTGTGTTCTTATTTATAATATTAAATGTTTAAATTATATAAATGTTTTAAAATATATTCATTTTATGATCATGTATTATTAGTTTGTATCATAATGGTATCTTGTTATATTGTGAGATTTTTTTATGATGTATAAGATAACTAATCATAAAAAAAACATAGGATAATTAAAAAGTACCATAGTTTGAAGTGAAGATGTTTTAAAGTAATAAATTATAGTATTTATTTTCTAAATTCATATTATTTTTCACCATAATTTTAATAATATATTATAGTTTATTTCTCATGTTATGCTTTTTGGTTTTAGAAAACAGTTGGAAATAGGTGGAACCAATTTAACAATGAGTGTGAGGGAAAATGAATTGATTGTTCCAAAGAGAAAACAAATGGTATTGGATACAGAATACCCTAATATTTTAGAATATATTTCTCCATAATTAAAATTAATTTCATCGATGGCTTACATTACATGCAACACTATTTTTATGCAAACTGTGATATACTATTAAAACATTGTTATAAGAGTTACCTCCAAAATGGGGAATTGGTCTGTTTGAATAGTAATAATTGAATTATTAAATATATATATAAAGTTATTTCTCAATAAAAATTAATTTATTAATTTATTTTAAATAAGAACCCAATTTCTATTAAAGTTATATAATGCTTTAAAAATACGTTTTCTTCCAAAATTATTTTAATTACTTTTTCTGAGAAAATATTATAATTAATTTCCAAAAATAAATATATTTTATTTTATAAAAATAATACCATTTTTTAAATCATCAAATAAAAATTATATTAAGATTAATTTTTTAGATTTTTATAGAGGTTGATTTTTCAGTGAATAGTTAAAAATACAGATTTTAACTCAAAACTGTATTTTTTTTTAAGAATATACCAAGATCAGTTTTATTAGAATATGATTTAAATGTAAAATTAATTATATTATATTGTTAAAAATCTAATTTATTATCATTATAATCTATTTTATGATTTAATTTTGTGTATAAAAAATTTTATTCATAAAAAGGAATATTTCAAAAAAAACTAATTTTGGTTTCATTTTGCGTTTTGATATAAAATTAATTAATAATAATTATATAAGTTGAATCATAAAAAATGGGTACCATATTTTTAATCATGAGATAAAAATTTGGTAAACAGATCCCTTTTATTTTTTTCATTTTGAATATTAACCTTAGAAAACAATTGTCACTACGGTAAAGGGTAAATCGGGTTAATCTGTGATAAAACTAAGTGATAAAGTCATAATATTTTATCTGCATTATTATTTTTTGAATGAATTTATACCCATGTATTATTATCCTTGAAATGGATTTTTTAAGGAAATTTGTCTATGTAAATGTCCAATATAATATTTTAATCAATGAAAGTTACAAATTATCAATCTCTTAGTTTTAAATATCACTTATGTGTTCATATAGAGAAACAATAAAAAACTGAAAAAATATGAAAGTATATTTTTACATTAATGAAGTTTTTTCATAATTTAAATTTATGTATAATTTTTAGTAATTATATAATTTTCTTTAATTCTTATAGAATGTTGACACATTATTTATTCACATAATAAAAAATGATTTTAAATAATTTAAAATGATATAATTTTACTGAATAAATGTTTACCAAGAATTTTATAGGTATATTCAAATATTTGTGGATATTTTAATGTATCATATTTGAATTACCCCTCAGTATTGATGTATTTAAAGTCTTATTAAATTAATAGTTCCCAAAATGACATTAATAATATTTTATAATAAATAATATTTTATTAAAAGATTTAAAAACAATAAAAAACATAAGTATGGAAAAAATAATTTGATATTGTTTAAATAATATACCATTTTCAATTTATAGTATGTTTTACATTTTATGGTATCATCCTTTACCATTAATCTTAGAAAACATTAATATTACAGTAATTGTCAAAAGGGTTAACGGGTGGTTAAAACAGAAAGATACGGGTAAAAACATTACCAAAAAATTTAAAATAAATATTGGATGAGATTATTTAGACTCATACTAATATTATCATATAATTATATAAATTTGTATACATTTTTACATGAATAATAAATTATATTGATTTAATAGTTTAATAAAATCTAATAATTCCCCTCCCATATCAATTATAAAAGGACACCTCTCATGTCTCTTACTTACAACACTTTGAGAAATATTTCTCAACCAAAACCATCCCATTCCACTTATAAACATACATACCCAAGTTATAATGGTTCTTTACCTTCCAATATACCTCCCCTCGATCCATTTATATGATATCTATAGCAAGTCAATTGATGAATATGTAATCGTCTTTAAAAACTGTATCAATTTTATTTCTTATGTTACATCCTACTAATGTGTTGTACCCAAAATTAAATTATTATTATATTATAATGGATATACTTCTATGTTATTATTATTATTATTTTACATCCATTTTCCATTTACTTTTCATCCTATGGAATGTAAAAACATTACTCGTGCGTACATACGACTTAACATCTCTTGTAAGCGGTGTAATTCATTTTTAATTTCGAATATAAATGGATGGTTATAAATACGTAAATAAGGATTATATATGGTATCTATGAAATAAATATAAATATGGCACAATAATATTATATATACCTTCTAACATTCAAATTCATTGGAAAATGAAGACGTTTCTCGACTGTATGTGTGGACTACCTATAATAATGTTAAAAAAAAGTTGAAAATGTGTCTCTTTTTATTGAGTATATTTTCCTTCTATATCCATATTTTGGAAAACTTTGTATAGAAATATTTTTAAAAAAACTAATTTATAAATGATATTTTATTTTATTATTTCATTTTTACATATAATAAAATTCATTATTCTAATGTTTTCATGAAAGGGTTCATTTTCTACTTTATTTATAAATAGTCAAAATGATTTTTTAGCTTATATGGCATTAACGGACCTTCCATCCTCCGTACCTATTTTATACACTTTAGATTATTGTAAAGTTTTTTCAATGGTTTGGTAATAAATCTACATAATTAAATAATATTTAAATTTTTCATTCCCATTTTCATCTATCCTTTTAGAGAATCTATTTTACTACAAAAACTTCATTTTGATGGCCATCTCTCATTCCATGATTAATCTTATGGATATTAAATTTCTCATGAAACATTATCAATATTGTGATAATTAAAAATTATATTTCCCTTCAATGATTATCATGAATATTATTATTTTCTAAGCTTCATACCATTTTTACATATGGTTATTTACTTTGTTAGTTGTTCGATTAACTAGGGAAATATTGATATTCCCTATTCTTCTATCAATGTGGCTATTTTTTATAAGTAATATTGGTCATGAATTAAATAAATAATTCAATATTTTAGGGAAACATTAAAAAACTATGATGGATCGGGATTATAATTATATGTCCCATCGATACATCGATAGGTCTCATGAGAGAAATCAGTTTTTTACAAATTAAATTGTTTTTTTACCCATAGTCTTAAGCTGTCTTGGAACATGGTCTTAATAGTAGATATATCATGATTTTTAAGATCATGATGGACATTTTTTGGTATTTCCTTCATTGGAAATTCATTTATTATAATCCATGATATTATTATATTGATATTATCCATGGATGAATTTTATGGTCAGTTATTTATTAAATAGAACATGTATTCAATTTTTTTACTTTCCAATATTAATCATGATTTATTTACTCAGGATAGATTCTAATGTATGTAACCCATATTTGGAATTTGAGATCTCTTTTATTTTGTATTCCTTCTCCATGTTATGATTAATAAATAATTTAATGAGTTTTCAGGATATCAAATATTTAATTCATATTGTATAAATTTTATTAACAATGTAAAATGGGTACCAGGTTTTTACCTAGTTATGAAGTAATACTAAACCAATAAATACTTTTAGATTATATCCCTTGTATCTATGCCAATGTAATAATATAGACACTGGATCAATGTTATTGGATTTGGGGTCGTTACAAGATATAGTGTATAGAACATTATGGATATGTTTTCTTAGGTTAATAAAAAAAATATAAATCATGTTCAAGACCCAAATGAATTAATGGAGATGCACACTATTGATTCCTTTAGGCATTGACAACAATAATACATTAGTGGATCTTATTTTAAATTAATTTTTTAGAAATGGATTAGTATGATAGGGAAAAAAAATTTATTCTCTAGGGATTGAAACATGAAGAAGTAATCTTATATTCATTATGGTTGGAATGTAAATTACAAAAATGGTGTAATTTGATCAAGAACTCAAGGAAAAAATGTGGAATTGACTCTCTAGAGTGAAATAAATTTATGAAAAAATAATAACTAAATATTTTTCATGAACTTTTTTCCTTAAAATAAAATGATAATTCCTTCAGTTAAAGATAAAATAGAATTATCTTACTAGTTGATATTAATTAAACACCCCAAGAAACATAAGGTATTTCATCAGTTTTCTTATTGACCCTAACAAATTATTTATTGTTTATTTAGTATTCTAAAACAAAGTCCGTGAAAGGAATGCGTAAAAAGGTAATTTGGTAGCTATGAATAAATTTTTTGTTGTTATCATAAGGTGGAAATGGAAACAAGAGGATCTTATTATTTTCATGGATTTTTGGAGAAGGAAATAAAAATCCGTTTTAGGGAAACATGAATGATAAATCACAAGAATGAATGAAAATTAAACCATCTACATTCCAAAAATGTGGGAAAATCACCTAGTAAATTTCCTAAAATTTTTAGGATTAAGTTTTATATGCGTTAGAGTATTCCATAGGGAAAACAATTTAAAAAAAATAAGATACCAATTAACACAGTGGAGGACTAGAAGGTCCCAAATAATGTTACCACCCACACTTCAATGCATAAAATGCAAGGAATTTGGACATTATGAAAATCAAGGCTCAAATATATGGGTAAAAGAGGATAATCAAAATCATAGACATCAAATTTCAAGGTAAAAAGGAATATCCTAGGTAATAACAACCACTAAATGGATTATGATAATAAATTGGAGAACGATACACTTATTCTCTACTCTAAATCACTGAATATATTATTTGAATCTAGTTCATTGCATTATTTCGTATCATGAATTTTTTCTACAGATTCTAACTAACCAACCCAAACATTAGATATTAAATTATAAGATAAAACACCCCATATTTATGGGATCACATAAAAGGTATATTAATATTCCTTAATTGATGTTTTTTGTAAAATACTTCATGTAGATATGGTTCTTCTTCCCTTGGTAGAATTCAGTGTGGTATTGGGAATTTTTTTTGATATATCTAGATAGACCTCCTATAAAGTTTTTTAGATAGGTAAATATCATTTTATATACCATATTTTCCAATGATAAAATATTGATGTATGTATGAGGATGAACTCCCTTTGTAAATAATATGAGTTTTAATACCCAATAATATGGGATAATTGGCTCAAATGTTGTGGAAAAAATCAAAATTCAAGACATGAACATTTAATGGGAATATATTGATGTATTCACAGAATAGATGTTTGGTATGTACCCAAAATGCGAGGTTTATTTTTCAGTATAAATCAAGATCGGTTCTATGACTATATAAAAGAGTTCTTTTAGAATGATCCCCATTTAATAGGAATGATTTATGAAGAAACTTCAAGAATTTTTGGACAGGGGTTTTATATTCCAAAGTGCTTCATCATAGGGTGATATAGTTCTATTTTCCATAAGAAGGATGTATCAATGCATATTTTTATCGATTATAATGAACTATACAAGAACATGGGCAGGAACAAGTATCTTTAATCCCCCCTGATTAATGATTTGTTTAATAAAATAACAGGCTCTCAATACTTATTTAAGGTGAATATTATATATGGTGGACATCAATTAAGGGTAAATAAAGATGATATAACTAATTCAACCATCTAAATAAGATATGGATATTTTTAATTCAATGTGGTTATATTCAGACATAAAAATTCTTTTATCATATTTAGAGAATTAATTAATATAGTCACTATAGATAATGTTAAAAAAAATTCGTAGTATTTATTTATAAAATTTCAATTTACTAAAGGAGTGAGAATGAACATTATAAGTATTCGAAAATTATTCTAAATACCTTATGAGTAGAGAAAATATATTAAAAATTCAATTACATTAAATTTTGGATACAAAAAAGTATCGTTATTGGGTCATGTAATTACAATATATGGTATATGAGTGAGTCCTTTAAAGATAGAGATAATTAAATAATGGATTGAACCACCATTTGTGGGAGAGTTCGGTATTTTTATTAGATTATCAAGATACTATTAAAACATTGGGAAAAAATTACCCTGATTTTTAAATCCATTAACCATGTTGTCATGGAAGGGCATAAAGTATCTTTGGATGGGTAATTGTTGGAAAAACAATTCACGGATCTCAATATAAGGTTGTTCATTTCACCTATACATACAGTAGACTATAATATGGAAGTCTATGTGGTATATAGTGAGGCATTAAAGAAGGTCATAGAATATTTCCATATACAAAATGATAAAGTGGTGGATTATTCCTCACATAAATTAAATACAACTAAGAATAATTACAACCCTATGATAATTTAGATAAAATAATAATAAACTCCCTACCTTTCTTAATAGGAAATACTAAACATTAAGAAAATTATGATATAATATAAAAATATTTTTATAACATAGTCATTGAATTGGGGTGTATGAATATGATAAAATACACTATGAAATATATGTATAATGGGATTACTCAATAAAAAAATATTCATTAATTCTTATCAAATAAGCACACAATTTTATTGAATTCATTTTATTCATTAAAATATTATTTTGTAAAAAAGTATTTTTATTATATTTTTTGGGAAATTATTATTAAGTTAGTAAAATTATATAAATTTTATTTTATAAAATTTTAATCATTTTTAAATTATCAAATAAAATTTAACTTCTGGGAAAAATTTTGAATTTTTTTTAAATGTTTTATTTTTCAGTGAATATGGAAAATATGAATTTTTCAAATACTTCCATTTCTTTTCATTAAATCAAGTATTTTTTATTTTGTATTAAATATAAATGTGATATATTTTATTTATAATAATCTAATTTATTCCTTATGAATCATCTATATTCTTGATTTTGACCTAAGTTAATCTTTATAGTTAAAATAGAACATTGTTGAAAAAAAATTCAATGTTTTTTACACATTTATATTAAAATTGATTTCTACCACATTTAAAATTTATTTCTACCACTTATAGATCATTAATAATATAATGGTTTTTATTTTATATTAATTAATTCCACTTTGTTCTGTATTTGTTAACGCCTCCAATTTTTGAAAGATGCATAGTTGATGTTATTCTCCGACTCCTGACCAATTGGTGGTAGGGTTTGGGGTAACACATGGTTTTATAACCATCCCTTGAGAGGTCTCTAAGGATTAATTCCTTAAAAATGAGATATTAGACCCCTTGAAAATTTATCATAATGCATCATGTTTTATGCATATGTGAGAAATCATTTAGTTTAACAAAGTATATCAAATAATGATAGAGTATTTAGGGTAATATTTGACATGCATGATAATAAACTATTGATTATGGTAACAATAATAGCCAATATAGTTTCACTTTTTTTAATAACATGTTTTTTAATAAAACTAATTATAGTGTCTACTTTGTTTTTTGTTGAGCCAAATGGATAAATTTTTATCATTTTATTTGAAAATCCCAATAAAATACAGATAAATTTATGTTAACATAACGTTTTTAATATTTAGATCAAATTTAAGTAACATCAAATTGGATTTTATGTGAAAATATTTGATTTATATAATTCATGGAACAACATGAAGTCACACTAAACCAGTTCAATAAAATATAGACATATATAGTTGAACATTTTGTTTTGGTTGACATATTGTGATTTCCAAATAATGTATACATTGTATTAATATTTTTAAATTGGTTCTCCAATTCTTAGTTATATAATGTGAAATGGTTTGGATATTGATTAATATATCTAATTTATCAACAAAATGAACCCTCCTTAGTTACAACATTAGGGTAGAATACTCTATTTTTCTTTATTATATTCATCACATTCATCAATATTTGTCAGAAATAATAATTTATTTGATTGATGTTTTTATGTTATTATTTTAGTAAGAAATTCATTATTTGAGTCATCCAATTTTCATTTATTGTTATTATAAAAGAGTCATTAGAGAAGTTTGGTGATATGTAATTTTGATTTTACATGTTTTCTTAAAAACGTATATACTTATATTGGAATTTACAGGGTGAATACAATCCAGTACCTATGGATAAAAGTATGATTTATTTATCTCCAAACACAAATTCATATTATAAGTGTTTGGAAGAATTTTTAGATTTTGAAATAAAAACCCAATTAGTGGATGGTAGAACAAAATTTTTGTATCTTGATTGAAAATTCAAGAGATTATTGAATATAAATGAATTTTATGTGTATTTTATATTTAAATAGATCCCTACCCAATATGTAAGTTGGATTTGATATAGTGAATCAAGTTTTATAGAAATTAAAAACAACGAAAATAATCTTAATGAAATACAATGTGACCTGGCAGAAGAAAATTCCATTCTAAATTTATTAGACGATCCATTTGGTTTAGAATAATTCAACGTCCAAGATTTAAAAAGATCAATAGAAACTTTAGTGGTTCATTAGTAGGTTAATCTTCCTCATAACACCAGTGAACAAAAAAAGATTTTAATGAATTAGATGAATATGTAAAATAAGAATAGTATGAAGGATGTTCTAAGTCTTTAGAGTGGTATTTTCTACTTAAGTTGTATCATATTAGTTGTTTATGAGGAATTTATTTAAAATAAATTTTGACAGTTTTATTATTTCTTCATGATTCATTTAGTGAATATGACATCCCTTATTCATTCTATGATATGGAAAAATCCATAAAAAACATTATCTTTATTATAGAAAATATACATGCATGTCATTGTTACTTCATTATTTACAAGGGATAAGGATACGATAAAGAATAATCACAAAACATTTCATAAAAGAATATAGATGTTAATGATAAATAGTGAGCATACAAATCAATGCCATCCAGGAAGAAACATAAAAAAAATCATGAAAAGGTATTATATTCATTTCCACTAAAACAATCTTACAATGGTTATTCATGTCATATAATATTGTAGAAAGCATGATGTGGCATGCGCAAGATGGAAATGATGGAATGATGATACATAAAAAATATTCAATATCATGGAATATTTTTGATTCTCTATATCCATCTTTTTCTTTATATCCTAGGAATATATGTTTGTTATTGGATTCTAGTGGTTTTAAACCTTTTTTACTTTAAGAAATAATTATATAATTTTTCTAGTTGTTTTTCTCCCCTAAAATATACCTCTATTGATGTTTATGAAGAATACTTCATTTATTATTTCAATGATTATTCCTTGATAGAAAATTACTAGAAATGAAATTTATGTATACCATTATCCACTAATAAAATAATTTCAAGAATTGTTGGATGATGGAATGGAAACATGTGATGCTTCAACAAGAAAATTATACAAAATGCATGCTACTTTAATGTGGAAAATCAGTGACATACATGGAATAAGAAAATTTATCTGGTTAGGAAAATCATACAACTTTGGCATGTCTTGCTTTTAATTTTGATTTTGAACCTGAATGATTACCTCATAGCATAAAATGGTGTTTTATGTGTCATCATCTATTTCGCGATGCTTATCGTAACATTATGTTTAACAAGACTTGACTCAATAGAGATATTGAAATGAGAAAGTCACTGAAGGTGTTATCTGGTACAAAAATCAATAGATAATTAATGAATGTCAGTAAAGATCCAGGAAAATTTAACCAGTTTATAATTTTTATGGAATGGTAACAGACAATTAAAATGGTGTTGTATTTTCCTAAAATAAAGGCACAAACACCTTTATGTTGTTTTTGATGTGTAGATGCAGAAAAAATGTCAATATGGCATGATTTTTGATCTAAATTACTTGTTAAACACTTATAAAAGGTAAAAAAACATTAAAAACATGTGTTGAGGGGTCAAAATCAGAAAAATAATATTGGATTTCCCTGAAATTATGAGAAAACTTCTGAGTATTTAGTTGTGAAATGTTGGAACCGAAGACACATTATTTCGAATAACAGTTTCCCTGTTATGTTTATAAAATAGCTGTAATTATTTTAAAACACTAAAACATGTTTGGAATAGTCAAAACAAGAAAAATAACATTTCATTGTACTATAAACATGGGAAATGGTCGTAGAGTTAATTTTGACATGTAGGAACTGACGGCATGTCAGTCCAAACGATGGTCTTCCAGTTATGGTCATAAACGCGTTTTTAGTGTTTTAAAACACCAAAACATGAATGGAATAGTCAAAACCAAAAAAATTATTTCATAATATTCGGAAATCAGGGGATAAGCACCAAATATTTTATTTTTAAATTTAGGAACTGATGACACATCATTCTGAATGATTGATAGCTGGTTATGGTAGTAAAAATGTTTTTAGTGTTCTAAAACACTAAAACATATATAAAAGATTTAATACTAGTAAAACTATGTCATATTGTCCCAAAATTAGGTAAAATAACCATATATTTAATTTTGAGGTAAATGAGCTGACGAAATTTCATTCTAAATGATTGTTTTCCTATTCTGGCCGTAAACACATTTTTTATGTTTAAAAACACTAAAACTTGCATGGAATGGACAAACCTAGAAAACATAAGTCATATTGTATTTAAATTGTGGTAAAACTACTATATATTTAATTTTGAGAATTTTGAACCGACACCACATCATTCCGAATTATGATTTTTTTGTTATCATTGTAATCATGCTTTTAGTGTTTTAGAACAGTAAAATGTGTGTGGGATGATCAAAAATAAGAAGACAAACTTGTATTGTCCTGAAATCATAGGAAAACCCATAGATATAATTTTGAAATTTAGGAGGTGACATCACCTCATTATGAATGATGGTTTTTTGTTATGGTTGTAAATGCTTTTTAGTGTTTTAAAATACTAAAACATGTGTGTAACAGTCAAAACGGGAAAACAACCTCATATGGATATGAAACATTGGTAAAACAATTGTAGAGTTAATTTTTAAAGGTAGGAATAGACGCAAATTAATTCCAAATAATGGTTTTTCCATTATGGATATAAATGTGTTTTTAGTGTTTTAAAAAACTAAAACATGGTTGGAAGTGTAAAAACCACAAAATGAAGTCATATTGTCTTGAAATTAGGGGGTAAACACCATAGATTTAATTTTAAAATGTAAGAACCAATGAAACATCATTCCCAGTGAAATTTTCCCATTATGGTGGTAAATGTTTTTAGTGTTTTAAAACACTGAAACATGTATGTAATAGTACAAAATGGAAAATGTTGTTAGATTGTCTTGAAATTTGGGGGGAATGACCATAGATTTTATTTTTAAATATTGGAGCTTTTAGAACATCATTAAGATTGATTTTCTTCCTATTATGGTTGTAAATGTCTTCATAGTATTTTAAAACACTAAATCATGTGTCAAATTGTAAAAACCATATAAAATACCTCAGATTGATTTTAAATCATGGTAAAATCACCATGTTGTTGTTTTTGAAATATAGGATATGTTATGATATCAAAATCATTAAAAAAATATGGAATAAATTTAAAGCACACCGCACGTCCCTTTAAAAATAACATTGAATATTTACTCATACGTTTTCAGTTTGAAGTGTTTAATCTTATCTTAAATAGGTATGTTTCTATTATAAAGGTTTGTTTAATTATATATTATTTGTTTTATGATAAAATTTCTTCTATTTGATTAAAAAAAATAACAAATTATACGTGTAGGATTCATAATATATTATGTATCTTTTTTATTTTTTATTTTTTTCATAAATATTCAGGCTTTTAATATAGGTGGTAGATGTCATTAGTAGGGAGGATTTTGGCTGTTCTGATCCATGACATTTTTCAGAAGGTGGTCCTGATAATTATTAGTTTTCATGGTATGAAAATTTTTTATAAATTATTCTACTATAATTCTGATTTATTATGTTTAGTTTTAATTTTTCATTAACTTTTTGACACAACTATGGAGATGACATGGTTGGTTTCAGTTGATGAGATGATATGAGGGATGACATATGTAGTAGTGGTTGTGACATGGATGGATATTGTGGACGGGTTTCTGTTGGATATATTTTATATGGTTAAAATGATGACTGAGGAATTGGTTGATATATGTGTTGAATGATACCTAGGTTATTATGATTGTGGATGTCATTATGACTATTGATGTTTTACCAATAAATCAATTCTTTTTAGTATATTTATGTTTTAGTTTATAAAATGTTTTTTTTTCTATATTTATAGTTTATTTTAAATATTTTTAAAACAATCATGACAGGTTTAGTGGTAGTTTGTAGTCACCACTGCTAAAAATGTAAAATTTTTATGTATTTAGTGGTGGTTAAGCTTAACCACCAATCATAATGACCACCACTAAAATACTTTCAGTGGTAATTTTATTTTATTTATATTCCCATCAGACATTTTTTTAATGAACTATCGCTAATTAGACAACAAAATCCTACTAAATTATCCAAAAAACACTTAAAAACCACCATGAAATAAAATTAATCACTACTAACTGACTAGAGATTATGAAATATGTTGTGGTTTTAAGAAAAATCGCTAAAAATTTAGGTGGTGGTTCAAACTGACTCTAGACCTCCAAATAACTTCTCCTTACCATTTCTTTTTTATAGTGCATTGGAAAGGAAAAAATGGGTAAAAAGAGATTAAAACATTAATTTAAGGTCTCAAAATCAACCCAAAACTTTTCATTATTTCCATTATGGGATAAATTTTACCCTATTAATACAAAATTATAATATATTTCATCATGTTACCATTTTCCTTTGATAATGACATTTATATTATTTTAAGTAAAAATTTCCAAAAAATGTTACTCATGAGATTTAAATATCTCAACATTATTTATATAAAGATAAAATGAGGATAAGTTTGGTTATAAATATTAATTTTAATGATTATTTATATTTTTATGATAGTTATTTATTTTATATTTTTAGTGAAAAAATAATTACCATATATTCTTACACAACACCAACATAGTATTTATTCAATTAATAGAAAATTAAAATAAATGATTTTAAAAAATTAAAAGTAATACAATTTGGATGAATTACTAGGTTCTATGAATTTTTTGGATAAATATTACATAATAGGAACATATTAAATTATTATATTCGAATTACATCTTTTTCGTCATGTCTCTAATGTTAAATTAAATGAATATTGTCAAAATGACATTAATAATATTTTATTTTAAATAATGTTTTATTAAATAATTTAAAATTTATAAAAATAATTAAACAAGATAATTATAATGATAAATAGTATAAAACATCATAAAATGGAAATTAATGAGACAATTTATACCTTATAAGTAAAATTTTATCCCTATAAGATTGAAAAAGTCATTATCACAGTTAAGGTTACAATTGGTTAACTAAGGGGTTCATCCAAAAGATAGGTTTAAAAACCTCATAAACCATCCAAATTTTATTGATTTATTGGATTTTAACCACAACCTACATTATATTCGAATCCATTTCCATTTGGATGCATTATTCTAGAGAATGAATTTATTATATTTCATTTTTTTAATAAATTCCAAGAGTGCCCCTCCCTTCACTTATAAAATAGAATCCCTCATTTATATTGTTTACAACACTTTGAGTAATCTAAATTTACCAAACCCTAGAAAATTATCATATAAAATTTACTATCCATTAATTATAGGTGAAAATATTCTTAAAATTCTATTCTATGTGTCCTTATGAAGGGATCTAAATGAGGCCCATTGAATAAGATGTAATCATCACACCCAAACTCTTTCAATTTTTTTATTCTAATACCTTCTCTAAATCTATAATATTAATTATAAAATAATAACTTAATTATCCTAAATATAATTTCTTTTAATTACTATTATTATACCATATTTATTCACCTCCTTTCCAACAAATGGTAAGTGGAAGTATCACATGTGTGTATGTATGCTTACTGTATCCACATGGAAATACAAGTAATTTTAGACAAAAATCATCCATGGATAAATATTATGTTGTATTTAATGTTTATAAATTATATTTATGACTTAAAATATTTTTATTGAATTTTAATATCATATCAACCTTCTTACCATTAAATCCATTGGAAAATGATAACGTCGCTTGTGCGTACGTGTGGATTACCACCTCCACGAAGCCACGTGATTAGTTTTTCAATTCTAATTTACATGGATGGTAATAATGATATATATTAATAATATATATGATATATATAACATAATAATTATTTTTATATGTGAATAATTATATACCTTTCTTTTGTTCCATCAATTGAAAAGTAAAAATGGTGTTCGTGCGTACGTACGACCTACCATCTCCGTGAATGGTGTAATTATTTTTCTATATCTACCTCTTATGGAAAACTATAAATGTGTTTATATGTTATATATATTATATTTATATCACGATTAAAATTATAAATAGGATGTATCCATGATCAAAGTATGAGGACTAGAACTACCAAACTGAAATTATGATGAAAATGAAATATTTAACACTTAGAAATGGTGATTTTAATAAGTAATAATTAATAAATGGGCGTTGAATTGTTATAAATGGATAATATATGATATAATAATAATTTCTATGACTCTATTATATATTTATAATAAATTTAAATTTATTATAATGGAGTTTAATGTTCTTTTCAATCAATTAAAACCCAATGTATGGGTTTATAGTCTCAAATTGTCTTCTTTGTAAAATATGGTATGTTATTCTGCTATTTTCTGTAATATAGTGCATATAAAATCATA
This sequence comes from Viscum album, assembly GCA_963277665.1. Classification (NCBI taxonomy): domain Eukaryota; kingdom Viridiplantae; phylum Streptophyta; class Magnoliopsida; order Santalales; family Viscaceae; genus Viscum; species Viscum album. The sequence goes on from OY728120.1 coordinate 1,669,795,966, forward strand.
TTTCCACGTTTTATCATGAGTATACATATAATAATTATAATTGTAGTTTCATTTTAAGTTATTATTTCATGTGGATTATGTTGGAAAAGTTACCAAAGTTATAAGGGTTTTATGTAAAATTCTCATTGTTTAGGAGGATTATTAATGATTAAGTTTACCATGATGAAATTTCATGATATACCACTCAATAATAACATGAATTTCATTTTCCGATGATATTTGCTGAGAAAAAATATTTATTACTTCAATTTTCCACATTTTATGTACTCAAGAGATTGAAAGAAGTTTTATAATGAATAACATATTGGGTTTTTCTTCAGTTGAAAATTATTTTTTTCAAAATAAATGTTTTCTAAAAATGGTTTCAAAATAATTACATACTTATATGATTTTTAATTAATTTTGTACTAATTTTTTACGTTCAATAAAAAAAATTAATATAGTCTTCTTATGCTTTTCCGAATTAGGTACTTTTGACTTTTTAACAAGATGTTAAAAGAATCGTTGTTTTAACGTACACAGCATGAATAGAATTTCCCACCATCATGAAAGATCAATCCTTTGAATCTTACTTTAAAATATTACAAGTTTATCTTCAAATAAAATTTTTTAATTAATATTTATGAAATTTTTAGTTTTTATATACTTTGTTTTAAAATAAATTGTAAATTTTCCTCAAAAATATTTCAGATAATTTTTAATGTTATCTTCATCTATGATCAAATCCTTTTGTGTTAGTTATGATTTTATAGGGATATGATACAATTATACCATCCACTTTCATTATTTATGTGGATTATGATGATTATTACTTATGTATAAATCTATGAAATCTGTTTCTTTTCATTGGTTAATTATGTTATGATGAAACCATTATGAAGATTTTACTTTTCAATGGGTTATGACAAGACTCTATGATGAGATGTTTATGAAACCCATTTCCTTTCAATAGGTTATACAATAATGAATTATTTATGTTCTTATGGAACACATATTTATTATTTTTATTATGTGACGAGTGGGCTAGGAATTATATATCCCTCTAATTCATCTCGGTAAAGATGGATTTACCATGAGATAATAATCACCATAATGGAGTGTGAACCTTGTTCAGTAAGGGACTTTGTCCCCTATTATAGGCTTTATGAGTGAACCTTAACTGAGGATATTATGGTTTGGGGAGGGAACCCAATCCACTATGATAGTCTTTAATGTGAACCTTGACTACTAAAAAGATGATTTTCTATGCTTATGTGTATGCTGCAAACTTATTCTTTATGAGGATGTTATGATCTTCTCGCTCATGTTCTAGGCATACTTTTTGATTCATGTCTTATGAACTACCAATTATTACTCCTTGAATCAAGGTTATGATCATTGATATGTACTCTATGGGTTTTGAAATGTTATGCTCATGTTCGCATACCCTTAAATTCATGTGATGTTTAAGTGATCCTTGTTATCACCCTCGTTTACCATTACTAAGAATATGAGCTCATCTTTTCTTATGCTTAATTTACCCATGTTATTAATAAAGGTTTAATTTTTGATAATTCTATTAAGGTTGATAGTTTTTAAGATCGTAGTGGAATATAATCTACATCTCTTATCAAAAAATAATTTATGTATCCATGTTTCCAAATATAAAATAATAATAAGATTATGATATGGATTGTAATGCAATATAATCAATATTCATATATTAAGATGTAATATCTATGTATTAAATTTATATATCTCCAAACTTTATATCAGATTATAATTTAGTTAATCATCAGATATTAGGAACAGTAAACTATGTTAAAACATAAGGGATAATTCAAAGTATAGGAAAACATCCTAATGTTATGAAAAGGAAGTGGTTTTGTGGTTTTCCTAATAATACATACCTCTATGGACACTACATGTAGACATAGTTTTTTCACAGATTCATCTAGGGTTATCAACCCTGAGAAAAGTTGGCTAAGTATTTCTCATTCATCATTCTGGTGCACGGTGAGTGCACCCTTACTATGAACCTATTTTGAAACTCTTGGGGAATATTATTAGGTTAATTCATATTTTCCTTACAAACCAGAATTAATTATTTTAATATATTATTATCACCGATAAATACTGTTAACCCAAAGGTGTAATAGATTCAAGGGAATGTGTCTTAAGTTAGAAAAACTGTAAAATATTTTTCATGATTATTTGGTTTCCTACTATGATTATTGTTTTCAAAACATTGGTTTTTTTAATGGATGAAATTTGGAGGAATTATGTTATCCCAGAATGTAATGGACAATCGAAAGATTGTCCTTATATGAAACAAAGTGAAAGAGGAGATGGAATGTGAAACATTATGAATATGGATAATCATCTATATTATTATATGACTAAAAATCTAATATTGGTTGAGTCTCATGACACACCTAATAGGAAGAAAATTTAGTTTCATAATGACCATGGAGGAAATATTATTCAATTTCCTACAGAGACATTGAGTTGGAAGGAGAACCTAGGGGATGGTCAAGAAAGAATGGGAACATGATTTTTGTGTGGAATAGGATGACATAAAGAATGTAATTGTTGATCAAAATGAAATATTTGGTCAACATAATGGATGAAAATAATGTTTTATCTAATGTATCATCAATGTTTGACTGTTTTAATTATTCAAAATATTGGCATTACTCAAATCAACATCCTATGTAGAGACCTCAAAAAGAGTATCATCACGGTTGTACTAGCAATTTTTTTTCTATTTTCAATGAAGATACTATTAATTATATGTTAAAGTAAATATATATTAAGGAATAAGTTGAATAATCCTAGGTAATGATTTAAGAATTATTTGGAATGATTTAAGGGTTTATATATTTTATTTAGAGACTAATACTGTAAAATTATTTTTATAAATGGTATTTTGGTTTTAAGAATCTTGAAACATTAAAGTATTATTCTATAGTAGTTTTATTGAATGACTTCCAACATATATATTAAATAGTACTGATGAAATAGGGAAATGATTTAATGGTAAGGTGTTATTTTATGAAAAAACTCATTATTCATGGAAATATATCCCTTAATATGTTGTCGATGTTGAAATAATAATTTTTAGCTAAGATAAGGTGGTTATTGATAAATTAAATGCAACAGTATTGATGGCCTTAAAAATGATTATTGATTTGATGCAATTTTAGTTTATGTTATCATTTATAGAGTTTAAAGTATTTCTGTATTTAGGGAATATATTGGATAATCTATGATTTTATTTTAGGAATGATGGGAGAGTTAATTTTTGGAAGCATGTATGTTTTCATGGATATTTTATGTTAATTCAGGTTATTATTATGTTTTAGGATCATATATGAAAAATATACTCTCATATTTTATATTTGGAATTTAGAGCTACTTTATGTTTTTTGGGGGATTAATGTTATATTTATTTTTGAAAATTTATGACCTTATTTATATATTTTTGGATTTTTAACTTTGGAAAGGCATATTTTAGAAGGTTTTTAAAGTTAACTACATATGTAATTGTTTAAGTTGACCTTTTGAAGTTATTTTGTTAGGTTATTGTATTATTTATCAAGTTGGATAACATGTGTAAATAATGTTGGTTTTTCTAAATATCAAGTGATAGGAAGAATGAATTTTTATTCTTTTAAATATCTTATTATTCATTAATAGTAAATTTAAATGTTCATTCATGAAAAAAATCAACTTGAATATTCATTTATAAATATAAGAGATTGTTTTTACATCCTTATTTTAATTATCAAAAATCATGATTATAATCTTTCTAAGGAGATTAATATTTTATGATTGTTCAATATTTTGTAATGAAAATTGGCTATGTAATTAAAAGATATACCATTCGTTCAAAAATTCTACCACAAGACATGTGATACCATTCGATAAAAAATGATCCTTCCATAAATGTGCTATAATTAGTTCAAATATTTTTTCCATACATGTGAATGAATTAGTTCAAATACACTACCATCAAACATGCTACTTCCAGACATGTGGTAGTACCATAAGCGTTACCGCTGGATGTGTTATCACGGGGCTAATATACCACCATATGGTCTACTTTATGCCTATTTCCATTGTTCTTCTGAGTCTTATTCAAATTTAATAACTCCAGTGGATGTTTTATCATATTTAATGTAAACAATATCAGATGGATTAATTAATGATTATTCCAAAACCACTCCTTGTATTCTTTAAATACAAAGGTTAGAGTTTCATAATTTTTTTATTATGAGGTTCTAGGATATCAATATTCTAATTATTCAATGTATATTTAGACTCAGAGATCTATTTATTTTTAATATATTCCTCATGTGAAAGACATGTCGTGAATTCATGAACATAGATATACAAACGAGTGTGGATGTGTAGAATATACATAATATCAAGAACCTTTTATAAAATGTTTCAAGAAATATATGTTGATGCTTTTCGGACCGTGTAAAGATTAAAAAAACTCTATGACACTATTTTTTGTACAATTTAAGATAAAATTGTTCGATATCCTCACGAAGACAAATATGAGTACCCTTAAGAATCTAAAGTTATTTAAACCTAGAAACACCACTACTTTCTATCTCTTCTTATATTCTCTCTTTATTTTATTATTTACATTCAATTAGTGTGATGTTGTACTATTTGTATCTATACACAAGGACTCATATGATTAAAGAATGGAATATTCAATATTATCTCATAAAAATTTACTTTTAGACCCATTGAAACTATGGAATCGGTCTTATGTGGACCTTCTTATTTATCTTCCCTTGTATAACTGTGGAAGAGGATTTGAGCCTCAACAGAATATGTGTTGTTGTTTGTAAAAAACTATTCGAGGATTTGGATATGATTATTTTTATATTACTCTTCTTAGTAGTGGATTATTTTCTAGTGGGAGGGATTAAGTCTCAGCTTGAGAAAGAACCCCTTGTTTTACTCTTTCATCTAATTTTGGTTTTTTTTCATTTTGTGTTTAAAACTACATTTTTTAAATATATAAATAAAACAAATACTTTAATATTTAGTATTAACAGGTGTTTATATAAAGTATTTGATTTTGTAATTTATCTTCAAAAGTTATATTAAATTCAAATATAATTTTAACTTATCCCTAATCCCGCTTTGATAAATTTTATGAAAAATAAAAAATTTATAATTCTACTATTTTTATTAACTAGATGTTTTTAATTAACATAGGGTAATTCTGTTTAGTTATTTTTTATATTAATTTATATTGGTTACTCAATTCACCCCCACCCCTTAAGTTACTTCCCCTGACTGATATTTGGAATCAAAGAATTTTCAAATAACTTTTTAACTGTGATTTAGTTTTCTTTTAAAGATCGTAAATTTCTATTATTTCTAAATTTCGTTCATTATGGGTAATAATAGACAAGGTGTATTATCTAAAAACATACATCCCTCTTTTAATTTCACAAACCATGATCATTTTATGATTTAAATGAATATGATTATTTAAACATGGATTTTGAAATGTAGACCATCATTGAAATCAAATTTGAATTTCCCAAAACTGCTAGAGTTAAATATAGTGATATTAATAAAGGATGTTATAATAATAACTATATATACATTGATTCATTATATTTTTATTTGATAGATGATTAATTTAATATAATTTCTACGTGTATATCTTCTTTTTAAATTTGGTATACTTTCTCTATTTCTCATAAGGGAACATCTAAAGATTAAATGATGCACATAAATACTTATTCATTTAAATGTGATACTTTTAAGATAAAAAATGATAAACCTATTTCTTATATGTATCTTAGGTTTAATGAGATATTGATTGTATTTCATTCATTTGGAAACACATTTCCTTACATATATCATGTGATGCGACTGTTGAGGTGTTTGTTAGAGAGCTGGAAAGGAACCTCAATGTCATTTCGAGATGCAAGTGATGTTAGTAAGTTTACTGTTAATAAGATGAAAGGTAATATTATGATTTATAAGGATGACATAAAGGTAAAAAAGACAGTATGAGTATAAACTAAAAATAATGTTTGTATCCTTCAAAATTAATACATTAAAGAAAAATGATAAGATCCAAACAGACTACTCAATTGATGTGGAGCCAGATAATGACAATGATGTAGAGATGGACCACCTAGTTAGAAGATTAAACAAGTTTTATAAGAGGGATATGTTCTTTGGGAAACCCAGTTATAAATGTAAAATACAATATTTGGAGAAAGTATTAGAATAAGGATGATGCTAAAATGAGATAATTATTTATTAGTGTTAAAGAAAATCTCAGGTCAAAGTTGATTTCCCTAAGTTAAAATATAAGAATAAATATTATGATAATAATAATAGGAATAATAAAGACATGAAATCAACCTAGAGTGCTTCAAAAGAATTTCCAAGTGAATTAGACTCAAACAAGGACGATATGCATGATAAAGCTAACAATTATTTTATGATAAACATGTATGAGGTATCTAATGTCTTCCTATTTCTTTTCATCATATTTCTAATCATTATTTAGATGAAAATTTTTATGAGAATAGGTCAAATGAATACATTTTTGAATAATATAAAATTATGGAACATACATTCAATGAATTTAAAGATAAATATAATATTTTAAAGAAGCATACTAATATTAAAACTGATCTTATTATTAAAAAAGATGAAAATGTCTCACAATTAAAAGAAAACAATGATTTAGAATTTTCTAATGAGAAACTAAAAAAATATTAAGAAACATTGGAAATTAGGAGGAATAATCTTACTTAAATTATGTAAAATCAAAATTATTCTAAATTTAATATTATGATAGGGTATTTTCCTATATAGAGAAGGATCTTTAATATAATTTTATTCCTAGTTCTAGTTTTATAAATTTCATAACTAGTTTTTATTGTTTTGGATATAATAATGTTTTATTTTCTTTAAGTCTAAAATCTTCTTATGGGAAACCTATTATGTAATTATGTATTCTTAAATCTTTGATCACTAAATTTTTGGGACCCAAGATGATTTGGGGACCAAATTAATTTTTTGGTTTGAAATGCATTCAATAGGAAACCTAAATGAAAAGATCAAGAAAGCATATTTTGTATCTATAAAATGGCTATTTTAAACACTTGACTATGGAGTATTCAAATTTTATGAATATGATCAGAGTGGATGGTGGAAATGTCACTTCTGATATCAATTCCAAATGGAAGATTATTTGTCTTGGTAAAATCATTAATTCTAACACTATTTTAATTTCTAATGTATTATTTATATAGGGATGAATTTATAATATAATTATTATATCACATTAATGTTATGATGGTTTCCATGTTAATTTTGAAAATAACTTAGGAATTTTTTTATTCAATAAATTCATTAGTTTTTAATTCTTTGAGAAATGATAATTTGTATGGTGTTAATTTCGATTCCTTGTTTTCCCAAAACTTTTTTTGACTAGGTTCATATCATAAATAATATTATCATTTGAATGTAATACTTGGACATTTAAATATTAATTCACTCATATGGAAAAATATGAATGGGTTAGTCAACGATCTTCATGGACTTAAATACTCAAAATATAAATTATTTAACCCATGTCAAAAATGGGGACATCGCCAGATCTATTTAAAATCAAAGAAAGATGTTTCAAATTCTCAACCCCTATATTTGGTTCAAATGGATTGTTTTGGACCTTCTAGAGATTATAGATTAAATTTGAATAAATATTTTTATAATCTTATATATGACATATCTGTAAATACATGGGAATTATTCCTTTCCCAGAATAGTGAAACTTTTTAATTTTTAAAAAATATGATAAATGTGTGGAAACAATTAGTGGACTTAGAATTATAACCTTAAAAATCAATCATGGTCGTGATTTTGGAAATCAATATTTTGAACATTTTTTCTAAAAAATGGCTATAATAATATGATTTCTTCTACTAGGACCCCAGAGTTGAATGGTGTAGTATAAAAGAGAAATAGAACACTTCAATAAATTTCCCAAACTATTCTCAATAAGTATGATTTACCTATTTGTTTTTATGTAGAGGTTTTGAATACATATTCTTATATAATTAATAATGTTTCAAAGAGTCCTCTCTTAAAGAAATATTTTTATTAATTATGGAATGATATAAAACAAAAGTATAATCATATTAGAGTTTTTTTTTTGAAAAGTTATTGTTCTTAATACTAAGGATAATCTTGAAAAAAATTATTCCAATAGGGATCAGTATGTTATCCTTGGTTATCCAACATCTAGAAAAAATTAAAGGGTGTTTATTAAATGAACTAAAAATTGGGGGAATTTGTTCATGTAAAATTTGATGAAATAGATTCACATGATCCTATGGCATCTTTAGACAACCCTGTGTATGATCTATAAAACCTTAATATTAATTCCAAACATTCTGAAAATTTAATGAAACAAGAAGAAAAATCATCTAGTTCTGAAGAATAACATGAACCTAAAACTGAACCTAAACCTGTAAAATACAGTAATATTTCTAAAAATTTAATTCCTAAAAACATTAGGACTCATAGATACCATCCCTTAGATTATTTTGTTGGATCCCTTATTAAAGGAACATATTCTAGTTCTTCTCTTAGAAATTAGGTTGAACATCAAGCATTATTAAAAAAACATGAACTTATAAACTTCAATGTTGAAATTAATGATGAATTATGGGCGATGGAAATTCAAGAATAACTTATTAAATTTTAAAGGAATAATGTTTTTGAAATATTAGTTAGAAAAAATAACAATTTCACTATAGGGACTAAGTGGTTGTTTAGAAACAAAGTTGATTATCCAGGAACTATAGTTAGAAAATAACTAGATTGGTTTCTCATGTATGTGTTCAGGAAGAGGGTTTCTACTGTGAGTAAACATGATCACTAGTTGCTAGACATGAATAACTTATAATATTTATTTCCTATATATAACATTTGGATTTGAAACTCAATCAAATGGATGCCAAGAGTGAATTATGAAATGGTTTTAAAGTTTAGGATGTTTTATTGAACAACACCCAAGATTTCAAAATCAAAATTTTTAGAATAATGTTTTTAAATAAACTAAATCTTTATATGGCCTAAAATAACTCCTAGAGCTTGATATGAAAGGCTCAGCTCATTTTTAATTAATAATATTTTTTTTAAAAGGAAAATCTAATCCGACATTATTTATAGAAAAAATTTAAAAGGAGGATTTATTAGTTCAAATTTATGTTGAAGATATTAATTTTGGATCTTCTAAAAATTCATTATGAATTGTTTTTTAAAAAATGTTGCAAAGTGAATTTGAAATGATTTTAATAGGAGAAATTTAATTATTTCTTGGTTTTAAAATTTTTCGAAATAAAGATGGAATTATTTTAAATCAATTTAATTACACTAAAGAAGTTCTAAAATGTATTTTAATAACACAAAAAATAGTGATACACACATGATTACAACTACAACACTCGATCTTGATGAAACTAAATAGTTAGTAAACATGTCTAATTACATAGGTATTATTGAAATCCTTCAATATATAACTACTAGTTGAAAATTTATTATTTTTAGTGTGTATGTGCACTCCTTTTTAATAAAATAAGAAAGAATATAATTTAATTATTTTTAAAACAATTTTCAAATACATAAAATATACAATTAAAATATGAATATTCTAACATAGGGGATGATATTTTGATTTAGTTATTTGTTCAGTTGCGAAGAATGGTGGCTATAAACTAGATAGAAAAAAACCTCTAGAAAATGTCACCTTTTGGGAAATTCACTAGTATATTAGTGTTGTAAATAGAAAAACATTGTTTAATTATCCACCACTAAAGTTGAATACATAGATTCCAGAAGTTGTTTTACATATATGTAGTTCATGAAACACACTTTTCTAGACTATGTATATCACGTTAGAAATGTCCCTATAAATTTTGATAATAATAGTATGATAAATATTTCCAAGAAACTTGTATCTCAATATAGGAAAAATAATATTATGTATGACATCACTTTATTAGAGATCATTTCCAAAATGTTGATATAACATGTGAAGTCATTGGTATTGAACATCATCTTGTTGATATTTTTACAAAGCCCCTAATTTATGTGAGATTAAATTTTATAAAACATAGAATAGGAATTATAAATAAATATTAATCGTCTATCTTGTATGATCCACTAATGGTGATCCACTATTGGTTATCCACCATTGTTGATCAACCATTTTGTTCCACCATTAGTGATCCACCATTGGTAATCCACCACAATTGATCCATTGTTGGGGATCCACCATTGGTGATCCACTGTTGGTGTTCAAACCTCATTGGTTGATCCACCATTGGTGGTCCATCATTGGGTGATCCCCCATTGGTGATCCACCATTAGGTGATCCATCGGGGGTGATCCACCGTTGGGTAATCCACCATCAGTGATCCCCCATTGGGTGATCCATCATCGGTGATCCACCATTTGTTGACCCGCCATTGGTTGATCCTCCCTTTATGTAATCCCTTAATTTTCATAAATATACAATACATTACTTGTAAGGAATACTTAAAACATTATACAAACAGACACCCAAAGACTGTACTAGTCTAGTTCATTTAGAAACATGGAAAAAATAAACACCGGTACATAAATTAGCTAAAATATCTCCCACTAGGTTCTTTTTAAATTTTACCCTTCTTAGACACATCAAACATAATATATATCTTAATAACCTAGGGAGGTAAACAAAAAATGGGGTGAGCTCAATTGTTCAGTAAAGTTAATCAAAGGAGATATGTAAGCCTAATCCTGAAAATAAGGGTATGAGACCATGGTCATGAAAAGGAAATATCATACCCTGCATATCAAATATCATATACTTTCGTCATGTCATAAATCATGGTTGTTCATAAGAGATTAATCCAAGTGAAATAAAGAACATAATCTATAACAACATAACATAGGAATAAAACCTATAATTTTTTCCAACATATACGAATATAATAAATATTTCCATAGTAGTCAATGAATTTATAGCAAGGATATATTGGTGGTCAAATTCCTTTACTAGACTTGGTTCCCACCTCATTCCAGCACTATATTACTGAACCGAGCTTACTCATCATTCTAGTGATGTATTACCGAACTGAGTTCATTTCTGATTCTTTCCCTTTAAGACTAAACCATGTTCATTTCTCGTTCGAACCATGTATATCTCATTAGATATAAATATTTACCCAATTCATTGGATGAATATATAGGTCCTAGCCATCTCATAATGAAAACATACTTATGTGTGCCAGAAAATCATAAAAAATCATATCATAACCCATGAAATGAAAAGGTAATCATAAACACGTAAAAATATCATAACCTGTGGAAAAGATATAGGTTTCACAGTCATTTCATAAAAATTATAAGCCGTGAATGAGAAATTTATTTCGTAAACATATAACTCATGAATGAGAAATGGGTTTCATAAATCCCTTGAAATTATGCATAACCCATTCATAGAATGAATTTTAATGGAACATTTAGATCATTTCCTATTAGTTCATGAGTAATATCAATAGATTTTATCTTAGATGGAAAATAATTTTGAGATATATTTTAAAAACTTTTCATGAATAAAACAAAATTTATTCTTTGAAAAAAGTCTTTTCAATACTTGAAACCATTTGAAAATCATTTACATATAAAATACCATGAAACTTATATAGAAGACTAGAAATCATTTTTGAAAAACATTTTTCAAGAAAACATATAAACTAATCATCAAAACATTTTAAAATACTTTTTCATTGAAAAAACGTTGAAAAATTATAAATGAATCTTGAAAGTGTTTTTTAAAAAAAATTTCTTTAAAACATATGAATGAATCCTGAATTTTTTTTCAAAACTAATTCATTGAAAATAATTTTCAAATTATAAATTAGGCTGGAATGAATTTTGAAAATCATTTTCATTGAAAACATATTAAATAATATTGAAAAAAATTTGAAGACAATTTTTCTTTAAAAATTGTTTTAAAAACATTTTATTATGAATTATCCTTTTAATATTGAAAAATAAATATCAAATAAATTATGGTGGGTAAATCTGCACATGCCAACGAGGTTTAACGAATATTCCTTTATTTATTGTAAAAAGGTTATAAAAATGCCTTTTGTTGAAAGAGAAAATAATATTCCATTAAATAGATTGGTAAAATAAAAAAATTGTAAAAATTTATTTTAAAAATTATACGTGAATGGTACAATATTCTTGGAAACCTGTTTAAGATAACATGATTTTGAAGGAACATATATTTAACACCAGAGAGATGGTAAAGTAGGGATTTCTTAAAAATACTTTATTAACTATCTTATAGGTTAAAGAGTATAAAATGGAACCAATACATGAATAGAACATAAATAACCAGTAGAGAATAAAATTCATGAATCTTTTTGAGATTTGAGTTATAATATTTTGACAAATGAAGCATAAACATAAACAATCTTGAAAAGGGACGAGATTGTTTCAATAGGCTCTTATCACTTGGTAACATGGGATTATAACCTAATTTTAGGAAAAGGAAATTAGATATATCTAAATATATCATGAAAATAATTAGATTCAGGTTATATTATGTAAAATTGAAATATATGAACCTCAAATGAATTTAGGTGCATAATAATACATGAGTCTCAAAGAAGGTAAATTGAGACAAAACTATTTTACTAATTTGGTAACTTTTGATACATAAACCCCCTGAAATAAATGCAATATAATGGATATGAAAATAAAAATAAATGTTACTATAATAAAAATTTAATACACCCATGGGAATTTTACACACCACCAAAAATGAATGGGTGGTGAAAAAAACATGTATCCCATAGAAATGAAAAGTCAGATGAAATCCCCTTACATTGGGTCATAACTCTCTTCATACTCGTATAAGAATACTTTATAACAAATTAAATATTGTGAATCATATTCATAAAAAACATATTATTATATCTAATACCATTCATGATTATATTATGAGTATATATTACTGTCTTGTTAATAATTCTTTGTTAAGGTTTAACTTCGGGTAATATCCTCTTTCTTTTTTTCATGTGTCTTTATTTGTTATATCTTTAGTTCTTATACATCTATAATGATTTACATAATTTAAAAAATGATATAAATATCATGAACATTTATTATTTTTTATTGTAATAATCTATATAATATATAGGTATGAAATTTAATACACCATTCATGGAGACGATAATCCATACTTACGCATGAACGTTGTTTCTGTTTTTATTATAGTATTAAAGGAAATAATGAAAATCACTTATATGTATATATATATATATAAATATTATAATTCCAGTAGCATTATTATTTCATATATATCATATACATTAACTAAAAATATCCTTAATACATTTCATGTAGTGTGTGAATGAATCGAATCGCTTTGAGGGGCTGGTAGTCCACATTTCCTCAAAGGAAATTATCGTATTTACACAACGTGGAAAGTATATTGATATTTTTGTAAAATGATTAAATAATAATAAATAAATAATAAATATAATACATAAAATATATAAATAGAGTTTCCACCAGAATCTTCACCATGAGAGACGGTAAAGGAAAAATTGAACAATCATCGTTTAGTGAGGCGATAGTTCACCGTACACAAAAACAATATATTTATTACCCATTAGATGAAGGTACATGTAAGTTTAGGTAAAAATAATATAATAAAAATATCCTATTATATTTAAGATACTTTTTTAGTTATACAATAATGTAATTAATAGATTGGAGGGGTAGAGAAAGAAAATAAAATAATGGAGCTTCAGAGAATTGGTTAGCTCATAGTTGGGTAACTCCATTTGGTTTGTGAAAAAAAGCCTTCATTGGGTTTATTCTTGAACAAATGGAGGATTAAAGGAGGAATTTTGGGATTATGGGATTCTATTTGGGTTGATATTGGCTGACCTTATGTTTTTTTAGAGGTGTTGAGAAGAGAGAGGGTGTTTTCCTTTTTATAGAGGAAGGGGAGTGGCACTCTTGTAAATAAAAATAGGTATTCATTAATGGGAAGTATAACATACCTAATGTGCCTCAAAAATGGGAAAATAATTTATTAAAATAGAATAATGGTCGAGAAAACCTTCCACCACACAGTAATTTGAGAATTTTAATAATTTTGTACCTTAAATCTAAGATTCCACAATTTTATCATTTTGGTTTTTATTAAAGTATCTAGTTTTATAACCTATGTAATTTAACCATTAATAATAAAATAAAGTGTAGTTTATTGTAAAATATATATACATTGCTTTTTTAATATTATTTATAATTTATGAAAAAAAAATATTGGAAATTTTGGAAATAAATTTTAAAACAAACGCATGTGACGTGGAGAAACAATGCTTAAACCCGGACCAAGCTAACAATTTTTTTACAATATTTTGGTCAATATGTTAATTATAGAAAATAAATTGGTCCATTAATATATCATATTTAATATTTTGTAGAAATAAAAAATCATTTGTAAGAATATAGTATTTTTAATAAATTCAAATCACTTAATAAAATATCATTTATTGTAAAATAACAATAATGTCAATTTTGACATTATTTATTTAATTTTAATTTTATAATATCTTAATAATATTGTAATTTAAAAAAATAAGTTTATTTTTGTTTAAAAGTATATATTTATATTTAAAACTAATTAAAAACAATAATTCAATTACTTCACTTCACTTTTAATATTTATCTTATTATTTATTTTAGTTAATTATTAATTAAGTAATCACTACGTTGGAATTTCGTTGGAATTTTAAGTAATTAAATCATATATATAATTTATTGATCAAATATTATGATAAAAATAACCCCTTTATATTTCAAAAGGATATGGAAACCCTAAAATATGATGTTTTTTACATATCACACTGTTTTATAAATGTTAAAGGTAAGTAAAGTTCCTTTTTTCGTTTTCATTACATAACCATTTATATTGGGGGATTACATTTAATAATATACCAATAACCTATAAAATTTGAACCAACGGGTTATATATTAGAATTATTAGTAGAAAAAGTATTTTTTACAAATTTTTAGGTAATTGTGGTCTTTATGATTATGTCGTAGTCCCTAATTTAGCTTAATCTTAACTTAATCTTTGTGATTAATTTTAATCACATTCACTAATATTTTTGGTCAAAATTTAAGTTGATATTATTAGACAAAAAATACCCTACTTATTAAAAAAAATTATTTCTGTTTTTCAAATTTCTAATCACATAAGTCGGAAAATTAATATTAACACTATTCCAATAGACCTGGAGACAAAGAAGGGTTTTAATGTAAAAACATTCAAATGTTAAATAAGTGTTCATATCTAATTTCAATATAAAAAATATTTTAATGAAATATATTGTATTTATATAAGTATAATTTATATATTTTGACATTATAATCCAATTTAAAATATAATTTATCATTAATAATTATTTAAACGATAAAAAGGTTTTTAACTAAAATATAGTATTTTTCAATATTCATCAAAAAATAATGTTTCTCAGAAAAATCACAAAATAATCAACATAAAATAAATTCAATGTTCTGAATTCAAAAATGATGTTTATTTTTTAAAATAAAATCCATTAAATTGTCAAAATACTTTTTTAAAATTAAATGATGGGTCATGGGTGTTACGTAAGCTAACTAAGCCTTGCATGTTCTGTAAGCTAATCTATGTGTTGCATGTAATGAATGATCACCTTGTTGATTCATATAACACATAAAATAATCTATTTTTGTTGTATTAGGGAATTAAAATTATCAATAAGATTAATTATTTGAGAAAAAAAATCACAAAATTTCATAGTGTTACATTCTACCCCCTTAAATTGAATTTCACCCCTGAAGTTAATCTGGGTTATCAAATCATTAATACATGAATGTTTCATTCATAACAAATCACATAGTCAAAATTAATACTAAAATGTACTTTAAAAGGGGAAATTTGGAAACATGGTGGTTACCTGAAGTAACATATAACTAGGTTTCCACACAGGGGAACATAGTTTGGAGGGTAAAACATGGACATGGAGGAAAAATATAACGATAAATTTATGATGGGGAGTGATAGAGAACAATGTATTGAGAAATTTAAAAATCTGAAATCAATAAATCTATCCTGAACTAGGGGACCACCTGATTAATCGGAAATATAGATACTAGGATAAATTTTCTTTGGTATCAAAATTCATTTTCTTAAAGTTTAAGAATTTTTATGAAAACAAATACTTTCATGATTTCAGAACAATTTCACCCTTTTTTGTTACTTGATCCACTTCACATCTTTCTCCAAAACATTATAAATAATGTCATGAAATCATCTTAACATTAATCCCCCATATATCACAAAGTGAAACTTGGTTGTCCCATTCCGAACATGTGAATACCCTCATCATATATTCCCTTAATATCAATAAATACTTTTGAAAAACATGCATTCTTCCCTATTTCATTGATTACATGATATATTATTTAAATCCAATAAGTTTTAAAATTCATCCTTGATGAAATAGAACACATTTTCAATAATCTGTTCTAGGGTAGTTCATACCATCAAATTTACTTATTCGTATCCAGCGTATCTTTATCCAAACATCATTATCTCATTATCTGAAATTATTTATGGGTTACCTTACCTTAATTAAAATAGCAACTTTCCATGAAATAAATTTTCTATGAATTTTTCTCCATTGGACATGTACATTCTAACCCTTAATTAAAAATTATACTAAAAACATTAATATTTTTTGTTTCATATAACATAATCTCTGAATAATTCAATCATCCAACATTATTCATAATCCATTAATTAGGCTTCATCAACATATTACATAATACCACTTTCTTAAATTATGAAATATGAATCATGCCTTAAGGTTCATAAACTTGAATCTAATCATGCTTTTCTTATGTTTAATATAAAAAATTGTGGAAGAACATCACATACATTTTACATGTTGTTTGAGATCTCTTTATCAAAATAAGTATAACCAACACTCATACAACCATCCTAATTGTCATTATGATATTTACACATGGCAATTTTATTTGAACAATACCCATAATGTCCACATATGAAACATTCAATGTTAACCATGTTCCTACAATTCTCTCCATTCCATAAAACCATAATGAACGGGGTGAGAAACACATATCATAGAAGAAAACCACATATTTATGAAAATTTACTTATATGATGTCTAAACCAAGACACACACCTTTTAGTCGATGACATCATAGGTTTATAGTAGGTTATTCATAGTAACATTCTATTCAAATATTTCATAATAGTTCATGAAGTAGTTGTGAACATCCGAATCATATCCCCTAGGAGTGTCAAACCAGGTGTGTAGAAAGGCTCATTTTCATGTACGATATTACCCCGAGTCAAGCCAAGATCATATTTTCAGAGTTATTTCCCCAAGGTATATCTATTCCAGAGCCACATCTTTTTGTAGTATCCAAACAGGGATTTATATCTTCGAAACCACTTACTCCATATTTTAAAAAAACCAAGGACATCTTCATAAATAGTAAATCATCCTTATACTTATATTTAGAGTCATACTTAGACATATCTATATAAATATACCTAGGAATCTCACAAAATATTTCCATTCATAGTTTCCAAAGGTTAACTAAACCTTTTCACTAATACCAAAAATAGAGACCATTTTTTCATATATAGGCATTACATAACTTTTGCAGAATACTTTAAACATTATAAAAATAGATTCCCAAAACCCATAAAAGTCTATTAATTTCTAACCATGGAAAACATGAACACTAGTACATAAATGAGAAACATTTTCTCCCACTATGTTCTTCTTGATTATCACCCTTCTTAGACAAATTAAACATAATACATATCTTCATAGCCTGGGGAAAGAAACATAAAAAGGGGTGATCTAAAATTCTCAGTAAGTGTAAACAAGGGAGATATGTAAGAATAATAATGAGAATAAGTTCATGATAACATGATCATGAAAATATAAGATCAATACATTCATATCAAAGATTATATAACTAGATCATGTCCTAAAGCTCAATAGTTCATAATACATAAATCCTTGGAAATAAATAAAATAATCCATGACAACTTAACAAAGGAATAAAACATGGAATTATGTCAAACACATAAGAATATAAAAATTATTTCTACAGAAGTCAAGGAATTTATTCCAAGTACATATTGGTGGTCAATGTCCTTTGTTGAAACGTGTTCACACCCCATTCCAGCCCTATATTTTTTAACTGAGCTCATTCCACATTCCATCCCTTTATTACTGAACCATTTTCATTTCTCATTCCTTCCCGTTTATACTAAATCGAGTTCACTTCTCCTTCCATCCATGTTTATCACATGAGATATGAATATTTACCCAATAAATTGGAGGGAGATATATGTTATATCCATATCATAATGAAATTGTTCATTCATGTGCCCCAAAATCATAAACAATAATATCATAACCCATGTAATAAATGGTTATCATAAACATGTAAACATATCATAACATTTATATGAAGATATAGGTTTTATAATCATTTCATCAAAAATAATAACCCATGAATGAGAAATTGATTTCATAAACATTTAACATGTGAAAGAGGAAGGGGTTTAATAAAGACCATGGCATTAAACATAACCCATTCATATAATGAATATGAATGTAACCGTTGGATAATTTTCAATAAGTTCATGAGTAACATCAATGGATCACATATTAGATGGAGAATAATTTATAAATAACATTCAAAGAAATTTCTAAGGAAAATATCATTTCTTCTTTGAAAAAGGATTTTTAATATATAAAATAATTTGAAAAACATTTTCTTATAAAATAACATGAAATATTATAAATAATTCATGAAATAAATTTCTAATCATTTTTCCTTAAAAAAATTATAAAATAAACTTCAAAACATTTTCAAATTATTTTTCATTGAAAATTATATTAATTCTTAAAAAGAAATCATGAACATATTTAGAAAACCTTTTTATTTGAAAATATATATATGAATCTTGAAATATTTTGGAAACCCATTTCATGGAAAATAATTTTGAAACATATTAATAAGTATTGAAAAAACTCCAAAAGCAATTTTCCTTGAAATAACTTTTAAAAATGGAAAGGAAGCTTCAAATATATAACAACAGGTAAATCAGTACATGTCGTACAAGGTAAAAATAACATTCCTTTTTCATGGTAAAAAGTTTAGAAAAATTCCTTATTTGGAAAGCGGCAAGAGTATTATTTTAAATAGATTCATAAAAAATAAAGTGGATAAAACATTATTTTAATGATTATAGGATAATGGTACAATATTCTTGGAATCCCTTTTCAAGAAAACACTATTTTTAATGAACACAGAGTTCTGACCGAATAGAGGGTAAATTTGGGCATTCTTGAAAACACATTATTAACTATATTATATATGAAATAGTATAAAATGGTAAAAATACATATATAGATCATGATTAACTAGATGAGAAGAAAATTTAGGAATATTATTAAGAGTTTCATTATAACATTTCATCATGTTAAGTGTAAACATAAAAAATATTGAAAAGTAGTGAGATTGTTTTAATAAACTCTAATCACATTGTAACATGGGATCGTAATCTCCATGTTGGAAAAAATTTAAATTAAGCATATAATATCCTAAAAATAAGTAGATTCATTATATATCATGTTAAATGGGTGAATATACACCTAAAAACTAATTTAGGTGTATAATGGAACATGAGTCTCAAATAAGGAAAATTGAGACAAATAAATTTTACCAATTTGGTAACTTTTGAAACATAAACCCCACGGAATAAAGGTCATGTAATGGATATTTAAATACCCATAAATTTAAATGTCACTAAAATTGAATACATCCGGTGGAATTATACACACCACGTTAATGGAATGGGTGGTTAATAAAGCATGAATAGAATGGAAATAAAAAGTGAGATGAAATCTCTTTACCTTCTGTCTTGACTCTCTTCATACTCAAATAAGATTACTGTATAATAAATTTAATTTTTTAGAACATATTTTTATGTATAATATTATTATATATAATACCATAAATGGTCTTATTATGACCTTATATTACCCCCTTGTTATCAAATCTATATTAAGGATTAACTTCAAGTAATATCCACTTTGTTTTTCGCATGTGTCTTAATTTGGTATATCATTGGTCCTTATACAAATATAATTATTTCCAAAATGTAAAAAAGTATATAAATATCCGGAAAATTAATTATATGTGTATTATAATAATATATATAACATATAAGTGTGAAATGAAATACACCATTCATAGAGATAGTAAGTCATATGTACGCATGAACACTTTATCCATTTTTATTGTCGTATTAAAAGAAAGAATTAAAAATTAAATTTATGTATATATATGTATTATAGAATTATAGAATCATTATTATTTCATACATATATATATATATATTATAATTTCACTAAATTAATCATTAATAAATTCAATTTAGTGTGTGAATGAATCGCATCGCTTTGATGGGGCGGTAGTCCACACTTCCTAAAAAAAATCGTATATACAGCAAGTGGAATGTATAAATATATTTTTAGTAAAATGATTAATAAAGCCCAAATAAACAATAAATATAATATATAACTTATATACATATAGTTTCCATCATAATTTCAACCATTAGAAGTGGTAAAGGAAAAATGAACATTCATAGTTTAGTGAGGTTGTAGTTTATCATAATAAACAGTATGTTCATTAGCAATTAGCTAGAGGTGTTTCTATGATTAGGAGAAACAATTATCATAAAATACGCTAATATATTTAATATACTGGGGTTTTTATTAAGTCATATAATAAATAGAGTGGATGATGTGAGGAAATAAAATAAAATAATGAATCTTGAGATAAGTTGTTACCTCTTAATAGGGTAACTCCTTTTTGTATATTTGAAAACAATTCCTTAGATTTATTTATGCGTAAAAGGAGGCTTCAAGGAAGAAATTAATGATTTTGGAAAACTATTTTGGAAGATATTGGATGATCCTAATTGGTTTTATAGGGGTGAAGTAGATAGAGAGTGCTTTCCTTTTTATAGTGAAAGAGGAGTGTAACTCATGTAAATACCAAATAATATTCATTAATGGGAGGAATACCTTACCTAATGTGCATAAATAATGGAAAAATAATGTATTACAGGGGAATAATGTTTTAGGAAAATCTCAACCATAGAAAAATATGTCAATTTTGATAATTTGTTTTGGTATCTTCTAAGATTCTCCAATTTTATCGTTTTCGTTTTTATTAAATAATCCAGTTTTATAACCTGCGTAATATAACCCTTAAGACTAAGATAAATTTATATTTATTAGAAAATATATATATAGTAAATTATTAATATTATTGTGTACTTTATAAAATAAAAATTTCATCTTTTTTGGAAATTTATTCCAAAAAAAGAATGTCATGCGCAGAAACACTACTTAAATCTGGATCATTATAAAAAAACGTTTACAATCTAATGGTTAATAAGTTAATTTTAGAAGATAAATTGATAAAAAAATATACCATATATAATATTTTCCCCCTAACAATCAATTATAATCATATATTTTATTTATTTTAAATCATGTAATGAAATATTATTTATTGTAAAATAACAATAATGTCAATTTTCACATTATTTATTTACTTTTAATTTTAAATTACGGAACTAAAATTGGAATTAAAATAAATTAAGTATATATGTGTGTAACATGATATATTAATCTTAAAAAATAACTAAATACATTAATTTAATCAGTTAACTCCACTTTTAATATTTATAGTACCATTTATTTTAGTTAGTTATTAATTAAATAGTCACTACGTTTGTGTTTTGTAAAAATTTTATCTAACTAAATCATCTCTAAAATTTATTAATAAATAATTTTGATAAAAATAATCCATTTATATTTCATAATTATATTTATAACCAAAATTATTATGTCTTTTCCATATCTCAAAGTTTTATTAATGTTAAAGGTCAAGAATGTTCCAGAGTTTTCTTTTTCCTTACTTAACCTTTTATATTGGGTAATTTCATTTAATAATATTCAAATAAACCATAACATTTAAACCAAGAGATTATATGATAGAATTATTGGAATCAAAAGGATTTTATAAAAGTATATAGGTCATTTTGGTCCTTAAGATTAAGGTTTACTCCTTATTTAAACTTAATCTTACCTTAACTATTATGATTAATATTAATCACTTTCACTAATATTTTTGGTCAAAAATGAAGTTGATATTATTATGATAAAAAATATCATACTGATTAAAACTTTTCCTGATTTATTTTCAAAATTCAAATCACAGAACACAGAAAAATAAAATTAACACTAATCCCATAGATGTGGTGAGAAAGCGGGGTTTTAAAGTAAAAATGTTCATAAGTTCCATAATTGTTTATATCTAATTTCAATATAAAAAAATTTCAATGGAATAAATTTGATTAATATATTTATAATTGAACTATTTTTTATTTATAAAATAGTTTATTATATAATTTAGTATTCATAATTAACTAAATGAAGAGGTGGTTTTTAACTAAAATACAATTTTTTCATTATTCATCAAAAAATGATATTTCCCAAAAAACCCAAAAAATTTAACATAAGATAATTAAGCCATTTTCAATTCAAAAATGATGTTTATTTTTTAAAAAAAATACCTAATTGTTTCAAAATATAGTTTTAAAATCGGTTCACCATTAAAAGGAAATAAACTCAGTCTTGCATGTACTACAAGCTAACTCAGTATTACATATACCTCAAACTAATGTATGTGTTTCATGTAGTGAAAGAACAACTAGGTGTTGTGTATAATGCATAAAATAATCTATTTTCAACATTGTGGGGTTTGAAAAATACTAATAAGATTAATTAATTTAGAAAAAAATTCTCAATATCTGAGGGTGTTACACCCTTGGTGATCCACTGTTGGTGATCCTCCATTGGGTGATCTGCCATTGAGAATCTACTGATAGATTCCCCATTTGAATTTTCTCTACACTTTATATTTTCTATTTCAAAATTTTTATTTGATTTAATCATTTATATGTTATTATATTTTTTCATTTCATGTACCTAATGATAAAATCTAATAAAAATTTAATTTTATTCACTCTTTCTTGCACCTACCTTAGAACTATTTTGACTTCCCTCTCTCCCAAACATCAACCATATTTTCACTCTTCCTTCAACATTTGATTCGATGAAAATTGTCAAATTTATGCACCCTCAATGTCATCTCTTGATGGAAAAAAGCCTATAATAAAATCTCATAAATAATGGATTTGGGCCATTTTCAAACCAAAAAACCCTCCGCTTATGAACCATGAGATTGTTGTACAGAAAAAAGTAGATTTAGAATGGCTATTTTTGAGCAAGTCTTTGGTGCTCAAGGTGATTCTGGAAAAAGGATCGATACATTGGTTCTTAAATAATGATCTTAAATATTATCCGAGGTTAGTTCACTAGTTTTACCAACATTTATACTACATATTATTAAAGAATAAAGATATCATTTGATTTTTGATATATGGAAAATAGGTTGCCTTTTCCTGAATGAAATTGTCTTAGTGTATAAAAATATTACACTAAGGAGTCTCAAATGATCATCTAGGTTCTATACCAGATGATATTGTGTTATTTGTTAATTAATATGCACAGTTCAAGCTAACTAGGAATGGCACAGTGAGAATACCTTCTACTACAATGCTAGACAGAGAGTGTGGACTTCTGTTCAATTTTATCTAGCATATTCTATGTCTGTGAAATGGGGATTTTAGAATAACGAGGCATATGAATGTCTATATGTTATTTATTAATAAATTATAGGATAAAATTAATCCTTTTCGGTATCTTATGGTGAATGTTATGGATATTTTTAAGTAATATTCTAGGTCAAACACATTGATTTATCCAAAGTTGATCACAACTATTCTGTTTTAAAAGGGCCTTATTGATGAGTAAGTGGAAGCATAGGTAACATGTGGTGGTTTTTCTGAGAAAAATATATGTAAAATAATGACAATCAAATAGAATACATTGATGAAGAAATTGGTTGAGGATAAAAATAATATTTATGAGTATTTGGATACTTTAGAACATCGAACAAGGCCTAATAATATTTTTCACCCAGGATTAAAGACAGTTGGGATTGTGACTTATTTTTCTAATGAGGATGTTGAATATGTATCTAATGTTAAATTTTATGTAGAAATTTTAGTTGAAGAGTGTATTAATATAGTTATTACTAAAAGACAAATTTTATATTATGGGTATGAAATTCCACATGTTTCACTCCCTACTAGAGAGATCTTATTGACGAGAGGAGAAGAATATGTGACTAAATTCTTAGAGGAAGAACATATTTAGAGTTCTTATAAAACCTCTAAAGTGGTTATGGAATTGTATAATGGTTATACGGACGGAAATAATTATTTACCTCTTGAATCATATGGTCATAATGATGAGGATGATGGTATTTAGATGGATGAGATGCATCCATCTCCGGTAGGTTCTATTCTAGTTGGGTCTGTGGATAGAACTGGTATAGTTCATCCATCGAATGATGTTTTGTCTGTTAGAGGTGAGAGGGGGGAGTCTATTGAGGGGGATAATTCAACGGGTTCTTCCAGCTAGATGTCTTTTCACAGGGGTGATCTATCCTAAAAAAATAATTATGGAGCTTGTTCTAAGGGGTATCCATATCATGGTTCAATGTTTCTTATAATTTATTATTCACATTCAGATAGAGGGACTGATGGTGATGATAATCATAGTAGTTCACTATATCATGGAAGACCCTTTATCTTGGTTACTAAAAAGTATCCTTGGTATTTATATTGGAGAATATTTATGGAGATGTTGAGTTTAATTATATTCCTTCTAATGCACCTACTACAAGATTTGATCATGTATACGATGTTATAATAAGTCCTAAGAGAATTTCTTCACCATTAAATTATAATCCATTAGTACCTTCATTGAATGTCACCATAACTAATTTGTAGGCCTTCATAGTGAATTTAACCTCTAATTTCAGTTTAGTTCTTAGATCATAGGCCCTAACTATTACTCACATCAATGAAGAAAATAAGAGAGACATCATTGATCTAGTCATCTCCCATATTCATTCCAAAATGATCTTGATGATTCTAGAGGATGATTTTGTAAATATAAGATCCGTTAATGAGACAATATTAATTAATTACATTATGGAAGAGATGAGTGCAAATTTTTCTACAAGCTATGCTAGTCTTTTGGAGAGGTTGGAAAACTTACCCCTAAAATTTGTTTCTACATACATAGCTCCACATCCTTCTTCCTCTGTTGATGGTGAGATGATTTGAGATATAGTTAAAGTGGAGTTTTATGAAATAATGAGTTATTTGATATCATCTCATTAGGATTACATTCAAAAAATTTGACACCTTATTAATTATATATATCAACTGTTAATGGAGTGTTTGAATGAAGCCCGAAGTGATAGGGAAACTATCCTTAGGGCTATCAAATAAAAACTATTAATAATATATTCTCAATATGAGTTGAATTATCATTTTATGTTTCTAGATAAGAATCGGTAAATTCCACAAGTCACTTGGGCCTTGAAATAAAAATTAGACCATCATAAATTACTTTCCCTTATGCTCAAGTTGCTTATGGTTGAGAACAATGATTTATTCATTATGATGGAGATAATTGGGAATATCATCATAGAATATGTGAAACTAATGAATAACTTTTCTTATGTATATGGCATAATATTTTTTCCACTTTAGACTATTATTATGTCTTTACATACTTTGGTACCATCTTCTTATCCTTTACCACCATAATTTCATCCCCTTAGCATGTCAACAGTTGAAGTAGTTTTCAATATTAGACTAGTGGCGATCCATGATCTTCTTTATACAATATATTTACCCTCAGCTTCTACCTCAGGGGCTCCTTCCTCTAGAAAATTAAAAGTACATGTTGAACCTACCTCCCAAAGAGCTGAGAGTGATTCAAACTAGAATAGTCATTGATAGTGATTGATTCTCATATGTATTCATTCTGAGATATAATTCAATGGCATGTATGTTTTTTTGAAGCATGTATATTACTATTCTTATGTTATTTATTTATATTTTATATATAATTTTATTTTATTTTTGATAATCCAAAAGTGGGAGAAATTATTTTAATGAAATTTATGTTTTAAAAGTGTATCTTTACAACTTTTTGTTCACATTAAATTTATCATTATATTTTAAGAACTTATATTTCAAAATTTAATCTCAATATCTCAAATTAGGAATTTGATATTTTAATAAGATATCACCATTTTTCAAATTCACCTGCTTCTTCTTATATCTTGTTTATACATTCCGTGATTTGTGATTATAAAAAATAGGTATATTTTTAGAACCTCGTTATTTTAATACTCACATATCATTCATGTTATTATTCAAATGAGATTATTGTATTATTATAGTATATTAATATTTAAATAAAATTGGCTGTGTATAGAAAATATCAACCATTAGAAATATACTACAATGAGACATGTTCTACTATTATTTTAAATATTATAAAAATATAAATGGGCCACCATTAGTTAAAATATTCTACTAAAATACATGTACTACTATTATTTCAAATATGGTACCGTCAACCATGATACTTCCAGACATGTGCTACCACCATATGTTCTACTAATGGATATCCTCCGGTAGGACTGTGCTATCATTATAAGATCTACTACCAAGATTCTACTATTGATGTTCTGAGTCCCATTAAAAATAATTTACTCAATCATCTTGTTTTAGATGATAAGGTAGAGAGTCTCGTGTGGATTTATGAATGATCATTCTTAAATTACACCACATACTAATTAACTACTAAGTTAGGAGTGTCCAAATGTTCTGTTTTGTATAAGGATCCAGGATAAATTTATTATTATTATTCGGTGGATATTTGGAATCTTTGAGCTATTTATTCTACAGATCTCCTACATACACATAGAAATGTGGTTAATGCATGAACACATATAATCATGAGATTATGGAAGTGTAGAACATATATAAGATCAAGAAACATTCATACATTGAATAAAAATATCCATGTAGATGTTTTTTAAAATATATATAGATAGAAAAACTAAACATTATAACACTATATTTTACTATAATTTTAAGGAAACTTGTTTGATCTCCTCATTAAGTCAAATACAAGGACCTTAGAGCATATGAAGCTATTCATACTGGATTATATCTCTATATATTTTCACTCTATAAACTACACATTAAATTTGACAAGTGTGATATTGTACACTATTTAACTGTACACACTAACAAGTTTGATTAAACAAGATAATACTGGATATTCTCTTATAATAATTTACTTATATACCCACAGAAATTATTGAAGAGGTCTTGTAAGTCCTATCTTGTTTTTTTCCCATGTAAAACTATGGAATGGGATTTCGGCCCAGATAATCTAGGTGATGTGGTTTGTAAAAACCTAATATTGTTTTTGGATTAAATTATTGTTATAATAATATTATTTGTATAAGGTTATTTCCAAGTGCATGATATTAAGTCACAACGTGATAAAAACCTATTTTTTTATTCCATAGTGATTTTTCGACTTTTTTTATATATTTTAATGATAAAACAACAATTTTCATTTAAAATATATAGATATAAATTATACATTTATACTTAGTCTTAAACTGTGATTATATAATTATTTGGTTAATCAATTTACTTTCAAAAGTTTTTGTAATTTTGAATATTATTTTTACTGATCCTTAATCATACATTGAGACATTTTATGAAATAAAAATTATATAATTCTATTTTTTTTAATTTACAACATATTTTTAATTAACATGGGGGATTTTAGTTTAAAATATTTTTAACAAAAAAATTATAGGTTACTCAATTCAACCACCATGTTGATTTTATCCCTATAAGCCACTCACATGAAGTGGAAATTGATTGATGAAAAACCAAAAGATGAAATTATGGTTGTGAAATTAAAATAAATCAAGTGAGTGTATTTTCACATGTTCTATATCATTACATTAAAATAAAACCTCATCTTTAAGAATAATATAATGAAATAAAATTCTATACATTTTCTTTCATTTATGATGAATTGATAGCCTTTTCACTCATCGCAGATTTATGGTTTTATGGTCATTAACATTATCATCATCATTTTCTATATCACTCTCCATTAGTAATTATGAAATTTTTTTCTCTACCATTTCTATTTTTTAAATTCCCACTAATTTTCTCCATATATAGGAATCTAATTGTGTGTTATTTTAGGTAACATTATGTTCC
Organism: Viscum album; assembly: GCA_963277665.1. Classification (NCBI taxonomy): domain Eukaryota; kingdom Viridiplantae; phylum Streptophyta; class Magnoliopsida; order Santalales; family Viscaceae; genus Viscum; species Viscum album. The sequence goes on from OY728120.1 coordinate 1,669,824,446, forward strand.
CCACTTCCCCTTTTTATAGTATGTTTTTTTATCCCTTTACAAAATGTGATTTTCAAAAAAAATTATATTCAAATATTGACCCTCTAGGGACTAAAACACAATTTTGAGGGTATAATTTATTTGAGGTAGAATGTAACACCCTAAAAATGTTGTTAAAATAATAATAATATTCACAGCATTCTTAGCGCACAATAATGAGATTTAATTTAATGGTGATATATTATTAAAATATTATTATAACATAGACATTTAATTGGTGAGTGTGTATATGATTAAAAAATAATTAAATAAATATAATTTGGTATAACTCAATACAAAATTATGCATTAATTTTCATAATATAAATAAACAATTTTTATTGACTTTATTTTATGCTTCAAAAGAATTTTATTTAAAAATATTTATAATATTTTTTGAATGGAAATTATAATTAATTTAGGATAGTTTTATAAATTTTATTTTATAAATTTGTTTTCAATTTTTAAATCATAATATCAAATTAACTCATTTTTAGATTTTTTGATTTTCCGAAAATTATCGATTTTCAGTGAATTGTGAAAAATGCATATTTTTCAAATACTGCCGTTTCTTTTCATTAAATAAAGTAATTTTTATTAATTATTAAATTTTAATGATATAAAATTATTTATTTTAGTCTGCTTAATTCAATTTAAATCACAAATATTTATGATTTGGATATTAGAAAATTTTTATGCTTAAAATGCATTTTTCTAAAAACATATTTTCCTTTCATTTTAAACATTTTTGTTAAAATTAATCTACACCACTTATAGATATTTAATTTTGAGAAATTTATACCATATTTTAAATCATGAGGGTCGAAATTGGGGATTAAGTCCCTTTAATATTTTGTCATTATGAATAGTAATCATGCTAAATATTTGTCACATCGACAAGGATAAAATGGGTAAAAAGGATTAAAAATGATGTATGGCCAAGAAATCATCCCAAAACATTACTTAATTTCATTTGATTGGTTAATTTGACCATAGTAATCCCAAGTTATATTATATGTAATTTTGGTTCCATTTTCCCTTGATAATGACATGTAGATTATTTTATGTAATGAAATTTCCAAATGTCACTCTTGACTTTAATATCTCTAAATTTTTTACATAAGGTTAAAAATATGATAAATTCAGTTATAAATATTTATTTTAAATATGAAATTTTTTCTATTAGGGTAAATTTTTTTATTTTTAGTGTAAAAATAGTTAATTTTTATGATTATGCAGTGAAGACAAAATATATATTCGAATAATAGAAAAATAAAATAATTTATTTTAAAATTATTAAAAATGACACAATTTGGATGAATTATTGAGTTACACAAATTTTAGACATAAATATAACATATTATGTCTACGATAATGTTTAATATTCAAATTCCATCTTTTTCATGGTATCTCTACTGTAAAATTAAATGAATAGTGACAAAAATCACATTATCGATATTTTAAGTAAAATAATATTTTAGTAAATAAATTAGAATAGAAAAGTATTGACTGAGAACAATTAGGATAATTAATGTTAAAATATATCATCTCTTGGCCATTTCTAATCCAATTTTTACAGTATAAGTAAAATTATAACACATTTAGAGTGGAAGGGTATTTACTGTGATTCAAGATAAAAGTGGTTAACTAAGGGATTAAACCAAATGATAAGGTCCAAAAAACCACATGAACCTATTGAAATATTATTTTTTATGGGATTTAAACCACATGTTTCCATATATTTTAATATCTTACCGATTAGAAAACATTTTATGGAGAAGGAAATTATTATATTTTAATCTTTTAGAAAATTCAAATATTTTCCCTCCCTTCACTTATAAAAGGGAACCCCCTCCCTTCTATTATTTACACCAATTTTATCCATATATATCTCTAAAATAATATATAATTATTTTATAAAATTTTATATATTTGACTTATTGCTCTCTTTTTCTTAAAAAGTATCACAATTATCCTTAAGAAGGGATCTAAAGGAGGCCTCCTGAAGAAGTGGTAATCATCTTACCCAGCCACATTCAATTTATTTTTGATTCTACCTTATATAAATATATGGTATTTATTATAAAATAACAAATTATGTATAATAAATATACTTAATTTTTTTATGATTATTAAACCACATTTATTCATCCTCTTTTACCTCAAATATGAAGTGCAAGTACCGCTTGTGTGTACATACAGATTATCATCTCCACATCGCAATACAATTTGTTTTACATAACTAGATTTCATGGAAGATTAGTATGATGGGTTTCATTTTTATAAATTATATTTATGAAATAATTATACTTCAATAATTATAATATCACATCGATCTTATTAACTTTTAATCCATTGGGAAATGATAATGTCGCTTATGTGTACGTGTGAACTATTGCCTCTATGAAGTGAAGTGAATCATTTTTTATTTCCACATTTTATGGATAGTAATAAGGATGGATTTAATGAATATATATGATATATATGATATGTTAAATCTTTTTAAATGTGAATTACTATCTACCTTTCTTTCATTTCATCCGTCGAAATGTGAAAACAATGTTCCTGCGTACATACGACCCTCTATCTCCATAAACTATATAATTTGTTTTTCTCTCTATAACATTAATAGATGAATATAAATAAGTATATATTGAATATATATGATATTAATATAATTATTAAAATTATATTTAGTATTAACCCTTGATAAAAATACAAGGAATGAAACAAATGTACCGAAGTTCTCATGAACAACAAAACTGTTAACACCCGGAAATAATGAATTTAATAATGAATTATTTTAGAATTTGTGATGAAAAGTTAGAAATATAAAATATATTATATTATAGTTTTTTTAATGACTCTGGGATAATATTATAAAAAATTTATTGTTATCATTCATGATGATAAATTTATTTCAATGAAAGTCAAACTCATGGTAAGGGTTTATCGTCTCAATTTGTATTCTTTATAACATATGTTATGTTATGAACTTGTTTTCCTTTATTAAGTGTATATGAAGACATTTATACATTTTATATCCTGAATCTATTTATTATCCTAATATTTAATTTATTATCCTAATATTTAATGTTTCACTTGATGTTATTCTTTCATAGGACTTATGATTTAAAAGTTACACAAGCAGTAAGGACTTTATGATAAAATCTCATGGTTTATAGATATTGTTTATTATTATGTTTTCAAAAATGATATTTCATGATTTAAATTTAAATAATATCATGAATCTTATTATCATTTGGTTATTTATATATAATACATATTATCATTTATTTTTCCTCAATTTAATTTCTAAATAATCTAAAATAATGTTTTTGAGGAAAAATGACATTATTTTTCGCATTAGTCGAAAATCCTACTTCTATCTTATCAATGTATTGTTAAAATGTTTTAAAAAAATGTTTTTACAATATTATATGACTGTTTAATGTAATTTTTGAACCATTTTTTAATATTAATAAAAATATTACAAGTAATATTATTTCCATTTTTTGGACGAGGTACTTTTTACTTTTTACTGAAAATGTGAAAGGAATATTTGTTTTTGACACACACGACCTGAACGAAATTTACCACCATCACGACTAATCAATTATTCAAAATATCATTTACCATTTTTAAATTTAATTTAAAAAAAATGTTTTCTTATATGTTTTTCAAAATGTTTTATTTTAAATAATTCATTTTAAAATGAAAAAAAAATTATTTTCCTCATGATATATTCTACATATCTTTTAATGGAATTTTCATACAAGATGAAAATATTTTATGTCACTTGTGATTTAATGGGGATATTATCCAATGATATAATACAATTTAATTCTCTAGATATATTATGATTATTATTATTTAAGGATGATTCTATGAAGTATATTCCTTTCACACATGTTAATTATGTTATGATGAAACCTATAAGAAACCTTATTATTTTTCATAGGTTATGCTATGGTTATATGATAAAATGTTTATTAAACTGATTTAATTTACATTGGGTGCTCTATGATGAATTATTTTTTATATTTAGGCACACATATGTATGATTTTCATTATGTTATAGGTGTTCTTGGAATCATATAACGCCTAAATGCATTAGGAAAAGATGGATATCTCATGAGATAATAAGGACCAGAATGGGGTGTTATCCTAATTCAGTAAGGTAAATTTTCCATTATAATAGTCATGGGAGTGAATCATAACTAAGGATATTATCATTTTTGGAGTGAAACCAATAATCTCTGATGGAATTATTATTGATACTTCACTAGTAAATAAATGATTATTTGTGATTATGTGTATGCCATAATTTTATTGCTTATGCCAATGTTATGCTCTCAAGGTTCATTTTCCATGATTCCTTTTTTATTAATGTATTTTGAAGACACATGATTTTTAACATTAATTAGGTTATGATCTTTCATTTATTGGGTATGGTTTTCAAATTATTAGATCATGTTCTCATACCCTTATGCTCATGTTATGTTTAATTGATCATTGTTATCTCTCTTATTTACCCTTACTGAGCATCTAATTTCACCATTTCGAATGTTTCCATTACCCAGGTTATGAAAAAAGCTTTTAAGTATATTTTTTATGATCTCACCCTTTATTATGTTTCCTTATTTAATTTATCAATTCTCTCAAGGATCATGTTTTATGTTTCCTTACTAATCATCATTGTCACTAGAGTCTTATCTAATTATTCATCATGACCCAAAATAACCAAATGACCTATATAACAATTTAATATTTTGTATGTTCATTGATAACATATAATTTTAACTCTTGATAAATATTATCATTTCACATGATCTATTATATATGTAAAAACGTAAATCTATATTGAAAACCAAGGGAACAAATACTCCTGAATGATAAAATTTTATCTCTTCACTCGTTAAAAAGATTATAAATAAAATCAATAAAATTATTATAAATCAAATAAATGTATTATACTATCATAATTAAATTATTAATTAATCTAATTTCATTATATAGGATGGTAATTAAATGTGCATAACACTTTCAAGAATAATGTGGGGATTTTATCATCTCACTATTATTTTTATAAAATATTCCTTATTCACAAATATTTCTTGTTTTTGGTGTATATATAGTGAAATTTGATGTATAATATAATAAATATATTTATATTCATGGTATTAAATGATTCCTTTTATGATAATTAATTTTATATTGCATACGGTTTGACTATTTATTTTGTGGTAAGGGTTTCTTCCTGAACCTCCATTTTTCATTGGAGTTATGATATCTCTCTTTTTAACCAAATGTAATTGTTCATTATTATTATATAATTCTTATATATTATTTTTTTTGTTTCAAACCCATGCGTCTAGATCAGTTTTCCGTTCTTTTATGGGGAAATACGTGTTTTATATGGATCTATAATCAATTATTCTGAGTAAACATGCCCAATTAACAAAAACTCTCTCATTTCGTACCCTTATTAAAGTACACTACATAATCTATTTTACGCCACCAATATTGTTTCAAAAATAACTTTTTCATCATAAAACCCCATTTTTGATATTTTCTAGTTTTATGAAAACAATTAATCATTTTCCTCTTTAAAGACTCATTTATATTTTCTCTTAAAGCACACTAAAGTGGAACATTTCTAAATGCTCTTTTTAAATGTTACCAATTCAGTTGGACATAATTTATGCCTTAAATATAATTTATTTGTCCTTTAATTTTATTTTATTGGATATTCATGTTTACAATCTTATTTTATGAAAAATATGAATGATTTTCAAAAAGAACACGTCTTTTAAAAGTAAAAGGGTATTTCTCTCAAGAATTTATCAATTATTTTATGAGAGTATTTTAATTTATAATTATGATTCCAATAATTCCAAGAAGTATAGGACATTATGATTTAAATATATCTTTTTAAAACTATTATTCAATATATGATGAATGAATTATACTTTTCCGGTAATGGGTGGGACCCGCTATATCCCATAGATGCATTGGATGGTCTCATTAGACAAACTAGAATGAGTTTTAGTAGAGAAATTACCCATTATATAGACTTCTTAGTTGAGGAATTTATTTTATTTTTATGATTTCAATCATTAATAATTACCTCATTATGATATTATAATTTTATAATCAATGTGATTATTTGACTTGTATAATATACATGGTAAAGTTTAATTCTCATATTATTAATTATATGGAATTATTTAATCCTATTTTATTCCTTCCATATTGTGAACAAGTTTATTTTTTAATGTAGTTTTTTTTAGTTATTCACCACGCCTTATTGTTTGTTTTTATTTATGATAGCGTCACCTGTATTGTATACCATTACTATTAATCTGATCCCACCCTTTTCATATTTTCATTTTTCCCAGGATGTGATTATGTATATTATGAATGACTTACTAGGAATATCTAGGAGTTTATGGGAGTTTCTAATGGAGTATATATGTTATTTTTCCTCCATGTTTTAATGTAAAACTTTTTTTTGTATCTATTATTCCAAATCTATAAACTATTCAATCTTTTGGGATGTGAAAACATATTAATAGTACCAATTTAATAATGTAAGGAACCAAATATAGGATTCTGAGGTTGTGGCATTGACAGTTGATATCAGAGAAATCATTGTATAGACTTTGGAATCTAGAATTATAAAATATTGAATAGGGAACCTTACCCTAAGAGAAAATTTCAGGATAAGCATAGAATAACATCCTAAAATTTGGTATGGTAGATATTATGTGGGTCTTCTTAATAATACATCCATGTTTGGATACTACAAGTTGACGTCGTTCTGGAATAGATATACCTTAGGGTAATAACGATGACATGGTTTTTTGAGATTGACTTGACGTAACCTGGTACACAACCGTAGGTCTTAAGGCGCACCTGGTTTGAAACTCCATGGGGATATGCTTAGGATAATTCATATTTTCTTTTCAAATAATTATGAAGTGTTAAACAGTAAACATTCCCCCAAAGAAACCTTATTTATTATTATGATATTATCTACGCATAAAAGTTTTAATTTATGTCAGCTATTTCTGTAGTTTTGATATTATACATTATGTTTCATAATGTTATTTTTTAATCTAGTGTATTCAATTCACTACTAAAAGATGGGTTTATCTAGCACTAGGGTTTTAATAGTGCAAGATAAAAGTGTTGTTAATGACCCCCTTTATCAACGTTAGAAAAAGTGATATTAAAGGGGGTATTTAACTATTCTTTTCAATCATTTTTAAAGAGGATCTTTAACATTTCTAAACAAGGCACTGATAAAGGGGGGTCTATTAGCTCTGTTTTTAGAGTAGTGATAAAGACCCCCTTTACCACCTCTTTTTTACTAGCACAGATAAAGGGTACATTTGAATAAATATATATATTTCAATAAGAATAAATATATTTATATTGAAATAAATTTAATATATTTTTTTTAAATATGTTTTAGATTAGTTAAATAGGAACTTTCACTTAATATATAAGATATTTATTCAAAATATCTTATAAAATATTTTTAATTAATATATTAAAAATCATTAACAAGTAATAGTCATTTAATAATAATTAGAATATGAAAAAAATCAAAAAAATAATAATAAATTATCTAAAATAATTTTAAAATCTAACTCGAACATCAAATATCCATAACTTTTGATCTGGGTGTATGTTTGGGCTCTACCAAATATCAAATAGAATCTATAATGATCTATATTCCCATGGTGTTAGAGGTACAATTTTGTCACCAATTTTGAGGCCCCAAAGGACCATATGTCTTCAAATATTATGCTTTTAGACGGGATACCACAATGTTTTAACATTAGATTGAATTTTAGCCACATATAAGGGGGTCTTTTTTCCCGTTTTTAGTGGGGAATAAATTTATTTCCATTTATTACATTTATATTGATATTATTGTTTTAAAATTTTATCTTTTTCACAATATAGTTTAATTTATAATTAAGTATATGCATATTTTCTTATACTTACTTATAATAAATCACTTGTATAAATTCATATATCAACTTATTTATGTATGTATGTATTTTTTAATATATAAAATAAATATTTATTATAATATTATTTAGAGATAAAAATTATAAATTGTATTTACCTTATTAAAATATATTCATATGTATATATAAATTTTATATATACATATTTGTGTGTATTAATAAAAAAAACGCTATTTATATATATATGTTTATTTTTTATTTATTTATATTATAATATATATAAATTCATATAATTATATAATATATTTAAATTAGTATAATTTTGTGTATATATATCATGCATTTAAAAATATATACAAATAAATAGAAATATCACTAAATATTCAAAAAAACACATTGAATAGTGGTAAAGAAAATTCAGTTGCATAAGGGAGGCCTTAGGATTAAATCCAGGTGTGCATAATTGTTCCGTATTGCCTCCTTGCACTTAGATTGGGGGGTTGTGTGCATGATGGTGGATAGGTTATGGAATGAACTGGGAAAGGGGATATAGGCACTGAGAAAGGTGGGGTGTTCGTGAAAAATTAATTTTCTCCAATATTTTTTAACAGATATTTTTTTACCATAGTTAAAAGGAAACATTTAAAAGTGAAAAAAACATTGTTAAAGGTAACTATTAAATCAATAAAAATGTGTTGATAAATGGTGCCTTTTAATAGTTATTTTTTAAGCACTGTTAAATGGTGACTTTAAGAGAACATTTTTTAGTGCTTTTAAAGACCCCATAACATCACTTATAATATCACTTCTTATTAAGAACTGATAAATCCCTTTATGTGTACTATTAAATCACCAATTTGAAGTAGTAATTATTTAGAAATGGCACCTATTTGATGTAATGAGAACCACATCATGAAAATAATCCATTTAGTAATAATGATCATTTCATTGATGGGTTTAAGCCATTCTTTACAATGAAAGTAGACTCCCAACTATTATCACGATATAAGGAAATAATACCAAGTTCTAATAAGACATGGAAAGATCCATATGTGTATTATGGATTCAAGGGGAAGTAAGAGAATAATAGTAAAATCGGAAAAAAGATAGATAAAGGGAAGAAGGAAAAGAAATATTTTCCCACATGTGATCATTATGGAAGGAAACAACTTCATATACGCTTAAGAGGTAAAGGAGTTTTCTTCAGGTGTGGAGAAATAGGCCAACATGATCCTAATTTCATGATAAGGAAATAATATTATAATATCTTATGCTTCAACAATAAGGATATGGTGCACTATGAAAATGAATTTTCCAAGATTCAATAGAATGTACACAAAAATAGGAAAATGGTTCATGGTTAAGCTTATGTAACTACCGTATAAGAAGAGTAATGATTAACATTCATAAATTTGTAGTCAAGAATTACTTTATTTTATTATTTTATTAGTAATTTTTTTGTTATTATAATCATGAGATTTATAATTATTTTACTACAGTACTTTTTTATTAGGGGATTTGAAGCATGTGATGAATATCACCAGTAATCCAGAGGAGTGATTCTGTTGTAATTTGATCTTATTTAAAACACATTTACTAGGAAAGATAACCCTAAATATGTGCTTTATGTTGAGATTATATTAAATTGATGTTTATCGAATAGTATTGGTGACCATGAAGTTGGTTAGTGATGTCATAGTTTATGTTATGCTAGAATACTTTGATTTATGGATTTAAGGACAGCCTAATAGTTTACTCATAGAAGCATGCATGTTTCATTCAGGACTAAATCAGATTATGGTATTAATATATTTGGAATTTGGCATTAAGATCTAAATTATTTGGATAATCTTATGTTATGTTGATTTTGTTCATTTAGTGTCTTTCCTTATAAATTTTTCATTGAATGTGGATAGACATGTTTTAGACGATTCCAAGTATTAACTTCTTGTGAAATGGATCCAGTTAAACATTGGATATTATTATTAGTTGATAACATATTCTAACCATATTGGATTTAGTAAATTTTTAAAAAAAATTGTAATTACTTGAGGACCATATGATTCGATAAAAGTGATTCAAGTGTGAAAATTCATCTTGAACATTCATTTCTAGGTTTAAGGGATGTAGGGAAAATAAATAAAATCATAACCAAAGATGAGATTATGCTTATTACATGGAAAACAATAAAGTAATTTTATTTTATTGAGTGATTATATGAATATTAAAGGGATTCCTCATCTTCAGGAAAAATATTTTGGAACAAAAACGTTATATGTTTACTTTTATTTCTAAGAAGTCAATGTTCATTTAACCGATCAAATATTTATGGTTTTGTGATGGTTAACATTCTAATAACTATGCCTTATATCACTATCCATCAGAATATGGTAGTTAGATTCAATTCCATGTAAATGTTCTCACTTTCTACTAATGATTTCCTACTAAAAAATCATAGTTTTTTTTAGACCTTATCATTTCCCTTTCCCTCTTATTAATAGTATATTTTATTTTAAATATTGGTTTCCTACAAATGAATTTTGAAGCATCTTCATTTTATTATCGAAGTAAAATTTATAATTATAGGAAAAAAATTAATTTTATGATGCTAGAATTTTACACCCAAATATTTCAAGGCATGACTATTTTTAAATTTAATTTCTTCAATAGTATAGGTTTCACACAACAACAAACTTAGACGAACATTAATATATAATTAAATATGATTATTTAAAACAATTTTTAATACCTAGAAATTAAATTGGAATGAATGAATAGTATTATCTAATTAAAGAAATTTTTATATTATATTTTTTATTAAATTTTTTTAAATTCATCCAATTTATTTTATATGAATAAGATAATAATGAATCCAATTTTATGCATTAAAAGGTAAAATATTTTTAAAGGCGGTTTTACCGCCTTTTAATGGTGTTATTTTTAAAAAATAAATTTTCACACATTTATAAATTATATTGATCAAAATAAACTTCAATTTTAAAATTATAATTTCAAAAATATCTGAGGATTAAATTTTCATATTCCTCTAAAAACAATTTATTTTCCAAGAATATTAAAAAATTATACATTTTGATAAAACTATCATTTTCATCAAAATTAATTGTATATTTATTATTTTAATAGTAAAATCACTTATTAAAGTATAAATTAAATTTTGTATCTTATGAATGAAAATATAATATATTTATATCATTATATAATTAAATTAATGTTTTAGAAATGAAAAATTAAGTATTGATATTTTTTGTAAAACTTAAATGACTATTCATAATTTTATAATTAAATTAATTATTAAAAATAAATTAATTTTTTTAAATAGACTAGTAAATTTATATTTTTTGTCTTATGATTATAATATAATTTTTTGGGACATTAATTATTTTTTGAACGAGTCATTAAATTGGTTATAATATTAAAATCTATATTTTTCGAAACAAATGATCATTTTATTATAAAATTTAATTTGTCATATTTAGAAAATTATATTCATAAAATGGAGTTCATTTTTAAATTCTACACATTGAAAAAATTTTGGGGTGAATTTTTTTTATTTTTCTAAAATAATTGATTTTGTGGTGAGTAGTGAAATATAGTAATTTATGATATAAATACATCATAAGGGAAATAAACTATTCCTTGTGTTATTTTAGATTTAATAACCATAATCAATAAATACACCTAATTTTTTAATTTATTTAGTGATAATTCTTTAACTATTCATAGTCTTTATCCAAAATATTAAACAAATGATTAAAATATTCAAAAAACACCCCTCTCTTACATTTTAAATACCACCCCTCACCACCACTTCTCCTCACAGCTATTAAGCCTTGAATCCTGTAAAATTTATACCCAATACCTATTACAATTCTATACCCAACTTCTAGGATCCTTTGGTCTCAACACAATAATAAAACAAGTTTCCATAAGGTTGTTATGAAGGATAAGAATGCAAGAGGAAAAACCACTTTCCTTTTCTTTTAATTTCTTTTCAAACTCTTTTCTTTCCATATTCTCACCTAAGCTCTCCTTATCAAAGTGTCATTATAACTTCCATATATTATATATACTATAAATTCATTATTTTAATTGAAAATACATCATCAAACCCCTTCTTCTCTCCCTTTTATTCTAAAAATGAAAATATCATCTTTAACGTGACGATTTACTGCAATCCTGGATGATGCATTTTCATTTTATGTTGTATTATTCATGGCATGTCATAAAAACATTTTTATATTTAAAAAATGTTATAATATATTTATTATATCTTATATAATTTTATTTCACCAATATATATATATATATAATATTAATTAATGATACAAAACTAGTTTTTGATGATAACAAAAACCACCAAAATAATACAAATGATTATCACTAACGTCTTATCAAATTATTAATCCCCAAAAAAAAATAAAAAACAAATTATATAACCATTTAATATTCATAATATTAATTTATAACATATAATTTCAATTTTGGATAACTATTCCCATTTCACGTGATCTTTCGTACATGCATACAAGTTAACTGATCATGAAAACCAAGGAAACAAATGCTCCTGAATGCTAAAATTGAAACTTATAACTCATAGAAAGACCATAAATTAACTTAATAAAATTATAACAAATTAAATTAAATTATTAATAGTATCTAAATTAAATTATTAATTAATCTAATTTCATTATGTAGGATGTCAAGTACAAGTTCAGAATGTTTTCAGACATAGGGTAAGGGTTTTCTAATCTCACCATTATTTCTATGACATATTCCTTATTCACCACTATTTATTGTTTTTGGTTTATTTACACATAAATTAGTTGTATAATATCAAGAATATATTTATATTCATGTTATTTAATGTTTTATTTTATGAACATTAATTTTATGGGGCATATGGTTCTATTGTTTTCACAGTGGTAAGGGTTTCTTCTCGAACCTCCATTTTTCATTGGAGTTATGCAATATCTCTCTTTATACCAATGTAATTATTCATTTTTTATATAATTATTCTAAATTCTCAATATATTTTCCAAAATAATGTATCCATATCAGTTCATCTATATTTTATGGGTATATAAATGTTTTATAAGTTTCTCTTCTCAATTATTATCAATAAACATTCCTAATTAAAAGGAAATTTCCAATTTCATACCCATTTTAATGTACACTCTGTAATCTATTTTATTTCCCCAATATATTTCTAACATTTCCATTTTTATCTTGAAAATAGATTTTAGTTCTTCTCTGGTTTTTTTCAAACAATTAATACTTTTCTTCTTTAACCACTCTTTTATATTTTCAATTAAACCACACTAAAGTGGCTTATTTATAAAGACTATTTTTAAATGTTTTCAATTCAGTTGTACATCATTTATTCCATAAATATAATTTAAATTTCGTTACATTTTCTTTTATGTGATATTCATGTTTATAATATTATTTTATGATAATTAAATTTTTTTTTCGAAAAAGAATACTTCTTTACAAAGAAAAATGGTATTTCTCCCAAGAATTTATCAATAGTTTTATTTGATCATTTTCATATATGATTATGACTAAAATATTTCAATGTCATATTGGAAACGTTGATTTAAATATTTATTTTTAAATAAATTATTCTACATATGAGATATTCATTAGACTTAATATGTGATGGGTGGTCTCATTATAGCCACTAGATGCATCGTTATATCTCAGGAGACAAAATTGAATGGATTTTGGTCGTGGCATTATCCATTATATAGACTTATTGTTCAGGGCCTTGATGGTTTGTTTATGATTTCCGTATTTATGCATTTCCTCCTTATGATATTAGTAATTGATAATGCATGTTATTATTCAAATATTTGAATATACATGGTAATTTATCATTCTCACATGATTATTTATTCATAACTATTTATAAATATTTTATTTCTATAATATTATGAGCATGTTTATGTTTTAATGCCATGATTTTTTTAGTTATTCACCTTGTCTTATTTTTTTATTTATGATGGATTCCATTGCTTTTCTTACCCTTACTGAGCATCTAATATCACCATTTTCTTAAGTTTTATGTTTCCCCAGGATGTGAAGAAGAATATTATGAATGACTTGCTGGGAAAATCAAGGAGTTTATGGGGGTTTCCAATGGAGTTTCAATGTTTTTTTCTTTCAAAATTTAATGTAAAACTTATATTTTTATCTGGTTTTACCAAGATACTAAACTATTTGGTCCATTGTGATGTGAACACTTGTTCATAGTACCAACGTAATAAATAAGGCACCGACTCTAAGCCACTGGGTTATGAGACTCTACAACATAGGTGTTGGGTTGGAACTGTGTTTTTGTAGATGGATCTAGTTTTCACTTATGGGGAATGCAATCTGGAACCCCATGAGAGGAACTACCAAATGCATCACTTGTGGTTTCTAGTTATGTCACACACTCTAAAGTGTTAGCAACATTATCTCTTTTGGGAGAGTTTTATCATCTTCACATACCACAATAGATTTCAATGAATCTTATCTTAGTGGATTTCAAATATAATCCAGAGGTTTTGGGTGGAGTATCTACAAAAATTTAACTTTAAGATATCATATGCTATAATGAATGTAAATTTCAATTTAGGTGATCTCAACAAGAAATTACTAATGTTGTAGAATCTTAGAGAACATCCTTCCTTGGAGGAATGTTGTTGGATAAGTTATTATATAGTGTCTCATGTATGAATATGAATATTATGGAATAATAACATGTACACCTATGGTTATTAAATATTCATTTTTAGACTACGTAAAGGTTATTAGTGATTCTAATATTGAGTGTGTGGTAATTCATGATGATTCATAGGTATTGACCCAGTTCTAGTATAGTCCATTAATGAAGATAATGTGATTTATGTTAATTGTAGAGTTATTTCTTCATCATCCATGAGGGATAATCTGATGAGTTACAATCATTCTTCTTAATTGGTAGTGCGTCTAGGGTCAACAAATGATATATCATGGAATATGTCATCAATTTTTGTGGTGAGGTTTTAAAAGGGACATCACCAGTTTTGTTTTGTGATGATGGACCAACCATAGGGTAAGGTTCAAGCATCAACATCTTGGCGGTTTTAGTTAGTAACCTATAAATCCTATTTGGAAGAGGGATGATGTAACAATGAATTTCATGATGGGGTTACCCAAGACCTTGATAAGTCATGATGTTTTTTGGGTGACATTTGACCAGTTAATGAAAGTGTCTCAAATCATTCAAATTCAAGAGACCCTTTCAGTGGATAAGTTAGAAAATCTATTTAAATATGCTATTGTACGCCTGGATGAAGTTCTTTTTATAATCATGTTCGGAAGATACCCGCATATCACATCATTTTTTTTTTCAGGGATTATAGAATGCATCAGGTACACATTTGAAATTGAGTACCAGGTATCATCTTCAAACAGATGGACGGTCAGAGGGGATTATCTGAATATTGAAGGATATATTAAAATCAAGTATTTTGGACTTTGGTGGGGATTTGTATGATAACATATCGTTATTTTAATTTGTATACAACAAAATCTTCCAAGATTTTATTCATATGGAAACTTTTGAGGCTATTTATATTTGGGAATATCTCCTACCACTATATTGGAATGAGGATAGTGAAGCTATAGTTATGGGACTGATCTTGGTAAAAGAGACCTTTGAGAGAGTATAAATTCCCTATAAGTGTTTAATCTCCTCTTATGGAAAACAATGGTAATATGATGATAGAAATAGGTTAATTTTTTGGTTCACTATGTGCGATCAAGTATTCTTGTGGGTGACTCTTCAATTAATGAATCTATGGTTATAGAAGCAATGAAAGTTAGCACCAAGGTTTGTTAGATTATTTGATATTACCAAGTGTATCAGGATTGTTGATTACCATTTGGATCATCCACCATGGTATTGAGAAATGTATTATGTGTTCCATGTGTCTAAAATTAATAGGTACATGCTTGATCCTGAGAATGTGATTTTCTATAAACATATAAAGTTATATATTGACACATCATTCATGGAGCACCTATTATGGATCATTGACCAGAGATAAAAAGTGTTCTATAGGAATAAGGTGCCGCTTATTAGAGTTCTATGGATCATTTTCATTTTCACGATGGGACATGGGATCATGAATTTAATGTTCAACTGCAATAGCCAAATTTCGTAAATCAGGACTACTATAAACACTTCTCGGGGATAGGAATTCATTAGAGGATGATAATGGAATCATCCAATACTTTCAAGGTATGTTTCTTTTAAATTATTATATGTTTTGTCTTATTTTCTCTATTAAAGGTGATTCTTATGGGTAATGGGTTATTAGATTTAGTGTTATAGATGTTATAGGCTTAGTGAACTTCATGTTTGTTGAATCCATGCAACTGGATTGTTGGTGGGGTGCACTAACCAATCGTTAAGGATGGATGTGTGACCTGTAATTATATAGATCTCATTGGTCACCTGATGGGAAGCCTCCAGACCACTAGAGACCATTCATTGACCTATATGTGGTACCCCCTCAATATTTACAATATGGGTATTTTTGTATTTTTCTTCTAATTCATTTAATAACATAACCATTTCCATAATACAAACCACTTTTGACCAAAACCTTTTGGAGAGTTATCCCTTGGTGCTCTAGTATTCCCCTTACTCTCCTATTGGGTGATAATTGTATACATCCATCTAGAGGTGTCCTTCGGGGAAATATCTATCCATTTTAAGATTAATTATCCATATTTCCTAATAATTGATCACAAATACAATCTATATTAAATAGATCTATGAATCTCGACCTAGATTTAATGGACGATTCTGAATTTACTTTTAAATTAGTGTTAGATTTCAAGAATTGGTGAGCAAACATAGATCAATCCTAGATCATCCAATAGAGATAAATATATTTTGATGATTGGATGTGGATATCACCTCTTGGGAAGGTTTTTTATTTGAATCCATAATCTAGAGACTTTATAATGATGGTTTTCTTGTTATTCTAGTAATCTTTAGTAAATTGGCGTGATACGAGTGTCGTCCCTCAAAGGATCATGGAATTTGGAATCAATACACTAAAAGAGGGAATTAATTAACATATTGGGATTTGTATGGAGTTGTTGAAATTATTATATTGTGTGTATATTCCTAGTTTAAATAACCTTTCTTGATATGGTATGTTGGTATATGTGGATGGCATGTGAGACATTTCTTTGGCATTGCATGTGTGTTTCCTTCTATGTGGTACCATATTTTTGGTAATTTCATAGTCATGGAATATTTTATATTCCATGATTGTTCCTTTTTATGTTGTACATTTATTATGAACTGTTTAATATTATGTGAGATATTTATTGTGATATATTATTCCTTTTTATAACAATCCCTTATTTGTGAGAAGTGTGCATCTAGTGGAACCTCTGTTCTAGTGTTCAGGTTGACAAGTATCCCTAACAGACTTATTTATCTCCTTATAGGGGGTTTTTGGATGACATGAATCATTATTTATGGATCTAGATATAGGATGGGTAGTTTTAGATCTTAGCAAGTGATTATCCAACGAGATTATAATTCTATACACCTTGGTAATACGGTTTATAGGCTGGTAAGATGTATTGATGGAGAACACCCTTGAATTTGCATAGTGTTCCATTATTATGAGTGTTCAATGCATGAATACCATTGGAAGTTAGTCATGGGTTATGGGTATGACTTTACCTTAAAGTAAAAAATTTAAATGTTACTTAAAGGACGAAAATGTATTGTCCTTAAAGTTAAAACATACTCATATAGCATGATCTATGTCATGTGGGGATTACTTGTGATTTTTCAGAATAACACTGAGGCAGGACTGGTTGGGGTTCGTGGAAAGTTAGTATGATAATGATCACTCAGTATATGATTGTTTTTATTTTTATATATGTATTTACCTTTCCATCATAACATAAAACTCTATATACATGTGAAGTTGGGTTTAAGATACATGGGTGATGTCCTACTTAGTATATACTCACACCCGACATGGGCATCTTAGTGCACATATGGACTTCATTATCAATATTTGGAGAAGGGTAATGTCCCATAGGTAGGATTCCTAGTAGATTTCATTTAGGAGATGGATATGGTACCAAGACAGACTCTAGATAGCTTCTTAATTTTTATTTATTATTTATTTCTATATGTGTTGCTTATACTTTTTGACCTTCCACGTTGTGGGTCTATTTGGTTTACTAATGTAACACTTGACATGGAATATATTATAAACTTGTGATTATTTTATGTTATATTATGATGTTTAGTTGTACTATTTTTATGTTTCTATGTGTTTGTATATGCCTATGATTACCTTGGGTATAGTCTCCACAAATCACCTTTATACCCTTACCGCTAGTCAGAATCCTCTTATGTGTGGGGAGAATATATGAGTTCATATGGAACATTGTCTCGAACCTGGTGATTTATTTTTGTGTGTTACAAAATTATTTTAGAGTCCCATTTTCGATTATTTTCTTTTTAGATAATTTGGGAAATTGTAGAATAGATCTAGGATGTGTAGAACTCAAGTAGTGGAGTTTTCATGTGTCTATCCAATTCATTTCTAACAGACCTATAAGTTATTTTAGTGAAATTAAAGATATATTTTAGTGGATATGGGTGAGTTCATGCATTGTTAATAATAACAGAGGATCACATGTGATGCATATACGTGTTTCACGTTTTACCGTAGTTCTTTAATTAAATTCCTTAATTTTTTCACTCTGTTCAATGATATAAATATTTTATCAAAATTTTATATATCTATGTTGGAATTGTTTTTTTGAATCTATTCATACTATGATTATATATATATATGTTTGTGACAAACATTCATGTACAAATGTCTATGATTTCACCTTTGGTATAACATTTATGGTTATACCTTGTTTGTTGGTATCTCCAAGGATAATCCTTCTTGTAAACAACCCATTTATATTCCTTGTAAAATATTATATTTCACTTATAAAAATGTTTTTATTGGCATTATAAATGTTTTTTTGGAATTTTTTAAAATAAACTACTTATGGGATGCTTTGTGGGGCCACCTGGAGAAGTAAGCCCAAAAACTCCCTCTAGGTTGGATTTTAAGTTCCACTATAATCTATAAAATATGATAAACCCAATAATTATTTTTCACTCAATATGGTGGTCCAGTGGTAAAAATTCACTATACTAGATTCTTTCAAAATGTGCCTTATAAGAATTGATGTTCTTAGAAGATGATGATTGAATAAAGTCCATATTTCCATCTCTATCATCATCCCGTATTGTTTGGAATGGACGATCCTCAAGATGCTAAGGACTAGGTTGACATCATAAAATTTATCTCTAATATGGTAGAGACTCATGAGGATATAAGGGTGAAGATAGTTTCATTTTTTGCATCATGGACACACCAGAAGATTTCATGTTGTTACGGATCAGGCAGGCACACATGAAGGTCATACACGAAAGGCCTTCTAGGATTTGTTTTTCGAGAAGTTCTTTCCTGACAGACTAAAGTTGAACCATTACTAGGATTTTATAGAACTCAAATAATTGATGATGTTGGTTTCTACTTAATCTTCTCATTTTATGTATTTGATACACTTTTCTCCACTTTTGGATAGTAAATAGTTTAAAATTTTTAGAAAGTTTAAGGTCGTCCTTCATTTAGATATCATACATTAAGTTAATTTATTTTACCTAACAAAATATAAATAGATTATTCACATGACCCAAAACATTGAAAATGGGGTATAGGTGGAAAATCTTGTAGGTTTTCTTTCAGATTATAATGCCTTAATGATCAGACTTTCCTGGGATGCAGTGACTAACTCTTCTGGTGCTGGGATGAGGAAGGGTGAGGAGGTAAAATAGGGTACCAGGAAAGTGAAATTGAGTAGGTCTTCCTCTACACCTACATTGAGTAGAGGTTCTACCATGTACTATAAATATGGTCAATAAAGGAAATTTTAGTACATCATGTGTGAATTCACTGAGGGAATTTCACTAATGTGGCAGATTGGTTTATCATTAGAAATTATTTCTATGGGGTCATGTATTGATTTGAGGTGTTTAGGTCAGGGTGTAGGTAGGTGTCCATAGCACTACTCCCAGGAATCATGGACCCCAATGACTTGGTGTAGTTATGAAATGAGGAGGTAAGGTTATACTCTAAAGGTAGGTCTGATGTATATAATGAATTAGGTATCAACCATCAATGGAGAATGACGTTCTACAGTTTGAGGTATTCTTTTAATTACCTCAATGTAATCTAATACTTTTTTTATAAAGGAAATTTTCATTCCTTTATATCTTCATAAGTTGTTTTTGTCCTAGATTTTCCAGTTAAGTTATATTATGTGATTCTTTCACTTGAGATTCCCTTAGAAAAAAAATTAAACCATCTCTAATGACATGTTTACTGTATTTTAGTTTTTTTATCTATAGATAGTTGGTGAACTAAAAGATCCTAGATATGACTAGAATTGATGTGATATTCATAATAGACTTATTAATCAGTTATCAAGCACATATTGAAGTCTACTTGAGGTGTGTATCATTCAGGATTCATAGAGGAGAGATGTTCCAATTTACTGGTGAGTGGGATTTTAGAGTAGGTAGCATGGGACTAGGCTTGATCTAGATTAGAGTTATCATGGTGTAGTTAGTAGGCTTAGATCTGGAAAAAAAAAATCAAAAATGGAACTATATATTCCCTCCAATGATAGATTATTATCAGGATGTATTACTAGATGACATATCTGTTCTTTCACCAGATAAAGGAATTTCATTTTAGATTGAGTATATACGGGGATAAGAAACTAATATAGATTCTACTATATCATATGGAACCAAACGAGTTATGATATTTGAATGTTCTATTAGAGGATTTGGAGGGGAAGGGATTAATCATACCAATTAAATCTCTTTGGGGGTGATCTAGTGTTTTTGGATAGGAAGGTTGGTGGTAGTATGTGGTTCTTTGTGGAATAAAAGAAGATGAATCAGGTAAGAGTGAATAACTAGTACACTTCACCAAATATTGATAATCTATTTGATTAGTTATGGGGAGCCTAGTGTTTTCCATGTTTGATCTACATTCATCCGTTAATGTTTGGATAAGGAGGATGATATTCCATTGAAATCATTTTGTATTAGATATGGAATGTATGAGTATATTTTCATGCCTATCAGTTTAAAAAATGCTCCATATTTGTTCATTGCCCTCATGAATTGGATTTTCTATCCATACCATAACTCCATCATCATTGTATTCATGGATGATATCCTAAAATATTGATGGATTTGATATATGCATGAAATTTACCTTAACATTATATTAATTACACATCAAGCGCCTCATATTTGTGATAAACTATCAAAGATTAACTTATGGATTCAAAAGGTGTTGTTCCATAGGAATATAATTTCTGAAGTAGAAATTTCAATGGAGATAGAGAATTTATGGTTTTTATGTATTTTGAATGTCCTAGTAATTTGTTTTTTAAGAAAGATTTTGTCATGAACCAACCCTGGTCAACCATGAACCAGTCACTAGAGACGGTCCACATCATGGCCCGAAGGGCATTACCGATCCCCACAGGCATGAAAATAGTGTCGGGCATCCAGATAACTAGTTGGGAACAATTTGGCCCATAAAAAAGACAGATAAATAATCATAAACTGAAAAAATAGATAAAAAAAGAAAAAAATCTAAAAAAACTGGAAGTAGAAAAAGGAATAATCAAATCAATGCAACATACCTCAAGTGACCTCATGTGACACCATGGAAAATAAACTACACTCGCTCTGAGAGAAATCCAAAACATGAGGAACCTGAAACTGAAAAGTAAAGTAGGTTTTAACACCAAGATTCTCAGTAGGAAATCCAAGATACAACAACGCCCTATTCCCTTGGCTTTTATATGAATTCCAAAACATGCTAGTTTAAAAATAGGACGTACTAAAATAATTTTTTTCATTTTTTTTTAATTCATGAAATGAGCTTGCATTTTCAATTTAATAATTTCTCTCCCACTTCTTTTTCAAAATAGGTTCCAGGAAAGCATTAACGTTTCAATATGACATGGAACTAGTTTAGATTAAAATAAGTTTTTCAGAAATATGACATCGAGTATGAATCCACAGAAATAAAAAATTACATCACAAGAATTATGTCACAAATGTGAACCATGGGTAATCCCTATTGGTAGATAGCACAAGTGGGACCCTAGAGACATAGAACCTAGGTGAAACGTGGTTTAGAAACAACAACCCTCAGAAAATGTGGCTAAGAAACCATGACCCTGAGTAATTTATATGTTTAGTTAGTGTTGTTGCGTCAATCCTGCAAGACGAAACTAGGATGAACCCTTGCCATGTCATCTTGCGTACTAGTCTTGGTCTACCCACCTAGATACCCAGGTTTCCCATTTTAATCTATTTCAAGTGGTGGTGAGTTTTCTTTATCAGGAAAACATACATGTACATAACACTTTCTTTATCTAAAACCCATTCATCCTCTCACCACTGTTTTCCACATTATGTGAATTCCCCATCTTTCACGTCACACAATGTATACACATCAAATTAGGCACATAATAACACATTCAACATAAAAATAATTTTCTAAAACCAAGGGGGAATTCCTCAATAGAGGATTTTCTTTTTCATAAACATTCTTATGGTGTGAAATCGGCTTAATTATATAAATGGAACACATTTTACAACTAACCGGCCAAAAGGCCAAACACCTTTGGAAATAGTCATTACCAATTCAAAACCACATAGTAAATAAGTTTTCAATAAAAGTCTCTTAAAACCATTTGTGGTAGAAATGCATTTCAATTTCCAAAAAAAGGCATAATCATTTCGTGAAACCACAACCAGATTTTATAGCATGTGTATATAGAGTATATGTAAAACATATTTTTAAAACAAGCAAGGAATTATGAAATTCAAATTAAAGGCATAGGCATAGGAGTCCTACCTCAAAAATGTCACTAGTTGTCGACAACCACTACAACTAACACTTGGAACATACACACACATGAATTTATACATATATATATATATATACACACACACACACCCCTACCGTCATTTCACATATTCCCCATGTCACGAGGGAATATTTACAAAGAGGGCATATATATATATATGCCTTACCCTATTCATGTACATATAGTACACCTTGACACCCATGGGCCAAAACCACTATAGTGATGACCAACGCATTAGATATATAATTTAATTAAACAATTAAACACTTAATAAATCCACAAATCATTTCAACATAACACATCGAGGGTTTTCACTAATAACACACTCAACTTCAAGTAGGAAGACACTTTAACACCAAAATTACACCAAAGTGACACTAAAACATACATTCTATCTTTTGAAAAAAAACATATTGAAAAATGAACAACAAGTAAAACATACTCAAAGTGGTACATTTCCCCTCAATGATCCTTTTTCCACACATACACACCCCATGTACACACAAAAACACATAGTGCGCTACTTACAAAACTGATTGAACACGTACCAATATTTTCAAAATAGTGAACACACACACAATTACCACCATTTTCATAATCATACCCACTTTTGAAAATATATGCACACGAAAAAAATATCCAAACTTAAACATTCAGCCCTTGCATCATTTAATAATCCATTTGCATGAATAATAAAATGACCTCAAATAACACAACATGAGTTACAAAATAAAGACTCTCAATTTCAGGAAAAACACTACTTTAAAATTTAATAATTCATCAATCCTATCAAAATTGTCTTTATCACTTCAAGATAATCACTACGAACTTTAAAACACATAAATACCCTAATTCAACAGGTGAAAAATCAATCAAAACGAGAAAACATTAACTCAGAACAAACCCGAAGGACCAAAACACAACGAACCACCTCTCCTTAGGTAGTGGTTGATGGAACACATACCGAAAAGTACTAAGAGGCCTCACACACCAACCTAGAAGATGAATAACACCAAAAATCCGGGTTAGAACCTAACCCTAGGTTTGGCCGAATTTTGTAAGCCGACGGGGAGACCAAATCACTGTTCGAAATCACAATAGGATGGATCGGAGAGACTTACCATGTCATTTTGAAGGATAAAAGTGAAAAAACATGGTGGTATTGGAAAATCGGTGTTGGATCTTGGAGGAGGGGGATGGGTCGTGCGAATCAAGGTCTCGACTGGGGTGGTCGCCATGAAGGTTTGAGGGGGAGCTGGAAGGGAAGGCCACCGTGGAGAGCGGATCTCGTCCAGAGGGAGGCCGTGGGAGGGAGAGAAGCCAAAGGGGAGGGGCGACGGTATGATGTCGGTGGGAAGCGGGAGGGATGAGGCATGATGCGATGGGAGAAGGGTATAAAGAAGGAGAGAGGAAAAGAATTGGGAAGAAAAAAGAAAGAAAAAAATAGTGAAAAAAAAACCTAATAATTATAATATTATTATTATTATCGCCAAAAAAATCCATAAAATAAAATAAAAATGCAATGCCTAATGTTAGGGTGAAACAATTCTCCCCACCATGACACTTCCTGCCCCTAGAATGTCCCAAAAGACTCATCTGTTCAATGCTTGAAACAAGGACACAATGATTCTCAAAATGAAACCCCTACCACTTGAGGATAGAACACTCACTTTCTACCCTAGACCTAAAACCACGAGACCTGGACTACCATTAAAAATCAGCAACGACACGAGACACACATTCCAAAACCCACCGACAACCTGGAACACCCTGACCCCAAACATAGAAATCACTAGAGTCCGCTTGAGATCTCCAATGAACATTTTCTATACGACCCATCATCTACATTGATCAGGGTCGGGCAGAGTAGATGCAAACAATTTCCCCTATAAAAACACCTTGAAGATTATGTTCTCCATGAATTTGTCCTATGCTGGTATCCCCTCCATATTAGGACTCAAGTCGAATACTAACATTCCCAAATCGAAACAAATTAGAGAACCAAATAAGGCCCCAGACACTAGTGTGACCCATTAACTTCCCGATCCGCACTTGAATAGCTTGTTGGAAGACATCGACGATACCCATAGTGGGTCTCGTCGCTATATTAGAAACTGAGTAGTACAATGGAACCCACATGGGAACTCTCAATTCAGTTTCAACAATGCTGATTGAATTTCCCATCATGAACCCACCGACACAGGGCGACCCCAAAAATATTGGGAGAAACATCAATATAGACCAGTCTAAAGCCCTCAGTTCAAGGGGAATCCAATCAAAAGAGACACCAGACAAACGCCATTCCAAACCATGATTCATAAGATCCATAAACCGCAAGATTCTCTAGATGAGAATCACCGAGAAGCTGGATTAGGTCCAAATAAAGACTAACTATTCAATGTTTACAGTAAAAAGGAGAAACCATTGAAATATTAAAAAAGTGTCCACTAAGACCTCCTAAACAAGGCCCCCTCCCAGACAGACAACCACATGAAGAAAAAACATAAATGGTCTCTTTCCAGACAATAAACGACTGGTTGGACACGCATCCCTTGCACTCAGAAACCGCCTGACTGCGTGAAAAGATTCGCTCCAAGACATATGGATGTAGCTCTGATGTATTGAAGCATTTGTTGCTCCGGATTCTTGAACTGACAATGTCTTACTGAGTCTTCATCTTCTACAAAGTCTTCTTACAGACTTCCCTAGGTGACCCAAATAGCCACGCTATTGACAAGACTTCTAAATATTTCACTGCATGGCTTTGAGTTCCCATATCCACCACATTTGAAACAAACAATTGTGGGGTCTTAGGAATGGGAACCAAGAACCGATGAAAGACTCATGCCAAGAACATATGCTTCCAGTTCACCCTCTGCTCTAGATGGGGAATCCTTCACAAGAACCTTGAAAAACAAGGTTGTCATTTATCCCAGTCTGCGACCCCAAATTGCATAGAGAAGGTTGCAATCACCCTTCTCTAACCCGATAATGACCCTTCAAACAAAACTAGGAAAAATTTCCCTTCACAAAATCTAGAGTTCCTTAGGACCAGAATAAACACTCTACTTCTTCAAGTTACACCGCAACCTCCATCAAACCTTGACCACCATAGAGAAAACAAGCAATGAGGGAAATAAAATAACCCCACCACTCTACTTGGAGTCTAGGTAAAACAAGAGTTGAAAATGACACCTCATGGACCTTTGTAAATTCCTAGACAGTGTAATTTAAAAAAAATCACAAAATAAACTTGAAGAACTTCACAAAACAAGCATCCAAAATTAACCAAAAATCATTAACTCAAACTCAATATATCATTTCAACCTTGAAACACCAGATCAAAAGCATGCATCAATCCCATAGACTAATACATCACAAACCCAAACCATAAAAAATCAAATATCAACCAAATAATACCATGAAACATCACCAACCAAGCCTAAACCCCACATTCACAAATATATATTTTCAAAACCATCCCCTTTCAAACCATCTATATGCTAAAACCCCCCTTTTAAAACCCACTTTCCTTTTTATAATTTCTTAAAAAAATTCATCCCAGCACATAAATAATCAAAACATGCCTTTGGAAAACAAAACAAGCCATGAAATCTGATCACCCACCATTGGTATTCCATGAAACCTCATGTGTGTACATTCCTGTGGCAACTAGGGCACTAATCCATGAATACCAACAACCATCAATATCCAATTGCATTCATCCATACATGTGGGAGTTTATAGGAATACCAAATTGAAAAAAAAACCTTCTCATTCTAAAACAAAACATCCAACCCATAGTTGAAGCTCCAAACCAATTTTTAATACATCCTTTTCAATTCTAAAATGAAGCATCTCCAAATTTATGTTTCCTAGAAACTCTCATTTTACATTCCACAATATCTTCCAAAAACCCCCCAAACACTTTCAAAACATTTTCAATTTCACTTTTCAGAAAACATTTCAATATCCCAAAGCATTTTCTAAAACACGTTCCATCCCCAAAACAACTCGTTACATTTTTAGACAAACCAATATTTTCATTTTTTAAATTCAATTTCAAAAATAAAAAATTAAAACCCGAGAAAAACAACCCAAAAACAACTAAAAATCACACCAACAAAATCCCAAAACAACCAATTAACTCAAAAAACCATGATTCCAAATTATCAAATAAACATCTGCTACACATAGTTTGGTCACACGGTTTGGCATACTATGCACCAACCGGTGAGCACATAAGAAGTAATCAAAGGAGATTTCATGGTCTGCGCATGGATTTCCGGGCCATGAAAAACATCCATGCACCCCTCTAGAATGACCAAAAATCCTCAAAACTAAAAAAAAACACACAAACATGACTAAGGTCCCTAAAAAATAGGTAGCTAGAGATAGACATTGGGGAAATACCATCCCATACCACCATAGAAATTCAAGTGTCATTCCGAATTGGGGGTGATCAAGAACCTACCCATAATTAACCACTTGGATTCCGAAAATACTAACTCCAAACTATGAAACATCCCTAAAATCCATGGGCTAAACCTCCTTTGATACGATTTTTTCACGAACCAACCCGGGTTGACCATGAACCGGTCACCCGAGCAGGTCTGCGGCATGGCCTGAAGGGCGTTTCCGATCCCCACGGGCTATAAACTACTGCCAAGAATCGATATAACTAGTTGGGAATGATTTGGCCCATAAAAATATAGATAAATAATCACAAACAGAACAAACATATAAACAAATGAAAATAAACTAAACAAACTGGTAGCAGAAAAAGGAATAGATGAAGCAATGTGACAGACCTCAAGTGACCTCATGGGTCACCATATAACATAAAAAATACTCACTCCACGAGCGATCCAAAACTAGAGGAACCTGAAACTGAGAAGTAAAGTAGGCATGAGCACCTAGATGCTCAGTAATAAATCCAAGATACAACAACTCCCTATTCCCTTTCCTTTTATATCATATCCAAAACATGCTAGTTTGAAAATATGACGTAATAAAATAATGTTTTTCATTATTTTCATATTCATGTAACTAGTTTTCATTTTCAAGTAATGAATTTCTCTCCCACTACATTTTCAAAATAAGTTACTGGGATTCATTATCGCTTCAAAATGAATGGAACCCAATTTAGACTAAAATATGGTTTTCTAAAATAATACATCGAGTATGAAACAACTGAAATGAAAAATTTTATCATAGGAATTATGTTTCAAACAAGAACCATGGGTAATCCCTATAGGTAGATAGCAGAAGTGGGACCCAAGAGTCCTTGTACTTCAGTGAAATGTGGATTAGAAACCACGGCCCTTAGAAAACATGTCTTAGAAACCACAACCCTCAGTAATTAATATGTTTAGTTTGTGTTGTTGCGTCAATCCTGCTAGACAAAACTAGGATGAACCCCTACCATGTCATCTAGCGTACTAGTCCCGGTCCACCCACCTAGATACCCAGATTTCCAACTGTGCTCCATTTAAAGTGCTGGTGAGTTTTCCTTATCATGCTAACATACATGTACATAACACTTTCCTTATCCAAAACTCATTCAACCTCTCACCACCATTTTCCCTTCTTAGGTGCATTCCCTCTCTTTCGCGTCACACAATGCATAGGCATTAAATTATACACATAATAACAATTTCCATATAAAAATAATTTTCTAAAACCAAGGGGGTGTGTGTAATGACCTACCAATTCTCTTTAGCTTCAGAGTACAATAGTCATTACTTGGCCTTAAGAGACATCCACAAGACGCCAAAGGCTGGAAATAAATACTGACGGGTTTCAAATACAAGTGGGGGACGATTTACCCTTTAATAAATAAACCAATAAACCAACCAACCATAACCATGCATTAAATATATGGTGCATGAACAAATGAAAGACAACTCAAAAACTTCATGTATCTCAATACCACATAAAAGTAAGTGACACCGGAAGAATAGCCATGTATCAAAGTACAGAGCGGATAAACTACAAAAGACTCTCAAAATACCTCAAGCCTCCATGCTCCACAAGATCCATGCTCCATAATCTCTGAACAACATAAACATCACGAGGTAGTGCTAAACACGTGTGAAACATTACCTTCTTCCTTTTCCCAAAAGATAACATCTACAAAAGCACCAATGTGGAAAAGTATGGGTGCGTATAAAACACAGTAGGTATTCAACAATGACTTCCCTACTCACACAACTAGGATAGAAGAGTTAGAACCAATTATATAAAAGACTTTATATAAAAAAATTTCTAAAAAACAATTTATAACTAAATATAAACAAGTTTCCAAAACCATTCATTACCAAAAGAATACAATTTCAATTGAAACCAATTTTCCTTGCAATATATTTTTCCAAAAAAATAACTAATCAAGCTTTAAAATTATTTCACAATATCCCGTTCTTGGCATACAGAACCATTCCACAAACCCATGCAACCAACCATGCAAGTTTCTTTATGAAAATTACATACTTATGTGTGGTTTTTCTTCGATATACCAATTCATCACAAGGTAATTGTTTCCCATGTGCCATTAGCCCTTTGGAAATGATCAGAAGGTCATATTTCAACCAAGCCCCGTATATGCAATTCCCATGTACCATTAACACTTTGGTACTGAGCACAATTTCATATTTCAACCAATCCCTATATGTACAAACTGAACACACACCACATATGCCCAATGATCATTCCAAAACAACCCTTTAAATAAAAACACCTTTTTATTTAATACCATTTCCATCAAAACAATTTCAATGCCAAACCATATCAAATCCAAAAAATTTCAGTAAAACTCCATTTTTATTGAAATCCATTTCTACTGAAACCCCCTTTTTCATCAACCATTTATAAATTTTAGAAAATCCATAATTTAAATGAATCATTTCAAATTCATGAAACTAAACACCATTTTCACAACTATTCACCAAGATCACGTAATTTCCCAAAAACCATAAATCATCACTAAAGAATATTTTTCGTCACGACCCGTCCTCGGGGCCCGTGTCGTGACTACCCCAAGCCCACCTTCCATAGGCCAGGGGCTGGTGACCAGCACCAAAGGCGTAAATCCCGATAACTGGGAAGGAATTTCCTTTATAAAAGTAAAAAAACACCATAGAGTACAAGCGGAAGTAAATCACTAAGTACAAAAGAAGTGCTGAAAAGAAAATGGGCGAGAATACAAACCCAACTGAAAGTACAGCTACAACTGAACGAAAGTACAACAGAAAAAGACAATAGCTGGAAGAAAGGAAGCAGATCCTAGGTCATCCTCCTCGGATCCTACCTGAAGGGTAGGTACAAATAGTGCAGCTCCTGGATCGTCCACCACGGATCCTACCTGAAGAGTTGGTACAGATAGCGCAACTCCTGGATCGTCCACTACGGATCCTACCTGAAGGGTAGGTACAGTTATCCACCACAACGCTCTTGCTCGTCAACCTCCTCAGAGTATCGTCACGCCGTGAAGTCCACCTCCTGATACGGACTCGTCGTGAGGTCCACCTCCGGGTATCGTCCAGTCTTCAAACACTTGGCCTCCGTCCGCACTGCCCGTCATCTGCAACCAACACAAGGAGGTGCGGGCATAGCCCGTGCAGGGGTGATTATAACGATACTAAGTAGGGACCCCGAGACCCTCAAAGACTCAATAAAACCAACAAGGATATCCACAATGAAGATCTCAACAGATAACATCTACTTAGGTATATTCCCATACATATACCTATGTTGTCAAGTAACCCATCTCAATCATGAGAAAACACAAAGGTTATGATATAAATGGATTACCACTACTTAGATATATGCCCATACATATACCTAAGTTATCAAGTGACCCATCTCAATCATGAGGAAAACACAATGGTCATAGACTCAGCTCAAACCAGGATTTTCATTATCAAAACCGTAACTACTGAAGAGCCCCGTCTCTGGAGTGTACAGTGATCCTATCATGACTCCGAGGTACTGCTCACTAACCTAAGACTAATAAGGTACTCCTCCTATCGAGTACCACAGGTCAGCCACCCAAACACAGTAGTGCTTCCCGCTGGGGTCTACCACCCAAACACAGTAGTGCATCCCCCCTAATAGCCTACATAGGTACTCTACGGACGAGTATCGTGGGTCTTCCCCCAGCACTGTAGTTCTCCGTCCGTCATGGGTCTACACCCAAACAATGTAGTGCTCCTTCCACTGGGCTAGTCGACTCACTCCATGTCGAGTCGGTCAAGCATTTGTCAGGTCTCAGCAAGCTACACGGTCTCCATACTCCATACACTCATCACCGGGAGGGTACGCTCCATGAGCTACTGGTCGATACTCCAAGTATATCAAAGTTCTACTAAGAATTATCTCAAAGGACCGCCTCATCATAGGGGTCTCAATGCAATAGACGGCGCATCAATCGGACGTCTGGTCTGTGAGTTATTAGTCTTTTCGTCCCAGGGGCCCGGTTGGTTTCGTGTGCGAACCAACCCAGACATATCTCAACTGTACCCCGAACTATCATTGGGTATACACATAGGGACCATTTCTCAATTTGATCACCAACACCGCTGACGGTTCGTCAAACGGATGTTCGGTCTGAAGGATATCAGCTTTTCCGTTCCAGGGGCCCAGTTGGATTTTGGGTACAATCCAACCCGTCCACACACCAACTGCATCCCAACCTCAGGTGAAGAATGCCAAATGTTTTGTCTCATCAAGAGGAATCCAACAAAGATGATGACAAATCAATCGGGTGTCCAAAGTTCATGATATAAGCATTTCCGCACCGAGGGCCCGGCTGGTTTCGAATCCGAACCAACCCGGTCGTACTCAATGTTCTCCAAAACCTTGATTGTAATATACCAAAACGACCGTCTCGATCCAAGGATATCATCGCAGTAGACGGTGCGTCGATCGGAGTTCTGTTGCCCAAGATATGTGCATTTGAACGAAATTGTCTGAAAATAGGGGGTTTGGGCCCGGTCCGACCCGGCCCGATACCCACCCCCCCGGGTCGGCCGGAACCGGGTCCGGGTCCGGCCCATTAGGGCGCGGCCCAGCCCAGTGGGAAAGGCCTGGCCCCACGGGCATGGCCTGGCCTGGCCTGGGCATGGCCCGACTCGTCCTGGCGCTGGCGCGGCGCAGAGCCCGCGGACCAGGCGGCTTGGCAGAAACGGCCGAGCGGATGAAACGGATGGGGGGCGTGCTGCCCCATCTGTTTGGAAACCACGACCCCCACATGGGGTCCGCTCTTCTACCAACGACGTGGCGTACCAACGCATCTCCCCCACAAGATGCCGCGTGGCCGCGGGATCCCTCCGTCGCCGCGGCTTCTGCCAGGCCGGCTCTTGCCGGCGGCACGCCATCAACACCTTCCGCAGACCAATACACGTGCTCCGGTGGTCCGATTCGCCCGCCGTCTACGCCTAAGGCCCTCCAAGGACCCGTAGGTTTCTGCGAAGTGTCCAAATCGCCTTTGCGGCCCACTTCATCAATGCCCATCGATCCGCACGTCAAATAAACAACTGCGGAGTCTTTGATTCGCCTTTGCAGCCCCGTCTCCAGCCACAGTTTGGTTTGGTCTAAACGGTGTTGCGCTCCTTCGTCTCATTCCATCTTGTTTACTCGCGGTGTTGTTGCACCGTGTTTCCATTGTTCGAGTCACAACGAACACACATCGAAGGGGGAGGAGGGTCATCCGTGTTCTTGCGGTCCGACCTCCTCCCGTTATTACGATAACAGGGAGCCCAAAAAGATGATAAATCAGCGATGAAAGTAATCAGGAACAAAAGACATAATCTCCCTATGGTTTTTCCGCAATCAAAAGGAAATTCCAAACCCGCAAACAAAAACATAAGTGGATAAACATAATAATGAGTTGATACTCATTCTTGTTTTAGAAGGAAAACATTCATGATATTATTAATATTCTCAAATTAAACCCCTACCTCGAGCATAGTCGTCGAACGAGGTTTGTTGCGGAAAGGGACGTCGTTGAATTGTTCATCACGGAAAGAGACAGATCGTCGCATCACGGAGGATGGGTGTCTCCCTTCCTTTGACGCGGAAATAAGGAACGAGGAGATGCACGTCGGGTCGTCGATCTCCGAGGAAGGTGTCTCTCACCATCTTCCGTCGTTGGAGGTCAGCGTTCTTCTTCGGTGGCAGTGCGTTCTTCGTGTTCTTCGATGAAGAACGAAGAATATCAAGACTCCCATTTTTCACCCAGAAACTCAACACAACAAGCCCAAAAATAATAAAATAAGACTTGTCTTATCTTATTAACACACAAGCCAACGTCTTTGAAATTGAAAATTTTAATCAACCAATTAATTGAATTTAATTGAAACGTTTAAACCACCCAATTAATAGAGGTGTTTAATATTTAAATAAATGCACGAGTTGACTTTCATTTATTGGTGGGGGGTGCATTACTGAAATTAAGGAGGGGTTGAGGAATTATAAAGGGTGGGGCTCTTGTGGGACCCACCACACTAATATCCTACATAGAGGATTAGTTAGGATGTGGGTCCCACTCAACCACTTAGCATAGGTTAACACATCCTTGAATAAAAATAAAATCTGTTTCACAGTATTTTATTTTATTATTTAGTTAACATAATTATGTAAAACTCATACCAAGAAAACGCAACTCCAGAAAAGGTGTTTCTAAGCAATTACAGGCGCTGCGATTCGATCAGTGTCCTCAGATTTCAATTCCGAGCACTGGTTCAAAAGATAGAAAAACCCACTCGTTCGTTCACTGAACTTACCCAAGCTAAACATCGGAAAATTATTCCGGGCTCACCGGGCCTCAGAATCAGGTGCCGTCAGAATCTACGTTCTTGTAAAATCTCAATGAAAACTAAGAAACAATTTCCCTTAAATTTTATGGGTCTTTATATTACTCACACCTCAGGGCTTTACGTCCTCGTAAAGCTATAACACAAACTGGGGAAACAATAGTGGTACTTAGCACGCACCTGAGCCTTCCGCTCCCATGTGCTCACCTAGAGGTTCCCGTACTGCCAGTGAAAGTGCACCCGAGAAATAGACCGTCCTCATAGGATCCTCTCCTGTCGATCCTCGATCCCCACTAGAACCTCCATGAAGGTCACCCCATCGACAAAGTTCAGCTCCCCATGGTTGATGATATGCATTGGGTAAAGCACGTATCTCCTCAGTTGAGATACGTGGAAGTCGTCGTGCACCTGGTGCAACTGAGGTGGATTGGTCAAGCAGTAAACCACCTATCCTACCCTGCTGAGGACCTAGAAAGGTCCGTTGAATCTCAGAGATAACTTGTCTCCTCGGCCACATCTCCGTAAACCTCGTCGAAGTGAGACCCGTATAACGACATGATCGTCATCCTCGAACTCTAGAGGTCTCCAATTCTTGTTAGAACTAAAACATAAAATGACTGTTGCCATGAGGGTAAGGTTGACCAACTCAAGAGTGATCGGTCGCACCCTCTTGTGCATGAGTTTATCATGTGCTGCCTGAAGTCTCATTTTCGCTGACCAAGGAATACCCATCCCGACGTCATAGTTAAACCACAACCTTTTTTCCTAATACCGTCAATTTTTGTATGAACTGTGATTTCCCAGTCCATACTCAAACCAATGTCGTAAGGCCTCGACACTGCCACCAAGAGATTCTAACCAAAAGCCTCACCTCGAGGGTCTGACCACACCATCGGTGTACGTGTGATTATCGAGTCTCCTTTCAAGGTATCTCCAGACGTGAGGGTCAAGTCCACGGCTTACCGGAAACTCTAGTTATGGGACAAGATTCGTGTAAGCATGGAATGATTAATATCAACGTCTGTTACTACGGCAGCTAGTAGTGGACACATACTATCCCTGGAATCATTTTTGGAGCCATTGGGTCACACTCCTTGACCACATGTAGCTGCACTCTTCCTCCGCCCTCCAGATCCCTGATCCTGGTGGGGGAAAATAAGGTGGGTGGTTGTATCATGTTAAAATGTACACCACCTCATGCTTCTCTTCTAGCTCTGCCTCCACGTCTGCTTCTTCGCAGAGTCATCTCTCCTTAAAGCTTCCTTTTCTTGAAACATTTAACATGCCTGATTCTTTAAGACTGGGGTTGGTTTCCTTTTTCATACTACACTGCATTGTCTTCATCCGCTCCTGGATGATATGAACCTTAATCACCTAAACTCATAGCTTTCGTGTTGTGCAACGACACCGCACCGCCTTACATGTGTCACCTACCGGTACCGCCGGTTGTAACTGCTGACCAACAGGTAGTGATGTATAGCTGACACACTACCCGAAGGAACTATCTCAGGCATCGGTCCACGTACCGAAGCCTCATTACTATGCGGACCGTCCGCATGGTCACTCACTAGAAAACACTAGTAGCCAAGTCTACCATCCAC
Source organism: Viscum album (assembly GCA_963277665.1). Lineage (NCBI taxonomy): Eukaryota > Viridiplantae > Streptophyta > Magnoliopsida > Santalales > Viscaceae > Viscum > Viscum album. The sequence goes on from OY728120.1 coordinate 1,669,859,923, forward strand.
TCCACTGGTGTCTCAGCTAGGCGGAATACTCTAGGAATCACCTCCAGCCAGTCCTCTGCTGTTTGGGAATCTTCCTTGCCTCGTAATCTCGGAGGCCTCTACTGCTGGAACTCGTGCATCGTGCTCTGCCAGCGTGTACCGTCCACTAGTACGACTAGTGTAATCTGCTACCCAACAGGTGGTGGTGCTGCTGGTACACCACCCTAGGGTGCCAACATAGTAAAAAGGGCCCTGCACCAGAGCCTCGTCACTCGGTGGGCCGTCATTGTGTACTATCTCAGAACTCCAACTGACTGTCTATGTGGAGACATCCTGAACAGATCCGAAAAGATCAACGTTTTATACCTGGTGAGCTGACATGGTTTGAGATGAATTTAAAACTTTTGGAAACACACACTCAATCAGTGTTTTCATGCACAATGTCGGAAATCAGAAGTCAGGGTCCTGGTGTACGGATACGTCGGCTGCCGCACCAAGACTGGACTCCCTGAACTGAAGACCACACTCGATACCCAAAACACTATTGCTTCACAGAAAGAAAATATCATAGTTATATGTTCTGCGGTAGAACCGACTCCTTTGATACCAATTTGTCACGACCCGTCCTCAGGGCATGTGCCGTGACTACCTCAAGCCCGCCTTCCATAGGCCAGAGGCTGTCGACTAGCACCAAAGGTGTAAATACCGATAACTGGGAAGTCATTTCCTTTATATAAGTAAACAAAACACCACAAAGTACATGCGGAAGTAAAACACTATGTACAAAAGAAGTGATAAAACGTAAATGGGCCAGAATACGAACCCAACTGAAAGTACAGCTACAACTGAACAAAAGTACAACAGAAAAAGGCAACAGCTGGAAGAAAGGAAGCAGCTCTTGGGTCATCCTCCTCAGACCCTCCCTAATGGGTAGGTACAGATAGCGCAGCTCCTAGATCGTCCACCACGGATCCTACCAGATGGGTAGGTATAGATAGAGCAGCTCCTGGATCGTCCTCTACAGATCCTACTTGAAGGGTAGGTATAATTAGCCTCCACAACACTCTTTCCCATCAACCTCCTCCGAGTATCATCTCACCGTGAAGTCCACCTCCTGATACTGACTCGTCGTGAGGTCCACCTCCAGGTATCGTCCAGTCTTCAAACACTCGGCCTCCGTCAACACTGCCTGTTGTCTGCAACCAACACGACAAGGTGCGGGCATAGCCCATGCAGGGGTGAGTATAACGATACTCCGTAGGGACCCCGAGACACTCAAGTTCTCACTAAAACCAACAAGGATAACCAAAAAAACGATCTCAACAGATAACCTCTACATAGGTATATTCCCATACATATACCTATGTTATCAAGTAACCCATCTAAATCATGAGAAAACAAAAAGGTTATGAAATAAATGGATAACCACTACTTAGATATATTCCCATACATATACTTATGTTATCAAGTGACCCATCTCAATCATGAGGTTAACACAATGGTCTTAGACTCAGCTCAAACCATGATTCTCATTATCGAAACCGTAACTACTGAAAAGCCCCGTCTCTAGAGTGTAAAGTGATCCTATCACGACTCCGAGGTACTGATCACTAAACTAAGACTACTGAGGTACTCTTCTTATCGAGTACCGTGGGTCAGCCACCCAAATACAGTAGTGCTACCCACCGAGGTCTGCCACACAAACATAGTAGTGCATCCCCCTGAATAGCCTGCAAAGGTACTCTCCGGACGAGTACCACGGGTCTGCACCCAACACTGTAGTGCTCCGTCCACCATGGGTCTGCACCCAAACAATGTAGTGCTCCGTCCACAGGGCTAGTCGACTCACTCCATGTCGAGTCGGTCAAGCAGTCGTCCGGTCTCAGTCGGCACAACGGTCGCCGTACTCCGAACACTTGTCTTCGGGAAGGGTTCGCTCCACGAGCTACAGTTCGAAACTCCAAGTATCTCAAAGTACCATGAAGAAGTATCTCAATGGACCTCCTCGTCATAGGGGTCTCAACGTAACAGACGTCGCGTCAATCGGACGCCCAGTCTGGGAGTTATTAGCCTTTTCGTCCAAGGGTTCCGGTTGGTTTCGTGTGTGAACCAACCCATCTGTATCTCAACTGTACCCCGAACTCTCATAGGGTATACACATAGGGACCGTTTCTCAACATGATCACCAGCGCCACTAAAGGTTTGTCAAATGGACGTTCGGTCTGAAGGATATTAGCTTTTCCGTTCCAAGGGCCCGGTTGGATTTCAGGTACAATCCATCCTGGACATACTCCAACTGCATCCAAAACTCAGGAAAATAATTCCAAAAGTTCTATCTCATCAAGAGGAATCCATGAATGTCGACGGAACGTAAATTGGAAATCCGGAGATCAAGATATAAGCGTTTCCTCTCCGAGGGCTCGGTTGGTTTCGTATCCGAACCAACCCGGACGTACTCAAATTTCCGAAACCTTGAGTTTAATAGACAGAAACGACCGACTCGATCCAAGGATAGCATCGCAACTGACGGTGCGTCGATCGGAGGTCCGTAGACCAAGATATCTGCGTTTGAAAGAAACTATCTATAAATAGGGGTTTCGGGCCCAGTCCGACCCGGCCAAATACCCCCCCCCCCCCAGGTCGGCCCGAACCGGGTCCGGGTCGGGCCCATTAGAGTGCTGCCCCGCTCGGTGGGCACGGCGCGGCCCCGCCGGCACGACCCGTCCTAGGCCCGGCCTTGCACTGGCGCGGCGCGGCGCCCATGGACCAAGCGGCTCGGCCGAAACGGCCGAGCGGCTGAAATGGACGCCCCCCCCCCCCCCCCTCTGTATGGAAACCGCGACCCTCACATGGGGTCCGCTCCTCTGCCATCAAAATGGTGGATCACTGTGTCTCCCCAACAGGATCCCGCGCGGCCGCGGGACCTCTCCTCTGCCGCGGCTTCATCCGCGATGGTTCCTGCCCGCGGCGCCCTGGTAGCACCTTCCGCGAACCGCCGGACACGCTCCAGTGGTCTGATTCGCCCGCTGTCTGGGCCTAAGGCCCTCCCAGGACCCGTAGGTTACTGCGAAGGGTCCAAATCGCCTTTGAAACCCGCTTCATCAACGCCGGTCTATCCCCACGTCAAATAAACAACTGTGAAGTCTTCGATTTGCCTCTACAGCCCCGTCTCCGGCCGCGGTTTGGTGTGGCCCCAACGGTGCGGCGCTACGGCGCCGCGCTCCTTCGTCGCATTCCTTCTTGTTTCCATGCGATTCGGTTGCACTGCGCCGCCGTTGTTCAAGTCACAATGAACACACATCAAAGGGGGAGGAGGGTCGGCCATGTTCGTGCGGTTCGACCTCCTCCCGTTATTGCGATAACAGGCGGCCCAAAAAGAAGATAAATCAGCGATGAATGTAACCAGGAACAAAAGAAATAATCTCCCTACAGTTTTTCTGCAATCAAAAGGAAATTCCAAACTCGCAAACAAAAACTTTTGTGTATCAACTTAATAATGAGTTGATCCGCATTCTTATTTTAGAAGGAAAACAACTATGAGATTATTAATATTCTCAAATTAAACCCCAACCTTGAGCGTAGTCGTCGAACGAGGTTTGTCGCGGAAAGGGACGTCGCGGAATTGTTCATCACGGAAAGAGATGGATCGTTGTGTCGTCGAGGAACGATGTGTCCCTTCCTTTGACGCGGAGAGAAGGAACGAGGAGATGCGCGTCGGGTCGTCCATATCCGAGGAAGGAGTCTCTCACCGTCGTCCTTCGTTGGAGGTCGGCGTACTTCGCCGGCGGCGGTGCGTTCTTCAACGAAGAACGAAGAACATCAAGACTCCCCTTTTTCTCCCAAAAACTCAACACAACAAGCCCAACAATAATAAAATAAAAGTAGTCTTATTTTATTAACACACAAGCCAATGTCTTTGAAATTAAAAAATTGAATTTAATTGCAACGTTTAAACCGCCCAATTAATAGAGGCGTTTAATATTTAAATAAATGCATGAGTTCACTTTCATTAATTGGGGGGGGGGGGGGGGTTCGGGTGCATTACTGAAATTAAGGAGGGGTTGAGGAAGTTGAAAGGGTGGGGCTCGTGTGGGCCCCACCCCACTAATATCTTACTTAGAGGATTAGTTAGGATGTGGGTCCCACTCAACCACATGACTTAGGTTAACAATTCCTTGAATAAAAATAAAACCTGTTGCCCAGTATTTTATTTTATTCCTTTGTTAACCCAATGAAGTAAAACTCCACCCGAGCAAACGCAACTCCGGAAAAGGTGTTTCTGAGCAATTACTGGCGATGTGATTCCATCGATGCCCTCAGATTTCAATTCCGAGCACCGGTTTTAATGATATAAAAACCTGCTCGTTCGCTCACTGAACGTACCCGAGATAAACTTTGGAAAATTATTCCGGGCTCACCAGGCCTCGGAATCAGGTGCCGTCAGAAACTGCGTTCTTGTAAAATCCCAAAGAAAATTAAGAAAAAATTTCCCTTGAATTTTACAGGTCTTTACATTTTTACCTTCTTTGAAAGAAAAATTTATTTTAAATAAAAAAATTCGAATCTAAGCCAATAAATTCTAGAAAGAGGATTTGAGAGTGAAGCCACCTACCAAAAAGGTTTTGAAAAAGCTCAACAACAGACAATGAATGCATAAGAAGGCGGGTCGATTCTCCAATAATGGATTTAGTTCTCTTTTACTAGAAAGAAAATGATTCAAAATTGAATTATTTGGCATCCAAAAATGTAGATCTACCCACTATCGGTTCATATCTAAACAAGAATGGAGATCGGAGAAGTAGATCTATGAAGATCTAAAAAAACGTGACAAATAAAGAAATAATGGTGACATAACTCAAGAATTGGACATGAAATCCCCAAGGAAAGGATCTAGGTTGGATCCAACTTGTGTGTGGAGGGTTATCGAGCCTTCTAGGGAGAGTAATCTAGAAATAGGATCACTTTGAATCCAAAAATAAATATATAGAGAAAAAATTAGTAAGCTACAAGAAAATATGATCTAGATTTGACCTCTATGAAAGGTTTCACCACGCGGTTTGGGACAATCATGTATGGATTGTGCGACCTTCTGTTTGGTCCCAACACTCCTTATAAAACCCCCAAACTCTCCCATCCTTCACCTTTACCCTTTTTATGGAAACACATTTTTTAAGGAAACATCCCACTTTATGGAAACACCCCACTTTATGGAAACAACCCACTTTATGGAAATACCCTACTTTATAGAGACGACCCACTTTATGGTAACAACCAACATTATAGAAACATACAACTTTATTGAAACTCTCTATATTATTGAAACTCTCTATTTTATAGAAAGTCTATATTTTATGGAAACTCTTTCTTTTATGGAAACTCTCTATTTTATGGAAACCCAATCAAAGACACACCATTTAAAAAATGAGGAAAGGGGTTATATGCCCAAAATAGGGGGGGTACTACATTCTCACCTACATTGGTCTTTCCATCCTCATAAAGTAGAAAACTTTCACTGGAAAAATATAGTTCTATCCAGTACTCTTTCATTTCCTTCTCACCTTCACAAGTCTCTTCCCGAATCTGACCATGTTTCCATATAACCCACACTAGGATGATATTTTTCCCATGCAAGACATTCTCTTGTATATCCATGATCCTCACTAGGTTATATACTAGTAATGCATCTAGTTCTAGATCAACGTGATACCATCTGATCACATGGTCCGGATCTGGGTTATACATTTTCAACTGGGATACATGGAACACATTATGCAACGAACTAAACCATGGTGGTAATTCCAAATCATATGCCACCTCTCCAACCAATTATAATATATCAAAAGGGCCCATGTATCTAGGAGATAAATTTCCCTACATCCCGAAGGGACGATGTCTAATCCTTTGAGAGAACCATAAGAATACATGATAACCCACATCGAACGACAACGGTCTTTGACGATGATATGCATAAGATTTGGGATGACTCGGAGATGTCTCCATCCTCTTTCTATCAACTAGATCTTATTCATTGTTTCGTGGACAAGGATTGGCCCAACTAGTGAAGTTTCACCCATTTCCACCCAGCATAGTGGAGAATGACAAGGACGCCCATAAAATGCTTCAAACAGAGATATGTGTATCAAGTCTTGATAGTTGTTATCGTATGATAACTCCACTAAGGGTATATGCTCCTCCAATGATCCATCAAAATCCATTACACAAGCTCGCCACATGTCTTCCAACATTTGTATCGTCCGCTCGGATTGTCCATCTATCTGAGGATGATACTCCGTGCACATAGTCAACTGAGTCCCAAGGTATTGCTTTAAGTATTTCCAGAAACGAGACATAAACCCAAGTTCTCTATCTGAGACTATTGACACTGGTACACAGTTCCTCTTTACCAATTCTCATATATAGAATTTTGAAATATCCTCCATCATATGAGTTTCACAAATAGGGATGAAATGGGACGACTTAGCTAGACGATCCACTATCACCCAAATGGCATCGTGTTTCTGGACCGTTCTTGGAAGACCGATAACAAAATCCATTACTATCTGATCCCATTTCCACATTGGTATGGCAAAATATTGTAACATACCAGCTGGTCTCAGATGATCTTCTTTAACATGCTGCAAGTTACGTACTAAGAGACGATCTCGGCCACATTCCTTTTCATGCCACTCCACCAAAACCGTGCCTGCAACACCTTATACATCTTCTATGTACCTTGATGTACAAACCATCATGAATGGAAGTAAGCATGAAGGTTTTGTTCCTGAAAACCCAATGGTACATCCATTTGACCTCTAAAACACAAAACTGACCCCCCATCAAGTTTACAACCCTCAATAGTCTCCCCACCATTGAGTTCTAAACTTACAACCAGGCATTCTACGTTAGATTTTTGTGCTCTTAGATCATTTTTACTAAATCATGAACAAGATTAGCTAAAAAGAAAACTCAAACATCACCTCAGTCTTTACATTCCACATGCATGTTGGCTAAGACTGACATCAACTACCACTCATCTGAATCTTCTTTCACCAGCTAAGCATATGACTTTCTACTCAATTCATTTGCCACTGAATTTCCTTTCCCTGGTGTGTACATCAATTCAAAGTCAAACATTTGGAGATAATCCATCCATCTCCTTTTCCTCACAATCAAATCTCGCTCTGAGAAAATGTGTTTCAAGATTTTTTGACCCATAAATACAGTAAATTTCTCACCAAAGATATAATATATCCATGTTGTCAAAGTATAGAAGACTGTAGCTAACTCTAAATATTGTGTTTGGTAATTCTTCTCATGAAACCTAAATTTTTTTGAACCATAAGCAACCACATGATCTCTTTGCATGATAAAACATACCAACCTAGATCTTGAAGCATCACAATATATCACAAACCCATGTCTTGATTCTGGAAATATCAAGATGGGTGCTGATGTAATTTGAAATTTCAGTTCCAAGAATGAATTTTGACATTACTCATTCCATTGGAATGGATAATTCTTGTTTTTCATAGCTGTCACAGGTGAATCTAGTCATGAGAAATAATGCACAAAGCATCGATAGTAACCAGCTAGACCAAGAAAACTTTGTATCTAGAAAACTTTATTGGGTGGTGGAAAAAAGATAACAGCTTCAATATTTTCAGGATCAACAGAAATGCCTTTCTCAACAATTACATGGACAAGAAAACCTACTTCATGTATCCAAAAATCACACTTTGATAAATTGGCATGCAAACTATTATCTCTCAAATTTTCTAACACTGTTTCTAGGTGCACCTCATGATCAGCCCTTGTCTTTGAATATACCAAAATGTCATCCAAAAACACCATAACAAAAGAATCCATATGTTGTTGAAATATCTGATTCATCAATTCTATGAAGACCGATGGTTCATTAGTTAGACCAAAATGCATGACTATATATTCATAGTGTCCATATCTACTTCTGAAAGATGTCTTTGGAATATCCTCTTTCCGAACTCGAAATTGATGATATATTGATCACAAGTCAATCTTGGAGAACCACTGAGATCCCCTTATTTGATCAAACATATAACCAATTCATGGAAGTGGATATCTTTTCTTTATCGTATCTTGCTTAAGATTACTAGAAACAACACACAGCCAAAGATTTCCATTTTCCTCCTTCACGAATAAAACTGGTGCTGCCAATGGATACATACTTGGTCGAATGAAACCCTTGTTTTCCAACTCCTCTAACTACAATTTCAATTCATGTAACTCTTTTGGTTCCATCCTACAAGATGTAAGGTAAATATGACTGGTCCCTGGAAGGAGATCAATCGTAAAATCCACTTCCCATAGAGGAAGTAACCCTAATAAGTTCTTTGGAATGACATCTATAAATTGATCCACAACAGCTGGAAAACTATTTTCATCGACCTATTCTATTGATTCCAAAGTCTACACTACCAACTGGTAAGATATCATCCCCACCATTGGATCCAACATGCTCTTTTCACCCTTATTTACAATCCTCTCTCCCCTAAAGAGATGCTTGATTCCATCCTCATTCATGAAACTAATTGTTCTCCTATAATAGTCGATTTGAGCCTTGAACATTTTCAGCCAATCCATACTCAGTATTACATCATATAAATCCATATCCAATATCAAGAAGTCACATTTTACCTCAACTCCATCAACAGTTGTAGCACATGCTCTACACACAAAGTCTTGACATTCTATTTCACTAAGAGGAGTTTGCAGTTTCAAAACAGAAGGAATAATTTCTAGTTTTAAACATAGAAATTCAATAGCACAAGAAGAAATGAAGGAATGTGATGCACCAGTATAAAACAACACTTGTAGAAAGGTAGAATTCAAAAGAATCATACCTATCACTATAGATGGTCCAGCCGGATCGTTGACAATAATCCGCTCAGCATCATATAATTGATTCTTCGCTACATTGTTCTCCATGTTTCCTTACTGAGGTTTCCCTAGTTGAGGAGTCATGGTATTTATTGAATCTCTTTGGCTATCTATGCTCTATTGATGAAACTGATTCTGTTATCCTTGTCCAGTTGATGCATACGATGCTTGCGACGTCTAAGAAGTGTCTCGAGCACCAGAGCTTGGAGCACTGCGATAATAGCGCTGAAGATTTCTCATCTTGTTGAAATTATGATATTCTTTAGGTTGTGTCGTACAATCTCGATTTATGTGATCAATAGAACCACATTTAATACAACCTAATTTTCTTTGGGGCCGTTGAGGAAGGGTTACTGATCCAGCCATCTAGTTCTGATTTCCACTTTCACCTTGGAAATAGGTGTCCCTTTTCCGCTTGTTCGCAGCAGTTGAGTTCCCACTATTTCCTGTAGGTATCATCATGCCTCCTCCCATAGATCACGATATATCACATTCCGCCACATTCTCTCTGTTAACTGTCTCTATGTAGTCTGTAATACAAATTACGGCAATCTTTGATCGAATTTCCTGTGGTAGCCCTGATTCGAAGATGCATGCCTTTAAAAAGGGACTTACCGCATCTTTTGGTGTTGAGAGTAATAAGTTCATGAAAATATCCACATACTCTATGATAGAGAGACTCTATTGCTTCAAGCTGAACAAGCCTATCATTTTCTAGATCTTGAATGTGTGAGGATAGAATTTTTTGTTGAACAATTCCTCAAAATCCTCACATGTAAGACCTTCATCCAATTTAGCCTGCACCACTAAATCCCACCACTGAAATGCAAAATCCTTGAGCATATAAGCCTCCATTTTGAACATTAGCTCTACAGGTGTGCCGTTGAAGTCAAAGATAGGATTCATCCTAATAGCCACCCCTTTTCCTTCTCGATTTCGGAATAAACCCAGAAATTAGGTGGATTCTGCTTCATGAACTGAACGGTATAATGCATATGTTGTTGATCATTTCTTTGGTTCCTTGTGTCCACAACATGAAAAGCTTGAACAATACTCTGAAGTAGATATCGGATCACACATGGTTCAAGTGCAACCACATTCTCCATAGCTTCTTCGGGTTGGTTTCGACAATTCCTACCAGGTTCCATTTTCTAAACTAACAACAAACTCCGTTAATCTCACTCTTTATTAATTGTTGGATTAGCATTTCAAATTCTATCACATCAACTATCACAACATTGTTTTCCAATAAAACCTCTTTCCCATGTTCAACCATTTTTGAAAAAACTTCACATGCTTTTGAAAATAAAACCATTTTATAATTACGATAAGGATTATATTTTTTCTAATTCATTCATTTGAAAAAAAAAATCTATATTTTTTCAAAAATTAATAAATTTTTTCACAACATGAATCATTCCTCGAAATGATGTATGCCCTCATAGTGGGAAGGCATTATTATACAATGCATGTCATACTCGTCTCATTGGATAAACCCATGAAAATGATATTTCAAAATCCTAGAAGTGTCTCCAAACACTTATTTACCCAACTCCCTGGTATCGTGAACATAAACAAAAAAGGGTTAGCTACGTCCTCTTATTCTATACATTTCATGTTTCGAAAATCCTACTCCTTTCTAAGATTCCCACCCCATGGAATAGACAAGAAGGGATTTAATCTCTAAAACTAGGAACATAGATGACTAATTATTAGGCAAGGACCACACAAGCTGATACCATTTGTAATGACCCTCCAATTATCATTGGATTGAGAGTACAATGAGTCATTCTCAGACCTTAAGCGACATCCCCAAGATGCCAAAGGTTGGAAATAAATGTCGAAGGGTTTCAAATACATGTGGGGGAAGATTTACACTTTAATAAATAAACCAATAAACCAACCAACCATAACCAAACATTCACTATATGATGCATGAATGAATGAAGGACAACTCAACCACTTCATTAATCTCAAAACCACATCAAAGTAAGCAATAATGGAAGAATAACCATGTATCAAAGTACACATTGAATAAACTACACAAGACTCTCAAAAGTCATCAAGATTCCATGCTCCACATGCTCCACGATCCATAATCTCTGAACAACCCAAACATCACGAGGTATTTCTGAACACGTGTGAAACATTACCTTTTCCCTTATCTCAGAAGATATCATCTGCAAAAGCACCAAAGTTCCAAATCAGGGGTGAGTATAAAACATTGTATGTTTTTCCTTAATGACTTTCCTACTCATGCCACTAGGATAGAAGAGTTAGAAACAATTATATTAAAAAATTATATAAATTTTTTCCCCCAAAACAGTTTATAACTAAATATATACAAGCTTAAAAACCATTCATTACCAAAAGCATACAAGTGAAATTGAAACAAATTTTCCCAACAAGATATTTTTACAGAAAAATAACTAAACAATCTTTAAAATCATTTCACAATATCCCGTTCTTGGCATACCAATACATTCCAAAAACCCATGCCACCAACCATCCATGAAACGTTATGAAAGTTCCATACTCATGAGTGGTTTCTCATCGATCTACCTAGTCATCACAAGTTAATTGTTTCTAATGTTCCATTAACCCTTTGGCACTAAGCACAAGGTCATATTTCAACCAAGTCCCGTATATGAAATTCTCAGGTGCCATTAACACGTTGGAACAAAGAACAAGGTCATATTTCAACCACCCCCCATATATAAAACATGAACACACACCACTTATGCCCAAAGATCATGCCAAAATAACCCTTTCAATAAAAATAACTTTTTTTATTGAAAACCATTTTCATCAAAACCATTTCAGTTCCAAACTATATCAATTCAAACCATTTCAATAAAACTCCATTTTTATCAAAAACCATTTCTATTGAAACCCCGTTTTTATCAACCATTTAACAATTCCATATAATCCATAATTTAAAACCATCATTTTAAATTCATGAAACCAAATCCCCTTTGCACAACTATTCACCAAGATCACACAATTTCACAAAAAACATTAATCATCACTAAAGAAGATGTTTCCATGATTTTCACAGAAACATTATTTTAAATAAAATAGTTTAAATATAATAAAATCAATTCTAGAAAGCTGATATGAGAGTGAAGCCACCTGCCTCGATGGTTTTTACGAAACTTGAATACAGACGACGAATGCATAGGAAGGCTCATCGATTCTCCAATAACAGACATAGTTCTCTTATCCTAAAAAGATAACAACACAACATTTAATTATTTGGCATCAAAAAACATAGATCTACCCACTATAGGTTCATATTTGAGAAATAATGGATATTGGATAAGTAGATCTAATAAGATCTAAGAAAACGTGCCAAATTAGAAAATAATGGTGACATACCTCAAGAATCAGACTTGAAATTCCCCAGAGAAGGTTCTAGGTTGGATCCAACTTGTATGGGGAGGGTTTTACAGCCACCTAGGGTGATTTTTCTAGAAATAGGGGCGTTTTTAAGCCAAAGAGTAATATATAGAGAAAAAATGAGTTAGCTCCTAGAAAATAGGATCTAGATTTTTCCTCCATGCATGGTTTGACCACACTGTTTGAGCCAATCGTGTATGGATCGTGCGACCTTACATTTGGTCCCAAAAATCATTATAAAACCCCCAAACTATCCCATCCTTCACCATTAACCTTTTTATGGAAACACATTTTTTATGGAAACATCCCAATTTATGGAAACACCCCACTTTATGGAAACAACCCACATTATGGAAATACCCCATGTTATGGAAACAACACACATTATGGAAACAACCAACAATATCAAAACACCCAACATTATGGAAACTCTCTACATTATTGAAACTCTATATTATATGGAAACTCTCTATTTTATGGAAACTCTCTATTTTATGGAAACCGAATCAAAGACACGCCATTTTAAAAACTTGAGGAAAGGGGTTATGTATCCGAAACTGAGGGTAATACAGCGTGCCTCAAGAGAGGTTTTTCTTTTTCATATAACATTATTAAGATGAAAAATGGGCTTCATTACATAAAATGAACACTTTTTACATCTAACTGGATGAAATTCCAGACACCATTGGAAATACTCATTACCAATTCAAAACCACTTAGGAAATAAATTTTCATGAAAAATCCCTTAAGAAAAATATCAGTAGAAATACATTTCATCTTCCAAAAACAAGGCATAGTCATTTCAAGAAACCACAACCATATATCATAGTATGTGTATATAGAATAAATGTAAAACATATTTTTGAAACAAGCAAGTAGTTATGAAATTCAAATAAAAGGCATAGGCATAGGGGACCTACCTCAAACAAGTCGCTATTTGTCGACAACCACTCGAACTGACACTTGGTGCATACACACACATGAATTTATATATATACATATATATATACATATACCCCTAGATTAATTGCACATATTCCCTTGTTCCATGAGGGAATATTCACAAAGAGGGAATATATATATATATATATATATATATATATATTCCTTACCATATGCATGTACTTTAAGGACACCTCGACACTCGCTTCCTGAAACCATCGTAGCGAGGTCCAACACACTACACATATAATTTAATAAAAAAATTAATCACTAAACAATCCAAAAAACATTTCAAAATAACAATTCAATGGTTTTCACTAATAACACACTCAACTTCAAGTAGGAAAAGTTACTTTAAAACCAAAAGTACACCAAAGTGACATTAAAACATACTTTCCATCTTTTGAATGAATTTAAAAAACATATTGAAAGATAAAAAATAAGTAAAACATGCTCAAAGTGGTACATTTCCCATCAAAGATCTTTTTTACACACACATGCACCTCATGTACCCACACAAACACATGGCGCACTACTTAAACAATTGATTGAACACAACCAAATATTTTGGCAACAAGGAACACACACACAAATACCCCCATTTGTATACTGAAAGCCACTTTTGAAAATATATGCACACAAAAAAATATCAAAACAAAAAAACTCCTCCCTTGAATCATTTGATAAACAAAATGAATGCATTATAAAATAACCTCAAATAACACAACATGGGTTACACAAGATGGAAAATCAATTTTAGGAAAAACACTAATTTAAAAATGGAATGATTAATCAATCCTATAAAAGATGGATTTGGAACATAAATATATTCACTACATACTTTAAAACACATAAATACCCTATTTCAGTAGGTGAAAACCCAATCAACACAAGAAAAAATTACCTCAAAAAAATATGGTGGACTAAAACACAACGAACCGCCTCTCCATCTGCATCGCTTGCCAGAACACATACTGAAAAGACACAAGAGGCCTCATGTACCATCCTAGGACATGAAGAACACCAAAAATATAGGTTAAAACCTAACCATAGGTTCGGCCTAATTTTATAAGCCAATGGGGAGACCAAGTCATGGTCCGAAATCAAAATAGGAGGGAGCGGAGAAACTTACCGTGTCGATTTGAAGGAGAAAAGTGAGGAATCACGGTGGGATTGGAAAATCGGGGTTGGATATCAGAGGAGGGGGTTGGATCGCCTGAAGTAAGGTCTCAGTCAGAGGGGTTCTCCATACGGGTTTGAAGGGGATCCGAGATGGAAGGTCGTCTAGGAGAGGGGAGCTCAGCCGGAGGGAGGTTGTGGGAGGGAGAGCGGCCAAAAGGGAGGGGTGGCAGCGTGATTTAGGTGGATAGGGGGAAGGGTGAGTCATGATGTGAGGGGAGAATGGGAGAAAGAAGGAGAGAATAAAAAAGATAGATATGAAATAAGAAAGAAAAAATGAGTGAAAGGAAAAAATAATAAATAAATAACAAAAAATAATAATATTATTATTATTATCAATATTGTCCCCCAAAAAATTCCATAAAAGAAAATAAAAATACAACGGTTAATGTGAGGGCGTGAAAATTTTATTAAGGCATTTAGGGTACTATCATCATTTAATATAGTACATCGGCAATTTTTAAGAGCTGATGACAGATCTATGAAAAAATTTGGTATGATTTGAGTGGTCTGATCAATATAAAGATTCATTCTTAGAGTTAAAGAGGATTTTGAGGAAAACAACAATTTTGATTCTTCCAGAGTCTGGGATTGGATATGCATTTTACTATGATGGATTAGGTGCTGGGGTGGGAGATTTGTTGAAATATATTTATTAGGTAGTCACTTATAGGTCATGTAAACTATGACCCCCTGAGTAGAACTACCCAGTGCATGACTAGAAGTTAGTGGTCAAGGTTCGCACTCTAAGGTGTTTGTTGTTATTAATTTCACTATCCTAGGTATTTTTTAATGATCACATGAACACATTTGTGTTTTAACTAGTTTCTCTTAATGAATTTATGTATTTATATTTCTTAAAAAATCATAAAAAATTCAATTATTGAGATACCTCAAGAAGATCAAGCATCCAGCTTTTGGAGGCATCCACTAGAACGTGTCCGCATCTACCCTATGAGAACCACTGGATAGTCAATGAATCATAGAAACAACACATGTTCTATCTAGGTTCCACCAGCTTGATGAAGGCCTCAGGATAAAATAAAATATATTCATTAATGGAGGCGACCATATGTTTTTATTCATCCTCTAATGACTCTATTTTTCCCCCATGTCCTCAATAACTTTTTTATGTCCCACAAAATCTATAATTACACCCACTTTAGTTCATGGAAGTCAATAGTTAAATTTTTTTAATATTATTCTTCCTTGTTTCCCTATCTAGATTTTTATTATACTTTCTTGTTGTATTTGAGCTCTCTTAAACATTTTTCCCATCCACTATCTCTTGTATTTATTCACTTATTCATTGTATAGACAGAGTGGAGTGTGTGATTCCTAGGGTTTTCACAAAATAATGTATCTTCATGGTTTCTATTTTAATTCATTCATGGTATTTAATGCAATGGGTTGGTCCTTAATTGGTTCTTAAATTAAAGGTATATTGGGATTACTTACTTGGACCATAAATTAACTGGATTGGGTGCTCACAGAGTTAAGTGAGCTTTATTAGTTTCTCGATTTGAATTTAAAGCAATGGGATTACTTAGAAAATGGGTTTCTAGGGTAAATTGGGATCCAAGGGATTATGAATCCTTTAAAATCCTTGGTTGTGGAGACATAGGAAAATTTCAAGGATGATTTAAAAAAATCATTATCCAAATATCTAGTGTTATTTAATTTATTAATGTCACGAGAATGAACTGTCCCAAGATAAACATAGATAAATAATATATTGATTATATGGTTTAAATATTACAAATGGAAATATTCACATAACCCAAGTACCTTAAGATTTAGGGTCCTGGAACTAGAAATATACGAAAAATTATTTCACAGATTGAAAATTAAAATTTTAATTTTCAAAAACTTTTAAGGGAAAAGTTAGAAACCATGAGTTAAAACACAAAAGGAAATAGAAGAGTCATTAAAGAGAAAATTAATCCTACGATAATTAGATTCCTTGAATAATTTCTACGATAGGTTTCTAACCTAAGTGTTTGGTTCATCTATAAGAAGATCTTAGAACCAGAGGGTCATATTGTCCTTGGACTGAATATACTCCTTCGGTCTGATCTTCCCATTATTGAAGCCTCCAACTAAAATCAGGTCCTTCTTGTCTATACAATAATATTTATCCTCATTGAGATTCATCCTTAATGGTCATACCATCATTTTAGTGGATTCTTCTTCAGTATCATTGAGAGATAAAAAATGTTAAACCATTTCATCTTCCGAGATCATGAGAATTTCAAAGGATTGCTCAAGTGCAACACCTGGCATATACTGGTTTTCCATATTCTTGAATTTAAACTTCTTCCCTAAATTTCCCTCCATAAAAATAGTCAAGGAGGATTAATCTTTACTCTCATTATGAATTCCCTTCCTCCCTTCCGTGGAGGGACTGACTAAAGCACTTTCCGACTCATGAACGGTATCCTCAGTCTCTTTTTGATCATTAGAATGTTGAATATCATAGTTGAGGCCACCATAATGTGGTTCAAAATATCTCCCCATAAGAGTGGATTCACCATAAATAGTCTCATCAGGAACAACATTCACCTCATCTACATGCATTATAGCAGGGTGTTCTAGGAAAGTGTGTTGTGTGATAGAGACCTCGTTTGCATAAAAATTCCAAGACATTTTCTCATCTAAATCTTGTCTCCAGTCATCAAAATCAAGATACTAAAATGGATTTAAAACTCTAACATTTTTATTGTATCTTTCCAGTCTCACCCCACATGTGGCATTTACCCATCCCACACTATCTTCCCTATGTAAATATTCCCTTTCATTTTTATCATGTACATCCTTCCTATTCTCAATATCTTCCTCTAAATTTACAACTTCCATTGAAACCTCATTAAGAGGATATACAGTTTCCCTCCATGGGCTCATAGATTCTGTAATTGGTAGCCCAACAGTTGTATTAGTAGTCATCCCAGCGTCTACCAATCCCCCTCCCTCCTGTGAACCTCCTTGAGAAGGTTCCTTTGGACACACAACCGGACCAGGAACATCTCCACTGTCAAAAAACATACCCTTACCTCCCAATTCCACATCCAACTTCCAAAAAGGTCTCCACATTTACTGTGTTTCACCATAAACCACCACTTCAATCTTCACACCCACTTTTCCTTGGCTAGAGGACCCATCTTCATAACTGGTCCCAGACCCTTGATGTCTCAACTTATGTCTACAAGCCGCCAATTAATGACCTAATAACATTAAAATAGAACAAAATTAAACCAATGATTAATACACCACATGTTTCCTACATTGGTATTCCTCTCATATTTTAATCTAAATAAAAAAAATGCTTTCATGAAACATCGACTTTGAAACACAATATTGGATTAACTGGATGAAACACTTTTTTGGAATGACTATCAGATCCTAAGAACCTACCTACAAGATTACCATGAATACTAATTATAGAAGGGTTCTGAAATGGAAGGGGATGATTATGGAAACTCACCCAAATCACCACAGAAGGTGAGTCCCGCATCATGTGACAGTCATATGTCCATCTATGGAGGTAGAATCTGGAACCGTCACAGCTGCGAGGCATGCACGACCATGCATTGATCTGGTCTTCCTCTTATGCGAAGTGGATCATTAAGTTTCTGTTGTCGAGAAAAACAATAGTATCCATATCATATAGATCCATCAATCCAAATAAAAATCTATCCAACATGTCCACCAATGACCTTATCTATGAGGATCGGGAAATCAAAGTCTAATCCAGAAAAACATAAACTTCATAAAATACCACCAGTGATAATGGAATATTCGGGAATCCTTCATACATATCAGGGACCTTAGGGTGTATGGATTGTTGAAAAAATTGAGGAAGCGTATCGGGTTAGTAAAATGGGGAGAAGGAAGAATCCGCTCCCTTGAAGGATGATGAAGGTCCCTCCCCGGCCAATGGGGGAAGGAATGGTATGGCTTCTACGACCATGACGAAGCTGGAGAAGGCGTTGTTAAGATATCCCCAAATAAAAAACCCCTAATACCTCAACTAATAATTATCATGAAAAATTATTTCACATGTTCTGAATACTTATCTATAATCTAAATCCACAATTAGACATTCCATAAGACACAATCATCTTCAAAAACTCGGGAAGGGAAATCAGATGATTTGGTTAGTTAATACCCTCAATAATAGATAACATATTAAATACTACAATGGTTAAATCATAAACATATATAAAATAATAATAAGGCTAAAACAGAGATTTAAAAAATTGTAAATCAAGTAGAGTTAACCATAAACATGAAATCAAAACATAACCTCTCAAACTATAACACTTTTTCTATGGAATAAGAGAAAAAAATGAAACATATAACATGGGTCATGAAATGTATAAAATAAAGTGGAAAAATCATAAAAATATTATTTCTTATCTTTTCAAACCTGACTACCAGCCCACTAGTTCCCTCATAAAATTATGAGTAGAGATAAAATCCATCAAACTCACCATTTTTCAACATAGCTAATTGCTAACCCATTCACATAACATTTCTATCTCATGATATATATGTCATGACCCCCACCCTCTAAAGATTTCCCTCCTGAGATAGAAATGGATAAAGAGAGGTAATGACCTCAGATCCCTACCTCCCATAACCCCTAGGGTGGAAACCAACACCAATGGTATATGATCTCACAAAATGGGAGGAATTTATCTTTTTTAGGAAAAAATATTAGGAGATATGATGTTTCACCCCAAACAAACTCCAGGATATACATATATAAATAAAATAAATAAACTATCCCACCTACATATTTAATATAAAACTATTAGAAATGAAATAAAACTCCAAGTTAAGAACCAAAAGTAAATCCAACCAGCAACATAGCAACTTCCCCAATGTCCAAGACAGTAACGACCAGCATGGTCCCCATAGTCCTCTTGGAAACCATAAAGTAGTTTTATATATGTTAGGTGAGAATACAAGTATAATCAATTTGAAAAATACCTAAGTCTATCTTTCACATGTGAAGAGGGCATATTAATGCTCTTATGAGAAAAACGACGATCCAAAATAGCACCTATGCTTGTAAAATAAGCACCCCAACCTCACTAAGGCATGCTCAAAAAAATGATGCAAGGCATGTTGTATAATATAAAAAAATTCAATGATATGGGACCATGAACCACATTCCCAATGATTAGAATCTCTCACACATTAATGGATTATATCCTAACTCTCTCACCTCTTCCTAACATATCAAACCACATCCCACTCACACACACCTTGGACTCACAACCACAACACATCCCACTTCCAAAAACCTGGGCCACAATCACAACACATCCTTACCATAGAAACCATGGCCACTACCATAACACATCACACCCGCAGACAATTGGGCCACAACCACACCTCCTCCAAAAGTATCCTCGGAAGCACAACATATATCATCCTGAAGAAACATGGGAAACACAAATCGCCCGCACACACTTGGGCCTCATGAACCACAACATGTTCGAAGAATCTTGGGATATCAACCCATTGAAGAGGGAGAAGCGAATAGTGGGTGTCTAGTCATCCATCCTCCCACTAGGATTTTTGGGAAAGATACCCTTCCCTGTGATGATGGGGTGTTTAGTACGCGATGTTCTACTAGGGTGGGGTGAGTATAGAAAATCAAAAGAACATATAGTGTACGTATATATATTATCAAGAACTCAATCCCAACCTATGGGATTCACAACAACTGCTACCTCTATATTCATTTATTTTTATCAACAATAGTCACTTTGGAAGTTGATAAAATTAAAGAGGCTTCACAAAGCTCCTTCGCTTAATGCCCATTCATTTCAATATTTAACTTTAAGAATAATCAATCGTGCAACCCATATTTTAACTATACATTGAAAATCTATCCCATTAACCAAACAAACTCATTCCGTATCAACATTATTAAGTATTTATTTATTTCATCACTACCTGAGAAACTTAGTGACACAGACCACAATAAGAAACACAACAAAGGTCACACAAAGGAATGATAACCATGGGAAAAAAATAACCCACTTCATATTTCGTCTTTGTTTAACACCCATACCAACCAATACAATCATAATTCATCAAATTTACCCCTCCAAAACCATCCTCTCCATAGAAAAAACCCAAAATCATAGCAGTACCCAACAACACAACTCATCACCACCATCACGGCAACCTTGATTCCCAACCACACCACACCAATTATAGAACCAAACCCCTACACAAAAATGTGACTTCAACCACAACAGCCCATGAACCAAAGAATGGAATATTCAGATTTAAGAAGACATCCCCTCTATTAATTCTACTTTTTAATTTGGGGGTTATCACCAAAGCATAATACTAGGGCATAAAGTTATTTTAGATCAATATATGTGGTTAACATATTCCATGAATTTGTGTAACAAGAAGAATAGAAACATGAATTCGTAAAAATTCTATGTGAAACCATGGTTCCCCAACAGCCACGATTTTTAATAGTAATATAGACCATACAATCACAATAAAAACAAAAAACAGATAACAAGCAGATCATACATCACTTTTCCCCATCCCTCGTAAATTGATCTTAAACTATTCAATTATATGTATTTAATTTGGATTCAACTATATTCACATGGAAACATCCATACACCCACCCTTCATGATGAAAAATTAAGAGGGATAAAGGAAAGCTAGTTAGATGAATAATTGATTGTCACTTCCTTATTGCATGAAGATAAGGGGAGATCATGTAGTAGAAAAATTCCTAGGGGAAAACTCTAAAAAAAGACTATCAAACCACTCATGACTCCTTGGGGAAGAGAGGTTTTTGGAACCTTATGCCCAGATAATAGAGAAATAATGAAGGAAGGGAATTCACCAGAAATAGAAGGATTTTACGCGAGACTAATAGGATATGAAATGGTTTTGGATATCCATTATTGTTAGATCTAAACAAAACCATGCAGTTTGACCATTTAGAAGGATCCTGGATTTCTAGAAAATTAATGATATGTTTCCTAGACCTTGAAACAGCTTAAAAAATTAATATGGTTATTAACTCACTTTACATCAAATAATGAGGTCAAATGGGAATCACTGGAAAACTATGAAAAAATGGAAAAAGAAAATGACTCACCATTAGGTGAGTCACTGGTAAGAGTCACTGGTGTGAGTCACCTTCTTAACTCACTATTCTAACTCACCGGTCCTAACTCACCAGCCTTAACCCACTACTCTGACTCACTATTGTAACATACCACCGTTATTCACCATCTTGACTCCCCATCTAAACTCACTGTCATGACTCGCCTTCATGATCAACCATTAACGACCTACCATCGGGGAACCTAAAACCTGGAAATTTCTCCAAGTGTTGAAATAAGGTTCCTTGATCTCCCATAACACTGCATACACGAAATTTTTACAATTTATTGGACTAGAGAGGTCTGGTCCATTATGTCAGATACCTCTCAAACGATTCTCTCCCTTGAGTGTTCAAAAATATGCCTCCAAGAAAGAGGGTCTGAATAACCACCCCGGGATATTCCTCTCAAGGATTCTCGTCACACATGAAAGACCACTAAAACCCAAACACATCACAAGGCACACCATAAAATCACAAAAACCATACATTCCCAAACACATGAATCAAGTAATTTTTTCCTCTGTGTAAAGATAATATCTGTTCTGGGTGGCACTGACTCACTCTCATTAATTTAATTGCATCACAATTAATGTGTCTTGATTAGGAATCAGTTCCTCCCCATTACACATATAAAGACTTTTGTTATAAATTATACCACACAAATTCAACCATGGTAAAACATCTAATTTCATAAAAAACTCTCAAACACTTCATCTCAAGGGAAAAAGAACAAGGAAAACCACAAAAAAATCTAGGTACTGGGCCTGCATATGTGTTTCTTTCTCCCATGTACTTTCTTCCTAGAAACCATGCCTCCTCAAAACATGAATCAAAGGAATTGTATTCCCATAAAACACCTTCTCCCAATGATCCTAGATCTCCAATGGTTACTCTACATATATCACGTTTCCCTTGATATCCAACACTCCCCATTCAAGGACATGGGAGTCATCATGAAGATACTTAAGAAGTTGAGAGATGTGGAAGACATCATGGATCCTCTACAACTACGGTGGTAACGCCAACTGGTATTCCACTTTTCCAACTCATCCCGAAACCTCGAAGGGTCCAAAAATCTTTGGAGAATGATTACTCCCTCTTCCAAACCTCTACTACCCACTTGGATAGGAAACCTTAAAGAACACATGGTTCCCAACCTTGAAATCAAAGGTACTCCTCTTGTGATCGTCATAAGACTGCTTCGAGTTTTGTACTGCTTTGATCCTCTCACGAATGAGCTAATCTTTTTCTTCCATGCTCTGCACAACATCCTAACGAAGAATATATATATCCCCAACATATGTACAGAACAATGGTGAACGACACATTCATCTATGAAAATATTCAAATGGATCCATACCAATGGATGAGTGATAACTATTGTTATAATATAACTCTACCAAGGTAAATTTTTGTACCCAAGATCATCCAAAGTCCAAGATTCGTGCTTGTAACTTATCCACCAGTGTCTGTATAGTCTGCTTTTTCTGTCCATATTCATGTGAGTGGAATACTGTGTTGAGGTTTAATTGTGTCCCAAAAGAATGTTGTAATCCCCTCCAGACTCATGAGGTTAACCATGTGTCCCAGTCTAAGTCAATGGATCTCTTAACTACATGAAACTACGCCACTTCATCTACATACATCTTGACTAAGGCATCCACTATGCATGACTCAATGATCGTAATGAATTGATCTAATTTTGTCAGCTGATATACTCGTACCCAAATAGCACTATAGCCTCTGTGATCCCTAGGTAACATGGTGAATAAATCCATCGATATATCATCACACTTCCACTTGGGGAAATACAAGGGCTGAAAAAACCCACCCAAAACATAGTGTTTAGCCTTTACATGTTAGAAAACCAAACATCTCACCACAAATCTATGCTTCTACAAGTTTTATCCTAGGGCACCAAAACTGCATCCTCAAGCCATGATACATATTATAAACTCCTGGTTGTGCTGTTAAATTTGGGATATGAAACTCACGGAGGACTCCCTCATGCATTTCCACTAGAACAAATAAATTCTCATGGAAAAGAATCATGTTTTGACCATCCTCCGCCCATCCCTACATTGCATCACCATGGACATCATGATCATGAAACTCCTCTACCTCTCTGTCTCAAAAATGATACTTTACCACCAGTTTCATTATAGAAGACTAAACCATCATCTAAAACAAACATCATCTACCACCATCAACACTTTCATCCAATTTCAAGGCTTCTAACTACGCCATTGACTTCCAAGAATCTTCATATTCCCAAACATCCTTCTTCTATAACATCCTTCTCAAAGTATCAACCACAACATTACCCTTTCCGGAGGTTTAAGAGATATCAATATGATATTCCTTAAGGATATATATCCATATCTATTGTTATTGATTCATATCACACTGGAAAAAGATATACCTCAAACTCTTGTGATCTTTGAAGACCACAAATCCCCCACTGATGAGGTAATTCCTCCAAAACATTAGTGAAAACATGACCATTGCTAACTCTAGATCATGGGTGGAAAATTTATGCTCGTGGGTCATAAATACCTATACACATAGGAGATCACTACTCACTATTGCATCAAGATGCATCCCAACCCACGAAGGGAAGCATCACAAAACAACTCAAACATCACTCATTCCTTAGGGAACTAGAGAACTGGATCACTGTCCAACTTTCCCTTCAGATAGATGAACACTTCCTGGCATAACTCACTCCACACCAATGCATGGCCTTTTCTATTTAGATTTTTCAATGGATATGAAACTCAAGAAAAATCAGGTAAAAATGCTATTTATATCGTGGAAGAAGAAGAAAAGTTTGAAATCCTACCAAATTTTTTGTGTTTCCAATGAAAAAACTACATCAACATTAGATGGGTCCACTTCCACACCTTTATGAGACACCACATGTCCAAATAAATGCACTTATTGTGTCCATAACATACAATTTGAAAACATTCCATTGAGATGACACCATCGAAGGACCGACAAGATATTTCTAAGATACTCAGCATACTCCCCTTCTGATTTCAAGTAGATTAGGATATCATCGATGAATACCACGATGAAATGGTACAAAAACTTGAAAATATAGTGTTCCTAATCCCCAAGAACATGGATATGGTGTCCATAACACCGAATGACCAGACTAAAAACTCTAAGTGTCCATTAATACATATGAAAAAAATCAGGTCATCGCCTTCCTTAACCCTTAATTTTAGATATCTAAAATGCTAATCAATCTTAGAAAAACGTAATTCCCCTCTAAACTAGTATAAAATATCTTCTATCATGTGGAGAGTGTAACGACTCTTGACCATCACTAGAATAAACTTGTGATAGTCTATGCACAACTTCAGACTACCATCTTTCTTCTCTGTAAACAATACTGGAGCTCCCCACCATGACAAACTAGGCCAGATAAATCTATTATTCATCAGATAATCTATCTGAAGACTAAAATCCAAAAACTCAAAAGGTTCTGTTGGATATGGATCCATTGAAATCATAGAAGCATCGGGTTTTAAGTCTATCCCAAACTCAATGTCATGTTGAGGGGGTAGTGTCAAAACATCCTCAGGGAAAACGTCCATGAACTCCCCAACTACCATGGGAGATTATACCATCTCAATGCCTATTGATTCCATTGATATCTTAACAAACAAGTAGATAAGGGTCTCTATAAACCAACTCCCCACCTAACAACTCTTCTCTCCAATGAAAGCCACATTCTGGCCATCCATGTCTGAAAACACAACCATTCTCTAGAAGAAGTCAATAATAGTGTGCGTGGAATACAACCAGTTGATGTTTAGAATGACATCTTATAGTTGCATCGGTACCAGGATGAGATCCCCAAGGTACCGATGTTGTCCAATCATCAGTCCACATCCCTAAAACACATCAAAAAAGATGGTCTATCCTCCAACTAGAGTACTCAAAACTAGGGGAATGGGAATCCTCTTTACATTTATTCCCATAGCATAGACTAGAGTGGGTGAAAAAAGGATTGTCAAACTCCAGAATTAAACGAAGAGGAAACAATGGTACTTAAGAAACTAATCATAACTCTAACAATATCTGGCCCTGCTAGAACTATTGCCTCTACTGTTTTCCACTAACCATTCCCATCTCCTTTTCCCCTCTTCTAACAGCTGCCCCATGACCACACCCAGGTTGAGATCCCAAAATAATTCCATAAGGTTGGACTCCGCCTTCTCCATATCCATTAAATATAGCATGAGCATGTTGTCCCTACAACTGAAATGGCCTAGCTAGAAACTACTATAGAGGTTGGTGATGAAACTATCCAATTCCACCATATTAAGCTTGAATTAAAATTGGAAATTGATTCTGAAGATGTCCATGAACCCCACAGAAAAAACACATCGTCCCCATTCCCATATGAACAGAATGAGAACCACTTACACCAGAAGGTCGGTAAGGAAGCTACTAAGGCCTCCACCCTTCCGGTCGAAACCTCATAGGTATCGGTTCCAAATATAATCCACGGATGGCCCTGGATCTTTAAGAGATATGCTAGCTCCCCTCTCACGGTATACCTTCTCATGAGTGTATTTGCTCGATTAACTCAACCTTCTTATGAACTTTTATATACGTTGTCAATGTAAATGGAGTAACAGAACACTTGATTGAAGGACTAAGTACCTCGTCTAGATTCCTTTCATGAGAATCCTTATCTTGAAAGAGGTCCAAGGTGATGTAATGAAGCTCCTTGAACGTGATCCCATGTTCGGGAACTAATATACTCCCCTTATAAAGGGATTGTATCTCTTTCCACTTCTCAACCTCCACTGTTGATGAAAGGAACTCCACTCGTAACTCCTTTAAAAAATTAACCCACAACATGTATGCCTCAATCCCTTGCCACAGATAAACCATCCACTACTGATGTGAACCTACCCATATCTGAATAAGCACCAAGGGAACCCAATAACATATCAGAGCTTGGATCAAACGTAAGGTGATCTCAATATCCCCGATCCAGATCTCTGTCTCCATGTATAAAACACATAAGTTTTACTTTCCCAAGGCCTGTCATTTGAATTGACATAACATGGTCTACCACTGCATATCCTCCTCTATTGGATCATCACTCTATCGATCAAACAGATCAGCCAGCTAAACCTCAACTACATGAGCCACATGCAGACAAGGACCATGTACCATAGCGGAAAGGAAAATAATGAATTCCTAATCTGGAGTAGTGTGTTATTTTATTTAAGATACATTTTAACTCATTTAACTCATCTCTTTATCCATTTTAAATTTCCCAAGTCAACCCAGTTAAAACAATAATACATGTCATTATGATGAATGTACATGTCCTAGGGTCTCTACCCTACAAATGGTGTTGCCTAACTTGGTTATTTGTTGGGCTAAGTGTCCATGAATCGGATCATGAGGGGCCCTAAAATACCGTATCATTTCCATTATTCCCTATCCTATGTCACGCGCTGAGGTCACCTGACACCGTTTCCCTACCAACCCATACAATCTTCACTATTACTACCTCCAAACATCATCTTATCTCTCAACTTGTCCTTTGATACCATTCATTCCAGACCCCTCCTTCTAAAGATTCCCCTCCTAAGATAGAAATGGACAAATAGAGATAATAACACCGGAGTACCAACTCCAGTAGGCTTTGAAAGGGAGACCAAATCCAAGGGTATAAAATCTCACAAAGTGGCAGGTATTCCCCTTTTTATAGAAACAACATCAGGAGATAAGAAATTTATCCCCAAAAAACATTAGGATATAAATATATAAAAAATCCAAAAACCATACCTGATGCATGCTTAAAATAAAACTGTCACAAATAAAACGAACTCCAAGGTAAGTACCAAAATTAAAGGCAAGTAGGGACACCATAATTGTCCCAAAGTTCGAGCATGTAATGCCCATCACTTTCCTTGTAGTCCTCCTGGAATCCTGGATGCAGTTTTATATATGTAGGGTGACCATAAAAGTATACTCAGTAGGAAAAAAACATAAGTTTCTTGTGAACATGTGAAGGAATCATACTAATGATCCTGTGAGAAAATGACAGATCCAACATAGTGCCTAGGAAGGTATACTAACCACCCCTACCTCATCAAGTCATTCTAAAAAAATAACACAAGTCAGGAAGTATAATATAAATCACATTGATTATAGGGTACCCCACACCACTTTCCCACTGATTATCCACTATCACAACCTATCATAAAATGTCATGGAACTCCCACCTCTTTTGAAAATATCAAACCACATCCTTCATGAAAACACCTTGGCCTCAAAACAACAACACATCCCACCCACAGACACCAACCACACAGCCACAACACATCCTGCCCGCAGACACTTGGGAAACTACCATAACACATCCCGCTTGAAGACACCTAGGCCACAACCACACCTCATCCTAATGACACATAGGAAACACAAATCACCTTCACACACCTTGGTCTAACGAACTAAAACATGTCCAATGAATTTTGGTTTATCACTGCCTAGATGTGGGAGTGGTAAAAAGAAGGTGGCCAACCATCCTCCTCCAACCAGGATGTTTGTGAAATACACCATCCCCCATGATAATGGGGGTGTTTGGAACATGGTTCCCAACTAGGGTGGTGCTCTTATAGAAATTCTCAAGAACATATAATGTATTTATATATATTATCAAGAACTCAATCCCAACCTATGGGATTCAAAATAACTAATACCTCTATATTAATTTATTAGCATGAGAAATAGTCACATCGGAACTTGATAAAATTAAAGCAGCTTCACACAGATCCTTTTTTTAACACCCATTCATTTCATTATTTGGAATTAACTATAGTCAATCATACAACCCTTCGTTTAAATATTCATTAAAAAATTCATCCTAATATCCGAACCATCTAATTCCATCTCAACATTATTATGTATTTATTTATTCCATCACAACCTAAAAAAACTAAGTAACACATACCACAATAAGCATCACAACAAATTTCCCACAAATGAAGGAAAACCATGGTAAAAAGAAATAACCCACATCAAATTTCCTCTCAGTTTAACACCCATACCGACCACTACTGTCATCATTATTAAAATTCATCCTGTCCAAACCATACTCTCAAAAGAAAAAATCCACACTCACATCAGCACCAAACAATACACCTCATAACCACCATCTCGACAGCCCTACTTCCCAACCACACCACACCCTTCACATAACCAACCCCCTATGCACAATGTGACTACAACCACAACCACCCATGAAAAAAAGTAAAGAATGTTCATATTTAACAAGGAATCCCCTCTTTTAATTCCTCTTGTTAATTTGGGGGTTATCACAGAAAGTATAATCCTAGGGTATCAATTTACTTTATATGAATATATGTGGTTAACATGTTCAATGAATTTGTTTAATAATAAGTAGAAAAACATGAATTTATATACATTATGTTCGCAACCAAGGACCCCCAACGACCACAATATTAAATAGGAATATAGCCCATAAAACAAAATAACAACCAAAAAATGTAAAGAAAATCATATGTCACTTTTCCCCATCCCATGTATATTGATCTTAAACCAATTCAATAGTCTTTATTTAATTTGTTTTCAATTATCATCACAAGAAAATATCTATACACCCACCCTTCATGATAAAAAAATAAGAGCGATGAAAGAAACCTAATTGGAATAAGAATTGATCAGCACTTCATGATTGCACCAAGATAGGGGGTGCATGCCGCATAAAAACTCCAAGAGGAAAACCCAATCCAAAGACTACAACACAACTCACAACTCCTAGGGGAAGAATGATTTTTTGGAGCCTAATACCAAGAAAAGGGAGAAATAATGAGGTAAGGGAAGGAACCTGACTTAGAAGCATTTGATCTGAGACAAACTGGACATGAAATGGTTTTGAATTTCAATGAAATCCAGATCTCAATAAAACCACGCAGTTTGTCCATTTAGAAGGACCCTGTATTTTTAGAAAATTAATGATATTATTCATAGCACTTGAAATGGATTAAAAAACACTTGAATATGGTAATTAAATAAATTTACATCAGTGAAGGTTGTCAAAAGGTAAACACTAGAGAACTGGGAAAAATGGGGAAACAGAAATGATTCACTGTTAGGTGAGTCCCCAGTGCCAGTCTTCGTCCCGACTCACCATTCCGACTCACCTGTCCTGACTCAATGGTCTTGAACCACCACTCCAACTCACCATTGCAAATCATTGTTATGACCTACCATCTCGAATCCCTGTCGTGACTCCCCATCACAAATCACCATCTCGACTCTCCGTCATGACCTACCGTCGTGACCAACTGTTGGGGAACATGAAAAACTGGACATTTCACAAAGGGTTGAAATAAGTTACCTTGACCTCACAAAACAATTCAAACACCAGATTCTCACAAATTAATGGAGTGAAGAGGTCAACGTCATTACAATATATGAATTTCTAAAATTCATTAGTTGTTCATATTCGTCTTACCCATCTCATAATCTATATATTTTTGTTCCACTAGAAAAACAATCATCACATCATAAAATAACCCATTGAAAGAAAATCGGTTTCATTAAATTTCCAAATCATCATATAAAAAATCCATGGTTATAAAATTGTATTCTTATATTATTCAAAATGAAATCGTTCATTTTTTATAAGGAAATAATTAAAGAATATGTTTTTCATAAAACATCCAAATAATTCCATAAATTAAATCTCTTGATACTAAAAACATCACCACTAAAAATAATAACATAATAAGATAATAACATAGGGTGAAACATGAATCATAACTCAATTGGAGGTAGTTAATTTTTTAAGATAATGAAAACAAAATCTCACAAATAGATATTTGGAAATATTTGGTATTCATCATTTTAAAAGTTATAGTTATGAGTATATTTCCAAAAATTATCATCTATTTTTATAAAAAGAAATATGTAAAAACATTCCTGGAAGTGGAATTGGTTAAAAAACTCATTTTCCAAATAAGGGAAAGAGGACATCATTTAAAAGTGAATGTCTTGGAAGGATGATGTTCAAATAATAAATTTTTTAACTCAAATAAAAGAACTTCGGTTACCAAGTCCCTTACCATTAAGCATGATTTCCTCAAAATTTATTTAAACTCCTATATCATAAATATAAATATATTAATTACATATTTCTGAACCTTATTAATAAAAATTTATATTTATAGTCTTCATTAAAAATAATTTTCATCATATATTATATTTTTTTAAAATCTTTTCAATATCAGATGCTAATAATATTAACGGTTTTGAAATATGTTTTTAAAATTGGTGTCAATCTTATTTTTCCTATAAAATATCGTCACTTAAAAACAATTAATGGTAATGGAATTTATTTTTATAAATACATACAACTTCATTATACTGTTACATATGATTTATAGTCACGTTTCATGGAAATTAAAATTTTAAAGAGTTGGTTTTGGGTGATTTACCGATATTGATGGATTACATTAATGATCATTAACATTTTTATTCTAAAAAAATAACCATATGAATTATATATATTAATTATATAAATACATCATATATACTCATCCACTATAAAATAAAACAAATCATGTTTCTAAGTGAAGTAAAATGAAACATGTTTATTCATTGGGGAGGTAGTCCGTGCAGGGCACGATTGGTGTTTCCATTACTCAATTAATTATAGGGGTAAAGGTGGATGGTAACTAATCATTTAATAATCATAAATGAATAATATAATTCATATTTGTTAGTAAATTTCATCATTAATACCACTCATCAGATAGGGTGAGGAAAAACTGAAAACTTCGCTTCACAGAGCTGGTAATATGTGCACATGAACTAATGATGATTCTTGTTTTTCTTAGTATGTTCAATAGACAAAATAATGTTTTTACCATTATTATTCTAAAATATCAATGCAATAATAATTATTATTTTATTATTATACTATCATTAGGGTTTTTAGAAAGTAAAAAATAATAAATACACATTATGAATGAGGTGATAACTACTTTGAGACCTTGAACAACATCTTGATGAGGGCCTCTGATTTGAGGTGCATAGGCTAATTTTTAGTGACAGTATGAACTTGGGAGTGTAAAGAGATTCAATGAGATAAAATTTTGGAATTGTTTCAAGCTACGTTCGAAATATTTGTGATTAATTTAATTATTTAATTTATATCCTTTTATAAAAGAAAAAAATGGAACTTCTTGAAACACTCATCATTTTTTAATAATTCCATTACACTATTCAAGGGTCAATGTCTTGAAAGTGTAGAAAATGTATTTAGGGATAGGATAATATCCAAATTTATCTGAAATAGATATTTGAAAATATTTTAATAATATATTTTGTCTATTTCCCCAAAGTGGAATACTTTTTAATGGGGTAACTATTTTTTAACCTTTGTGATTAATATTTATAAATAAAAGTAAAATTGAATTCATTACCTAATTTTTACCCTATAATTTCAAATTAAAAAATCATTTTATCATATAAAAATTCTAAATGTGTGAAAAATATTGTTTTAAAATAAACAAATGTAATCATATAAAAACTGTTTTTAGAAGAATGATAATTTTATCTTTAAAATTATATATAAGAAAATGTAATAATTTTTTTTGATTTTAATGATATTAATTGAAATAATAAATATATTTAAATTTATTAGAATTTAAATGAATTTAAATAATTAATCTAACTTTAAAAATACTTAATTCAAGGAGAATAACAAAAAATTTAATTAAAATATAATTATTATTTTGTTTTATAAATATTGGATATATTATTTGTAAGAAAAACGAGTATATCAAAATTCATAATTTTATTCCCTAAATAAATATTTTATTTCATAAAGGTTTTTTTAATTCTTGATTATGTTTATATAGTGATAAAGTTATAATTTTAGAAAAGCATTTAATTTTTGACATAAAACCAATCTTTTTATAAAAATTATAAAATTATTAATTTTTAAATTTACATTAGTGGTGTTCAAAAAAGAAATTTAATATCTAATTAATATTATAAAATTATTTTTTTGAAAGTAATTAAAATACATGGAAAATCTATTTTATTGAAATTTACATTTTTCAATTTAAACTCTTATAAATTATTTATCGACTAAAGGGAATAGATTTTAATGGTTTACTATATTAGTGTTTATTGTAGATTAATTAAAAATTACATTTAATAAGTGTTGGTTCCTTTATGTTGGTATTAGGGTGAACTGAATGTTATTTTAAAAAGGAGGAAAAATCTTTTCGTTACATTCTACCCCGGTAAAAATAAAATTTCCCTAAAAATTTTATTATATGGAAGAAAAAATGGGAGAATAATTTTCCCTCATTACATAATTAGGTTCCCATGCTGCATCCTTAAACTTATTATTTCTTGATAGAAATTTGACCAAATGTGTGGTCTTTTTCTGTATCACCTTATCACTTTGATCCAAGATCTCAATGATTTCTCTTCATATGAGAGTCATGTTCCATTTTCAAAACATACTAGTTTAATAAATATTATTGATATAGTATTTAATACCTAAAAAATGATACATGTAAGACATCATGCACTTTGGGATGTTAGTAGGGAGCACTAGGTGATAAGATATGAATCCAACATTATCATGGATCTTAAATGGACCAATGTTTCTATGGATCAGCTTCCCTTTATTCGCAAATCTCAGGGCAAGTTTCCAAGGAGATATTTAATGAAATAAAATATCACCAACTTTAAACTCTAGATCTCAACAACAATTATTTTCATAACTCTTTTTTTGTCATCTTACTCCTTTCATGTATCGGTAATTATTTGGAACCTTCTCCACCATTTCGTATACAACGTTAGTACCTATCACCTTCCTCTATAAAACATCATCCTTGTATGTTGGATTCCTACATCTCTTCCCATGTAGAGACTCATATGGTGACATTTGAATGTTAAAATGGAAACAGTTGTTATATAATAACTCTATCAAGGGTTTTTCTTGAACCCAACATTCTTTGAAATATTTTGAACATTATTTTATCATTTCATATATAGTTTGAATTTTCCATTAAGAATAACCATCTATCTGAGGATGATATGTCGTGCTAAATATCAGCTCTAACTATAATGATTTATAAAGACATCCCAAGACCCTCAACGTAAACCTTATATCCCGATATGATACAGTGGATAGTAGTACTCGATATAGATTTAACTATTCCAATATATATATACATTGGTGAGTTTTTAATTGATAAATCTTATTTTATGGTAATATAATGTGACAAATTTTTAAGGAGATTGACTACATACAATATGGAATTATGTCCATTAGATGTTTTGGGGAGTCCTATGATGATGTTTTTAGTGATTTTTTCTCATTTACATACAGGTATAGGCAATGTTTTCATCACCCATTTAGTATTTTTTTAATCTTCCTTAACATGTCGAAATATCCAAAATCGAGATATATACTCCAGGATTTCCCTCTTCATGTAATAAAACAAAATGTTTTTCCTTAGATCTCTATACATCTTTGTGCTACTAGGATGGATAGAGAAAGATGAGCTATGTGAGTCATCTAAAAGATTCTTATTTTATTTCAATGTATATGGGACACATATCCAGGTTATAAATATTATAACTCCGAATTTATCAAAGTAGAACATCATAATATTTTATACAATTTCCTATAGGCCTGCATCATCTTTATAGGAATCTTTTATTTTCATGTGAATGGATGTTTGAGTAGTTAATTGGGTAGTATAGGATTTATTTCCTCCCATTATGACATCAAGTTTCATCCACTATAGATCCATGAGTATTGGGTCTTTTTAAATCCTCATCATGGATAGAGTATCATGGTCTTTTCTCGTTAGAGAATCATCCAGCTTATTTGTATTTCTAGGGTGATAATATATCAAGTAGTTATAATCTTTGATTGACTCTTGAAAAAACCTTTTGGTGAATTTCTAACTCCTCTTAGGTGAAGATATATTTCGATATCTAGTGATCAGTGTACATATCATACATCTCAGTATAATGGTAATACCATGGAATTTTTAATATAAAGATCATTCCCATAATTTACAAATCATTATTCACGTAATTTTTATCATTATCTTTTAATTTTATGGTGGCTTAAGAAATTAACATTCCATTTTTCATGGGGATCATCCCAATACTTTATATAATGTTACCCTATAAATTAAAAACCCTTCACCACTATAGGGTAATATAAGCATGGGTGATGTGATCATCCTTTCCCTGAGCTCTATAAAGATTTCCTCGCATTTTATTGTCCATTTGGAAATTTCCTCCTTGTTAACTTCGTTAATGATTTTGATATCCATGAGAATTTCTCACAAACCATTTATAATATCCATATAACCAAATAAAACTAGTGATTTTAGTTATAGTGTTTAGTCTCGGAAATTTCTCAATAACTTATGTATTTGATGGACCTATATATATAACCTTACTTATAATTACATGACTCGAGAATGGTACTTTTTTTCTAGCCAGAATTCATATTTTATGAGCTTCACATACAATTTATCGTTCCCCATGTTCTTCAGCATAGTCCTTAAGTGATTCTCATGATCTTCCTTAATTTAAAAATATATAAGAATATAGCCTATAAAATCTACCAAAAAATTGATCTCAGTAATCTCTAAATACTCTACTCAGATGATCTATGAAGAAAATGGTGTAATTGGTAAGTCCAAATGGTGTCACTATAAACTCATAGTGTCACTACCTTGTCCATAATGTTGCCTTTGGAAAACCATTCATTTTTTACCCCCAGTTGATGATATCTTGAACATAGATCAATCATTGAGAATAATTGAGCTCCTCTAAGTTGATTTAATATGTCCTCAATATGGTGAATATGATACTTTTTTTATTATCATGATTTTTAAGCTTGTAGTAATCATTTTAAAGATGTGTTCATCCATACTTTTTGTTTATAAAGGGGACTGGTGCACCTTATAGTGAAGTACTATGTTATATAATACCCTTTTCAGGATTCTCTAATAATTAAATCATTAATACCTATAATTAAAAGTAATTAATTATATAGGGAATATTTGTGATAATAAATGATCTGATGGTGAGTTCGATTGAAAAGTCATCCTTATGTTCTAGGGGAAAACAAATAAATTCCTCAAGAAATAAATAAACATATTCCTTTATAATGTTAATGATATGAACATTAACTTTATCCCTAATAATATGATCTCATGACCCCTTATTGTTTGGGATTAAAACCCATATTATAGAATTCTTTTCTGAAGAAGGTACAAGACCATCCTTTCATTAATACTTTATAACTATTTGATTAGTTATATGAATGGATATTTCCCTTTCATTGCAATTGATATGATATATATATAAGGAAATAAATTATATACCCAAAATTATTTAAAACTCATGTAAAGTGAAAATGAATAATTTTTTTAATTATATCAATTCATATGTCGATTAGAGAGGATTTGTACACCTGAGTTTCTTTTAGAATGTTAGCATGTGTTTTTATAGATAGCCCAGAATTCAATGATTCAGGTAGTGAGTCCATATTTATTGATAAATTATAAGACATAAAATAATGGGATGAACCAGAAAAAAAATACAGAATTCAAATTTCTAGAGTGGATAATTATTGTACCTTTTCCTAATTTTTTATTACAGTCCACCTATGTAGTTGTCATTCCATATTCCCTCCCTTAGACCCTTGTTTTATAAGGGTACTATGGATTAATACCCTAATTAACTCTATGGTTTGGGTATTGATTGAAATAAAACCTATAATCTAGAAATTTGAATAATTTAAGGGTGGGTGGGAATTATCTATGGCCCTCTTCCCCTTAGTGGTGTCATTCAGCCTCTTTCAATTGCTTCAGCAATCACGATTTAGGTGGCCTAATTTACCACACTTTTAAAAATTCCCATAACCTTTAAGTACTATACATGGATTTTTTCTACCACATATTTCACATGTGGGTAGTTAGACTTTTTTAACCACAAGAGACTAATAATTATATCATTGATTATACTCCATTTTCATTCCCTTTATCAATAATCATGTGGGTCTCCATCTTCAATTTAAACCTTAAGTACACATCAAAAAACATTCTCTTGGATTCCAAAAACTCTTTCAACTAATGACAATCATAGACTAGTTTATAATCCACACAAAGAATTATCAATCTACTTTTTTGTTCTAGAGATATACTTCAAGGCCTAACTTGTAAGTCACTTAATGTTTTCCTCATAATATCTAGTAGACTCATCTTCAATTTGTTTCTATTGTAGGGATTCACATTCCATCTGTATATGAAGGGTCTGAGGGAAATATTTAATAAAGAATATTCCATTTAAATCATCCCTCTTTATAGAATCAAATTCATCCATTTTCTTTGTATTACTAATGATATTACATTATTGGTCATTATCACCTTTCAGTTGATATAAATACAAAAAAACCTCTGATATTATGGTCATTTAGGGACAAAAAAATATATTTTACATTGAATAAATTCATTTCTTTATAATTAGTGGGTTTGAAGTCACTTTAAAATATGTGGTATTTTAAATGTAAAATATTCAATAGAAATATATTCCCTTATATGTTCATCTGGGATATCCACATTATTCATGTTATTATTTATAAAATTAGGGAGTTGAATTAAATTTCAATGAGATTTTGAACTCAAGTTCCCACCTCATTTGGATAATCACTTCATTTCCCATTGAATCCATTAATATCTAAATTTATTATTGTTCCAACAATATCCCTAATAAAGGAAAGTTCATGGTGAGGGTAATTAAATTAATAAACAAACAAAGAAGAAAATTATGATCCTAGAAGAAATAAATTGAAAATAATGAGTATATTCTTTCTTAATAACTCCATATATTTCAATCTAGATTATCCATGATTATTTCCCATTTAGGCTTTCCTTAACCACTCATGTTAACATTATGATAGAATAATTTATAATAGTTAAGAAAGAAAATATTAATTAACAAATTCATTCCCCTTGAGAGTGTGACACCCATAGTTTCACTTTTATTTGAGTGTATTTGATGAATGGTTTATCCCACTAATATATGGGAAGTTTTTTATAGATATTTTAATGTTTTAGGACTTTTCCTAGGTTAATGGTTATGGTGTGTGGTTAAACTAACCATGTAGCCAAATTTTGCAGCCTGTGAAACTCACAACAGAGGAAATATGTATGCTTATTTTACAAATTGTTTAATTGTGTAAGTAAATCAAGAAACCCACTCGATGAAGGGAATTTTTGTCATTT
This sequence comes from Viscum album, assembly GCA_963277665.1. Classification (NCBI taxonomy): domain Eukaryota; kingdom Viridiplantae; phylum Streptophyta; class Magnoliopsida; order Santalales; family Viscaceae; genus Viscum; species Viscum album. The sequence goes on from OY728120.1 coordinate 1,669,897,837, forward strand.
TCATTATTTTTTAAGTGGGTTTTCTTCCGTTAGCATTCAAAATCAATTTCTCCGAACCCATGGGACATACATGGGAATCTATCCCTATACCAATCTCCTCTAAGGTGATTTCAAGGTGGTTTCTTGGTGGTTCTTCACCTGGTTAAAAAGGTTGGGGTTACCTTCCTCTTATTCTTGGAGTTTATTCAATTCTTTCATTCTACTCAAAATATATTGGTCATTATTGGATAATTTCCATGACTAGGGTTGTTATAAATTTGATGTGTTGATCTATAGTGGTTCTGAGCTCTCTTTTGAGACCTAAACTAGTGTTTCTCATTATAAGAGACCTGATCCCACTACATGAGGTATATTTTTTCATTTAATTACTTTTTGTTTAAATTTATAATTAATTATTCAATCAATAAATTTTTTTAATAATGTGAAAAATTATATGATATCTAGTTTGGATTTTTGAAAGGTTTTCCATGATTGGATATGTTTTTTCCTTTGAAAAAAATGGTTGAGTTTCTTATTTCAATGGAACATCACTTTCAAATGGGTTTTTATGCATTCTTCATATTTGATAAAATTCCAAAGATGGTTTTTAGTGAGAAAACTCTTGTTCAATCTGTTATAAATAAAATGGTTTTTTAAGTGGTATTTCCATTAATGTTAAAATAGTTTCCATTGTTTTTAGATGTTCATATTTTTATAAAGTGTAATGGATTTTCTCTTAGATTTTTGGGATGTGATTTTTGATCAACATGATTTTATTTCATATTCTGTTTGGATTTTAAATTTCATTGAAAATGGTTTTCCATATGTATATATTATATGTGATAAAATACTGTCTTGGTTGGAACTTTGTGATGTTTTTTATTGATTATTGTTGTTACCTTGTAGATCTCCCTTGTTCTTATTGATGATGTTATATTTATCCATGTGATGGATGTCATAATGTGATTCATATAGTGATTATGAATTGGAGGAACATATTAAGGGTGTTATAGAAGGTGTTAAGGATGCCATTATGTTGTTATCCCTTAGGGATTTTTTTATTTCCATGAGATGATATTTCTTACTCATAGACCACCTCTATTATTATTTCATGTGGAGAAGAGGGTTATTAACTAGGAAGTGTTGGGATGGTGTTAGTCTAGTAGATATTTTTCTCTATCATGCCCCCTTAGTTGTATGTAGCACCTGGATTGTGTTATTCTAACCAATAATATAGGTTAGAGTTATTCAATTAATGGATGTATAGCCATTAACCAATTTGCAGTGGTCCACCTGTAAAAGTCGTGTGTTATCCCGATAGTCCATGTAATGTTTACTGATGATATATATCATATGTAATTACTTTTCTATATATATTAGTATGTTTATTTCTTATTTCATAATATATTGACCCATTTTTGGTGTCATTCATGATATTAACTAGTTTTTTATCTATTAATTGAATTATTTGTAACCTATTATGGTTGTGTTTCATTATAGTTTCTAATGTTTCCTTATACACCTTTGAGTTAGGAGTATAAAATATTTTATGGTGAAAAGGGGGAAATGGTTTTCAATGTGTTTTATTTAGTTAATACTTTTGAAATATTTGACTTCTGGGTGGGATTATTTTGAAACGTCTAATGTTTTAAGGATGAAGGTCCGGTTTCCTTTGAAATTGACATTGTTTTCGAAAATCACCATCTTTATGGAAAGGTTTTATAAATGAAACATGTTGAGGGAGTGAATACTTCATGTTTTTCTTATTATATTATTTTTTAAAGGAAATGAAAACCTATTTTTCCATTCAATGTTTTTCAAACTATCATAATTTTTTCTTTTAAAGAAAAATGAAATAGAATTGTCTTGGTATCAAAATGGGTTCAGAAAACACATCACATTCTAACATTGGTCGGAATGTATCCTTCATGTCTATTGAAGGTTTCTTTAGGTTGGCTCTCAGGTTAATCTAGAATCATATTCCTTGGGAATAAGATAGTTCTTAGGATCACGGTGGTGATTTGTGAGTCACATAGATTTGGTGGTCATGCCTTCTATTTACTGTAACAAGATGGATGAATATTTGGTTTTGGCCTCACTGGTTTACCATTTTGTTTCTTTTAGCTTTTTTTGTAGTTATGTAACTCATTATTATTTGGTTATTTATTGATCTATTTTGTATTTTACCTTGATTTTGTTACTTTTGTTCCATGTTGGTGTGTTTATGTTTTGATTCTCAAGGGTGAAATCATCCTAAAAAGTTATTTTTGATACCCTTGGTTCTTTTTGACATCTCGGTGGGATCAAGGATCCATTACAAGTATTTGGAGGGACGATTTGGGAACTGATTCAGATGGTTTCATAAGTTGGTTCATTAAAAAATGATATCAGAGAATCTATGTTTTTAAAAGGGTTATAATTTATTAAGACATGACTTTTTTTATTTGTTTATTAGTGGTAGAATGGTTATAAGACAATCGATACTCGAGTGTCAGTCCATGAAAATGCTAGACCCTCTCTTACTTGTGTTAGATATCAAGTATCAATGGGTGGTCAGGAGTCTTATTTTTCTTTTTTTGAGGATATGGGGGATTATTATTGAAATTGTTTTGTGTATATTTTTATTAATCTAAGTTGTAGGGATTTTTTGAGATATCTCCTCGAAAATTATTCATTTCAATGTTAATTTTGAAGGGTTTTAAGGGCATAAGGTTAAGGTACACAGACTATCAGACCATGTTTAAGACATTAAGACCATTTTGGATAACTTCTAGTGGAACTTCCATGGTTGGTACATGGTCTGAAAACCCAATCATATAAACCATGCATAGTAGAGATGCTTATTAATTTATATAGTGTTCCATTCTTTTTTTTGATTGATAATCTCTTCTGTTTGATGGGTTCTTCTTATGAATGTTTAAGTAACATATTGTGTCTTTTAAAAGTTTTTTAAAATAATTTTTGTATGCCTTGGTATTTGAGGTTATTTTTAAAATCATGTTTGGGGTTTCTTTAGTTTCATGGGAAAATGTATTCCAACTTTATAAAAGGTATTTGATCCGAGATCATTTTCAAATAAATAAATTCATGAGATCCAATTGATGAAGTTACTAACAATGTCATATATTGAATGATCCTAGGTAGAGGAGTCTTCCCTTGGCTAACTCCCTTCACGGCGGGACCCTAGGGGTCACAACGTGAAGTGCTACATGATGCTTACTTTTTCCCTGAGGTCACCATGATTCTACCCAATGATCACTCGAGAACCCTAAAAACTTTACAAGCCTCAAACTAAAACCAAAAAATCTCACATAGATTTCAAAACACTCATAATTCTAATCTGAGTCCCAATTCTTAATATGAACACCTTCTTTGAGATAAAAATTCAAATTTTCTCTAAAATTATTAACTAAAAAAAATTGTGGTTTTAAAATATTCCCACCATAATACTTATCATCCTAAAAAATACATATAGGTATTTCAACCATTGATATCAACATATTACAGTCATCAACTCACCACTAACCAACCATGTTACATCTTTGAATTATGAATTCACTTCCACCATAAAACTGTAGCCACTATTATTAGACACACTAGCTTTCCTTTAATACCCCAGTTCAATACTCAAACCACTTCAACCACTTCTAAAAAAAATTCCTGATTTGATTTATAACTCGCCATATATATTTCTTCAATAACACTAGTTATCCTTCTTCAAGATGACTTTTCCTAAAAAATGATCTTACACATTTGTTGACTCATCACTACATGAATCAATACAATCATAACACCTTAACTCCCTAAGGCATCACTGATCCATCTGAACACCCAGACTAATGTTTTAACTATACTCTTTATAAATTTTCATCATTGGATCACCAACTAACCAGAACATTCATCATGCTCTCACTCCGAGCATCAATTCACCATTGACTCGAATCAACTCAGATCATGTAAAATTCATCTCGAGTATAATTCCAATGCACAAAATTTATCAAATACCCCATTAGAATCTAAAATATAATATTCATAGGGGACCCATATAAAACTAATTATACATCGACTATTCTCAACACACCTATGACCCTTCCAACACGAGTGGAACACATCAATGAAAAAAATATTCTCCTCACTATTGGAGAATCTTTATCATTTATCAACTAAATCAAAATTTTAGTTTCTATAGGCCACAATTCATCTATTACCACACATAACAATTGGACATGGTTTTCCAACATGGACACGATCATTATCATGAATCACTGATCACTAACCACTAAGATAGTGTCCAACCACACCTACTAATCCAAAAAAAATTGAAGTGAGAACACCCAATTTATCCCAAGTATTGTAGTGATACTCCAATATCAGACTCCACAATCAATGGTCATTTCTAATTAATGGTGTTCCCTACCCCAGGGATCAACTACTAAAAACACAATTCTACCAGTCCTAACCCTGGAACCAATAAAAAAACACATCTATCTACTCAATACCAATATAAAACATCAATATCACATGTCCACCATGTGGTAATTTATAAAAAAACAAAACACAATGATAAAACATATGAATCAACCACTTGGATCACTCCCGGTAAACCACAGAAATATAACAAATTGGCTTACATAGGAACAAAATACTTTCTACACACAATACTAACCAACACAAACACACCCATTAACCTCACATGGAAGTTTCTTATAAATTAATAACACAATACAATAATAAAATTCAAAAATTGGGGTTACTCCTAACCAAATAAAATAAAAATACAATTAACCTGAGTCCCATAGGCACTAATATATTATTTCAAAAACTGATTCAAATAATACACACACTTCTAAAATAAATTGTTTTTTCCAAAACACCCCAATGGATTCCAAATTTATTTACCAAAGAAATGATTAAATCCATGTAATTGAAGATATTTTTCCAAAAAACAACTCCTGATTCCAAACCATTTTGAAACCCAGTTTCAACAACCATTTGAAATCTAATTTCCAAAACCCTTTCCCTAAATTTTATCCAAATCTATAAATTCTCTTTTTTTCTTCAAAGTCACCAGATACATGATCCAACTCTAGAAAAACCAAATCATTATAACATTTCACACACATCTTACATAACTTCTTTAATTTTCATTCAAAACTGTGTTTTTCATATTAAAACAGGGCTTCCTAAAAAATCAATAATCATAAAAATTCATTTCCATGTGGCTGCTAGAAAATAATAATAACAATGAGAAATAATCAAAATATCTAACCACACCCATATTAATCTAATCACCCCTTATGATATATTCAATAAAAAAATTATTCTCGTATAAGTTTATTCAATTAATAATGGATTCCAATTAGAAAAAAGTCAAAAAGCACCTCCAATAGGCATGTGTATCATGCCTGAAGCATTCCACTATTATGATGTATGTATAAGTCACTGGCTTCCAGTTGAGCCCTATGACTAATCCCAAGTTTCACCCAACCCACATTGGGATTCTTAGTCCAAACCAACACCAAACTCATCATATAATGCCTAGTCCCAAGGATGTAAATCCTTTGGAAACTTGGATTTCAACTGATGTCATGATGGCCAAGCATTAACTCGACCTACCATCCAAGTCCAGAAAAAATAACTACACCCATATCCAACTCATTTCTTTCCCAAAACATTATATTATACAAATTTTTAGTGCCCCATCATGGACCAGCTGAATGAAAATTGAGAGGGTTTCACCACATGACCTTGAGTGTACCTCCCCATATGGTATAGGTTGTCGACTAACAGAGAGGGACATAAATGTCCATATGGGGAATATTAAATCTTTTACAAAGATAAAGTTTCTTTCTGAAATCTATCAAATATTCAGTATGACCCATCTATATATGAAACATCCAAAAAACCTATAAAAATAAAATAGGTATCTGATAGTCCCACCATAGTTTATAATCAAAAGTAGTAAATCAGTCTACATGATTCATAAATACATAATAAAGTGGTAGTAGATAACCTAGAAATTTATATAAATAATCTATGGAATACTAGCTGATACATTCCAAACAACAATGAAAAGTAAAATAGACTATAGAATAACTCATAAAACCATTCCACCAAAACATTAGCCTCAATAACCTATTAACCAAACTATGTATCCAACTCTAAGCGGTACATGGGCCATGAGAAAAATCAAGAATGCATTCTAACATACATCTAATCCCATTCTATTTATGTGGGTCAGGGTGAGTCTAACAACCTAGATTGAAATCCTTAATGCCTAAAAAATATTGAGTACCATTGTGATCACGTTTATATGCTCGTAATACATATATATGGTTCTATCATGATCATATAACACAATCATCCAAAATACATAACACAAATACAAATCAACAATACATGTCAGGTCATTAGGTGCCATCCATGACACCCAAAACCCCTACCATACCAACTTATGCTAGTTTCAAAGTGTCTTTGTTGACATGGAATACCTAACCATATTTTGGGTATAATCTCACCCAAATATCATCATAAAAATATATGATCCCATAGAGGGCAGAACATTCCACCTAGATCATCTCATAGCACTCTTGGTATGATTTGGGGAAAAACACAGGATCCCGGTATTTTCCTGGGTATCTTATATAGTATTAGGTACAAAACTAAATCCTAGGAATCCAATAAAGTATTATGAACAACACCAAATCCTATCAATCCATGTAATATTAAAAAAATATCAATGGGAAAACCCCTAGATCCTAGGAATCCTAGGAATCTCCCACATTACTAGGTATAATGAAAAAAATACTAGGGGTCACTAGGAATATGATTAGCCACTAAATGAGGCTAAGTGTTTTTGTCAAATTATTTCTGCATTAGGGAAAGTGGTTTGATAAGAAAAAAATAATTTTGATTATTTTATAATTTCAAAATGTTTTGGATTCCTGTTAGGATGTGTTTCCAATTATTTTGGGTGAAAATTTCCAAAATGGGGGTTTTATTACACCGATTTGTTTCCTTTTAGATTAGATTCCCAAGTGTAGGATTTTGAGGTGGTTTTGTGAATTTATTTTATTATATTGTAGTGTTTATTATCTTTGTGTTGAAATTTAAAATAGTTTGATTTAGTTATTTGCTTTGGGATGTTTTAGAATGAGTCCCCATAAAATAATTATAAATTCTAGACATGAATGCCTAGAGTAGTTGTCCTAGTGATCTAAGATTTTTCCTCACAATCCCTAACTCTACCCAGAATCGAGATGGAGTGGTAGATCCATGCTCTTCTAATCTCATGGATCATGAATGAGATTTTTTGAACAAATATAATCATGGATGATATAGTGATCAAGGATCCCATGAGTCTATTTAGTGGATAGCTATGGTTGAAGGGATTTTTGACTTTCAATGAACTCCAGGAGCCTATAGGGAGAGATGAACCGTACCTTTGTTTGAAATAATGGGTTTGGAGTGGTGGATGATTATTCTTCATGCCCAAATTTTTTTTCCTCTATCATGGGAATATTATAAGGCATCCATAATTCTGTGGTATTATCCTGAATAAGTGAGAGATGAGAAGGTGATAAAGTTTTTGGGTGTCCTCCAGGGTGATTAGTTAGTGAAGGAATATATCAAACATTTCAATGGCTTGGTTCCCTTCTCTTTATAGTTTGATACTAAAAATAAAAAGAAGCTAAAGTTATTTTTCATATCCTTTATCATGGAATGACGTTAATTAGTTCTTTAGTATGGACTAACAACCCATGTCGTAGTGGTATATAGGTTTATTTTTATTGAGTCAGTCTTAGTAAGGAAACATGCATTGGGTGATTCATTGATTCCCACCAGAGCCAAAAAAGATAATCCTTCTTATGATAAGGGAATGAAAAGTGGTGATGGTTATGAGAAGTTATATTCTAAACCTATAATTCTTATTTTAGTAAATTAAAATATAGTTGTGTGTTTCTAGTGTGGGAGGACCGAACAAATTCGATCTTATTTTCCTGAAAATACAAAGACCTACCATTTATGTGGATGTTATGGACACATCCATAGGTTTTGTGAGATATCCAAGAATCAAAATAAGAACTATCAACCTAGATAATACATGGTTAGTGTTTTTTTTCATCTCTTATATTGGAGATTTGGAAGCTGGGCATTGTTTTTGGAGCATCATCATTGGGAATTATGATTTTGGGTTTGGGACTTCTCCACTTTTTTTTATACTCTGTACCTTTGGGTATAAGGGATAAAAGGGATTTTAAAACTATATTAATATCTTTTGATATTTTCATCCCTCATCAGTTCTTGATTATATTTGTTTTTTGTGAATAGTGTGGAACATGTGTTGAGTTTTGTTTTAGGGATGACATGGGAATGCGTTGGGTGGGAAATGGTAATAATGGGGGAGCTATTGGTTTCTATGTAGGATTTGAGGGCTGAATGGCCATGATTTTCTTCAGGATCACCCTGAGTGGGTGTTCTATACGATTTTACTTGATTTATGCTCTCGGTTGTTTTTGACCTATGTTTTAACCCATTCCATTCTATATTCAGGCATGTATGTGCGGTGTGTCCCTCTTTTTTCACGGAGTGTTATTCTTCTAGATCAAGTCTAGTTCCCTCTTTGTTGTTTTTAGGACAAGAATACTTGTGGATTTTGATCTCGTTGTATTAATTACTATAATAATGTATCTATAGTGATAAAAATTCTTTTTTATAGTTCTTACATAATGTTTCACCATTTTAGAGAAATTTTAAATGGTGGGGAGACCTTTTCGAGGAGTCTTTATGTTTTCCTTGTTCGTGTGGAGTGACCCTTTAGGATTTTTTTTATTATGGTGTGACTTTGTTTGGCTCTGGTGACCTTAGATGTTCGGGAAGGTATTTTTATTTTCTTGTATTATGATCTAGTTTGTAATTTGGAACGTTCTTTAGAGAATTGGTGGATATCTAAATACTCCCAGTTTCAAATAAGACCCTGGGACAAGATATCCAACCATAATTCTTTTTTCACTTCAATTCCATTCTTTTAAGAGACTACCTCTTAGGACTCCTAGTGTATTTTTTGTTGGTTAATTTTTAATTTTTCAGTAGAGTTATATGTAGGAAGGTGTTGTTAATCCTTTGTGTCCTTTTTTTCAAGGTTTGTAAATTTGTTTACTCCAAAAATCCTTATTAGAGGGAATCTCGTCTTGGAATTCCCACTTGTCCTAAATTTTAGAATACATTATGGGGGTAGAAATATGAATTCTAGGGAATTTTTGAAACTCCTAATATAAATTTTATGTGGGGGACATTTGATTCATGGATTACACATTGAGTTTGGGGAAGTTTGGGATGAAAATATGAAATTTTAGGGAATTTTTTCAAGTCACGTGGTTAAGTCACATTATTAATCAAAATTTTCTGACTATGTGTGAATATCAGGTACCTCTTAGAAGAGGTGATCTATACGGTTACTTCATGGTGTGTTTTAACATGTTGATAAACCCTGAAACCCACTTGAAGATTTTTATTATAGTACTTTTCGGGTTTTTTAGTGGGGTTTCTAATATTATATATTATTCATGTGATTTATTATTCATAAACGCCACTTTAGTGAATTGTACACTTTGAACATTATTTCATGTTATAATTATAATTATTTCTTCAAATGAACTATTACATGGTACATTTTTGAACATCATTTAATGTAACCAATGATCATGATTTTATTTTCATATTTAATTTTTGGGTTTCTCATTACATTGGTAACAATTCATACTTTTGGAGTACTTCAATATTCATATTGGAAGACCACCAATGTTGGAATTGAAAAAACAACATTCCGGGTGAAGTGGACTGGACATCATCCCAATAAAAATACTATAGAAGCCAATATAAAACCTCAATAATTCTGAAACATTAAATAAAGATAGAAGAAATCATGGGTCACATTTCATTAAAGAGTTCCCAAAGCTAATTATAATTTTTTAATTGAGTTATAGGTGTCCCATGTTGGGGATAAAATTCTGTGCCAGATTTTGTAGCCTAGAAAAATAGCCCACCATTTCAATAATATCTCAAAAAAATATACTTGTTCTAAAATTTTACATAATGTTATGAGAGATCCATCGCTCCATTTTCTTCTTCTATGACTCACTCTAATTCTTCCAACTAGAATTCAATTTAGACATCTCTCTTCGGTGGAGGTATTCTTGCTGCAACTTCGGGTCAATGGTGGGAAAGTCTTCTCTCCCTCACTTTCAACCACCCTAGGCCAATCACCATTAATTGAGGAAACATGGACAGATGGGGGATCGACCCAAGGCTTCAAAAATTCATATTTAAGGTTGTGGTTTTATAGTATTTCAGTATCATTTATTCTTTCTTTCATTGTAATGTTATGCTGCAATTTTGTTGTCTCAAGTTTTTCTTTTACATGTAAGTTGTTCTAATTCATTTTATTTTCTTAATAAAACTTCTTATTATCCTATTATTTTGTTCTTATTATTATTACGTTGACACTGTTGGCTCATGGTTTGAATTTATTCACACCAAACCTTGTGTAATTATCTCACAACAGTGGAGTGGTCGTTATTTCTTTGTCTTTTTTTTCTTCTTCAATTCTTCCCTCATGAGTCTACTTCCCGCTTCCATTGAAACCATAGCTTCAATGAAGGGTTAACCGACTTATGGGTTGATAAAAGGTAGTTTAAAGGGTCTAGATTTGATGTTATTTATCACCCCATTAATGTCTAATCACTTTTTTTAATTGATATTTTTATTTGATGATTTTTAAACTCCATCGTCCTTATTGAATTTAAGGCGACACACTTCAAGTCCAAATATTAACATTTACCTTGAAGTGCTCAAAATTTTTATCCTTCATGTGTATAGGTGATTAGTATTAAAGTGTGTAGTTATTAAACTAGTAAGTGAGTATTTTTTTCTTCTTAAATGAACCCATCTCAAATATAAGAAATTGAAAGAGTTGAAAATGAATTTCATTCAGTCTACCTCGACCGATAACCTAGGATCAACTCCTTCTTTTAAATTTAATTCAATTAAATCGATTATTTATCATTTAAATCCATCTAAAATCAACCCAGGTTGGCCACTTCATAACCAAAAATAGTTCATATAATTTACGTTTCTATAGCTTTCGTCTTAGTTCTCCGAGGATTCGACAACCCAAGCTAAACTACATGTGACCTCTTAACCCTAAAATCTTGGGTAAATTTGGGCGAGACCAGAATCTCAATAAATATCTGTAGAAATCTCTCCATATCCTAGGAATCACTAGGAATATCAATAAACATCCCCAATAATCCCATTAAATCTTAATAATCACTAGGTATCCCATAAGATCCTTAGAATCACTATGTGTCCCATAAGATCCTTAGAATCACTATAAATCTTAATAAACATCCCTATTCAACCCTATAAATCCCATACATCACTATGAATATTAATAAATATCTCCAAGAATCCTTCCAGATGATAAGAATCATTAAGAATACCATATGATCAAGTCTGGAGGGTAGTACATCCCTACCATCTAACTCATATTGTGTATCTAGGGGCTAACATCCACCCAGTAAGATCTCCTAAATAATGGGGGATAAAATCCACCTAATGAACTCTCATAAAAAAACGAAAACAAAAAAAATATGGGTTGGTCATCTAACCATACCCATCACACATAACTAAGGTTGACCTCTCAAGTGGGAGGCCTCAAACTATCACTATATCATAATAGGATCACAACAATGATTTTTTTCTAAAAAAATGACAATAATCACTTCCTATATATTACATCAACCTTATCAAGGGTAAACATGGTACCGAGGTAACCACCAAGGTCCCTTAAGAAAAATCACAACATGGACACCCTACAGGGTTTCATAGACCACATTTCTATCTCCCAACCCCAGCACTCCATTTTGTAAATTTACCCCTCAACATCAGTTAAGGTCTTTCAGAGTCATATCTACCTTAAATGGGGTTTAATAATTCCACCTAAACCTAAATGAGGCTTGATACTAAGAGTAATCCCTATAGTCCCACAATCATAGTCATGCATCAACATGAAACATTCCACACACACAAAAATCATAGAAATGGGTACATAACAAATCACTCATGATTTGGAAAATAGAGCTTCACCCAAATGAGGTCTATTAAACAATAAAATATCAATCACTCACTTCCATATTTTCTTTAAAATTAAATCAAAATATTCTTTTCCAAAATTTTAAGACAGGGAATAAGATACCATCTTGCTCACACTGGGCCCTCAGCCAATATCCATTCAAAACACTCTTCAAAAACCCCACCATTGGAATTTAATTCCAAACCCCATTCTCAAAACTACCCATATTTTTATTTAAAAATCCATTTGAGTCAATCGTTATTTTTATAATAACATTTTCAAAGTTAAAACTATTTTTCATTAAAATCCAAAAAACACCACCATACAATCTAAAAAGAGGGTTACCAACACTAATTCGACCAAGGGACCACCATATAACCATTTATCAAGATATGTGGTCCCTTTTGACTATTAGGACAATGAAAACACATCCCAATTTATGGTAAAATTACACAAGTCATGCTATATTAAGAAAATAATAATAATAATGGAACACCAACCTAAAATTCCAAATTAATAAGAAACTTATTAAATACAAGTCTACCTACCTCAACCATAAATCTATAAAAAATTTACCAACTATTTTATAACTTATTATGAGTCTAGAATCTCCTATATAATCAATAAAAATCCAAAAATTAATAATTTAACTATTAAAACTAAATACCTAAACTAAAATAACCAGTAATAAACTCAATGGGTGACACAATGATGTCAAAACCATGATAAATGGGATGTGGTCCACTAATTTAATTCTCTTGGACCCAATAATAAAATCCCAAAACAACTCACATAATTTCATGTCCAATTCAATCCAAAATTACCAAGAACCCTAAATAAATTTATAGAACAAATTATCTCAGTCAAATGATGAATGATGATTTTAATACATCCTCAAAGTACCTCCTATGAAAGAAACACATCAAATCCCCATAATGTGTGATGATTTCACCATGATCTAGTGAAATTGTATCCTTAAATACATATCTAGTTGAACCAAAATTTAAGAACAATAAAGGATATAATCAAGGGAGACAAGGGGAGAGATCTTACCAAGAATTAGTGTGATTAATCACTACCAAAACACCCATATATAAGGGGATAAATAAAGGTATTAGGAGAACCCAATAGGGTTTATACCCTATATTTTAGTTGAAAAAAAAATATTGAGAAGGGGTTTCTAAAATAACCTGTAATAATGTTACCAAGAATCCCCTAAAAAATAGGGCATCCAACACCAGTTTGTAGTGTGATGATAAATATCATGTTGTGACACCTCCTCTAGGAAGAGGGATCATCCCATCACCTTTAACCATTCATAGTTTGACCCTTATGGTCATTGAATTAATGATCTTGGGAAGAGGGAACTTCCCCTGGACAACCCCCTTAAGAACATGACCGCAAGTGTCATGGAATAAAGTACCAAAAGATGATAAATTTTAGACCCCTAGTCACCCTGACCCTTTTCAATTCTAACTCGGTATCCCTATATACATTTCTAGTCTCAAAATAAAACCAAGAAAATCTCCTAGATATATCCATACACTTGAAATTATAATCCGAATACCAAATTTGGAGATGGACCCCTGCTTTGGAAGAAAATTAAAATTTTCTATGGAATTCATAACTCCAAAGGATAAGGGTTTTACAATAATATACCATAGTGGTTTTCCTTAGTTAGTGTAAAATATGCTATATAGACCATAAAATTAATTATAAGTGGGAATATTGATTCTTAATATTGGGTTTCATCATGATAATCCATGTTTGGATTAGTGATATTTCTAAGAATCACTTAGTAATGGGATCACTCATTAGTTCACCCAATAGATTAGTGGTAAGGAAGGGGGTATATTATGTGGAATTTGGAGTCTTATTTTAAGGAAAAATAAAATATTGTGGCATCAAATTGATCTTTAATAACCTTGTGTGGTTTGTTGTAACCAACTGAGGTGGTCTATTAAGAGTTTCTTTAATGATTGATTCTTTGTGATGGGTTTCTCTATATACATAGTGATCAACTATATTTTGAAAAAATCCTATAAGTGATGTATCACCATGGTGATATTTATTATTTGTATAAAATTATAAGGTGATAATCTAGTTAGGATCTTTATTATTGAAAAAAGGAATGACATGTGCAATGACCTAGCTAAATGATTCATTTTGATATAAATTATGAGGAAGGGAGGCCTAGTTTCTATTGAGAGATTTTGGTTTCTATTGTTATATATTTCAGGGATAATTGATCTGAGTGATGTGTGTCATGATTGGTATGTATTTATGGTGTAGGATACTAGTTTAGTTTTATGTATAGTATTTTCATACCATGTGATGATTGTTTTCTACATTACCCCAAATTTAATGTAGTGAAACATGTTTTTTGGTGAAAATTCAATCTTGAAGGCAGTCTGGGTACTGGGAGATAGAATTGAGCCATGAAATTCCACCTTGTATATTTCATATCAAGTTCCCTTCGATTAAAGGGGATTGACCGATGTGTTTTATCACCAATAGTGTCTATCTACTAAAAAATTCAAATACTTGAGTACCCAGGGGACAATATTAGGGAAATCTACAATGTCGTTTTCTCTCGAGTGTCCTCATATATAAGGGGATCAACTGATGTGCTTTGGTACACATGTTGAGGTTTTATCTTGATTTATTTGGATTTTAAAGACCAATTACCATTCTCATGGTATCCACCGCATAATACCCATGATGGTTTAAGGATGTATTTATCTCTACCACAATTTAAATTATAATCTAGTTCTTGGGGGATTGTCTTGAAGAACATGGTTGACCATTTAATGGATTTCCTTTTATGATCATCTTGAATCATAGGTATTGGCTAAGGTGTATAGGGCCAGGTATCATGGTGTCCCGATTAACACCCAATGACTTGACTTGATTATCTATATACTATGTGTTACTTCCTTGATTATTTTATAGTGTATACTCTAAAATAATATATTGTGAAATATATTAGGGTACCCTTGGTGGTGACCTATTGAGATTTATGCTCACACCTCACATGTACACCTCAGCGGATTTGAAAACCTTATGTTCAGTATTCAGATTAGTGTATATGTTTTCCATGGGATCAAGTGAAGGACATATACCTCAAATAACATATACATATGATATATTATGGCTATATCATATCCTTTGATTCAATTATATTGTAAATCATGTTATCAGGACACTTCCCATTCATGTCATAGTGTAATAATGGATATATATTAATGCATCATGTCATAGTGTAAAATATAACATATTTTACATCATGATTATGATACCATGAGGTGGAATTTGATTGTTTGGGTGTCCAAATGATAATTTTTTTCATTGAAGAACATTTTCCATGTTTTGTATCATTAATAGTTATTTCATGAGATAAAACATTAGGGAGTATATTCATTCATTTTATTTATGTAATAAATTGGATGAGTGGCATTAAATTATTTTTATAAAACATGATTTGATGTAAATTTTCCTGAGGAGCATCTTAGAGTGATTTATAATGGACTCTGCTTCCATGATATTTTTATTGTCTTGATCATTCATTCTTGGATGATACTTTATCCACCCAAATATATCTACATCCTTTATATTTTTTCTAGTGAGGTATTAGTATACCATATATGAAAGTATGATCCTACTCATATGACGATTGATTCGATTTTAGCATATAGATACATCTAGAGGGGGGATGTTATTTGGAAACCTCTTTGTGATCTTCATCAAACCAATATGATGATGGTTGAAGATGGTATAGTTGGAAATGTAGTGTTAGGTACACATACATAGTTTCTTCATTTATATTTTACAATTGATTTCATTTATCGAGAATGTGTGATCTTTGTTTTTGGTTTTTTATTACTTCCACTATTTTTAACAAGCATCGTAAGATTATTTGAAACCTAGTAGTGGTAACAAATATTTTCGATTCCCTTTGATTTATGAAATCATTATATTGATCAAGGTTTCAAAAATCATTTCCCCTCTCGTAATCCCAATCATGAAATGTGATTTAAATTTTATTTCTTCCGAGTTGAGACATGGCTTATGATATGGGATATCATAGTTGTAACTTAGTACAATAGCCTAATTTTTGTATTATTCATAAAATATGACTTGGGGATGTAGTATTTTACAGTAGAACCATGCCATGGTTTAAAAAATAAATCACTATATCACCTTTATTATATTAATGTGAATCATAAAATAGGATTCATAGATAATGATTTTTCCACTAATATGTAAGGTTTTTATGCTAATATGTATGTTTTTTTTCCTTTTCCACATATCTAAAAACATTATTTATATGCCACAATAGTTTTTGGTGATCAGACTACCAGCCATAAAATATGACTGATAATGTTTAAATAGTTTAATCACCACAAGCATATCAATAATATCCTATGATTCTAGATATATCGTTAAATATGATTGGTGAAGAAATTTTTTTATCATTAAATTTAATTATGAATGGAATTATATAATAAATAATTTTTTAATAAATTATAATAAATTTATTTTATAATATTTATTAATTTATAAATTTATCATAATTATTTATTTATTTATTTATGAAACATTTATTAATAAATATTCTATAATATTATGTGTTAATATAAAAATACATTTTACCAAATTGTATGAAATTCCTTATGACATAGAAATAAAGTATTTATTTAGAAATATAATAAGAATTTATAAAGTGATTATAAATTAGAAAATAACGCTAAATATAAAGTATTTATATTTTAGTGTTTTGAATTTTTAATAATACTTAATTTGAATTTTAGAAATTAGTGACCCATTTGAGAGATTATTTAAACAAAATAAAATTGAGTTTTGATGATTGAATTGAAAAAGTATTAAATAATTTTAAGTATATGATACTAAAATTACATATATTTTTTACACAATTAGAATATAAAATATTTATATATCATAAAATATAAAATATTTAAAGTAAAATTTCATACAATGAATAATTTTAAATAGATCATATTGAAATTAATATTGAGAGATTATATTCATAATTAGGGATTTTTTTATTATATGAGATAAATTATGAAGTGTTAATAATTATCATTTATTTATTTTATGTTTATAAATTCTTATCCCATGTTTAGATATGTAAATTGTTCATTTATTTAGAAGTTATTCCCTTATTAATTCATAGTTATAAATTATTTATATTATTATTGTGTGTATGATTTACTTTAAATTGGTAACCTATTTATAGATATTATCATACATGAATTTAAGGAATTGCGTTCTAGGTATGATAAGAGATTTAGTTTTCTTCTGCCATTAATTCATTTTTTAGTATATGATCTTGAATTAAGTTAATTATTATGATTTATACATATTAGGTGTTAGAGTTATGATGGAATTGAAGTCTCTCTTGAGTAAAGTATCCTTGGATAGAGGGACATTGGGTCAGACTACCCACTATCCTAGAGGCTTATTCCTTGTTCCAAAAAAGTGGAGGTTGACTATACGTGGATCCAAGATTACTCATGTGGAGATTTTTGATTTCATAAAATTATAAACCTTCACATGAATGATATTAATATAATTTAAGCATAGGATTCATTTGTATATGTGTGAATATGATTGGATTTCTATTTGGGTTAGTAACACAAGTTATGAGTTGTGTAAAGAGTTATAAATCAATATAGTTTGAACATATTGATTTGGTGGAAGGAATAAGATTAAAAAATAAACCATTAGAAGATTACATAAATATAAAGGGAATAATATTTGATTATATGGTGAGATTAAATTCCTTTTAAAATAGTTGGAGTTAGATTCATCTAAAAGAAGAAATTTGTAACACCTCGATCATTCATTATGGGTGATGCTAACCGTTAGGTGTCCAACTTGTGGAGAAAAAGTAAGTAATGAGGTGACCCTAACATTTATGTGTCTTTTTGTTGGATTTTTATTTCTATTACACTTATATGGTAAACCCTAACCATTAGGATACCATAGTAATCAGTTTTAGTGAACCCACATGGTGGATTTGAATAAATATTCCACAGATAAACTATCCAACAGACATATATTGTATGATTAACAATAGTTGTATACTAGATATTGTAATGGATTATTTACATGATACCTAGTAAATTTCATGATGGAATATATATTTTAACACACTAATTGATATGGTGATTTCAAAAGGGGCCATTGTTATAGTGGGCACAAATTTAATAAAAGTACTTATTAAATAAATGCAAAACATTATACTCATCTAATAAAAGACTTTTTCATAGATAAATTTCATAATCAACTTCATTAAAATTAAAATTGAAATCACTCCTTGAAAATGATAATATTAATGTAGAAACACTTAACACTAGTGACTTGATTAAATTTCCTAAGATAAGTTATATATGTTAGATCTAACCTTATAGAGTAAATAAATTATTTATGTTATTCAATAGGTTAATCTTAATGATTTCGATAAGTGTAGAATGGTTCATTTAAGGTTTCAGAGGAATTTGATGTGTGATTGCATTAATAATTTTTGTCCCCACTCATATACTTAAAATGATAAGTTATGTTAATTACTTGGTGAGACTAGAGGTTTCCATAGTGCTTTTTATGGTTAAAGAATTCATTATGTTTCCATTGATAAAAATGATACATTAATGAGAACGAGTTTAACAACAAATTTCTCGATATTATCAATGTGTTGATAATAGATGAAATAGGGAATTTTATTTCTAGGTTTTGGAGTTCTGTTGCATGTATAGGTGGGTAAAAGTTAAAACATGAAATTAGCTGGGGGTGTGTGGCATGAAGGTGGTGGGTTAGGCCATGAATAGGCATGGTGTCACACCAAAATGTACCTCATTACCCAAATAACACTTTCAAACCAACTAGGGATGGATTAGTGGTACCATGTAAGGAATTAACTCCCTAGAAATGGAAAAGACTTAGGTTCGAGTGCTTCCACACTCAAAATTAGCTGGGGGCGTGTGGCACGCAGGTGGTGGGTTGGGCTTTGGACATGCATGGTGTGGTTATGACCTATACCTAATTTCTAAAATAACATGTTTTTATAGGCCACTCCCTAGAAATCGAATAGGCACAAGTTCGATTCCTACCACAATTGAATTTAGGTGGGGGCATGCGACACACATGTGGTGGGTTGGACCCAGGATAGGCTTGTGTGGCACCCACCTAGACCTCATTACCCAATTACATGTTTTTTTCCAACCAGGGTTGGATTAGTGGTATCGTGTAAGAAGAACACTACTTGGAAATAGAAAAGGCTCAGTTTCATGTCCTGCCACACACAAAATTATCTTGGGGTGTGTGGTGTGCATTTGGTGGGTTGGTCCCAGGACAGAGATAGTGTGGCGCCCACCTATACATCATTACCCAAATAATTTTTTTTCGACTTCATTAGTGGAAAAAAGGTAAAGGGTTGAGGGTCATAGAAATGATGTTCATTAGAGGTATGAGGTTCGATTCCTAGGATCCTACTCTTTGGTTAATTTCATCATCCCTTATTCCACTTGCCTTGTCAGGTCACTCAGTGTCTCATCGGGTGGGAAGAAGGGAGTAACCCTCCTAGCTGACAATTTTTTATGTCGAACCATTACTGATTTGGCTATTACCCCATGGGAAACTCTTCCATCTTGTCTGGAAATGGATCCTTCCTGGTTGGGGCTCTCTAGGTAGTGATTACTTCGTAGGGAGGGGGGTTTCTTGGGGTGGAGGGTTGAAAAAGGCCACTCCAGGGGTATTCCATTTTCAGAGAAAATAGGATGGAAAGAGTTATGATTCCATAGGATGGAATTGTTTTAGATACCTAAATTGGTCTACGAAACTCTATAAAATATCCATTCCAAGTATCAGTATTATAGAAATTAATTCTTTTATATTATAGGGTATATAAAAAACCAACTTGGGTCAACTAGATAAGTCCCTTGATCCGACCCATCGGCTGGTGAGTTGGAACAAGATAATGGAAAAAAAATTCTAGAATCTAACTAAAATAAGACGTACAAAAAAATTACCATACGGAAGAAAAGAGATAAAAATGGATCTATAAAAACAAATCAAATTAAGATAAACTAGAAAATTATGTATCAGAAAAGACCAAAAAATATCCATGTAACCAACCATCACCTCCAAACCATCCCAAACCAAAGGTTTCAACAATAAGGGAATCCATCGTTATATAATATGCCATTACCTTTACTTGGATCCTTCAATACAACTTCTACAACATCACAAAGGAAAAATGTAGGGTGTGAGTAGAAATACTTGTAGGATACCACCAAAGAGTCTATATAAGGTCAAATATCAAGAATGCAATTGTTCTAGTCTTTAAAACAAAAGAGGTTTACAAATAATTTTCATAAATCCAAAACATTTCTAAATAATTTCATTATTTTTCATAAAATACTTTCATACCCACAAATAAAATAATATGATAATTATAAGTGATAAAATGGGATTCAAAACTATACACCAAGAGGTATGTATATAAACACATACTCATGAAATAAACCATCTTGTAAGATAGAACCTGATATGAAAACTTGTGAGCAACAATACCTGGAATAATCCATCATGTGATTAATAAAACCTACATGAAAAAGAAATTTGTATTGGGACCTAGAATATGGAAATACATACTAGAAATAAAAGATCCTAAATCAAGAATACGTTGGTACCAAACAATATTGATTTATTTTATAGTCCATCGATATCCCAAATTAACCCCTAGCGATACCAAAGAAACTTGGGTCACCTATGTATCTTTCCTAACACACCCAAGGATCCTGAAGTGACAAGTTTTTTAAAATCCATTACAAAACCAAGTTCATAATTTATAAAAAAATCAAAGCTAAGACAATTTTCTTTGGTGTTTTAAAATTCATTTCTAAATCCAAACCATAATTCAAAAATTTAATCAAACACTTGGTGGGAAAAATATGTTTTTAAATTAAACCCATTTAAAAAAATTTATCTTTATAATAAATATATTGAAACCACAAATCACTTCAATTCAATGAACTAAACATGTAATTTTATAATAATTATAATAAATTTATAGAAATAGCCCATTTTATATAAACACATACCTCAAGAACATATGTAGAACTATTATCATTTGAAAAAGGTGACAGGGAAAGGTAGATAGGGTCCTCATGATCATATATCAATAAGAAAAAAACTTAGTACTTCATAAAACCCATTAGATCTGGCATCATAGCAAAATTGGGTTCCAACAAGATGAGAGGATAAGAGATATAATGTAGATCCACCAAGAAGAGGGGAAACTGGATAAAAAATAAAGCATAACGTGAGATGATCCATCAAGAACAAAGGAAATTTACCATTAATCCAAGGTTAGAGACATCAAAATCACTGGGGAAGGGTTTGGATGAGCCAAAGTGAGATTAGGGGTTGATTAGGATTTAAAATTACCTTGGATAAAAGGGTAAAATCCCATTTTTAACAGTTCAGTCAGGGTTCGTACAGTTTCATAGGATAGGCCACATGGTTAAGCTAGATATGTGCCTAACCATGTGCCTATACTATACATTTTGTTTTGGGGTTGAACTAGGGCCACATGGTTCAGGAAAACCATACTCAAACAATCTGACACCCCTAGAAAAACACCAGACACCCTACACGGTTTATTGGGCATGTCACATGGTTTGACTAACCATGGTCAAACTATGAAAAATGCCACAAGAACCTTTAGAGGAATACCACATGGTTAACACATGGATAAACGAACTGTGAACCATAATCATGGTCCTAGCCTATTTTCTACCAAAACTTTTTTTTCATCCTTCAATCCCATAAATCTACATGAACATAAAAAGATAAAGACCAAAGATCAACTAAGGCGTACCTATGAATCAGAGGGTGTCACAATTCTCCACACCATAATAACTTTATATCCCAAGAAATCCATCAATATACTTTACCCATAAATAAAGTAAGACACTATTTCAAAATCCATGATTCCTTCTCCAATTTTTCATGGATATCCCATATGCGCTTCCAATGTAACTGGACTAGAGGAATCATTTTACCATGTAGTACCTTATCCAAGTGATCCATAATCTGAAATGGCTACTCATTTACCTTGGTATTAGGATCAATATCAATATCCTACTATTCAATCACATGGGAATGATTTAGGTGATACCACCTCATCTAGGAAACATGAAACATGTCATGGATAGAATTCAAGTGAGATAGTTAGTCCAATCAGTATTCCACCTTTTCAAGTCTCTCCACAATCTTAAAGTGTATAACAAAAATTAGTGCCGACATACCCTATTTACCCAACCAATGATGTCCCAAGTGAGGTAAAACCCTTAGAAAATCATGATAACCAACAAAAAACTCTATAAGATGAGGAAAATGGTCCATATAATATTTATGATGGATTCTTGTTGTGATTAGCCTCTCCCTAATTAACTACAAATTTTTTGTCATATCCTGAATGAGACTCATCCAAAATAAGGAATTCTCTCCCAACTCTTCCCAGCATAAGGGAGATCTATAGGTATTCCCATTAAAAATTTTAATGGGCACCATATTTATCAAATCATTATAACTATTTTTATAGTAAAATTTCACGAGAGGCAAATTCTTTTCGCAGGATCCACAAAAATTAATCACGCAATCCCAAATCATATCCTCAAGAACCTTCAAAGATATCGTTGTCTACCCATCCATCTAGAGATGTTAATCCATGCTCAATTTAATCTGGGAAACCATCGCCTCCTGTAATTCCTTCCAAAACCTAGATGTGAACCTCGGGTCCTTATCAGAAACAATCATCAAGGGAACCCCATAAAGTCTCACAATATCTCAGATGTATAAGTCCCCATGATGTTCCACTTTCATCATCATCTTAATAGGGAATAAATGATCTTATTCCATAATACAATTAATGAAAACCCAAATCGAATCCTTACCACTAGTATTTCATGGGAAATAAATGACAATGTCTGTGGAAATCTCATCCCACTTCCATAATAGAATGGGTAAAGGTTTGAATAAACTAATAGGTCTTTGGTGTTCCACCTTAATTTTATAACAAGTGAGACGCCCTGAGACAAAATATAAAACTGACTTCCTCATCCCTAGTCACCAATATCGATGCCTCAAGTGGTGATACATCTTAGTAGCCCCAAGTTGAAAATACTAGTAAGATCAGTGTCCACTATCCATCAAATCATGCCTTATGGAATTCAGAACAACCAACCTACTACAAAAAAAAATCTCTATTAAGAGATTGAGACCACTACACTTGGGTCTCCCAACCATAAAGGTTTTTAATCAATCATTGGATCTATAATTACATCACCTTATCAAGACAAAAACTCTCATCAAAAGATGAGTTAGATTTCGTCAAATCCAAGAAAACATATCCACCAACCTCTCCCACTCCCAAGATCATCTAAACAAAAAAACTCATCAGAAACCACTCCTCAACTAATTACTTCATGGATTTTGTCATTAGTTTTATACTCAATTCATCAAAAAATACATTCCCTTTCCCATGAGTGTATACAATATTAAAATATTTTAAGTTACTATACCCATTGTCTCTATCACAAGTTCAGATCCTTCTAATTAAAAATATATTTTAGGTTCTTATGGTTAGAATAAATTGTAAACCTCCCACCAAAGAGATAATTACCCCAAATTTTTAGTTCATGCATAACCATTTAAAAATAAATATCATTGGTCGGGTAGTTTTTCTCATGATGGTGTAATTGGTGAGAGACATTATCCACCACATATTCCCCCTACATCAAGAAACTTCCAAAAATAGTACTAGAAGCACTATAGAAAACCATATAATCCAAACATGGTTCTAAAAAATAAAATTTGGTACTGAAGTCAACCTCACTATTAGATCCTAAAACGATATTTGGCATTTTTCATTCCATTAAAACATTACACCCACACTAGTTAAAGCTATCATAGAAGATACGATCTTGGAGAAATTATAAACAAACCATGTATAGTAACCAACTAATCCCAAGAATCTTCATATATAAAACACATTTTTGGGCTACTCCCAGGACATAGAAACCAATATTTTCTCAGAATCCACTAAGAAACCCCTCTCATATATCAAATTCCATATAAATTTCACTTCCCAAATCCAAAACTAACATTTTAAAAGCTTACCATAAACATTATGTTCTTTCATGGTTTGAAGAATAAAGTCATAATGGTCTATATGATCCTCCTCTATCTTGGAGTACACCAAAATATCATCCATGAAAACAACAAAAAAAGAGTCCAAGAATTGGTGAAAGATTTGGTTAACCAAAGCCATAAATATCATAGGAGTATTATAGATACTGAAAAACAAAACCA
The DNA here is from genome assembly GCA_963277665.1 of Viscum album. Lineage (NCBI taxonomy): Eukaryota > Viridiplantae > Streptophyta > Magnoliopsida > Santalales > Viscaceae > Viscum > Viscum album. Next base: position 1,669,922,345 of record OY728120.1, read on the forward strand.
TAAACTCAAAATGACCATAATATCTCCTAAATTATTTATTAGGTATACCATCTTCTTGGACACTCAACTGGTGGTACCTTGACTGAAGGCCAACCTTTGAAACCCAACATGCCCCTCTAAGATGGTAAAAAATATAATCAATCCAAAGAAAATGTTATTTTTTCTTAATAGTCTCCTAATTTAACTTTATATAACCCATTAAAAGTCTACTACTTCTATCTGCCTTCTTAAAAAAGAGGACAGGCGAAGCCCACAGTGACACACTACGATGGAAAAACCCCTTAGACTCTAAATCCTCAATAAGAACCTTTAGTTCAACAAACATAGTTGGTAAAATTATATAATATGGAACTGAAAATTTAATAATTATTGGGAGATGGTCAATAATAAAATTGAAATATATATATGGAGGTAAAATAGATAAATCATTTGAAAAGAACTCTGGTTACACACACACTACTCTAGGAAGTAGTCTACCCAAAAAAGGGTCAACGAAATCAAGAAACATATTTGACAGCTGGCATGATATTACCCTAGTATAAGGAATAATAGACCCCCCTTCTTGATCTAGAGTTTCACTCACCCTTAAAAACATGAGTTTCCCCATCGGAGGATAAAAACTAACCCTGACAATGTTAACAATCTACCTAGGCCTTAATTATGATCATATAATATAGTCCAAGTATCAAGTCAAAGATGTCAATATCAATAACTATAACGTTCCATATCACCCCATAGTTGGATATCATCACCCAAAAAGCAAGAAACTTGAAACATTATTCAGAAACTTTTTCCAAAGGTGTGTAAATATCCAACTAGAATGACATAAGTTCCAAACAATGGCCCAAAAAATCAACTAATGTTGATGATATAAAAGAATGAGTAGTAGATGTGTAAAAAAATCTCTAACCACAGAAGAGGAAATAAACACCATAACTTTAACATTAGTTACCCATTATTCAGTTTCATCTAGAAAATACTCATTAACATAAATCCATGTAGTCTTAGAAACGTGATTTCCCCCTTGTCCAATGGATTAGACCCACAAAAATTATAAGAATCGATAGAAACCTATGAACCCTTAGTGAGAGTGGATATTTTCTTACACACTGAGATATCCTTTTACAAAAATTCATTAGATGGCCTAATAATGTTCAATGATGACAAAGACTAGGATCCTCCATAATATTAGGCTTGGTATGACCATTCCATCCACACTGATAGAATAAAAATGGTTGTTTTCCTATAGAATCTCATAAAGCTGATCCTGAAGAAAACTGACCATCCTCACACATCTTTTTATGGCCAAAAGATACACCCTTTCTAAAAACTACACCTATTGAAGATCCACCCAAACCCCTATTTCTATCTATGTTTTCCTCATCAAAATATACATTTTTGATTACCTCCACAATGGTTGGGAGAAACATGGGAATCAACCTCAGCCGAATATTTAGCCTTAGTACCAACTCAAACCCTCAAGCCTTTAGGCAATCATTAGTGACTATATTTGGTTCCAGATGTTGAATATCAACAAAATGGATGGAATACTCTAGAATGGTACACACTCCTTGATCAAAGGTTAGAAACTCCTAGGTCATTACCAAACCTAACAAATTAGGGTAAAAGTACTCATTAAATATTTTCTTGAAATTATTATAGGTAATGTCCTCATTGAACTTAACTTTCACAATGGTTTCCCACCATTAACTTCTCATTCCTTCGAGCATATACATGTAGGAACCCACCTTAGAGTCCAAAGGATTCTTTAATAAGTTATTGATCCTCTTAATTTGATCAATCCAATCCTTATATTCCTATGGTCCCTTGTCACTATGGAATATGGGTTGATTCTTCATAATGAATTCAGATCCATGATCCACCACACATCTTGGGTTCCCAACACCCACTTGACCTAGATTATGAATTGTATGGATTACAAATTCAACCAAAGAAGGTTACAATAGAAGATTTTCCTATGGATCATTTCTCAATGCATCCTCTCTCTGATTTAGAATATATATTCTTGGAGGCATTGTCTGTTAAGAACAATAAAATGACCAATCATCTTTAAAGAATATTCCAAAATATTAAGATCAATTTTCATAATTCAAATATATTCTTTAAAACCTCAATAATTTAAATAAATAATGATTTATATGGTCAAAAGTAAAAAATTTAAGAAATAAAAAGTTCATTTCAATAATATTCACATTCAGTTCATCTAAATGAACTCAAACTCCAAGTCTAAAACTTGGTAAAAAATTGACCACCTATTGTAAATCATGTTCAGACATGGAAGTGAGCTATCTAGGAACCCTAATACACTTACTACTAGAATTATAATGGGCCTAAATACTATATAACCAAGACACAAAACTAAACAAAAGCAGTTCTAAAAAACATAAGGATGGAAATACCTTTGATAATATTTTATAACAAACCAAACTAGGTCAGAAAGACAAGTCACCCAAGATGACCTATCTTGGTGGTGTGGTGAAACAAGATAATGGAAAAAAGTCTTGAATATAAACAAAAATTCATAAAACCAAAGTAAAATGTGGAAGAAAATAGATACAACTAGATCCATACAAACCAATTCAAATAAGATAAACTAGAAAACTATAAATTAGACAAGACCATTAAGTCTCCAAGTGACTGAATGTCACCTCTAAAATATCCTGAACCAAAGGTTTTGAAAATAAGATAACCCATCATGCTACATGATTCCCTTAACTTTACCTGGATCCTACAATACAAAATCTAATAATTCCCAATTTCAAATGTAGGGTGTGAGAACAGATCCTAGTAGGATACCCCCACAGAGTCTATACAAGGTCTAATATTAATAACGTAGAAGTTTCAGCTTAAAAAATCAAATTTACAAAGAATTTTCAATAATCCAAACCAGTTTTAAATCATTTCCTTTATTTTTCATAAATACATTAATATTAAAAAATCTAGTAATATGAAAGGAATAAGTGATAAAACATTTATAAAAATACATTTGCAAAGAGTTAAGAAAGTAAACAAATATCCATGAAATAAAACATCATGAAAATCCTTGTGATACAACATTATTTGAAAAAATGTGAGAAAAAAATACAAGAAATAATTCATCATGTGATAAATAAACCATAAATAACAAATACATATGTATTGGGTGAAATCCTATGTTAAAATGTTCTAGACATAAAATATCCTAAACCAAAAATATGATGGTACCAACTAATATTGAGTCCTTTCCTAGTCCATAGATATCCCAAAGTAACCCCCAGGAGTGCCACACACACTAGGGTCACCTATGCCTCCTTCCTGATGCACCCAAGGTTTCCAAATTGCCATGTTTTTCAATTTCCATTTCAAAACAATGGTCAAACTTTATAAAACAATTTCAAAGACAAGACAATATGATTTTTTTTTAAACCCCATTTCAATTTCAAAACCACCATTCAAGCATAAAATCAAACACTTGGTGTGAAAAAAACCTATTTTTAAATAAAACCAATTTTAAAAAATTATATTTCCATAAAATCCATCAAAACCTCAAATTACATCAATTTAATGAAAAATCCCAAGGGATTTTACAAGAACTATAAGAAATTGAAAGAATTAATCCATTGTATTAAAACTCATACCTCAATAATGAAGGTAGAACTATTCAAATTTGAAAAATGGGAATGGGGAAGAGTAGATCAGGTCCCCATGATCTAGGATCCATAATAAAAAATTTCCATCATAAATCAAACCCATTATATCCAGTATTACATCCCAATTTGGTTCCAATAAGATGTGAGGAAAACAGATCTAGTGTAGATCTACCAAGAATAGGGGAAACCTAATAAAATCCATAACATACCTTGAGATGATCCACTAAGAATGAATTAAATACAACTAGAATCCAAGGGGAGAGAACTAAAAAGTGAAAGGGATGGTTTTCAATGATCCAAAGTGAGATTAGTGGGTTACTAGGCTTTAAAAAGACTAAGGTAAAAAGGGTAAAATCCAATTTTTTAACATTTTAGAAGGGGGTCACACAGTTTCCTAGGGTATAATGCATGATTAAACTAAATATGTTCCTATCCATGTGCTCCTACAACCCATTACATTAAGTGATTTCACAGTTTTCACTAGGGTCACACAGTTTAGGAAAACCATCCTCAAACCATGTGACAACCTTAGACAACCACCAAACACCCCGCACGATTCACTGGGAATGTGGAAAATTTTGACTAACTGTGGTCAAACCATGAAAAATGAACATGGAACAACACAAAGGAATAACCCAAGTTTATTTCATGGTAAAGCCAACCATGTTTCATAAACATTCACCTATCATTTTTTTTCCAAAAACTGTTACTTTCAACCTATGATCCCCCAAATATTCTTCGACCTAAAAAGAGAAATACCAAGGATAAACTAAGGTATATCAGTGACCCAGAGAGAATCATAGGTTTTTTTTATAAAAAATATATTCTTTAAAAATGTTGTAAATATATAAGAATTTCAATATCAAGGTATGAATTGACTGAGATTACATTTTTCATTTATGTGATGAAGTGAAGAGTTTCTACATCAAGGATTTGAATGTAAATTAATTTAGGAAGATTATAACGGTCTTAGTAAAGATCATGAATAATTATCTCATTTATATTATATGATAAGAGATGTTGTTTACTAACAAATATTTATTATGTAAAATATTATATGATACACATGATTTATGATTAATCAGGTTCTATAACATATTTTGAAAAGGATATAAGGATAAAAATGTTATATCTAGGATAAGGGAATTTTTCTAGATATTATTTTAAATGAGGGATAGTGTTTTTTCTACCCATAAGGGGAATATTTTAAATAATAAAGTCTTGTTTTTTTAAATATCTATAAACATGTTGGATTTCATATTATATATGGATTTAATAGATTATTTTTTAAATATTTATACTAGAAATAAAAAAGCATTATTTTCTAAAAAAAATTATTTTGTGTATCTTAGAAGGATATTTCGAGTAGAATATAATGTCTTTTGGTGTGTGGGAGTATTCATGAACATATAGATGTTCAAAGTAAAAAAAATATATTATTTCAGTGAAAGTTCAAAATGAATTTTACATTATATCCTAAAATATTTTAGTGTATAATAGTAATGAAAAAAGTAAATAGATATATTTAATTACCATAAACAATTGAATTTCACTTTATCCTAATGAAGTTAAGGTGTTATTGTAAGTTATAATGTAAATAGTATTACTATTTACCAAATTTTAGAGTAAAATATCAATATAAATTATCCAAGGACAATGATTTTAAAAACTAGAAATGTTTTAATTAGATAACATAAGTTATAAACATCATATCATTTGATTTTGTAGATTTAAGGAGTTTAATTTTGTTCAAGAAGTTAAACATTAAGAATATGATTCATAAATATAGAAAATATTGAAATTTTATTTATTCCACGATGTTACTCACTAATGAGTTTAATGGGAGAGTTTTATCAATTATTAATATAGAGACATTATAGAGTTATATATAGATGTAATGAGTTAAATAAAACCTCAAACAATGTTGGAATAATAAGAATGGTTTGGTAGTATTTCAAAAATTATATGATTGATTGGTTCTTATATGTTGTTTTTTATGTAATCTTAATGGAGTTTAAGAATATAAAACTATATCATGTTGTAGAAAAGGAAATATTCAGTATATCAATCTTTGACATTGGTTGAATATATTTATATATTGATTTACACCACATGAAGCGTACTGATAAATATCCTCTAATGGTATGGCTTTGAGTTATCTATGACCAATGTTCATCATGGAGTATCATAGGTTATAATTAAATGTTAATGTTAATATGATTAATATTCTTGTATGGAGATGCAAAATATGATCATGAGGAATGAAAAGGTTTTGTGTGTGTCGTATGACCCATTAATAATATCACATAGAGTTCCATACACTATGTATTTGGTATAATAGAGGTGAATATGGCGCAAGAGAAACCGGGTGGGAACCCCAAATCTGGCGACGATGATCCTGTCGATATTACAGAAGGGAAGCGTGTAGTGGATGGTGATGGTAAGCACTCCTTTGCTGAACATCCCAGTCACAAGGAGTTGTTCTCGGTTGCAAAAAGGGGAGATGGAACTAGGGTTGTAAATGAGAAGACAGGGGGAAAATTCGTGGAGGTGGTTAAGAATGCTGCGGGAACCTCATTCGCGAGCTTTGATGCTCCCCCGCCTGGGACAGTGATCAAAAAGGGGAGGATTGCCCATGTGTCGGCTAATCAAGAAGCGGTGGAAGAAAGGGTAAACTCATGCCGATTTTCAATCATCGCAAGAGTAATAACCCCGAAGGGGGAGCGGCTGTGGAAATTTCAGGACCTGGCTAAAAGGATTGCTGAGATGTGGGGTTTTGAAGAATGGTGGATGATCGCGATGGGCAGGGGTTACTATCATGTGGTCTTCCCATCTGATGAATGTAAGAGGAAAGCGTGGAGAAAAGGGACGGTGGCATTGAACCCGGGATTTCTGAAGGTACAGGAATGGGATAGGAACTTTGATCCTATGACTGTCTGTAGCACACATACTCAGCTATGGATTCGAATTTACAAGCTAAACTGGTTGTATTGGCACCCAAGGATCTTATGGGACATTGCATCCTCGGTGGGTACTCCGATTCGGATGGACCGACAGACAGACAATCCAAAGCTTGGGCATTATGCCAGAATCCTGGTGGAGGTTGACATGGAAAACACGCTTGTGGAGGAGGTAGTGTTGACAACGCGAGATGACAGTATGAGGTTGGACATTCTTTATGAGAGGAAACCGAAATTCTGCTTGAGGTGCTTGATTTTTGGGCACATGTTTGCTGAGTGCAGGCGGGATGTAATATGCCAATCATTCATGATGAAGGTACATGAGGAGCGTATGTGCAGGCGTAGGAAGGGGAAGGGCAAATGCTTGGAGCCGCTGGGGACACTGGATGCTGGTCAAGGGTCTGGGCTGGGGCAAGGAGGCATTGGGGACCCTTCATCTGCTGCAGTGGTATAGGATACAGCGCCGAAGGAGGTTCCTACTGGAAATATTGTGGGTATGGTGGGTCTGGCTATTGGAATCCAGGTGGACTCTTCTCCTGGCAATGTTCATACGGTGGACAGGGTGGAAGCTGTAATACAGTTCAATGATAAAGTGGAAAGGAGCAGAGGAAGTGGGGATGCATGCACTGCAATCGTACCTATGGCAGACCGAGGGTTGGCTTCTGACTCTGGAGGGGAGTTCACTCAAATCTCCCCCTCCAAGGCTGCGCGAAGGAGGGTGCTTGCGAGTAGTGACCCCCCCCCCCTGAAGTCCAGCAACACTTTTATACCCCTCTGTGGAAGACTTTGGTCGGATGAGATGGATGATGCTCAGAATTCTGATGTTGTTGATGATGATGGTGAAGGGATGCCTGATGCCAATAAGGTGGAGAAGGTGCTGGCTGAAACAGGTGCAGTGGTGCAAGTGGAGAATGCCGGACAAACCAGTCCAGTTATTATCTCTTCTGATGGAGCTGTCACAGGTGGAGTTGGAGGGAGGATATCAACCGAAGCAGGTCAAATCAGTAAAGGTGAGGTTAGAAATAAAGCCCAAGAACAGGATACTGGTACGGGAAAGGAAACTGTTGGAGCAACCAAGGCTCCAAATGAGCAAGATAGCAGCACTGCCCCCGAGCATAGTGTGATGAAGGGTCAGGGAGGGAAAAAGAAAAAAGGGCAGTCGCAAGCCTCTGTGGAGAAGAAAGGGGGACCTCTGACAAGAGGTATGACCCATAAACAATGAGGATTTTATACTGGAACTGTCAAGGGCTGGGGAACCCCCGTACGGTCATGGCCCTTCTACACAACATTCTGACCTACAAGCCAATGTTCGTCAGCATTGCTAAACCTAAAGTTATGTTAGATAAATGGAAGGGACTCAGATGGGCCTCACTTGGGTACAAATTTGTGGCGAGCAATCAGTCTGCATCTAATAAGGATCACTTGTGGGTGTTTGTACAGAACATCCTGCAGATTACCTCATGAGAAAACGGTCCTCAATGGGTTTTGGTGAACTGCACCATTGCTGGACAGTAGCTTTCTTTATCTTTTATTTATGCTTCTAACTCTTACATTAAGAGGAGGGAGCTATGGGAGGCAGTCAAAGATACCTCTAGTATAATGGATCGCAAGTGGCTGTTGATTGGAGATTTCAACACTGTTTTGAAACCTGAGGAGAAAACTGGGGCAGCTTTCAACAGGATTGCTGCCTCTGAATTTTCTGAATGTATTGATTACTGCAATTTGGACAAAGTTGCGATTGCTGGTGATGACATCACTTGGTGAACGTATACTTGGGAAGGAAAACAGGCTAGTAAGATTGACAGATGTTTTGTTCAGATTGATGATCAAGTGGAAGCTCATGGCATCTCTGGTTTAACACTGCCTAAGCACCACTCCGATCACAATCCAATTGTTATTGATGTGGAACAGCAGGTGACAAGGCTAGGACCTATCCCCTTTCGTTTCAACAATGGTTGGCTCGTGATGCCAGGATGCAGGGAAATTGTTTTAGAAGCTTGGAAACTGGATACAATTGGAAGCCCACTGTAGCGACTAGCTGTGAAACTCAAGCATCTAAAGGGGCTGCTGAGAATTTGGAGCAGCAATTCCTTCTCTAAACTAGACAAGGATATCAAGGAAGCAGAGGATGAACTGGCCAAAATTCAGATTGGTTAGGGGCAGCACTCGAGGGTATTACAGCAGGAAATTGCTGCACACAACAAGCTTGATGATCTCTTAACGGTGAAGGAAAGATTTGTCAGGAATCAGCTGAATGTGCGGTGGTTAAAAGACGGTGATAGAAACTCGAAGTTCTTCAATAGATTGCACAAGGAAAAGAGGGCCCGGGGAGGGACCTAGGTGATCAGCATTTATGGACAACTATACACGGAGGAGAATGAGATTGCAGTGGCTGTGGTTGAGCACTTTAAAAATGTTTACTCTGAAAATGGGCAGTCAAGGATACACTGCATGGTGGATAACATTAGTTCCTGCCTTGATGAACAATCAAACCAACTCCTAACTGCTCCCCCATGCAAGGAGGAGATTAGAACTGCTCTTCTCTCTCTAAATCTGGAAAGTGCCACGGGCCCCGATGGATTCACGAATAAGTTCTTTATGTTTTACTGAGACATTCTGCAGGATGACATAGAGCAGGCCATGACAGACTTCTTCTCTCACTTTTACATGCCATATGGGATGAATTCATGCTTTATTGCACTCATTCCCAAGAAGGACAATGCCATTGACATAAAGGATTTCAGACCGGTGCCTCTTGGGAATACGATGCCCAAGCTTATTAGTAAGATCTTGACAAGAAGATTGGGTGGGCTGGTTGATGGCATGATCACCAAGAATCAATTTGGTTTCGTCCAAGGGAGGAACATCCAAAAGTGCTTATTTATGTCCTCCGAGAGTGTCAATCTTCTGCGAAGGAAGTCAAAGGAAGGGAGCTTTGCTATTAAAATTGACATATCCAAGGCCTTTGACACGTTGAAATGGGACTTTCTTCTGGATGTCCTGAAGAGGTATGGTTTCTCTGCTGGTTTTTTAAGAATGATCTGCACCATTCTTGGTTCCACAAGGCTGTCAATTCTTGTGAACGGGGTCCCGAGGGGCTTTTTTCCGTGCACCAGGGGGGTGAGACAAGGCGACCCATTGTCTGTGATTCTCTTCGCACTGGCAGAGGATTACATAAGTAGGTGTATCAATGACCTTGGGCAAATGGGCTGGTACAAGACGATCAGGGCTGGTGTGAGCGGGCAGGCCCCATCTCACCTATTTTATGCAGATGACATTTTATTATTTGGAAAAGCATCAAAGAGAACTATATATTCAATTAAGGCCCTTTTCAGTCATTATGAGGAGGTGGCTGGCCAGACAATAAGCTGGGACAAGTCTTCGATTGTCTTCGGTAATGGGGTCCCGGTAGGCAAACGGAATAGGATTGTCAGGCTCCTTGGGGTGAGGAGAGGGTCATACCCCTTCCAATACCTTGGGGTCCCAATGTTTTGGGGGAAGGTGAAAAGACAGTACTTGGAAGGACTTTCGGCGGGTATTGTGCAGCAGCTTGCTGGTTGGAAGGGGAAGGCCGTGTCTTTGGCCGGAAGGGTCTGTTTGGTAAATTTAGTAATCACATCAAAGTTTGTTTACTCGTTTTCACTGTATAGATGGCCGAGAGGACTACTGAAAGAGATTCAGAGCAAGGTGCGGAATTTCATATGGACGGGGTCACCGCATGAAAAGAAGTTGATTACAGTTGCCTGGAAGGATTGTGTTAAGCCGGTGGAGATGGGGGGGCTTGGAGTAAAGGACCTCCGCACTTTCAATGATGGATTGATTGGGAAATTTATGTGGTATTTGATCACACATGAATATGCTGATGATTTCCTGTCGAATCGAATTACAAGGAGACTTCTTAGTGGTTATAAATATTATCTTGCCTCATCGGTTTGGGCTCTGCTCAAGCATGCATATGAGAGTATCATGCAGGACACGAAATGGCTGGTCTGTAAGGACTCAAACCTGAGCTGCTGGACAACAAAGTGGCTCACACAGCCCCTTCGGAATCTGAATGTTACAATGGAGGCGGTCTCTATGTCCATCTCGACCTTTCTTTTGTATTTTAATTCACCTGCATCTGATGTTCCCGTGCAGGTGGCTGATGAAATCAATGGATACACATTCATGGATGTTGAAACGCTGATCTAGATCCCTGCCAAGTGTGGACAGTTTAATTGCAGGGATTTTTACAATATGACCTGTGGGGGGCTCAATTCTGCACCAGCCTGGTTGATGAATTTCAAGACCCCTTTCATCCGGCCTGCAAGGTATTTCCTAATATGGAGAATATGGAAAAACAGGATACCAATAGCGGAAGCTCTCCAACGGATTGGACTGCACATGGCTTCAAGGTGTTCCATATTCAAGAGCGAGGAGGATTCGATACAGCATATTTTCACGGGCTGCAGGCGGGCCAAGCAGATATGGGAGTACATCGAGTATCTGTTTGGTGTTGTAATTGACACATGCAGGCCGGTTATTGACCTGCTGTCCAGTATGATGGTTATCCCATGCAGTGCACAAATTCACAACCTGATGCTGGTGGCCGTAGCGGCTGTTATTGCAGATACATGGGAGGCTCGGAACTGCATGCTATTTGGAGATGAGCAGCATACGGTACAGCAAGGGATGGAGGTTGTCCATCGGGATATCTACGCCGCCTCCATGGTACAGGAAGGCACAATGCATAACACCGTTGAGGATCTACAGGTTCTGTGGAAACTTGGTGTATCGGGGCGACCGCGCAAGCCTCTTATGATGAAGTATATACGGTGGATGCCACCCATCGTGCCCTGCCTCAAGATAAATGTTGATGGGGCTGCTTTGGGTGCACCAGGTATGTCGGGGTGCGGGAGAGTGTTCCGAACCTACCGTGGGTTTGTCAAGGGCTGCTTCCACCACACCATAGGGATTGGCACTGCGTTTGAAGCTGAAATCTGGGCCATGATATATGCTGTCAGGTACACTTCCCGGTTTAATTGGATGCATATATGGCTTGAATCTGACTCCCAATCTGTGGTTCATGCGTTGAGGACCAAGACACGGAATGTCCCGTGGTGCACGTTGCCTCAATGGGTTGACTGCCTCGACCAGGCTGCGCGCATGTGCCTGGTGGTTACACATGTCTACCGGGAGGCCAATCAGGTGGCGGATGCCCTTGCAAAGCGGGCATTGATTGATTTGGATGAAATGTGGTCGTTTACGGCGCCTGATTATTGTGCCCCACTTGTGGCGGCTGACAGAGGTGGACTGTTGCACACTAGATTATGTAAAAATCCCTTGTATGCCTGACTCTTTTAACTTTTGTATTCTTTTTAGGGCCGGTTTTTTACCGGTCCCTGATCTTTATGATATAATAGAGGTGAATTGATCGTATTTTCTTTCCACAATAAAATAGTATGGTGAGATAACTTGGATAATAAACGTTATACATTGATAACATTCTTATACAGGCATGGAGTCTTGCATAATTACGGAGTGGTTGGGTATGTTTTTGATCATGTCATCAATTGGGGATCAACTAAGATGAGATTTTTTTTCATTTTTATGATGAGTAAAAAATCTAGGTCGTTGATTAAGATAGATTGAGGGAGTGTGAAATATCACCTATACAGTAGATATTATGTTCTTATCTATTCATATGAAGGGAAAGTGATGTGGTTATCCATAAAGGAGAATGAAATGTGATATAATCATCGACCTATTTTTTCTATACATTGAGAGTTAATAGTTTTTTAGTAGTCTATATAGGATTGATACACATTGTGTTAATGATCACTCAATGTATTAGAAAAATGGAACATATGAGAACGCATGTTAGCATGTGATGTGACCAGTAGACATAGGTATAAATAAACAAGTGTATCATAGAGATCAGAGAATATATATTTATATATTGAGTAGAAAAATGATTTTATAAAGGAAACTCTTTGATAACATTTATAAATATAGCGATTTGTATTTTTTTCAATTCTAAAAAGGCCTATGGGGTCACACATTTTGGGTGACTAAATGGGAATTGAATTTTATTATGAGAACTTGTCTAAAAGTGTTTCAGAGTTTAATCAAAAATTGTTTTTATGGGTGTTCACAAAGTATTTAATATGATATAACACATGGTGAAGATGAAGAGGAATTTCCAAAAGTGTTTTGGAAAACATACACATGGAGTTTTAGAAATAGATTCACAAGTTATTGTATATGATACAAGAAGATGGGAAATTTCATGAAAGTCCTTCAGAATTGAATAAAAATTGGATATTTTAAGGAATATATACAATATCACATATAAATATGATGTATGATGGTTCTATAATATCCTACAATTAGTGGATATCATAAACCATATTATCATGCCACTTCTCAGGAATGTTGTAGTGTATGACTTTACATATAATAAATAATCATGTCACAATACATGATTGGCCATATCATAAGGCAAGGTATATGATACCATGTTCCTTCCATTTATTTTTTAGGTGGATTAATGATAATTATTATCATTCATTCTTTTCACTTTGGATATCATTAAAAAACATTTAATGAGAGAAACAATAGAGAATAGATTAATTCATGTGACATAGGAATGAATTGTATGAGTAGCATTAATTCATGCAATATAATTCATGAGTTAATGAATATTTTCTTGAGGAGTATCCTTAAGGTATTTATAATGTATCATACTACCATGCGATGGTTATAGGGTTACTCATTCATTATGGGTTGATAATATCTCCAAAAGAAGCTCTATTCATCCTTCATCTTTTACGCAGTGATGTACTAGAACACCATTGATTAAAGGATTATTCCACATGTATAATGAGTGATTTAGTTTCCACCTGTAGATACCTATGGAGGAGGGAATCATTCAAATACTTCTTAGTTATTTTCACCAAGCCCATACGATGATGGTTAAAGAAAATAGATTGGTAAAAATTGTGTAAAGTACACATACATGGTTTATTTATTTATAGTTTACAGATGATTTTATTTATCTATCATGGTTAATCTTGGATTTGGGTTTTATATTACTTCCTTTATTATTAAAAAGTGTTGTCAGAACCTTCAAAACCAAGAATCAGTTTGGATTAACTTGATTGGTTCATGGAGATAATTTCTTTAATGGCCCAAAACTTTCTGACCCATTACATTATGTATTTCAAGTGTGGAGTATTTTTTGAGAAGATAGAGGAAGAGAGATACTTTAGGAGATAAAAAAATCTAGGATGGAGGTGTTGCAGTGTGTTCATGGATGTTATGACATTGGGTTTTGAGGGGAATTTTTGGAAAAGTGTAGGAACATTATATTCCCTAGGATGAAGCTTTTATAGGATTAATTCAAAAAAATAGGGTATTCTGTCATGCCATGGTTTTTTTGGAATTTTTTTGTTTTTATGAATGGTTCTCAGAGTGTGATCATGGACAATGTGTTGTGAGGCATTGAGAAGTTTATATTCATGTTCCTTCTATTTTAGGGGTCACCGTATCATGGTCCTTAGGATGCATTGAGGTTTTAGTATGGGATGATTTAGATTAAGGGAAGTATATGTATTTGTGATGTATTTTTCATTTGTATGATTTAGATCTTGGGGTGGTTGATTTTTTGTTTTATCCTTTTTAGGTGCTTCTGTGACTACGTTCATATCTCGCACTATGGTTTTGGTTCATGCCTATTGAGAATTTTATGAATTTGGAGGCTTTGACAAGATATTTTCAGAGATTTTTGGTATTTCCTAAGTTATATCATTTAGTTGGTTGACATATATTTAAATATGGTATATATACAGAGAAATAATATTTTATTTTAAAAATTTGGGGGGTTTAACCCCATTACAGCATGGTCATACCCATTGTTCCATAATTTTATGAATTACTGGTACCTATATAAATTTAGAATGCAATCTGAATTCTTTATAATCCCTTAATTTTCTATATATCCCAAGAAGATCATAGGTTCTCATTAAGAGATATTTTAGATTCCTTTGGATTACTGTATTCATCCAATTCAGGATATTGATTTCTTGTGATCTGATGTGAGATTTTTTGTTATTATTCTTAGTTCTCTCTCCCTCATCCTTTATCATAGAATGGTTTTATAGTTTTTTGGATTTCGTTTTGAAGGTGGATCATTATGGTTTAGTTTTAGTGAGGTTTCTATCATGAGGTTTTGGGTTTTTTGGAAATATTCTTTCTCTCCTTTATTGCGCAATGGTCATAAAAACTTTAGGTGAGGTAGGGGATTTCTGAAACTGCATTCAATCTTTTAGAATCATATGCCTGATTACATTCTGAAAATTCATCCAAGGATCCACTCATATTATGTTTATTCATATTTTATTATGTATGGTAAATATATCATGGTTTTGAGGAAGGTAATTGTTTTGGGGAAAACTTCTTTAAAAGAGAATGAAATTAAATAAATATGACAAATCAAGTATGAGGAACATGGGATTGGGAAATCGAGTCACATATTCTTTATAGATTTTAATAATATTTTATATGTGTTGATTCTTATTTATTTATAATTAATGTTGTGGGGTTACATGTATATTTATATTACCAAATAAAATTATTAACTTTATATTTAGATAAGTTGTCTAAATATGGTAATGATAAGGGGACTTTTGAAAACTAGACTATGTGAACTATACTTGTTATTGATTGTTGATGATCAATGTTGTATTTATACTATTTTATTTATCATTAAAAGGAGTATTATGATATTTTCAGTTTATATTTCATACTAAAAATGGTTAAACCACATTATGGGATATAGTGGTAATGGGTAATTAGAATAGAAGTGGAAATCTAGGTTATGTAATGAAAAAATTGATAAGCTAAATGAATTATGAAAGAAATAATGACAAAATTGTGTTGAATGTAAAATTTATGGGTAGTATGTAATATGGTATGTGATGAACCAGATCTAATAAAAATATTGATTATTAACCTAAAATTAAATAGGGTAAAAGTGATTGTTTTTATGAATATGATTATGAGATAGAATTTAATATATAATGGGTTTATTTATTAAACATTAATGGATTTAATGTATGTGTTTAAGGGATAACATATGGATTGAAATTGGATGTGTACTGGTGAGTGTTTTTAAATTAAATATGGGGAATTAATGCAAAATGAACTTAATGAGTTTGGTAAATGGTAAATAGTCTGATTGGACAATGATAATGAAATGTGAAGCTATTGATTGTATGGTTTTATTTTCATTAAAATTTTATTATGATATTGATGATCATTTATGATAGAAAGTGGAGTTTTTGTTTATAGTTTCCATGATTTTATTTGATATTGTGGACGTGGTTATGGTAATGTGATACCATAGAGGGGGAAGGTAGGTAAAACTTACAGGTTGTGATGGAACTTAGTAGGCATGTGCATACAAACTATAATGGATTGAAGTTTTAAGTAGGCAATATGACTACTTGATTTATTGTGTGACTTAGATGACGATACATGGTGGTGGTCATTCATTATGGGATGGGGTTATAAGGTTAATTTCCTATGAGGATATATATATATATATATATGAAGCAGTTATTATTGTGATGAGGAGGATGTGGATATATTGTTATGGGTGGGGGATATACACAAAGGGGGATGGAACACGGTTGATGCCCTTTATGTTTACATTACTCCACTGAATTGTGGTTATAAAGTTGATATTTTGAAGTGTGGATGTTGATATGTTGTGATATGGTAGGTGGTGGTGAAATTGTGATTATGGATAAGACATTTCGAAATATATGTGTGATGTAGAGGACTGTCTTATGGAATGAGGTGATATATGATGTTATTTTGATTTTATTTCATTATTTTTATTCTTGTCAGTTGGTGAGGGTCTATATATTAATTCTCTACCAATATGAGTTAGGGTAGTATCTGAACTGATAGGTGATAGTGGTGGTGAATTTATAGGCCCTTTTAATTTAATTATTTTGATGTTGGTTTTTGGAGTTCATGATATTTATTAGCTATTGGTAATGTAATTGGATTGAAATATTTTTTTTGGTAAATGCTTAAGGATGTTTTGTGAGATAAGGAGTGTTTTGGGGATTTATGTAGAATGTGGTATTCAGTGATTATATTTTTCATTATTATTTCTTTTTATATGTATAATTATTTTTTTATTGGTTGATATAACACTTGATTACTCTTTTATATTTATTTCAAATGGATGTAAATTTTTTTTGATTGACAATCCTACCGAGTATTCCTAAGTTATCATCCCACTATAGTTTTCTTAGTGTTTTTTATTATAGTTTGAGGGAGAGTGAGGATACTATTTGGGTAACTCGTATGTAGTTTAATGGATGGTTCATGGTATTGAGAGCTTGTGTTTATTATTATTTCTAGATTATTGTACACATTAAATGAATGTGAAATATATTCTAAGGTAATTTAATTATGGAATTAAATTTATTAAATTTAATTGGTGAAAAATTTTACTATTATTGGGATTTATGAGGGTAATTCCTCCCATTATTATTTTTTATATCCTCATTCTTTTCACCAACATGAGAACTATTGATGGTAGGATTTATGGGATACCCACACCTTTGAAATAGGACCAACAAGTATTCCACTGGGGAAGGGTCATGAAAACGTGGTATCAGAGCTTTTGGATGAGTGTTAGGAAAAAGCGTAGAGTTAGACACAAGTGAGCATTGCATGTGATTGGTAGGGAAGTTTTGAAACTTGATCCCAACATGTGATATAGAACATGGATATCAGATATGATATATATATATATATATATTCATATCACCATTCAATCTGATGCATGTAATTTAACAACCTATTAAAATTTTTAGGTAAAAGTTCAACCATTATTGGGTTGAAATCATATGGAGGTATATGGATCATTATCCTTAGAAACATTGGAATCTTCATTCCAGGTCTTATCTATGTTTCCATGATTTCATTTCTATATTATATTTATTGATGATTTAGAGTTATATTATTAAAATGTTTATGATGTATTAAGATAAATTTAAAAAATATATGATTAACTAGAATATTCAGTTTTTATAAGCCCTTGTTGATTCTTGAACATATTGTTCCCATGTTTGTTATAACATGTTTTCCATTCAATTGAACTTATACTACCAAATTATAAGATAAATATATTGTTAAACTACCTCTATGATGTTTATAATTTCTATAAAGTTATGTTTAATAAGATCTTATTATATGTAATCACAACATTATCCTTTTTAAATCAAGTTTACTATATTGAAATCCATGTTCTTTTGCTGAAAATATTGTTTCATAGGAATGTTTACGAGTATTTTATTTATCATATAGGTTATTATTCTATATGTTACCTTACACTCATGTTTAATTATATGAATGTGTTAGGAATTTTATAAAAAATGGGTAATTTATTTATGTAATTATTAGAATATAACAAACATGATTAATGAAAACCCATTGAATTTAGAGAATTTTTTCATCGGTGGACTTATTTTTTCTTCACAGGCATGAATAAATATTTTGAAAAATGGAATATTTATGTGTTATACATTAACATTTACATACCATTCCATGTATAGTTTTTATAAATATTTATATTATTATATTATATAGACTTATCTTGCGACATGAAGAGTAAATATGAACTGGTTAATATATGAAGCATGTCTAAAAGCTTAAATAATTTATTCATAGTTTTTTTGGCCTATATTAGATTTCTTATCAATTATTACTTGGTTCTCTTAATTTAAATAATAAATTTATGTTTTCTTAAGCACGTTGTCTGTTGAAAATTTTGTGTCTAAATATATAAGTACAAGTACGATACCCTTTATATAGTGTGAAATCATGTTTAATTCATTGTAGAATTTTTAAAGGATTTTAGTTTAAGCATGTTAAGAATGAATTTTATTAATAAAATATGTGCAGTTTTCATTCATAATACATAAGAATTCTAAAGTTATTAAAATTCAAAGTATGATGATTTCCTTGAAATATGATTTGAATAAGTTTGAGTGTTGTTGATGATTACCTTTTTAATGATTGTTTAATCGATGTTATAACATGTTTTTCTATTTAAGTGATCATTTTTGGTAATTTTTCATGTTGTTAAGATTATATGCTACTGTTATAACTACAATTATGGAACCACCTTTTATAATTGGATAATCATTTAAATTTGGCAATGAAATGGTATTTTGGGAAATATGAGATTTGATAATGATGTGCTTTCTAGACATACTTAATTCTTGTGAAAGGAACGATGAAAAATTGATTGATTGTTGTGTATTATTATAATGTTTTATATGTTTGAATTTATTTATTTTATGGCTATTTGTGCGGGGGTTGTTAGAAATTGTTGTGGCTATTTAGGTTTTGGCATGTGTTGTGATGTAAGTGTTGAAGATGGTTTCTTTGTTGGGCATGTGATGTTGAGATTATTGATGTGATAGTAGTGGATGGTATATTGTGTGGTTGGAATAATGGATGGGATATTGTATGGGGGAGACTAGGGGGTATGGTTTTTATTGAAAATAAATGTTTTGTGGCTTTTTAGTGTGATTTAAGTGATGATGAGTGTTGTCTGTTATGTTTGGTTCTCCATGTTTGGCATGAGGTGATGTGGGTGAGTTGATGTGGGTGATGTGATAGATGTGGTATGAGGTTATTCTTGATTTAGTGTTGTGGTTTGGCAATGTGGAGTGTTATGAAGATGAGTGGGTTAAGAAGGATAGTATATGGATTGATGTATTTTTTTATGAATTATTTCTTTTCTCTATGCTATTGATATGATTTCATCATTTATTATAACCTTGATATTATTTTATTTGAAGATATAGTATAAAATTATATTGATACATTAAGTGTAGATAGGAGAAAGAGGAATATTGGGATATATCAATATTGAAATTTCACTGGTAAGAGGTACCAATGTTCTTCAGTATAGCCTCTAGCCCCAATTTTGATGATTGGTTGGAAGTAGTTAAGGTTTCCTTCAGGTTAGTGAAGCCCCCATATTGATTACAATTTGAATTGGTAGTTGACTTATTTTGGGAAGTGGATGAAAGATAGTTGGATATGAAACGTGGTAGCCCATAAAATATTTCATGGGGGAATTTATTGAATTATTCAAGAAGGATTTATTATCTCATGTTTCGGTACATGATCTTATAAAATAGATTCAGGATATTTGATAGGGGATTAGAATGTGCATCGATTTCGGAACCATTTTATTTATATAATTTTCTGGTTTTAATATTCTCTACTTGATGAGAGAGAACAAGCCAAAAATTTATAGTTCTCCTTGAGGATGTAGATTCAACTATCTTGCATGCCTTTTTAGTAAAATTCATGGTAATAGGTGAGAGATTGCATGAACATCATGTAAATAGACTTATTTTTGATATAGTATCCTAATAATTGCCTCTCCCATGTGTTTTTTAGTTTAAGATGAATGATATTAGTCGTGGGTCTCATAGTTTTTAGGAAAAGTGAGTGTGGAAATACTCTAAACATAGGGTATGAATTAGTGCCCTGAGGTTTAGTATCCTGAGGTTCCCTGTGTCAAGGTAAATGATCCATTTGTTATGTAATTCTATGGGGAACCATTAGTATGTCTACCTCGATATTTGATATGTTTCTCAGTCTTTGGAGAAGAGTTAGTTGTTGGAATATATTGGTGTGATCCTTCTCCTTTCACTAAAACCCTTATAGTGTATTTTGAATTCATTTTAAAGTGTGTGTTTTTTGAGATTTAAAAGTTAATGTACTTGTGTTTTCATACAAATTATTTAGACTATTTTTAAATTTTAAATTTTAGGAGGGTTGTTTTTAAAAGGGGGTAACTATTTTGAAATGCGGTTGAGGTGAAATGAGTTGTTGGCGGGGAGTATGTTATGAGCTGGGGTGGTTGGTTCTATGAGTCGATTATTCTAATGGATGTCTTCAGATGATATCCTCTTTTTCTTAATTGTAAGTAGAATATCAATAAAAGGATTTAATAGAGTTATAGAGAATTATGGAATTTTAAGTGGTCAAAAGAACAGCCAAAGAAAAAGAAGTGTGTTCATCTCCAAAAAAATGTTCAAGTTAGCATAGTAGGACCACCCAACATACTGTTGGAATGCAGAGGAAATATCTTTCGATGGCTTATCTTGGAGCACCTATCTCAAATGGTTGGATTAAAAAGTCTCTGTTTGAGAATATTATCATCCTGATCACCATAATGATTACTAATTGGAAGAATATATTCCTTTCCTTTAGTGGTTGGGTTAAATTAATCAACTATGTTCTTACCTCAATTCTGATGCTTGTTTTATCTATTATAAAAGCTCCAAATGGTACTATTGAAAGGCTGAAAAATATAATAAATGGGTTTTTATGGGATGTTAACCAAAAGGGTTGTTGTCACTAGGCGTCATGGGAGAGATTGGTCCGTCCAATCAATGAAGGTGGTATTTCTCTATGTGGTATGACAGAGTCTATACTAGACATACAGGAAATGTTGGCAAGGTAAATTGTAGGAGGAAACTCTCTGTTGGCTAGATTTATGAGTAACAGGGATGGACATGACTGGATAGAATGGAACAATCATTCTAGGAATGCAACTAGTCTTATAATGTGCATGTTGGGTCACCTCGAGGAGATATTGTCAGAGTAAAGATGGATTCTTGGTTGGTGGAATATTATATTCTAGAAGAATAATTGGGTGGGGACCCCACGGTACTTCTAAGGTTACCCAGTCCCTAACATCCGGTATAGAGAGGCTTTCTATTTTCCAAAGTTTCTATGCACTGTCTTGGATTACAACCAACTATAGTTCCAATTCAATATATGATTATCAAACAAAGATAATATGTGTGTCTATTAGTGGTTGTTGTCAGGTAGATTTAGTACTAGGGATTTCTTGAACTAAAGATAGGCATCTGACATGACTGATGTCTGGGTGAGCTTACTCTGGTGCAAAGATATCCCAATGAGGATAAATTTTCTAGTATAAAGGTTGAGGAACTAGGTCATCTCGAATGATGATAATCTGCAAAAGAGGGGATGGTATTGGATTCTAAATTCCATTGCTGCTCTTGAGTGTAGCAAGAGACAGTGTAGAAACTTTTCTTCCAAAGGGAGTGAGCCATGTAAATTTTGAGGCACATTGCAAGATACATGGGAATCAGGGTGGGACGGGGTGCTTTGTCAGTGTTCATTGCTACCTAGTTCCATAGAGCTTAATAGAAAGGTGTGGAGATAGACATTAGAAGCATGGTTTTTGCTCTGGTATGTTAGGTGATTTGGGAGGTAAGAAATAAGGTGTGTGAAGGCAAGAAGATGTCAGCACATTTACTTCAATTTTAGGTAAAATCCATAATGGTAGAACTTGGTTTTCTCATCAAATGTGGGGATTCACTGGTTTCCTTTAGGGGGTTGTTTCAAGGTTCAATGTGTGGTGGACAAGTGAAGATGGATCTAATATGGGAAGATGGGTTAAATGGAAGGATCCAACCTCAGTTCTGAATCCAAACATGGATGGTTCATGTAATGATAGTGTCATGTGTGGAGGTGGATTAGTCAAGGACAATTGGGGGTCGGTCGTTTTTGGATTTATCTCCATCTTCTGGGATGGAACATCTGTTGAGGCTAAAACTAGGGAAATGACCATGGGTCTCTTGATTTTTAATAGATTCCACATCCAAATTTCATATTCTTAGTCGGACTCAAGTTTGCGTGTTGGGTTGCTCAAAGGGAGGCTAAATCCCCCTTGGGAGCTGGATTATCTTATCAAGAAATTTCGAAGGAATCTTAATCAGTATCTTAGTGTGGGATATACCTAGAGTGAGGGGAACACAGTGCCAGATGTGGTGGCCAAAAAATTAAGACTAGATGAGTTCCTAATTTTATTTAATTGTATGGGGTCCCTTCTTAATTATTATAATATTATTGTCATAGGCGACTCCCTTAACCTTCATCACTTCTTCCCTATATTATGGGGGTAGTCAAGTGGATGGTCTATTTTTCCTTTTCCAATAAAAACTCACCTTTCAATCAGTCAATGGATGTGTTCTTTTTTGATAGGTATATTATATGGTTATATGGTTTTCTAGGTTTTGTACATGTTATAGGGGACTTGAATTTGTGGCATGGGCTTTTCCTTGAGGGATTTGGTAGTGTATTTTTTCTATTTAAGAGGTATCTACCCATAGTGGATAACTATGGGTTTTTCTTATCTAGTATTATTTTTTGATTATTGAAGATGAGAATTTGTTGAGAGGTATCTAATATAATGGTCCAAAACATTCTATCTCGTTAATTTATATATTTTGAGTATTGGGGGTGTTGAGATAGGATAGAGGAAGGGAGGTACCGATAGAGAAGAAAATTTCTATTAGAATGGAGGTATTGTGGCATGGACATTGGTACTATATTGTGGAGGCCTAAAGTGGATATTTAGAAAAGATTTGGAACCTTGTGTTCCTCAGGATGAACCTTATATAAGATTCATTGATGGAATGGGGATTTTTGGTCATAGTGTGGTTATATATTTAGGATTTTATTTATTTCAATGAATTTATATTATGGAGTGACCATGGGTGATGTATCATGGGAACCTAGGAGGTCGATATTCAAGGTCTTTCTATTTTAGGAGGAACTAAACAACGGTCTTGAGGTCATGATATGGTTTTAGTTTAGGATGATCAGGATGAAAGAATGGTTGAGTATTTGTGATGTGGTTATCACTATTATGACATAGATACTGAGGAGTCAATTTTGTGGTTCATACTTTGTGGGTTCCATTTTGTCATGTTGCATAGACCATTCCATGGTTTTGGTTCGTGAACCCTGATAATTTTAGGAATTTGGACATTATAGCATGCTGATAGTACTTGCATCATGGAATTTCCTTAGTTATATTGGGTTTTCAATTGACTAAGATTTAAAGAGTGGAGAGATATGGGGAAATAAATTGTGATTGTTAGAGATTCGGTTAACTTAACCCCATTATTTCATGGCTATAAAAATTGCACCATGAATATATAAATTCCAAGAAATTATATAAATTCAAATGTTAATACAAATTATTAATAAAAATTTTATTATTCCTCAAACCGTAGGTTATTAGAGTCTCCTATTTAGATAACTTTGATATCTCTTTGGTTGGCCATTTCCCTTAGATTCAGTAGATCAATTTCTTTTGATCTGATGTGAGTTTCTTCCCTCTTCTTCTTGGTTCTCTTTTCGTACCTTCATAATAGAAGGGATGTATGGTGGTTTGGATTTGGTTATTATGGGGGATCATCATAGTTTAAGTTTATTGAGGTTTTATCAAGAGGTTTGGGTCCTATGGAAGTCTTCTTCTTCTCCCTGATTGTACCCTATACGTAAAATCTTTGGTTGATGTAGAAGATTTATGAACTCATATTAAATTATTTTATAGAATATGCTTTATTATATTTCTATAAATTCTTCTAAGGATCATCTCATATTATTTTGAAACATGTTTGGTTGTAGATTCTTGATTAGTCAATGTTATGAGTAAGGGAAAACATGGGGGGGGGGAACTTGTTTAATGAAGAATAAAATTAAATAATGGTGATAAACCAGGTATAAGAAATTTGGTAAGGGGAAGGAGAGTCCCATGTTCCTTATATATGTTAATTTTATTTTCTATGTTTTGATTACTATGGATTGAAACAAGCTATTTTGGGTTACATGGTTGTTTATATTACTAAAGAACATTATTATCCCCATAATTATATAAATTATCTAAATATTTCAATGAAAATGGGAATTCTAAAAACTAAACTATGTGAACTATTATTCCTATTGATTGGTGATTTTCAATATTGTTTTTATGTGATTTTATCTATCATGAAAATGAGTTTTGTGAATTTCATTTTTGATATTTCATCCTCATAAAACTGTTAAACTGCATTATGATATAGTATTGGTAATGGTAAATTAGAATTGATTTGAAAACCTAGGTTATGTGATGAAAAAATGATAAGATAAATAAATTATGAAAGAAATGATTATGGGATGGTGTTAAATGTAAAAGTGTTAGGTTAGAAATTAATCCAATATGGAATGAAATTGATTTACTACAATGATTAATGCCTGAACTAAAATGAAATAGTGAAAAGTGATGGTTGTTATTTATATGATTATAGGCCAAAATTTAATGGTTGATGGGATGATATATTAACTATTAATTATTTTAATTTTTGTGTTTAACGAGGAACTGATGAACTAAAATGTCATATATAAGAGTTAATGGTATGAGATTAAATATGGGAAATTAATGAAATAATTAACTTAATGAGGCCGATAAATTGTAAATAGCATGATTGGAAAATGATGAGGAAAATATAAAGTTTTTGATTGTGTGGTTTTCTTTTCCTATGGATATGGTTATGAAATTAATGATAATTTCATGTGGAAATTTATGTTTTAGTGCATGATTTTCATGATATTTTTTGACATTATGGATGTGGATATGAGATTATAGTGCAGTGAAGGGGGAAAGTAAGTAAAACTTATAGTCTGTTAAGGATATTAGTAGGCATGTGTATAATGTCTATAATGTTTTGATGTTATAAATATGAAATATGAAAGTTGGCATGGTTGTGTGGTTGAGATGATGATACATAGTGGGGTTCATTCATGGTTGTAGGGGGATTAAGGTTGATGTCCAACATTTTTACGATTCCCTATTGTGATGAAAACATAGAGATGGTGGTGATGCAACTATGGTTGTGATGTGGAAGATCTGGATACAAAATTATGTATGGGGGATGAACATGTAATAGGGGGGAACTAGGTTTATTACTTCAATGATTACATTACCTTAGTGAAGTGTGGTTGGAAATAATATATGTTGTATTATGGTTGTAGATTCATGGAAATGAAATATTTTGTAGTGGAATTGTAATTATGGAAGTGAAGTTGTGATATATGGATGTGTGGTGTGAAGGATTGACTTGTGGCATGGGGTGATAGTTTATGGTATATAAATGATGCTTTATTCTCACTATCTTGATTAGTTGGTTAGGGGTTCTCTTACTAGTTCTCCATCAGTTCGAGTTGGAGTAAAATTTAAACTGAAAGCTGAGAGGGGTTCTGGATTTTTGGGTCATCTTCATTTGTTTATTTTGATTTTGGTTTTGGAGTTCATGATATTTCTCAACTACTGGTTATGGAATTGGATTGAAATAATGTATGGGGAAATGGTTGAGGATGTTTTAGGAGAAAATATAGGTATTGGGGATTGATATAGAATGTGGGATTTAGGGATTATATTTCTCATTGTTATTTAAACTTATAATTATGATTATGTTTTTCTTGGTTGATATCACCCTTTCTTATTATTGCATATTTATTACACTTGGATGTTTATTTTTTAAAAATAATGATCTTATTGAGTACTCCCAATTGTTCATCCCACCAACTTTTTCTAAGTTTTTTGTAGGATAGTTCAAGGGATATGGAGATACTATTTAGGTAGTTCTTAGGGAGTATAGTTGATGGTTTGGGGTCTCAAGGAATTTTTTTCATGTTATTTCCTGACGATTGTATACATGAAATGCATGTTACATTTGTGTTGTGGGAATTTAAATATGGAATAAAATTTATCAGAGTTGATTGGATGTTTGTTTTATTATTTGTAGGATTTATGAGGTTAATTAATTTCATTCAATATTTTAATAACCCTGGTGATAGTCTCCATCATGGGTCTTGTTAGAGGTAGGATTTGAGGGAACCCTTTCCTTCACTGTAGGATCAAGAGGGGTTCTAGTGGGGGAAAGTCATGGAAGTTTTAGGTTGAGTACTTGGAGTTTTTTAGTGGTTCATTTTTTTATATTTTGGATTATTTTTCTTTTATTTATATAGGATTATCCTAGTGGGAAATAAATTTCCTCTTTTTATGAATTTCTTGTTGAATGGTTTCATTTGATATAACATACTATTTTTTTTATAATGGTTTTAACATTGCTATAATTCCATTCATGTATTGTGATTATATATTTATTGTTTCTTTTATTATTTCTTGTGGTATAGAGATTATATTCTCCTCAATATTGATCACAAACCCTTTTTATTAATCAAAACCTTTTGGAGTATAGATATATGTACCTATAGTTACTTAGAGTCCCTGCATTGACAATATTTGGGTGGAATAGGTCGTGGATGTTATCAATGGTATCATTAATTTTTTTTTCTTTTTACATTATTATTTTGGGTAGTGGTATAATTATTTATGACATTTCAGAATTTAAAATAGACATCTATCTTGTGTTTCATAAACACTAGCACAATGGAAGGTCCATGTTACCATGTCTATGGGATTATAATCTTTGTTTTTCACTATTACAGTTAAGTTATTAAATTCTATTGTTATGGTTATTGATTTATTATTTTCACTATTTTCATAGAGTGAAATGTGGTAGTGTACATGTATTATACTTGGTATGAAGTTTTATCTAACATGTGCATAACATCGTGTGATTGGAGAATGTTTTTTTGAAAATAATAGTTTTTGTATATTTTTTTAAAAAAATATATATTTTGAAAATACATTTTATAGGTAATAGGTAATGGTTAATTAAAATTTTAAAAACATATCATTTATCATTTTCCTCAATAACATAATATGGAAAATTAATTAACAAAAAATAATGGTAAAGGTTTTCTATGTGTTTACCTCTTTGATATGATTATATTGTACAATGAACATGTGGTATGATGAATGATATAGTGAGTGGGTATGAGAATTAAATACCTTGTTCATAGATTGGTAATGGTAATTTAAATTTGATATATGGTTTATTATGGGAATATGGACTACCCTGAGATAGTGATATACAGTTCTTGATAATATTATCAATGTTGGTGGCAACATAATTCTATTTTTTATTCTTATTCCTGAGGTTAATTATGCAATTTTTAATATGGGGGTTAGTTTATTATCACTTTCCCTGCAGGTAAGTAATTTCGTACTGTTGTTATGAAAGGTATATAGGATAGTACATCTTGAGTAACTAGTGTAAAACTATGATAAATATATTTCCTTTATGATTAATTATGGTTTTCTAAATTGAGTATGAAATTAAACTATTGGTAGATATGAGAAATAGTGAATAAATAGATTTAAAATTCTCATTATCATTGAGATTGATGGATAATAATAGAATGGAACTTTTATTAGTTATTGTATTGTCATAAGATGTTGTTTGATTGACACATATTACGGGAGTTTGAGGCAGAGATGATGGTTCTTTCTCCTAGAGTCGGTACTCTATTAGATATTCCATTCATAGAAAGTATGCTTTAGGTTTTCAGATCAATTGAAAATGTTATTATAGAAAGAATAGAGATTAATAACAAATCCATTCATGAACTTCAGTCTTAGTTTTATCATGTTTTTAGTGGTGACTTGGGGCCTCAAGACACTAATAATTGGTTTAAGAACATTAAATTTTTTTTAAATGGATTGATACATTGAATTAGATACGTGGGAAAATATTATTCAATAAATTTAAGGTTGAATAATAAGAACGGTGGAACATACTTGAGCTAAAAATAGAGGAAGTTTGAATTCCATGAATTGAGTTCCATTCTATCTTTTATGTGAGGTTCTAGAAAGAGATTATACATATGAATATGTTCCTAATGTTCATGAATCTATCATAGTATGGTAAGTGTATGATGTAGTTTACCAATTATTTTAAGAGATTATTTTATTTTATATCATCCTTTAATGGGAAAAAATTTATGAAGGTGTGCTACTTTGAGAGGGGCCTCACCTAATCATTACAAGTATGTAAAAAATAGTTTTTCTTAGAAACTTATTTTGAGGTTATCCACAAATAAATGGATATAATTATAGTGGTTTCCTTACCTTATAATATTGTGTTAATTAATGAGGAATTTGGATATAATATAGGTTTTCTGATGATAATATGAGTAATGGTGGTTGGTTCATCCCATGGGGTAGTTCTTCGTCACCTCAATCACTAGGATGGTGTTCATTGATTTGTTTAAAATGTTAAAAAGTGAGGTATATGTTATCTTTGGGTTTGCTTTAATCAAGGTAATATTATAACTATAATGATATGGGGCATCTGTAGATGTTTTATAGGTGGGGTCAGAAGGATTAATCATTATGTTTATAGGAAAGAGAAGGGAGATCATAATTTTTTGAGGCATTCCTTTAACACTTATATCATTTTATTATATTTAAAAAAAATTGATTGATAATTTTAAGTACTCTTTCAATGTGGGATGTGATATGGTGATGGAGGTTTAGTGGTCATGGTAACAGATAACCTTTGACTAGCGAACAATGATTTCATAGTGAACCATGGCGTCCACATATCCTAGAGTGAGGTGTTTGTAATAAATAACTGGGTGTTTTATTTTTACAGGAAAATTATATAGATAATCATATGGTGGGGGTATCTTATTAATATCTTGGTGTATTAGCTTCATAATATGAAGGATATGGAGATATATAGGTTAATGTGCCTAGAAAACACTACTGATTGACATTTCATATTTCATTATCAGTAATGGATTGATGATTTGATAAGTCATATTTAGTTCCTAAAAAATATCAAATTGAAGGATTAACCAGTAATGTTAAAGTATATTTAATACCTATAGAAAAAAACATTATATATAATTTTAGGAATGATCATAGCATTACATATATTATAATCATCTTAGAATTTCAAAAGAGTATGATGAGGTGATTATTGAATTGAGTAGTCTTTTAATGTGCCGAACCATAATCCATGTTTAGAATAATTTTTTTGTTATTTTGGGTTTTTTTAATTTCAATATAGTTACAAAATAAGGATAATGATATAGAAGTGGTGTTTTTATTTATGTGGCAATAGAAATTTTAGAGGAAGTTATTGTAATAGAGGACCAACAATTTTTTTCATAAAATTGAGTGTGGTGAGGTGAAATTGGTGTAAGATGTTTCATTTCTATAATGAAGGGCTCATGTTATGGGTTTAACATATGGATTTTTGAAAAAATGTAGTTTTCTTGGATTTGGTGTTTAGAAAACATGGACATATATAGTTTTGAATCTAGAACAAGTGATGGATTTATATTCCAATGGATGAACTAGGAGTTATACGATGTTTGTGTACACCCCTCAGGGATGAGAAACCTTATGGAAATGATTATCCAATGACCCATGGTGTTATAGGTTGTTGGAGTTAGAGGATGTCTAAAATATAGTGAAATTAGAGTAAGGGGAGTATTTAATTTGGATATTTGAAATATATTTTTGAGTCCTAATAAATTATTAGAGGATACGTTTAAAGAATATTAGTTGTTTAAAAATAATTTTGGAAGTTTGGGTGGGGGTTGACTAGGTATATATCTATTTTATATTGTAGTCGATACCATTAAGAACCTAGTGGTGGATTACTGGGTACCCAATGGGGTGTCCAGGGGGTAGTAAGCCCCAAGGTGTCCACCTTGAAAGGCTAGTGGACACCCATCTGGAGGATGGTGGACTACCAGGTACCTGATGGAAAACTAAATAGTATTTTTAAAACATTTCTATAATCATAATTTTATTAAAATTTATATAAACCCCCTTAATTTGAATGAGACACTCATCCAAGTAGCCTCAGTACCTAGTTTTTCCCCCCTCTCCCTCATTTTCTTCCCTCTATAGAATATATTTCTCACATTTGATTAATGAGTTATCTATTGAAGTGGGATCCTATAGGAAAGGATAAGGTAAACCCTATGGTTTTTTCTATATTTTTTAATTTCATTACATTCAAAAAGAAGCCCATAAATGGGTTTTTTTATCTAATTTCCCAATTTCATGTAAATGAGGATAAATCAATTGATAATGATTGATAAGATAACTCTAATAAATACGAGTTAGGTGGACCTATATATATTTAGAAATATTTCATGTGATTTATATGTTATATGGTATATGTGAATAGGATTTCGGGTCAGGGTGACCATAATGAGGACTGATAGGGTGTGAAATTATGAATTAAAATCGGTAGATCCTCCTTGGATGAAAATGAAATTTTTTTACCAAGATAGAGAATTTCATAATCATAAATGGAAAATATATCTCTAACACCCCAATATTTGATAGTAAGTTATTTTCTTTAATGTAATTCAATAACTTGCACTACACTCAACACCGTGTTCAAGCACACCACGACTTACCAAACTATCCATTCAAAAGCTGTTATGAATAGTATTAACTGAATTTTGAATTTTATATACTCCATATAATCTTAGAATCCATATTATGTGTTTATTAGACATAATATAAAAATGAATTCATTTTCGTTAGATAAAGGAAGTATTTTTCATAAAATGTAATTTTACCGACTTTTAATGGAGGATCCTTTTTAAAACCAATATTTTACACATTTATATATTAAATTTGAAAAAATAAACTTCTTCTTTAGAATCAGGACATAAAAATTTCGTTTAAAATTTTTTTTTGTGTTTTTTTGATAACTTTCTTTTTTGGGTGAATAATGGAAAATACTAAATTTTAACTGAAAACAACTTTTTTAATCAATATAATTTATAGTGTTCAACTATAAATTTTTATGGTTTGGAAGTATAATTAAATTATATTTTTATCATTTAATACAATTTTAGTCATTACATGTAATTTAATTTTTAAATTTTACATAAACATATGTCAATCTTTTGATAGTTTTTTCTTTTTAAAACCCCGCTTTTTGGTTTTGACAACGAGAATTAATTTTAAATTAAAAAATTAAACTTATATGTTTTGAATTTGGTTATATTGAATTAATTTTTCAATTCATAATATCAAAATTATCTTAGGACGAATTTATGGTATTTTTCTAAAAACTTTCATTTTTTGATTAATAGTGAAAAACAATACGTTATTGTTTAAAACCAACTTTTTATTTAAGTAATTAGTGATTTTATTTTAATTTATTTTAGGTCAAAATATTTACCTCCAAATATATTATTTCCAAAGATCCACTTTATGGTGATGTGGGTACCTTACAAAATTCCACATTCAAAATTCAAAACATCCCCAAATTCCACATTCAACATTCAAAACAACCCAAAATTCCACATTCAAATTTCAAAATTCGAATTTCAGAAGCACTCCTTGAGCCCTGAGCCTAACCCAAATTGAGGTCTCATGAATCCAGTAACACCATGAGTTTCCATCACAATAACACCATCACCGGTACCTCAGAATCCTTGATTCGAACAACGTCACTCTCTATCAAGCATCAATGTCCATGACAGAACGAAACGACCACACAACGAACTAGCAACGCGAACAAGCAGAAACAAACATCCAAAAAACCAATAACATTATCATTGTGATATACAAGCTAGAACCACATTCTTGATACATATATATGTGCAATGTAATTCATTGGAGTCATTTTAGAATAATTTTATACATATAAAATTTTATTGAACTTTTTACCGTCTTTTACCCACCTTCTCGGAGCATTTGAAAATTTATATAAAACATAATGTTAACGCTTCTATGAGTTGAATTTTAAAAATATGAGAGATACAGTTAACATCAGTAAGTAAAATGTGGTTCAATAAGATGAAAATAATTTTTGGTGAACAGTAACTTTTGACTTTTATTTACCAAGGATAAAAGTAAATAGGGTAATTAAGGGTAAAAATGATATTAAATTTACCATAACACACGTACAAATTCTATTGGATAAGTGTAATTCGACCAAAAAAAACCTTTGTAATAAAATATTATCCTTTAGGTCCAATTGGATTAGATTTGGACATTTATTATTATGTAATTTAAAGAAGTGTTAAAAGTGTTAAATTCATGTTTTCATAACTAAAACATTTTCAATATAGGGTTATACATAAGATAAATTTGACTATAAATATTCATTGGAAATATTATAATGTTTCCTGAATAATTTTATTTTATTTATAATTTTTAGACCTTAAATAATTAAATTTATTTATGACACAATGATGATGCAGTAATTACATTTTTAATGAAAGGTTAAAATTAATGATGTTATAAATATCCAAATATATGTAATTTGAATGTTTTTATGAATTAAAATAATTTTATAGGTTAATATGAAATTTTATGGTTGATTGAATAATTTTTTTTCGAAGTAATCAGACTTTTAGGATTTTCCCAAAAACCAAATACTAAATACTGTCAAAATTGACATAAAATAGCTTTTAAAAAAATACTATATTATTAATTGATATTTTAATCCTAAAAATATAAGGTTCCGAAAAAAGACTTATATAAGGTTATATATATCAATAATGAACCACTTGAGGTTCTCTTGTAAGTTTAGAGTAACTTTATTAACCATATTGGGTTAGAATACAAGAAGACACGGTAAACGTTAAACTATTTAACTAATAGTTAAATATAAAATATAAGGTTAAAATGGTATCATAAACTTGTATAAAACCTATTGGTTGAGAGGATTGCAACCCATACCTACCTTATATTTTAAATAAATCAATTTGGTGCCATTATAAACCGAAAATTATTTTATTATAAAATAATATTTCAATCTTTTCCTAAGGTGACTCCCACCCCTCTTATAAAATGGAACTTCCCCTTATCTCAAATTCACTGCTTCAAAGCCATTTGGCTCGGCCAAACCCTGCCCAAATATCCTCTCAACTATCCAAACATTATCCTAGAGGACTTCCTTTGGTCATAAATCCAACCTAAGGATCCCTTTTGATCAAATCAAAAGGAAGAACCTGAAGAAGTGGTAAATATTTCATCACCTATTTCAAGTTCTTTTCTTATTCCACTTCTCTTTCATTGTTGTTTACATTCTAAAATAATAACTCCAGTATCTTATATATACATGTATGTTATTATAAAAATGGTACAACCATATTCATTATTCTATCCAACACATGAATGACATAGTCACCATACGTGTGTACGTATGACATACCATCTCCACGTCGTGGTGTAGTTGTTATTCAATACATTATTTTAGATGGTATAATATTGAGTATAATTGATTTAAATAATAAATATAACATTTTAATGATTCTTCATATATTATATACCATCTATTTAGATAAAATTTTATATCAAAATAATGATATTGTGGCTCGTGTGTACCTACGGATTACCATATTCACGAACGCGATGAGATTAACTTCCCCATCATAACAATTAAAGAATAACATTCATTTGATAATTAAAAATAATGATTAGGAACTTAATATAATTCTGTATATTAATCCAATACATCATATTCATAACAAACAGGGCTTACGTAACAAAGTATATAAAGGAAAACGAATCAGGTAAAACCCGAAATGATGATACTACTGAAATATCATTAACAAAGAAATATTAGAAGATAATATATGATATCATATTAATTTATATGGTTTTTTATAATTTAATAAAAATTATTTAACCAATATACAGGAGTTTAACCTACCCTCAACCAAGGAAAAGTACAAGATAAGGGGTTTCTTATCTCACTCTTAATTTCGTGATATTTCTATTGTTCACCAGTTATTTATTGCATGTGGTGTATTGTGTAATGCCATTTCATATATATTATTATTATCATATTTAAATTCATGTAATTATGCGATTCATTTGGTGGTTATTAAATTTTGTTCATACGAATCGATTGATTACAACGTCGAAGGGGTTTTTCATCTCACTTTTATTCCCATGAGATTAATGCTATATTAGCCACTATTTCCTTTTGTGTGGTGTATGTAATTCCCATCATTATATTCTTGGCGTAATATAATTTAATTAATGGGTATTTACATATTCATTGTATGATCCTTCTTTCATGGGGTGTATGTTTCATTAGTTACCAAATTGATAAGGGAATTTCAAATTTCAATTTCCACTCATTGGGCTTTACACATACTTCATTGATTATTTTACTCCACGATTATGTGTGGAATCGCTATTTATTATTTATGTAGTAATTTTCACTCCCCTTTGTTTGTATATTCTTTTTATACACAAAATCACTCCATTGATAATTTCTCAAGTCATTAATATGAACTTGATAAGAGTAATCTTAACTCAAATTCCATTCATTGAGTTAAACATCCAAGTCATTGGTGTTGTATTTACAAGAATATGTGTGAATATCCTCTGATTGATTTACACTTAATATCAAATCATATTGAGTGTATTTATATTTTTCACACATAGTTATATCGTTGATATATCCTAAACCTAAAGATGTGGTCTTTATAAGTTATTTCATCTCAATTTACTTTCCATTGAAACTTCTTTGTTGTTATACGCCAATTCACTTTTATATAGTGTATATAATGAACATTGACATAGTATATCATGAATCCATTTATTCTCATGATATTATAAAGTGTTTATTACCTCAATTATTTGTATTCAAGTGTCTCTCTTTTGGTTAGTAACTCTAACTAAAATATCAGTTTAATTGTTTTAAAGATTTATTCTTCTAAATCTTTCTCATTAATGTCCATGTTTTAAAAATGGTTTATAGGATTTATTTATATGGACATTAATTTTTTAAAATTAAAATTCATTTTAAAAGTTTAAAGTGATATGTTACACTTTTATTCAAAAATCTATCTTAAATGGCTTCTTGATAAATAGTGAGACTTAATTGTTTTCAAGAAAAAGGGGGATATTTACCTCAAATATTTTTGATGATTATTTTCATCTATATCAATATCCATCATTATTATCGATTGAGGTTAATTTATTATAATAAAATATTCCATATTGTAATTAATGGGTAATGTTTGACTGTGGCTGTGCTATTTTTATATCATTCAGGGTTTGCGGTTAAATTATTTACATTTTGTATTCTAGTTTTAGTATAAATCTCTAGATTATGTTTCAACCTTTTCATATGAGGAATTAATTTGACGTAGTAAGTGATAGATGGAGCCCACTATAGATCCTTGATGCATCGGTAGGTCTCATGAGACAAACTAGTGTCTTGACACAAGGCCTTGTCAAAATCATATTTGTATTCTTGGCACAAGGCCTTGACTATGTGGTTATGATGTCTGGCATTATGAATTCCATCATTATGAAATTGGTTGTTGAAATTGAATGTGATTATTTGAATATTATAATATCCATGTGAATAAGTAAATGGGATTATTTTGATTTATATTTTCCATATTATGATGAATTTTATGTTTAAAAGGACTTTGTTTTAGTCTTATACATTGCCTTAAATGTTTATTCTTATTTATGAAAGTTTCTGCTATATTGTTATCCTTAATGAGCATCTGAGCTCACCCCTTTCTATGTATTATTTCTCTTAGGATGCGAAGAAGTATTTTACAATTAACCTGCAGGAATAGACTAAGGGATAGTCTAAGGGATATGAATCTGGCCAATGGAGATAATATTCTTTTTGTTTTTTATTTTATAATGTAATTTAAAACTTATGAATGCATCTAGTACTTCTAAGGCTAAAAAACTAATCGTTCATTCAGAAAATGATTTATTTGTATCACGCTGATGTTATTTAATAACCCACTGACTCTCTGTAATTGGGTATGGGTCTTTACATCTTACCATGTGTTCCAGAATCGTTATTTACTTACACTTAATTTCTTGAGTAATAAAATTATATTAATTAATTAATTAATTAAAAAAATTTTCAATCTATTTTTTTACTATAATTTTATTATTCTTATTTATAACTTTTTCAATGAGATATAATTTTTAATTTTTCTTTTCTAAGAGCGTTCGTATCATAGTTCCATGTTCTGGTCACTTGTGCATAATTATTGTAGTTCTTGTCAAATGTGACTACAAAAAAAGAGGTAAAATAAAATATTATTCATGTACTTCCAAAATTTTTAATTGTCCCAAACTCCCTTTTTTCTAAAATTCGGAAAATTCCTTTAGTAAAACATTAACGTTAAACGGCTAGTTCATTTGGGCGGTTTTATCGACCATCACAAAATAGTTTTTTAATTTTATGTTATATATAAATATTAATTTTAAAACATGAAATAAGTTATAATATACTTATTATAATCTTATTTAAAAATAATAATATATTTATTACTATAATTTAAGGTGATAATGGAAAATGAAATACGTTGTTCATGGAGGTGTTGAACCAACCATATCATAAACAACTAATTCAATTTAGGAATGAAAGAAGGGATGGTAAAATGTGGATATTACTTTAACACAATGGAATTATATTATATTTATGATACTAGATTCATTATTTATTGTTGTATTTAGTAGATGAGTAGATGATAGTGGAATGAAAGATTTTAAAATAGGTAAATTGAGAATATTGACTCTTAAATGTCTTCTCCTTAAAATACTCCTTAAGAAAAATTGAATTGGTATTTTGGTGAGAAAAAACCACTAATATGTGGGGATTGTTTTGGGAAGATATTTGGGTATAAATTAGTAAATCTAAAAGTCTTATAAGGTGTGAGGATAAAGGGTGGTGTGGGCGGTATTTATAAGGGGAGGAGCAGGGTGTTCTTGCATTTTATAATTATTGGTTTATTATTTTAGCTCAAGACTCTCAATATCATCGATTCTTGTGACTATATACAGTAAATAGTTAATTTTAATTATAAATAATGTCTTATTACATGATATATGACTCTAAAACTAATGTATTTAGCCTATAATGTTTAATACTATAATTTGTTGTATTTCACTATTCACCAAAAAGAATCATCTATTTTAGAAAAATAAAAAAAACACCCTAACCATTTTTCAACATGTGTATTTAAAAAATGACATTCATTTTATTAAAATAATTTTCAAAATATACAAAATTTAAATTTTAAAGAAATTCATCATTTATTTGAAAAAAAAATTATTATTATTATAATCAACTTTCAGAACCTTTGAAAAATTATTTAAGGTCTCATAAAATTATATTAATATTATTATAGAACATAATATTAATTTATAAACCCATATTATTATAATAAACTTAATTTTAAATTACTATAATTATTAAAAAAATATAAATAAATGATTAAAAAATACAAACTCTTTTTTATTATCATTTTCAAAACATTTATTTACTTCTATAATGATATTAATATGCCATATGTTCATTTTATAATACTAATATATATTATTTTATGCTTACATATGCGAATATACTATTCTAATGATCATTTTAATATTCCTAATGGTAAGATTACTATTCCAATGGTTAGGTTAATATTTGAATGGTTGTATTACTATTCCAACATTCAAATTTGTAACGATCATATAGGTTCCCAAATTTCTATAAATACCTTATATTTTATTCATTATTCATTCCCTTCTATTTTATCAAATTTTTATATATTTTTTCATTTTCAAGATGAATATTTCATTACTAGTAATCTACTTTATTTATAATACATTGTTCATGAGTGTGGTTATTCTAGTGCGCTCAAGCATATCTAACTTTTTATATTTTAGTAATATTATTTTCTATTTTTTATCCCATTGTAATATTTTCATTTTTTATTGACATTTATATCCTATAAATTTAATGTTTAAATTAATATAATTAAATTCTATTGGTTTCATCATGTGGTTCATTTGATTTATTCTATATTACTAAATATGACATAATTATAAGAAGGACAATTCCATTGATAAAATTTTGGGTCATTATACAGAAGGTTCATGAGAAGGTTTTTTGAGATGCTAAGGCAGTGGTATAACTGAATAAGGGATAAAAATTAAACTAAAAAAATTAAATAACTATGTGGTAGCCAATACATTACAATTAAAGGGCCTTAATAATTTACTAACTATGTTGAGGGGATGTGTGTATTTATTATTGGATAATTTTGATAGGTAAAATATCATGCATCACATAGTTTCATCCAATTCATTATGGGTTTGTATATTTAGTATACAATTATCTTCATCATTCAATAGACCAAGGGAAAAATTATAAAATTTATCTACATTTAAATCCTTAGGATTCATTTGATTGAACCTATTACATTATTTAGAATCTATTCCATCCAAATGAATATGTAGAGTTATGTTTTATGGGTATTTGGAACCAACAATGCACTAAAAGGTTGATTTTGTGGTATTGGTGTAGGATAGGATATAAAGTGCGTTGCTAAAGGATTTATAGTGACATGAATTTTCAATGTATAAAGTATCTATTTAAAATCCATAGATTTAATATTGGTTAGAGTAGTTGAAAATAGTTTTCTAGATAAATCGGAATTGAATGAGTATATGGTGACTTTTTCGGTGATTTTATTACAAGGAATAATGTTATAATAGTGGAAAAAATAAATGAGGCCAAGAGGAGGCCATATTTTAGTAATCCCATTTTAGGGATCCATTTTGAAAATAATTATTATCGATAAATTTACGTGTGAAGCACTACCTATAAAGACAAATTTGAGAATTTGGTGTTATATTAACGGATTTGATATACTATTCAATAAATATGAAATTTATTGAAGAGTTGGGAGAAAACATTTTTAGAGGGAATTTCACATGGATTTTTAATAGAAGATGGGTACTATGAAGTTTAAGACCAATTATAATGTGACAAAATAGGTATATATGTAAAATAATTTAGCTGTTGAAACAAGTTCATGTAAAGAGCTAAACTGAGTGAACTATCTCCAGTACATAGTAGGAGATGGAATTTCTCCTATACAGGATAGTATAAGTTCTATAATGATCATAAGAATTAGTTTTATATGTACTATCATATTTCAAGAGTTAGCAATTTATGACCATTTGGTAACTTCCAAAGTCTTTTTTATTTCTCATGTATTAGTGTGGGTCATTTTCAGTTGATGTTTCAATATATTTAGTTTGTATGGTTGATAAAAGTGTATTAAATTATGGTGGATGGTCTTCATCAATTTAATTGGCCTCAACAACCATAACTTATATAAACACAACGTTTTTAAAATAGTTTTTGTTTCCTTAATAATAAAAATTATATTGGTAGTTCCAATAACAACAATAACAGGATCGGTGTAATTTTTCATAAAGTATATTGGTTGGAGTTTTTTTAGGTCAAAAATAATCTTTTGGACCTTGTATATAGGTAATAAAACTAGATAAGTATTCAGGTGGTGATATGTAGTAGGTCCATGGAGGTAGAAGAGTTGGTCATAGGCAATTGAATGCAACATTTGTATCTAATGTGGATAGACTGGGGGACATGAGTGGATTGATATGAATTTACTATAATCTTGTTTTATTATTAGTATATATATGTTTATCGCATTATTTTATCAGTCATACCCTTTCCTAATGGTTTAATATTATGATGAGAAACATCATCAACCATTAGAGCTTCCATCTCCTATCATAGATTGTTCATGGTTGTTAGAGGTTTTTCATTGCTTTGAACTTGTTATGGGTCTGGGGAAGTCATCATTAGATTTTCTACAATTATAAAGGAAACCATATGATTTAATTATTATCATGTATTTATTTTTATCAATATGGTCTTAAATTAATTTTTTTTCATAAATATTCATTTTCTTTAGTCTAAATAGTGACCATTGTATTTTTATCAATGAATGAGAGAAACAAGTGAATCATTAATTGATTAATCATTGTATTATTTATCACATCTCGACCTAAATTTCCTTTATTAAATTTTTATTTATTTTTATTTATTTATTTTTATTTTTATTATGTCTTTTCCCTTTGAAATTTATATAAAAGTTTAATAAAGTTCTTATTTCAGGGTTAGTTTAAACTTTGTGTTGACCATGTGGATAGGTTTGTAATATTTAGAAGTTAAATTTTAATGGTAGGAACATTGTTTGTATTAATATGAATCTAAAAAACATTAGGTTCCCCAGGTGTATCTATTCAAGGTTTCATGGTTGTTTCATGGTTTCTTAAACCAAGTGGTGGGCCTTGAATTTTCAAACCTTGAATTGACTATTCTAGACAATTAAATTTTAACTCCATTCATCCCTTTTCTCCTTCCCATTCATATGACGTGTATAGGTAAATCCATAGGGAGGTTCTCCCTTGCCTTCTTTCTTGGATTTTGGTCTTCTTCTCTGAATTTTGGAAAGTTATTCAATGTTTGGTTCTTTCTTCTTCTCTCATTCTACTTATTTCTTATTTTTCATTCTTCTTTATGCCCTAGGTTGGTGATGTACAAAGCCTAGGAGAGGTTTAGTTTTAAATGATTTAATTTCATTATTTTATGAAGTGGAAGGTGATCCCTTGGCCTTCCGCCATCCATATTCAAATGTTTCAGTTCATTCACATTTAACATAGGTAGGTGTTTCCATTCTTTTCCTTTATTCTGGAAATCTATGATATTATTGAGTTTTATTGATCCATTTTTCATTAAATTTATGTATTATATGTGTTAGTTAAAGGGACTAAGTTGTTTTATCAGGGTGATTAGTATTTTAAAGGGGTTTTTCAAATTTAAATTAATTTTATATGGGAAATTCATGGATTATTGGGGGTTATTGTTGTGACTTCATTTTTAATGGATATTATTATACTCCTTGGAATCATTTTTGATATGTTTATTTATTGTATATGATTGTGGTTTTTGTATATTTTCTTAATCATGTTGTTCCATATTGTTTTATGGATTATTGATCTTGGTTATTTTTAAGTGGGGTTTCCCCTTGATTTCAACACGTTTTCAAATGTTTCATATTTTCAAAATGGATACGAAAAATGATTTTATAGTGTGGTATTTGAAGGAATGATAAAATTAAAATTTTGTACCAAATAGGGAATTTAGAAATGGTAATTTATTCAAAAATTATTTTCAAAGATAATTTTTAAATTTTAATATTATTTTTAAATTGAAGTCTCAATAAGAGCATTGTACAAATGCTTTTTCCTATAATGGTTTACACTGATAACTAAATTCGAATGGACCAACATTTAAAATGAGTTTTAAATGAGTTTGATGATTTAATGTGATTATTATTCATGTTTATGTAAATTTAAGTGAGGGATTTAGTGATATGGGTGCATTATGGTAGGTTGAGGTGTACTATTAACATGGTTTACCTTATGATTTTTTAACGATATCTATTTGATATGTCATACATCCATACTGACCATATATTATTACTAGTATCATGGAGATCCTAGACATGTTAGTGAGATATTGAGAGATATTTTTTATTCTTCTCCCGATGAGATGGTATTGAATCATTTATCATCAAAATAGAACTGACTATAAGACATACATCGATGAGGCTAATTGGGAGTATGTTGGTTGGTCATAGAATCAGAATCCATTGATAGGATAGTAGATAATTTCACCCGAGTGACTCTAGGATCTTCTCACTATATGTTTTGGATTTTCCATGATTATATACACCTTGATTGAATTTTTTCTTACATGTATTGTTATCTTTCTTCATTAAAATTTTGTTATTATTTTATCTTGTTCTATATTAATGATCTTTGTCTCCTTTATGGTTTTTTCTTCTACCATTCATCTATTATTTGTTCACTGGTCCTTACTATTGGTGTATAATTTATTCTAATTGAAATTTATTTAGATTGTTATTTCTTTTATATTAATATTTAATTATTATTCTTTAGTGATTCATGTTTTAATTGGGTGTGTGTATTTTTTCTAGATAATTTTCTGAAAAATGGTTTTTTGAAGGTATGGTTTCAATATAATTCAAAATGAAAAGATATTTATTTGGTTTTAAGATTCATTTGGATATCATAATGTGGTTTTAAAGGAAATGTTCATAGATTGTTTTTACAAAAGTAATTGAAAAAATATTTTTAAATATCATATTTCAAACTAATGTTTCTAAAATATTTTAAAAAAAGGAAATACATGGCCTATTTGATGAAATTCTACTGAGCTATTATGATCACAACCTACTTGTACTAATCAATATTTTTAGATCAAGTATGTTTTATTGGTTTTGAATTTTCTTTCAAGGAGCCCCGACTATGTGGAATTCTCTTACTTGGTCACTCATCAAACAGTTAATATTAGTGTTTGGGTAGTGACATCAGAGTCACATGGAGATAATTAGTTTGAGTTTTGGTTTTCTTTTAGGGATTTTGGATTTTTTGTATTGTAAGGTTACCCTTTCTTGAATTTTGGTTTCTATCTCATTTATGCTATATTTATATTGAGTTTGATGTTTGGTTATGGATAGTCCTTATTTTGGTTTATTTAAATTTTGAAATCTGTTTATTATGTTTTTAATGGGAATCTAATATATGAATGTATTATTCTTATTTCTAAATAATGTTTTATTGCATGTTAAATATTATTTATCTAGGAAAAATCATTCCATTTTTGCAAAATTTGATTCCATGAAATTGGTTTCCAACCCATAGGGATTGGAAATTCCCTTTGAGACTTTATATAGGTCGGATCAAATTCCAGATTCAGGGACTGCCTAGGTTGGTTCATGATAAAATGGTATCAGATTCAGGTTTCTTATTTGGGTACTAATGGTATATTAGATATAGGGCTGTTAGAACTCGAGAGGTAGGTGTGAGAGGATTCTATCTAGAAATTACTCAACCTAAGCCTCAAGTTACTGAGGAATTTTGTATTGCGAGTCTTGAATTTTGAGATTTAATTTTTTATTTTTTGGTTTTTTTTATTTAAATTGGTGGTGTTTTGAGTACTATTGATGTTATAATGTATTGTTTAGAGGCATTAATAGTTTTGAGGTTTAAATGGGAGAGGAACTAGAGGTTAATAATTAGATCAAACAGTCTGGAAAATTGTTCAAAGACTATATGCATGGTTCTATTTTTCCATCCAATGGTTGTTGTATGATTGGCTCAGAATCTTTCAAACCATGTGGGAAAACCCTACACAACAACATCCCTATTTATAACAAAATAAATCCATTTTATTTTTGACAAAATTTTGTCACATGCTATTACTGTTTGAGATAGATTTGGGATATTTTTATGATATATTAATGTGATTTGTTTGGATCTTATTAAAAAACTGTTGCAAATATAATTTAAAAGGGGGTAAATCATAGTTTTTAAAAAATTATAAATGATTTTTCTAAGATGATTTTAAAACAATTTGGATGTTTTAAATTGAAAAATAAATTCATGAAATAATGTGTGGTTTATTATATATTTTTGAATAAAATGGGTTTAAAGGGTGAAATTTAAAATTTTAATTTGAATGGGTCCTTTTCAAATCTGTGGTTATGATTTGATTATATAGATTGATTTTTTCTAAATTGAGTTGGAATTTTAGTGTTAAATTTAGTCTTATGATTATTTTATTAAGATTTTCCCTCCCAGAAAGGATGTGATTTAACATAGAAATCATATACCATGGAATTTTCCTCAATAGTATGCCTCTTAACGATTGGATGTGATCTTTCTGGTTGTTAACCCTACCCAGACTCTTAGTAGAGTGGTGGAGTTGACCCTTTCTCAGTTTTCTTATTTCTTCTAGGGTGATCAAGGACCTTAAGTGGCTATGGAGTTTCTAGAGAGGATTTCAGGAGTCTTTATTTGACTAAAAATCCCAAAATACCAATGATTGAAAACCATTTCTTACTTGTCTAATAGATTGAGTCAAGAGTGGGGGAGGACCATACTTCCACTTTAATTATAGAGTAACATGTCTTAGTAATTATTTAAGACCAAATTTATTTAGTCTAACATTCTTGGGAAGGTGGAAGTGGAAGGAAATATGTGCTTTATGAACCTCTAGTGGTTTGGTTAGATGGTAAAGGAGTATTTCACCAATTATTATTAGTTAATTCGTTTTTCTTTCAAGCCGGAATCTGAGGACTCGTTAATGGTTCATATTTTTTGGGGTCTTTATCATAAAATTAGTTTTAGAATTTGTTTATTTGATCCAAATTTATTTTAGTATGTGATTAATAAATTCATTA
Source organism: Viscum album (assembly GCA_963277665.1). Classification (NCBI taxonomy): domain Eukaryota; kingdom Viridiplantae; phylum Streptophyta; class Magnoliopsida; order Santalales; family Viscaceae; genus Viscum; species Viscum album. The sequence goes on from OY728120.1 coordinate 1,669,966,869, forward strand.
TGGTGAAGTTTATCTCTAGGTTTCATCCCAGTAAGGATAGTGACCCTATTTCTTTAAGTGTTGGTGAGGGTTTAATAGCTTATAAGATGTTGAAAAGGGATGAGTCTGTGTTATGAAATCTGAATGGATGGGGATAATTTTTGTATATAATTTCCATTCCTATAATGAATTAGAAATCAATCATACAAAATCAGAGTGGTCATCTTGGTAACTTTAAGACTTCTTATTTGAGAGCCCCACGTAACTTCCATGGTTATAGTGATTTGGGTTATATTTAGAAGTTTTTTAAATTTGGGTGTTAGTGAAAGAGATAATCCTTATATTAGCATGGACCTTAATGTAAATCCATATAATCTTAAGGTGCCTCCTTTAATTCTCCTTTATCCTTGAGATATTATTATTTATTGACCTATACGTAGTTATTTGGTTTTTTTTAATCCTTTTTATTATTTTGGAAATACTTGTATCTATTCTGATGGACTTTTGGATTAGAAGTCGTGTATATAGATTTTTTGTTCCCTTAGGTAAAGGGATGGTTGGTACTATGTGGAATTTTCTCTAAGATTATTAATTACATTTGATCCAACAAGGTAAGTGAATTCCAAATATGATGGGGATAGTTATCAATGTTCTACATTCTTGAATTATTCATTTTGTTTATATTCCTTGATTTTTCTACTAGGGTTATGATGTCCACTATGGTTTGAGTTTTGGGTATCATTCTTGATCGTGAGAAGAATCATGTTGTTTTTATCTTTTGTTAGACTCAATTAAATTATTGGTTGATTATCTAGTTTTCCTTTTCTTTTCTGTTATATCTTCTTTGGTGTTGTATTTTGTATTCGCTATGTCATTATTTGGGATTTTGGTGACATATGGGGGGGATAAAGTGCTATGGTAGGGATAATTTTCATACACCAACCTCAATTTCATCTATTTAATTGTTTATTTATTGTTTTCTATTTTTTTCATTTTCAAGTTTTGGACTATGATTTTTTTTAAATGTTTATGAAATGTTCAATCTCTCGATTAGAACTGGTTATTATAAACCATGTAATGACTATGTTGGTGGGTCTCTAATTTTTAACAGAGATACATTCATGGTTGGTGCATGGGTTTTATATATGTGTACAAAATTTTCAAGGTTCTCTATGTGTGTCAAGTGAAGGGCACATGATTTTCCCAATTTTTTGTAAACTACGTAGAAACCATAGATTATGAATATAATATTAAAACCATAAAATGGTTATTCTATACATTCAAATTTAACTCCCTTACACCAATCTTTTCCTCACCATTCATTAGATGCCACCATGGAGAGCCTTATGGTGATTCTCCCTTGCCTCCTTACTTGGATTTTGGTCTTCTTCTTTGGATTTAAACCAGATGTTCAAGGCCTAGTCTTCTCTCCACATACATTTATCTAGTTTCTACAAATAAATTTTTACCTATGGTGGTGTTTAAAGAACCATGGGTGGGGGTTTGGTTTTATTTAATTATGATTATTTGTGTTAAGGTGTTTGGTGTGTTCCTTTGGACTTTCTACTTTTTTATTTTATGGTTTCACATCATCCATGCTTGACTTACGTAATAATTTCCATGCTTTTCCTCTTTCATATAAATCTATGAAAATATTGAGTTTTTATAAACAATTTTTCCTTAAATTTATATATGTTATGTTTTATTTAAATTATCTAGGAGTTTTTTCAAAGGAACTAGTAATTAAAACGATGTTTTAAACATTAAATTGATTTTAGATAGAAAATTCATTGATTCTGGGGTTAATTATTGAGTTTTAGTTTTTAATGGATCTTAGTATGTTCTTTGAAATCATTTTCATGTTTTTTATTTATTTAAAGTTATCATGGGGTTTTTATGTTTTCTTAATGATATTGTGCCTGATTGTTTTATTTCTTATTGAGATTAGTGGTTTTATAGTGGGGTTTCCCATTTCTTTTAAAAGGTTTTCGAATGTTTATTGATTTCAAAATGGATGTGAAAAGGTATTTTAAAGTATGATATTTGAAATTATGTTCAAAGTTCTGTATGGTACATAAAAATGGAATTTATAAATGTTAATTGATATTGAAATGGTTTTCAATTTTTTTTGAAACAATACCATTAGTTTGAGATTTAAGGCTCAGTTGGCACTTTATGTATATGTTTTATTCTTAAAATGAGATAAACCTTTAACTAAATCTCCATGGCCCTGTTTTTGAAATGATTATTATGATTGAATGTGATTATTTTTTATGTTTATGTTAATTTTAGTGAGGGATTTACTGAGAGGGGTGTATGAGGGTTTGTAGATGTGTGTTATTTTCATGGTTTTCCTTATGATTTGTTATTGATGTGTGTCAGATATATAAAATATCCTTCCTCACCCTCTGATATTACTACTATCATGGTAATCATAGTTGTCTTAGTGATATATTGATACTTTTTTGTTATGTTTTCCTCGAAAATATAGACTTTAAACCTATAGATTTTGTGTATTACTTACTAGAGTGTTTCGACTGATGAGGCTAGTTTAGAGTAATCCAGTTGTTTATTAACTAAGAATTATCCAATATGTTGATAGATGATTCCACCCGAGTATGTTTAGAGTCATTTCATTGGATATTTAATATTTTCATATGATTATTTAAAACTTTATTGAGTTCTTTATTTATTATAGATTTATCTTTTTTTCTTTACTCTTTTGTTATAATTTTATATTACTCTATTGCATTGATATTTTAATTCCTTATAGTTGCTTTATATGTACCCTTCATTTATTAGTTTTTCATTAATACTTACTACTAGATTATAATTTCCTATAATTTAAATTTATTTAGTTAACCATTTCTTTTATATTATTTTTTTGTGCTTATACTTTGGTGATTGATGATTTAACTGGGTGTGTTGAGTTATTATATATAATTTTCTAAATATTTGTTGGAAATGGTATTTGGAAGGTATTTTTTTCAACTTAATTCAAAATAAAAATCTATTAATTTGGTTTTTAGCTTAGTTTGTATCTCATAAAGTGGTTTTGAAGTAAATTTTCTTGGATGTTTTTTCAAAAATAGATTGGAAACCTATTTTTAAATATATTTTTTTAAAACTAGTGTTTCTAGAATGTAATCTAAATGTAACTTCATGGACCCTTTTGTGAAATACTCATATTGGGCCATTATGGTCACACCATAATTATACCAATTGATGTATATAGACTAAGTTTAGTTTTATAGGTTTTGGTTCTGGTATCAAGGAGCCCCAATTGTGTGGAATTCGCTTGTTTTGTCTCTCATGGATTGGTTCATGCTAGTTGTTGGGTGGTGACTTTAGAGTCACATAGATATAATTGATTGGTATTTTAGTTTTCTTTTGGGTATTATGGATCTTTGTGTTTCTTCTAGTTCATAATTTCTTGAATTTTGGTTTATGTCTTAGTTATTCTATATTTGTATTGGGTTATATGTTTGTTTATGGATATTCCTCATTTAGTTTATTTAAAATTTCAAGACTCTTTATTCTTTTTTCTATGGACATTCAATTTATGGATGTACTATGTCGAATTCTTGATAGAATTATGTAATGTGATTAATATTATTTTTTTTAGTGAATTAATTCCCATTTTTCATTCTCTGATTCCCTAACACTAGTTTTCACTATGTGGGGAATCAGAAAATATTTAGGCCTTTCCATGGGGTGGATTAGGTGTCCAAATTAGGGGTGGACCAGGTTAGTTAATGATAATATTACTTATAAATTGTTGAGAACTATTTTTTCCAAATTATAGGTGAATATATATGAACTTTATATATTTATTAAAAATATCATAGAATCTTTTTTAGTGGACGTTATAGGTTTTCAGACATGTATAGAGTGAGCGTTCAATATTAAGTTATATCTGAGTTTAAAAAAAATCATTGGACTAACACTGTATAAAACTAGATTATATGATAAAACTGTCTTCTAATCCAATAGGTTTCATGGAAACTTATGATTATAAATTTTTTTATCAACGGTTGAATTTAATAACCATGAAAACCCAATATCCTCTATTGAGGATTGATGGTCTATCTGATCAGTTTATAGGTTCAAATAAGTTTCTAAAGATTTATTTTTTATATGGATATCGTTGGTTAATGATAAAATATGATGATATTTTGAATATTTATTTTTGATAAATGTATTTACATTATATGTATCTAGTAATGATACGAAGGTTAATAAACATATGAATAGTATAAATAATATTGACGCATCAGATATTTAGAATATATATTAACTAGTTTTTCAGGTATTTCATAGATAACATTTTATTGTACAAAAGATCCATGGATGAGAATAGATTTTTTTTGAGATTTGTATTGAAGAAATTGAATAAGCATGGGTTATATTGTAAATTATAAAATTATTACTTTTGGATAAAATAATTCCTTTTTATGGGATATATTATCTCATAATGTGGTGTTATTGTAGATTCATTACATATTGAAACAATTATTTCTTTTAACCATGAAATAATTTTTCAAAGGTGTAAAATTTATATATGTGGGAATACTATTATAATATTTTCATGTATTAATTCTCTTATATTATAGAAAATTTTAAAAAAATATCTAATAAAGGTTATCTTTATGTTTAGACAACGCTATGTCAGACCACATTTGATTTCCACAATGAAATAATGATAAATTCACTAATTTTATGATTTTCAAAGGAAGGATTTTCTTATAAGGTTTATTATAATGCCTCATATCTAGGTTTGGGTTCTGTATAGATATATAAGTTAGAATTAATTTCATACGTGTCTAGACATTCATTACCCAAAACCAATAATTTATAGTAGTGTTCTTTACAATGAAGTTATAGAAACATTACCAATAGGTGGCCTTTATTGGGTATAAGAGCTTGGGAAATATATTTTAATATTGAGGTTTGAATTTGATGTAGAGGAAGTGTATTTCATTTCTTCGTTATTATGAATTTTAGAATATATATACCTCTAGAAATGGTAATGTGATGTTAGATTATTTCAACCAAAAAATTAATTAGGATGTTTCTTGAAACGAAGGTGACGAGTTTAAGATGATAAATGACGTATTAAACTTGTATATTTATTTAGATTTGGTGGATTTCAATATATTCTTTTTTACTGGAGGGATTCATTGATTCCTAATTATGTGATCGATAGATGAAAGTATAGTGAGATCGTAATATTTATGAAGATTACTTTAATTGGTCATTTAAAGATTAAGAACACCATATTATGTCATGAGGATGGATTTTCATTCCAAAGTATATGTTTGAACATCATAATTATCTATTATTTACGGATGTAAAATTATCTAAGATGTATCATGAGTTAAAAAACTATTATATTGGTTGGTTTTATATAAAAACATAATAGTTATTGGGGGTATATTCCTTTCAATTGAGTAGGTGAAGGCCTTATTAGGTTAAAACGAGGCTATTATAGCTACTTAGCATGACTGAGTGGAAGTATAAATTTATATCCATATATTTGGTGATTTGATTGCATCAAACACCTATGGTTTGTGATCTTATCTAGGTTACGGTAGATAAAAATATAAAGATAACTTTTCAAAACATCAAGGAGTAGAGTTTAGTAGAGTCCTTGATGTGGTTACATGTTATAAAATTGGTAAATTTTCATGAATTTAATTGATCAATTGAATATTATCATGATGTACAGTTTATATTGAGAATATATATATGGTCAAAACAATCTTTTGGCACCCAATTATGATTAAAAATAAAATTCAATCTAAAAATATATTGTAAAATTAAAAATATAATTTAAACTGTATATGATATTTTTTTGGATATCATTTTGGACATTGTTGTCTTGTGGGGTAAACATTTACAATTAAAAAATCCATTTACAATAAAAACTATCATTAACCTATCAAAATGTAATCATATCATGGATAATATGGGTGAAATTTTTGTTCAATGTTGGATTAATACTAAATAGGAAATTATTATTAAAATTTATTTTAGATTCCAATTGAAAATTGATGTTGGAATTAGATTTATTGTTAACCAATGAAGTGATGTTTGAATTTTTATCAACTATGTATTGGTTATGTTGTGTTTTTTATCAAATAAATATGAAATAAAGATGAATATGAATATGGAGTGTTCATTGGAAATATAATAAGGTATTCTTGGAGGATACAAGTATAGTGGTGAAGAAGGAAATGTGTACATGATGATAAAGAATATTTATATGGAAATTGGGTCAATAAAGGTTTTATAAAATATGGGTTGGTTTCATGACTAAATAAGTGAATTATTATTTTTCTAGTTTACATTATATTTAAAACAGTTTTGAAGAATTTTCGAGAAGGCTGTAATGAAATCTAGATGAAATATGGACATATGTAGGATTAAACAAATATTTCCAATATCTAGGTATGACTAACTCACATTTTTTGAAGTTAAGTAAGGAGAATCCAAGTTTCAATAGTGTTTCATAGAAATAATGTATTTTTTTAAAGCTAGGTAATATTAAATAGTTTAAAGGTGAATCTATATAGGAATAGAAACGTGATATGTGTGATTAACTCATATTTTTGGAAGTAATGTGAGAATAAAACTACTTCTCTAATGATCATATAAGAATGAAAATTTGGATGAAAAACATGTGAAATGTAGGATTAAAAGGAATACTGGTATGTCTATTTCAGAATCATTTTTTCATTCTCGATTCTATAAAGTGAGGTGAAGTGTGCATGAGATTTCATTTGATTCTACTAAAATCTACATTTAAATAAAAACACATCATGCCTTATCATTATCTTGTAAATGTAATCAAATTAGAATAAAGTTCCACAGATTAAGCTCATAAAATATATTCTCACATCATGTGATATTTCCATAGAAGAAGAGAAGGTTGGATCATGTTGGAATAACTATAATATTATGATATCTATGTAATAATAATTATAATTTCATGTGATATTAAATCCATAGGGCCCCGTTTGATTTATGATTAATATATATTCTAGGATGATATTTTGGGGGTAAATTCTAGAGATTTAAATTAAGGTTCTTGTGGATTATTAAAAGGTATTTCATAGAATATATTTTTAGAATAATTAAATTGAGGATATCATGTAAATAATATATATAATATTTTTTATATATTTAAATTGTTAAAGGAGAGGTATTTTTTGATCTCTTTACACTACATATCAAGCCATAATCAAATTTCTTATTCCAAAAAATTAGTATATGAATAATAATATTGTTCATACTAGGAATCTTGCATTGTGAAGACTATTTTGTGTTGTGTTTATGGATTAAATGGTAGTATCCTGATTTTATATATTTTAGTGAAGGATAGGGGTTATTCTATAATTTTAAAAGTCACACTATAATGTTGTTGAGTCAAACATATTTCTATATATAAATATCCTATATTTCTAGAATAAATTTAAGGATTTTAATGTGTGACATTGAATATTATTTTAATGAAATTATTGGATAATTTTTTTATCATACATATGGATAATTTTTTATCTCTAATGAGATAAACATTAATAATTTCCCTTTAATTAGAGTAAAGGCAATTTTATAAATAAATATCAAAGTACATGTCTATCTCAATAAATAATGGTAATTAATTCTATGAAAAAAGTGATTTGAAATATAGATGGAAGAATTAAATATCAGAGAAAAGCGGAATTCCAGAAAGAAGAGAGGAAGATGATTGAAGGAATCACTGAAACTCTTTGAAGATATTTACAAATAAGGACAGTATATTTTCCATGATATCTCATGGAAGATGATTCTATTTTCATGGTGTGGTTAAAAACATGATTTTGGATGATGAAAAAAAAGAGGATATCAATGATCACCTACCCATAGTCAATGCATCAACAATAATAGTGGTGGGATTGATCTTGTATTTACTTTAATACTAACATGGTTTCACTTCTTGAGGAGTTATAAAATGTTAAGGGGTAATGGAGTGACCCTGGGGAGGTAGTTCACCTTCCCTAATCATAGTAAAGAGGAATGACCATGGGCTAGGTGTGACTTAGCCTAAACTCATCACTAAAAGTGATTTAGTGGATTATAGTACTTAATAGCACTACCATTATATGTTCCCTGGATTATCTAGGTGTGGGTGAACCAAGTAAATTTGGGTGTATTGTGTACATGATTTATTTAATTTTTAAAAGTCATGAATTGGTGATTTTGGGCTAATATGTCATTGATCAAACTGATTAAAACAAAATATAATGGTAAAACTATTTAGATCATAATCAATGGAAGAACATAAGAGTTATCCCACTAACATTGAGGGCAAGATCATATATAGTGGTGAGTAATTGAGTATTAATTATTTAAATCAAAACAAGTTTTATACTATGATTTACCCCCCATGTTATCTCCCACTATATACCCTTGTGGGGCTAACAAGTTGTATCTTGTCATATGTTTTCCCTGTTGGATTTGTTTTGATATGAATTGATATGATTATTTCTTATAGATGAGTTTTATTCTACTATTATAAAATTTTAACATGTAAAAGGTAAATAATTTGAAGAAGAAGCAATGCTACAAGGGAATTCCATATAATGAAGAAGTGTTGGGTGACTATGTGATTCAGACGAATGTATCAAGAAGAATTTGGAATTAAGGTATGAATGATTATTATTATAAATATCTTAATATAGTCAATTTTGTTTTAGGATTATATGTGTTTATTGATATCCCTAGTGAAGTTGAATTCACTTATGATAATGAGATATTAATAAATCCGATGGTAGAAGCAATCCACTTATTGAAAGAGCTAGATCATGGGATGTGAGAAGAAAATATGAATTCATGAAATGAGAATTTGGCACATGAGTTCCTTGTTGGAGGACTAAATATTGAGATATAAAAGATAAAAATATTGAATAAAATATTGGTTGAAATGGATTCTAATCTAATGGAAAAAATGACTCACATGTAAACTAATTGATGTCGTTGTCTTCAAAAATGGAGAAGCTTAAATCTGGTTCAAAGTAGAATGGAATTGTCTTAAAATAAGTAAAAAAATTAAGTCAAATAAGGTTTAAATTTCTTTAAACATGGAATATTTGGTTGAGTGGAAACACAATATAATAAAATAGAAGGTGGGACAAAAGGATTCCACTATTCAGATAAAGAAAAATATGAAGGAATAAAGTGACATATTAGATTGACATTACCAAGAATTAGATGATGAAATTTACAAAGGGGAGATGATAAAGAAATACATAAATACTAAAATTGAATAAATAAATAATAAGATCATTGAACATAAATAGGAATTGATCTTAGTTAAAAAAAGTGGAACAATCGAATTCCAAGGGTAATCCAATTCTAAAATATGTTTTATATTCATTATTTGATTATCCACCATAGGTTAGTAGTTATATAGAGAAGATAATAATGATAAATCAGGATGACACATAGGTCATTTTCCATGGGAAAACCTTTAATAATCAATAACGGAACACATATGAAGTTCAAGATGAAGAAAACCATGGGTGCTACCAATAAAAGGGAATACATTGGATATAATAAAAATACACCCAAGAATTTCCTTAAAAATAGTAAATATAAATAAGAATGTATCAAGAGAAGGTATGAATACATGTGATTTTAGTATATAATCTGTGATCATACTTCTATATTTTTTTATTAATCATTAGAATATTTTAATTTCTTTGAAATTAATGGAATTTTTTCAACACCAAGTTACCAAATGTAAAAAAAGGTATGAATTTTATTATAATAATTCTTAACAATCTAGTAATGCTTTTGATGGATATATCAGAAGAAGTTTAGCTAAAATAGAAGGATAAAATTAGTGTTCATTGAATAAAAATATATTCTTTCTAGAAATAGATTTCATGGGCTAGTTGAATAAGATCACAGTGATGAAATTGATTTTAAAAATCATTTAAAATATCGTATTAGAAAAAAAAATCATGTTAATACAAGAAGAATATTTATAAAATTTAAAGTATTTTAAAATTTTTTAATGTGAAAGATGTATCTCAAAATAATGTGTGTATTTTGAAAGCTAATTATTCATGTAGGGATAAGTAAGACAATAAGAAAGTTTGAAAATTAAAATTACAATCAATGATGTATCAAGGGATCCCTATTGGAAAGAGTTCCCAAAGAATAAAATTTTGTTATTTTGGTCATGAAGAAAAGAAAAATCCCAAGGAAAAATAAGATAAGTTGGATTCTATCATAACCATTCAGATATAAAGATTTATTCCAAATTAAAGTATAAAGGAAAATTGATGATATATTGTGGTAAACCATCTTACTGAATTGGAGGAAGTCATAATCTATCCACTACACATGTATTTAAAATATATAAATATTGATTTAAGTGGTGAAAGTTTTGGGGTAGATGTGATCCATGTGGAGATTATGTTAAAAAGACTAAAGTGGTATCAATTCATGATTTGGGATTCCAATTGGTATTAGAGTAGTTAATTTTTTTTATTTTTGAATCTGTAATTACATGTGTAATTGAAATAAGAGGTGTTAGAGAAATCACAATAAGTATCAAGGTTGAATTAAAGTAGTGGAGTCAATAGAATATGATTATCAATGAGCATCAGACCTTGAAGATCAAATAAGAAACATTGATAGAGAATAAACCATGAAAAGGGTTTTAATAATTTACTTGATTTGATCTAACATGTGATATCATATGATTGATCTTAGGATATTTAAAAACTACTATATATGGATTAATCTCGTGTTTAATATCAATTTAATATTTGGTGAAGGATCTGAGGAATTCAAGGGGAGTTTTTTTGTAAAAAATACAAATTTTTTATCCCCATAAACCAAGGAAAGACATTCGATAGAGGAATGAAGAAATATATTTTATAAAATTAGCTTATATAGATTAACCTTATAAGGAAAAATTGATATTACTTACACACCCAATTATTCATGTTTTATTAAAAAAAGATTTTTAAACGTGTGATAGAGTTTATAGGGGGATTTCCTCAGCAAAAGAATAATGTTTTGGAAGCATAAAACTTATGGAAGTAGATGAGTGAAATGAAAAATAGTGGTGTTATTAACTTAATCAATTGTTTTCATAAAATGAGTCTTGACTTAGTAGGATTAGACTTTGTTATGGCTCTTGTCTAAGTGGTATGTTCTCTAACTAGAAATATTTGATAATGTAGCTAATTTTTTTGAGCCTAAAAGTAAAATATGGAATTTATAAACAAGTGAATAAAGAGATGGAAATTATAGGATCCCAATAGTGTATTTAAAAGGGAAAGTATGTTATCTATATAAATTAATACATGGTCTATATTGAAAAATAGGGAGAATATTTATTAAAAATACACATATTCTCTCTAAGAATGAGGGGTGATATTTTAATGAATATATTTATAGAAAAGGATTATATCTTGTGTTATTTTTCATCAAGAAGATATGGGGAGTATGATAATGTAGTTTAATATATTACCATTTTTATTGAAGGTAAATGTTTTCTAAAGATTCTATATTTGTTATTTTTGGTAGAGGATATGCATTGGATTTGATGTTAAAGGGGGAGAAGAGTGAATCATGAATCTAAAGTAATTATAAGTTGAATCATCATGGATATTATCTGGTTTGTGTTCAGTTTCATGATGCTTGGTTGGTATTTAAATCATGATGAATATTTATAAAAATTACATTGGGGGAGATTTTTTGTAACCAATTTAGAATTAATGTCAGTTTTGTACTTGCTATCAACTAATGAATTTGTATTAGAATTTTTATCAATTAAGTATTTCTTACAATTTTGGAATTAGTGATGAAATATTTTATATCAACCTAATACATAATAAAAATCAATCTAAAGATTGAATATTCATTGGTAATGATGTAAGGTATTCTTAGAGGATATAAGTATTTTGGAAAAGAATTTATAATGTACTTGATGATGAAGAAGCTTTGGCTAGAAATTGGATTGATAATGTTTGATTCGAAATATATCTTGGTTGAATTATTAAGGAGGAAAATTATTATTTAATTGTTTAATATAGATTTGGAATATTTTTGAAGAGATTGGAGAAGGTTGAAATGAAATATGCAATAAAACTAGACCTGTATTGGATGAATCATATTTTTTCTATATATAAGAATGAATAACTCATGTTTTTAGAAGTTGTGTAATGTGAATTCAAGTCTCTAAAGCGCTATGTAACATTAATTTGTTTATTTAAAAGTTATATAATATTAATATGGTACAAGGTGGAGTTGTGTAGGTATAGTAATTCACTATGTATAATTATCTCATATTTCTATATGTTACATGAGTATATTACCACATCTCTAAGGCTAATTTATGAATGAAACTACTGAAGAAATTCATGTGCTATGTTAAACCAAAAGGTGCACTATAAAGGCTTTGTCTGAATCATTTTTTTGTTCTTTACTGTATTTATGGTGAAGTGAATTGTTCCAGTTCTTATGTGTTATTATACATGGATATAAGTCAAAAGAAAACTCATTTTTCCTTAGTCACTATGTCATGGATGTGTTTGCATTAGAATAAAATTCCACTTTTTGATCTCACAGAATATATTCTCATATCAGGTGATTTCACCATGAAAGAATATATGATTAACTCACATAAGAATAAATGCATAGTTTTGATATTTATGTAATATTGAACAAAAAATCTTATGAGTTAAAATCTGAAGTCCCTCAGTTCACATATGACTAGGTTGGTATTTATGGGAGTTATTTGAGAAAATTAAATAAAGGTTATCATAGAGAATTAAAATGATATTTCACTGAAGATATTTTAGTAATAATTAAATGGAGGATATCATGGAAATAATATATAGAATATCTGTTTTAATACATAAGGTGTTGAAGTAGTGATATTTTTTGTTCTAGTTTTGACCATATATCATATTGTAATTAAAGTTATAATGCCAAAATAGTAGTAAAGGAAGAAGAAGATTGATCCTAATAGGAATCTTTAACCATGAAGAATGGTTTGTGCTATGTTTATGTCTTAAATGTAAGTATCAATATTTTGTGTTTTTAGTGAAGGAAGGAGGTTGTGCTGGAATGATAAAAGTCATGCCACAATGATGTTAAGTAAAAAACTCTATATTTTAATATCCTATATTTTGTTAAGGAAATGATTATTTTAAAAGGAAACTTTAACTCATATTTTAAGGATATTATTTATGAATTTTTCCATTGTACTTATCAATAATTGTAGATCTTTAATGAGGGAAACATGCATAATTTATCTTTAATTAGAAAAAAGGAAATTATAGAAATATGCAATTATATATATATATCAATATCTATAAATAACGATGAATGTTGTTGTGAAAAAATTGACATTTTATAGAGAGCGATGAACAAAATATCATAGAATAGAGTAATTACAAAAATAAGAGAGGAAAAATATTAAAGGAAGCATTAACACACTTTAAAGATCTTTCCAAATATGAATAGTGCATTTCCATGATGTCTTATAGAAGTTGGTGCTTATTTCATGGTGTTGTTCACCACTTTCTTATGATGGGGTAGAAATAACAAGAGATCAAGGAGCAGCAATCTACAATTTGTGTATCAATGATAATGACGATGAAATTTTTCTTGTATTGGTTATCATGCCAACATTCTTACCTTTTTTAAGTAGTGAGAAAAGATAGAGGAGTGAAGGAGTGAATCATAGGATGTAGTGCACCATCCCTAATCTTTGTAAAGGAGAGTGGAACCATACGTGTAGTTACCCAACCTAATCTATTCACTTAAAGTACATTAGTGGATTCTGGTACCTTGACACATTATCATTGTATTCTCCTTGTATTAGTCAATTATAGGTGAACCATGTAGATTATAATGTCCTTTGTTCATACTTTATAAACATTATATAAGACATAAATTCGTTTGTTTTGGTTAAGAAATAATTTATAAAACTGGTTAAAATTAAATATAAATGGAAAACCAATCAAATCATTATCAAAATAAAAAAATAAGAGTTACCCTAATAACAATGAGATCAAGATCATTTATAGTGATGGGAATTTTGGGATTAAGTTGTTTATATTATAATAGTTTTCATACCTTTATTCTCCCCCCCACCAATGGTATCTCTCACTAATGGACCTTATTGGTCAAACACCCAACTTAGTTCAAATTATGTTGGAATGAATGGATTTAATCAGGGATAATATGAAGATGATGATTAGTATTCATAAGTATTATATATAATGATGGTGCAAGCCATTAGAGTTGATGCTTGGTGAGGATTTATTTTTGAGTGTTTATCTAAGGCATATAAATATGAGTTTAAAATGGAAATAAAATTATCCCTAAGATTTATTAGTGATTTTAAGGTGTTGAGTAATATTTATGATTTAACATATCAGTTGGTGTTATGAAGATAAAGTGAGTGTATGGTGTTTTTATTATATCATAGTAAAGTATGTATATCCATGATCTATATCATATCACTGATTGGGGAGAGAGAGAGATATAGGAGATGATAAAAAAATTATAGAATATCCTATTGAGATTATAGACCATGGGGATCAAGATCTATGTGGTCAATTTGTTCTATTAGTATAGGCGGTATAGACACTAGTAGAAAAAGGTATATTTTCCATTGGGGATTTAACTTCATTTATTCATAGACAACATTAAATTCCCTATGATCAAGTTTTTCACAACATATTTTATTATAAATAACATTAAAACCCCAACCATTGTGTGTTTTTCATCATTTATAATAAAAACTGACATGAAAACCAAAATCGTTTGTCTTTTAGGGTCCATTTTTATTATAACTGATGTAAAATCCATGAATAGAAGGTGTGTTCATGTTAATTATAAGAAAAACCAACATAAAAAACCTTGGTTTTTTCATCGTTGGTTAAAAGAACTGATGTAAAAACCCTTCTTTTAACACCAGTTATGATTAAGTTGACATTAAAAAATCTAAAAAATTTAAAAACATGTGGAAGTTAAATTAGAAAAATAATTCTATCGAAACTAAAACATTCAAAACCTATCTTTTACAAGATTTAAATTCCACCATCATCTTAATTTATATATATATATATATTTGTGTTTCATCATCAGATTCTTCAACTTTTCACTTATTTGGTTATTGTATCATTTTCCTTTACCTTATTTTACAATATTGAATTTGTATTGCCTATTTCATTTAAGTTCTATAATCATCTCCACTGATCTTGTTTTTAAACCATGCTCCAACATAATTATCCTCAATCTAAGGTCTATTAACAGATGTTTTACCTCTGTTCACCATCCATATAATGTCTACATCTACATTTTTTGTAATTAATTATTAATTTTCTTTATTTACAATTTTTTTATATGTTCGTGATATAAATTTTATTTATTTATTTATTGTTGAATTTCCTCTCATTTTATTTCATATAATCTAAGAACCATAAACTATTTTTTGTCTCTATTTCCATATATATAACGGATGTATGTAATTTTTTTCGGTTACCTTTTTATTTTTTATTTAAAAAAATTTCATAAATATTTATAATTTTTAAATTGTATTTATTTATTTATTATTTATATAAATAGTGTATCCATTAATTATATTATGTTCAGTTATCTTATTAATGTTTATATTTTATAATGATTTGTTTTGATTTAATGATTATGAATAAATGGTTTTGATTATGTTTTTATGAATAAATAGTGAGTTTATTTTTTTATATTGTAATTATTTATTTATTACATTAATTTTTATTTTAAGTAATTTTTTCTTTGATTAAATTTTTATGTATAAATGGTTAATCGATTATTATTTTTTAATTATATGTTCATATATTTTATTTTTATATGTGTATATATAATTTTAATTTATTTGTTTTAAATTTATGCTTGTTTATATATTTATATTTTTATATGTTTTCAATTTATCTCTTTATAGAAATGTTTATATGTTTATATGTTATAATATTTTTATCTATTATATTTTAATATTTGGTAATTAATGGATCATAATTAGATACATTTTTGAATAACTAGTGATGAATATGACAAAGAGGTTGATTTTTTCGTGGAATTTTCTAAATGAAGCCTTGCAAATAAAGATATGATTTTCTATTAAAGCATGATGTGTTTGAATATGAGACAATTAGGGTGATTAGAAATAAAAGAGCTTATGGTTTTTTATGGTTTTAATCATAGTTATACATGTTAAGTATGGAATAGTGAAATAAAGATTAATTCAACATCTATTTTTGATGAAGATGTTAACCATGAGATATAGGATTATCATGAAGAATTAATTCATGAAGTATGTTTTGAAACCATTGAAAAAATAATAATTGCACCAATGTACATATATTATAATAAACCATTTCTTATAAGTTAAACTAAATTTATAGTTTTATCAGTAGTGTTAATATTGATTAAGTTAAAAGAAATAACTTATTGGAGTGATAAAAGTTTCATTAAATTAATTTAACGTTTGAAAGTAATACATCCTAATGGTAATGGGCTTCTACATTCCAACTATGATGAAAAAAATATTATGTCCAATGAAATTAGGGTATGGAAAAATTCATGCTTTCCCCAACCACTTTGTAATTTATAGGAATGAATGTGAATGTTTCTTAAAATTTAAAAAAAAAATGGGACATCATGATATAAAATGGATGAGAAATCAAATTATGATTAATTCTTATGAATTGGTTCAAAACATCTCACTAAATAAATCTAGAATTTTCCAATAATTCATCATTTGAAGTATATATTTTCAAATTAAAATGACACAAAGAAGCTAATATTTCTTATAAGTGAGTGAATATTTGATTAAAATTTATGTCACCATATTATATCACCATAATGGAAGATATTTCGTAAAAAATTTCCTGATTTTTGAAATAGAGTTAGAAATATATGAATGAGACTATACACATGTGGAATGAATCTATATCAGAGCCTCAATAACCAATATGTTCATGGCCTATTATGTATATAGTCTAAAACCCATATCTATGGATATGTATGAAGAAAAAATATTCTATGATGAGATTGATGATTTCAGACCAAAATAGACTAGAAATGGTATTTATGTTTATCTATCACCATTGATTGATGATTTTTAATTTATATGAGAGGCTAGTTTTACATAATTTCATGTATATAATAAATATTATTTTCTTTTGAATGATATGTAAATTTTCACTATAAATGACTTTCCTATGAATGGAAACCAATCTTGATATAATGTTAAGGGACATAAATCTTATCCAATTTTTAAAGGTGGGACTTCATATCATCAATTTAAAAATGGGAGAAAGGTAGTGTATATGGGACATCAAAGACTTTTTAGAATTTAATGGATTAAAATAGTATCATTTCCCCCCAAAACTATTTTTAGTTAAGGAATATTATGAAGAGGTGAAAAAAAAATGCCACATTTGTAAGTATAGGAAGTTCAGGTGTTCAAAAAAATAAATGGAGGAAATGGTCTATGTATTTGATCTACCCTATTTGATATTTTTATAGGTAAAACATAAAATTGATATAATCCATGTTTATAAAAACATATGTGATAGTTTGATTAGAACTTTTATAGACATAAATTGAAAGACCAAAGATGGATTAAATGCAACATAAGACTTAATATCCATTGGAATATGTTTGGAGTTATCTCCATCTATGTAAGGAAATATAATATATTTGTCCATGGATTTTCACATGTTTAGAAAGTGTGAGAAGATAAATTTCTATAAATGTTATCATGGTATTAAATTACCTCGTGTGTTTTCTAAAAATGTAAAAATTTGGTATCATTGAAATATTTGAAGCTAATATGTATGAAATATCATGACATACATGTATTTATGCTACATATATTATAGGTTACATTGAATGGAATATTTTTTTATACCCATAAAAAATTATCTCATTAGGTTTTTTACTTGTTAAATTTATTTTACAGTAAATCCATGGATCCAAAATTATTATATGTGTTGGAGAATAAAGTTTTACTCATACTTTGTTTACAATAAATCTATTTTACACCACCATTTTTTGTTATAATGGTTTATCTGATGATCGATTTTGTGTGAGAGGTAAGAATACATGGTCTTGTTTATTTACATTGGATGTATTATTTTGGAATATATATAATTTTTTATAGGTTATTTTAATAATTTACATCAACTAGAGGCCTCTATTATTAAAAAATATAAATCAAATGTTACCATTGGGTTCTATATTTATTATTTGTATGATGTAGAGCATATTGTTCTCCTTATATCTTAGTATTTTACAATTGATAGTGAAGTTAAACCGATATACAAATTAAAGATAAAGTTAATTCCATGTGGTGAATTTATGAATACACATTCATACATTTTGAACAACATGAATGAGGTTAAACCATATATATCCTCACATATTATTGGATTGATGTTATGATATCTAAAAAGAAATAAAATTTGGTTGAGGAATGAACATAAAAATAAATTTGTTTTATGGTTTAAGGAGAAACTAAACACTAATTTTTCTTCATTAGAAACCTTGAAATGGTTAAAAGTGGGACCATGTGTTAATGTGATCACATGGCCATGTTTTGAAATTGATGGTTTCATATTTAACCCAAAAAATTAGGACAACAAGAGTAGCATTAAAAATAATTGATTTATGGTAATTTTTTAGGGAATTATTTCATCAAGTAAAAAAATTATAATCCTAATTTCAACATTAATTTTTTTGGAGTTTTTGAGTAAATATAAGAATTTTATTATACTAAATTTCAAGTACCATCATTTAATTATAATCGGGATGACAGTAACTGTGGCATGAAACTTGGTGATTATGGATTTACACTTGTTGATTTAAAAAAAATTAATTAAAAATATGAATCAATTATCCTAGATATGCATGAAAAATAGATATTTTATATTATTTATCCATCAAATGACTAGAGGTCCTTCATTTTTTATGGGAAAAATATTCATTTGGGTAATGATAATGTTGATGAAGTTGATAACTTATTTAACATTTCTACATCTATTACATGATTAACAGAGGATAACAATTGTTGTGATGTAAACATAGTTCATGAAATATGAAGTGATCATGAGGAAAGGATATGGGAAAGTACTTTTTAACTGATATAATTATTTAGGTAAATATATATTATATTTTTTGAGACTTACACGTTTAGTTTTTTCAACATTGATATATATATATGTTGATTTTTTCTTCCATTTTTTTAATATTTTTTATATTGATTAGTTTTATGAATCTATTTTTTGGATGATGAAGTATACCATAATCATTTTTTGTGACTATTTTCTTTTCATTCTTCATTTTTAGGTATAAAATTTTATTCAATTTTAATAATTAACAAAATAAATATTATTTTTATCCTATTATGAATAGTCCAATATTTATTCATAATAATTATTTATTTCTATTCAAAAACTGGTACACAAAATTATATTTTTTAACTGATAAATATATCTTTCATTTTTGTGTTAATTTTTTTATTCATTACTGTTAGTTACACATTTTTAGTTAAAAAGTATAGTAGTCATTGTTTTTATTCCTATAATGAACAATAATTTTTATATATATAACATTACTGTAATTTTAATCAAATATAGGTATATAAATTTTCATTAAATTTATATGTGTATTTCTAAATGAAATATGTGGTGGCAGAGGTACCACGGTATGTGTATGATTCTTCATATAATTATATTAATTATAATTAAATAATTTAATGAAAATAAATTTATATTTCATAAAATTATTTTCATCTCTTCTTCTTCTCTAGAGAAGATGATAACTAAAGATGGTAGACCTAGAATTACATGTTTACTAAAAATTTCACTTGCAAATGGGGAGTATAGGTTGTTAATTGAATTTTATGATAACAGAACCCAACTTGTCAGAATTACAAGAAGTTTAGGAGTGACATAAATATGCAGAGGTGTTGTAATATTAATATTTTATTTCTTAATTGGAGGTAAGTTAATCAGCCAATAGAATATTTTTTATAGGAGTTTCTAATGGTAAAAATCATAAACTTATTTCTTCCAATGGTTTAAATATTACATATTTTATATGAATAATATTTATTTTATTAAATTATATATTAAATTTTACTTTCATGATATGAAATGAATTAGGAAAATGTAGATATGTATTCCATCTTTTAAATGGAGGGATTTTAATACAAAATTTTCTTTATTTAATATGTTTGAGGATAAAAATAATGAATATGAATTCCTGAATTATTGTATTTAAGATACAAAGACATGGGAGAATTTTTTCACTAGCCGTGGGGAGGAAGCCTTTATGGTATATAGTTTTTTTTGTAAAATCAATTTATAAAATTAATTTTACTTGATAATTTATTCATTTATTCTAATGTAACATGAATCTATGAAATATCGCCAAGAGATACTATCACCAAATTAATACACTCATAAATTATCATGTGGATGGTATCTTTTATTAGATCATTAAATGGTTGCTAAGAAATTTGATCAATTAATAGCTAAGTCAAGTAGAGGCTTCATAGAGATTGAACTTGACCCTGTATTTCCTACAACTTTATATGAGAAATGGAAAAGTGTGAAGAAAAAAATAGGAAGTCTCATATAGATTGATCAAAATAAGAAGCTAATAAGATTATAATAAATTAATGTTTTTTTGAATATTAGTATTTTTCAAATTCATCATAATTATATAATATTTGAAAATATTATTTCAGGATGTCCTTCGGGAGAAAGCGACACATGGGACTTTTATCCCTAAGGGTATAATGTATATTCTTGAAACATGTTTATGAAATAAATAAAACATGGTCCTCATAAGAGTTTATGATGTGAAAGTCAAATTTGGAATTTTTTTTGGCCATCCCAGTATGACATCATTGGAGCTAGGATACAAGGGAGAAATATATTTCTTGAAGGTTGAGATATAACAGCAAACTCATTCGATGGATTATTAGATTAAATTATATGTACAGGTTATGTACATCATCATATTATAAATTCAGATCATTTGAGACTATAATTAAATGATATTATTGATCTAAATACTCCAGTTTTGCTGCCTACTAAGGAGGTGTCCATAGTTTCATAGAGTATTGTAAATTTTTTTACATTGTAAATATAGTCATTATCAGAAGTTGACATATGCGGTATGTGTGTTTCAATTTTTTTCTTTTAATTTCAAATAATTTAAAATGTTTTATTACATTTAACTTATATAATAGTATCTAAAATATTGAAAATGAAATAAAAGTTTCATAAATCAGTACCTTCAAATACACCTCATGTTTCTGGTAGGATAAAACATTTAACACATTTTTCATCCATATTGAATAATTATTATTCCTTAATGATGTTTTACAATAATATGGGAGATAATATAGATTAAATATATTTAAAAAATGCATCATGGATGTTGTAAATAGAGAATATATCTTAGTGTCTACATTTTAGATGTTTTCTATGTAAGTAAATTTCAATTTTACATTTAATTTCCTTAAGTAAACATATGCTATAGTAACTTAATTTATTACTAATCTAATTAGGTATCTAGGCACTATTTTCATATAACATAATAACAGTTCCACTTATGTTTTATAGATCCTGAATATATTTCAATGATTATGCTATATGTAAACCAACAAACCAGAGTTTCATATATATATATATATATATATATATATATATATATAATTAAAAAATATGGAGATTTAGTGTTCTTTTCTTACATTCATTGACAGGTAAGAACACTTACATAAATATGAACCACTATCTACTATAGTATTATTAATGCTAATGTTTTTATATTTTAGTAGAAATTGGACATTATATGTATTATTTCTATGTGAATACAAGGCATATTGGTTATTCACATTATTAGGTGTTTTTAGTAAAGGTTTTAATGTATTGTTAAATTAATAAGCTGTATTCTATTATTTTAGTTTTTAATCTTTATTTATTCATTATATATATTTATTTTGATAATTAATATATGAAATTGAAACATGGCATGGGATGAGTTCAACATGATTCACTTATTAATCATGAACCCAACTAAAATATGTTAATGTTCAAGTAAATAACATTTATATTAAAAAATAAGTGATTTTTATTACATATATAATGTTTCTATTTTTAAAATATTATTTTATAAATATAGTTTCATCATCATGGAGAAGCGATTGAATATGGATATTATGTCTTAAAATTCATTTTTGTAATCATCACAACTAGAATAGTATAAAATTTTTATAAGGCTAGTTCAATTATTACACTTATAATTTAACAAAATATATTATATTGTTAATTTCATAACACTTACTTTTTTTTCTATATTTTTAGGATGTTTAATTGTATACAAAAAATGACATAATATTCCTTCAAAATTAATTTGTTAAATGTTTTTTAAATTATATGAATTTCGTGATTCATTTTAATTTTTGTGTATATTCTATGTAAAAGATATTGTATAAAAGCATCCAATGATTTTCCTATTTTATTCTATTATTTTCGAGTATTTGTTGATTTTCTAATCCATATTATATATCTAGGTTAAATATATTCAATAACTTTTTAAAAAAACTAACGACTTTAAACATTGGTTTTAATTATTTCCAATGTTTAAATCCTTCCCATATGTGATTTTATAGGAATTTTGAACACAATTTTTAAAAAAAACAGACGTTGAAAACGTCTTTAAACCTCGTTTTTTATGGGAACTGATGTTAAAATCCATATTAGAAGGACTTAAACATCAGTTTCATTTGGACCTGATGTTGAGTATAGTTTATAAAATTATTTTCAACTAAACCCGTCATTGAAAATATTTTTAAAATAAATTTTTAACGAAATTATCAATGTTTTACCTGTTTACTAATGAAGATTAGGGGAGACTTATCTGGTTTGATATTTGAGTCTATCTAAGGGAGAAAATAAAATTGTATTTATATTGATAATTTCATCAATAATTATTTTTAGATCAGTGTAGAAGGGTATTCATAATCCTAAGATCATATAGTTTTATTCAAAATTATTTGATGGGCTATGTGGGAGCTAAAGAAGGAGTATCGGCATAAGGGTGTGAGATATACTATTGGATTATCAAAGATAAATTCATCGCCTTAGTTGTCTCCATGTACTCGATGTGAAAAACTATGACCCACTAAGTTTTCTAGGTAATTGATTTCCCAATTATATTCAATAGAGGTTTTCTAGAAATAGGGGAACCATAGTCATTGGGTGAAGTTGAGATCCCCTCACAAGGGGTTCAAATTCAACTTATATAGTTCCTACCTTCAATTCATAATGTGTGGTGGAGGTATTTTTCATGATTATAAGGGTTCTATCATCATATCTTTATTTTATTTCTATAGCGATAAAATCTCCCTTATTTCTAAAGTAAATTCTTTTTTATATAGATTAATACTTTTAAATATGAAATATATTTAACATTTGGAGATAAAAATTGATTCATATTTAGTCGTAAAATTCATAAATGGATCCACTCCCACTTATTGGATCATATCAAAGCTCATCAAAGCTTGTAAAACCATTATTCACCAAGGAGTGGAAATCATTCATACATGGAATGCGGGTAACTAAGAAGTATATTTCTTAGATTATAGAGGAACCCAGGTGAAGGATATCACCACTTACACAAGTTTTGGATCTTTTAATTTAGAATATAATGCTATTGTTTGTGGGGAAACCATTGGGATTCATTATTTCACACCTCATTTAGGATTGTTTTTTTTTTGTTCCTTTCATAATTAAAAAAATAAAAAAGTCAGTTAGTCAGTAACTTTCAACATGGGTTTCTTAAAAATTGATGTCAAAATTAAACTTTTAACACTAGTTACGTTCATATAGGTAAAAACTTAACATTAAATTTTTAAAAACTAATATTAAAATGTTATTTCATAATAGTGAGAGGAAAGTTGATATAGAGGGGATTTCATTAGAGTGGGAGTCACATATGATATTAGATTATCCAAAAAATTAGTTGATTTCATTTAATTCTTTATTCATGATTTGAAATCATGGTGTGACTATGAATATCTTATTATAATTATTTCTATATATTTTATCTCATGTTTGGTTTTTTTCCTCTTTTTGATCGTATGATTCTAGTTTAATTTTTTTGAGGTAAAATTTTGTTGAAAGTATATCTATTTGGGAAATCCATTTATTATGGATTGTGAGATTCAAGGTTTGGAATGGTATAGTTATAGATTGATATTTTCAATAATGAATGTTCATAAGGTGGGTCTTTTGTATCGGTATATAAATTCTTCTTCTAGTGGTTTGTGAAACTTTTGTTTTTTTGAGTCATTATAGTTTTAAAGGATAAGATAATAATTTTTATTTGATTAAAATTTTAAGATATAAACACTGTTGAACATGCTTAAAAATGATTATTTAATTATTTTTATTGAAAAAAATGATTTAAATACTACTATAGTTATGTTTTTCAAAAATTATACAATATTCAGAGGATATAATATTTATATAATTAAAAATTATTTTATAAATAAATGGTATTTTACTTAGATGATATATATTTTTAAAAGTTAATAAAATAGTTAATTATATTTTTTTTATACAACTGCTATTTTCTAACTACTGGATTTTGTGGTTAAATAATAAAAGAAATATAATTTATAGAGTAATTTTTACATTGAATAAATATGATAAGATAATTTATTTTTTTATTCTTGAATAATTTCTATAATTTTTTTAATTGAATTATAAATGATGTGATGATGTTAATAAATATTGAGAAATGTTGATTTTATATTAATTAATGATAAATAAAATTTTAATGGAATATATATAATAACATAGTGGTGTAAAGTTAGATTATATTTTTAAAATATAATAAAGGATATTTAATAAAGGTTTTATAAAAATCATAATGTTAATGAAAGAATGTTTTTATAATGGATTATTTTTTGAAAATAATTTATACATACGAATTAAAAAATATTTTTAGATATTTTATTGAATTTATTCATTTAATAATTAAATATTTTCAATTATTATTATTGATATATTATTATTTATCAGAATTGTTTGTATGGAATTAGAGGAATTGAATTTCTTTGGTTTATAGACATTAAGGTGGTTTAGTAATGGGGTTTTAA
Source organism: Viscum album (assembly GCA_963277665.1). NCBI lineage: Eukaryota > Viridiplantae > Streptophyta > Magnoliopsida > Santalales > Viscaceae > Viscum > Viscum album. The sequence goes on from OY728120.1 coordinate 1,669,992,079, forward strand.
GATGAAAAATATTATTTTTTTATAATTAAAAGGATTAATGTTAACTATTGAATGAGGAATGATAATTTTTCATCTATAAAAGGAAGGTGGTGCCTCCCATATTTTCTAATAATAAATATCATAAACTTTTCTCCTCTATTGGTGCATCTTTCCTAAACTCAATAGAGTGTAGTGGATGAGTCTATGACGAAAAATCGTTTATCAAATAAGCAATGGAGTTATATGACTCAAACCCATTTTTTCTATCTTTACGTTTTGTGGATCGTATTATTTTATATAACAAATGATTAAGACATGATAATCTATAATTATGATTAATATATATGAACAAAAAATTAGTCGTTGTCGAATATATTATGTACTTCAATGTTCTATGTTTTTTATTGTTATATAAAAAGGAAATCATGAAATATTTGAATATCGATGCATTTATATATGAAGAAAATAATGATATTTTTCTTTTATATCATGAATGGAATGGACGTTTTTCTAGAAATAAAAATATTTTTTAGAGTATCCTTTAGGGTATGGGAAGGTGGACCTGATTTCCTATGATGATTCTATAAAATTCTAGTTTTTCAATGAATATTTTTATGAATTATCATGATTAGATTATATATAAATGATAAATTCATTTATTTTTTTTAATGATATGAATCTATAATATTTACCAATTAATATATTTTTAAGAAATTATTTAATACATTTTCATTTAATAAATATTATTTCAAGTAAAACAAAATAATACCATAAATATATTGAAGGAAACACATAAATATATAATCACTATTTTAATTCATCAAGATAGATAATTATATATAAAGGATAAATAAACTCTATAAAATTAAAAATAAAACAATGGTACAATAAATGTAAATAAATAACAAAACATGGGTTTGAAATTATAGTGTGTCATGATCTCAAATAATTATCACACTCAGGAAAAAAACCAAGAAAACCAAAAAAAAGAAACATGATTTTAATTTTTTAGATAATGTATAAAAATATATTTCTAGAAAACTAAGTGATTGAAATGTGTAGGAAATAAGAATTGTTTATAGGGAGTATGAGTATTATATGACCAAAAGATTAGTATATGACCAGTAGAATAGTAACTGAATGCTGGTAATAATAAAATATCTTAAAATTAATATTTAGCATGAATAAAATAAAAAAAATAATTCTTATAATATCGTAAAATTATTTCTTAAATTTTATTCTCAAAATATGTATATGCGTAAATTATTAAAAAAACATTTTTAACGTATTTAGATAAAACGTTAAATATTAAATTTTAATTATTATAATTAATTAATTTATAAATTTATTTTTATAAAAAGGACACAATTTTCATAATTATAATGTTCAAATTATATTATGGTTATTTTTTATTGTTTTTTGAAAAAAAAAATTAGTGAATAGTGAAAATATAGGTTTTTCATATACCATATGTTTTATGACAATATAATGATATAAAAATAAATCAATGATTTATCAAACATTTTTCATCAATTAAAATGGATTTAATGAGTAAAATAATTCATTTATAAATAATAAAATTAAATACCAAAACTATAAATGAATTTCCAAACTCTAAATTATATTTGATTCTAATAAAAAACTATTTTTGATTCTTTACCTTGAATTAAATATAAATATTTTACCATTGAGTTATGTTATTAAAATTTTTAGTTTATAATAAAATTGTATTATTAGTCAAAATAATCTAAACTAATCATATTCTTGAGAAAAAAAATTATTCAATATTTCATTCAAAAACTCTACTCTCCTTCACCTATAAATACACCCCTCTTACACTCAATAATTTTGACTTTATAAAATCTTACATAGCCTATTATCATCCAATATATGTCTCTAAACTTTCCTTACTATGTTTTATTATACCTTGTTTTCTAAAAATACTACCCTTAGAAGTCTTAAGGTGAATACCAAAGGAGGTGTCTGGGAGTGAAGGTAAGCCTTCAAAATTCCAAGGCAATCTTTTTTATTTCTTCTCTTATCTCTTCTCTATACCTATTTATAATTCTAAAAATATTAATATAGTATTATAACTATACTCTAAGCTATTTATTATATTCATATTTTGATTATTTTTCCTTATTTTTAAAATAACTCTTAAAAACACTGCTAACACCCTGATAGGTTTATACCACCTATATGTGTGATGATGTTTTTTGTACCTATATTCATTGATGGTTTTAAAAATAATTTTCATGTATACGTATAATATTAATAAAAATATATATTACGTTTATTATTGTGAAATCACTACTAAAAAAGTCTATGTCAATGGTTTGCATTGTTGGTATAGGCCCTAAAATCGTTGGAATATCCTATACTAATGGTTTGATGATCTATTGGGTTTAATGTAATTAGGAATGTCCTATAACAAAAGATGGGTAAAATAATTGGTATAATTTTTTTATACCAACGGTTCTCAAATCATTTTTATAGGTCATAGGAAATACATATACCAATGGATTGGTCAAATCGTTGGTATAAGTATTATATTGAAAAAAATATGGGTTCAAGTATTAATCCAAGGACCTTAGCATTATTTTAAAAAGACTTTACCACTATTATAAAACAATTTTTATGTTAAAATATATATTAATATATAAATATTTATATAAATATAATTATTAATTTTGAAGTATTTATTATTATTATTATTGAAAATAAATAATGGTGTCACGTATACTAAGGGTTTGGTCAAACTATTGGTATAGGTGGCCATATACCATACCTATACAAATAGTTTTACCAAACCATTTGTATATGTCCATTACTATATCAATGGTTAGATAATATAATTAGTATAGGTGGCCATATACAATACCTATACCAACGATTTGACCAAACAATTAATCTAGGTGGAAAAAAACCATACCTAATGATGGTTTCCTCAAACCATTGGTATACAATACCTATACCAATGATTTTTCAAATCATTAGTATATATATGTTGGTAGATGTTAACTTTCTAATAGTTAATGATAAAATTGGAATAAAATTACTATTAATAAAAGTAAAACATAATTGTAAATTTAATTGCTTAAAAAAATATTAATGAGTCATTTTTATTAAAATTTTGTACTATTTAATTACTATGGAACATATATACTAATAGAATGGAGTGAAAATCAATATCTTAAAATTTTTATAGATAGTAGAACCATTTTTCAATGACATCAAACAATTATCATTATACCAATGATATTTTAGATCAATGGACAAAACTACATCATAAAATCAATATAAAATAAATGATTCCAATACATGAATAATATATTATAATAAATGAGTGATAGTATTTGGAATAAAAATTAACTTTCTTCTATAATATAAAATTAATGCATGTAATTTTATTGTTCATAAGATTAGAGAAGTGTTTGGACAGAACTGAGACTCGGGGTAAAAGATTTTTTCTTCCGAATATTCTTTATTTTCATGTATTGATTCTTTAAGGATTATATTCCATTTTATGTATTATCATAAAAAAATTGAAATTATACCTTACTGTTATTTATTTACTTTTAAGTTATTACTTATCTCCTTGCCTCTCATATGTTTTAAATTTTCATACCTTACATTTTTCATTATTTCTATTTCTCATTCTTTCTCGTTCTTATAGTTATTATCCCTTTAATCACCCTCAATATCTCTACCTTTTTATAATATGTTTATTTTATGTTATTTAATCGTTCCTATCCTTATATTTTTTTAGGGATATTCATGCCTTCATGCTTCCATTCCTATTATTTATTTAAATCAAAACCTATGACCGGTATTTAGACAATCAAAATTATTTTTATACTCACATTAAATTAGTATAGCTAGAGAAGGGTCAAATCCCACAAGAAAAGGTGGATTTGCTTTAATATTTTAAAAAACAAACTAAATAATGTGTCAAAAATGTCATATAAAGTGTGTACTAATGAAATTTTATGATTAAAGTAATAATAAATGGAGGAAAGTTTTTTGGATGAAGCAAGAGACAATAAAGAAAATGAAACAATGATAAAATGATAATTTAAGGGTTACCATATTGACATAAACTGATGAAAAATATTGTAATTCTTATAATAATGTTTATCATTACTGTGTAAAATCTATGAAAAATATAGTTGATATCACCTCTCCATCATTTAACTAACCAAAAAATGCTATATCATCTTTCATCCAATAATGATTTTCCAATAATCATCCAATGTATAGATTATTATTTAATGGAATAGATGTAGGTTCATCCTTTAACAATCAATGTAATTTGATGGACTCTTCTCAGGGAAAATAATTCACTACTTTTCATCTATTGTTACTTGGTGTAGTGTATAAAAAATTCTTGAGAAAGAATTAAAAATGAAAATAGATAATAAAGAATTCACATTGATATTATTTGAGTGATTCATCACCTCATTATATATCAACATTGAATGAATAAATTTATCATTGATAAAAATGATTATAATTCATCTTAACTTTTCATTTCTTTAATAAAAAATAACAAAAAATAGGGTTTCGGTGAGAGAAGCCTATGTTTAATTTCATATAACCATTAAAATAAGAAAAAAGAATAATATTAAAATTATTAATCCATATCAATAGGTTATAAAAAATTTATTCATACATATTAAATTCAATGTATGATTCATGAGTGGAATTAAAAGAAAAAAGAATAATAATAATATAAAAGAGAAAAGTAATATTCTTTGTCAAGAGTTTGTCTCTCTTATATCTTCATTGTTGACTTATTATCATCTAAGAAAACACACTCTCTTGATTATTTTAATTCGAAATCCTACCCTCCCCTAAATATCATAACTAAAATCTACTATTCCTTATATTTCCTCCATTCACTGACTCAAAATTTACACCACCAAAGATTCATTTTAAATAAATTAGAAACTTTTATTGAATCAAGTTAGTTTCCACGGGCTCTAGCTTATCACAACAATTATTCAACTCCTTATTAAAATCCAATGACCATATATAACTTTAAATGACCACATCATCTGAAAATTATTTCTTATTTTGACTTATATTATTTTTGAAAGTTTTAAATTTTCATTCACCACATTATTATTATTTATTTATTTTTATTTTTGGAGTTATCTTCTTCCACATCCTTTCTCAAACCACTTCCATATTACATCGGTCTCTCTCCTCGGCTCAATCACACATGATCAAACACCCAAAAACTCTCCTTTGGTTAGTTATAACGTTAATGCCTCAATTGGTAACTAATCTAGTAGGTCAAAATTAATAACCAAAAAATCCTTAATGAATTTTTTATTATCCTCCTCAGTCTTTAGACATAAGCAAATCAACTTTATCCTTAATGTAATTCAATCGGTACACCAACTTCAACACCACTCTAGTGACTTTATTTTATCTAAAGCTTAATAAATAAATACATTGATCACCTTATAAGAAATCTTAAGATGATTCAATATCATACTCCTCTTACCCACTAGATACTCAACATAGATTTGAAATCAAAGGAAATAAATTATTGAATGAAATCATTTCTCATCATCTTAAAATTTTGTTAAGATGACTTTTTTACTATTTTATATTTATTCTCAACAAGGAAGACAAGTTGTTCATATCAATATGTTGATGTAGTATTACTTGGATATAGTTTAGATGTTTCCAATAATGTTTATATGAATATGGTGTTCCTAAGTATGACATAATTATGTGAGAATATTTTCTTAAATCTTGGAATTTTTCTACCTCTACTTGTTAAGTGGAAAAGGAAATATAAAAGAAATATTTCCAGGAGATACAAGGAGATATATTAACATGATGTAAAAGTTAATTGAAAGTGTGAGTTTATACTTCCATTTTTCATATGGAAAATAATTAGGAAGTTTCTAGGTTTTAATGTTTAGGTTATTTTAGTGTAGATTTGATGATCTGAAGTGACAATAGAAATGTTTGAAGAACTATTCACATAGAAATGATGGTTTTAATGTTTTTCCTTCTTCTAATATTTATATTTCATTGAGAGTATTTGATTGGAAAAGATGGTTTGAAGATGCTACTTGGTATTTTATATTCAATGCTAGTTATAAATATGGTTTAAACAAATTTTATAGAAGAATAAAAAGTTCCATAGAGTAGAGAGCATGTTTCATATATTATCTCTATGAAGATGTCGAGATAGTAATTTGAGAGGATCCCTACTTTTCATTATCATGAATATAATATTTTATAAAAATACATTTATATGAATTTTTAATTAACATTGTGATAGTTTTTTTAGCAGATCTCCATGTCCAAGATGGTTGATGAAGGAGAGGAAGTATTATCTACACCTTTTGATAGATGTTTATGTTTTCTTACTAGTGAAGAAATTGAAGAATAAATTGAGATTAAAATAAGTATCAAAATTTTATTTTATTTTAGTTAAATAAAGGATGAGTTGAAATTAGATTTCATACTTGATAAGGAATTTGTTAAATTAAGTTGAAAGACTATCCATGTGATAAGAGAATATGTGGAAAAGGTTTGAAGAAATCTATCCAAGGCATTAAAGGGGTATATAATTCATAAGGTTGATATAGTTTCTTCATAAGGTTGAGACAATCCTAATGTAATATTGTGACACATGAAATTAAGTTTCATACAAGACCCAAAAAGTGCCCAAAAAGTTGAGACAATCTAGTGTGAGGTTGAGAAACGTCATCATATGATTCAGAAAACCGAGTGTAAGATTGATAAAAGTTCAAGAAATGTTCATTGGGCCCGAAAATTTCATTTTAATCTTGGTACATGAAATTATATGGATGGGTTATGTCATAAAAAGGTTCGTAATTGTCTTTATAAGGTTTATACAAGACCTAGAAAAGATATCGTAAGGTTGTTAAAGAATTCATAAGGATTAATCTAACCTTATAAAAATTTAAATATTTAAAAAATATAAAAACTTAAATAAGGTGATAAAGAACACCAATATTCATTAATGTAACTTCATTATAAATCACATGGTCATGATTCAAGCTAATATCAAAGTGTAATACTAGTTAAGGAGTATGTTGTAATGCTGAGATGAGTTACACATTAAAAATATAAGTGTCCCTTATTATAACATTATTGCTTGCACATGCGAATGGATTTTTTAAATGCTTGAATTATGTGTAATTTATAAATGAAACTAAATGAAAGAATACTATGATATTTTTAAATTTCATGTGGAATTAAATGGGATCGAGTCTTCTAAAACATTGATAAAGATGAAATTGCGAGTTTTTAGGAACTTGAATGTTGAGATTTGTGGCCATTTGAATTTTGAATATCATGATGAACGATATTAATGAAATATAATTAATATAAAGATAAGAAAGAGGGAAAAGATTAGGGGATTCAAATTTGACACTGTTTCATATTCTGAAAGTTATGAAGAAAGAGAAAAATAAGTGACACAACATCCTACTAAAAAATCATGTGTATCAAAGAAATTTTGAGAAATCAAATAATTTTTCAAGTTGAAAACTATAAGTATAAAAGATTGTGAGAACCATAAATGTATATAGAATAATCTACCAATACAATGAAGAATAAGAAGAAGAAGATATGAGCCTGAATGTGTCTAAACCCGGTCATATTCAGGCTATGGTATTTGAGAGAACTAGCCTACAGTATTCTCCTATAGAATTTTAAAGATGATTAAGGACTAATTATATATTATTTAATGATATGGTAGGGGATTAGATTATTTATTCCATGTCAAGGTCAATGTTTATTGATGACCATATTTCATTAGGAGTATATTGAATCTTTTACCTCTATACTGAGGAGTTGCACATAATTTATTGCTTTATTACTAGTCAACTCTAGGAATATATGTCCAAGATCATACCTTTCATATGTTTCTTTTTATAATTAAAAGGATGTTATCTAAGTGGTATTACAACGCTCATACACGATGTATTTAGTGATTCTTAGATATGTGAACATTATAAAAAAACCATGGTATTTTAACTGTGTTTCTTTTTTTTCTGTAAATGTTTGTATACCAACCATTGGTGAGATATAAAAAGAGGGAGATCCATTCATAGAAAAAGTGAAGAAGTGATAAGGGATAAATAATAAATTAGGGTAAAAGTATAAAAACATTGGTTTATACCCCCCCCATTATTGGACATATACCTTTGTGAGCAGTTAGTATCAGATCATCATGTCACACATCTAATTGGATTATCTGCAATATTTATGTTTGGAGTTTTTTTAGTTTCTCATTAAAAAATTCTAAATTTTAGATTTGAATAATCTTGAGAAATCCCTAGAAAAGAAACCATGAAAGAGATTTCTTCTAAGAAATTGATGAACAAAGAGAAAAATGATACAAAGAAATAGAGAAAGGGTTCATCCAAGAAGGAAGAGAACATTAAATCTCAAAAAAATTAAGTTAATTAAATTAGAGTACATCTTGATATATTTTTTTTATAATTTTTCACTTATTGGAACTTGTGTTGAAAAGAAATTACTCTTAAGAAAATACGAAAAAAATTATTTTCCCCATACAATAATCCAAATTAAGAAAAGTAATGCATGGAAGAGGAAAACTTGGTGGTGGAGTTAAATACTAAATAAATGTATGATATTTTTTCCACATGTAATTTATCATCTCTATATAATTAACAGGTAACAAAGATCTGGATATCAGGATGGCTGGCTTCGATCCGTCTTGGGAGAATGTTTCTCCCACTGCCACTGTGTCTCTATATCATGATTCTATGAAAACCGAAGTTGGACCTTCTGAAACCCCTTTTTGCATTTTACCTATCTCCTTTCGCGATGCTTTGAAAGGAGTGGATCCGAGCGATGCAAAGGTATGTAAACAACCTATTTTCAGAAATCTTAAGGATGGAAGTTTTTTGGTTGATGCAGATCCGGAAGCCATTGTTCAAAGGGAACAGCTGTGCAAATTCTCCATTATTGGCCGAATCTCATACAATTCAGGAGATCGGCCTTGGTCTCTTCTTGATCTAAAAAGCCGGATTGCACATTGCTGGGGCTTCTCTAAATGGAAGATGGTTCCTATAGGTAAAGGGTATTATCACATCCTATTCATCACACAAGTTGAGCTTGATCAGGTATGGAAATTTGGTCATTTGCATCTTAAGCCTAGCTATTTTAGGATTTCAAATTGGGATGCTGATTTTAATCCTTTTACTCACAAAAACTCGATGGCACATGTCTAGGTTAGGATTCATGGTCTTAATTGTTTTTATTGGAACCCAAAATTTTTGAAGGATATAGCTTCCTGCAAAGGTTCCCCTATCAAAATAGATCATATAACCCTGAATGGTGACCTTGGTTTATATGCTAGACTAATGGTTTAGGTCAACCTAGCCAACGTTTTACCAACTACTATTGGTTTCAATACTCCTACTCATAGAATTGAAATCAACATTGAGTATGAAATGTTGCCTTCTTTCTGTGATGTGTGAAAAATGATTGTGCATAATTTTTCCACATGCAAGGTGGTTAGAAAACAGATGGACCCCCCATAAATAATGATTGGAAAGAGGTTGCCTATGGTAAAAAAGGGAAATTTATTTCTGATAACTCTGAGCACACTAAAAAAAGAAATATTTTTGGGTTAAAAAGATTAATGCTCCTATTTCATTAGAAGGTAAATCTTGGAGTGTTTTAGTTGATGAAGAAGAAGCCTCTCATAGAACTGAATCTACTAATTTGAGTTTCGAGGCCATAGTGACTGGGGAAGTTGCAAATCACTTTGATAAAATTCCTCTCACTGTCCCCAACACCTCTGCTTCTGCTAGTATTTCCGGAGCTATAACTTTTCAGGAAAATGATATTAAGGTCTCGGAGGTCTCTCCTCCTGCGGTCCAGGAAGGCACTCCTGATGTTTTCTATAAATCACATGGTGAGAAGGGGATAATCCTAGACTCAGGTAACCCTGTATTTGAGACATATGTTGATAACCTTGTTATCTCCAATTTTGATTTTCCTAGTTTAGTGCAGAACTCATCTATTGCTAATACTGGTGATTCTAAAATTGTCTATAATTCTACATGTGTTTCTGATACTGTTGCACATCCTATTACTGTTTCTGCTAACATAGAAATCTCCAAGACTTTGGCTGACTTACATACTGCTACTCTGTCAATTATGCTTGCTAGAAATGATAAATCTGTAGCTATTTCATTTGTTAATGCTTCTGTTCCGGTGCCTGTTCAATCTCAAGATGTTGTCTCCCTTTTGGTTAGCAGGGGGAATCTAGTTTACCTTTTGGAGAACAGAAACCTGCTTCTATTTCTGTTCCTCAGATTCATGAGAGTTTGAGTTCTGATTTGCATGTTGAAAACTCTATTTCTCTATCCTATTCTGACTCTGCCTTGGTAGAGCCCATGACACACCCTCTCCCTGAACATTCCTCTGCTCATGCAGCTGTTCCCATGTCCAGTCCTCTTTCGTCTTCTGACATGGCCACTCCAGTTGATCTGGATGTGTCACAATCTTATTATGATCAGTTACCTGTACATGGTGCTTTGCGAGAACAGCCTCTGGATAGGTCTGAAATTAAGAACCCTTTACCTCCTATCATAAATCCTAGCTCTAATATGAGAGCAAATTACTTGAAAAACTATGAAAACCAAGATTCCAAACTGGATACCAGACAAAAACCCCCCACCCTCCCCAATGGTCACGAGGTCTCAAGGGACTAAAGGTGCTGGGAAATCAAAAAATAAGAAGGGTCCTACCAAAAATCCTAATTTGTAATGAATATAATATTTTGGAACTGTCAAGGTGTGGCTAATCAAGACACCTCCATCACTCTTAGGAGGTTTTTAAATAATCACAATCCTCGACTTCTTCCTATTTCTGAACCAAAAGTTACATTCAAAATGAATTTCTTGAGGTTTGGTTCTCCCAACTACAATTTCCTAGGCTCCTGCAAAAGAGATTCTAACTCTGATTCTATGTGGATCTTTTTCCATAACTCTCTGAAAAATGTCAACATTTTTAGATCTTCTGATCAACACTTTACTTGTAATTTTTCTTGGAATGATCATCATATTTTTTGTACTATGGTCTATGCCAAGAATAGATATCAAGATAGAAGAGACTTATGGAATGATCTTATTGATTTGGATAAATGTATTCAATCTCCTTGGATGGTCATGGGTGATTTTAATGCCATCCTTAGTCCCTGTGAAAAAATTGGGCCCTCTCACCTTTCTATATCCTCCAGGGAATTCAGAGCGGCTATTGAAGATTGTAATCTTTTTGAAATCACTCTTTCTGGCGCTAAATTTACTTGGTACAGAAATCACCATAATAAAAAAGATGCTAGTAAGCTCGATAGGGCCTTTGTTAACATGAAGATTCTTGATATATGGGATAATATTTCTAGTGTTACTCTCCCTAGGCTCAATTCAGATCATCAAACTATTCTTGTTAGCCTTCTCATAAAAGAAAAGAAATATGCCTTTCCTTTTAAATTTAATAATGCTTGGTCTTCGAATCCTGATTATGTTGGTTTCATTCAAAACATATGGAATTCTATGAAACACCAACAAGATTATTTTTCCTGTTTATATAAGTTGAAAACTCTTAAACATGCCCTCAAAGGCTGGTGTAAATCTTCAATTTCTCAAATTGATCTGGATATTTCCTTACTTGAGAAAGAGCTTAGTAGTTTTCAATCTCGAAACACCAACTCTGATTTCATTCTGGATCCTCAATTGGAAGTGTATATCTCTGCCAAACTTCATTCCTTGCTTACTTTCAAAGATAACATTCGTAAACATATGTTCAGGACCAAATGGCTCACTGATGGTGATCATAATACCAAATTCTACAATTGTCTTCAAACAATTAGAAAGATTAATAGGCCTCTTTCTAAACTTACTATTGATGGTGTGATCACTGATTCTGAAGAGGCCATCTCGGATCATGTTACCTCTTACTTTTATAATCTCTTTAATGGTCCAGGTTCAATCACTAATCTTAATCATGATCTTATTCCTCTATTGGTGGATAAAAAGGAAAATGACCTACTTCTGAGCACTCCTCTTGATCATGAAATCAAAGACACTATTTTTGGCCTCAATCCCGATAGTGCTCCTGGCCCTGATGGGTTTAAAAATGGTTTTTTCCAAAAGCATTGGGACATAATTCACATAGATGTATGTAACCTTTTTAAAAACATTTTCACTCGTGGTCTTCTCCCACAAGGAATCAATGCTCAATTTTTATCTTTAATTACTAAGGTTGAAAATTCCACTGAGATCCATCAATTCAGACCTATTTCTCTTCTTAACACGATTTTCAAAATCATAACCAAAATCATTGCAAATAGACTTGCTCCTATTTGCAATAAAATTGTTTCTTGGAACCAGTTTGGTTTTATCAAAGGAAGATCCATTCAAGATTGTATTTGCCTTGCCTCTGAATGCTTTAATAGTTTAAATAAAAATAATAGAGGAGGATGTGTGGCTATTAAACTGGATATTAAAAAAGCTTTTGACACTATTTATTTGAACTTTATCTTTAAAGTGCTAAAAAGCTTTGGATTTCAAGACCTTTTCATTGAAAGAATTAGGATCTTATTTCTTTTATCTCACATCTTTGTCCTTATTAATGGCACTACTAGAGGGTTTTTTACTTGCTCTAAAGGTGTTAGATAGGGTGACCCTCTTTCCGCTATCCTTTTTTTCATTGCTGAGGATTATCTTAGTAGACTCCTCAGTAGTTTGGTTGAACAAAGTAAGCTTAAACCTATACAGGTTGCTAGAAATCTTAATGCCCCCACTCATCTTCTATATGTTGTTGTCATTATCCTGTTTTTAAAAGGGGACCAAAAGAATATACAGACTCTTAAGGAATCCATTTCTCATTATGAGGAGGTATCCGGTCAAGTGATCTCTTGGAATAAATCTTTAATTTTCTTTCGCAAAAATTTTCCTATCGGTAGGAAAAATAGTATTACCAATTATTTGGGTATTAAAGAAGGACTGATTCCCTTTACCTACTTAGGAGATCCTATTTTCTAGGGGCGACCCAAAGTAAGTTATTTTGATAATGTTATTGACCAGATTACAAAGAAACATTCCAATTGGAAAGGGAAATCTCTCTCCATGGCTGGGAGAATTTGCTTGGTCAAATCAACCATTGTATCTAAAATGGTTTACTCCCTCATGATTTATAAATGGCCTGCTGGAATTTTCATGAAAATTAATACCTTTATTAAAAATTTTATCTGGACTGGAAGTATTCTTGAAAGGAAGCTTGTCACCATTCCTTGGAATTCTTGTTGTAGACCTATTGATAGAGGTGGGATTGGCATAAAAAATTTAAAGCTTTTCAATGACGCTCTCCAGGCTCATCTCACATGGCATATTATTAATTCCCCTTCTAAAGCCACTAACTTTCTGTATCACAGATTTCTTTCTACGATTTTAAAAGGGAATCTCAATTTCATTAATTCTTCCATCTGGCCATCTATCAGGGACTCTTATCATAATATCATGGATAATTCTAGATGGATGGTTAGTGTTAACTCTTATATTAACTTTTTGTGTGGTAAATGGTATGATAACCCCTTGATAACTTTGTTACCTTCTAGTCATACTCCTGAGGACACTAATAAATCTATAAAATATGTTCTTCAATTTCATCATCATGATCTCCTGGATAATTTTATGGAAATCATTGATAATCATTCTTTCTCTCCTGATTGTGATTTCCTAGTTTTTGAACCTGCCCCCAATGGGGTCCTAGACTCCAAAAGATTTTATAAGAAGAATTTCTCTCACTTTGAATCTAGTTATAGTTGGGTAAGTCAGTTTAATAAACCTTGGATTAAACCCTCCAGTATCACCCTTATATGGCATATTTCCCATAATAGATTGGTGACTGATACTATTCTCCAAAACTTTGGGATCCATCTTTGTTCTAAATGCTGCATATGCAACCAACACAGGGAGGATGCGGATCTTCTTTTCCTGTCTTGTGCGACAGCCTCTGCATTATGGAATTTTGTCTATGATCTTTTCAATTACAGATGCTCTTTTACTGATTCTATTTCTTTGTTTCTAATAAACTGCACTAGATCTGATTTTTCTTTGTAGATCAACAACATCTGGTTGGCGGCAGTGGAAGAGCTCATTCATGAGATCTGGAATGTTAGAAATGATCTTATTCATAATAAACATTCTTTTAATCTCAATGAAGGAAAATCACGGATCCTTGTGGCAATCCAAGAAGCTACTTTTATTCAAAAAGATTGCTGCAACAACTCAGTTGGAGACTTTGAGATCCTTTTCTGTCTCCGTGTTCCTGGAAATTATCCAAAGCCAAAACGCACCTTCGAGGTTTTCTGGCAGGCTCCAATGCAGGGATGGAGAAAAGTTAATGTTGATGGTGCATAAAAAGGAAATCCAGGTCCTGCCAGTTGCGGTGCTATTTTCAGAGACTCTGCTAGCCAGTGTCAGGGCTGTTTCTTCGTTGAATGTGGTCACTCGTCATCGCTGGAGGCGGAACTGCTGGGTGTCATCCATGCTGTTGATTTTTCTCTTCAAAGAGGTTGGAGGAAACTATGGATTGAGAGTGATTCATCTACCATCATTCATTCCATATGGAATGGCAGCACTCATCTGGCCTGGAAGCATACTTCACGTTGGATGAACTGCCTTAACTTGCTCCACAGGATTGATTATATCGCCACCCATACTTACCGTGAGGAAAACTCCGTCGCTGATGCTCTTTCCAACAAAGGAGTTCACCAGCAGATGACTTGGATGGACTCCCTGCCCGCTGATTTATTTGAGCTCTTAGATAGAGATTGTAAAAAAATCCCCTATTTCAGACTCTTGTAACTTTCTTTCTTTTTTTAATAATAATTTGTGCTTTGGTCTTTGACCAAATAATTACCTTTAAAAAAAAGGTAACACAGATCTCTTATCAAAACTATCCAGGAGAATATCCATGTATAACTGGTGAAGTTCATATCTTTGAATAATCCTGTGATGAGGAATATAATGATCCATGTACCTATCTGATGAATACTATGCAATATTTTTCTACAGATTTAGTGATTTTTATTTTTTAGTTGTTTAGAATAATATAGGACGAGATCAATAAACTTGATGAAAATTTAGAGATATATTTATAACAAAGGGTGTTGATGAGTATAATGATATCCAAAAAGGTAGGATCTTTAAATACCATGAATGGGGAGCTTGAATAAATATGATATAGTTTTGATAATTAGTGTATCACTATAATTCATGAGAGAGAATAATTCAGGAAAGGTATTGATGAAAATACCCATGAATTAAAATATGTAACTACTATTATGAATGATCTTCTAGAGGCCAATGGAAAGAATATCAAACAACCTAACCATATACTAAAGGAAAAGATAAAAATGAATGAAGATTATCTTAATAGAACCAAGAAGTAATTTCAACACATAATTAAGATATATGAGAATGTGAAATACATTATCAATATGAAATGGTTTGATATTGAAGTCAAATTGAAGAATCTGTAAATTTCTCATTCTGAGTCTTCACAAAAATCATAAAAGATATCCATTTCAACATGAAATTTCAATAATGTTTCTTTAAAAAAATAATCCTTTATATTTACAAAAACATCCTGAGATTATATAATGATCAATATAAAGTAGCCTCATAATAAAATGTACCATCCATGTCACGAACCAGCCCGAGTAGACCCTGAACCGATCACCCAGGCCATCCTGCGAAAAGTGCCGAGAAGCGTTCTCGATCCTCCCGGGATGCTGACCAGAACCAAGGGCATCAATACAGTACACAAGGGAACTATTTCTCCCAAATATAAACAATCAAACTGACAGAGAAATGAAATTGACAGCCCAAAATACATTTATATAAAAATTGAATAGAACATTATTTGTACAAGAAATTTAAACTACAAATAAACCAACAACGCAACTATCCAAACCCGATAACCAAATAACTCCATGTCACCCCGCTGGTCACTCTCTAACACAATGATCACACGTCGCCCAAGGCGATCGAACTTATGCTGACACCTGCACAAGGGCTAAAAAAAGAAGAGGACTACATGTGTGAGTATTAAAACTCAGTAGGTTAGACCAATATTCTATTCCCAATGCACATCCTTTAAAATAAAACATCAATTTCAAGTTTTAAATACAATATGTAAATGTATTTTTTCCAAATGAGGTCCCATTCTATAAAAAAATTACCAGACAAAAACTTGCATGTTTTATAAACAAGAATTCTAGTAATAATTTTCAAAGAGTTGTAACTTCAAAATGAAACTAGTTTTCAAGAGGTATTATTTAAAAAATGTATACATTTAAATAAACCACACTCACTTATGAATTTAACAACAAAACACACCATATGCCGATCGTGAGTACAAAATAGCCAAAGAGCACATGTCACAGGAACACCCCTAGGTACTAGTCAGTTGTGAGCCACAGGTACCTCATATCTTGGTGAAAGTAACCATAATAAATATCTGTTCTCGTGCACATGAGGCACTAGTAGGGAGAAAACCCAGAACCTAGTGGTCCACCAACATCATCATCATCATTGTTTAGTTAGTGTTGTCATTATCAAAATTTCTATGTGAAACAGGGGCCAAACCCCATGGGATCACTAGCATACTAGTACACGTCCACCCACATAGATATCTGGGCTTACCTTTAGTGATCAATCAAGTTACACATATTATAAAATACACATTTCAAATAAAACTTAAATTCCCAAAACATAATCACACCAACAGCCCACAAACATTCTTCACATTTCTTTCACGAATCAATAAACCACTAAAAAGTTTCTTAGAACAATTTCACGGTGTGTATTGAGGCTTTTCACATAAAACTCATTCAAAAACACTATTTTGAGTATAAACACACAAAAAAACCATGCCCAGACATATTTAACATCCCAAAAAACATATAATAAAATCATTTCATGGACCATAAAACCATCCCAATTGAAAAAACATGGTATATACATGTAAAATACTCATTCTTCGTTTTTAGGAAAGGCCAAACGAGCCTTTAAACATTTTCTCAAAACTATCATTTGAAAAAGTTATGAAATTCAATTTTATTAATAAGGTGTATACACACCATTTAACATAGCAATCCGCATTCATAAATCCCTTAAAACACTCAGGTTACATATTCAAAACACAACCATTTTCATAAGGATGTGGAACGGGCCATTTTCCGGCAACTCGGGCCAAAACATGTTGTAAACCAAAACTAATTTTTTTGTAAAACCAAATCCAAATTGTAAAGATATAAAAGGATCAAAAAATAAATTTTTTCGTGATTCCAATGTATTTATAAATCCAATCAAATAGTTTTAAATTGAACTATACACTTAAAAGCCAACTCGGCAATTTACCGAACACATGGCATGCACTCTTTAACAAAACAACTTATTTTAAGCACATAAAAAGGGATAAAATAACATTTTCATGCCATAAATTTATTCAATATACTTAAACATATTCCAAATAACATAAAACATGTGTGTAATCTCATGGAATAATTTATCAAACAAGAGGAGTGCACATTTATACCAAAACAACTGTATTTTTAACAAAATAAGTCATAAAACTTCATTTTGACACAAAAAAAATTAAAACAAAGGTTTCACAGCAGCACATATCATATTAATAAGGCTATAAAAAAAATTATAGTGATGAGAATTAAATGATAAAGGCATGTGAAATGGATATCTTACCTCAAATCCTTGGTGTAATGGAAACGCACACCCAATATCACCATCTGAGGGTTTATAAACCCTAAACCTATAAAAACCAGCCCAAAACGAACAAAATCCCCATAAAATCAAGTTATAAGAGAACCCCAGGTCTAAAAAGACTAGGGGAGAATATAAAACCAATAACTAATGAAAGGAGGAGGAAGTGGAATGAGAAAGGAGAAGGAAAATCACTTTACCACCAAGAAAACACTTCGTATTATATTAGATATGCACCCTCAGAGAAAAGGTAATTCCATGTAACTTCTTGAAGAGTCTAATAAGGCATGAAAGAACTGGGTAAAGAAGATTTGTGGGACAAATAGTACTAATTTAATGATTTATTGATGAAATAATTTATCTTATCAATTCTGGACATTTTGAGGAAACCTGAGAACTTTCTCCCTAATATGCGATGGAAATTAGCTCCAAAGAGGTAAAAGAGATAATGGGGGTGATTCTAGGTTTTTTTGGATTCTACTGGGAGGTGAAATCAATGAAAAAAATTTAAAAATGAAAAATATATAAGAGAAACAAATTATATTTTTAAAAATGGAAATGCATCCACAGGCTGGACCAATAACCAAATAAGTAACCCAAATTCACCATGATTATGAATTTATATGGGGTCCAAAAGGATATGGTAGTTTTAATATGTCCTTTTAGGCCAAGTGAGAAGTTAAATGAATGAAAAAACATGAATAGTTAAGAAGTTATAAAAGAATAAAATTTGGTTTTTAAATATGGAAATGGGCTCACGGTTGACCCAAATCTTGAAATAACCATCCTTTCTCCAAAAAGTCCTAAGGAAGAAATGGGGATCCCAAATTAGGTAGATTATACATAGATGAAACTTAAAAACTCAATATTAATCTCACCCAATACCCATGAAAAGGATCGGTATTTCCAATGAACCAGATCAAAAAAAAGACATGAAAACCCGGGTGTGACAATTCTCCGCACCATTAAGGTTTTCCACCCCCGAAAAGCCACAACACATTCCAGCTGATTTCTCTACACCAAAGGTTTATTTATCAATATGGTCCAAAATACTACTCAAATGATATTCCATCAACCATTAATGTAACTCAATCCTCTTACCTCATCCAAAACACCAACTCTCTACCATTTCCCGAGAATCAACCGAATGATCGAGTCACTTCCTCCACAACCAAACCAAGAACCTAGTTGTTGGGCCTTCTACCAATGAACCCAAAAATCACAAAAACCAAAGAGAACTCACGAAAACCAAATATTAAAGTGGATTATAGAATGGACTCCCCACCATTATGAAAGAACAACCACTAGATAATTTCTTAGGAGGAAAAATCAACGAGACTCGTGGTGGGTCTCCCCATCATTAGAACCCAACTTGCAACAAACAAACAAGAATTCAACATTAAATAGAATTGGGAGTCACTTTCACAAGTCCACCAAAACTCTCCCATAAAAACCTACCAACCCAAGATAAGAGGGTTATTACATGAACATTTAAACCATCCAGTCCAGAACATTGGGTACAAGAAATGGGCCATCAATTTTGGCACGGATCAAAACCCCCACCACTCAGGGTAGGGAGGGAAGGGAACCCAATCATTGGGCAAATAAGACCACAAAATAAATAGGCGAACCACCCCAAACCCTCCATATATGAATAGGTAATAGCAAGATTTCACCTGATTTAAATAGGCAGTCCACACTGGGACAATGATCATAATCCCACATCCATGAATGCATAACCATAGACATTGTGTGAGGGGTAATTCCACCATGCTCATTGTGACAAGAGGAAATTCACAGTGACGAGGAACCAAAAAAAATAGAAAAAAACATACTAATATGATGGAGGAGGAGCCTAGTTGAGCATTCACTCTAAGGCCTACGGCTGAGCCCTGATTCTTGAAGCATCTTCTTCCCCACAGTCAAGTGATAAGGAACACACCACTGAAAAAAACTCACTTACTCAACAAAAAAAACATCATCTAACTAGTAACTCATAGATACATATCAAAATTCTCTCTCACTCTGAGCGAGGATCATAATGGACAAGGAATATAGTGAAACACATCAACATCGCCGAACACAACTGCTATATCCAAAAGAATTATCATGACCTGGAAGCATGTTAAATCGATCCCAAACAGCTCTCTATTCCAACAAACGGGATGATGCATCATCTGAAGAGGTGGATTTAACATTTTAAATAAATCCTTAGGTTGATAAAAAAGGAAATATTTCCAATGGAGAACTATCCATGGCCACATCACAATATCCAAAACATATTTAGAGACCCACTGATCATTACTCCAAAACCGAGCCACCTACAAAATCTCATCTCAAGACACAATAAGAGTATGACTTATAGATCACAAGTAAGCATACTGAATAAACAAATATTCTAAGACATATAAAAAACTATCCACATAACCATCATTTTATCAACAAATGCCACAATTTTTCAGCTCAAAACACTTTTGAAAAACAAACTAACATGGTGGGTTTCCACATTCA